>CM065419.1:25149326-26447450 GCA_033060865.1 Dorcus hopei | reverse complement strand
TATATATATATATATAACCTGTGAGCAAATAAAAATCAGATTAGAGCAGGCGGTGCAAAGAAAATGTATATCTGTGATTAAATAAAAAGTCAATAAATTTGACAGTCCATGAACGTATTACATTAATTAATTCAGTTAATCACAGACATACATTTTCTTTGCACCGCCTACTCTAATCTGATTTTTATTTGCTCACTTTTTATATATAACGCCTGAACGGTCCAGTGGTAAGAGGATCGGCTTTGCAATCGCATGGTCGTCGGTTCGAACCGCACTCGGGATTTTTCTCGGGGGTGGTCGGTATCGACTTCAGGCACCCTTCAGTGTTGGGGATGAAATACGACACTGCTTCCCCTTAAACGGCGAGAAGGTTGGAAGTAACAAAGCCATGGAACACTTTACACACACTCAAAATACACTCCCGCTCCTGAGGTCCTGACAAGTCTTTGACTTAGTACCCCGTTGGGCAATCACCACAGATTAAAAAAAAATACACACAAATGAGTTTAAAAGAGCAAAAAAAAAGTGCGAAGCACACCTTCCAATTGGGCAAATTTCCATAAATTTGTGTACGGAGGTCGTGCATATGAAACCCATTGTTTGAAACGAAAAATTTAGAAATAACGGAAAACGCCCATGTCGCCATGTCCAACAGTAACCAATTGCCGATCTTTTACTACTTCATTGCCTAAAATATGTTTGTAAACAATAGAACGAAATCCAAAATATATTTCAACATCCATTGTAACGTACAATTACAAAATTAAAAAAACGTCACTTTAATGTGTGTTAGGAATAACCTAAAAAACAATGGGTAATCCTGTGTACCTATTAACGCGCATGCGACGGCAGGTGCATTTCAGGCTGAATATTCCAAGCATTATTGTCAGATTTAAATTGCAGAGCGAGGTAATTCAATTTAATTTGATGAAGATTAGTTATTTGCGTTATTTAAAATAAGTAATAAAAATTGTTAATGTTTAGTAAATGCTTAATTTAATATGCAACTTGCGCTTATTGGCGCATGCGCATTAATAGGTACCTAAAGCTAAAACACAGGATTACCAAACAATGTTTTCATCACGGCCGCCTGGATTAATGAAGCACTCAGTGCTTATCCGGCCGGTCGCGTTCTCAGTTCAGAGCGATTTTTCCGTTCCGAAGAGGGAGCCACACTACAGACATCTGTCAATAGTGCATAACCTCAATCGCAAATGTCAACAAGGTGTTGATCCTTTACTTTTGTGTTATAATAATTTAAATTTACAGATGCACAATCAATAACCATAAGTAAATAATATCCAAATCAAGAATGTCAAGTTATTTTCAAACCTAGGTGTTATGTTATGTGGCATTATGTTGTTAAATTTGTACCACAATACTTTCAAAAGAATAATTTTTGTCTGCATATAGTACTAATAGCGAGTTCCACTTCCTGCCCTGGTGCGCACTTAGTGCGAACTCGTGCGGAGTTTTACGTTCCACTCCTATTGGATCTAGTACTGAAACAGATTTGCGCGTTCCACTCATGTTGGACCTAGCACCGAGACAGAGATACGCGTTCCACTCTTATTTGATCTAGCACCAATACAGAGTTGCGCGTTCCACTTAATTTTCGCGAGCAAAAAGCATTGCCCCAGGGCAATAATTCTTGCACTGTCTCTGGTAGTCAGTGCGATTCATTACGAAGTGATTTTTCATTCTTTTTCAACAAATTTTCATTATTATCATGGTCAGTGCGTTCACAAAAAAATGTACTACTGGGACTTCGGCAGCACTACACATTCTTTTTCTATTTTTGAGGTTATAAAAAGAATTTAAATCAACAGATTTGAAAGAATTCCGCGTTCCAAATACACGACACTCCACCAGAGGCAGGGAAGAAAAAACTTGTTCGAACAAAGTGCGCACCAAAGAGGGTTTATGTGCACTCGCGCGCTCAAAGTGCGCTCTAAAGTAGTGCGCACCTAGTGCGTGCTTGCATGGAGCGACACCAGAACGGAATTGGTGCAACTCTGATTTGTGAAGTGGAACTCGCTATTAAACTGAAATTCCAAAGTTGAAAATGAAACACGGTAAGGAAAAATTTATAAATCAATTTAATTTTAGGAGTTTCCTTTTTCTCGTATAGATACTGTTACATTTTGTGTCTGCAAATTACAGAAATTTATCAGTAGTGGAGGTATTAATTTGGTTAAAACAATATTGCAAACAGTGTTGCTGTGGAGTTTGCATTTGAACATGGGATTACCACGAAGATATGAGCCAATACTCTTTTTAAAATTGAATCCACATCTTGTTTAGGCACACTTGGTAAGACTTCTAAAATAACTTGTAATATATGTATATTGAACTAAGCCAACAAATTTTTCAGTGGGATAATTTAACCTACCACGATCCTGATTATAAATTAAGTCAAGCAAGGGGTTAGTTTTATCGCAGGAATTCTCTCATAAAGGTAACTGGCATGTCTCACAGTTCAAAGATACACGAATTTTCATTATTAGATAACCACCAAGAAAGTCAACTGCTGCAGATTCAATTTGATGGAAACCTGTGTAACTGCCTTCAAATATACTCATTCGTTCGAGTTTTTTAATAGTGGCCTCATTTAAGGTAATAGCGATTTTAAATTTGTCAATATTATGTTCAGTGTTTACAAATTTTGCAGTGCTGGCATATTTTATTTCAGATATGCTCTTGCTATTGGTGACATTTTTCATGAAACCACTTCTCAAAATTTGCCGAAGTGTATACTCAGCTGTTCTACAATCTGTCAAGTCATTTGAACCACCACGGTCGAATATTTGCAAAAACTGATTCAACCGCATTTGAACTAAAACTTCTTGTTAATATATAATAATAGTTTAAGTTTCGTATTAAATATTGGATGCAAAGATATGTGCTCTTAGCAGTGAAAACCAGAGCTTCCGCTGCCTCTTTTGTTAACCCAGCAAGGTCTGCTTTTGCTGAGCTAAAGTGAATATCAGCAAAAAAAATGAGGAAATTGCAGAATTAAGTATGATAGGCGTGCATCTTAAGTGTCTGTATATGGAGCAGAATTGGGATCTCGCTGATGAGGGATTCTGTTGCTTACGTCATAATTTTGGAAATATTTGTATATATTTTCCATATAATGTAACTGCTGTAATGCAATCTTTAAAGAATAAGCTAGATCTTTAATTGCAGTTGTAATGTTTGTAGTTTGAGTAGAAGCGTCAGAAATTTGAGGAAATAAATTTTCAGAAAAACTCGGGTTTTCATTACCAAGCTAAAATGTTTTGTAATATAGTTAATAAATAACGAAAGTGTTGCACTTGCATCAGAAATTCGAGGAATTACATTTTCAGAAAGTCTTGGATTTCCGTTAGGAAGCTAAAATAATTTGTAATACAGTTAATAATGTGTTAATAATACCCTTGTTTATATATATATATAAACAAGGATAATACAGTTGTGTATACGATTATTAGACCTTAAATATAGAAGGTACAGCCCCTGCAATTAACATTTTTCGATTTCACGTGAAGAAAAACTATCTTCAGAAAAGTGATTGCAGCAAACCAGCGAATAATTTGAGAAGAGTGCAGCATCTACAGGATGAAAAGCTTTATTTTTACCTATTTACTAATACAAAGAATTAATTATAGTGGGTCTCTCATAACGTACGGAGGAGATTGAAAGTTTTTTCCAAAAGTAAATAAGGGAGTTATAATTCCCTGAAAGAGGGATGAAACGTATTTTTCTTTTGGAAACATTTCTGAATCCTTTAAGTTATCAAACTAATATATGAAACTCAGATATAAGGCACCTAACTGAACACTTCCAATGCATTTGTTAGAAATTTCTTCCCTTTTAATGGCTAGTTTAAGGGGATTACTTTCAATATTTTATGGTAACAAAATGCAATGGACATATATTAACTAATGAACCTCGATTATTCAAAAACGGTCCGATTTATCGAAATGCAACAAGAGAGCCTTCTTATGCCAAATAATCTAAAAAATATTGTCTTCATAAATTTTTGATGAAATATGTAAAAATGAAAAGTTAGGAATAAAATACTGAAAAGTTATCTCCTAAAACTACCCTTTAAAAAGGAGGGAGGATCTAATAAATACGTTGTAAAGGCGCGGTTATATGCCTTATATCTGCATTTAAAATGTTAATTCCCTAACTTAATGGATCCAGAAGGGCTTACAATTCTTTAATTATTGACTTTTGGAAAAAAATTTATGTGATGAGATTACCTTATTTTCTGATGTTCTATTCACCCTTTCAATCTCCTCCGTACGTTATGAGACACCCAGCATGTGTGTAATTTGTCAAAATATCTCTCCATTTCAAATTTAAATGAAAGTCTGCAGGCAAACTGTGATAGGAAACAGTTACCTAATTATACAAACCTTCGCATTTTTTATGATAAAAAAAATAATATAGATATTACAGTTATTTGTTATTTGAATTTGAAATAGAATAATTAAGTGTTAAAAGGTGTTAACAAATAATGCGAATAAAATTAGATGTCAAAAGTAATGTGGTAACTATAGCAACGGTATGTGTTTAAGTGAAATCTGTGCAGAGGGAGCCACACTAACGACAACTGTCACGGAACAGGTTTTTTTCAAACGCGACCGGCCGTATAAAGCACTGGTGCTTCATTAATCTAGGCGGCCGTGGTTTTCATATCACTAATGCAGACATCACCGCCAGGCGGCGCTGAACGCAGGGATGTGCATGGTCCCTATAATTATTATTAAAATTTTCTCTCGACTCTTACTAGGTCGCACTTGGGTAGTTTTCGTTACGAAATTTTATTCCGTCATGCTTCTTCATAGGTAAATTTATCCATCCTGTGTTAACTCGATTAACGCATTCTTTTTTTTTCTCTCTCGCGTTACGCCTTCAAGCAACGCGTCGAAGGAAACGCGCGAGTGTTGCCGAGTGGACACGAAAGACATTTAGTGCACTTCTTACTCTTTGTAATTATTAACTTCCTTTTCAAATGATGCTTCTGTTTAGATTAGTATTCTGTAGTAGAGCCTCAAGATGGCACTGTTTTCGTGCATGGCGTAATGCTTTGTTCACGTGCAGGACGCCAAGTTTACGCGTTCGTTTCTTTGATGTTATAAACAGTTTTTATCCATAATAACGTTTGCATTACTTCTGCAGCGGTCGTTAAAAAGTGCTGTAATGCGAATAGATATATTACATAACTGATAAATTATATTTAAGACGTCTCAAAAAGGGTGCTTGTGAACATACCCTAACCGTACCATGGCCGACTCCATTAATAAGCTAACGCTTACATGGCTTTATATGCTTTTGTTGAAACTAGCCTACTAAGAAAAGAATGCACCAAAAATAATAAAAAACGCGTTTTTCGTGTAGTTGACAGAGATGTGACGCAATGTTTAATCATAAATCGTGAAGAAAAGTGGGACTTGTCTTGTTAGCAACACTTTTCTTCACGTTTCCGTTAGCAACACTTTTTTTTCATTCATTTTGACGTATCAGAGGTCGAAGATTGATGTCACAGATTGATGTTTTGTTACTATGTCAACAAATGCTTGACATACCTTGATGTATTATTATTATTCGTCGATACTCTCATAATTTTAGCGTTATTTTCAACTACACGAAAAAATAGCATGATCTACACATTAGAAAAGTGAATTTCCATGTTCGTGTAAATTTGATCCACTCAACGCTCACTCGTGAATTCAAACATTCACACTCACTGGAAAACTATCACTTTTCTAAACTTGTAAATCAATATACTATTTATTCTATTAACTGTAAGAAATAAACCCAACAAAGTATATATTTTTGAAAACAGAAAAAAAATCTCTATTTAATGATGACATTGCCTACTATGATTTCCATTTAAAAAAATATAACTTTATGTTATAACTCGAAAATTTAATTAAATATCAAGAAACCAACTACACCACTGAATTGTATTCCAAAAAGTGTCCTAATAATATCAAAAGTTTTTTAATATCTTTAAAAATAAACGAGATATGACTCATTGACGAAAAGTCAAAAATCTCAATTTTGGCTTATAACTCGAAAACAAAAGAAGATAGCCAATGTTTGTATACACTATTGACTTTATCTCTAAAAAAGAGATCGAGACTTGGCCACTTGTTTCTTTCTATCTCTTATAGTTACAGAGATGCCCATAAGAGACATCGACATTGATCCATCCTGAATATATAGTCTGGGCAGTGTTCCTGTATCTGTTGAAGATGTTCTAACCGAATAAGTACATAATGTTTTAGCTTCATACTCTTTTAGCCATTTTTTACAATCATCTATGGTTGAGGCTTCAATTAAGAAATTAAGTTGAACTGAGTTATTTTTCAATGTACGAATTTGAAGGATTTTTGTGTTCCATTGAGGTAACAATTCCTAAAAAACAAATTTGTGACAGAAAACGATGACCAGAAAGAGCAGTAAAACTTCCCTTTACATCTGCAATACTCATGAATGAATTATTTTTTAAATTAGGAGCAAATTCCATTGCTGACATTAGGCGCTTTCCAATTGCACAGACGAGCTACTCGGTGCCACTCAGAAGCTACTCCGGAGCTGCTCAAATGCATTCCAATTGCACTTTGAGCAGCTCCGAGTAGCACCGAGTAGCTCGTCTGTGGAATTGCAAAGCGCCTATTACAAAAAAAAAGTTTGGTTAGTTCTACATGCGCACAACTCAGGTGCCAAAAACGTCCCTGATTGGTCAATGTAACTTTCATCTGGAACTGTTGTGCATGTGAATTCTCGCGTGTTCGGGGGTAATACTTGTGGGCCGACTCCAGCAAACGAGATTTTGTCATCTGCGCAGATATTCTCAAAGGTCAAGACATCCTGCACGGGCTCTAACTTAACGAAAAAAAAACCTGGCCTTCTAGAGTCTAAAAAGATCGTGAATGGATTGCACATTGTAGGACAATAAGAGATAGATTAGCATGTAGGGGTACCGATTTTAAAGACCACCATTGTACAAAAAATACATAAACAAAAGTCACTTTGGTTTTATTCACTATTATAATTAAATTAAAAAAAAAAAACAAATTTGTACAAACAACAATAATTTAAGTTTTAAAATATTAGAAGAGAAACGTATAAATGTTGGTTTTCGCAACGTTTCGCTCACAAATACCTAATGTCTTGATCTTTCCTTAGTGTTACTTCTGTCATCCATAGAATTTCGATTTGTAGCGCCTTTTCATTTCCTCATGGTAATTTGTTTATGTTTCCTTGTAGCATTTTCGATTTATCTGCTCGAAGTATTTTACATCTTTTTTTAACCTCATGTAATAATATGCGATGAAGATACTCTGAGTGCACACTAGTACAGTTAATCGAAAACGTTATTAATGTTTACTACAATTCTTTCTATTATCGAATTTTATCTAATTTGTTGTTTTTCAAAACATTATTAATGTTTACTATCATGCGTCCAACAATTATTATAGTCCTGGGCGGCTATGGTATCATACATAAATGCCGATTTTTACTTCGTATCGTTGAATTGAAGTCTCAAATATTGACTGTTAGACAACAAATAAATGTTTCTTTACGTATTTAATGTTTTAATGACATTTGAAACAATAATTAGTGAAAAATTTTTGACTCTACACCCACCCAGGACTACAATAATTGTTGGACACACGTTACAATTCGTTCTATTGTAGAATTTTATCTGATTTGTTGTTGTTTTTCAACTTTGTAAAAAATGTTGCAAAAATTAACTTAGTCTGTTCCACTACTGGTTCGTACTAACGAGCGTCTAAATAAAAACCTGGTCAAGTGGGTTGTGATTGAGAATTTATCCATTGCATAGCAGAACTACTCAATGTAGCCTACTTGACCAGGTTTTTATTTAGACACGAGTTATTAGTTTGTATGTTTGATGCTCCTGTTGCAATACTTGCGCTATTGATTGTTACTATTTTTCACTAAACTCTCCTGTATTCAAGTTATTCTTTTCCATCCAAGTTTCTGTTGTTCTGTTTTAATTTCATAGAACTACATATAACTGTAATTTGCTTAGTCTTCTCACTAAGTTCATACATTTCAATATGCATATTCAATATCAATACAATCTCACATATTCTTGACACCTTTTGGACTAGTACATCAAATTGAATTTTCTCTCCGTCTAAATAAAGCAAAAATCTATATGTGTAGACTTATTTTTAAAACACTTGTATTAAATGATTTATCCAACAGTTAATCATAAACAAAACAATTGCTCCATTTTTATGGCCTTAAAACTTTATTCTTATTTAATTCTTCATTCTTTACAACCACACAATATAAGTTGTTATCACGACAACCCACTAATATTTTATTCTGAACTACAATTGGCATTGAAAAGACTTGACCATTCAATGACATTTTCAATGCAACACAGGCAGTTTCTATATTTATTAAATATAAACTGCCATCAACGGTTGACGCCACAATGTACTCATTGTTGTTGCATTTTAAGACAGAACATCCAGCAGATATTGCTGAATCTAACATAACTTTGAACACCACATTTGCTGTGTGTGCCAAAGGTTCTAGACAATAAATATTTTTGTCGTGACAACCAAATATTATAGATTTTTCATGCGTAATTAATGAGGAGTATATGTGACCTTTGGCTTGAAACTTCCAAAGCTGCAATAATAAAAATTTTAAAGATTTAAAATAGACCGTGCGAAATTCGCCTACTCTCACTTTACCTCATTTCCCGTTTCACATGATATTCCACGTATAATTCCTTGAACACCGGGCCATACTACAGAGCTTTCGAAAATACATGGTGATCCAAATACTGGACAATTAAATTTTGATGTCCAAACAATATGACCATTAACTCCATTTATGCAATAACAAGAACCTTGAATTGTGGCAACAAATATATGCCCAGTGTTTTCAATGTAAATTGGATTGGATGTTATGCTTCCTCCCAGGAATGTTTTCCATACAAGTAAGCCATTCTGCAAAATTAAAATGAAAATTGAAACTAAAAGCAGCGTCATAATATTTGCAATACTTGTGGTCTATTCTTTTTTTAACTTGTCCAGCTGTAGTATTTTACCTGCATGTTGATGCAATGAATAAAGGAGTCATAGGAACCAAAGACTACTGAATTGTTCTGAGAGATTAAACAAGGTTTATTTTTGATTTTATTGCCTGCAGAGTACCGCCACATTATCTGGCCATCAAACATAGCAATGCAATACATTGAGCCATCATAGCATCCAACATACACAAACTTATTACAAGGAGACATGCAACTCTCATTTTCTATGGCATCAGGTAACACCACCCTCAAAATTTCACTTCCATCTTCTAAATTAACTATCGCAAATATGTGAGAGAAGGCACCTATCGCTACCAAACTGAAAAATAGCAGTTATTAATAATTCTTTTACAATTTAAATAATAAATTTATTTTGCTGTAACTTCTTGTACTCCGAGTCGCATCTTTCTGAAAAACAAATAATAGTTTATGGCCCATCTCATCCCAAATTTATTTAAACCCTTTAACTAGACATCAGCCATTCAAGGCAAAATGCATTATTTTCCTCGATCTTCTAAATATTAGATTCTATAGAAACCTATTAAAAATTCAATTTGAAGATAATTTTGAAGGTAAAGGAGCTTCAAAGTTTGTCCTTAATTTTAACAATTCATTCCTTTACATTATAACTATAGAACAAATGACAAGATCAGGGAGTTCCATTATAAATAACTTTTATGTCTTAAAACTCATGCAAACCAATGAAAATTTTAGTCTAAATAGACAAAAACTTAACAATTAATGCCACTTACTTACTTCTTTCCTGCAACAGCTGCTGTGCTGTCTACACAAGCATGAAGATTATATTTCCATTTTACTTCCAACGTTATACCATTTTCTTCTCCTTCACCATCAATTGCGTCATGTACTTGTTCAAATTTTCTTTTATTATAACTACTATTATTTGGCTCATTTTTAGTAGTTGCAAGAAACTTGCACACAACTTCATAACTATTTGAAAATACATAGTCAAAAAAGTCACTTGAATAACTGGCTCGTGTAATTTCTTTAAACTCAGCAGAAAACTGTACAGATAAAACTGAATTACCACCCAAATCGTAAAAGCTACAATGCTTATAAGCAATCAATTCTGATTGGTCTATACCAAAATATTTAGCCCAGAGTGAAACGAAAACTTGAACCACATCGACGTTCTCTGTTTGTAAATGTAAAAGAGTCATATTTTCCAACAACTTTTTGTTAATTTTCCCGTTCTTGGTTACGGGGAACTTTGTTAATGCTTCAAATTGATCAGGAAATGCTTCTTTCATTAAACAGTGCAGTAATTTCACTCGTAACTTATCCATTATTTTCTGTTGCACCGGCAAATCGGTTTCTGAGATTTTCACGAAAAGAACTAGTTTTGATTTATCCTCAAGCCAAATACATTTGCTTTCAAAGCCTGACTCACTAAAGACGACATTTTCTATGTTTAAAAGATCAACACGACATCCAAATCTTTTAATGACATCATCAATCCGACATTGATAGAAGAGGTGACTGTTCTTTATTAAAACTCTATCGCCAGTTGCACGGAAAAATAATTCTTTAGAGTTGTACTCAGATTCTTCATCTACTTGGCAGAATCTTTTGTGAGATCCTATTGTGTTCAACATAAAATAGTTAACATTTGTCCAAAAAATGAGAGCAAAGATATTCACCAACAAAGAGTTCGCCCAATCCATCTTTAATTTCATCACCAGTTTCATTTCTAACTTCCAGAATTGTGTCATCTAAAGGCAAGCCAATTGGGATTTCTTTTTCACTCCCCTTCACCCGATATATTGATACCCAACATGATACTTCAGTAATACCGTATATATTATAGATGCTTACAGTATTTGATCTTGGTAACTGCAAAATACTCACAGGGAATGGTTCTCCTCCTAACACCAATATCCTCAAGCAACTGTGCAATAAAATATGTTGTATTTCATTTTCACTCCACCTGAGAAAATTTGTCGGGCACATTTGCAGAAATGAAGGCTGATGAAAGGACAAAGTTCTGAACAAAGCACCGGAGTTTTTTCGTGTTTTCTGCGAGACAATCAACAGGCAAGCACCTGTTGACATCGCAAGATACAATTCGATCATGGATGGATCAAAAGTGAGATTCGTGCCAAAGTATACGACATCGTTTTCACTGAATCCAAATATTTTTCTGAAAGATTCCGGACAGTACCGACTTAAAACTGATCAAGTGAAATAAACCGTCATACCTCAAGCAATTAATGTTTGATATTATACACTCATGTTGCACTTTCACAAGCTTTTGATGACCTGTGGTACCACTGGTTTGTATTATAAAATTGATGTTTTTAAAAGATTGGCTATTTTTGCTTTCATTCAATGATACTAAATGAATTACATTGGCTTCATCGATGGTGGTGATAGAAGCTAAATGTTTTGTGTTATTTACATTAAGTTCTTCTCCAACACTAGTTACACACAATATGTATTTAATATTCAATTTACATGCTAGCTTTTCAATCTCTGGATTGTGTACATCAAGGAACATGAAGGAACATTTCACTTTCCATAGACTATAAAAGTAAAAAATAAGTCGAATATGTTTTAATAATTACATATTGTACGGTACCTCATAATGATAGCTGGAATGTAGGGATTGTGTTCCATTAATAAACCGAAGCACATACCATTAATAATATCTAAATGCAATAATTCCTTGTCTAATATTTGGCTTATACTTAACACATCGTGATAGGTCACTCGCATGAGAACTTTATTTTCCTCACAGCATATTGCAGCATACCTTTGCTCAAATTTCCTCGCCGTTTCATAAATGCTATTCCAAAAGTCATTTACAATAGAATCCATTTCCAAATTAAATTCATTTTATTTGACGTTCAGAATTTGAGGTTATGTGGTTATGTCTTTAATTTTTTAAAAATTGCGTTGTTACCATATTCTGTCACCACATACGTCCAATTCTGATTTCTGGTACTGATTTGTTTTGGAAAGTCAGCGCTTTTGGCAGAACTCAGCTGTTGTTATTGTTTCATAAATATAACACATAGGGCCAGTTGTACAAAGTAGGTTTAAACTGACGCTCAACTGAACCAGGTTCAAAGTAAACAAATTCGCATAGGATCTTAATGACATATGGCAATTAATACATTTATAAATAAAATTTGATGCGATTTTGTTCACTTTGAACCTGGTTCAGATGAGCGTCAGTTTAAACCTACTTTGTACAACTGGCCCATACTTCTTAAAACGTTCTGATTTTGCAACATATTAAAACGTGAGTACATCAAACAATAGGCAAGTTTTCGCGACAGTAAAGTTGTAACTTTGATAGCAAAAAGTCGTTTTCGCGGATAAAGTTTTAACTTTAACCGGAAGTGCCGCCATGTTCAGTTTCAGTCAAGTTATAGGCACAGAATAAGAAATAATTAGAAGGCAAACTCCTCGATGCCGCCTTTGATCTCTGTCAGCCAGCGGCAGCCATGTTTTGAGAAGAACAGAACATCAGGCCCGTATTTATAAAATATGGGACCGAAGTCTGGACTTCCATAAGTTGTAATTTAATAATAATTTAACACTTCCTTACATTGCTCCTTTATTTGGAAAAGTAAAGAAAACCAAATAACCATTGTAGGCCTAGTTTTCACATTTTTTGTCGCACAAACCATTCTACTCTTACGCTTACTCATGGCAATATTAAATGTCTATAAATGTTTCATTAAAGAAATAAAAAAACACAAATTACCGCAAACAAAAGACGGCCACTGAAATACTAATACAAGTAATTGTTATAGCAACAAACGCTAATAATGTCGATTACGACACTGTATCTTCCTTTATCTATGACTGTAATCTACTCTGACAACATGGCCGATCCATCTGCGCCATTTGGATGCGCAAACTTTACCGCCACTTGAGAGTTTTTCTTCTGTGTATTCTGTGTTATAGGTTTGTTCTAGCAAGAGTACATAACTGTTGGAAATTGTATTGAACATGCGCAGTAATACTTTAGCGTTCTAGCAGTGAAAATTTTAAGTTTTTCGTTACCAATTTAATGTTCTAGCAGCAGCTGTGGATTGTAGTTTGCTAACAGTCCAAACAATTCACGTATTCTTTGCGAATTTCTAATGGTGACCTGCGCACATCGAATCAACACCGTGCACGGCCGCGCGGTAAAAATATTTATATTAATTAATTCGTGGGAATTTTGGACCTACTATTTGTGTTGAATCTGATGTAATGGATATATCTGATGCATCTAGTACAGTATTTTATTTACTACCAGTGAAAGTGATGAGTTATTTGAGGAGAGACAGCGACGAAAAATTAAATTATGTTGAAGTAAATATATTACTAAGACAGAGCGCCAAAACAGCAGAAAATATTAATTACATAACTCTTTCCTAAGCAATTTATCAAACGAGGTTATTACTTGGCTTAATGAACAAGAACAACAATTTAGAGATACGGATTTAACTGACTTGGCGCGAAATGTCGTATTGAATCTACATACAATCAGGGAAACGTTCTGGCAAAGAAAAGTTCGAAACTAATTCGACAACAATTATGGATTACTCATGCGCATAAGAAAAGTACACAAACTATCAGAAATTGTTTGCTAGAACAAACCTAATAACGTTGGTCAAGAGCAACGTTATAGACGTCATAGAACTGTCACTGCTTAAATTTGGTTAGGTGTGGTCTTATTTAGTCCGATTATGAAGACATAAGAGAAGTTATGCAATATAAATGCTGCATTAGATATTTCCACAATTTTTGCCATGGAGTAAGAGTTTATATGTATATAGCAGTCGTCTCCAATGACACTGCACTAAACCTAAAGCGTGGTCTATGCATATACGACTCTTACTTCTCTCTGGTTATATTTGGAGTGTCTCTATATGGAATGATAAGCCATTCTCTAAGAGGAAATGCTTTATCCCCTAAAATGTGCATGTCCCTAAACCTTTGAACTGACACCCTTCAAGTAAGAACGATTTTCGTTTTCGCGATAACTTAAAGTTGAAACTATAGCGATGTCACTTAAGTTACTTTTAGTTATAACTTTGCGTTTTAACTTTGTACCGCGAGAACTCGACTAATGTCATAAAAGGGTCTTTGCTTGTAGCATGGAACGCATATTATCTATTCACTCTTTTTCCTCGTCCCAGTAGGCGAGTTAGGGTGACATTTTTGTTGGTATCACAATGAAACGACGTCAGGTGAGACCGGTTATGTTTATTTTTAATAATTTGAGTCCACTGACGGAGACGTTGTTGTTTGCTAATGTTACTAAAGAGAGAAGGTTGCCTGGTAACTTTCAACGTCACCACAACGTCACTCAGTAGTCAGTAGGCCCATGTAATGCATTTACACAAATAGACGGCCTACTGGATGACGCGTCACTCCACGAGTTACCAGGCAACCTTCTCTCTTTAGTAACCTTGGTTGTTTGCCAGGTACAGACATTTTCAAATTGTCGAGTCCGTCTTTCAAAATTTGCGGAATTGTCCATTCCGAAACCTACAATATAAATTAGAAATTTTCATGTCAGATTCTGGCGTCTATCAAAATTCAGGCTAGCAACTTAACGAAACGAGAACACGGCCTACTGAGACGAGGATAAAGAGTGAATAGATATTATTTTTGGAACACATGGGTGGCAGCCGCCTATTTTCTTGTGCCCGATGTGACACGAATTTGACGAATCGCTCAGAACTCATCAGCACAAGGTTCACGGGTGCTATCGGTCGTACGTTCCTCTTCAATAAAGTGGTGAATTTGACGTACAGCGAACTCCAAGATAGAGTGATGCTAACTATTTTCGTTAAAATGTAGTGTCACTCCTTATTAAATAGAACTTTTGAAATTTGGTTTGTTCATTTTATCCAATTTTGTTTGACAAATTTCCAAAATTCTTAATAAGTATTCTGCATATCAAATATTGTGTTAAGTTCCTCATTAAATTATTTAAAATAAGTTTGTTAAAGATGCTTCGTTTAGAAAAAATATAATATGTTAATTACAAAGGGTAATTATTTATACTAGTTTTGATTTGCTTAAAATCGCCTTGAATTAGTGACTGTGTAGTGACTTTTATTTTTGATACTACTTAAATTCTTAAACTGTGTTTTGAGAATACAAAAATGTATAGTGTCTGCTGTTTATATTTATAAAATGAAACAAGATTAATTCTTTATGAAGCCTTTTATTATTTTTGTTCATGTTTTACAACAACTTCTTAATATTTTTAACACCATAATCTGTAAATGCAGAGCACACACCTAACGTGATACGACAGATATTAAAAAGATATAGCTTAACTTCGTTAATAATACGGATGATTTAATAGCATTGCACAGAATCCTGATTATGGCATTAAGAATAGTACAGAGTAAATACAAATGAAACCACAAAAAGACACCACGAGCTATAAACATCCGTGAGCAGAAAACAAACTAGTCTAAATTTGGAATGCAAAGCTCTGTGAGACACGGTACACGTGTGTAAACATGATTCTCCTTATTTGGTATATCTTCTCCATCACAAAGTTACATCAGTGCCATATCACCAATAATAATAATAAATATTAACGTACATGCATCTACTTGAAACATAAAGCTACATGTAAATATAAATCGATATTCGTTTAGAGCTTCTCCCATTTCAGGCAATAATAAAATAATTTAAACGCGCTATATGTAAAAAGCTTCTAGCAAAACAACTTTTCATGTAAAAAATTGTCTAGAAAACTTTTGGGTACAATGAAATAAAAAATCAAATAGAGTGAAAGCAATTTACGTAGCATACTACATAAATATTTTTAATGATAGGCTGAATGGTTAAAATTTATTAATTGGTAAAAGTTCACTGTATGAAACTAATTTAAATAGACTAGTTTAAAAAAAGAAAATAAGAGTTAGTGCAATACAGCATTTTCTTGCGACAATATTTTAAATGCACGTTGTTTCAGGCTATTATATATAACAATTTATCCTTAATTTAGTAAAATCTCGTAGTACATTCATTCAAGATTTACGTTCTTAAAAAAATAAATATAAAACCTAGTAGAACTAATAGCACGCATGAAAAAACAACAAGGGGGTGTACAAAATGATTGCGGTAAAAATTTTGCACATAGATTCTAATATGTCTTGAAATTGAATAATGCTAGGTAGTAAGATGCTGCTCCCCTATCGACTTATTGCTCTTCATCTCCCAGCTCATGCTTGATTTTAGAAAAGTCGAATTCCTCTCCTGTGCCGCGCTTGAATATGTCGAGTACATCTAAACAAGTAGTTTCAAAATGCGTGGTGGCATCATAGGATTCCGAGATGAAAATGTTAGATTGCAGACCATCATCTGTTGGCTCATAATAATCGGAAATGGACACAAATTTCTGGCGAATCGAGCCGAGTAATTCCAGGCCGGGTTTGATTTCCGCTTCTGGGTTATCTGTCTCGACGGTGGTTGATACCATCGCGATGAACCAGCCCTTGGCGGCGACTTGGTGCGTGTAGGAAACCAAGGAAACGTAAATGTCTGAGTTGCGACCCACCTGCTTCTGGGGAATGATGATCTGAGTGGAGAGGGCATCTTTCGTGTTGGCAATTGGGTGATCCATGAGGCAAATGCAGCGGATCACTTGACCCTTCTTGCGAACCCTTTCGGATACGTAGCTAGGATCACAATAGACTTGTTTGCATTTCGCTATTTCTGAGCCTGATTTTACGCCGACTACGCGGCCCCCTTCGCCTATCACGATTTCGTCGATAGGTTTGTCTAACATGTATGTGCCTCCGTAAATCGCCGAGAGTCTAGCAAAACCTGTATAACAACAACTTAGATAAATTACTGTTATTGAGTTTATCAGTGTAACTTATTATTTCATCAAATTTTACATGAATTTAAACATTCTTAATACAAAATGCCTAGATTATATCAAGCAAATTTGCAGTATGTACCTAATTATTTTTCGAACAACTTTCAAAACTCTTGGAAAGTTCACGTTTCGCTGAATATTGACAAATTTCTAAAAATAAATGCTTACAGTTTTTTATTTGTTAATGCTACGAAATTAATTTTGTCAATCTACTCGTTGAGAATAATTATTTTCATGTATACGAGGTGTAACGATAATGAAAATTGTACATCTTCATAATCCTTTTGACAGTGAAAAAACGCAAAGCAAATTGTCACAACGCTTGGTGTCACTTTAATAATAATAAAAGTATTTATTATTCCAACATAACAAAATAGAAGGTATTAATTAAGTTACACAAATTCTTAATATTTTGAATTTTGGGAACTGATTAAAATACGTTTACAGCTGCGTGTGAGCTTTGAAGCTAAACTGGCTTATAAATTTCCAGCAGATATTTCTCCTCTATTTTTTATTGGTTGTTGATTGTACCCGGCCTTTGTTTACCAGGCGTTTCCGTTGAATTTCTTTTTACCATCATTCTATTTCACTTTGTCTTCTTGATGTCATTCCCCTGTCTTGCTGATCTTATATCTGGTAATCTAGACATTAATTTTCTGGTTCTTCATAACATTTGGGGTTGTCCACATAATCACATCAATTCTTCCTTAGTAGGTACTCTTTCACTGTTTATTTTTCTCAAATTTCCAATGCTTCCTTTTTCTTTTGATTCATGTTCCATCTTTACTTTTCTAAAAATGGTTATTTGGTTGTATGATTTGTCGCCATTGGACAACTTGTTCATGTAGTGACTCATTTATGACTAAGTGTTCTCTTATCTCATTTAATTGTTATTTTCTTTTCCACCAATATCATAGTGCTAAATTATCTAATTTAACTAACGACAGGTATCGAATTTGGACTTGAAAAAAATGATAATATTACTATTCGAGAAGTTTAAATACAAAAACAGAAAATATCTCCTATAAAAAGAGATCATAATATCTTATGTATGTTAATCGGTATTCAAACCCAATTCTTTTATTATATTTAAATTTAGATTCCTACTGAGAATCGAGTCTCACGAGTCCAGAACTCGATTCATCGTATTACTAACTTTCTCTACTTTTCTATTATCTTTAATCTGTATTCTTTTATTACCGTCTCGATTCTTGATTATTTTATTTTCTTAAGTCTCTTTGATGACTCTGCTTTTTGGTCTAAATTGCATTTTTCATAAAACTCAAACACGTCCTTACACAAGTCAACTTATGCCCGTATGCACAGACAAATCTTTAGACTTAAGCCAAAATAAACCTTTACTTTGAAAAATTTAACTATGCAACGCACAAGTTGATATGAAGTTAGCTTTAAGTATCACTTTTTTCTTAGTCCACCTTGAGATTTGTCTGTACATACAAACCTTAGATATGAATGAAACGGTATAATTTTGCAAGCAGGTATACAGACTGTCTGTGATTATATTATTGACATATTGACGCAAATAAAATCACTCTCAAGAAAACTTTATTGCGATACCTCGTACATTGTCGACATAAAACAGTGAATGTTAGATGTAAATTTCTGACTCATAACAATTCCGTTTTATATTAATCATTTCCTGGAATACAAACTATTAAGTTTTTACTTCAATAACTGTTTACAGGTGTAATTTTAAAGATGAACTTTTGTAGTATAAAAGGGTACATTTCTCTGAAATTAATTTTTTTAAATAAATAAACGAATGTTGCCAGGAAAAATTTAAAAACAAAATGGTCTTACAGAATTAGATGACCTTCGCCTTCCAAGATAAGTTGAATAGAACTTAAAAAATATTTTTCAATATCTCTTATGGATGATAAGAGAATTATAAAATTCGCCGGGGTATCACATATACGCACATTTTCTTCAGGAACGCAACTCTACAGAAAGTTATGGTGAAAAAAGTTAATAAAAACTAAAAAGATATCTAAAAAATTCGGACATTACTATCACGTCTATCACGTATCCAGATCAGAAATTGAACAAAAATGTTTTTGATTTTTTACTCGAGAACTGTAATCACTGTTTTTTTCAGTTAAACAACTCACAATAGCAACAAAATCTTGTTAAATCAAAAGTTAAACGCGTTAAGTGCCCGGAATTTATTAGATCCCTTTTACTAATTTCACATAAGTTTGCCCCACAAACTAAGCAAATCTTGTAAACTTTCAGAATATATTTTCTGAAAATGTTTTTTTTTTTTTACAATATGTTAAGATGTTATTTATAGTATAAATATTTCACTAGTCAGTAGCCAAACGAAATAAGAATAAGTACCTACATATAATATAACATCTCTAAAAGTCTGATGTGATAATAAATATAAAGTAGGTAAATATTTGCAGTATCATTTTGCTCTCTGAAACATATAACACCTTAGATGAAAATGATGCTTGTTTTGATAATTTATTGTTTTGATAATATAACCAACAAAGGCTAAACTCCTAAGGGCCAGTTTTATAATCAAATTTAAAAGAGACTTTAAAAGTAAAGTTACATTCAGATGTGTAAACAAATGTGCTTTCATATTTGAAGAGTGGAATTTCAAATGGTCTAAGTGCCATTTCCAGAAAATTTCAGGCAACGCCTGTTTAGGGGTCTGTGTCAATTTTTTTTAAATGTGTAACAATGTGTTGAGTTCATTTATTCTTGTTTTCTTTACTTAATAAAACTTTGTCAAGAAAGATTTCAATTTTATTTTATGTTCTAGATATACAGGCTGAGTCCAAAAAAACGCCTACGCGAATAGCGTCGGTGTTTATTGTCGTATTTGGATGATCAAAAAATCAAATGAAATGGCAGAAAAAACTCTACAATATGCTATACCTTGCGTCTTTAATGCATTTAAAACAGCTGCATGACAGCTGTCAACTTTTGTTTTTTAAATGCAATGGTGTAATTACTGTAATAAATTTCGAAAGAACTTTTTTTTCTGCGTTCAATGATGTGCTGCAATAAATACTTATTTTCAAAACAACAGAAAAAAAATAAAAAGAAATTAATAAATTATTAACATGAAATGACGTAATAAACAGTTGCTGAACAATAAATGATATCTGTTTTACGGTAAATAGTGTAGTGTCTATAAGTACTTCCTCATAGGCAAACAAATGACGATAACTGTCAACATTTTGTTTTTGTTTTTGTCAGCTGCATGACAGCTGTCAACTTTTTGTTTTTGTCTTTGCTGACAAAAAAAAGAAAGTTGACAGTTATCGTCATTTGTTTGCCCATGAGGAAGAACTTATAGACACTACTCTATTTACAGTAAAAGAGATATCATTTATTGTTCAGCAACTGTTTATTACGTCATTTCATGTCAATAATTAATTTATTTCTTTTTATTTTTTTCTATTGTTTTGAAAAATAAGTGTTTATTGCAGCACATCATTGAACGCAGAAAAAGAAGTTCTTTCGAAATTTATTACAGTAATTATACCTTTGCATTTAAAAAACAAAAGTTGACAGCTGTCATGCAGCTGTCTTAAACGTATTAAAGACCCGAGATATGGTACATTGTAGAGTTTTTTCTGCCATTTCATTTGGTTTTTTGACCGTTCAAATACGACAATAAACACCAACGCTATTCGCGTAGGCGTTTTTTTGGACTCAGCCTGTATTTTATGTAGTAACTCAGTGTCATTTTTTTGGCACTTATGCCCGGTTGCACCAACTTTTTAAGCAAAGCTTAAATTTAAGTGGTGATTAGACTATGCCATTATTTATAGATTTAACAAAATGTTAGTCACATTCTAATTGATACTTAAGTTGAAGTTTAAATGTCAATGAGAATGTATTTGACATTATACTGACTAAACGTAAATGTCACATTCTAAACATAACTTAAATTTAAGTTCTCCTTAAAAAGTTGGTGCAACCGGGCATTAGACCCTTGGGAATTTCCAATCTTCATTTGTTTTGACATCTGAAAATGACTTTAAATTTAAAGTTGCCTTTAAATTCGATTATTGAAATTGGCCCTAAATCCAAATACAATCTTAAGAAGTGGAAAATGTCCATATTGTTCACCTTAGTTTCCAAATCCACATTCCACATTCTACTTTAGAACTGTGTCACTTATGCATTATTTCTAATGAATTAGTAGATAGGAAGAGCATACCTTTCTTAAAAGTTGAGTGAATTAAATTTTTCTGTTAGATGCCAATTATGAGCAATTATACCACGTGATCAAAAAGTAATTACACAAGGCTTGGACATGGAAAGCAAAAGTAATGTCTAACTCAGCGATTCTCAACCTTCTTAGCTCCATGACCCCCCAAATAGTAAATATAAATAAAATTAATATTTCGCGACCCCCCTGTTCCTTGCATGATTCTAAGAAGAAAATCTTAATACAAATATGTACTTTATCTTACTTTTATTTTATTTATTTTATTAGTTTTAATTCGTTTAGGACATGTTAAAACAGGCCAAAAATGAGGACAAACCGCAAGGATAACAAAAGCTTCTACATAATTATAATTTGAACAAATTTTGGTCGGTTAAATGCACTTAAAACGCATTTTTCATTACTCATACCTTAAACTTTGATGATCTTGCATATAAACAGGAGGGCTCGTACAAAATTTTCGTATTAAGATTTTCTTCTTAGAATCATGCAAGGAAGTCAAGGAACAGCGTTACGACCACCGAGTCCCCTAATTACTCAGGAGAGTGTATAATTTGGTACTGTTTATTTATTCTGGCGAAAATCGTACTTGGCTGTTTACATACATTTAATATTGTAATATTTTATTTGAACTGTTAAAATTAATTAAAACATATGCTTGACTTCCTACAGGAATCAATCAAATTGCACTTGTTTTCCAAAGACACTCTTTTCCAAAAATTTAGATGATCATGTACTATCGGGGCCTTAAAATTTCTCTCGAGATTTTTTATCAAGTAGCCAGAATTTCTCTAAATTATAGTTTTGTAGAACAGTCATACATGTTATAACTTACCACAGAAATTCTGAGTATATGCAGGTAAGATTTTGATCTAAAACCGTAATAGTTTAATGCTAAATTAAGTTGTCGAAATTGGACATAAATACTCCACCTTATTCCAACGTAAATAATATCCAGTATGCTCAAATTTTTACAACAATAACATTAATTGTTCTTACACGAATTCATCCAACATTCACATGTGACAGAACTGTCAAGATTTTAGGTTAAGAAAGCGCCCTGTAAGCAGCGCTTCGCGGAGCACGCCTGAACTGCACTTTTGCCCAGGCCAGATAGAACTCGCTTTTCATTTAGAAGGCCATGGGTTATATTAAGAACAGCAAGGTAGTAAAGTATTAGAACTGAAATAAAAGTAGCGACCATTTTCTAATTTTGTGATTGCAAAACCCTTCTCTCCTTCACAAAGCACGAGATTTGGCAAAATGATGCTACAACTTTAGCATTACATTTGATAAAGGACGTTTAAAATGATTATATTTCTATATTTGACAAGATGTGGAAGAAAGCCATATTTAAAGTGAAAAATTGAATCGCGCAAAATTTTAAGGCTGCAGTAGTACATTAAAAATCAGAAAGAGCAACATTAAAAATGTAACTAGAAAAAGAATAATAAAATTAATACTCCAATGTAATTGTATTGTTTAGTATTATTTCATTTTATTGTTCATCTTATGTTGTTCGATTTCATTTTTTTTTGTAATGTGATTATACCAAGTGATTTAAATTTTTTATCAATTCTTGCAATGGAATTTGGACGGCATGTCTTAGCTTTACTGTAAAACAGCATCAAAGAGTGCAATGACGTACTTTTCACATAAGCTAAGACATGCTGTCTAGATTTCATAGCAAGAGTTGATAAAAAATTTAAAAAATCACTTGGTATTAATCACATGGTATTTTAATGTATAAAACGTGTGATCATGTATCATCACCTAATAACAACACACATTATCATAATATCTGAACTCACCTTGAGGGAGTTCTCCAAGGCCATACATTGGATAAAGGTATGGTGATTTTCCATAGCGAGCTAAGGAATCCGAATACAGTTTGATACGCCTAATAGTCTGAATCGCTAATTGGTTCAAGTAGTCATCGTCCCTGTACAACGCCAGGGCATGTCCGGTGAAGTCCTGGGTATTTTTGTCCAAACCGAACTTGTCATACAATCCCTGCATGTTCGTTGTGTTTGGATTGAAATCTTTCCACGTGCGTGGATCGGCTTCTTGAAAGTCCTGCACGTAAATCAAGAAGTTCCTGAAACGCCGTTTTTCGAACATTCCCATCAAATCGGAGGCAAGGGCTTCTTTTTGATCGACGGGAACCTAGATTAAAAAATTATGCGTTTATGTAATTGGGAGGTGCTTGCTTGTTTGGTTTACCTTTGATATTTTTCCTGCCTTGTATACATAGCTACCTTCTACAGATTTGAACTCTAGATAGCGTGTTACCCCTGTGTGTATAAGGAGTTTGACGAGCTGACCATTGGCCATGAGGAATTTTGGGATTAAATCTACATTCCAGTCTCTACCTCTACCGTAGGAATCGTCGGGAACCGGGGCGCCGAACTTCGAGAACAGTTCTTCTAACGGGCAGATGGAGGCCGATTCCCCGCCGTAGTACTTGTTACGATCTATGTGCAACACTTTTTTGCCAGATACGGAAAGCATCCCGCTGAGGATACATTCCTTCAGGCCAGTGCCCAACACAATCGCGTCGTATTCTTCATCCATGGCCGAAAATTTCACACGTAAAACTGTCAACTGCAATGAAGAACTTAACGCTCGCTGTCTGCGACCTACTATGCGCAGAGCACGAAAACGCCGACGTCAATTCTCAGAACGCCAACGTCTTCATATCAGCACACTCCATTTTATTGCAGAATTATACATCAAAACATAAATTTTATCACGGCTTGTATTAAATTTATACAATTACAAGCAATTTGAAATATCATTAATTTTTAATTCCTGGGTAAATACAAATTATTAATAATTATCAAAACTTGTTATGTTGGTATTATCGGCATATGAAATTAGGAGTGAATACTCACCATAAATGGTGGCGTCACCTGTAGGATATGAATTGAACTATGTTTTTAATTTAAAACTTTTTTAAATGAATTTAATTATACAGTACGAGTACAAATAAAAAGTTTGGATACCTTAAATGTTAAATATATCCTAAGAGATTTACTTTTTGCAAAAACGCTCGGACATGTCGATTGCTACTAGAGAAGTGCAAAACTGCGATCACAGTCACAGTTTAGAATCACAGATATTTCAAAGTAGCAGTTAGATCACTGAATGCTACCGGTGCTGCTACTTTGAATAGGTGATTTTTAATTGTGACTAATATTGTTGCGTAATTTTTCACATATTTATTATTCAATCATTGCTACTTTGACATTTCTTTAAGACAGCGCCCTCTATTTCATAAAATACGGTACCTACGTTAAATAACTTTTTAATATGACTTTAAAGTAAAAATGTAAAAAGTTTATTACAGCAAAAAAATTGTAAGGATTAGATGCAGAAAACCTATAACAGAATTGAAGAGGAACATGAACACTATCTATTCCTGAAAAGAGATAGGGGGGGTTGCATTTCAAAAAATTGAATAACGGCAGTTTGAAAATCTGACAATTACACAGGCTTGAACATTTGAAAAAACAAATGAAACTAAATGAATTTATATCTAGGTTATTCCTTGTACTTTAATTTATAACACTACCGATTTTTATTGCCGTACGATAAGCAATACGTTCACAGTTAGTATTTCAAGAGATGTTGAAAATCAGACCGTTTTCAATAAAATATTAATTTACTCTTAGTTGGTTAAATAAATATAAATATTTTATGCGCTACTGTTTAGAGGATCGATTGTTATGTCTTTCTTTAAGAAAATACACAAGGTGTTCCATTTAAAAAAAATCCTGCTACATGCTGCCATTACTTTGCGTAACGCTATGTATGTACCAAAATAATTTTAGGTTATAGTGCTCAATAGTGTTGTAAATTGGATTATAAACCGGTTATTAACTGGTTAATTATCCGGTTAATAACACCCGGTAAATTAAGTTATTTACCGTAATGGTTATTTATTTTGAATTTGCCGCCAATAATTTGGAGATATTTGCAAAGAAATTTTTTAAGTATTAATTTTAGATGGTTAGGGTTAACAACAAATAAAGAAATAGTAATTGTGATGCAATAAATTTTGATACATCGATATGCATTGGTAGCAGGGGCGCGAAAATTTATCGATAATATTTTCATAAATATCATTAAGGAGGACGCGATTCAAATGTTTTCTTTATTTTGCATCGATATATCGACATTCTAAAGTTATCGATAAGCGATATCTAATTCTAAAACCTGATATTGCGCATGCGCATCTCTAATTGGTACCCGATGTTCGATCGTACGAAATTCGCTATATCGATACAAAAACCGTTTCCAAATTCGTTGTACATTTTACTGTATCGCTCCCTCTAATTATAAGTCCATTAACATTAGATCATTACCGTTTCATTTATTATAACATAACCTTTAAATTATCATTCTTCATAACTAGAAAAATTCTATTTTCTCATAAACTCAAGATTGTGAGATAGCTGAATTTGGTCTTTTCTAAAAGGATAAGTTAAAAGCAATACAATAACACCAGTTTTATTCCATTTTGTTATTTACTTTATTTACCGTTTAATTAACAGGTTAATAATCCGGTAAATTAAGTAAATTATATAATTTACCGGTAAATTTACAACACTAGTGCTTAATAGGTAGAATGTCCTTGTGAAAGAAAATAATTCTATCTCGTTCTATAAATGAGCTATGGAAGAAAGGGCGCTTAAAAACTCACCCTGTATATTATACTGATCATAAACTCGATTATATGACTAAATACAAAAGCAAATTTCAATTTAAAACAAGAGTCTAATGTGTGAGCTGATTGCGTACTCCATTCAAACATTCATGGCCGTATGCACAGACAAATCTTTAGACTTAAGCCAAAGTAAACCTTTACTTTGAACAATGTAACTACACGGCGCACAATTTGATATGAAGTTAGCTTTAAGCATGGCCTTCTAAATGAAAAGCGAGTTCTATCTGGCCTGCGCAAAAGTGCAGTTCAGGCGTACTCCGCCAAGCACTGCTTACAAGGCGCTTTCTTAACCTGAAATCTTGACAGTTCTGTCACATGTGAAAGGTGGATGAGTTCGTGTAAGAACAATTAGTGTTATTGTTGTAAAAATTTGAGCATACTGGATATTATTTACGTTGGAATAAGGTGAAGTATTTATGTCCAATTTCGACAACTTAATTTATCATTAAACTATTACGGTTTTAGATTAAAATCTTACCTGCATATACTCAGAATTTCTGTGGTAAGTTACAACATGTATAATAAAGCTTCTTTTCTCATTGTGCGTAATTATCAACGCCCTTTTTAACACGTTTTACATTATCAAAAGTCGAAACACTTTTATGTAACTTGTTGTAATTATTCATAACACGAAAGCTTTTTAAAGTGCTAGTCTTTCTTTATTGCGCAAGCGTACTTCACTCCGACGAGATTAAATGATTTATGCATGAACCTGTAAAGTTTATACCACATAAATTATGTTGTATTACGGTAATTACAAATTAAATATGGCCGCTGTATGTCATAAGCGCACACAAGTGTTTTACAAAATTCTGAAACGTCCGCAAACCAACAGTTCATCATTGTTTATAACACACTTACTACATTAAATTAAATGTAACTAAACAAGATTCGAGAAATGTCAATTGTATTTTGTAATACAGGAGTTCCACATATGACTGAAAGTACTTGAAAAGAACTTACTCACATTCCGCTTGCTGCGCCATTGAACATCGAAAAATTCCAAGACTAAAAGTCATTCACTTTTTAACTGAAGTCTGTAATAACATGTCACTATATGGCTTCCATATATGCATATATGTATGTATGTTCTACTGATCACAGTTGCTAAATAAACACATAGATTTGTACTACATTCACAAAGTCCGTCATTTATTTTCCCACTACGGTTATCAACAAATAGCCATATTGCAGAAACTGACAAATGCATTTTTCCACCGGCGCGGCGTATCTTCCCTCCTGTTATTCTTTCATCGGTAGTTCAAACGCACCCGGCAACAATGTCGATAATATAGTGTCCTATTGCATCGAGATCTGTATAAACTTACCAAATATGGAATAACGTAGAGTGGCGTCATCTGTTGGTAGCAGCCTTTTTAAATAAATCTTAACCTTTCCTACTGCAGTTGGCAGCGGTGAAAACACTCTCTATTCTAAATGTCACATGACGTTTGCCGATGGTGTGGGGAGAATCCGATGATTTCAAAGAACAGCTCAGACGTGTGAGAGTGTGTTGTATGGTATGTTTGTTGTTCTACGTTTCCTTCGTATTTATTGCAACCCTTTTGACTGACTCCTAGTAAACTCGCTTGTGATTTAGGCCGCCGAGGATAATTACTCGTATTTGCACAACAGCAGAGCAATGCACGAAAGGTATTTAGTTTTAAATTTCCGAAAACATATTTACGTGTGAATTATTAAGAAAGGGAGGCGCTAAGTTAAAATGATACTTCGATTTGCACGTGTAAATCTTGCAGAGATTGAATGATGTCCAACGTTGGAGGGAAAGCAGAAACTACCGGAAATAGTGGACCTCATGTAGAGGCTTCTGTCGTATCAGTTCATTGTTCCACGTATACATTTCCCGAGGTAAAATCTCCTCCGGATGCTCGTGGTCATAGCAGAAGCGCCAGCCATGGCGGAGGCCCAACTGTTGGCTCGACTAGCTCCTCCAGCGCGGTCGGCAGACCTTCCGCACTCAAGACAAGCCGAGGTCATCAGAGAGCGTTCTCGCAAGGCCAGATACCAGACGGAGGAAGTATGCGACCTGGACATAGCAGGGTCGGCTCTAAGACGGACTTCATCCTTCCTCCGGGCCATAAGGACAGCGGGACCGTTTCCGGAAGTGCCTCCAGGTCCTCGGGAAAAGGCCATTCACGTCAAGCATCGCGTTCCGAGTCCATCTACACGCTTAGGAGAACTGTTCCTCCCCCTGTGTGGAGGAGATTCATGTGCTTTTTGTTGCGGCGTTCTCCGGCTTACGAACACGAGGAACGTTTTCGTATCATAGTGCCTAATCACACGGTTCCGCCGAAAACACCGAAGAATGAACATCCGAACGGTTCGCGGCCGAACAATAAAATTAGGACGACCAAGTACACGTTATTGTCGTTTCTGCCAAGGAACTTGTTAGAACAATTTCATAGGGTAGCTAATTTGTATTTTATTTTTATTGTGTTGCTCAATTGGTTTCCTGCCATCAACGCTTTCGGGAAGGAAGTCGCGATGATTCCGGTTTTGTTTGTGCTCGGTGTTACCGCCGTTAAGGATTTATTCGAGGATCGGAGGAGATACGCTAGTGATAAGAGGATTAACAATTCAACCTGCAGAATCTACAACAGGTAAGAAGTATTGCCCTACCATTCAAATTTTACAATGAAACGTTCAGAGAGGAAGTTACGTTTAAAATCACAAATACGGAGTGATATTTTAAATTTTACATCTAAAGTGCTGTGTACAGCATAGTACAGTAGCGGACAATAAAACCCGGCAAGAATTTGATATTGATATTGAAAGCAGTGTTGTTTTTACTAGGGATATTTTGAGTATCAGAATTGGTGACATTTAAATGCCAAATCTGATTTTTGGGTACAGAAATTAGGTTTGTTCGTAGTATATAATCCATTCCTTATCTATTTGTTATCGCGGTATGACGTGAAAGGCTAGTGAGAAAATGGTATTCATGTATATAACCAAATTTTGACAATGAATGTCATATTAGGCAGTGTTCCAATATTTTCTTTTCGTCACGAGGTGCGTGGCATTCACGGCCAATTTATAAGTATAAAATTGAAAATTGACAACACCTGTTAATCAATCCGATTTGAGTTGTCACAATTTGACGTATGGTATAATGACATCAAATTAAATTTGTCTAATTTAACATGATAGCCAACTTAGGGCCGTTTTCATAATAGAACTTTAAATTTAAAGTAACTTTAACCTATAAAAACACATTAGTTTCCCTATGCTTAAAGTGACTTTAAATTAAAGTCTCCTTTAGCACTATTATGAAAACGGCCCTTAGGGCCGTTTTCATAATAGTGCTAAAGGAGACTAATTTAAAGTCACTTTAAGCATAGGAAAACTAATGTATTTTTATAGATTAAAATCACTTTAAATTTAAAGTTCTATTATGAAAACGGCCCTAACTAGGTTAAATTACGGTTTACTGCGATAACAAATACATAAGGAACGGATAATAGTTTGTAACTATTATCCATTCACGATCTTTTTAGACTCTAGATAGCCATGCTTTTTCTTCGTTAAGTTATGTGCATGTATTTTGATAGAACTCAACATGTGACGAATATAAAATTCTGACACTTTAACGTCAGTCCCATCGACTATATTGCTTCTTATACTCTACGATGGCATGAAGAAAGTAAAATAATAACATTAAAACAAATAATTACTTGTGACTTTTTAATACTAAGTCAAAATGCTAAAAATCATCAATGATTTTCGGCGTCAGTTTTCAAAACAGTAACCATCAAATTAAAATGGAACCTATTCACTTGGAGATACCAACAAAAATGTCACCCTAACACGACCTACTCCGAATGCAAAAAGAACGTGAATGAATTATATTCACTTCGAGGTACCAACAAAAATGTCACCCTATAACATAGCCTACTTTGAGTCTGAAAAAATCGTGAATGGCTGATAACTCGTGTCTAAATAAAAACCTGGTCAAGTAGGCTACATTTAGTAATTCTGCTATGTAAATGCAATGGATAAATTCTCGATCACAACCCACTTGACCAAGTTTTTATTTAGACGCTCGTTAGTTTGGAACAATCAGAACCAGTCGCCTATCGAATTAATGATCAATTTCGACAGTAGCGTTTGATGTAAAACCTTCATTGGTGCATATGTCCAACGGTTCCAAACTAATTAGAACTGCTCTACGAATAGGCCCGTACTAATAATCAATATGAAGGATAAAACTGAACTGAAATCATTTCTTCAATCACAGGTCAAGCAACTGACAGTAATAATAAAAGACAGTTGATAGCACAGAGTTTGCATTTAGATTGGATAGGAGATTTTAATTTTAAAATTGGAAAATAGGTTGCAGATGGTGGTGTACCGAAAAATGGCTACCAAACTGCTTTGGAGAGTAGCAGGATCAAATGGCCAACTTAAAGTACCAAATCTGGTATCGAAGTACCAAAAAGAACAACACTGATTGAAAGTGCGCTGCAAAAGCAGCCAACTAGATGTGAAATATAAAAAAATCACTCGATAACGTGTTGCCAGATGTTCTTGGTAATATTATCGCTCCCCTCCACCGTACAAAGTTCCCCATAATCACCAAATTATTTTAAAATTTGCCTAATCCTACTTTAACTTTAAAGTTACGTCTTTATTAAAATGTATAGGGTTAGGTATTCCTTGGTAGTATTTGACGTGCTCTGTCAGGACAGGACACATCTAATAGCGTTTTCGATTGAGCTGCACTGATAGCACTCAGTGCGCACTAATTCCACATTTTGTGTTCGATTGGTAATTTCAGTTCAAACTTTCTTCGTGTTTTATGTTCGATTGAAATGTCAGTGCGCACTAGTTTTGCACTCAGTGCAAAAATTTTGGAACTGACTTCGAAGGTAGTGCAAGCGTTTCAGTGCAACTTTTCTGTCATTTCAGGAGAAACCTATTACAGATGATTTATTGACAGATAACAAAAATAATTTATTGTATCAAGAAATTATTAATAATTAAGTTATTTGCTAAATACAGTTTGTCTAGTGCATAAAATCTTCGTTCGGGTTGAGTTCCTTAAAAAGCGAATATGAGTAATTAGTGTGTTTAGTATTTTTAATTTATTATAACAAATATTACATTTTTATATTTCTGGCAACAAGTGATAATTTTGAGGTTACGGTTCAGTATATTTCCCGTTCATTAAATATGCTCCCAGATCACGTTTGTATTCGATTGAAACACGTACTAGTTTCATTTTCTGGCAAAACTTATTGAGTGCATGACGTAATATCAGTGTGACCCGAACTTTTCTGGTGCTAATGAAACGAGAACGCTGTAAATAAAATTCGAGAGGGTTGGTTTACATAATATTGCGTATTTTTATTCTATATTGTGTCAATATAACGCAAAAATGTTACCGAATTGTTACACAATAACAGTATTATTGTGCAATAATAATAACAGTATTATTGTGCAATAGCGAATTATTGCACCATAATTTGGATCCTATAATAGGGTCCATACACCGTCAAACAATTTGCGCAAACTTCTGTTGTACAACACTGTGTTGTGCATTTAACTGTTGCACAACAACTCCTATTATAGGTCCCAGGCACGATCAAACAATTTACGCAACAAAGGGTGTTGTGCAAACATTTTGATGGTGTATTGGTTTTCACGCTCAAGCAATTTACGCAAATGTGCTTGTGCACACAAATTTGCACAAGGAAGTCGTTGCATGAAAACGTATTTTTTTTGCTTGCACAAGTTAAAAAGTTTGGCAAACTGTATGCATTTCCCCAAACAAATGTGTATGCGCAAATGCTTGAACAAATCCATTTGCGCAAATTGCTTGAGCGTGAAAACGGACGTTAAGTTCGCGTTTGAGTTGTTGTGCAATTAAATGCACAGAGTTAAATGCCGAACACAGTAGTTGTTGTGCAACAGAAGTTTCCGCATATTCTTTGACCGTGTGGACCCTATAGGGGGTCCTTAACAATGGTTAATAAATAACGTGCCTTTTTAAAAAAAATTGTCCCTAGTTGGCCATAAATTGTCAGTTGAGAACCGGCCATGTTGCTTGCAACTTAATAAACTGGCATATACCACAACCTCATTTTTCTCATTGAAGGAAATTGCTGAATTCGGTAATTCTACTTTTTACTGCGTGTTTGCATAACGAAAATTGCCGAACTCAACAAATGTTATAACATAAACGTAATGAATTATTTATCCATGATGTTAGTGACTGATTAAAATCTGGAAAAAGTATTTGTCTCAAGTCACTAGAACGCTGTCAATGTAAAAGCTGTTTATTTATTTATTATATCAGGATGACATGTTTGAATTGGCTTCCGGTTGGAACCGCGTCACGTTGACTTTTTCTACTGCCGACGTTTCGTTCTCCATTGCAGGGCTGCTGCTGCTGATGGTGTTGCTGCTGCTTCCAACCGGAAGCTAATTCAAACATGGACGACGGCCGCGGAAGCCTTCAAGTTAAATTCAGGATGACATGTTTCTGTGAACAACCATTTTCAAATCTTTTACAGATCGTAGTCACTTTAAGGAAGACATTTTAATTAAGTTACACTGACGGCATTCTTGTGACTTAAGGCAAATGTTTTTTTTCAAATTTTCTTATAACATAAACGTTTTATTAGTTTAAAAGTGGAATTATGCGTCAGATCGATTGAGGCTGGTTCACAACTAACAATTCACAGCCAACTAGGGAGAGAAATTTAGGAAAGGTGCTCTATTAACTGCGTTCGTTTATTCATCTCCGTTCAATCTATTTACTAATAAGTTTTAATATAAGTAAGAGTGAGTCAGACAAAAGTGCGAAAAGAGTAAATAGAGTGAACGGAGTTGAATAAACGAATGCAGCTGTTGTCATATGTACAGAGTGTACATTAATGATTGAAAGGCGTTTGAATTTCCCGCCCATTAAATTATTTGTAAAAGTTGGTACTGCATACTATTCTGTTTTATCATGGGCGGCACATATAATTATATATTATTAAAACAATTTATTAGTGATTAAAAATTATTTTACGTTTGTTAATTACGTACATTGATATGGTGAATATAAAAAGTAAAGCAGATATAAAATAAAATTATAACATCTGTTCAAAATGTCCCCCATTTGAATCCAAATCTATCCCCAAAGAACTGTTGCAAATGATTCAACGATTTTAGTGCACTATGGGCTATAGCTCCATCCTGTTGAAAGTAACCCCGTTGTAATTCATCGTCATGAAGTTCTTCAATGAAAGGATTTAAAATTGCTTCTTGATATGCGACTGCATTAATATTGTGTTAAAAAAAAATAGGTCCAATGATCCTCCTTCTTGACATTGCCAACCACACACCGATCTTCTGAGTATGTAATGTAGTCTCTTCAAAAATATGAGGGTTTTCTGCAGACCACATTCTACGGTTTTGCGAATTTACATAACCGCTGAGATGAGACCATGCTTCATCACTGAAGAAAGTTACGTCTAACATATCGTCATTATTTAAAAACTCATTAAACCGTTGGCAATATTGCACTCGACGAGGCAAATCAAGAGGCAGCAACTCATGAATTTCAGTTATCTTGTATGGATGTAAATGTAGAACCTTCTTGAAAGCCTTTTGGCATGTACCAAGTGATAAATTTGTTTGAGCCGATAAACACCGTAAAGACTTCTTTGGACTTACATCCATTCTTTGATGAATATCTGCGATAACTTCTTCGGTGAGAACAGTGGGCCAGCCTGTAGATTTTCCTTTAGAAACACGAAATCTCTGAATTATATGGCGGACGTGTTGCATAAAATAATCATATGTGAATACCACTTCAACTTTGATAAGAATAATTGCACTCGTCTTGTTCATTGCGTATCCCCGACCGAAAATACGCCTCAACAATAAATTTATTGTGCAGGTTCGTGAAAACCATCGCTAACCTAAAAACATTTGTGTGTACTTTTATTTCCTGTTATACGGCTGTACTTACCAATGAAAAATGTCTGACAGCAAAAGTGGAAATAATTTAATACTAACTCAATAATAATAAAATAAGGAAATCAAAATGTAAACAATACACCACACGCACGCTACTGACGAAATTCAACATATCTAGTATGAATACCAATCTTGGAAGATGAAAATTACTAATTCGACAACGCGCCAAATTCAAACGCCTTTCAATCATTAATGTACACTCTGTACAAGAAATATCTGTCTTTCAGGTATAATGTTTATCTGGCAAGCGTAAGTATCTAATAAAGTAATTTGTATAAATAGCGCAATTTTATATTTTATTCGGTTTATTTCGAACGTGTGCACAGTAAGCCGTCGCTTTAGCGTTATACAGATTCGGTAAATGTTCAACTTGACATCCTATTATAATGCGTGCGATAGGGAACGTACTAGAAAAATAAAGAGAGAAATTTGACTAATCACGCCCACTTGTTTTTGATGACGGCCACAGCCACCGCCCGCCCCGCGAACATTGTATGTCAATTCTAAGTTAGAACATACAACATACAATAAAATATTTTCGAAATCACAAGAGAAGAAGCCCTGCGTCATCAATCACCGAATTTATAACCGACAAATATTTCAGTATTATTTCCTTGTCAACGGTGAATAAGAAAAGGATAGAGTTATGCTGTTTATGTCTGATGATTCAACGACAGACGCGTATAATTTATGACGCAGGGCTCTTCTCTTATGATTTCAATAATATGCTGTGTGTCACCTTTCTAACTTAGGCTTAAATTTAATCCTAGTTTAAATCTTTTCTACAACGCAGCCTAAGTATCGTTAGGTACCATACGTTATCCCATCTAAATTCAATGTAATACAATATGTAACCCATAATTGCCAGTATTTATTACCAAATTGATTAAAATTCATGTCAATCTATTCAATTTGGATTTAGTATTTTTCATGGGAACTGAACTTTAGGAGCGAAATTTTATCATCTTGATTTACGTAAGCGATTGACGTGAGTGGGAACGATTAACGTAGAATTTATCATGTCGAATGGAAAACATTAATAAGATTGAAAATGATTTGGTATAAGCTGTAATAAATAACAGTAAAGGGATTTACGTTAAATATGGATGACTGACTCACTGGTCCCAAAATTTCCAACCTTTACGACTATTATGTTTAAAATTTATCTCTTGGTTTAACTGATTAATTTTTATGACTTTATTAAAAGTACATAACATACTATGTATTCAAATGTTTTTGGATGTACGCGTTCATCTGGTGATTTGTAAAGAATCATTACTCTCTTAATGCCTTTCAATGTTTTTCCATGTTTGATGCTATATTTGCAATGCGATATTTAATATGTTTGAAATATTTGACGATTTATCTGATGAGGTAGTAAGTTCATTGTTTAAAACACTTAGTTTGTTATTACACTACTTTTAAAAGTAGTTTAAAACACTTATACTTTGTTAGTCCACTACTTTTAAAAGTAATGGAATAACAAAGCGTAAGTGTTTTAAAATTGGTGGAATAAGAAACTATATGTAAGTGTTTTAATTAAAGATGCTACACTTCCACCAAGTATCCAGCAATGGTAATTTTCAGAATCCTAATTTCAAAAAGTGATTTTCACACATTAAGAATTTTAAATGAGTGAATGGTAAAGTGTCTGAGGTGTAATTTACAGGGTGTAAATGAAATGTGGGCAAAAAGTGTAAGACGTTAACCTTTGGGGTGCATGAAATTGAACGTCTGAAGATTTGTTAAATTTAAATTAATTATATGATTTTTAAGTATGATTTTACTGTCGGTTGTATTTCTGAATACAAATAATTTATACTTCTTTTTATATTCACCAACGCACGAAATTTTTATGCTACTGGACTATATACAAAGAAAAACGACATTTTGTTATAATTACTTATTTTAGACAGATTTAGAGCAACGTATTTTATTTAAAAATCTCGAGATAACTGTATGTATAAAACGAAAAGTTATAGATGGAATGTTATTTTACCGTTATTGATTCGATTAACTGATGATCTAATTAATTAACCGCAATCTGCTGTATTAAATATTTGTTATTTTTCTGAAACTTGTATTTCATTACTAATTCCTATAATTTGTTGTTGCAATACAATGAACTGCCTAAGCAAACGTGCAATTTCGTGGCACATTTTGAAAGTATGAAGGAACTAAAATATCGCGCCTGTTGCTAAATCCGCCTTGAGTCAGAAGCGAAAGTAAGATGCGGAGCTGAGTTTGCCAGCATTAACACGGTGACCCTGTTACAATAATAGTGAAATATTATTCATATTATTATTGTAACACGCCGAAAATGTCAGCCAGTTTGATTATTTGTTGAGCTAATTAGATATAATATGGAGTGCGATGACCCGTTACAACTTTCTTCTTGACGTACAAAAAGATAAATAAATAAGAAAATTAAATCAGAATTTATTGTGTGTATGTAAAATTTAGAAAGTAACTGAAAGGTGTCAAAATGTCTGCACTCTTTACAGAAACGGGAAATGAAATGTATATTCAATTCTAGTTTGCAAATTTTTATCACTTGCAGATTAATTAGATATGTAAGATATGGAGAGAGCAAGCAAGCAAGAATTCTTGTTGAATAAGGTTATTTTTTAATTATTTATCATTTAAGAAGGCTCTGGTCACAATTCTATGATACCCTACTTGATTCAATTTGATTTTCTCTAATTTTATTTTAGATGACAGGAATGTATGGTAACTTGTTATAGTGTAACGTATTGTTATAAATTCGAAGTTCGAAGAAATAAACGTTTATTAAATTAAAAATAATGTAAATGTTTACAATAGCTTAACGCAATAAAAATACTAAATAACGAGCCCAGTAGTGTTCTATCAAACAACACTCCTATTATTTATGGTTCTATGAATCGCTACTAACCATTACAGTACATCAGCACTTGTTAGGACATTTTAGAGTCAGCTTATTTATTCTCATGTGCACATTTAAATTTACAAAACACAGTATAAAGGCGATGTATTTTAAAATTTTTCCGATTTCCAAGAAATTGTTAATTGATTAATGAGTGAGTACGACCCTGGCATTTCCTCCATATCCTACGTTTTGCCTAAGTCTAACGATTACACTTCGTTTTCTGAATTGAAACTGATTTACATCTCACTCTCGGTTCTGTTTATATAGAGGTCCCTTTTTTAGGCGTACTTTCGCTTACAATTCCAATTCCAATAGTTTAGATCGCGTGACAATTTATAAAAATATAGGTTTGTTAGTGGCAGAGGATGTAAAAATTTTAATTTTTTTATTTTTCTACGTTTTTGTGTGAAGTCAGATAATTGTTTTTCAGTTTTTTGGAAATAATTCAAAAACTACAAATCGTAGAAGGTTTTTCAAAATGGATGATTGTTCAGCACCAAAATACGCACCTTTCACCTAATTTAACCGACTTCGTATCTCTTGCCGTTTTCGAGATCCCGATGGTGAGCTTCGAATTTGTAACAGGCTGTATATTGGAATGAATATGGTAAAGATAAAGATTGCAATAACCAACTGCGGAGTGAACTGTCATTACTCTAGTGCAGTCTTTATCAAAAACCTCAAACTGCTGTCATAGAAATCGGTTGACAGATTGTATAGTAATTATACATAATAAGATATAATGCAATGGCGTGAGATTATTTTTTTCCTATGTGACAGATGCGTCTTAGTTTGTTTTATGATATTGGTTAATTACTATACCCATCGTTATTCTAAAAGATAAAAGAAGTTTACACTTACGTTAAAAAAAACGAACAAATAAGTTTTTTTTTACAACTTTATTTATGCCCGGTTGCACCAACTTTTTAAGCAGCGCTTAAATTTAAGTGGTGTTTAGACTATGACATTATTTATAGATTTAACAAAATGTTGGTCACATTCTAATTGATAATTAAGTTGAAGTTTAAATGTCAATCAGAATGTATTTGTCATTATACTGACCGTAGGTGAATGTCACATTCTAAACATAACTTAAATTTAAGCTCTGCTTAAAAAGTTGGTGCAACCGGGCATTAGTGCTTCATATGTCTTATCTTTCTGAGGATCATAAAAATACCGTTGAAATACTTAGTTTTGGTATTTCACTTTATGCAAATAAATTGTTAAATAGTTTTGAAGAAGTGTCTTGTCTTCCTTTAAACCAAGATTAAGATGCCATTAAGAAAGCTATAGCCTATAATATTCTCTCTTCACACGGATATTGTAATTACTTTCACCTCTTATGGTAGAAAATATGAATTATTAAAAAAGTTTTTCTTTTAATTTTAACAGAAGGAATGCGGTTTCAGTTAGTAAGTCCCTTGAAATTATGTCGTACAAAAATAAAATAGAAAGAGAATAATTTTAAAAAGTGAAAGAAAAGTGATTTTAGTTATCAGGTTAAGTCAATTTGATGTAGAATAAAGTATCCGGTACAATATGAACACTAAACGTCAATGCAAAAATATAAAATTTCATTACAAAAAAGTTTCAATAAAACTAAGCTTAAGATTAAACCATAATTAAGAAGTAATTTATTGCATTGGCATTTCCAAAAATAACTAATCCAAATTAAATCGTTGAATTGGACATAATCAAATTCAATGCAATTAAAATAACTTGTCTGACAGACATATAAAGTTAAAATATATTTGAAAATATTAAACTTACATAACCACTAAAAGTAACTTAAAAAACTTAGGCAAATAAATAAGTACGATTATAAAATTCTGTTGGAAACTCGTTTAAAATATATTATAAATTAAAGAATGTACAATCTATGCAGATTAAATTTTCCAACAGCACTTGGTATTATCATAATCATAAGAGATGAGCATAATGCATCATAAATAATACGCGTCTGGCGTTGAATTAAGGCAGATATAAAGCATAATTCTATCCTTTTCTTATTCGCCATTGAAAAGGAAATAATACAGAAATATTTGTCGGTTATAACTTCGGAGAATAATGACGCCGGGCTCAGCTTTCGTGATTTTGCTTATATGTCATATTGTCATATTCATTAAAGACTTTTTTTTTCTGCGCTTCAATTTATGAAAGCAGCAAATATTGCTCTGAGAAATAAGATGTGGAGCCATAATTTCAAACTTCTGTAATTGTTTACAATATTTTCTTCTTTTATTGTTTGTCTGAATTACGAACACGGAAACGTCAACTCATTTACTCATACAAGTACAGTATAGCTCTGATAATCCGGACTCCCAATAATCCATATTTTTCAGTAATCCGGACAAAAATGAAATATGACGTTCTTATATTATCTATCCCTTAATCCCCGAGAATCCGGTCTAAGACTCGATTTTATAATCATCATATAAACTGAGAACAATAATAATATTTGGGAAATAGTTATTTTGTCTTTATTCCACGTTTGTAAAACTGGGCCTAAGTAAATAATCCCTAATCCGGGGAGCATACATTTCACGGTTCGTTGGTACTTCTCTTTTGTAAACGCGTATGAAGCAAGGAAAACAAAACATTAACTTTCATGTTATTCGTATGGCTAAACTTCATTACCGAAAGAGCCTCTTGGTTCATGTCCTTGTCTATTGAAAATAGCTACATTTCCAATGCTTTGAAGAACTTTGATTTGAAGGTTGCTATGTTTCTGCTGGTGTTATAAATTGTTACAATATATTTTCTGCGTATCATGTACCAATTTTAAAGAGGTTCAAAAAATTCGGATTTTTCACTAAATCACATTGCTCGGTAAAAGCCGGAAGAATAACGTGGCTCCAACCAAGGTTGAAATCGCCGTATTCTTCATTTTTTGTTTAATAGACAACGGTCGTGAAAGCCTTCAAGTGGTGGAGACATATTTTTACCATTCCTACAGGCCCTACTGGTAAAAGTTAATATAGTTTACAAAAAGCAAATACCGCAAAAAACCTTATCATAAAAGAAGGTATGTTGAAAACGAAATCAAATAAACAAGATCATTTATTGGAGTACAGTTTTAGCATCGATAATTTTATTGTGGGGCCATAGAAATAAAATAGAAACTGGAGATAATTCTACTTAATTGTTTAACTCGCATCTAAAACTGTAAGCATTAGCTTATGATGTGATTTTATCCCTCTGTATTTTATGAATTGTTGTATACATAATATTAGGTCTGTTCGATAGCTCTGCACTTTCTATACTTTTAACACCTTTACTCTATTTTTCTCACTCCTATTCGCATTAATTATATACATCTCACTCTCTCAGGAGCGGTTGGTGTAAAAAGTGTAGAAATGTGCAGAGCTTTCGAACAGACCTATAACACTAGCCTGCGAAGGTTTGGCGGATGACATAAAACTAAGTTTATGTAGTAGATTTGGTGTTCCTGGGTTCGAAAAAAATGTAATAATTTTTTCATCACGTCCCATTTTTTTTAATACAATATTTCAAAATACGTTTTTCAAACATAATTTTCGAGAAACTGACTGTTTTTTCCCATTTTATGGGCAAGGTATCGGCTTGCGGAATACTCCTTGTAACTTAGGCTCTAACTACTAAGGTCATATGGCCAACCCCACTAGAATTTAGCCGAATCACTCTGTATTTCGTGACTTCAATTTGAGTATGGTTTCTGAGATTTGCCGAGAAAATGAATCTTTTTATACAGAATGTACATGTAGTTAAAAACTTAAATTTATGTGTCTGAAGGTGCTCGAACGGTAGAATTTTTTGTAAAGAATAAATTTTTTGCGTAAAGTCAATAATAATAAAAACGTTACTTTGATATGTGCAATATGAAACTAAGAAATTTGAATTTTATGGACAGACTGTAGTTAAAAATTTAAATTTAACCATTGTTTCTGAAGTTTCTTGAGAAGCAGAACTTTTTATAAAGAATAACTTTTTTACGTAAAATTGATATTAAAAAAGTTTTTCCTCTTGTCAACTTAATCCGGAGAGAACTGTATACAGTAAAGTCTGGTTATATTATAACGAATCCAAAAAATGCACCAAAACAGGTTCGTTATATCCAAAGTTTGCTATAATCGGTAAATAAATACGAAGCATGTATTTAATAGGTTTTTTAATTGCTCGAAATATAGTAGGTTATAACCAAGAGTTCATTTCAAATGGCTTCAATATGTATAGCCGACCTTTACAGTAATTTCATTTTTTTTTAAAAACCTGACGTGATAGAAAAAAACTAATAACAGATTCTTCTTTACAAAGCCAAAATCATTCAAAAACACCCAATTTTATTTCATCCGCAAAAAAAAATATTTTTTTCGCAGGCTAGTGTAATTAATGAACGAAACCTTTTCCAAATTGATCAGTTTGTGTTATTTTATTTACAGAATTTTAATTTTTGCACATTGGAACTACTCTTTCTTTAAAAAAATATTAATGTTACATGAAACTCTCGATTAAGTGTCACCTACAATTTATACAGGACGCCTATTCTAATTCAACATTTCGACTCGAAAACTGTTTCGATATCGATATTTTGCGTTGCTTTTCAACGCAAGATTTCGATATTGAAACAGTTTTCAAGTAAAATCTTGAATTAAAATAGGCATTTATGTATAGGCATCAAAACCGAAAAGAAGATAAGAAAAGTTTGTTACTACCTCTTAGAATTTATTGCTTTCTTACCCTTTTACTCATCATATTTATAAAAGAAAATGAATAAGTAATAATAATAATAATAAAAAAACAAGGATTCCATAAAGTGCCAAATTAAAAAAAAATTAGATAGATAGCTTATTAAGGCCCGGTTTTTCGATAACAGTTTAACTTTAAACTTCAGTTTATTTCTATTCCTGCTATAGGGATACACCGAAGTTTAAAGTTAAACTGCGATCGAAAAACCGGGCCTAAGACATACATATTTTAAAAATAAAGCAAAAGTTTAAAAACATCTACTTTGGCAACCTACATTCAAATTTGTTTTAAAAATTGGCTTACTTCGACGAACTTGAAATTTATACATTTTAATTTGTAATTCTGTGTAATTATGATATTATTATTTTATTCGCATAACTTACGAAATGAACTTTCATTATAACGCAAAACTTTCTAAATTCTGCGGAAATGACTGTAACAACAAATAAAATTGCCAAAAATGAATAGGCAACTTTTTAAAGTACTATTGGACCGAGTAGGTTCAAATAAGCAATATAGCTATATTGCTTTCAAATTTGTTTTAATTAACGCAGGCGTTCAACAATATGTCGCAAGGCCAGACCTATATTTAGATTTTTAACCGAAGAGAACGCTTGCAGATACAAAATGAAGAATGTTTAGACGTCATCGAATTTTATTGGAGATAAATTGATAATGTCGTCGAATTTTACTGTGTGTAATACGTCATCGCATACACAATAAGTTCCTTGCATTTTTAAAGTTGAAGAGAAAATTTACATTCTTTTTTACGTCTTTCTTCTTCTATGTTGCATAGATTCAAATTTTTGTCATTTCTGACCATAGCATGCCATCTTTCAACTAATTGCTCAGTGTAATGTGCAACAATTTAAAATAATTCAATTCTCATTTTGTTGTTTAGCTTCTTATCTCGACGTGTCAATAATTCCTCAGCTGTTGCTTAGCTCTCTTATCTCGACGATTTATGTAAATCAAAACTGTATGAAGTTGCTAATTCGAAATTTGCATGTTATTTCAGCCAACGTGCATGCCGGATTATTTTCACTTTTTAGAGTGTGTCTGTGGATCTGTTACGACTGGTTAGTTTCACAATATTTCTTTTCGTTACCTTGAGTTGCCGCAGACTAGTTAGCATAATAGTAGCCTTTGGCAATTTGATTGTGAATAGTGATCTGCTTGAAAATAATACACGAAATGTAGATTAGTACTACATACTGATTGTTTCACTGAAACTTGAAAAATGGTAGTGGTATAGTCGTCCAAGTTTTGTATCGGTTTTATGATCTTGCTATAAAAATTTCTTCAAAGAGACCGGCACTGCGGTGTCTGTGTCTCCTCTCTGTCGCTTTTTTTATAGCAAGATCATAAAACCGGTACCAAACTGGGACGACTATAGGACAGGCTAGCTTAAAATAGAAAAAAAAAAAAATTGAAAAATATATTTTCGATCCGGATCATACATATTTAAATTAAAATATGTCGAATAAAAATTCCTTTTACGTTTTTTTGACATTATAAATTTGTAAAAAAGTGTTGTCGATGATAATATGGTACTGTATTTACATTTTTTTATTAATTTAAATAGTAAATACGTCTTGGTTTAACAAATTTGACATTTTTAAAGTTTTGCTTAAGTCAACTCTAAAATTTTATCTAAATAATCGATTTTTATATCAACAGATATAAAGGCGTGAAATTTTAATATATCTGTATGAATATACTTGAGACTCTTATGTAGCTAGTAGGGAAGACATCGAGTACCCGGGTACCCGAATACTACCCGTATAATTGTTACCCGGGTATCATTCTTTTTATCTGGGTACTCGTTATTACCCGGGTACCCGAGTACTACCCGCGCGATTATTACCCGTGTACATCTGATCCCCGAGTACTACCCGTACGATTATTACCCGGGTATCATTTATTTATCCTGGTACCCGTTATTACCGTGTAATTTGTCAGCGTAGAATCTCGGAAAAAGTATCTATTATTACACGATAAAAACTTGATTATTTTTAACATTCGACACTCATGTAAAATTCATGAATCCGTTTTAGTGGAAATATTCAAACTTATAGGAGTGTTCGAACTTACCCGGGTACTTGAACTTATACGGGTATCCGAGTTTATACGGGTACCCGTATCAGATCCGGGCTTTAGTTTTGTACGGGAACCCATATTTATACGGATACCCTAACTCATATGATTACTCGAGCACTATACGGGTACCTGGGTAGTTTATTCGGGTATGTCTTCCCCAGTAGCTAGTACCGCCGTCAGTTGTAAATGTATTATTAATTTCTATAAAATTTTCGTGCAGATTTTGTAATTTTGTGGTAACAATTTCATGTAGCTTTTACTACTTATTCACCTCACTTTCGCTTTTTTAATCAATGCAAATTCACTTGATCATTACCTGCTAACAAGAGCGCGCTTAATTAATAATTTACTATTACAAATACCCGTACTTTACGACGATGTGTAGACACTAACGAGCGCATTCATGTTGATTACATACTGATCAAAGTCGTTAGTGTTATTTTTTTTACGCTGGAGTTTGTTTTGCAGCACACGCCCTTGACCTCTTGACTGCAAGAGTACGTAATCAATTCTGCTTTATTACCGGTCGACTAATTTGTTTGCTTTATTCGACCCTCCACAGTACATAATTTTTTTTGGCTTATCGAAACGACGAATTTTGATCATGTCGAGTGGCAAGTGATAATAACTTACGTACAACCTCAATCAAAAGTAATGAAACGTTCAAAACCGAAACACTATAGTCAGAGAGAGAAGATACCGAGTGAGATGAAGCCTTATGGCGAACGAATGTTTCCGAACTCCTTCGGAATCCCACAACACATTGCGCTCTCTCTGACTCGGCACCGTTGCACCCTGATTACAGCGTTTCGGTTTTGAAAGTTTCATTACTTTTGATTGAGGCTGTACATGCATGTAGATAAGTTTTGAGAATACACGCGAGAATAATATTTAATAGGAAATGATGCTAACGTGGGAGAATGGTTTCTGCTCGTTACGTCATCGAGTTATAATATTTGTCCACGATTGAAAACAACAATATTCAAGTTATAAGAATTTTTTCTACTCACATCAGTCCAGATGTTTTGTGAGGCAAGCCTCACTCGCTGGACAAGACTTAGTAGTATTATATAACGAGAGTTGTAAATAGCAGATTACGCACGGTGGAAAAGCTGTGCAGAAGCCGCGCAGCGGCAAATGCAAGTAATTCCACAAGTGCGTAATTGCTTTACAACTCGAGTTTTGTACTATACTTTATCTACGACCACAAAAATTACCTTCAAAGTAATCAGCAATGACACTTGCAATTTCGACGACTGTCAATATAATGTGATGCGGCTATGTAGATCTAACTACAAGCGTGCGTAAAATAGATGCGTTGTGCGTTTTTCTTACTTTACGCACGACGTTTGTAAACACCGGCTTATTTAGTTTATGAGTTGTACGTAATTTGTCATTTACAGTAGTGGTCGTAGATAAAACTTTTTACTTTGAATATGATTATTATTGAATTATATTTTTTTCAAGCAATTTTTGATAATTTATAAACCTCGGCAATTCAGATACATTAGAGATTGTGGTTTAGAAAATTCTGGTTTTTTGAGGGCGGGGAGGTTCCAGTTGAACGAATACCAAATGAAACCATTCGTATACACGAGAAGAACTGAATGCTGTCAGTTTGAATGTTGCGACTCGGTATCATTATTGTTATTGTAATTTCAATAAAATTCAAACTGTATCTTCGAAATTATTCAATGCAACAATCATATTTCACTTCTTTTATAAACTTTTTTCCTAATGATACGTATTGGTGTTCCTCAAAATATGTCTGCCTCCTCCTAACTTGTCTGGTATAATCGATAATATGTAAATACTCAAAAAAATTGTTTCGTAAAATAAGAGAAACTCCTTATAATTAGACTTCTCGGGCTCATTTTTTATTGTAAATTTAGAAAGTTTTGCGTGTCATAGAAGCAATACAGTGTATGCTGATATTTAATAGGAATTTTCATCACATCGTGCTAACAGTTCGCCAATTCGTATCAGTTTCTTCTAGCATGGGATTGTAAAGTAAACGTGCACCAGCGTAACCAGTGCATGTGAGAATTTCATAATAACTGACGCAATCAATAAACAAGCATACCTTTTCATTAACGCATTGTGAAGATTGTTTAATAAGCACAGGGTATATATTAACTTGTAATGACCAGTGTGATAACATTCACATAACGGCAGAGAAAACATCACCCAATTATAAGAAAAATAACACGTGGTTTATGATGACAATAATGATTATAATAAGTTATGAATGAGATGTTTAGTTTTTGTATTTTTATTGAATTTTGTTGGACGTCTGTCGTGGAAGGTTTTGGGTAATTTTCTGTAAGAAAATATGTATGTGTAAGAATAAGGAAAAAGTTGTGCACTTTCAGAGTTGGTCATTTTTCCCAGTTACTATCAACATCAACTCTGTATGTACAATATTACAGTTGAAGTGCGTGAAATAAGTTTTGTAGTACCTACTTAAATAACTTGGTCTGTTCAACATAAATTTCCTTGTAATGTAAATGTGCAAATAATTTAGCTTGATAAAAGTAGGCCAAGGAGAGTGTTACATTTTTGTAATGTTTTCATTCCTGAAAAAAGAATGTTCGCAGTGAATTTTATTTCGGTAATGCAGTGAGTGATTTAACAGTCAATATTTTTGCTTGTTTGGAAAAATTTCGAACAAAATTCTTTAAGCCTGGTTGCACATTGTAAGTTACAACATACGTGGAGATGAACATGGTCTCCCTTTATCAAAAATTTAACCTGTGAAAATGTGAAAATGTATGTCTGTGATTATATGAAAAGTCAATAAATTGACAGCGCATGAATGTATTACATTAATTAATTCAGTTAATCACAGACATACATTTTCTTTGCACCGCCTACTCTAATCTGATTTTTATTTGCTCACTTTTTATTTGGACATATTGAATAATCCACTGTAGACTGTAATTAAATACCTACTTTTAATTAAGAATCAGTACTTACATTTAGTTTTTGTTCCATAGTTAATTCAGCCAACAAATTAAATAATCACTCAAGAAATAAACAACATGCACAAAAAGACATTTAAATACATTACGACATTGAACGTCCAGTAACTAAAAGCGTTGTTTTTATTCGCATACACGATGAATGTTGGACGAGAACTACTCCATAAAAATTATACTTCCAATATTTCTTGAATTTGTTCTTAGCCCTTACGGTATATTTTACAGTATGCCATTTATTTCGATAATTCCGAAGTTTGATTAGTTTTTGCTGAAATTAATCCAATATTTATAACTCGATTCTGATTTTCATTGTGCTTTTTCCAGTTTGACCTTTCGCACGTGAACCTCATTTATAGCTGTAGCTACTTTTATTCATGTTGTTTCGAATGGTACAATTAAAAGTGAAATTACCAGAAGTGAAGGATGACATTGTTTAGATACAATTCTTAAGTTGTTTTGGGATGGATTTGTGTTGGTGCATGTTGTGTTAACCATTAAACCATAAATATATAAATAGTGCACGATAGACATAAAAAAATCTTTTGTCGTTACTCAACTTCCAAGTCTTTCCCTAAAAACAGGCGTTTAGGTAATTGTGATTCTTTTTCTTAAGAGTTGACTATACTGTTCTAAACTTTTGTTTTCTACCTACTTTGAGAATTTCTTTTTGTTTTTGTTTCTCTTACTTTGTCTTTTTACACTATACCCTGAGAGCAATGAAAACCCAAATCAAAGGTGTCTGTCGTCGTTACATAATACGAAAGCTTTTAATATAAATGCTATGTCAAATTTTGTCAAGTTGTTTATTTAATTAACTGCTTTATGCTTAGCAAAAATAATAGCAATGCTTTTTAAAACAGAAATAATTTACATTTTGTTTTTAGTATAATTAATATAAATATAAAAGCGGAAGTATATTTATAATTTGTTTTTATTTTTCTGATCTACAGACTACTTCAAATGAAAATGTACATTTTCAAAACATGTGTTTAATAAAAGCTTGATTTGTAAAGAACAAAAAAAGAAACGTTCTACAAGTTCTATTATTTTCATTTCAATAAAATATAATGTTGTCTAAGGAACATTTGTTTGTATAAATGTAATTGTATGTAAGTATGTACTACGTCTTCAGAATGCATTACAAATCTCACTATGAAATATTCTTCGGTCGAGAAATTATTATTTTGCAATTTTGATACATAAATGCTTAACTATTTTCATTTATTAATGTCTTAATCGACGTTGCTTAACTAAACCCAAATTTTATAATCATTAAAACCGTCAATGTTGGATTTTTAAAATTTTCTTATCAACTCTTACCATGGAATTTGGACGGCATGTCGTAGCTCTCGTAGCTTTACTGTGTGGTAAAACGGCATAAAGCAGTGCAGTGACGTATTTTTCATTTAAGCTAAGACATGCCGTCCAGATCTCATGGCAAGAGTAGATAAAGAATTAAAGAAATCTCTCGGTATATATTTTGCAGCAAAGATCCGGCTTATTCTGATTCGCTTGTAATATTCCCGTAAAATATCCCAAATCCTTTCTCCTGATTTATTATTATTAAGGCAAATATTGAAATGAGCAGGTAAATATTTATCTGGCGAGCCCCAGCGCACGCCGTACGTGAATTAATTTTATTAAAAGCCAGCCGCGCAAATTAAACTTTGGATTTATGGACTTCGTGGGCCATAGATTGATAACGCTGTTTATCTAAATTCCGATCTTTTTATACGCGTAATTCGTGATAATAAAAATAGCATCCTGTTTTGATAAACACAGATGATTTTTGTTTGTTGTTGGTTAGAATGTTTAAGATTGGATTAGCTTCATGTTTAAAAGTAATAAGTAAATAAGTTTTCTCTTTGTCTTAAATATGTAAATTAAAAATATTTTTTATGTAAATTCTAAGTCGTTATTAAAAATAATTCTTTTGATTATTTATTTCAGAATATTGTTTTCGCAATTTAAATTTAGATTTACATACTTTAAAAAATATCTTATTATAATGAACTTAATATAATTTGTTTTTCTCTCAGTACTTATTCTATGTATACTTTGAGAACTTTATCCCACCTTCGAGATGATTTCAATCAAAACATAACTTGATTTTTGTATGATACTACAATTATCTTTCTAAAAGTACGATTCAAACTTTCTCGTTTTCTTCAGGATTACTTAAATTTCAAGTTATTTTTCTATTTATTCCTTCTTCGCCGCAGAAGTTGTTGTTGTATCTAGAGGAACAATATTTTAAGTTTAAATATTGGAAACTTTTTTCATTTGTATGTCCGATATGCAGAATTTTGAGCCTTCTTTTTCATTTTTTACTCAAAAAGCAAATTAGAACGAAACTAATAAAAACAGAATAGTGCCTCAAAAGTCCTTAAGGCGAACCTTAAGAGACAAAAGAAGTTAGGACTGATTTTTGATATTTAGTCAAAATACATATTGAGTTCTCATAAGGTCTGTTCCAACCACGCTTTGTGACCGTTTCGAAACCGTCACAAGCATGCACTCATCAAAGTTTTACACTCGACAAAGTTGTCAACATCGATCAATATTTCGATGGGCAACTGATTATTAAGAAACCGTTCTTAAACGGTCAGAAAGCGTGGTTGGAACAGAACTATAATTGATAGTTTAAGGGTACATTAGATCTCATCTATCTCTATAATTTTGATATTAACATTCTTAAGTAAATTCCGTAAGACTTTTAAATATTCACCTACGGTTGTGGAGTTACGTTCGATTGTTTCAGGCAAGGTTACACATTTCATAATGCCAAGGCCAAGCCCACAGTTCATCCTAAACCTTGTTTCCAAATCAGATGAGACATTCATTAAAATATGCATACACAGAAGACAATTAGGAGAGAAGTCGCATTATTCTTTATGTTTTTATTGGTTTCTTCAGTTTTTTAAGAGTTTATAAAATTGATTGATAGCGGTAGTATTGAATTACATTATCGAAATTAGACTTTTTTTTATTATACCTAAGTATGGTACTTTGAAAATACAGTGCACTCGCGCTAACGTGAACGAATTAAAACCAGCTGTGTTCATGTTTGCGCGATTGTTTATGTTTCCGAGATGCAGTCTTCAACTCTTAAAAACAATTAAAACATGAAACATCACTTTCAACCTTTATTTATGTCCTACATATTATGTATTTTTGAAAAAAAAAATGAAGTAAGAAGTGATTCTTTGGACTTTGCGCGATTGTTCATGTTTCCGAAATGCAGTCTTCATCTCTTAAAAACATGACACATCACTTTCAACCTTTATTTATGTACTACATATTATGTATTTTTGGAAAAAAATGAAGTAAAAAGTGATTCTTTGGACTTATGTTCTAAATTTCTATAGTACATAAAGTAGCTGTTCATGTTAGCGAGGTGCACTGTTCACGTTAGACAGTTGCCAATGCTAAAATTTAGGTGTTCACGTTATACAGGAGTTCATGTTAAGCAGTGTTCATGTTAGCGCGAGTGCACTGTAGTCGTTTTTGTTTTTACACGGTTGTATTTTTCGTACAAATTACTTAATTACGTTGGTTGATTTTAATGGTTGTGACAAGCATGAAACTTTTAATATATAACCATAAATGGTAACAATTAAGATAATCACGTGCCCTTAACCAAAAGTGAATAATTTTGAAGAAATTGCAATTGTAAAGTCATGGAACCGCACTGGCAGTTATGGTGAATGAAAATTCATGCATTCTGCAGTTACAAATATACAGTTCTTTCGCTCGATCTTTGCAGTCACGTCACACTTTACCGATTCGAGAAACGAAATCAACATAATCTTTTATCCTTATCTAATACGTATGTTAAAACAGTGGTAGAATTTATAAATTTGTCATTTTGAGTCGATAATTTTCTGACGTAACTGCAAAGATCGAGCGAAAGAACTGTAGCTGTTTCTAATAAAGTTATATTATTTTTTGTCACAGCCTTCTGTAGTATAATTAGCAGCGTATATTTTATTTATTATATACCAAATAATTCAGTCACTATGTTTAAAAAAATCGTTTAATTACTTACGGTCTAAACTAGAATACTGTTTTTCCTTGTGTAAGCTAGGCATCATTTTTTATGCAGAGAGAGAACGCATATCTTACTTTCGGTGAAACAAAACGCAACGGAGAAAACGTCGCACAACATATATCCTGACATATCCATAATTTAGGATAACTTCATTCTACGTAATTCTTTTCTATTTTTACACTAATTATTTTATTTCATTTTAAACAGCATCCAATGTTTGTTAAATAATGTATGTATTTAAGCATTATTTTTGTTAGACGGAAGTTTATTTTATGGTCATTTGTGCATACATTCATAAAGTGAATTTTATAGTGTCTTCGATTGACCGCTTTAGAGCACTATCAGAGTATCTCCATCTTGTTTTAACCTCATATAATAACATAGCGAATTGAATATTAATGGTGACAGCATTCAATTGAGATAGCGAACCGTTACGTCATCGCATACCCGCTTCTCCTTTTAACACATTAACTGTCAATCAACCATTAACTGTCACGGCTGGCAGTTCGGTTGACAGTTAATGTTGGTATGCGGGTATGCGGTGACGTAACGGTTCGCTATCTCACTTGCGGGAATGCTGCCACCATTAGTATTCAATTCACCGTGATGTAATAACAGGGGATGGAGGTACTCTTAGATTGCTCTAGAGCAGGGATGGCGAACCTTTTTTTACCAATGGGTCAAATTTAATTTAAAAATTTTGTAGTAATGGACCGCGGGTCAGGTATTTTAAGTCATTAAGAAGTACATCATTTTTTTTCTCTGATTCTGACGTATTATACTTATATACAGGACGCGACGATTACATATTTACAAAGAATTGCTTAAACATGTCGATTTCTTTTCAAAGTTTAAAACGCTTCATTCTACCTGCAATCCATCGCAGAATTTTTTTCTTTCACTTTTATTAAAGAGCTATTATTTTATTTATCTATTTTATTTATTAGATGCAGCTATGAATGCATGAGTATTCAATTAACATAACTTGAATCAGTTCATTTGCATTTTTCACCGCGAAATTTGTTGTTGCTTTTCAGATGATAATTTTTGTATGTCAGGAAAGTAATTTGTTGATCTTCACGACATCAAAGGTTTCGTGAAGTGCAAATAATAAGATGGATTAAAAAAATTAATGAAAATCGACGATCTTCGGTGAGAAAAAATTTGAAACTCAATTACAAAGTACTTGATAATAAGAAACAAATAAGAAATGAAATGAACTATAAAAAAGAAAAAGAAAATAATAAATAAAATAAAATGTAACACTTATTGTTGAGGGAAAAAAATCCAGGATGAAAATTTTTTACAATTTATAAATACATATCTACAAGGGTCACTCTAAATATTCAGACGGGTCATGGGTTCGCCATCACTGCTCTAGAGCAGTTAGTCGAAAACGCTATTAATTTTGTAGAAATTCAATTTAGCCATTTCTAAATACATACATAACTCGTTTGGGATCTTATTACTCGCAGTCAATTTTGTATAAATGTTAATTTTATTAAAATGAAATAAAAAAAACGACATTTACAATGAATTTTTTAAAGCAATTATGCAATACTTAAAATTACTCTTCACCTTTCATCGTTTATATTGTTTTCTGTGCCATCCGATAAATGTACTGATAGTAAAGAAATAACCTCAATAACGCCTTTTTCTTTTCGGGAATATGACGTAGACTGGCTAACTTTGGTTTTTCAAGTAAAAATTTCCTTATACTTTCTGTATTTGTTTCTTGCTTCTTTGCTTCCTCTGAATGACGACCAATCCGAAAAGTACAAGCAGCAATAACAAGTTTTCCATGGTAGTATAATTAATGCACGCTACTTGTAGATAATACAAGGAATAATTTTTTTAAATATAAACTCTTGGTACTACTGACACATGCATCAAACGCGTTTTCAGTTCTACGAAATCGCTAAGATGATGTTTGAGACAATTCCTTAGCTATTGCAGCAGAGACTTGGAAATGAAAAAAGTAACCTGAAAAAATATCGTTGCGGCAAAACTCTGTCCGTTTGATTGAGCAGGCAGCTTTAAACATTTTAGTAAAAAGGGAATTATTCTGCACTTTTATTTGCACACAAACTACTACAAATATTAAATAAAAAATATTACACATTCATCTCAAAAGAGTCGAAGAGTTACAAAAAAAAAATCACGATTAAATTTCAAAACCATACTTTCTTACTAGACTTACAAACGATCACACTAGACTGAAGCTCATTTAAATGTTGATAACCTTATACCTGGAATCTGAGGATTCGAGGATTATTTACTTGTCTAAATGCGGTTTAAACTTAAAATCCATACAGGTATTAGCTTTAAATAAACAGTAGGTACTTAAGAATTTCTTAGAAACTTTTAATTTTTAATTAAACCCCCCCAGATTAGGGAAATATTACAATGTGAGTCGTGCTGATACCATACGTTAATAATTAAAAAAAAATGCAGTGTAAGGGAAAAAAAATTGGTGTTGTTTAGGCCGTACAAGTACTTTTATTGCAGAGCACTCATAAAATTTCAGTACACTAATAAAGTACCAAGACACAAAATAAATAATCGCACTTAAGGCAATCTCTCTACTTTAGTTAATTTATACGCATCTGTCAGATGTAAATTCTGATATTACCATTCGTTGTCATTACCGTTGCTCTCCTAGCGAATACTAATTGTATAAGAAATATGGATTTTATTCTTCGAGACCAGCTGATAAATGCGTTACGTAATAACGGGGCAGTGACTCCGCATCTTTACTGCTTTATTTACATGACGTCGGCGTCGCGTTGTATTTTTTAGAGTAAGTTGTGAATTAATTCAAATTTATTAATTAGAATTTTTAAACATTATCCTGTAATCTGTGTCACCCTGTATTCTGTGAATTTTCTTAAACCCAATTTTTGATTGCAGTTTTCTATTCATTCTGAATTACAGTATTATTTTTTTTATTATGATTTTTTATTAAAATTTGAAATAAATTGTTAACGTTTTGAGAGAGACTAACGAGTACGATGGATAGGGAATACTCTCATTGTCACCTCATTTTCCTGTTCAGTAGTTGTAAGTTTTTAGAGCATTCACGCACTAACACTAAATTTGAATAATTGAAATAATTGTTTGACCTTGAGTAATTTAATTCTGTTTACCCAAATTCTGTTATTCGTGCATCAAAAAATTATTATCATCGTCTTTCCCAACGTGCTTTTATTGAAGGTTCTTTTCTCGTTTTTGTCGCCATTACTTTGTCTATTTCTTTAGTTTCATGTTTCATTTATTGTAATTAATTCTAGAAAAAATCTATTCACTGTAGAAAATTTTCAAAATTCATTATTAATTAAATTTTAAGTCTCATAAAAATAGAATGCGGTCTGAGATTATGCACAGCTACATAATCATATTAAGTGGGTTTCTAATTTTCGTTTTTGCTTCGCAATTAATGACAATAATTTGATTTTTATTCATAATTCTACATTTGTATTCTGACATGTCGCTATAAAAAATAGAAGTCAACTTCAGTTAGAAAAGTTTCATAGATATCCTATTGAATATCAGTTTCGTCAATATTGTTAAAAAGTATTCACATATGCATACATTATTTCCCGCCATATTTATTTATTGATAAAACTTTTTGTGAACCAGATATCACATCAAGTTGGTCGCGTTCCAATTGATAGTATAAAATAAATACAGGTCCTACCACATATTTTCGCATACAGTAGAGATGTTGTACATAACACTTTAATAGGAGTAATATTATATTTTCGGTTTTTGCTAAAGGCTGATTTTAAACATTTGTACAGCTGCTTGTTATTTCATTACCTTGCTGGAATGGATGTCAAAATTAGGTCAGTGCACTAACAACGAGTGAATGTGAATAATCGATGTAGTACGTTATACACAAAATCGTGTAATTTTACGTTCTACTTACCTCAAAAAAGGAAGTATTTAACTACAACTTAGCTTGGATCTGCGTTATTAGCTTGGTCAAATATTTTTGAACTGTAAACAATAAGCATTGTATTTATCAAACTTTAAAAATTTTCGTAAAGGTTCACTTATAGTGTAAAAATATTTGATCGAACCATGAACGAACTTTGAACATAGCGACTGATAGATTCAGTCTTAATCAGTGGAAATTTTTGTATTTTCATTTTTATTAATGTCAGCAGAATTATTTACAGGACGAGGTAATATTGCACAATACAAATTTCTTTCTTCGAACTGTGTTACTGATTTTTTATTCAGTTTAATGCCATGGCATTCGCCGGTGGTTTAAAAAATTTAAAAGGAAAATCCATTTTCTTTTATGTACTAAATCGTGTGTGATCAACTACCAGTCTTTAAATAATTCTTCAATACACAGGGCTAAATCAATGAAAATAAATAAGTAAATACAAAGTAGATAAGGAACCACGTGTGCCCCTGATGAAGTATTGAATGCGACGGAAAATTCCGTTTGCAAGCAGAACGGGATTTCCCATTTTGTACGGATCGATTGAAAGTAAAGCTTAAGCAACGACACCGATTTGCGGGAATTATTACGTCGATAGCGTTTACGCTAAACGCCTTCTCAATAATTCGGAATGCAAATGAAACGTACGCCCTATTATATATTTATTTATTTAGTTATTCGTGGCACGGATCTTCTGAACGCGATTGTAGATATTTTTTGATTTTAAGTTCAGAATGTTCTTGTTATTCATGATAATATACGTGCATAATGGAAAGTATGTGTGTGGCAATAAAACATTATGTGGAATTCTACCTCTAATAGATTTGCAAATTGTAGGCCTGATGAAGCCTTTTATCGAAACCTATAACTAAATAAAAACTAATAAAACGAATAAAATTGCATGTTTTGAACGATTCGGAATTAATCAGATCTCGCGGTTCGAACATAGAAACAATTGTCTTTAATAATTTGTAGACAAAGGGTTAAAGCAAAGGTTAAAGTTGATCAGTGACTTAAATACCGGCACTTAATGTTAGAAATATCACTGCGAAATTTTACTTAAAGAAATTGAAGCATCGCAAAAAGTGCACTTTTTCTACATCCTCGGAGCCCTTTCTCAATACATCGAGATGAGGTTTTCGATTTGCGGCGCAAAAACTTTTGCGTTTTCAATTTTTGAATTTCGACATTCGAATTCAAAAAACATCTACTGGGGATTATTGCCAAACCATGACCAATTCAATACTCGTATATCAGTGCATTTAATAGTCATAAGTAAATTTACGACTATAAACGAAATTCATTTTACTACCGGGTTTTGTCAAGTCAACGAAATTATTAAGAAAACACATAAGAAGGAAAGGAATTTATAATTATATAAAAACATTAAGGCTGGGTTGCACAAAATATTTAAGCCAGGATTAAATTTATGGCTACGTTAGAATGTGACACACATAAAGCTGTACGTCATAATGTGCGTCACAATCTAAGTTAGGCTTAAATTTAAACCGAGCTTAAATGTTTTGTGCAACCCAGCCTAAAGGAAATAAGGATGATTTGATCCAAAAAAACTTTGTTCCTAGAATTGCATTGATTAAACTTCCGCTGTCGTACATACTTATCTGTATGAAAATTTCAATTAAATACTCCACTCAGTATCATCTCATCAACATTGAATTTGCAATTGTAATAATTAGTCATTAAAAAAAAAATAAAATGGTGAGATGACCGTACAAACGCGTTAGCGGATGTTAATCTAGCTCAATTTCAAAAGGCTTTCAAAAAAGGAGAGTGAAACTTTGGAAAACGTATGATTCACACAAAGTAATTTCATATAATGAAAATAGTTCTCATTCTAATTTAGATCAAGTGGTTAGATATGCTCTTACGTTTTTTGCTGTTTTCAATCTGGTCAGATAAGAAGCTCTTTTATAACGTCATTTTCACGTTAAATCATCGTACCTCAAAAAAATTCTATTTTTCTATCTCTAATAAAAAAGGGCCGTCCAGGGCGTTTAAAAATTATACCCTACTTTGTGTCTAAACATGAAATTCGTTTTCCAAATAAAGTCATTATGCAGTACAATACAACCATGAATGGAAAACCAATACTTTTATTCTTTTTAAATTTTATCTCAGCGACGTCGACACTTAAGCAAACTTCGTGGCACAATTTTTATGTTTGAACTAATATGATTAAGGCCCAGTTCTACATTGCCAATTTAAATTTAAGTTGAAGCTTAAACCTATAACATCGATTATTTCAACAATTGTTGCTAAGGGCCGTATGCACCGAACGAATTAACTCAGCTTAACTTTAAGCGTTACTTAAAATGTGACATACACAATGTTTGAATTGGCTTCCGGTTGGAACCGCGTCACGTTGACTTCTTCTACTGCCGACGTTTCGTTCTCCATTGCAGAAGAACTTCCTCAGGGCTGCTGCTGCTGGTGGTGTTGCTGCTGCTTCTCGTTAGTCGTTGAGACTGACTAACGTCGGCAGTAGAAGAAGTCAACGTGACGCGGTTCCAACCGGAAGCCAATTCAAACATCTTAAAATTACTTTACAGAAACTCGTTTTGTTTCATCATAGGTAGCTGGTATACCTTTGCAATGTATTGACTCGATTTTTCTAAAACTGAACATAGGAATATTTACATTGTATGTTCAGAGTTAAAAAAAACTCTGATCTTTATAAATGTGGTTAAAATGTTCAATTATTGAGGGTGAGATGGACATACAGGGTGAATGACAATTGTACCGACAAAGAAAAACCGTATAAGCTCTGGCACTGCGTACGAAATACGGCGGCCACGTTCTATAAATGCGGCAGTATAATAGGATTATAAGTTTCATGATTATTATTTTATTGACTTCTTGCCTGCACACAATGCGACCTTGACACACATCTCAATTGGTTTTATTAAACGTTTACCACCGAGACATAAATGTTTTTCGTTTTAGGGCCGATACTTTCATCATTTTCATTTCAACTTTAATCTTATGGAAACAATTGTCTTTACAGTTGTAGGGATGGGAATAAACCAAAGGTTAAGTTAATCGGTGATGAAAGTAATGATCCTTACTGATTTATTTATTTACCTATGAAAGCAGGTGTTCAAAGTGTGGTTCTTTGCGTGGAATAATCTATTTCAGGTAATTTGTCAAGTAAATATTTTCGAGTTCGCATTTCACGTCTGGCCTTGACCTAAAATCGGAGTTGTGAAATTCCACTGAAAGGTCAAGTTCACGAAACCACACCGCGCACCGTATCATAAAACTATAAAACTTTTATGAGAGTATTTATTTCGTTGGTCTGCTCCTCTACTTTTTAAGCAGGGGCGCATCGTCGTTTTGGGGCTAATTTTTGATTAATTAATTCTCGAAAACTAAAGTAGAAAGATTTTTTTTAGCATTTTGTTAGCTATTCATTTTTAAGCAAAAATATAATGCGTTTAGAATTAAAGAATTATAAACGTTTGCCTGCAATGCATCGAGTTTTATCTACATTCACCCAGGCGGTTTAAGATGCTGAGTCCTTTTGAAATTATATAAACAATAAACAGTTTTCGGGGAACATAGGTTCGCTTTGGGAATCGGGACAGTCGCAGTCGATAGGCGCATTAATAAGAGTTTGCGGTGTTAATTAATATGATAGAAACGTGCGGCAAGTAATTAATTAATACACGCGCTTCCGAGTTGGCCAACTTGCAACTTATAACTCGCGCTTGCAACTCGCAACTCGCGTTAATTGTATATCCGCGAGTATTATATACGTGGCGTGCGTATACAGGGTGTGTTCGGAAAGTATTGTGCGCTACCCTGGTAGAAGCAGGAAGGCGGTACCTAGAGATAAGTTATAAATTGTAGTTAATGCATGATATGTAGAGAATTAGCTTGAAGTATTTCTTGCATGGTACGAATGAGCGATTTCCCTGGGTTAGGCTCGGCAAAGCGTGGCAAGTGCTACATCACTTGACCGCTGACTAGGAGGTTGGCTGGGGTGGCCATGCTGACGTAGGGTTTGTGACGTCAGTTTGCTGGACATATTGTTTGTTCGTTAAGCAGTGTGGTAGTGGCCATCCCTGAAGGGAAATCGTACTAACAGGGTAAAAGCGCAGCCGAGGGTGAACGACGTACTGTTCACGGTCCCATGAGTGACCCCTTAGGGCCCCTATGTAGAGGATTGTAAGCCCCCCTAAGGTTATTATGTAATTGTCACCACCCCTACGTGTCAGGTGGAGGTGAAGTGAGTCACCGTGGCGAGATGTCAGCCACCTGGCGGAAGAGTGGATTGGTGGTAGAGAATCCACGGGTCGGAGGTGACAAAGACGTAGGGCAGAGTATATTTGCATGTCATTGAGGCTATCTGTGTTGTATGTGGCGTGTGTTTCTGGAAATAACATTTCAGAGCAATAGTTTATGAAAGAGCAACAGATATGATAATAAAGGCCCAAGGTTGGACATCATCGGGAGCGATGACAGAGGCACTAGATTGAGTTGTGAATTGACCAAGGGGTTGAGACCGTTGGGGCCAGGGGACTGGGGTCCCCGGTGAGTAAATAACTGTTGTCTCTTACAAATGATTGTAAACACATGTTATTGTTGCATGAACGCACCATGTCAATGGGAGGTGATGGTAGCGAACGGTGCTCGGTAGCCAAAGGAAATGGTGAGCGTTTTGATTATTTACATTTATGTATACGCATTACCACATTTTAATAATACTAAAAAAAAAAAATATGTTGGTAATTTCGGCCGGCCTTACAATTTTTCCCATACTCTCGGACTTCGCTTCTTATCGTGGTTTCATTTTGTCGGTATAATTAACAGTCACCCTGTATGTAGGTACATATTTATAAAAAAACATATCTTTTTATGAACTACGTTGCGATAGGCCTGCACCTGACGTAAACACAATTATTAACAAATGCAGACGAGGTCAATAAGCTGTCGAAAGCAGCGGTCCTTTTTCATATCATGACGGTCGTCAGTGTTACCAAACTCCGTTGGTCGTCCGTCTATTTTAATAAATGCCGACGTGCGGGGCTTTATTGAATCGTAGAAGATAAATGCTGAGGACCAGTCAAAACAATATTGTATTCCGATGGTGAGCCTGCACCGTAGTATCGTAACGTTACATTTAGGGTCAAGAAACTTGGTCTCCGTACGTATTTGTAGTACGCTACGTGCTGGAAATACGATATCGCGATCTAATAACAGAATAAATATGCACTGTTTATAGATCGTTTTTAGTATAAGTTCGGGTCCTGAACAGAATTTTTGTTAATTATGCATAAATACTCGTAAATCAAAGTGTTTTGTTTGACTTGGTAACGCGTGGGCATATTTCATATGAATATAAATCCACTGGCCACCTTGCTGACATTAAAAAATTGACCGTATTAAATACATACGCTTGAATAGATGCTCGAACGTACGGAGGCTTGATCAGTTGATCACATATGCATTGGGAGTTTATGTATTTGTCTATATTGTGTAACCATACTTATGAATGACAGTTGAGTGTTATACCTCTTTACAAATTTGTATGTCTGTGTGTGTAACTTTATTTTCTTCATTTATTTTCATAATGGACTCATGGGCAAGATTTTGGAAGGTCACTGTTTTGGTGTACTTATTATTGTGTGCGTATCTACATACATAATTTATTGCTTAATGTTTAGTTGCCTGCGTTTTTAGAAATCTCATATTCCGTTTATATTCCTTTTTGGAAGATATGAAAGAGTTTTCCTTTTTGCAAGTGCAACATATTACTAACATAATATTAACTATTCACGAATCTTCAATGCATTGTATTATTACATTTTTAAAAAATCAAATGAAGCGATTATTGCATAGTTTCGGCATTTAGAGAGTATAGATACATAATATTCACTATTTAATGTGAATTTAATTCACTGTGTCTTTAAATGAAACACTGTTTACGTGATATAATTACATTAATTGAATTGTTTTACCAATACGGGCATTCACAGAACTTTGTAAATTATGTCATAGAAATAGCGTTTGATTTAAAGGCAAAAGCTTCATTAAATGGTAGAAACATTTCAGAATCTGTCAGTTACATGTTTTATATGTGGAAAACGCATAGTATTACACTTTTTATTGTTAGCTTCTAATCATAAAGGTGCAGATAGACATGCGAGAAAACTTGCGCGAGTTACTGTCCGACACAGATGTCGCGAGTTACTTGCGACAAATTTCGCGTAAGTTACTCGACCCACAACTCTATTTATATCAGCGACATCAGTGTCGGACAGTAACTCGCGCAAGTTTTCTCGCATGTCTATCTGCACCTTTTTATACAAGTCCAAAAATCTTGCAGAGCTACAAGCTTCTTTGAAGAAAAGAATAGTAATTAATACCCACATTTATTATTTAGTGTTAGAAAAAAAAATCTATCCGGAACTCCTACAACAGTCACTCCCACGTTTCTACCGCGCATACAAAACAGAAGCACAGTTAGATTAATATCTTATACACCTGCAGTTCACATAAGTTTAGGTTACTATGTCATGGCATGGGAAAAACGAAATACATAATACACTCTTATCTATTTATTTGTTTTTCATTTTCATAGCTTAAGGAATTAAATATTATTTGTTTTGTACATGTTTAGCAGAGCATTAATTATAAAGCTTGTGTATACAGAACATCGAACTTACGGAAGTTCACACAAATGGATATGGACGTCCTCTTTTTTTAGATTAGAGCAAGTGATATCATCTGAAAATTACGCCGTGTGTATTCAGTTAGTTCGTGTCGGTTATGATAAATATTTAAACGTCTATTGATATCATTGCAGACCAAATAAACTTCGCAGAAATAAATAGTTCGAGTTTACTTAAAGCTTCATGGAACGTGTTTATTTAAAATACAAGAACTTATACTGAGAATTTTATTGCACACTGAAAAGATTTTGTCATTTCGTTTCATTTTTGTTAAGGTAAAGAGAGCGAATTCAGATAAATTTAGTAGAATGAAATTTTCTTATAACAAAGTTAAGGAAAACTGAATTATATGTTGAGGTAGTATGTATGTGTACATTGGGGATGATGTGTTTCGTACATTTTCACTAATTTCTTCCTGTAAAAGCAAATAAGGAGTTCTTGACATAGGAAATAGAATCAATGTCTTTAATTTATAAAAACATGTTTGAGGTACATAGTCATAGTCATAGTTTCAGATCCAATGTTAAAAAGCTTCCAAGTATCACCATCGTTTAAACCTAATTGGGCTAATTAGTCTGAAAAAGCATAGGGAAGAGTTTTCAACAATCTCAAGTTCGAAGCAGGTTATCTATGATAGTCTCTGCTCTTTCCCGGTAAAAAATCTAATTATGTAATTAACACGTGGCGTCTTTTATTAACGCTTTATGTCAAAATCTGTTTCGATCCATGCGCTACATAAAGGCCTCTGTAAAATTTCAAACTTCATAATTAAGAGAACGTCACTGGCAGTATTATTTTTTATTAATTTTACAAAAACTTGTCGTCCATGTTTTATTTGAACTTTGTTTCCTGTTGTTCTACTTGAACAACAGCGATACGTTCACAACGTTGACGTGTGGGAGTGCGAAACTGCTCTTAAGTGGTACAAGGTGAGGTAAAGGTATCAACAAATTAACGATGGCGTGTGAAACCTTGCTAATTTTGAAAAGGTATAATTTTAATATGAAATCGCACGAAAGTGCAACTATGTAGGATGTGTCGTAGCCAAAATTATTTGTAAGGAATGAGTTAGCTTGTAATTTAAAATGCTTAATAAATATCTGTATATCAGGGGATGTTTGTTTATGTTTTGACGATAAGCCTAGCCGAGGGAACGTAAAATATTAAGAGAGGCAGGACAGTTTCTCTAGTGATGCAGACAGAGAACGGTCGGTAAAGCGCGTGAGGAATTGTGTTACGCGTCGAGGCGACGGGATGTGTGACCTAGAGGGTGGCTGCAGAGTATTGGCCAAAAGAAGGCAATGTTCTGGCAGAAGTAGTATCGCGGTATACCCTGTTTATGTTATTGGCAATGAGGATCATCGATGAGTTGGAGTTATTCTAATATAGCGAATATCGTCCTGATGCCGATGATCCGGAGTACGTGCAGGGGTATATTGCGCACCAGTATACGGTACCGTGTGTGACTTGCCGCAGTGGTCAGCACCGCTGATGAAGTGCACGGTATCGGCGAAATAATCAGCTGGTATTCCATATTCATTGTGAATGGGAATTCAGTTGGTTGTATTCCTGACCTGCTGAAGCATTGTGCTCAGAATGGTCTAACATGACATGATGTGCACTGGATCGGAAACGGAGTGTGCTGACACTTACGCGATCAGTGACATCAATTGATCCTAAGAACGTAAGCTTAGGAGGCAAAAAGTATGCTAATATCCATCGGGAGGGTGGGTCTCCGAATTACAGGTGAATGTGGGGTTAATGCATGCGAAGATAAGAAGTCAACGTCCAAGGATAACTTCCGTAGTGTCCATTATCAATGTGAGGGAATGGTTGCTACTAGATGCACCGTTGGATTTCCGCGGGGGCACGCAGGCCCCCCGGTGAGTAGTATTTGATGTATTTTCGGACACCCGATGTAAGTCGCATTGTTTGTTGTATCCGTTTCTCACGATGCATCGTATGCGCGATAAGCGAGATGAAGAGCGAGAGAGAGAGAAAACTAGAAGGGACTAACCAGCGAACGAGTATTTATCAGAACGAGGTATGATCTGTTTAACATTATTACTATTTTGACCCAAATGTACAAAAACAAAAAAAAAAACGCTCCGACATCAGTCAGGTGTGGGGTCTGTAAACAACTTGTTCTGCGTTAGCGCCGGGGATGCGAAATTGGACGCAATTTCAGAAACTTCGGCATTGAATCTGATAAACGTTCGTTCCAATGTTTATGAAAGACTTAAGTGTTTGGTTCACAGGAGACTGTCGCCCGTAGTTTATTTTTTTAAAATAATGAGCTAGCTTTATCGTAGTTGGAAACGATGGTTTGAGTGAAAACGAATTCCTTTGCTTATTTGGGTTATGGCTATGGCACAACGTATACAAACGAAATAGGGGGTACAATTTACAATTTATTGGGCTGAAATTGAGCTATCTCACTCTTTCAATGTGCTTAAAAGGGCATTAAATAAATAATCAAACATCGAAGTTTCGAATTTGTGTATTTAAGCGAGAAAAGTTTTGATTTTAGTTTACCTCGACGCGTACTTGAGATCACATCGTTAGGCAAACAATCGGTGTTGACCAGTTTCTTTGTTCTAATTTCTTGAGCAGTAAATCACGCAAAAATGTTCCGAACAAAGAAAAGGCGTCGCGTAATAAGTAGTGATAGCGAGTCGGGGGAAGAAAACGCGCAATTAGTACAATGCGACGACATTTCTAATGTTTCAAACAGTGTTGTGCCTTCCGAACAGTTAAATACATTAAGTAATGCAATACAGCAGCTTGGTGCGATTGTGCAAACGACAATTGCACAGCAGTGCACCCAGGGCATCGACGTCACAACATCGTCGCCCAGATATTGTACCGGACTTTGACCCAGAAAATCCGGAGCATAACATACATCATTGGTGCCATGTGATTGATGGCCTGAAAGAAATGTTTCTGTGGACCGACGAAACAACTGTGTACCACGCAATAGCAAAACTACAAGGGCTTGCAAAAAGATGGTACCGCTCATTATCGACTCTCCAATATACCTGGAATGAATGGAAGGAAAAACTGATTGCCGCATTTCCGCCAGTATCAAATTTTCATAATGACATGCTAAAGTTATCTAAGCGTCAGAAGCAAACTGACTGAAACTTACTTAAAATATTATTACGACATGGTAATTTTATTAAATACTTGTAAAATATATGGGGAGCAAGCCGTGACATGCATTATCGGTGGCATCAGGGATCCGTCAATCAAAGCAGCTGCTAGTGCAAGTAATTATAAGGAACCCGAAAGCCTTCTGACCTTTTTAAAAACTTGCGACTATTCGTGTTCAAATGCATCTCAAGGACCGGCGGTAAAATCAGGTAGACGACCGCACTCGGAAAAGATAAAATGTTATAATTGTAACAAATTCGGACATAAGCGCCAGAGCTGCCCTCAAAATAGAGCAAACACATGTTATACTCAGGGAAAGTAGGTCATTTCTCAAGTGCATGCCCTACAAAAACAAAATCGAAACCCCAGGAAAGACGCTTATGACTAGTTCAGAAGTCCGGGAATGATAAATATTTTAAGAAAATAGCAATAAACAAGTGTGAATCGGTAGCATTTGTTGACATGGGAAGTCAATGTAATTTAATTCAAAGTAAGGTTGCTAATAAATTGCATCTGCCCATTGATACAAATAACAAGATATGTGTAAAGGGTTACGGAGCTGGACAAGTCAACACGCAAGGATGCGTAACATTCAGATTAAAAATTGATAACATCGAAAAGGATATTTCAGCATATGTCGTGTCTGATGACATGCAAGATGTGCCGCTGTTGCTTGGACAGCCGTTTACTGAGCTACCGGATATTTTTGTTGTCAAAGACAGTAAAACATTGACCTTTTCGTGCGCGGACCAACCCCAAAAGAAGGTACATAAGATGGCATTGTTATGTGATGGTGATACTATAATTCCGCGAAATTACGCCGGTAACATTAAAGTGCGAACGCAGGTGAAATATGTCGGGGATGTGTTTGTTGATAGCGCTTTGCGAGCAAAACCGGGGAATGAATATGCCATACCGCGTACAGTGTTGCGTGTTAGTGAAATCGAAGATATTTGGCTACCTGTAGTGAATATCTCAGACAGGGACTTAGAATTTAAAGTTAGCACCCTAATAGCGCGAGGGTGGCCGTGTAAAGAAGCAACGACGGATGCGGACACGCAAGTGTTACAATTATTGGCCGCATACCGTACCGCCACTGCCTGTGGACGATATAAAAATCGGTGACATATCTGACGTAGATCGAAAGAAATTGATTGATATTTTACAAAATTATAGTGACTGCTTTGCATCAGACTTATCGCAAATTGGGAAAGCAAAATCATTAGAGATGCGAATAAATTTAAACAATGATGTTCCGTTTTCATATCGACCTTACCGTTTAGCTCATCAAGAAAAAGCAATAGTACGAGATATTGTTAAGATCTGTTGGCGAATGAAATTATTCGCGAATCCGACTCGCCATTTCGTCGCCAGTAGTTCTCGTCAAAAAGAAAAACGGCGAAGCTCGAATGTGTGTCGATTACCGAAAGTTAAATTCGATGACAATCAAAGATCGATACCCTTTACCTCGTATTGATGATCAAATCGATCGGTTGCAAGGCTGTAAATATTTCACAAGCCTGGATATGACTTCTGGTTATCATCAAATACCTGTGGCCGAAGAATCGAAAGCATACACAGCTTTTAGTACTCCAGAAGGACATTACGAATATAACCGAATGCCTTTTGGATTAGCTAATGCACCGAGTGTTTTTCAAAGATTGATCAACAAAGTATTAGCTCCTTGCCGAGATATGGCGGCTGTGTATTTGGACGATATTCTAATCCCCACAAAAGACATTGAAACCAATTGTAAATATTTAGAAATAGTGCTACAGACATTGAGACAAGAAGGACTCACTCTTAATATTAAAAAATGTGTCTTCTTAGTTAATGGTGTTAACTACCTAGGTTTTGAAGTGACCGACAAAGGTGTGCGACCTGGTGCTGACAAAATAAAATGTGTCAGTGAATTCCCGACGCCCAGTAGTGTCCGGCAGGTGAGACAATTCCTTGGTTTAACAAGCTATTTTCGTCAATTTATTAAAGATTACGCGGTGATCGCCCGACCGTTAACCGTGTTGACGAAAAAGGACAAAAAATGGTCATGTGATGTAATTCAACAGCATGCATTTGAAAAATTGAAAAACGCCTTGGTGACGCGACCGACTCTATCAATTTACAATCCTAACGCGGAAACCGAAGTGCATACGGACGCTAGTAAGACGGTCTTGCGGGAATTTTGTTGCAAAAGGTAGAAACACAATTACACCCAGTTGCGTTTTACAGTAGACAGACTTCAAATTGCGAATCTAGATATCATTCGTATGAACTAGAAACATTAGCCGTAGTCGAGAGCTTGAAAAAGTTTCGGGTATATTTGATTGGACTTAAATTCAAAGTCGTGACCGACTGTAATGCGTTAAAACAATCCGCGACTAAGAAAAGAACTAATACCGCGAATAGCGCGATGGTGGCTAACGCTACAAGAATATAACTTTGAAATAGAATATCGGTCAGGTAAAAAGAATGGACCATGTAGATGCGCTGAGTCGTAACCCTTGCACAAGTGATGCCGAGACTGCGAATGTATTGCGAATAGAACCGGCCGACTGGGTTTTTATCTGCCCAGCTAACAGACTTAAAATTAATGGAAATTCAGAAAATCCTTACAAAGCCTCCCGTAAACGAATACGAGCGGAATGTTTACAAACATTATACCTTACGCAACGGACGAATTTATAGGATCACTGCTAACGGGGTACAGTGGGTGGTTCCGAAGGGAATGCGTCGAAATGGTCTGCACAGTACACATGATGCAATGGGACATTTTTCGGTCGAAAGAACATTACGAAAATTATGCGAAAATTATTGGTTCCCGAATATGCGCAATTACGTAGAAAAGTATATTTCGTGTTGTGTGCCATGTCTATATAACAAAACACCATCCGGTAAAAAGCCTGGTTTTCTTAATCCGATAGAGAAAATACCTGTTCCGTTTCACACAGTACACATAGACCACCTCGGACCATTTGAGAAAACATCCAAAAAGAATGCCTATTTGCTAGTAATCGTAGACGCCTTTACAAAATACTTAATTTTGAATGCGGTCCGATCTACAAAGACCAAATATGTCACCAGATCGTTACTGAGTTTAATCAATACGTATGGAGTCCCGACACGAATTATAAGTGATCGTGGAACGGCATTCACGTCAAAATCGTTTGAAAAATTTTGTAAAGAATATGGCATAAGGCATATATTAAACGCTGTCGCAACGCCTCGCGCAAATGGACAAGTTGAACGATTCAACAAAACAATTACAGACAGTTTGCGCGCGAAAGGAGAATCAAATTCTTGGGATAAGCATGTTGCCGAAGTACAATTCGCAATAAACAATACTGTTCATCGCATTACGGGACGGACCGCGAGCGAGATGTTGATGGGTTACAAACCGCGTCCGCCAAGTGAGGCAGTACTTCTCGCAGAAATTCAATTGAGCGAAGCGATGACAGATTTGAAAACTATACGGGACGAAGCTCATGCGAAAATAAAACGGGCCCAGGAATTACAGAAACAGGCATATGATGCAAAAAGGAAAGCACCTCATAAATATAGTGTCAATGAACTCGTGATGATACGCAAAGCCACACACAGCGAAGGGACCAGTCGGAAGCTGTTGCCTAAGTATGAAGGGCCTATGCAGGTAAAAGAAGTGCTTCCTAATGATCGTTACCGAGTTGTAGATATGCCAGGAGCAGTGCGTAAACAAAAACAGTATGATAACATTGTAGCGGTAGATAGAATGAAACTTTGGCCATCTTCGCGAAATATTTCGGACACTAGTGACAGTAGTGATGATAACAGTGATGGTGTGCCATATTATAGTGATATAGAATTAAAAAAAAAAACAAATAGAAAGCATAAGTGAATTGATCTGTAGGGTTAGATTTTGATTTTTACGTTAGATTAAGATATTTAGGTTTGGGTAAGGATTAAAAAAAAAAAAAAAAAATTGTTTGGGCGTCCTGTTGAAGTTTTTTTTGATTAATATGTATAAGTCTAAATTCTAATTTCATTATTGCTAGTTACTATTATCCTTTATACTTTACTAGTTTTGTCCTAAATTTAGTTTGACTTCGTAATATTAGCTCGCTTTAGTGGAGTATTCTCGAGGGCGAGAATTTTCGCAGGTTGGCCGAATGTCGTAGCCAAAATTATTTGTAAGGAATGAGTTAGCTTGTAATTTAAAATGCTTAATAAATATCTGTATATCAGGGGATGTTTGTTTATGTTTTGACGATAAGCCTAGCCGAGGGAACGTAAAATATTAAGAGAGGCAGGACAGTTTCTCTAGTGATGCAGACAGAGAACGGTCGGTAAAGCGCGTGAGGAATTGTGTTACGCGTCGAGGCGACGGGATGTGTGACCTAGAGGGTGGCTGCAGAGTATTGGCCAAAAGAAGGCAATGTTCTGGCAGAAGTAGTATCGCGGTATACCCTGTTTATGTTATTGGCAATGAGGATCATCGATGAGTTGGAGTTAGTCTAATATAGCGAATATCCCTGATGCCGATGATCCGGGCATTGCAGGGGTATATTGCGCACCAGTATACGGTACCGTGTGTGACTTGCCGCAGTGGTCAGCACCGCTGATGAAGTGCACGGTATCGGCGAAATAATCAGCTGGTATTCCATATTCATTGTGAATGGGAATTCAGTTGGTTGTATTCCTGACCTGCTGAAGCATTGTGCTCAGAATGGTCTAACATGACATGATATTGCACTGGATCGGAAACGGAGTGTGCTGACACTTACGCGATCAGTGACATCAATTGATCCTAAGAACGTAAGCTTAGGAGGCAAGGTATGCTAATATCCATCGGGAGGGTGGGTCTCCGAATTACAGGTGAATGTGGGGTTAATGCATGCGAAGATAAGAAGTCAACGTCCAAGGATAACTTCCGTAGTGTCCATTATCAATGTGAGGGAATGGTTGCTACTAGATGCACCGTTGGATTTCCGCGGGGGCACGCAGGCCCCCCGGTGAGTAGTATTTGATGTATTTTCGGACACCCGATGTAAGTCGCATTGTTTGTTGTATGTGTATCCGTTTCTCACGATGCATCGTATGCGCGATAAGCGAGATGAAGAGCGAGAGAGAGAGAAAACTAGAAGGGACTAACCAGCGAACGAGTATTTATCAGAACGAGGTATGATCTGTTTAACATTATTACTATTTTGACCCAAATGTACAAAAACAAAAAAAAAAACGCTCCGACAGATGTATCAATTCAATCAATGTTAACAGAAAAGAACAGTTTATTTTCCGAGCAGTAACTTTAGTTTGTATCTAATCTTATCTGGTTTTAAGTGATTGGTTTTTGAAAAATTATTGTTCACTTCCGGAGATACGTCCATACGAACGTAGAACTAAATTAACTGAGAATTAATTACGCGGTGTTTACGTCAAAATCGTTTCTAGGAGATCCATGAAACCGTTAACCGTTATTGCATGTTTGTTTACTAGTGTTATAGACGTGCTCGTTTCAGTTTATTGCAACTTGGCGTTTTATTAATGTTTTAAATTCTACGAAGCTCTTGCTCGTTTGCAAACGTTGAATAAGATAAATAATTATTTCCTGTTGCATTTGTTTACGTGGGGGGTCTCAAAAAGGAAATTATTAACCTTGAGGATATCAATAAAATGACAAAAAAATCGCGTGGTTTTGATTTAAAAAGTTTGTTAATTAATCCATTCGAATGATATACAGGCTGTCCCAGAAATGCGTATAAAATTACACGCATTTTGTTTCTGCAATCCGTAAGGGTCCCAAAAATTATGAAATTAATTCTTAGGGTTTGTTAGTTTCAGCAAACGAGACAAAATACGAGGCAAAAAAATTGGTAAACTTGTCAACGTTGCTTATGTATGCAGTTAATTCGCTTTATAGAAGGGCTTTAGACTAAATAAATTTCGAATATCTAGTTGCAAATGCCTTAATTAAATATTATTTATTTTACTTTACTCTGTTTTGCCGTTTTTAACAATAACCCAAAAAGCAATCATGGGACGCTGAAGTGTGTTTTAATTATGTATGTTCTGCATGTTTCAGTCGTTTACTTTGCAGTATTCTGTTAGAAGCGCTATATTTGGAGGGTTCGTACAAGAAAAGTACAGTACCCTGAGAAATGTTTTTTTTGCGGCTTTAGAATGAAATATGGAAAAATACGTTTACCTGAAGTTTTATATGCATTTCTGAGGCAGTTCGTTCAAATTATTAGATTTTCATTTAATCTTGTATCCCACGTGACTTATGACATACAAAGCCAACTTCTACTAGTTGGTTAAAATAACAGCACACAATGGCGTAGTTACATCCTTGTTCTGGAAGTATAATATGTATGTATTTGCAAAGTGCATTGTTTTAAAATATGAATAAACTTTTAGGCCCAGTTGTACAATTCCAGCTTAACTTTAAGCCAAAGCTTAAATCCTTAACAACAATTCTTGAAATAATCGTTGTTAAGGGTTTAAGCTTCAGCTTAAATTTAAATTGACATTGTACAGTTGGGCCTGAGTATATCTCTTTGAATATTTAAAATGTCAATTAGAAACGTAAAAATTGAATCCCTCATTTTTCTATTTTAATTTTCTTTCGCAAACATAACTACAAGTTTAATACGATATACTTAAATACGTCGATTTCAATTTCTTTTCAGTAGAATATCTTGATTTTTTTCACTCTTCATATTTACAATTTCTCCACTTTATCATCTTCTTCTTATTTAATATAACTCTATTTTTGTGTCTTTTTGCCATTATTTTCGATACGTTTCGTCTTTCTGCTAACGGGACGCTTCAATAGCAACGTCGCCGTCGTTATCGATCCTGTTCTGTTCATTTTAATTCAGTATTAAGTGTGTATTATGATTGAATAATATTTTTGGTCAATGAAGTATAGTGTTTACATTTAACACATGAGATCGGACTAGTATTTTGGACGAGATAAATGTACGGTCAAATTGCAAGAAATCGTCAATCAACAGTCAGTCTAAACCACAACAAACAAAGAACAAAATTCCCAAGTTTTGATTGCAAAGGGTTTTAGGTTTTTATTTACATGATCTCCATGAGAAAATGGGGAAAATATAAAATGTCTCTGAAGATGGAAACACCTCAATTTTTACTTTGAATTTTCCGCCGCCATTGAAGATCCATTTTTCTGCGTACTATAGCGTAAATATTTTACTAGATTGTAAAAAATGGATAAATGCACTCTAAATGGCCATACACACGGTGAGGCATGCCTTCGCGCTTGCTTGAAGAGGCAAGTCTGCGAGCAAGTATGATAGATTCATTTGCATACACACGTTCATTTTTAGAGTACGGTTCAACTCTTCATTTTTAAAGAATACTGCGGATCACGCTATTCTTTCCTCTGTCACAGCATCTGGATTAAGTTCATTTAAATTCAAAATGGTGCGAAATATTACATACAAGTGAATTATTTTAGATAATGGAATATTTAAAGTAAGAATCCAACATTTTTAGAAAGATTTGTTATTTTGAGAGATAATTCATGTCATCCAAACTTTTTTTTTTCAAAGTGACTCGCTGAATTTAGATTGGTGTATTGCACCCAGATGCGGCACTTTGAAATTATTCGTCCTTGAACTTGAAGCCGTGCAAGGCAGCCACGATGAACGCCTTCTGCAGAAATAAATCCTCCGTGAAGCTTCTTTTTGCGTTTGTGGCTTGCATGCTGGCTGGTTATTACTTTCGTGCTTAGCTTCGCGGCGACGTTGGCGACTCGTGTTATTAACCTGTAAACCACAAGTGAATAGCTTGCCTAGTTCGAGGCACACAATCGTTATGCTATTAGCGTAAAATAAATTACTGGTCGGAAAACGTGACTGTTATCTCGGAAAGAATGTGCATAATCTGGGTCACTTAAGTCGACGTTTTTCTTTTGTTTTCAATTCACAATAAAAATTGGGAAATCAGCCATGATATAGCAAATATCGTCACTTTATTTTAATCGCACTGTTCTATGATTTCTATAACTAGAAACGTATGAATTAGTAATTTCAGATAATTTTCTTTTTCTTTTTCAACTGCAATGCAACTGCAATGTAACTGCAATGTTTTGTTAAGTTTCCCATAAAACTACTTTAGTATCATTAAGAGGGGAGGAATAGTATTGAAGTTTACGTGATCGACTTGATTAAAATGTGTCTAATGCCCGTTTTACACGGTCATATTTTTGTATCAAATTTATTACGAAGTGAGTGAGAAGTGCCAATTCAACCAATCAACATTCACTGTGGTAGCTTATCTCTCTCACTTCGTAATAAAATTGATACAAAAATATGACCGTCTAAAATAGGCAATAATTCTGTAAAAATATAATGATCAATATCGTCACCTAACTAGGGAAGACATACCCATATGTTTGAGCTACCCGGGTACCCGAATAAACTACCCGGATACTACCCGGGTACCCGTATCGTGCTCGGGTAATCTTATGAGTTCGGGTACCCGTATAAATTCGAGTACCCGTGTAAAACTGAGGTCCGGATCTGACATGGGTACCCGGGTAAGTTCGGGTTATAAGTTTGGATATTTTAACATAAACGGATTCACGAATTTTACATGAGTGTCCGAATGTTAAAAATAATCAAGTTTTCATCATGTAATAACAGATAGGTATATGTTTTTCCGTGATTCTGTGCTGACAAATAATACGGGTAATAACGAGTACCCGGATAAAGACTTGATATCTGGGTATAATCGCACAGGTATTATTCGGGTACCCGGGTACCCGATGTCTTCCCTACACCTAACCCAGCATTATCCAGCTCTTCTCTGAGTAGGTACATACTAGGGAAGACATCGGGTACCCGGGTACCCGAATACTACCCGTATAATTGTTACCCGGGTATCATTTTTTTTATCCGGGTACCCGTTATTACCCGGGTACATCGGGTACCCGAATACTACCCGTGAAATTATTACTCGGGTATCACTTCTTCATCCGGGTACCCGAATATTACCCGTGCGATTATTACCCGGGTATGATTACTTTATCCGGGTACTCGTTATTTTCCGTTTAATTTGTCAGCACAGAATCTCGGAAAAACATATACCTATCTGTTATTACATGATGAAAACTTAATTATTTTTAACATTCGGACACTCATGTAAAATTCGTGAATCCATTTACGTTGAAATATCCAAACTTATACCCGAACATACCGGGTACCCAAACTTATACGGGTACCCGTATCAGATCCGGACCTCAGTTTTGCACGGGTACCCGAATTTTTACGGGTACCCGAGCTCATAAGATTACCCGAGCACGATACGGGTACCCGGGTAGTATCCGGGTAGTTTATTCGGGTACCCGGGTAGCTCAAACATACGGGTATGTCTTCCCTAGTACATACTAGAACTAGATCCTAATCTATATGACTTATTTCTTATCAAACCGCTACCTTCAGACCATGTTTTAAATATACTTATAAAGAAAAAGTAATTTAGAATTAAATGAAGTGAGACCGTGAGTCTTTTGTTGGAGGAAATTTCTAAAAATTTAACTGTGGTGTTGTTATTTTGCCAGTAAATATCACCCCTTAAGAAAAATGTAGAAAAGTGATTAATTTTTGACTCACGATAAAAAACTGCTTTCAAACCAGAAGTAAAATGTAGAGTAAGTGGGACGATGGTTGCATAAACAAGCACCGCTGATTTTTCTGCCTTCTTCCAGCAAAGCCTAACTGTAATTAATAAACTTGGTTGTTTTGGCGGCAATGCCTTCGATATGAGGTCACGATAGACTCTTTTTCGTTCCAGCGGGTAGGTAAATTCCAAAATCACCAAATCCATTTTTTTACCGCCAGGAAAGTAATTTAATTTTCTAACTCAATAAAAAATGAATATTTTACCAGAATGATGTGGTAGTAAATAAATGTGAGGATTGTTAAATGAAATGACCCTGCAGGGAAGGCTACGTATGTAGGTAGTACTGTAATTGGTCAACTGGGGTAGGCCATGGCTGATTGTAAGTATTGCGTGACTAAAACTATTTGCGAGATTTTTATACGTGCTTTCCTACGCATTTGACGTACTATGTGTGCTCACGTCATCAGTTTACACAATTCAGAAGGAAGTGTTGTAACGTTTCAGAAAGTTGTGTGACTTCCTAAATTTATTGTTAGTAAATTTGGTGGGGTCTTCCCCAATAAAAATTTTTAGATGTGTTTTTTTTGCAACATTCACAAGATTATCTTTTTTTTTAAATTTTAACTTTGGTAATTAATGGAGCGATTCTGCTCATATATGTAGCAACCGTAAGATCTGTAAGCCTGTAAGTCAGTTATTAAAAGGTGGAATTTTGAAGTTCTCAGTATGATACGATTTCTTGTAAGTCTATAAAACCACAGAGACTTACGAGTAATCCTAGGGAGATAGGAGAAATCATACCTTCCACAGAACTGGCACAAGTCAAAGGGATCACAATTATTGGTCGACTTGACAAGTTCATATTTGTGGTTGCGCTCACACGAGTTGTTAATATAATTGTGCATTACTTTGCAACTACTATTCATTCTGTATTGATAAGCGGATAGAAAAGGTAAAGTGTTTATTAATAATTATAAAAAAATTTAATGGAGTGGTCTAATGAAGTGATACTTGAATTTCTTGATTTTTTTATTAATAATTATAAAAAAATTAAATGGAGTGGTCTAATGAAGTGATACTTGAATTTCTTGATCTTTTTATTAATAATTATAAAAAAATTAAGTGGAGTGGTCTAATGAAGTGGTACTTGAATTTCTTGATTTTTTTACTTTTAAATAATATCCACAAATTACTACTAAAAAAGCTGCACAAGGGACAACATTTTCAGAATGACCACTATCCATGATGGCCAATGATGGCGGAATAAATAGAAGAATGCTATTTATTCCGCCATCATTTGGCCATCATTGTATAAATTCGCTGGCGTATTAAAAAAAAAAATTGTACACGTCGTGTGAGCGCCTTTGTGTAATATGGCCTTTATGAGCTGGTACATTTGCCAAGTATACCAATATTGGTATATTGGCCAAGTACACCAGTTGTCTGAGTCCGGCTTTAGAGCTTTATCTATTACGTAAAGTTACTGGTCCATAACTGTCTTTAGAAACCGGGCATAAACTTAATAATTGAATACGTAACACATTTCCTGACTTATGCCAAAGTAGGTAGCAACAAATTTTGTGATGAATTTCGCTTATAAAATGCCCTACGTAATTCTTATCAACAGTAATAGTCACCATATGTGCTTTCAGTCCTCGTGATAAATCAAAAGAGAATGCTCATTCTCGCTCAAAATGATAACTGAATAAATAAGTCAACTTACGAGGGAAATATAGATTTAACCTGGACTTTTTAAATTCTTGATTGATAACATTGAACAATATCCAAATTTACTTCATAATAATCAAGACACTTACATAGTTGATAAATACCAAAGACTTTGTTTTGTTTCCATAAGTATTAACAATTGTAACAAACACGTTTGTCGATGATGTACCTTGTAACGTTCACATTTTTCGTTGTCCGTTACATTATTTTTTTGACGTATTTTCTCGTTATTTTGCTGTTGAAATTCAAGTAAACACCGTTTCGTTCATTAATTAATTTCGTATTTATGACTTTCACGCCTTTATCTCTCAGGATTTGTGTCTTAATTTCAGTTTGTAATGCGGATTTCGATTTTCTTCTTAAAGCTATTTGTTTTGTTTCGGAAATTAATCTGTAGATGTCGTACATGGTTCTGGGTCGATTTTATTGATCGATGCGTATGCGTATGCGTATGCGGAAATTGCGTGTAAAATCTTTGACGAGTTTCCGTCCTCCTCCTTGATGAACGTGCGACTTGGGTGTGTGCTCGTACACCATTAAGACGCGTGTCTTGCGTCTTCAAATTTTTGTGGTTTTGTGAAGCTGAACGGCTTTGAGATATTCCAGTTTGGCAAATATTACGTCACTACTCTCGTACTGCCCTACTGTGTCAATTTTGTCGTCTGTTTTTTGCCACAAACGCTATCGTTTTCGTTCAAGCACGTATCCGAGCACGTGTTGCGTTAAAGTTCTCGCTCAGGAAAAAACTAACAGAAGATTGTAAGTACCTTAGTTGTTTAGGAGAATATTTTCTAAGATTCCTTTTCTCTTTATGTAGAGTTTTTTTTTGACTACCGAAATTGTGTTGAGTTACTGACGCCGAAGATTAGTTTTTTTGACTCCCGAAATTTTGTTGAGTTACCGAAGCCGAAGATTAGTTTTTTTTTGACTCCCGAAATTTTGTTGAGTTACCGAAGCCGAAGATTAGTTTTTTTTGACTACCGAAATTGTGTTGAGTTACCGAGGCCGAAGCTTTCCTCCTACCGCACGAGTTTTTGTTGGAAAATTTCTTGCTGTTTACTGCATTGTCGTTTGAAGATACTACCGAACAGGAGTTCCTTCTTTTTATTTGACGTGGTTGTTTTTGGAAACAAATTCAGTATTACGGAGTCGTTTGATGAAATAATTCAACGTTGTCGTAAATGGAACCAAGGTCAAGTTACTACGGAGTCGTTTGAAGATAAGTTCAACGGAGTCGTAATTGGAACTCAGGTTAAGCTATCGTCAGGATTGAGTAAGCAACACTCATCATTATTACCGTATCGTATCGTTTTGAGAAAATTATCGTATCGTATCGTATCGTTGAGAAATTTATCGTATCGTACCGTATCGTGCCGTATCGTTTAGGAAATATTACCGTACCGTCTGGAATTAGTCTTTTGAATTTTATTTTGATTGTCGCCAATTAATTTAACTGTATATTGGGTCACTTTCGATTTAATTTAGCGTTTCTTTTTTTTGTTGGGTCATTTAGCATAGTTGCGTCATATTATTTTTATTTAAGTTTACTATACACATGTTAATTCTATGTATATATTTTGTTTCGCGAATCACCATTTATGTTTAATCATTACACCAATTTTTTTATCAATTATATTAATTTTTCATTCTCAGTTTTTTTATTTTTGCTGCGATTAAAGACTAATTTCTTGAAAATTAATTTGCGTAACCTAAAAATCTGTTTCGAGTTTATTAGTTTTGTTCCGGACTGTTTTAGTAATTACAGTTTAAAGAGATTACTTGGCGCTCAACAGCTTTCGTTTTGTCACCTAACGTTTATTATTTTTTTATGAATTACGCAAGTTATTTTTTTAAGAATATAGTTCACAGAATTATCCTTCCGAATCCACCTCAGCCTCCGACTAAACTGAGCTATGGCAACCAAACAGGTGAGAATCTACTTACAAAAAAGTATGTCACAACCTAGTTCTGTTGCACTGCGAATAATCGTGAAATTTTTATGTGCTGAGAAACCTGAAATTATTTATTAGCGTTGATAACTCTAGGGAATACAATTAATGGAGCGATTCTGCTCATATCTGTAGCAACTGTAAAATCTGTAAGCCTGTAAGTCAATTATAAAAAGATGGAATTTTGAAGTTCTCAGTATGATACCTTTTCTTGTAAGTCTACAAGATAATACCACAGAGACTTACGAGTAATCCTAGAGGCCTAAGGCCCGGTTTTTCAATCGCATGTTAACTTTAATCTTCAGTTGACTCCCTTAAGAACACAATTGTTGCTATAGAAATAAACCGAAAGTTACAGTTTAACTTGATATTGAAAAACCGGGCCTAAGAGAAATCATACCTTCCACAAAACTTCAAAATTCCATATTTTAATAAGTGAGTTACAGATTTACAGATCTTACGGTTGCTACATATACGAGCAGAATCGCTCCATAAATCTCAGAAAGCAAACAGGATGGTATGAAATGGCGCCACTCAAATTCATCGTCGCCAAAGAAATTTAAAGCTGTAACGTCAACAAGCAACGTGATCGTTACGGTATTTTGGCATATTCACGGTCCAATTTTAAAAGATTTTTTTAATTGACCCAAAGACCATGACTTTAGTTTAGGCCTCTTAGCAGGTACTTGGGAGACAAGAAATTTATGTCGAATGAGTAGATAATAAATAGAAATGGTGCAAAATTGGCTTTGCAGATAACCAGAAGAATTTTTCTCTGTCGGTATTTCCAAGTTGCCTGATCGTTGGAATAAGTTTATATTAAACAAAGGACATTATTTTTAAAAATAGAATTTGTTTCATTCACTTTGTGTTATTATTGTTATCGCTGTATAAGAAAGTCCAAGTCAGATCTATACTCCCCTTGTATATTCACCTAATCATAGCAATTCCGAAACATGTTAGTTTGTGATGTAGACAGGTCGTGATTACCCAAACAAAATAAGACTTGGAATTTTTTTAAAAATATTTAAATAATCTAAATAAGCATATGAAGGTGTAAACAAAGTAATTATACTATAATTAGTAAAATCCCGTTGAGAATTAAGAAACAGGTTGAACCAATCGCTTCAAAATAAATTAATAGTCATAATGTAAGGAGAAGTGTAAATCTAAGTAAGCAATATTTAATTTTGTGGAGAGTAAACAAGCTGGAGAGACTAGGGAGATACACTATTATTCTAATCTATACATTTCTTCTTGATCCTGAAAGAACAGTTTGCATGAATAACATCGTTATAAAAAGCAGTTTATTCAAATTGTAAGACTGTTGTCTGTTAAGAATAATACTGTGCCACAAATTTTTCGACTTGGACAAAGTATATAATTTTATATTTCACACTGAATTTTTGTTTAAACATAAAAAAAAACTACATCAAAAATAAATTTCTGCATCTTGAAACCCATACTATTGGGGTAAAAACTCCTGCTGACCTGAAATGCAATTACCTCTGTTTATGCAGAAATAAACTGCAACTAGTTTGATTTATATCGATGGAAAGGTTTTTTGAGATATAGGCCTTCCAAGTCAGGCGCAGAACTTTTTATACCGATAGTATCTTTAAAATTGATATTTTTTTACTCCGTTGAGGTCGTTCTCAGGCAACTTAATGAGCTGACTTAAATTTTGACTAATATTTTAAATATGTATAGTCGTAAAAATAAGATAAATTTCAATACATTTTGCTATTTCAAAATTTTGTAAGTTTTGAGATATTTTGAGTAATTTGAGAATATTGAGTTTTGTAATTTAACTATCGAAAAATATTACTGCTGCCAACAGGTGGGCAATATCAAAATGAATGACAGATATACAGTCGCGGCCAAAGAAACTGGATACTTTTTTGACGTCAATTTTATATACGAGCCCTGCGTCAAAAGTATTCACCTACCTCTCTTTGGTAAACAAAGACACAGTTAATAAGTTACTCATTGGTCGATGATTTTTCTAGAATAATAGTAATAAATAGATAGAAATTATATATTTTGAAATAAAATTTTTAATATTTAAATTCTAATAATGATTTTGTTTTCAAAAACAGCTATACTACCTAGGCGAATACTTTTGACGCAGGGCTCGTGCTACAACTTTTGCTGGGTAATAATTATGAGCTGACACTTACAGATGACAAACAGTAATATTTATTGTTTGTCATCCGTAAATCTCAGCTCATAATTACAATCATCCAGCAAAGGTTTTAGTATATAAAATGAACGTAAAAAGAAGTGCCCACTTTTCTTTGGCTATAGGACTATCGAAACAAAATTTGGAACAGTTAATTTAGATGACAGCGCGACTGTACATAGGTCGAACTTCAACCGTATATCACATCAGTTAGACTTGCTGCTTTGCCACACACCGCGTGGCACCGAGAAAAATTTCGTAATGCATTCTTAGAACATTTAATTATCATTTGCTATACAAACGGCATAATTATTAGTGCACGAAAAATGTATGTAAACATAATCGAACTAGGACTATGACCATAGAGGTCTGGTTACCTAGACACTCAGTTATACTCTTCTGTGTTTAATTCATACATACCGTGAGTTTTTTTATCTCTGAACATACATAAATATTCCTATGTTCAGTTTCAAAAAAAAAAAAAACGTGTCAATGGATTGCAGCATATGGAAGCAATTTCCTAGCCGTAACCTAGCAATTTTCAACAAAATAATTGTATTGTCAGTATCAATTATGAAATGTCATGATTTAAATTCCGAAATTTTAAGAAAATCTTTGTAAGTATAAGATAATTGCTTAGCACATTGAAGGAGAACATTTCGAAAACATTTATTACAGTGTTTTTGTTAACAAAATAAATCTTAAAATTAATTTAACTTGAAGGCTTCCGCGGCGGTCGTCCATGTTTGAATTGGCTTCCGGTTGGAACCGCGTCACGTTGACTTCTTCTACTGCCGACGTTAGTCGTTGAGACTGACTAACGAGAAGCAGCAGCAACAACACCACCACCAGCAGCAGCAGCCCTGAGGAAGTTCTTCTGCAATGGAGAACGAAACGTCGGCAGTAGAAGAAGTCAACGTGACGCGGTTCCAACCGGAAGCCAATTCAAACATCTTAAAATTACTTTACAGAAACTCGTTTTGTTTCATCATAGGTAGCTGGTATATCTTTGCAATGTATTGACTCGATTTTTCTAAAACTGAACATAGGAATATTTACATTGTATGTTCAGAGTTAAAAAAAACTCACGGTATAAAAAATAATATACGTATACAGGCTATTTCAGAAAAGTTGGATTGTCTTTATGAGTTATGTTCTTCTCGATTTGAGAAATAAAAACTGTTCACGTTAAAGTAAGACCTAAAATGGGCTCTTGAAAAGTTACGATCAAGTCAAAATGCCATGAAGTACGGACTGATTATTTCTACATAGTTTATTGGAATAAATCTTCAGGGTTACAAGTCAAGTATAGCTGCATTCGATCCACATTCAAAATCAATTCGTTTTTATCAGTATAGATCACTTAGAAGTGATAAGTTTTGTTTATGGCGAATTTTCCACGAATCGAACGCATAAATCCTTTTTGAATCGATTTAAATCGATCCAAATCACCGAAACGAATGCACCTAATGATGCGAAATGCGAACCATTAATGACCGTATGCACCGAACACTAAAGCTGCGTTTAAATTTAATTGATTTTTATAATATGATATTTGAAGTTCCGCAACATTTTGTAAGTCTCATTCTAATGGTCGTATACACCGAACAAATTACCTCAGCTTAACTTTAAGCGTCACTTAGAATGTGACTTACACAATGTTGTGAAACATCAAATGTCATATCGTAACATCACTCAAATTTAAGTTCAGTTATTTGTTTGGTGCATATGGCCATAAGTGAAGCTTAAAGTTAATCTCTGAGTTAATTTGTTCGGTACCTACAGACGGCCATAAAACCATTAAAAGCTTTCCGTGAATTAACCTCTATACATATTTTGAAATATGATATGAACACTAATTGTGAAATAGATCACAATGTGTTTACTGTTCAGTTTGTTCCAGATGTGGAATCAATTTCGTTGTCCATTTTGGGAAACTCAGTAACTATAAAAGTCAAGAGTAATAAAATGATAATTAATTTTTTTTTCTTTTTCTCTATCTATCTTTCCCTTTAAGGTTTGCCGATCTTATGCCCGATTTCTTCATCGCCTATCTTGAGGTTAAATTTATCATTAGATAAATTAACCTTAGGTTAAACATGGTGAAGAAATAGGCCATTAGACTCCATGTAAACCGGTCGGTTCAATCCTCCATCATGGCGTTATTAATGTATGTTTTTCATTTGAAAGTCAACCGACCTCTCTTTCTTTTCCACTCTAACACTTTATTTGGTCACCTTCCATTATCCATTCGTTGCAAGTGTATATACCACTGTAATGGCCTATTTTCTATCTTTGAACCGTGGTCCTACTTATAGAGTTGTATTTAAAAAAATGGACACATCATACAACGATGAATATTGGTCAACAATTTTTTGTGAAAACGCTAATTAATTTCTGATATAAAAAATAGCTTCCTTATTATTTGTCCCTGATATTCGCGCTTGATCTTAAATGAATCGCCATGTAATTCTGATTTTTGTTATGAAACAAATGAAACCGTACACGTTATAAAATCGGCTATATTGGACTTGCTCCTGGTCTCAGAAGTCCGGCTTCGGAAGTGCCTTCTAGAACTGCAAATCCTCCGCGATGGTGTACATCTATCGGAACTGCTTTTAGACTGGTGTGTGTGAGTGTGTCAGTCTGGTGATGGCGATTGCATCTTTCAATCATTCCCCTCATGTTTGTTTTTCTTAACAAAAATTTGCGTTTCAGTAATAGAGAATTTTTGTTGAAATACCTTGAGATCGTAATTTTTTTCTTTTAATGTGCAAAATTTAATTGATGTATGATGAATCACGAATTAAATTACAATTAATACATCAAAATCATAAATACAAATAATATTGCTACAACAATTTTTAAAACTCCAAAAACTAAAATAACATAGGACTAAGTATAAAAATAAACACAATAAATTATTCAAATTACAAAGCTGAACATTTTTTTTTTGCAATAAAGTTTTACAATGATTACTCTCGTCCAACGCTGTGTGACTTTGACGACTCACTACTGGTTCTTACGTGAATAGGTATCAGCTGGTCCGGAAGAATAAAATCGATTTTTTTACGCAAATTTGTATTCGCTAAAGAAGTGAGAATGGTACATCAAAATTTACAACCGATAGATATGTGTCAGGGTGCATATAAATTAACTAAACTACGGGGATCACCTTAAATGCGATTAATTAATTTATGTTTGTTATTTATTTTATAAGCGAACTTAAATTTTATGAGTGTCCTGCAGTAAGTAATTATTATTTTTAAATAGAGTAATTGAATTATTTAAAACAAGAAGTAAGACAAACTACTAATTATACAAAGTGGTCATGAATAACTGTTTGAGTTGGCAATACAATTAAGAACATTTTCTTATTCGGCTATTTGAAACACTGCAACCGGATATATGTTTTGTTGGTTTATTTGACAGCGCCAAGATTAAGGTTATGTGAATAAAAATTAGCGTTTTAATTTGAATTTGAAATGTCAAGGTGACGTTGTCAAAGTGACGGCTGTCAGTGTCAAGCCGTCAACAACCGAAAGTTACTCCAGTTGTACCATTTAAAAATAAAATTCAGCACTGCCAACTCAAACAGTGATTCTTGACCACTTTGTACTTTCACAGTCGATGGTGTTTAAATTGTTGGAGATATTTGCAATTCACGCAGGACGCGACGATCACATTCACAAGGGAACGTTTAAACATAGTGGTTTCTTTCTAAAATATAAAACGCTTCATTTTACAATCCATCAATAAGAAATTTTTACTGTAATTAGTGGACGTAGTCCACCCACGGCACAAAATTACAGCTGATCTTAAAAACTCCCCCATTGATGTCAAAGTCGCATTCTGGAACATCTGACAATAAAACTTATTAGATACACCTATGGAATACATGAGTTTTCATTCAACTTGATCCCCAGTGGTGTACTAAGGTTTTGGGTACGATTTTTGTTATGAGACACCCCGAGTGCTTTTACTGTTTTCGAATGATATGAGGGGAGTATAGATTTGACTTGGATTTTTTTATGCAGCGATAACAATAATAACACAAAGTTAATGAAATAAATTTTATTTTTCAAAATAATATCCTTTCTTTAATATAAACTTATCCCGACGATTAGGCAACTTGCAAATACCGTCAGAAAAAATTCTGTAGGTTGTCTGCAAAGCCAATTTTGCATCGCTTTTATAATCTACTCTTTCGACATAAATTTCTTGTGTCTCAAGTACCTGCTAAGACCAGGCGCACATTGCAGTCTGGTCTGGCGGATACGAATGAACGAATGAAAGTGCGCACACTGCCAGTCAAGTCAGGGGTAAGACAAAATAGTCTACGAGCTGTTTCTTGAACCGCCGACAATTTTGTCTGCAGACTGTCGGGTAGCTCTGTTTATTCAATTGTACTGCGCACACCGAGACAAAACTTGCTGTTTTCCTTTTGAGAGTGAGATGTTCTGGTGCTCTAAGTTTGGAGCAGTTCAGTGTCAAATCACACAATTAAGTAAAAGGAACGCAAACAGGGGCGCACAGAATGAGATGGGCAGTAAGTCTATAAGATAATACCACAGAGACTTACGAGTAATCCTAGGGACATAGGAGAAATCATACCTTCCACAGAACTGGCACAAATGGCACAAGTCAAAGGGATCACAATTATTGGTCGACTTGACAAGTTCATACTTGTGGTTGCGCTCACTCGAGATGTTGTGGTGCTCTAAGTTTGGAGCAGTTCAGTGTCAAAGCACGCAATTAAGTAAAAGGAACGCAAACAGGGGCGCACAGAATGAGATGGGCAGTACCTAACCTAAAATGTATACATTTGATTGTAAATCTTGTATAATTTATTTAAATGGACGGTAAGTGTTCAGTATGTTCATCAGCCATAACTTATAATATGTCTTAAGTACTTAGAATCTTAATGTATTTTCTGCCGATTGACATGTAGTTGTAATTTTAAATTTTACCGCGCAAATTTGACATTAGGGTTTCTTGCACCAGCCAAAAAGTAGGTGCTTGAGGGGGAAGGAAGAGGTAAACGTAGAGCACCGGTGTTAAAAGCTCCAGTCAAAAGAAAACCAACATAGTGCGTATCAGAACTACACAGTGCAGCTCGTATCGTTAAAAGGAAAGCAGCAACTGTCTCACGTCTACTTACCCCCACATACCGCGAAGGTAGAAAATAACCAATGTGCGCGTTCAACGGACAGCAGCTGCTGAGTTGCTGACTCAGCAATCGTTTGTGATTGCACTGAGAAAAATAAACTGTTCAGTCAACCAAAAACACGTTCAGTTAACAGTATTTTTCGTTTACCTATTAGCAATCACGCGTGGTCATTGAACCAACAGTCAAAAAATGTTAAATATTTTAGATTGAATCAACTCAATGTTTTGTTTGAGGCAAGCATACAATGAAGACATCTTTCTAGTTGCTTTAATGCCCAAGAAGATTGATACAAGAACTTTAGATTGTTAAAATTGCTAAATATTATTTTATTTGACTGAACGCTGTTAGGGAATTAAAATTATATTTTTGATATATTTAAAGTAATTTTTCCGTACGGCTAATAAAAGCGTAGAGTCAATTCAATCTAGACTATCGTTTAGGGAAACATCAATTAAATGTTCACCTCTTTGCGATACTGCCAAAGTAAGATAACCCTTCAACCTTTGTTGAGGTGACAAGAGGAGCTGAATAAACCTCAACGAACTTTATAATGTCGGACGCATTCGAAATATGAAGGACTTATCCGTTTAAGAAACGATGTCGAACAACAAGGTTATGCTGGGACAGGCAGTAAATATACGTGAAGTTTTAGCAGGCGCCATCTGGAACTCGATAGCTTATTAATATGGGAATTAACCCTCGTTTTTACTTGACTTAACATTTATTACGTTAAATAAAAAATCAAAACAGACACATAAAAGCAACAGCACTTTACGATCATTTTGAAATTTCAACTTTTTGATTTAACATATTAAGCACTTTCGTTTTAAGGAAAACATTTACATCGTTCAGTCAAACGTAATAGTTTAACATTTTTTTAGTGTTACTTCAACAATTTCCAAGATGTTCAGTTAAGAATATTACCGTTGAAACAAGAACTTTTTATTTAAGTCAACGCACAAAAAGTTGACATTCAAAAAGTTGTTGACTTAACTATTTCATTTTTCTCAGTGTGGCTATTACCTTAATGTGAACCAATCACAAACGATTGCTGAGTAAGCAACTCAGCAGCTGTTGTCCGTTGAACGCGCACAATTACGCCTTTTCGCGCGCATCGAATATTTTAATGCAGAGTGCTTTTTGATCGACCTATGCAAGTGACTGATTAGCAAGTGTAACGTTAGTACATACAACATATTCTTTTATTCTTTCACAACTATAAAGACCGTTTCATATTATTGTTTTTGAATCATTGTAAAATTTCCCTTTAATCAATCTAGAAATGCAAATGGGATGTACCCAATACTCTCTATTTTGTTTTGCTCTTATCCTTCTTCTAACTAACAACGCACAAAGAGCAGCCGTTTCAATTAAATCCATTGGATAGTTGTGAACGCAATGAAATCTCAAGTAGTTTGAATTTCTTGTGTACAGTGTGCGGTACTGCTGCGACAAAACAGTCTTGCCCTCGCACTGACTTGTACGGCCATAGACTGTCTGTAGATAGTCTGCAGACTGTCTTGTCTACAGTGTGCGCCTGGTCTAAGGCCCGGTTTTTCAATCGTATGTTAACTTTAACCTTCAGTTTACTCCCATAAGAACACAATTGTCGCCATGGAAATAAACCGAAAGTTACAGTTTAACTTGATATTGAAAAACCGGGCCTAAGAGGCCTAAACTTTGAATTTATAATCTTTCGGTCAATTAAGAAATCTGTTAAAATTGGACCGTGAATATCCCAAAATACCGTAACGATCACGTTGCTTTGAATTTCTTTAGTGACGATGAATTTGAGTGGCGCTGTTTCATACCACTTTGTTTGCTTTCTGGGATTTAATTGTGCCACCAAGATTTATCAACGGTAATGGGCGCATTCAGCAGACCCGAAAGTTGTGCAACTGTTGACCAAATTTCTGCTGAATGCGACCTCTCACAAGTTGATGAGTTGGAACGGTCGCTATTTTTTGTAGCGTAACTTCTCCGCTACCTGCCTGGAACATGTTATTATGAGTGAACTTCATTCAGCAGAAATGAGTGCTCAGTTTCAACTGTTGGAGCGGGAACTGTTACTGATATGTTCTGCTGAATCAGCCCAATAATTCGTTCCAGATTTCCCAACCTCAGCATATGAAAATTTAATGATAATTCGCTGTGCAACAGTACATCACCGACAAACATGTTACATACAATTGTCAATATTTAGGGAAATAAAACAAAGTCTTTGATATTTATCAACTATATAAGTGTCTTGATTGTTATGAAGTACATTTGGATATTGTTCATTATTATCAATCGGAAATTTAAAAAGGTCTCCTCGTACATAGACAACTTAAATTTAATTAATAGACTTACAATTAGTAGAACAAATGTTCTCAAATATTGTCGTCGTATTCGAGTTGAACTTACATATGAGAGAAAAACAAATTTTTCTTGGCTACAATCAGGCGTAAGAGTCACAAAAATAAGCAGTGTAAAATTGTATCACTTTGTTTACGACGATGAAAACTTAAATCTAAACATCGTAACTAACTTCAGCAACGGTAAATTATGCAGTTTTTATTCGCAAGCTCCGTAGAATTTAACGCCTCGTTGAGCGCGATTGTACGGAGGAAAAGGTTAATTTTACTTTACGGGCTTCGCAAATGAGCAAACCGATTCGAAAGTGTTTATCGCGGAACGGATTATTTATTGCGGGCAATTAGTATTTATCTGCGCAGAAAAACCAGCACCCAAGAAAAATCCCAAAAAAAATATAAATTGCAATAATTTAACGAATAAAGAGTGGCCTAACTGATATGATAATTCGGATGTCAGAGGTTAATTCTTTTTAGTTAACAAGGATTTATGGGCTCTTGTATTATTTCTTGTTTGTTACTGTAATAAGAAAAGTTTTTTTCTCTTAACTTTAGCAGTAAGAAAATATGTATGTTCCATGTCTTCAGGAAAATTGCTAAAATATTTCAAGGATCATTAATTGAGTTATGATTAAGCTTTTAATAAAAAAACGTTAGTTTAATACTGTCGGCCATTTGCACCGCTTGTGGTTAAGTTCTAGTTAAAATTTAATCATAACTTTCTTTGCACAGGTCAAATAATTAAGGATGAAACTGTTTAATTTATATACATATTTAACTACTAATGAAACATAACTCAGGATTAGTTAATCTAAAAGTTAATTATAGGCGATGCAAACCACTGCATATTTTTTGTTTGAATACTAATGAAGTTTTTGGAAGCATTAAAAAAAAAATAAAGACGAATAATAAATATGTAATGCTCAGCCAGTTATGAGCTTGCTCCTTAGCAGTCGGTATAAGGAAAAATGTGCCTACACGACTGACACTGACACGTCCGTATTAAGAGCGATCTTTCCGTTCGAGGAGCGGCGGTTTTTGTACTCCCCTTAAAATCTTTTCTCCCACTACAAAAGTAATAGGGGAAGTGAAATCTAACAAGGATTGTGTGTCCCGTCCTCGTTATCTCGTTGTCATTATAGGTCATAAATATTTTGTTAAGTATGCGATTATGAAAAAAGCTAACATGCAAGGAAGTAAGAGAAAAAAATGGAAGTATTAGTATTAGTATATCGGGTATTCAATTTAAATTGCCCAACATTGCTAATTTTGAGATTGAAATTCGGTTAAATTAGCAAAAATTCTCTGATTTTCATGTTGATTCTGAATTTATAATAAGAAAATAATTTAAAAACATCATTTTCAATTGTACCTAGGCTTTGTTTATGCGCAAAATCTGTTGTCTTAATAATTAACAATTTATGCCTGTCAAATGTGCCAGCCTCAATCAAACTAATGAAACGTTCAAACGAAACACTGTAGTCAGAGAGAAGATACCGAGCATATTGAGTGAGATGAAGCCTTATGGCGAACAAATGTTTCCGAAGTCCTTCGGGACCCCACAACACGTTGCGCTCTCTCTGACTCGGCACCGTTGCACTCTGACTACAGCGTTTCGGTTTTGAACGTTGCATTACTTTTGATTGATTGTACACGTTCATTTATGTGTTCACGTAACAAAATGAACATGTAAAGAGAGCATCACGTTAGCAATTTCCTTTGAATTTATATCAATTAAAATGAACAATATTCCGCCTCGTGCTTATTCTGTACATTTTATTTTCATTGAAAGACTCCCAAATTGTACTCAGACAAATACACACAACATTAGAAATTTACTTTAGTTGATTATATTCAATCCACCATAAACGTAACCTATTCATTTAAATGATACACGGTGGTGATAAAATCACCCACCAAGCTCTTTCATTTTTATTTAATGTTTTTCTTGCAAAATCTTGAAAAGGTAAATTTATAATTTTAAGGACACATTTTAGTATCTTCTTGATCGCCATTTGTTTTTCCGCAGTGACGTCATCCTTAATTTTTTAATAGCAACCCTAACTTCTTTTCATGCATACTTTGATCGTCCTTCTTGTTAGCAAAATTGCGATATAAAAAATAGTACCTTACACATTAAATTTTTCAAAACAAATAGACAATAAAATTCAAAAATACAATTTTATTTTACTATAATAATAATCTCGAAATTGTAATCAAATTCCCAAGAACCGGTTGTTCTGATTTTCAGTGCAGCATAACATAAATTCTTGATAAAATTTCAGACGACGGTAAGGATCTTGTTTTTTTTCGAAAACTTGTTATGTAATGTACTATTTTTACTGTTTAAAAGTTAGCATTGTCATTACAAAATTTTACGATGACATCAGAGCGGAAAACAAATGCCCATCGAGAAAAATTGTTGCACTAAAATGTGTCTTTTTAAAATAAAAATTTACCTGTTTCAGGATGTTGCAAAAACAATCAATAAACAAATTATGAGCTTGTGTCGGACACCATTCTGTTTTATAACATCTACTATTTTCTTTAATAATATTGTTCATTTTAAATAAATTAAAAGCTATAAATAAATTAAATGCTTTCTTTTCATTTCTTTGTTGTTTACATGTATAGACAGATAGGTATAATTTTTTGTCAATTATTTCGATTTTTACTTGATTTTGAATATAAACCTACTAATGAGAAAATGATTTTTGCAATTATATTATTATATTGTGCACCAACTCAAAAAATTTTGTTATGAAATGTATAAAACTGTTCGTTTTAACTAATATAAATTTAAAAGAAATTGTTAAAATTGATGCTTTATTTCATTTATTTGTTGTTTACTTGCATATTAGATAGATATCATTTGCCAGTTATTTAGGCATCTTGATTTTATAAATGAACATGGCCTACTTATTGAATAATGTTTTTTTTAAAATTATTTCATTATACATACAGTGTGTTCCCAGGTGGACTAAAGAAGAGGAAAAACTTTTTTATTTTCTACTTTAGAAAAAAATTATTAATTTTCTGAACAAAATCCTGAAATTGTTTTTCTTAAGTAAAATAAAGGAGAAAATGCTAAAAATTTAAAGCGAAAAATTTGTTCGGTAATGAATTAATAATCACGACATCTCTTATCGCAAATGTTAGTCAGCTAAGAGACAAAGCCAGTATGGTCAATTTTTTTTCAACAAGATGGATGTCCTGCCCATTCGATCATGCCAATTTTACAATACTATAAGAAATATTTTGAAAGAACATTTTCCAAATAAATGGATTGGTTGTAAACTGGCCAGTTCCTTCACCGAATTTGAATCCATTGACCTTCTTTGAGGATATTTTACGCTAGTAATTTAGAAAACGATGTTTCAGTTTTAAAACAAAAATGAGTAATGCTGTCATTTCTATCACGGACAATGTTGTTAATAATGTTTATAAAGCATTTTTGTACACAGTTGAAACCTGTGTTGAAATCGAATAAAATACAGTCGAACCTTCATAATTCGAATCTCAAGGGACCAGAAAATTACTTAAATTAGTTATAGAAATTTCGAGTTAAAGAAAGAAATTTCAGTTGTACACAATGTGCAGGGACATAAGTAAACCTCGACTTACAGAAAAATTTTGAGTTGTGGAGGTTCGAGTTATAGAGACGCGACTGAAAATATTTTTCCATAATTTTAATTTTTTATTTCAAGAAAAACAATATCTGGTTTGTTTAAAAATTAATGGTTTTCGAACAAGCAAAAACTTTTATAAAGAATTACATTTTGTCTAAATTTGAAAATAAAAAAGTTTTTCCTGTTTTCAGTCCACCTGGGGACACACTGTATATTGTAAGCACATTTTAGAAATGTTGATATCGCAGTAAAAAAGAAAGAAAATCTCACCCAATGAATTAAAAAATAGTACATTACTATTTAAAAAATATGGTTGTACAAATATTTTAACAAGTAGCAGTGCAATTGTTTTTTTCTTTTATTAAAAATTTAGACCTTAGTAAACGTCGATTTTTTTTTTTATCCTTGGCTCCTTTGTGTTTCATGGTGATATAGTGCTATACACCAACTATGTACAAATGTCGTCGTAACTTCTTTATTATTAATTTTAAGATGAAACAGCAAGCATTATTTGTAATTAAAATTTAATGTTTCTTCATTTGCCAACAAACATGATGGTCTTTTTACAAACAACTACACTTCTGTAAGTATTCTGAGAACGCGATGAGTAATAATTTTTCAGATCATCATTGTAATCCTGAGCAAAACTGTTCATTTCTGCTCATTTAACGACTTCTGCAACTTTGATCACTCACCCTGTATATTAATCAATTAATTATTAATTAATTTATTATTAATTATCAATTAATTAGTCTGTCCTTTTCAGAACACAAAATTAAGAAATTCAGTAACACCTACAATGAGAGTTCGTAAAACAGTTATAGATTTGTAGTAAAGTAGGTGCTCCTTAAACCACGTTTGAAAGTTTCTCGATAACGAATATGAAATTTTTATACACCTCTGTAAACATAACATGCCCTAAGTGTGCCTGTAAACTTGGATCCCATTAATTTATTACTGTTTCTGTGTCACTAATACTACGTTTATACTCGTCACCCCTAGAAAGGAGAGGGGATTGGTTCGACTTTCAGTTCCTTCAAATTTGACGAATTTATATTGTTTGCGGAATTCGTTGCAGCTAACACATTTTTTTATCAAAATACATAATAATTTACGTATTTATAGAGAAAGGTCTGCTCTACAAAACGTCTGTTTTACATTTTTCTTATTTTAACAAGAAGTACCAGAAAAAAAATGTTAAAGTTGGTCTACAAAATGCTGAAACATCTCAATTAATATCTATTAATTGACAGACAATATTGATTTTTTAAAACAGACGTTTTGTAGTTTATCATTTCTTAAGGAAGTACGTAATTTTCTTTCCGCGTTATCTTTCATAATAAAGACGCTACATCCAATTCCGTTTCGTAAAAATGCATTGAAAACGCCCTATACTGAAACGGAAAGATCGCTCTTAAGTCCTCGAGCGTATGTGATGCTATACAATCTCAAATTCTTAAGTATTTAAAAGTTGCATATTTTAATGTTGTATTGAAATCTACCCGATATCTTTTGTGGATTGTTTTAATAAAAGAATTAAATAATAAATCTACTTCATTCAAACACGTGGCGAGTACGTTCTAGGTCCTTGCATTTTCTCTGTTTATAGAGAATAAAATTGTCTGGGGAATTTTAGTCCTAAAAAAACGCGATTAAAACTAGACAAGTATTCTATTTTTAATATAATTATTTATAAAAAATATTTTGTGTCCAAAAAGTCTTTCGGTTCTATAAAATTTTTAGAATGCTATATATTTTTAATTATAATGTACACTCTGTATTAAAGGTCTATAAAATTAAAACCTTACATTGATGCGCTACCAATGTATGTTAATATGATCTCTTTTTCATGAAACTGCAGCTTCATTTTTTTTGCTAAAGTTTATATACACTAAGCAGCAAATTTTGAGTGAAGTGAAGAAGAATCATCGGGAAAAATTATCTGTCCAGAAACAATAAGAAAAGTTGTTAGGAAAGTTACGATGGGCGTGTGACGTGCATTTATTTAATATATTCAAGTACTTTATTGGCTCACTGTCATCACAGACCTTTTTACTGCAATTTGCTTTTAAGAAAAGCTTAAAAATTGCGATTTACACTTTGATTAAGCTTTTAACAGAATCTGTTGAATTTCTATAGTGTGATTTTCTAAATGTTACATCTAATCGAATGTGACGTGTAGAGGAGCAACTAAAAAGATAATCTGTGCACAAATTCTTTTTATCGGCGTTGGGGGCGGCGCTGTTCAATAAACCCAATATACAGCGTGTAATCGAAAGTTTCACATGTTGTAACCACAACTAATACAAAAGAAAAGAAGCGAAGTTACGACATACGTTTGAAAAAAAATTCAATAATGACTCCGGAAAAATGTATGTTTAGTTTTTACAAAAAAACGTTTGAGAACCGCTGGCTTTGATTTAAGGCCCCGGACGGCCCGAACGGCTGAGCGAAATTTACTATTATACGCAATAAACCATAGAGCAGTAAATCCGCAATAAACGTTGAGGCAGGTCATTTATTACTTTCGTACGAAAGAATACGGAGATTCCCAGCTGTTTTCTAAAATAATATTTAAGTAATAGATATGCAGATTTTCCACAAAATAATTTTTGTATAAAAATTTTATTTCCTTAATTAAAAATAAAACTGTAATTATGAATCCTATCTAACAATAAGTAAAAAAATAGGAAACGATTAATTCAATAAAGGTAACATTCTAGAAGTATTATTGGAACAAAAAGCGCCGAACTTATCATTCCATAATTTATGATTCTTTATTACGTTCAGGCTAAGCAAAAAAATTCCGAAAGATCGCGGAGGTACTGCGTTGTGTTGAAATTTGCCTTTTTAATTATTATTGGACGTTCTTTATCATTTAATATTCTGAAAGTAAATAGTAATTTATACGTGAATTAAACAATAAACGATCGTACTGTTAAACTCGAGTGATAAAATCGCACCTAATTACTTTCTTACCGTAAATGATTTAAGAATGTTCTCAAAACTTGGGGAAAGCGTTAAACTACACATTTTTATTTAGTGCAGTCAATGCATTTATTTATTTGACGGAACCGAAAAAAATGTTCGCATCCGCAAAATTCTCCTATCACCAATTTGTTTCTTATCAATGTACTTATAACTTACATTCATTATTTTAACATGGGAAATTAACAAATTATATCACATAGTGTGTTATTTGTTTACAAAGTGTGAAATATCACGATGTAATTATTGTGGATTATTTAATGAAACAGATGTTCCGTTTCAAATTGTATTGCGGGCGACACTAACCCAGTGACCGTGACATTTGCGGGATTTATCGTTTTACGATGCGTCTATAAAGATCGCAGACGCACTGACGAACGAGCAGAGGTTTTCAAACAAAAGGTGATGCGCTCTTGTGGTAGGTCAGTTTATATTTTCGAGTAAGAACATTGATATTTGCAGAATCAATTCCTTATGTGATGAAGAACTTACAGTATTAATATGTGAAACTTGTTCGATTACACGCTGTATAGCCGCTCTATGTAGATATGAAATTTAAAAGATCACTTCGTATAAAAAATCAATAAGGAAAAATAAATTGACCTTAATAAAGCGGACAGAAGAATGCTTGATTTTCTATCGTGTGAAATGTGGGGCAAGTGTTTTCATCTCTTTATTTTTATTTATTATTGTTGTACTTTATTTTTATTTCGTTATTTTAATATTTCGAAACACATAATTTTTAAATAATACCTACATAAAATTTGACGTGATATGGCCTTAAAGATGGGGGTTTGCAATTTAGCTTTTGTTTCTCTTATACTGTAATGCAATGAAAGTGAAAAAATCAAGAAAGCATAACTTCCTCGTGAAACGTACATTCTGAATATCTTATTTACCAGAAACGAAAGGATAAAATTACTAATTAATTTCTGCTGTTTTCAGTCATAAATTCAAGTATGAAATGTTTTATGTAAGTTTTTGAAATATACGCAGTTTTGAAATGATACTTCCTCGCATAAAAGAAAGCGATACTGTCTACTTTAAGAGAATTTTAAGAAATTTATAATTTTTTCTTTCTAATTATTATTGCTTAGTGTTACTCTGATACCTTGTAATGAAATGTTAAAAGCACTGAAAAAAAAGGACATTTATAAACAGGCTCACGATTTCGGCCCACTTCGAACATATTGGATTGTAAATTCCCCGGCTTCGCACAACACGGCAGGTAGTAAATATTGACTTACATACTTTTTTGATTTATGTTAAACTTTATTTAATTATTTACTACGAATGCGTGGCCCATAGCAAATTTTCAATAATTATGTTTAATTGCGACGTGGGCCGAAATCGTGAGCCTGCTTATAAATAATGACATGTAGCATGAGTCTAAATTTATAAAACTAGTAGGCACATCATCAACCATTAACTTGTAATAATTAATATGTAAGTATATTTCCATCTCATTGGAAACAAATTAGTTTTTCTAATGACCATTTGGAAATTATATGTTAAGTATTAGCTTTTAATTATTCATCAATATTCCAGTTATTTACATATTTTGGTAAGGTGTCTTTGTCGACAAGATGAAAGTTGATTTCAAGATTGTTCTTTATTTCAAACCACTAATCAACAGAAGTTAATCAATCTCTTTTTCCAAATAATAATTTAGTTTTTCAGTTTTTATTGAGCCTTTTGTTAGGGTGTGAATGTTTAGGAGTATTCGTTGAAGTTTACTGACAAATATTTTGGTCTTAAATGTACCGTTCTTGAGGTGACTTTTCTGATGGCCATTTGCACTTAAACAAACACTTAAGATGAGCTTAAATTTAAGAGGTGTTTATAGTGTGACATTTTTAGGTTACACAGCATTGTGTAAGTCATATTCTAAGTGACGCTTAAAGTTAAGTTGAGCTTAAATGTTTGGAGCAATTGACCATGAGTATTCTTCGAGGTTTTTATCCTGAAATCCTTACCAATGCACACACTTCGTTAAAAGTTGGGTTGGATATGTTTCCCAATATTTTATTGTGAAATTGTTTTACATATTTCTGTTTTCATATGAACTTCCAAGTTGGATTCTGTATATGTAGCTTTCACTGCTTTCAGCTCAGTAAAACTTTAAGATACTTGCAATTAGTTGTATTGACATATGATGTTGGTTCTCCATGAAATTTTTTTAGTCTTTTTCTTTTGGTTTTCCCCTTTTGTCAAATGTGTTTCCGAATTTGTCAAATGACTTTCCAATCTGTTCAAAGTATAGTAGGCCTGCGGATTGGAAAGTCATTGACAAATTCGGAAACATAATTGACAAAAGGGGAAAATCAAAAGAAAAAGAGTGTATGTTGCATAGTATATTTTTTTCTCATTACAAATATGGCTGTATTTTGAGCTTACATATTAAAAACTTTCTACTTACATACGTGTAAACACGATGGTGTTTAAGGCTGCATTATTATTACTTCTGTCATTGAATTATAATGTTATTTATGTTTTAACTTCATGCAGGTAATTTGACTTTAAATATTTATTACCCCGTTAACCTCCTTGACATCGATTCTTACGATTTTAGAAATTTATTTATATGTACTCGTTTCTTTGCTTGAAACTATTGATTACTCTTTGCGTGGCATGTCTTTGCAACCTCTTTAGCTACTATCTTATCGGTGACGTACGAAAGTTCCACGCTACAAAAATCAGCTATTTCATTGTTCAGGCTCTGGAATGGCAAGGTTTACGTCACAAGACACTGATAATCGTAAAACCGACGAAAATGTTTCTCGAATGATAACAAACTTGGATAAAACGAATATATACCACATGCTTAGTTCTTATTTCCCATTGGTTCAAAGCTCATGGGAATTTCTTACACATTTTAGACACAAATCGAGGTGATAAATATGTTTTATTTATCTGAGTAATTTTATCTTATTTTATTAGATATTTATTTGAGATATTTAAAGTACTTTAGAGAACTGTGCAAAAATGGATATGTATGCAATTAGTAAGTGCTAAATATGTATTAATACTGATGTATATTATCTCATAAGGACTTAAAGAATCAGACGAAATAAAGCATTTTACATTTCTTGAGACATTTTTATACACTTTGCAAATAAATTTTAACAATTATCAATCATAACTTGGAATGATAACACACGTGTACTATTTTATTTATCCTTCAAGCAACAAATAATGTAAAACACGCGTAGTTTTAATATTTCCGCGCGGGTATATTTGATGCTGTCATACATATACATACTTTATGATAAACGACAAAATACATAGTGAAAGTTAAAACTCGCCTATGTACTGAATACTAAAACAGTAAATAAATACAACGAACACGTGTGATTTATTTTAATTTATGAGTTTTCTCCATTTTATTTACCTCTGTTATGTAATAGCATTATGTCAGCACAATAATATGTATCGAGACATTCAAGAAAAACTTCATCAAAGCAGGCCAAGAAAAAAAAGACGTGTATCTTCCCTTAATTGTACAAAGCAACTAAAATGTCACGTATATTTTTGTACCCTAAACTTCTGTAAAGTCCTCATATGCATCCTTCATTAAATATGTATACCCAAATTCCTTTAACTTTACTGCCATTTCTAAAATAACTTTCTACTGAAAAGCGTTTTTTTTTTCCTCAGGAAACGTAAATTCCATGTTTGCGTAAAACGTTTTCATGAATTTTGACGTCTGTCACATAGTTTAGCTTCGACGTGACTCCTATGTCTATCTTTCTCGTTCGTAGCCTGCTTTCATGACAGTTTTTTTAATGTCTTGTTATTATTTTAAATTAAGGTAAAAGTTTCGTTTTACATATAGAAGAATATGACTATTTTAATACGTTTGAAGTAAAATAAATTTTACTGTAACAAAGACAACCACAGCTTCTGATTTGAATTATTATTTTTTTCAGGACGGTTTAAAGTAATAAGTTTAAAATTAGCAACAACACGTTAAAGTTCTAATAATTAACTTTAGGGCCGTTTTCATAATAGTGCTAAAGGAGACTTTAATTTAAAGTCATTTTAAGCATAGGAAAACTAATGTATTTTTATAGGTTAAAGTCACTTTAAATTTAAAGTTCTATTATGAAAACGGCCCTTATTAACATAATGTTATTTTGTAGCACTTATTTTACTTATTATTGGCTAGTATAAGTGACAACACATTCTATGCTATCTAATCAGTATTAGATTATGATTATCTAATGTGGAGTTTGAATGTACCGCAAATTTCCTCTGCTGCGAGAGCCATTTCTTCGACTTTAGCCTTTTTGCACTTAGTTTTATTGCATTCATAGATTAGGAGAAATATGTAAAAATTCCCGCCTCAAAAATTTGTTCAACGATTGGCTATTCACGACATAAGTTTACACAGTGTAAATTACCGTCTTTGCAAACAAATTTCCGATATTTATGTTTAACATGTATAACACAATTGATAGCAGCTGTCAATTTTAAAAACTGTCCGTAACGGAACCTTGATTTACACCACAAAATCTTCTAAGCGGACACTAAATCGCGCAAATATACACTTTACGTTTCGCAGTCGTTCGACTGCTTCGTCAGAGTGACGAAGCAGTCGAACGACTGCGAAACGTAAAGTGTATATTTGCGCGATTTAGTGTCCGCTTAGAAGATTTTGTGATACAAATTTCATCGGACAAGAACCAACTGTAAACTTGATTTACACGTTGGCAAAAATATTATTTTTGAAATGTATGAACTCTAAAATAATTACCGTGCTTAATTTTATTGCACAGAAGTGTTTACACTTAAAAAGTCAGTTATGGTATACGTAGTAGCATTATAAAATAGTTCTTTTCAGAATTAAACTTAATAACAGGATCAGTTTTGATAAATTTAAATTTGCCACCAGCCAGCGCAGCGGTAAGTTCGAGAGTTGTTCTAATTCATTTTATCTCGTACGTTTACTTCCTTGATTCTACTCAGTATTCAAACATTAGCATTTTACAAAAAAAACCTATTATGTGATAGTAACATCTGAAATTATTGTTAAATAATCTTGTAAGTTATCTTATAGCATGGCTTAAATAGGCTTCGTTTCTTTTGAAAAGTCATTTGTAAAGATAAGTAATTAAGAGCTTCAGCGGTATTAAGTTCGTTTATATATCGTTGCAAATGAGGACATCAGTTTACATGTAATCCAATATTGATTACGGCAGATGGATTATTTATTTCGATAAAAATTGAAAAATATAAACCCAGTGTAATTTTGAGCGGATGTAAACGAATTTAGGTTTGTGTTTAAGGTCTCTGTAAATATTAGGCTTAGATGAATCTGGCGTGAATTAATGCTTAATTAATCAATCTTTTCAATTATGTCAGTCTAAATGGGCATACACACGGTGAGGCATGCCTTCGCGCCTAACTGAACGTTTTGAGACTTGCAGGTAAGTTCGAATGTGTATACGCTGAACTGGTGGAGCGTTCCTGGCTTTTGGCGCGATGTGAAGCAATCTGGCGATTCTTGATTTTTCGAGGAGGCTCGCACGCAGGTTTGAACATGTGTATGCTTCTCGCGCGTCAAGCCTTCATTTTCACTATTGTGATCTGGCAATACACATACACCTACTGGAAATATAAGATAATTACTTGTATGAAAAATGTCTACAAGAGAAAAAGTAATTTGTAAGAGACTTTATAGAATTATACAGGGAAAATGTATGTCTGTGGAAGGTGAAATCTAAGGAGTGTTTGAACAAAAATAAAAGGGAAGAGGTTCTTTTGGAGAAACTGAAAGAACTTAATCCAGATGCTGTGACAGAGGATGTTAAAAAGAAGATCAACTCGTTAAGAAGTTGTTTTCGAAAGAACGGAAAGAATAGCGTGATCCGCAGTATTCTTTAAAAATGAAGAGTTGAACCGTCCTCTAAAAATGAACGTGTGTACGCAAATGAATCTATCATACTTGCTCGCAGACTTGCCTCTTTAAGCAAGCGCGAAGGCATGCCTCACCGTGTGTATGGCCATTTAATTGAAGGGCTCGGTGCAAAAACGGGTCAGCTCCATTTTTTTAATTTTACAGTATCGACGAAAAACTGTTTTATTAAAAATATAATAGAAACATTTTAACAAAAACAGACAGCTCCATTTATACATGCATTTCGGTTACTAAATTTGGTAGCTGTCCGGGTATTGTACCGAGAGATGTGAAATGTTTTATAGAGCTAAATCCATTCAAATGTCATTCTCGCCTAAAAGTGGAGCTGACCGTTTTTTGCACCGAGTCCTTCAATTGTATATCTATTATCTTTTAGTGTTTAAGATTTGAGTGGTTCTGTACTGTATACTTAGGTCACAAAAAATAAGGACAGATTGATTATTATAGGTCAGTGTTATTTCAAAATACGTTTGACTTACCATTGTCAAACCGGACCTTATCGTATGTGTCATGGTTTTAGTTTTTAGAGATTATTTTTGTCATCTGTAAACATACGAGGCATGATCAGAAAGATATAGTCTTCAAAAAGCGTATATACCTGCCTGCATGAATCATTCACGACAAGTAATAACTTACCTCCATTTATTTTTGAGTTGAGCAAAGTTCTTGTTAAACAGTTTATTGTACATACGCCAACTGTCGATTGTATGAGACGTGCCATTGCTTATACTGTTGTTCCTTGTTCTGTAGAAATATTATAATGAGGGACATGTAACCCTAAAAAAAATAATGTAAAGATGATCGGATTTTAGGAGTATTAAATACAAATAGATCCTTAGCTGAGAGTTTCGACTGAAGATTTAAACTAATCTTCAGAGCCTCTGATTGAAATAAACTGACAACCATAAGGTCTGGATTAAGAAGTAATATGGGTTACTATAATTCCTGAAAAATATGGATAAATTGTCAAGATGACAAAAATATAAAATATGTATTTTACATGAAATCGATCACACTATAAATTAAAACAATGTTAAAACGTGCAAAATGACAAGGAAAACGCCTCCTCTCTCAAATTTTAGAAAGATATTCGTTGCTTTGGCATGTTTAATTAACATATAAAATAAATTTCCGTCTGATTACGCTCAGGTTGGTAACCCCAACAAACGCGCATATCTTTTTGAGAATTTTATAGGTAACAATTGCAATTGGCGTAATGTAAAAATAGTAGATTGTTGGAATGTTCGCGAGAGTAAGAAATTACGTTAGCAGGTGGAGTAATAATCAGATGACGGACGGAAAGATGGAATTCAATGTCGTTCGCATGAGCGGCACGGCCTGCGCCGCAATAGAATTGTAGCTGGTCGACTTAATAAAATTTGGTGTTCGCATCACTGCATAATAAATATAGTAATCCTTTCAAAATAAGAAATTATAATTTACGGATTATAACTTTATGTTTATTATAGCATATTAATCACTTTTTTGAAAGTAATATATTAATATATTGTCCCGGCTCTAGCCCGACGCTTATGGACTTGCTACTTTACGTGCGCGTTGAGTCCTCGAGGCAAAGTGACCGTGAACGGCCATACAAATTTCCGTTCTTTGGTAATAATAGTACGTCAGGTTATTCAGGGAATAGGAATGTTCACGCACGAATTATTGCATTTTCCTATTTTTTATTTATACGCTAAACGTTAAACTTAACGAAATAAATGATCATTACAAGATTTTAAAGGTCGAAAAACATTAAATTTAAATCAAATCAGAGCATACCTATAGAGTTTTGTAATAACACATGATAAGTATGCTATAAAAAATTAAAAATTTGATGTGGTTTCTGTCGGTTACTAACTAATAACTTTCTTATTTCGTAGAGTTAATTATGTATACTGGGTGTCATTTATCTTGAAGTATCTATTTGTTTAGAACGACTGTATAGGTAAATTACAATCGATTTACAAAAAGAAAATATATTAAAAGTTTTTTTAGTAAGGGGGATGGGTAAGTATTTCCATATAGTGACTGTATACTAGTTTGTGACCTCATGTGGGAAAGAGATGATTAGATGATTACGTATATATTTTTAGTGTCAATCAGTATTGTCCAAACGTTTTCCTTTGCATTTAAAGAAATCGTATCTCCCTTATTAACAAACTTTTATTATATTTTCTTTTTGTAAATCAAGTGTAATTCACCTCTACCTTGTTCTATATAAAAATATTCGCCATGATTGATGACACCCTGTATACACTCACTCGCGAAAGCTTTCGTACACCTGAGTATCGATGTAAATTTCAGAAAGAAAATAAGAAATTACTGCAAATTGTATTTTATAACTCGTTAAACTTATAAAAAATTCTAAATATTTGATCTGGGACATAAAATGTCTGTTTGTTATCGTGCACTGGTGTACACTAGTGTACACTTAAACAGTTTTTTTTCTCTAGTTATCCCACTCATAAACAGTCAATCAAATAAGTTCTTTGTTTTTGAGTGAGATGTTATTTATAATCCGCCTATTACAATAACATTTTTTGAATTTCTTTGTTCCTTTCGCTATAAAATTCGCGTGTATATAAATACATACGGTTTACGATTTTAAATTTCGAGTGAATTAATTTTATCGACTGTTTATGATACGTGGAAAATATGCGAAAAAGTAAGAGCTGGCAATGAGCAGAGATCTTGTTGAATCACAAACTTACGTCATACGGAGTGGCTGTTGGCCTTCGTTATTGGATGACCTAAGCGCCCTACATATTTCATACATATTCGGCTGTTGTGTTCGTGATATTGATAATAACAATTTCATTTGTTTTATTTTAATGCACAATTTATTAGGCGCATAATGCGTAAACAGTTTTAAAAGGTATGACATATCCCGGTTACTTGAGAAAGTTTGTTGTTGTTGAAGGCGTTTTGCTGGTGAAAACATCCTTAAACATACTTAATTGAACAGTATTTTGCTAGAATTAAGAAAGCCCAAAGATTAACGATATATTTTTTTTGTTTATGAGTAAGACTCAAAGACTGATGTCCCCGCATCTTGACCTCGCGTAATGGTAAAACCAGGTCTGGCATTACCCTATTTTGACTTGTAGAAAATTTATTTATTTTGTATGGAATGAAGTACGAATGGATTATAAGTTAAACAAATCTGTAGATTTTTTGTTATTTTTGCATGCTAGTGCCACCAACAATACAAAATGATCTGTTTATAATTGTCTCGCTATCTAGAAGCTTTCTGAGAATTCTCGTAATTTGCCTACATTCCAGAAACAGAAAATTGTCCAGTTTGTTTTTTATATTTTGCAAATTCCAACTACATTATGTTGCATCATTACCTTTTCCCAATGCCAGCAAGGCTCTAGTATTCCATCTCTTTCTCCGAAAGTGATGCTCTCCTGACAGGGTGGTAATCCAAGATATGTTATTCTTTTATGAAACCCAACTTCCGGTGGTTATCATTAAGAAATCTTCTGCAGCCATATCTTCTGATGATAGGTCATTATCAGGGATCATATTTGGGGTCACTTCCTGTGGAGAAAATACGAAAACTTGCTATTCAGAGTGTACACAGGAACACAGAGCCACCAACATTATGCAAAAAATTATGAGCCTCTCGACGAGGCAGTACAGAATACCACTCAACATCGTAAAAACATATATGAACACCGTGATGGCCACCATGCTGGGATACGGAGCAAGCATCTGGGCACATCGACTTCTTCTCGTCAAACCCAAGAATCTTGTGCGAAGAGTGCAAAGAGGGGTTCTTCTGAGGACAACAGGAGCCTTCGGAACCACTTCTGCAGAGGCCCTCGCAGTAGTAACAGCGACCCTCCCCATCGACTACGAAATACGATGCAGAGCGGCAACCTACTGGCTAAAACGAGACAGGCAGGACCGAGTGCGCAGGATACTGGGGGAAGAAGCCCACAGCAAAACGGAAATAAGAGAGAAAATCGAAACAGCCTGGCAAAACGAGTGGAACTCCAGTCCCAAAGGAGCCAGGCTCAAGACAATCTTTCCCAGTATAGTGCACAGGAACCGCTTAGGACACCTACAGCCATCGAGGGGTATGGTTCACTACCTCACGGGGCATGGACCGTACCCAACTCACCTTCATAGGATGGGGATGAGGAACTCCCCCATTTGCGAGTGCGGAGAAGACGAGGGAACGCCTGAGCACAAGATTCTTGCTTGTCCGAGCATAGCCACGGAAGAAATCACACGAATGCGCCAGAAGCTGACAGGGAAAACAACGAGTAGAGTACTGTCAGACCCAGAAGACACCGAGACACTAAACAGGCTTGCCGATGCAGTGTCTCGGAATGAATTAGAGATATACCTGAACAGACAACAACACCAGTAAAATAACAACTACCGAAGATGGAAAACCCGGGACTGATGCCTGCGCGTAACTGGAACACCAGCGACGAGCAGGATTTCCAGCCCGAAGAATAAAGAACGACTCTCAAACCAAAGACGATCTTGAGGTGAAAGTGGCGTGCAACCAGGCTGAATCAAGACAGCACCCCGAGAACAAATATCGAGGACTGCGGCCGGCATGTAGCTGGACAGCCAGATGCGAGCCGGATAGCAGCTCATGGGAGCATGCACTAGCAAATACAGATTCCTGCCTAGTGCGCGCGCGCGTTAAATGCAAATAAATACACCAGTGACAGTGCGTGAATAAAAAAGCAACCGAGTGATACCTGATTATGGACTTAAATCACCAACTTCAGACTCACAGACTTGACAAAATACTGTAGAATTAGTATTAGACATAAGATAGCATAAGATAGATAAGTTAGAGAATAATACGTTAGAAATTAAGAATAGTGTAAAATGAAAAATAATACACAAGAACGAAACCAGAAGGATGTGCCACCTCCTCGCGGTTAGGGGCGGTAACGAAGCGGGGGTCCCGGCTACAGGCCGTAATAAAAATCCCCCGCACGGCTAAGCGCACCGCTCCTTCAGACAACCACGGCTAGGTTTAAGATAATTAGGCACCTAGCCAGTAAGTAAGTGTGAATAAAATGAAAAAAAAAAAAAAAAAATGTACACAGGAACAATAGATCGAAGAGTGGGAGGATCTTGACTTTTTCTGGTGTGCGATCTCATTTTACTTTTGGAAATTCATCTCTCCCATCTTAGAATTGTGATTGAAGCAGAAATTTAATAGAAAAGTATGGCAATTGAATAACTTAATTCTAAAGCATTACAATGATCATTCCTTCTTCTGTTCTTTGCCTATCTTGGGTTCGGAAATCCCCAGCGTTCCTCGTATATGACTTTTTTTAATAGAATAACCTCCTCTTTCATCTTCCCGTTTTAGCGACATTAGAAATTTCAATTTCAATTAATTGAAACTTTGGATTTAATTGGAATGGTTTTATTGATTCATCTTCTCTTCTTTATCTGTTTTCCTCCTTTTGCATATGATCAAATATACCACTATCGAAATCAATAATGTTTACCATACTCTTTCGCTTGTAATTATTGACGGTAGTCTTTTATTTATACAGTCATTCACTGTGCTTTTCATTATCACCGCAAATAAAACTTATTAGACGCACTTGAATACTAATTAGTTTTGCTGGACGTGTACACGTGAGCATTAAAAAAATTGGGAAACATTATAATCCCCATTACTCGCGTTTGTATCACTTGATGACCTCTTTCTGTCACTTTTATTACCTCTAGCTTATCAAGGGCCTCTGGTAGAGGTAATCGAATAGAGAAGACGCGACACGTGATCGGTGCGGAAACAGAATACGTTCGGACAAGCTCATTGCGATAAGCAAGGGGTGTTTCCGTATTCATTGATGTACGTGAATGTATGTGGAATCGTACTTATTATTATTAGAAATAAATTATTAACGTACATTTTTTCCGTGTTTGAAAAGCTAATAATAATAAAATCAGTAACATGTAAAATTAAACCCCCATTGGACTGAAAATGTGTGGTGCTATTAAAAAAAGATATTGATGAATCATCGGTTCTTCTCTAATTGATTTCATTTTAATAGCCGACAGCGTGTCAATTATTTTGTGGTCTGTTTTAGCTGGAAACTCGTTATTTTTCGTCTTCTCGACAGTTAATAAAAATCGGTCATTTTATCGGCTGGCGTTTGTTTTCATTGACGACAGTTTTCCTAATAAAGTTGGACAAATTGCTTTAATCAGTTGTACGTAAGCAAAATTCAACTCACGTTTTCTACGAACATTCTAATCAATCAAGTTTTATCAGTTTAATTAATGATGTCATACATCTGATAGGTTTACAAGTGTCTTTAAGATGTTTTTCGGAAATCCAAAATTATGACAGTCGCAAGAATGTTTTTTTTTAATGAAATCGAATTCTTTAATTCTAGAACAGCTGATTTATTGATTAAGTACTTTAAAAATGAAAGATGTTTTACAAACAACTGAATCCATCTCTGTGTTTTTGAATTACGTTCGATAAACTTTCGTTCGTTGAACTGTTTTGTTGACGTTCTTGCATTGCCTTATGCTGAGTCCGTTCGATTTATTTTTGCAGCGAGGCAGATAGGTATAAGAAAGTTCTGTGGAAGGATGTCAGGGTTGGTGACCTCATCCACTTGTCTAACAACGAAGTGGTGCCCGCAGATATTCTCCTGCTACGGTCCAGCGATCCCAACGGCCTCTGCTACATCGACACCGGCCATTTGGATGGTGAGACGAACCTCAAGCAGCGCCAGGTCGCTCGAGGATTTGACGAAAAGGTAATTTTTGTTACTTTCTTTATAATTTAATGATTGATTACATTTAGAAAATTGGTTACAGCAAAAGATATTGCAGGTTTCATGATCCTTATCCATTCATAGTCTGACGTTGAATAAACAAGTAAAAAAAATCGCAAATATCGACGAATGCAAATGAACCGAGTGATCTTCAATCCTTGTTGTTCACTCTATGTTCATCTTATATTAGTCTCGTATTTTTTTTTATTATTTGCCAATCTAATCTTTAAATATTTTTTTTAATCTAGAGGAAATTTCAAACTTGGAGGGTGCTAAGATGAAGGTTTTCACAGAGGCATTTAGTAACTGTAGAATTTGTTTCTGAATTTAACTGGTCATTTGATTGGTCATCATAGTTTTCCCAATTCCTTCGAATATTTTATTTTAAATTAAACTTTTATATGTTTAGTTAGTCCTGGAACCTTCAATTTTTCAACATTTGGATCTGAGGTTAATTTGGCATTGAAGCTTTTTTCATGTTTCTTATTTTCGCCTTCTACGTGCGATTAGATTTCCCACTTCCTCTGTTTAATATCTTTCTTTGTTTTTCTTGGCCTTCCTTTTTCTTCACTTTTCTGAATTTGTAGATTCTTGAATTTTTTTTTCTATTCTGGATGTGTGACCCAATCATTTCATTTGGTTCTGTTGTAGGGTTAACTTCATGAGTTCGAGTAGCTTTTAGATACTTTCCAAGTAGGCGAACGGCGAATACCGAAATTCAAAATAGCAGAAAAATGATAAGCTCAGAAATATAGGAGTCATATATGTCATTGTTCATTACCCTCAATTTTTCATTTTTTTTCCTGCGGTGGCAAGTAACTCCTCTAGTTCTTTCCATACATGAGGAGATGGTATCTGTGGACATCGTTTCTCTCCTCGTTTTTTCATTTATGCATTCCCAACTCAGAGTTTTTTTTATCTATTTATTCGACACGTACGCTCCATTTCTTTTTTCTCGTCTTCTCTCCTTTAACCACATCGGATGCACAACATACCTTTCTTTCGAAGTATGTCCAACCCAGTAATTACCTTAATTTCGTAAATTTTCTATGTTTTTGAATTCTTTTACTTCCTGTGTTGATGTCAGTCTGTACTTTTTCGAACGTTGACCAATAACATTAAACCTCTTTTTTGTAACTCATAACGACATCGTTACATAACGATAATCGTTAAATGACATATTTTTGACCAATCAGTACATAGAAATGCGTTGTATTTAAGTACTGATTGCTAAAAATATGTCACTTAGGGTCGAGATATCCATCTCCTATTAAATTAGTTCGACGAATAACTTGATTTCTCTGAATTGTTGATTGATTTTTTATGAACTGTTTCCATGGTAAGTTATTCGTCTCATAAGTATTAGCCAGTTTATTAAATTTCGATTTTTGCTTGTAACTCGACAAGAGAAGAGAGCCAATTTTTGTATAAGAATGTCGTTATGAGTTACAAAATAAAGGGGTTAGTTACTGATTTAATTTGAAACGACGAGAATTCTTGTTTTCTAATATACTTGGTTCTTACAGCAAACTGTTTTCGAACCCTCTAGATTTAAGAGTCGAATCGAAGTCGACCCTCCAACGACGAAAATCTATAGATTTCATGGAGCCATGATCCACGGAACCGGCGAACGGGTTCCCGTGGGTACAAACAACCTACTACTTCGAGAATGCGTTTTGAAGAATACGGATTTTGTCGAGGGTATTGTAGTCTATGCAGGTGAGTACTTAATCGCTGATTTCATGGGCGTACGACTTTCAAGAGATTTTTTAAAGGTCACGAAACCAAGGCTATGCTGAATAATGGCGGACCACGTTATAAGAGGTCATCTTTGGAGAAGCAAATGAATCAGGATGTGATTTGGTGCGTTATTATTTTGGTCATTCTGTGCGTTATTGGTGCTATTGGTTGTAAGTTGTGGCTATCAAGTTTCTATGAGGGAGTGTCCTTGCCATTCAAACCTCCAACTGACTACTCGAATGCCACCGAGGCCTTCCTTGCATTTTGGACTTATATTATTATTTTACAAGTAAGTATTATGTAGTTTATTTTTCTGTTTGCAAAGTAGTGTTTTGATAAATTCCTATAAATAGAACTTATTTGTCATGATATGACAAATTATAGTTTTATCTTTTTGATTATCTGTAAAGCGCATTTTTGACGATAAGGATAATTGCAATGTTATGACGCTTTGCTGGCGTTCAGAAAATTTACATTTTTTTGAAGGAACATTGCAACACAATGATTAGTAGTTAACGGGGTAAACAAACTACCCTTATAAAGAAAACGTTTTTTTTTTTCTAGATTTTGATTCCCCTATCCCTTTATGTAACGCTAGAAATGTGTAAGATAATCCAGGTCTACCACATACATAATGACGTAAACCTTTTCGATTCCGTCACCAACAAGAGAACCCAATGTCGCGCCCTTAACATCACTGAGGAGCTCGGTCAAATTCAGTACATATTTTCCGATAAGACGGGTACCCTAACGGAAAATCGGATGATATTCCGGAACTGCTCGATCGCCGGAGTAGATTACGGTCATCCCCATTTAGTAGACGAGTCCTCATGCAATAATAAATTAACGTCACTGAGCGTGCTGTGTAACCCGAAACTAATCGACGATCTACACCCTTTAAGTGCCCTATCCGAGCAGGGTTTCACCATGAAACAACTGCACGCTGCGAAGGTACAAGAATTTCTTCTGTTGCTAGCGGTATGTAACACCGTTGTATGCTCGCACCATCCTCACCACGACATTATGAACGCGAGCGGAACTATAGACCCAGTCCCAAACGCTTTTGACCAACCTGAGTATTTAGAAGGGGGAAACGGATCGAAGGTTCAAAGTCTTTCGGTTAGCGACCGTTACACGCGATTAACGGAATCGAGGTCTATTACTCCTTCACCCCCTCTTACGAATTCGAACATGTACAACGAAGCAAGCAAAAGTCACGTTCCTTCGCTCTCGCCCATTGTAGATATGTCACCCTCCTCGGAGGTTTCAGAAAATTCCAAAACCATGAAATCGAAGAAGCTAATGAACATTCCCGCGCTGCCGTTTCTAACCAATAAAAAAAACGGAAGTAATAATTCTAATTTAACCGACGAGCAGAAGTTGAGAATGAACCAGAACCAGCAGAAATCTATTACGCCGTCGCCTAAAGAAGTCAAACCGATTTTTGAGGCGGAAAGTCCCGATGAGCTTGCACTTGTCGATGCTGCCTACAATTACGGTTGTAAATTAACGAAAAGGTCACCGAGTATGGTCACCGTGGAAATTCCTACTGAGGGTCCTCTGGATTTCGAAATTTTGCACGTCCTACCTTTTGATTCCAATAGAAAATGCATGTCGGTCATTATAAAACATCCTGTTAGCAAGAAAATCATTTTGTATTGTAAAGGAGCCGACTCGACGATTTTAGCCAACATGGCGCCTGTAGAAGACGATTCCGAGCAGAAGTACGTCATCAACAAGACCCAGGAGCATTTGAACCATTACGCTCGCAAAGGCTTGCGAGTTTTGGTCATGGCCAAACGCGTTCTGAGTGTACAGGAATACACAGACTGGATACGTAAACACAGAGAAGCGGAATTAAGCCATGAAAACGTGGAAAGAAAATTGCGTGATAGTTACTCTAATATAGAATCGAATTTGATTGTCTTGGGAGCAACGGCGATCGAAGATCGCCTTCAGGAAGGCGTACCAGAAACTTTGAGCTCCTTGATGTCCGCCGGCATAGTAATTTGGGTACTTACCGGAGATAAGCCGGAAACTGCCATTAACATCGCATATTCTGCTAAACTTTTCGCCCCCCACATGGAAATCATCAAGATAATGGCGAGGACTAAGGAAGCGGCCGAGAACTCCATTTACTTTTACCTGTCGGATATCGAAAAAGAGCATGGTCCTTCGACTTTGCCAGAATATTCCAACATCACAGTGCAGACATCGAGAAACTCTAAGGGACAAGGACGAGCATTGGTCGTCGATGGGAAGACTTTGACTTTTATCTTGGACAGACGCTCAAATCTAACCAAACCTTTTTTGAAGCTATCAACTTACTGTAAATCAGTGCTTTGCTGTCGGGCTACCCCCCTGCAGAAGGCTTACATTGTTAGGATTGTCAAAGAAGAATTAAAGATGAGGACCTTGGCTATTGGCGATGGAGCGAATGACGTGTCCATGATACAAACGGCTGATGTTGGTATCGGAATTTCCGGGCAGGAAGGCATGCAGGCAGTCATGGCGTCTGATTTCGCCTTGCCTAGGTTTAAGTTTTTGGAAAGGTTTCTCCTGGTGCACGGGCATTGGAGTTATAAGCGGCTGTCGAACATGGTGCTGTATTTCTTCTATAAAAATGCGGTACGTATGTGATTTTACTATCGAAAAGAAACACCATGGAAGTTGTTTCCAGGCTTTCGTGTTTTTGATCTTCTGGTACCAGTTGTTTTGTGGATTCACGGGAGCAGTGATGATCGATCAGATGTACCTGATGTTGTACAATCTTCTTTTTACTTCGTTACCTCCATTAGCAATAGGTAAGAAATTGCATCATTAACAATCTTATTGTAAATACAATTAGCTTATGATTTGAAGTGGTACTTATTTTTTCTTTGATGATTCACCTGGTGGTGGAAAGATAAAGTGCAAATATTTTTTAAAAAGGTATTTTAGGTACGAACTGGGTGGCACTTGTATCAAGCTTTAGTCACCATATGAAAATGTCTTACTGAAATTATCTTTATAAAGAATTTGTGTTATTACAAATTAGATGATAATGTTTATGTTAGAACTTTTAAACTTAAGTTATGTCTTTTATCTTATCTTTATGATAATTTAGAATTCATAAAATTGCGTCACATTTTGCAGGTGTATATGATCAAGTTGCTCCCGAAGAATTATTACGAAGCGAACCGTATCTGTACAAAGAGGGTAGATTGGGCAAGGCCTACCAAACATATTCGTTCTGGTTAACTATGGCAGATGCGTTTTATCAGAGCATTGCAATATTCTTCATTTGCTTGTTCACGTATTACGATTCCACCGTGGATATATGGGAATTTGGCACGGCAGTGACAACGGCCTGCATGTTCGTTATGTTGTTGCACGCGGCAATAGAAATTCGATCTTGGGTAAGTGATCACTTATAGAATTTTTTTTTCTTATTTTAGAAGAAATATTTAAGTGAAACATTGTTTGTAAACGTTCTTGTAGCTTTGTGACTTTCCAAAGCTTAAAAAAAATAAAATCAGTACTGTGATCTACGTATAATATGTATATTCACATGTTATATATTTTTTTCATTTATTGTTTTAAATTTTGTGCGTTACTTTTATTTTCACAACCTCCTTGGTATGTCGTTATGACCTTCTAGCTATTATGCCTGACAGGTTGAGAAGTATTGAAATAAAATCTTTCCCGTCAAGATTTCCGAACATTGGTCGTTATGCCAAATTTATACAAACTTTGGATCTATGGCTGGTGCGGTATATTTTATTTCCCAATTTAATTTTGCCAAGTCAAATGAAATATCCTCTCTTCATGAAGCATTATGGTACAGAGGAGGAAGAAAAAGAATGACGTCTTAATTTTCTTCAAAATACGTGTGTTTATGGCTGCAAAATAAAGCCTTAGCATCACTTATAGTTTGGCTTGCGCGTCCTTCCCTTTTTAAGTCTTTGAGGGTGGGGTATTAAATAACTTGATATAGGTCGAGTGTCAACTCGATAGGTAATTTTATTTATCGATCACTGACTAATTTGTGAAGTACGTGTTTTATAATGAAATTATATCGGAGATGAGTTTGGTGGTGCAACGCTATGAGTTGACTTCATGTATCACCCTTGTTAGTATAGTAAAAAAATATACTTATTTTGTAAAATACAATTTTGAAATGAATGGTTAAAATTTTTTTTCCTGCAGACGATCATCCATGTGGCGACCATAGTTTTCTCAATAGCAATATTCTACATCTACACCTTCATCTACAATTCACTGTGCGTTTCATGTTTTGGCCTACCAAGTACTTTCGGAATTATCCAGAACGCGGCCAGCACCCTCAACTACTGGCTGATAATTCCAATTTGTTGCATCGTAGCTCTTCTACCTAGGTAAAAATTGATGAAGCTGTTGCGGGAAATTAATTTCGAAAACAATTGCGTTTTGCAGAATCATAATTCGAGTTTGGAAGAACACGTTTTGTCCGGACGACGTCACCAGGGCCTTGTTAGTACAACGACGTGCTGCTAGAAGAGGTGAGGGATTTCTCGTTTCTTGGTCTAGGTCAACATCTGCCTCCTCGATTTACAGGTAAAGTTTGATTGGTAATTACTGGAGACATTCCAAATTTGAACTTCCTGTAATATAAGAAGAATCTTAATAAGCACTGCTTCTGAGCTCACACATCAGTTTATTACACTCACAGTTATAGATGGAAGCAGGGAGTAAATTAAAAAGTCCCTTCCCCGATCAAGTGTTTGAACGAGAGAAAGATTTCTAATCATATTTATTTAATTAACGGTTGATAAAATGTAATTTAATTATTTCAAAAATGTATGTATTAGTTTCTTAACAAGTTCATTATGTAAGTGTTTGTCTTTAAGTCTTTAGTTAATGTGATGTGGAGTTATACTTTGTCTGTCTTTTTGTCAACACTGTTTCTTCTAAACCTTTGCTTCTGCGAGTTTCTGTATTTAAAATTGTTTTCTCTCCTCTGTAGTGCATGTGTCTTCAGATATAAGGTAAGTTGGCATGCTTTTTTTTTTCATCTGCTTTGAAGCAAACATAGTTGTTCCATGCGAGGAAGTGTTTGAAATTAATTTTTATCGTTGCTTTTTCGTATTAATAAAATTAATGGTATTCGTAGGAAAATGTGCGATCAATTTTTTTACGTATTTTAAACATCTGGAAACAGCGGTTTTCAATAATTTCAAACGCTTTGCGCAACCACAAGTTTCTCTCTTCGCATTTTCATGTGTAAGTAATTGCATGTTTCACTATGTTTTCTTATGTTTCAGAAAAGCAAACTAAATATTTTTTGCCGAACTTTGTCTCATTTTTTCCTTTAATTTATGTTGTTTATAAGCTGCAGCTGAACAATATAAAAATGTACATGTGTGAGGAATTTAAAAAAAACATGATGTCCGACGAGGTTTTTTTTGTCTTAGCTTTGGTATATATTTTTTAGATGAGCAATTCTTAAATTGTTCTAATATTTAAATACATATTATGCATTAGAATTTCTTAACTTTTATTTAGTGAATGAGAGTCTCTATTTTTTCTTGTTTTCTTATACAGGCGTAAAATGGCGTAACAGCGCCATTGTGCACTATTTAGAGATTTCCTCTGAGCATGGGAAAAATGTTAAAAAAATTCTACCTTGGGTTTCTTTCTGTCAACTGACAAACAATACATTTTCAGTCAAAGTAAATTCATAGGTAACTAAATGCAATTACTTACCAAATTAATAGCTTGGTTTCCAGATCATTTTATGATAATTTTTGTGCACAACATGAAATAATCATATACAGGTACTCTTTATTGATTTTAAATAGAAATTATTGTTGAATATCATTTTAATTGTCTTTCACTACAAAAATTGTTGAAATATTGAGAATTGTTGTACAATAAAAATTTCATATTCTTCATATCTTTAAGAAATCACGAGATAGAATTTTTTAAACATTTTTCCCATGAATCTTCCGTTGCCTTAATTTTTTACACAGCAAAATTCTCGAAGAAATATTTAGTTATGCTTTATCGAATGTGGGTACTTATTCTGTATACTAATCTGAATGCTTTGCTCTATTTTGTTTCCACAGAACCACCGATAACCGGACTCAGAATAACGTTGTAACCGAGGTTGGCTGAAGAAATTCTGACCAGAAGTGTCCTTACTCCTTTGGCAAGAAGCACACGAAGAGTTACATAGTTCAATTGCATTTTCAATAGGCTGTGATGCATTATACTAGGGACCAATTTGACTAGCATAATCGCTTGTAGGAGTTCTTATTTATTTTGTATGTGCCATTTTCGTCGTTTTACACGTTCCCAGCTTCCGTCTTGCTTTTCATTTTAAAGATATATGTACAACGATGTACTTACACAAATTCTTGAAGTTACCATTGTTAAGCTAGAACAGAGGCGGATTAATTCCGAAATTTGAAATGGACGTATGTGGTGACTGACGACTTTAGTGAACACATGACAACAATGTAAACTGTTTTATATCTGTGATTCGGTGTTGAAACTTAAATGGAGATGTAGAAAAACAATTTTGCCTTCGTAAGAAAAATGCCTTGCGTTAAAAATTACTTAGGAATTTGTACTGCAAAGTAGCAGCATTATTTAAATGCGACTTGTTAACTGCAGGGAATAGCTTTTAAAATTTACAGTGTACATTAAATTATATATTAAAAAAAAACAGAAACTAATAATGTTTTATTATTATCGATTTGCCAACGAGATATTCCAAGTAATTCCATATTCGTTAAATTTAATTTAAATTTAATAAACTATTGATTATTAGTTATTAGTTTTTGTTGCATTTTGTTATTACTTACCAGTTGAAACAACCTAGTTTAATTAACAATGTTCCTCTCATAATTTATTTTATTAACTTGCCAATGTTTTAGTGTAGCACAATTTTTTTTTAACTTTAGGAACCATGACAGACGGAGGTCTTGTAATGTTTTGCTGTTTTTGAAGTGAGTGTCTTGCGAGTGCATAGCGGTAAGAACATGCCTTAAATGTAAACTAAACAGATCAGACTGTGTGATTTACGATTAAATGTTAAGTTTGTAAGAGTATAAATGAACTGTTATTGCGCAAATTCGATTAGGAGTATTTTTAATATGAATTATATTTATGTATGAGAATTTTTATTAAAGGGAAAACAGTATTAAATTATATTGATAATTAATGCCTTTTTTTTACTATTTTTAAACCGGGTTGACTTGGGGCGTGAATCACGAACGTGAGCCACGATCGACATTTGTGCAAATTTCGCGATTCAAAATTGTTTCTCCACGAACTTGGAAAAAAAGTTGAATTGTGAGATTTGCTAATCTGCGATCACGGTTCACATTCGTGATTCACGCCCAATGTCAATCCGACTATCCCATTTGCATTTCTCTCTAATTGATTTTTCTAAGAAATTCACAGATATATTTATGTGTTATTTGATAATCAAATTATACGCTAAATATCTCATTAAACAACTCTTCTGCATTGGAATTTTTAAAAAACAGAAGAGAATCTCGTAAGTTGTAAAATAACATGGCCAACAACTCGCCTGGTGTATGTATGCAGGTATCCCAAGTTGAGTGATCTATAAAATGTTTATGGGGAAGGGAATTCACAAAAATTTTGAAAATTAATACCCTGCCGTAGGGGAAAGTGATTTTTCAGATTAAAATATTTTCACTTTATATCACTTCCGGTCATACCGGAAGTCGCCGTTAACTTTCTTATTTTAAATGGAATGCTATACTTTTTATTGTAAATTCTGATTCTACATAAAAAGTGTTAAGGCTTCCTCAAGGTTACTAAAGAGAGAAGGTTGCCTGGTAACATTCAACGTCACCACAACGTCACTCAGTAGGCCCATTTAATGCATGTACACAAATAGATGGCCTACTGGATGACGCATCACTCCACGACTTACCAGGCAACCTTCTCTCTTTAGTAACCTTGAGGCTTCTCCACACCTAAATGTAACCGATTTTGAGATAATTTATTTAAAAAATTGTTTTGATTGCCTTTCATTTAAGAGAATGTACTTACGACACTTTCAAATTTCAAGATTCAAGTGGCTTGTTGTTTAAAAGTATAATAATATTCGGGCTTTCAAATTATTTCCTAATTATCCTTGTAAAATACATAGCGTGGTCACAATATAATGTCGAACCTCATTATGTTTAACTGCCCAAAACTCAATTTTCCTAAATGGAATACTCTGTATATTTTTACATAATAAGATACAGAATCAAATTCTACATCGATTGGTATTAGCCTTCCCTATACCTATTTCATTTCTTTTAGTTTTCTTATTATCAATAATTGTTTATTATGTCATATTTTGCTAGAATTACCGTAATTTTTCGCAGTAAGTGTCGACAAAACAAAAATATTTATTGAGTTGCACCATTAACAAGTACAAATAAATAAATAAGTTTCAAAGAATGCTAATACAGAAATTTCATTGCCAGTTACAGGAGCAGATGAAGTTTTCTTTGGCCTGACACTGCCACTTCTTAAAAAATTACGTTCAAATCTCTGTTATTTTGTGTCATTGACGGTCAATTCGTATACATTTCGTTAAATTTCTTGCACGTTCTTTTAACCACTTAATTGTACTCCTTGAATGTAAAATAAATTTAACAATTGTTTTTACCAATTGTAAGTTTTGTTTTTGTTGTTTAACAAGAACGTCAAACTGACATGGAAATTGATTTTCAAGGCGTGCTTATTCTTTTAAGAAATGGTAAACTTATGGTAGGTATTTACATAAGAGCTTTATTCCAAGGTGTACGTCAAAATAATGTTATGGTTAGCAATTATTTATTTCTTAAAAAATTAACAGTTCAGTATCCACTTCTTTTTCCAAAGCTTGCTTCAAATAACTGTAATTCTATAAATTAACAGAATGAAATAAACATTTATTGATAAAAAGAAAACTAAAAGAAATAAGCAAGGGAATGCTTATTATTATTGATGTACAGGGTGTCCCATTTTCGATGGTATTCCATAGGTATCTTCGTTAATAATGGAAATAGAAAAAAACCGAGCACGCAATATTGGGTCAACTTTTTATGCTAATTTGAATGGCCAACTTAAAAATTTGCTGTTCCTTGCCCTTTTCGCAGTACAGTTGAAAAACAAAAAATTCATCAAATTTTCAAACGCGCATATTTTTTTTATTTTTAAAGATATCGAAAAATGATAAAGGAATTTTTTGTTCGACTTTTAACGTAAATCTTGATTCTTTAATCAAATCGCACCAAAAGTTCATAATAACCGAAATATAACCACAACTAATGTTTTTTTAAATGGAGGTCATAGTTGGCTTTGACATCATTAAAAAGAGTATTTTTTCTGCTTTTCGAAAATATGTAGTTCATTGACATTATCTTTTAAAATAACTGAATTACAGACAATTAATATTATTCATGTCAAATTTAGTAGGCCATGATTACAGAAAACAAGAAAAAATAAAATAAAAGACGTTCTAAATGTTTATACCACAACTATCAGAAAGTGTTAATTACCTTCAAATAAGTATTTCGTGAATTGGAAAAATACGAAAATTATGAGAAGTATGATTTAATAAAATCTTTCATTCAATGTGAAAAAAATTCGATAACGGCAACGAATTACTATCTGGAACGGTTTCCAGAACGGCGTCAACCAGATAAGAGAATTTTCGAACGGTATTTATTTTATAGTTAAGTCAACAAAACATTCTCTTTATTTTCTATTTAATTACAAAAGTTAGAGGAGACTTTCTTTTATCTAGCTGGCTTTTTAGACAATCTTCTGTTTTAGGCTGCGGAGAAATTTTATCAATTTCGGATCATTTAATCAACCTAGACCAAAATCATATAATAAAAGGAATTTAGAAGCAAATACCATCGATGTTTTAAGTTGCATCGAAGTTAATACAAACATTTCTACTAGAGAAATACAACGAGAAATTGGTGTTTCAAAGACAAGAGCTTCAAAAATTAGACATTTAGAACGTCTTTCATTTTTTTCTTGTTTTTTTTTTTTTTAATCATGGCCTACTAAATTTGACATGAATTGTCTGTAATTCAGTTATTTTAAATCATAATATCAATGAACTACATATTTTCGAAAAGCAGAAAAAATACCCTTTTTAATGATGTCAAAGCCAACTATGACTTCCATTTAAAAAAACATTAGTTGTGGTTATATCTCGGTTACTATGAACTTTTGGTACGATTTGATTAAAGAATCAAGATCTACGTTAAAAGTCGAATAAAAAATGCCTATATCATTTTTCGATATCTTTAAAAATAAAAAAAATATGCGCGTTTGTGCGCAACTGTACCGCGAAAATGGCAAGGAACAGCAAATTTTTAAGTTGGCCATTCAAATTAGCATAAAAAGTTGACCCAATATTGCGTGCTCGGTTTTTTTCTGTTTCCATTATTAACGAAGATACCTATGGAATACCATCGAAAATGGGACACCCTGTACAGTCTGATTCTGTGCCTCATGATGTAAACATATACACAGGAAGATTCCATTTATAAAAATTAAGTTTTGAGCAGTCACTAGTCAAACATAATGAGGTTTGACGCCATATTGCGACCAACATGTGAATTTCTCAAGGATGATTTGAAAGTCTGAACATTATACTTTCAAACGCTTGCCCCTTGGATCTTGAAATTAGAAAGTGTCGTAAATACATTCTCTTAAATGAAAGGTCACCAAAACAATTTTTTCAATAAATTTGAAGAAAGCTCAAAATCGGTTGCGTTTAGGTGGAGAAGTGTTGGGCAGTTAAACATAATGATGTTCGACATCATTTTGTGACCCCCGCGTGAATTTTACAGGGATAATTAGGAAATGATTTGAAAGCCTGAAAATTATACTTCCAAACAACATGCCACTTGAATTTTGAAATTTGAAAGTGTCGTAAATACATTCTCTTAAATGAACGACCAATTTTTTAAATAAATTTGAAGATGTTTTAAAATCGGTTACATTTAGGTGTAGGGGAAGCCTTAACACTTTTTATTTAGAATAATGTGTAGAATAAGAATTTGCAATAAAAACTATAGCATTCCGGCATAATCGGAAGTGACATAAAAGTGAAAATATTTTAACCTGAAAAACAACTTTGCCTTAGGGCAGTGTATACATTTTCTGAATTTTTGTATATTCCTTTCTCTGAAAACTTTTAACGGGCCATTCAACTTGGGATACCTGTATATCGCCAGTTTTGGATTACTAAAGTGCGAACCTGTTACATGTAGTTTTATTCAGTCGATTGCGAATTATCCCGTATATGCTATTAAAGTATTTTGCTAAGTTGTTTACGCATTCGGTCCCAGGTTTTGCGTGAGGCTTTTTACCTGTTTTCGATACAAAGTCCAAATTTCAAAGCGGATCGGTCGACATTTCGTTTACGCGTTCAAGACAACACCACAAGTTTTCCTTGTGTCGTGAATTAAAGGCGTTTCGTTTGGTAATTTGTAATTTGAAAAAACTTGGATTAAGAATTTGCGATGGAATTTTGGTCCTTTTTATTTGAAATTATATTTTGCTGAAGGGCAATTGGGAACCTTGATTTGGATACTTTATTTGGAAAATCTGGAAAAGCCTCCAGATAACTTATGTATAGGTCCGTTTTCCTTCTCATATAATTTGCGCAAATGTGCTTGTGCACGCAAATTTGCACAAGGAAGTCTTTGCACGAAAACGTAATTTTTTTGCTTGCACAAGCCAGAAAGTTTGGCTAACTGCACGAATTTGTATGCGCAAATACGTGACGAGGTCTGGTATCGAAAGGACACTATTGCGGAAAACCTTTCTGAAGTACAGGTCAGACGGAAATTTTATTGCTTTACTTTTAAATCTACTATCAAGTGTTCTTACCTAAGAAAGATGTACAGATTTAGTAAAATTTTGTAAATATACTGGCTGTATCATATTCATAACGTTCGACAAATATTCACACCACGCGATTCTTTGTTAAAAGCTGTATCGACAAATATATCATTTTGTCCAAAAACTTATAGTTTCCAAAATATAGCCGATCAAAGTTTTTTAAATATGGCAACGTAGTATAAAGAACAGCACATGTCATTTGCTTTAATTTTACTTTAAATTTAACGGGGCTATTATTAGTTATGTGTGGGTAAACTTTAGAGAGGGCTTCTTTCTTTAGTGATTTTGATATCATTTTTACTAGTTAAAATTAAAAGATGTGATGATATATTAAGATATTGACAACTAATGTTGATAGTGATGATAAAATAAATTATAACAGAGATGGTCAGTCCAATCACTACAATCACTAATTTATGAATCATCAGAAAAAGCACTAAGTCCAGGAATAAAGAAAGCTTCGACGTCGAAGACACTTGCATGTGCTTCAAGAACATTGAGAAATCGATCTATCGGCACTAGATCTAGTTCTGTAAACTCTCCCGATCTGTGAAAATACGATGAACGGTTTTCCCATTGTTCGAAGTGCCACTTCCTCCAGGTTTTGGTTGTCCGATCAAAAACCCAACTCTTATCGGAATTTATTATAAATCTCCTCTTTCCCTTCATTGATTCTTTTCTGATTTTTCCCATTTGCGTATTTCCGGCTGATATGATATATGAAAAAGGCACTCAAAGGAAGGAATGCTCTCGTGGAAGGCCAAGAAGACCAAATTTAAGGATTTTGGGATCGATGACTTTTTTGGATAAGGCATAACATTATTAATTTCCTTGCGAGAAGCCTCGTAGATGTAATAGACTTACTGGGATGCAATTGAGGAAAAGGTGCCACTTTTCCTACAGGGAAATCATAAATTACTTCAACCCACGTGACCAATTTGAATTAGGTTTTGTTTTCTAGAAGTGGCAACACTGAGAAAAGTGAGGTTATTGTTTCAAATTATTGTGTTTTTGTTATTGAGTTTCGTGGCTGTAGGTGTTCTGTTGCTTTTAACCACGTTAACCAAGCATTCCCAGATGCTGATGTAAATTATGATGCCTTTGTAAATCGCAGGCATTACATCCTCGCACGATTTAACACACAGCACTGCATTGTTACCAACAGAGCACAATGTGTTGCCTATACGGCGGGGTCACGTGGGTTGAAATCATTTGTGATTTCCCTGTATAACAAATAGTCATCATCAACCGACGTTGTCATCAATTTCATCTATCAGACACTTAATTTTTGTTGACTAGTTCTTTTGGTGCCGTCACTGATTTTTTTTTCGAACGCCTTCCACCTTGTCTAGAACTAGGCGTTCAGAATATGTTGCAAGAAAGCGTTGACTTATTCGTTTTCGTTTTTAATTAAGAATCGATCCATGGTCCTGTTGCTCTTGCACCATCTTCTGGCCAAAATCACTTGTGAATCGAGCCAATATCAGGCGAACCTTTTGTCTGAATTTAGAATAGTGGCCCTAGTGAGGACAAATTCTGAAAAGTTTGTACAAATTCTGAAAAGTTTGTCTTCATGTCAGGATACTGTAAATTGTATGTTTCGTTTTCTCTCGTTGAATCGAATATGTCCTTCCTTGTGAGACCCAGCATAAAAATTAGAATAAAGAAAAATACATAAATCAAGTAAATTTCGCTCATTATTACTGAATTGTTGTTAACAACACAATAAATTTTTTAATTTACGCCATTCTTGGATTCATGACATTCATTTTTAAATCTAAAAATTTTACTAAAATCAGGTTTTGTGATAAACGAAATAAAACTCCGAAGGTACATGAAAGTTTTTTTGTTTTTGTCTTCACTGCATACCATATTTTTGTTTGTTTTGTTATTTTCAACAAGTTCTTGCATTTATAGCTGTTTCAGTTTATTAAAAAGGGATGTGTGATATATGCAAAAGCATCAGAAAACAAAAGATCTATTTAATGCTAATTAAAATCCAATGTGGTGTCCATAAGAAAAAATGAAGTTGATGATGGTCAGAACGAAACGAAACGTTTTAAGTACAATCTAATAATATCATCGTAAAGAGCTCAAAAAAGTGCCTTTGAATGTATTAATTTGGTTATGATTCCTACAATAATAACTTCAGAAAAAAATAAAAAAGAAAATTACGTTTTTGGTTTTTTGGAAATATTTCAAAAACTACAAATCGTAGAAGATTTTCAGAACGGATTATCATTCAGCATCAAAATACGCAACTTTGCCCTAATTTAACCGACTTCGAATCTCTTACCGTTTCCGAGATTGTGAGCCTCGAATTTGTAACAGCCTATATATGTAATTGTTTCTTATTCATTTTATTTATTTTTTTATCTGAACTAATAATAATTAAAAAAAATATTTTCCAGATCAATATTTGATAATGCTCTCTTATCAATTATCATTTTTCATTTATCAATCATGTAATTTAAAGTAATGTTTGTCATTTATAATACTGATATTTGTTTTCTTAACTCTTAGCATCATCTGCTCCAGCATTTTAATACCTTTGCTTTATAAATATTATATGTATTATTAATATATTCTTCTTCAGCAGTATTTCTACCAATCGTTTGCAATCTATTTTTATATTCTCTGAATGACTTGTAATCACAGTTTTGTTGGAAAACAAAGACTTTGACTTCTTAATTCATTTGGAATAGGCACTAAGTACCTTTCTTTCTTTTAGAATAGCGTAGAATGCCAGAGTTTGAAACTTTCGAAAGGAATTTAGTCTTTTTTGTTTAGTTTCGACACGTGCGTGTCCATAAGGGACAAAAAAGAACTTTAATTTATTTAATAATGAAGTTTTAAGATTTGTCTTTGGGGTTCATCATTTAATTTTATCATTTAATTTTTACATTTTTTACAGTTTTACATTTTTTTTCATTCAGAAATACTGCAACTTATATTATCGAAAGTGTAGTATGTTATTAAGAAGAAGACGTCAAGTTTCGTTAAATGTTTAATGCCGACATGTTTCGGCCTCAGAGAAGGCCATCCTCGGGGCGACTACAGTAAATGATATAGCAGTAAGGCAGGCATTTTTTGATGATTTTAAATTTTACAAATAAAAGTTGAAATGTGAGTAGATAAATGATAGGTACAGCCCACTGATAGGAAAATGCAGTAAAATTTTAATTGGTGATAAGCAAATTTAAATAAATAATAAAACCCTAGATATTCTGCCAGTTAATGTTCCTGAACAATTCATCCTGAGGTCCAATGAACTGATCATTCAGAATGTTAAAGTAATTTTTATTTTCCAAATTTCCAGATTTTCCGCGATATTGAGTAAATTCCCTTTTTTGTATTTATGTAATATCTTGACGTTGTTACTTGGATCAAAGTCGTATGAAGATTGGGTCAAATGATTAGCAAAGTTGGAGTCAGATTTTTGTTTTTTGAAAGTCCTTATATGTTCAGACAGTCCTTATATGTTCAGGAAGTTTCCGAAAAACGCTTTAATTTACCTCCTTGTGATCATGTCTTTGAGTACTGTGCAGCGGAGCTTAAAACAAGAGAAGCTACAGCCTTAATACTGACAATATATCGCGCACCCTCATCAAACATTGATGAGTTCTTCGTTAATGTTGAATTACTGTTGAGCTTATCTATACACAATAACGATCTTATATTTTTCTGTGGTGATTTTAATATAGATTTATTAAAATCAAATTCAGCCAGTAAAACTTTTAAAGATTTACTAAACTCATTTAATTTGAATTTTTCAATATTAAATCCCACAAGACAAACCACTCATAGCAGTACTTTAATCGACAATATAGCTACTAATCTAGGAAGCGACTTTTATTTTGCATCGGTAGTAAATTGTGTTGTGTCAGATCACTATGGTCAGTTAATTTGTTGTAATTCTTTGTCCTCATGTGAAAAACCCAATGTCATGTATAAAAGAGTTTACAGCAATAATAATATTAAAGAGTTTGTATCCTTTTTATCTAATATAATGTGGAGTGAATTAGACGTTAAGCTTCATATAAATGATAATTATGCGCTATTTTATAATAAATTTTATGCACTTTTTAATACTGCTATTCCTCTACGCAAGTTTTCAAAAAAACATAAACCACATGATAAATGGATCACACCAGAAATTCGCTCTGCTCAAAACAATCTTAGAGATTTAGCAAATCTTCGCAGGTGGGGCGTGGTTACTTCTCAGTATTATAATAATGCCAAAAGAGAATACAAAAAATGTATTTCTGATGCGAAAAAGTACCACTACGACAAATTAATTGAATTTTCTGATAACAAAAATAAATGCGTGTGGAACATTATAAATAATGAGATAACTGCTACACATGAAGAGACCACCATTCAATTAATGGTCGATAATAAATTAATTAGTGACCCCTCATTACTAAGTGAAATATTTAAAGAACATTTTGAAAAGTTAATATCAAACAGCAGTGCACCTAGTGTTGATGCGGATACTAATATTTGTGAACAACCAAATACTTTCTTTGCGTATCCTACGGACACTGAAGAAATACACAGGATTATTAAGTCTATATGCAAGAAACCATCATCCGGAATTGAGGAAATACCTTGTAATATTTTAAAATGTGTTGCTCATTTAATTGTAGAACCTCTTGCTTTTTTAATCAATCAGTCGCTTTCTTCAGGTATTTTTCCCTCTCTATTAAAATCCGCAAAAGTCATTCCGGTCTTCAAAAAAGGAAATAGGCATTCAGTTAGTCAATATCGACCAATATCAATTCTATCGTGCTTTTCAAAAATATTCGAAAAAGTAATGTACAAACGGTTAATTAGTTTCTTTGAAAGGTACTCTATAATCACTACCAACCAATATGGGTTCATGCGTTCCAAATCTACAATAGATGCGGTTTATAATTATCTTAACGAAATTTATAAACAAATAGACGGAAAAAAATTTACGACTGGTATATATTTTGATTTAAGTCAAGCTTTTGACACTGTTAGCCATACTCTACTTCTACGAAAACTCTCTTTGTATGGTGTCCGAGGTATTAGCCTGCAGTGGTTCGAATCCTATCTCTCAGGCATCAATACGTTTGTGTTTCCCAAAACAATACTTCAAAGTTTTCTCAGGCAAGATAGGGCATTCCACAAGGGTCTATACTTGGACCGCTTTTATTTATTATATATGTAAACGATTTACATTGTGATTTTCCAAATAACAGTATCTACCAATTTGGTGATGATACATCTATTGCCCTTTCAGCTGATTCTGTAAGTGAACTTTCTTATTCCGGTACCTCTTACGTTTCTAAAATGTCAACCTGGTGTGATAAAAACTGTCTTAAATTGAATAATCAAAAAACTAGTATAATACAGTTCGATCCTTTCCATAAACTTCGCGATGTTAGTGTTTCTGTTCGATTGCATGGTTCAACGATTCATTTACAACCTCAAACCTCATTTCTTGGGTGTATCTTAGACAATACTCTTTCCTGGGAAGCTCACATTGACGATCTTTGTAAGAAGCTTTCGTCGTCATTATTCGCTTTGAGAAAGATAAAACTATGTGTCCATTTGGAATCGTTACTTATATTTTATAACGCACATATACAGTCTCGTCTAAAATACGGTATTATTTTTTGGGGTAAATCTATGTATTTCAAAAGAGCTTTTATACTACAAAAAAGGATTATTAGATGCATCTTTTCCCTTGATAGATTGGAATCGTGTAAGCCGATCTTTATTCGAAATAAGATAATGTCTCTTCCTTCACTATTTGCATATGAATGTGTTGTTTATTGCAAAAAACACTTATCGTCTTTCGTTCTAAACCGTGAAGTGAATACTAGTTATCCAACCAGAAATGCAAATCTTATTAGTGTGCCAATGCACAGAACCGCGTTCTTTGAAAATAGCCCTTGGTATGTATGTTTAAAGGCTTATAACCGCTTGCCTGCGGAGATGAGAGAAATCTCTCTACTCCCAGAATTTAAAAGAGCAGTAAAACAATATTTTACCTTGAACTGTTTATATGATACTGACGAAATACTGGAGTGAACCATACAGGTGCTGTGAAACTGTTATTTATTTGTGTATACTATTTATGTATTTGTGTATACTATTTATGTATTTGTATATTATTGACGATGTCAATGTCATTTCTGACAAGCCATGACAAATAAAAATGATGATGATGATGATGACAGTCGTGTTTTTATGTTGCGACCTGTTTGTCCGATGTAAATGGAGTTACAGGCGTTACAAGAGATAGAATAAACTCCACTCTGTTCAAGAAAATTAATTTTGTCTTTTGTGTGGGATATAAGAGTTTTAAGATTATTATTATTGAAAAATGATATTTTTAAGTTGGGTTTGTTAGTGTTTTTTGATAAATATTCTGTTATTTTTTGTGAAATGTTGTGTAAATAGGGGATAGTATGAAATTGTGGTTCTTGTGGCCTTCTCTGAGGCCGAAGCATGTCGGCATTAAACATTTAACGAAACTTCACGTCTTCTTCTTATTGTTAGTAACGCCATAGACAAAATCTTAAATCTTCATTAATAAATTTTATGGTTTACTAATATCAATCACGGAGCAACTTACCAAAAAAAAAACTTAAATTTATTGTTAGTTTCGCATGTTTTTCAACAGCTAATATGTAATAAAATAGTTCTATGTCTGTAAACAAATAAGTAATTGGAACAAGATTTGTAGTTTTAATGGTTTCTGTACAGTTATAAGACTTGTTTTCAATCCCTATTAGAACTTGAATTTAATTCTATTTAAACGGTAAAGTACGAATATATCTAAGTCTGAAATCAGTAATAGTTTATTTGAAAAATTGTATAGAATATTTTTTCGAAGAAGTGCTATGCTTGCTTTTTAAAGCGCCCGCAGCAATTACCGTTTTAATTTTAAGTGGTGATTATAAATCGGCGGAAGATGAAATTAAAATTTGCGATTTAGTGCAATTTGAGTGCCCTTCTGTGCGCGGGTTGTGTTTATTTTTAATTAGTTTTTACTGCATGAATATTAGATGCACATGTGGCGTTGGTAGTTTATTGGAAAAATCGTGCATTCACGCACGGATATTAACCGCTGTTCCGCGAAATTTTGCCGAATTTTCAGTTTCGGTGCAATTATCATTTCATAATGGCTTTTCTACCAAATTTAAAAGCGTCAGAGAGAAGTAAAGACATAGAAATCGTAATCAAAAAGAAATCGGTGTAAAGAATCTAAACAGATTCTAAATATGATTAGTTAGTTACTGCGTAGCAAGAAGGTGTCAGTTATGCATTGAACAGGGCAGAGATCAATTTGGCTATATTTTCTAAGCCACACTAGCAAGTTTTGAAGATAATCCATTCGAATATTAAATCTCTTTCTTTATTCCTTTTGGTAAATATTGGACCAAAATCAACTAGTGTGTATCACTGAATTCAGAAAAATTCTTCGATTTATTTGTTACGTAACGTAATTTCTTGAATAAAAATGATTAAAAAAACGAATAAACTTTTGGTGAGATAGAAGCAGACAATTTATCGAAGGTGATTACTTTATCTTTCGGGGTGATTTTAACTTTCTCGGACAGTTTTACAACGGCGACGAACGAACAAGCCAAACATGTTTGGGCACATTTTCCACCGTTGGTGGTCTGATTGCACGTAATGGGCTTTCCTTCCATCTCGCGTCCACTCCAGTTTGCTTCGTTTTCCGGCTCGCCATTAAGGTCGAGTGCGTTTTGTCCTCTTGTTTTACTTGTTACGTAACGCGGACCTTTCAATTGCGCCGGGAAAATGCTATAGATTTTTGCGCGCTTCCTCTAAGAATCGCGCCCCGTTATTAGATTTCGCTTAGACCCCGAAAAACGTTCGGGCTCGAAGGATTTACGCTTCGAGATGGAATTATATTTGTTAGGAAAATCAGATCGGGCGCGTGCAACTACGAATCGCGCTTGCCATCCGAAATGTCAGGATAAATCAGCAACCGAAGAGAAATCTGCAAGACTAAGAGATACATATATGATTTGCTGCGAAACCCAATTTGCGTATATAAAGTTCATATTCTGTGTCTTCATCTCTGAAAAGGTAAGTAAATATCTGAGATTTGATTGAAGTATCGTGCGGATACCGGAGGAGTATCGTCTATATTGCCATGCTGCGTTTCGTCGAAAATTAACGAAATTCCCAGCTTTCTTTTGATCGCCTTGGAGGGTGCAATTTGAAAAAGTAACACGATTGCGTCCTCCTACATAGTAAAATATCGCTTTCGTGTAAATTTATTGATGTTGTAGTTTGAATTACTAAACGTCATTTTTTTATTATATTACGTCGATCTGATCAATCTGAGTTAAGAATACAAGGAGACCTCCGACTGAGAGAGGCAAAGCTGTTTCCGAAAGCTAAAAAGAGATAGCTATATAAAAGTTCTTAAAATTATCAGTCGATCGACCGGCGTATAATAAAAAAATTATTATCTGTAGTCGGTATTTATTTCAGATATAATTGGTAGTATAAGCCATGATTCTGATTATAACAAAAAACAAAAGTTTGACATGAAAAAATAAATACATGGGTCAGTTGGATGTAATAAAGATTATTTTAAAAGAATCTTTTCCATTTGCTGCTGGAAAATACCACAAATATGGCGACGAGGATGGGATAGTGTCACACACGACTGAGGTATCCGATTTTTTGGCCGAACTTAGGTTAGAACATTAGAGGAATAGAAGTCAATCCAGTCGTTTAGTGGCCAGTGATTTTGTTCATTTTTGTGACATACAATTTTCATAATGACGGATGGTAACCAGCGTAACCAGTTATCAATATAAAAATGAATTAGAGTAAGCGTTGAAATTTAAATGCAATCTTAGATAACTTCATATTAATAATTGTTAATCAATTATGACATAACACATAACATAACACACCGGAAATGTTGTTTAATGTCAGTCACGCAATTGTTCATAGAGTTCAAAAGTATCTTGATAAAGGCAGTAGTCATTTTACGCATCTGCTTTAATTTTTTAAAAATAAAACGGTTTTCCTATTTTGTAGAAACGTCAAAATGACTGAAGGATCGTTCGATGAACTAAATGCACATATGCGTGTTTAGTTATATCGCCAACTCTAATTCATTTTTCATTTGATCACTTCTTATTATCGTTGAATAAAATTCGAACAAATACTGTATTTTCGAATTAAATATCAACAATAAAAAGTGGGAATTACCTGCTACATTATCTCCTTCTTGGTGTTAAGAAAAGTAACTACCTTAAATCTAATACCTTGCATGGATGGTCTCCAGGGAACTGCCAAAAAGAGTTAAAAAGGAGTTAGATTTGACTCTGTATTTTTCCCTGTGTAATAAAGCTAGTCAATTATCATCTTCCACTGCTCCGCCTTCCTGATGGGGGCAAAGTGAAGATGCTCAAGGTGGAGGCACTTCGATTGGGACTGGTGGCATGGCCTACAAGGAGCTGAATTAGTTGGTAGTGCTTTGCATTGTATAGAGTTATGATTTTTTTAGTTAATTGTGTTGAATTTTTGATTTTAATTTCCAATTTTGAGGTTGTTTTCTTTTGAGTTAGTTTTTGTGGGCCAATTTTAGTATATAAGTGGGGAAATTTTACCTGTAATTTAAGTCTTCCTTGGGCAGTGATAGTGGTAACATCTTCTAGAATGGTAAAAGTTTTAAAATTTATTAATATTATTATTGTTGATTTTTGGTCATTTACACTTGTAATTAACGTGTCGTATACAGGACAGACGAATTGTCATTTCTGATACGTCAAAGATTCGTTCTGAGGAAACACAACACGGAATAATTACGTGCTGGTTGTCTCATACGAGGTTAATGCCCGACACAAACACCATACTCTTGTTATTATTAACGTGTCGTATACAGGACAGACGAATTGTCATTTCTGATACGTCAAAGATTCGTTCTGAGGAAACACAACACGGAATAATTACGTGCTGGTTGTCTCATACGAGGTTAATGCCTGACACAAACACAACATCTTTGTTTTATTCGGCACATGATAATTCAACAAACCATTGTATACATGCCACATAGTCAATTTACACAACGACACAACAACGCTTCATTGCATTCAATAATTTCTAGAATTCTGGGGGACTCGAATGAGGGTTATTACCTTAACGGTCTCTGAGGATAACATCCCTGTTTGTTCTTGATGAATGCGGGATTGAGTTTATCAATTTCAATTCGTTGGGACAAAGCAAATTGTAATTTTATGTACGTGTCGCAACCCATGATTATTTTTGATTATGTTTGTATTTTACTTTGACGTTTGCCATACAATATTGCCAATACCACAATTAAATAAATTTGTTATTAAAAATATATTTTTTTTACTTACCCATTTCACCAGGTTGCTCATAAACTTGCACAACATCAATTTAATAAATGCCCTTCAGAGTTTCATTGCTATTTTAAAATTACTTCATTGCCTAGGAACCCCGGGCAGTGTTGTAACGTGTCTAATAATTAAAACAATAGGCCCTGGGATTTCATTTATTTCAAAAAGGTATATGCTCAATACCACAACAATATGTTGGTCGTTTGCTCAAAATGCTTTCAACGGTTACAAAACAGTTCATTTATAATGAAGGATTCAAGCAGTCATTTTTTGATTCATCCAGTATATTGTAGTAATGACGTGTCACAATCTATACTTCAAAATTTTTTTGTTAAGTTTCCAGAAGTTTTTACTGATCGATTAAAAAGATTCGGTAAAGGCAAGGTGACGTTACAACTGATGCTGTACCAAGATTTATTTATTGTTAATGTTGTTTATTGGGCTATTACCACCATTTCGTGGATTGTTCTCATCCGACGTTTCGGTAACAACTTGTCGGTTACCGTCTTCAGCGGGGTTTTGCCTTGAGAAAGGCAGTTGTTTTGCCAATTCTTCCATAGGGAATAGTTGGACTTTATGTGCACGTCTCTAGTTTTTTCACCTTATGTGGGATTTGAACCTGAGTTCTTCTGATGGTTGATTTTATCAGACTCGGCACTTAACTCACTCGGCTACTGAGGTGTCAACTTATTATAGTTTATAATTTCTATATAAGCTACCGTTTGTTGCGCAGTTAGTGTTGCGCAGAGGTACTTGGATCCCCGATACCTTGTATCGTTGACTCCTCCCTCTCTGCTGTGTTGGTTCGAGTGTCCGTGGTTTTTCTTCTCTTCAGGTTTTTCCTTATGATTGGTACCCACATGTCCTTAATCAATGTGGGTACCAGGAGTAGTGATGCGACGAGTCGAGTAGACTCGCTATCAGACTCGATTCCCAGAAGTACTCATTGTACTCGAGTATCTAATTCTGTGAACCCGAGTCAGCGATACTCGAGTCGACTCGTGTTCGATTCAAGTACTCGAGTATCGGGTATCGACTTTAGAATGAAGTAGTAGTGCGACGAGTGGACCAGACTCGCTATCAGACTCGAGTCTCAAAGGTATTCGTTCTACTCGAGTAACTATTGCAGTGAACCCGAGTCAATGAAACTCGAGTTCGATTCGAGTACTCGAGTACCGATTTTAGAATTAAATAGCGCTGCAACGAGTCGGATAGACCCGCTGTCAGTTACATGCAGCTACATAGTAAATAAGTTTTTGTTTATGTTTTGCACGCTGCCTTCATACTTTATTAGATATTACGATATTAGACATATCAAATAATATTACATACAAATGTTTAATGTTTTAGATTTATCTGAACCGTCAGATTATATTAATAAAGCAAACAAGTGACGATCGGAAATCTAGCAAAATGAGTATCAACTCGCTTCTTTTATAAAAATACTCAAGTTTGCTCGATTCTTTAAAACGGCGACTCCTGAGTTCAATTCGAGTTTAATCAGGTACTCGAATCTTTTGATCTGGACTCGAGTCTATCGACTCGAGTCAAGTACTCGAGTCTCTCGATTCGAGTCAAGTACTCGAGTCTTTTGATCTGGACTCGAGTCTCTCGACTCGAGTCAAGACTTGATTCTTTTATAAAAGTATTCGAGTCGACTCGATTCTTAAAAACAGCGACTCGTCGCATCACTAACCAGGAGTGATTTCAGGAATTGAGAGGTTGGTCAATAAAGGCATTTTAGAACCTACAGTTTATAGTTCGTGTAATACGTGTGCAACAGGCTGAATATTAGTTAAAAGTATTTTGCTATGACGCAATTACGTTTTCCAAAAAAATTTCTTTCTTCAAAGCACATTTTGAATATTATTTTTTTATGTGTGGGTACAGGATTCAAGGATAGTGAATTTAAGATTAGTGCCGGCGTTAAGAGACGAGTGAAAGAGAGAAGTACATGACGAAATGTTACCGCATCAGACGGACTAAAATTTAATTTTCGACCTTATTTCCGCCACTTAGCACAATCGGAAGTAAACTCTGCGTTTAGAGAGGCGATTTCGAACGAATGCGCTGCGAGAACAAATTTTTGCCTCCCTTGTATTATTTAATTCATATGCTCGGCGCACACTATCGCAAATATTAAACGCTTTTAAACGCGGATTGTACCTTTGAATCCTTTCACGACCTGCCTTGCATTTTAATGCAAATTTTACCAGTTACTTTTCCGAGAAACTTGATTTTATGAGTTATTGTTATAAGCGAAGACAATTTGTAATAATAATGGAAAAAATTAAGACAGGCTGAATCATGTAAATCAAGGGCGTAGCCGAGATTTTTCTTTTGTATTGGAATTTCGTAGTTATCTACTGAAATAATGTCAGTAAACAGTAAATAATTAAAGAACTTGAAAAAAATGAAATAATATTCGTCCCAAAGCCACACGAAATCAACCAATAGCGTTCCGTTAAACATGTTTCTCATCTGCATTCCCAACGCTATTGGTTGATCTCGGTAACACGACGAAGCTCTGTGAACGTGGTTTAAGCAATAATAGATTTTGTTTCATTATTGTTTTTAGAATTTAACGAAAAGTTTAAAACAAAGTGGAATTTTTCCTTTAGTAACGGAATAATAAATCGCCTCTAGTGGGAAAAGTGTTTCAAAGAGTTGGCAACACTGCTGTTATGTAGGGATGTCCATAGGTTTTTGCCTTAGGGCGTATATTTTGTTAATCCGGCCCTGCTTGTTTCCGACCTCTTGTAGCAGAAATCTTTTGTGTTTTGTGCTGAAAAGCGATTGATCTATATTATACAAATTCTCACAATCAGACAAGAATTGATGTGGATCTACTAACGTGCGATAAACACTCAAAATATTTAACAATATAATAGTGTTTTTTATTCACTGCTCTAGAACACTCTCGGAGTATTGTCATGAGTTGAAAAAATCAGTCAATTTACACTCGAACGATTGCTAATTTACAGTCGTTATGTCATTCTTTGGCACAGTGACAAGCACAACATACCCGACAAGAAGATATTTTTGTTTTGTGACAATTTCATTAAATTTTTCAATGATATTTACGACCATTTTTTTACTCACGATTGTACACGATAAAAGCTCTATATTTTTCGGTAATGTAATAACAAAGAATTATTTCTTTTAATTTTTAAAAGCTTTTAAAGCTCAAGTCTTATTCGTATCGTAAGAACAATAGATTAAATTTAGGAAAAACCTTTCACTCTCATTTCCTCCATGCATCTGTTGAAATATGTTAGTTGAGGACTAAACGTTGTTATACTCGTATATCGACTTTAGAAAATGTAAACCAGTTTCACAAATAGCCGTTAAAATATTTCACTTCACTTATATTTATTAGCTCCTTCACTCCTATTTTTCGTAGACGAATATTTTTCAAGCTTCACCGACGTTGAATAACCTCTAGCAGAAAATTTTCGCTAAACAAAAATTCTTTCCAAACTCCTTAATGTTCTCGATTTTTCCATTACTTTTACTGAAAAATTATTTCAAATTTATTAGATAAATTATCTTAATGATTACAATTTGTTTCCATTGATTTTTTTCAAACACATACCTAGAACGTTTTGCAACTAAGTTACATACTCACTTTAACAATATTTTTCTTTACTAATTTGATTCATATTAAATAGGAGTATCAGTTATTTGTCACTTTTCATCGTGCTTCAATTATACCTTCGTTAAGTTTGGAATAACATGTGTTTGTTTATTTTTGCCAGATATTTGTAATAACTACTTTATATTTGTTACGAATTCTTCCCGTCATTTAGGTAGTAGGCAAATGATAATTTTGTTATTTTTTATTTCTTGTCAAAGTAAAAAAAAAACAAGTAGAAGTATGGATTGAAAAATTTAAATTAACTGATGATAACGTATTATAAATCATTGCCATAATGTTCCTCCTCTCCTTTTCTCATACACTCCTATTATTTTAACTAATTTCTTCTGCCCTATTTTTATAATATGTCCATGTAATTTTTTTTTCTATTTTTCTGATCCTGGGGGGCTTCTTATATAACTTATTTTCTTTTTAATCTAAAGCATTTTATCACTTTTGCATTTTTTATCTGTTCAGTCTCAGCAGCTTTTTTAAGCTTCAGGTTTTGTTGGAATATCCATGTTTTTTGTCGTTAAGTCATTTTTGGTATGGTTAGACTTGCAATCCCTTAGTTTAGTAGCTCGGTCAAACTAATTTTCAAAGAAACAATCATTTTATTTAGAACGTAGTAGACTCCTGTTGATTTCGTAAATTATCTCTAAATTTATTCTCTTTCATCTGCCACTGCAGGTACCTAAAATTGGAAATTTGTTTGAATTGTCATTGTGTTTTATTTTTTACTTAGTTTAGGTATTAATTTCACTTTTATTTACCGTTCGTATTTTGTGTTGCTAGATGTTCGCCGGTCATTGCGTTTTCTTACGGGAGTTAGAGATCAGAATATTGTTATCAGCGAACATTATAAAATCTACTGGATGATTATCTGATATTTTTATCTTTTTTTGTGCTTTGTAATGAGCACATTTGTCACCAGTAAGTAAGAATTCAGAAAGACTATCTCTCCCTTTCACGAAAAATGGACTTACAATTAGTAAATGTTTCTATATAGATTGATTTCGTTAGCTGATTAGTTTTTCGAGGCTTTTACATTTTTTTTCATTATATACCTTTATTAATTGTGTCAAATTGTGCTTTTTCAAGTTGATGAGCGATATGTAAATTCTCTTTCTTTTCCTTTTGAAAGCAGCCTGTTTAGGTATATTAAGTATATTTTCGACTTCATTTCTAAAACGTTTATCAACTACTCGAATATAGACCTTGCTTGGTTGCTTGCTCTGCAGTTGTTACAAATGGTTTGTTCTTTTGTGTTTAGATAAAATAAAGCTGTTTTTATGAATCTTTTCCATGTTCCAAGCAACTTTGCAAAATTCATTCTTTCTACTTAATTAATCAGTATCTGTTTCAATATTAAGTGGTTTTTCTTAATTTATTATTATGCTTAATTCAAATAATAAAATGAATTTAAACGATTTTCATGGATTATCGGGCGGTAATTGACTGAAACTGAGATTACAGCAATCCTCTGAAAACAAATAACATACAAAAATGAAGATGGGAATTTTTGAAGTGCGAACGGGTTAGCATTACGTTGTACCTAATTGTAAGTAAGGAAAATGCATGTCTCCGAAAGGACCTAGAACTTACAAAGGCCTCTTCTATTTCTTTTACGTGTCTACACCAGTGCCGGATTAAGGAATTTGCCGCCTTACGCTAACGCTAAAATTGCCGCCCCGAAATGAAAAGACTAATTTACCTTGTCAAAATTGTCTCCGCCGTGATTTTTTGGATGCAAATTCATTAAGTATAGGTCCAAAGTCAATATTCACTGTTAAGTCACTTTCTATCTCTAAAACTGCTGATGATAGACTGTAAATATGATTTTGTCAAATTAATGTTTGATTTTGTCGCCTCCAGAAATTTGCCGCTCTACGCACATGCGTATTTTGCGTATAGGGTAATCCGGCACTGGTCTACACCACTTTCTGTCTGTTACATTGCCTATATTTGCACTTTCAAACAATTACTTGTACAGAGGCTTAGCACTTCTGTTCTAATCCATTAATAAAGTAAAGTAACTTACGTTAGCAAATATCCGAAAGGATGTAAAAATCAACTTGGAAATGAGAATAAAAGATAATAACAATAGAAGACTCATTACAAGAATGTAACGGCGATTATAATTTTAGAATTTTTTAATTAAACTCATTTTTACGTAAGCACTACATACAGTTCGAGAAACGTCAAGTATATACAATGACATCAGAAATGATTTCAACCCACATGACCAATTTGAATTAGGTTTTGTTTATCTTATGCCCGGTTGCACCAACTTTTTAAACAGAGCTTAAAATTAAGTTATGTTTATAATGTGACATTTACGTATGGTCAGTATAATGTCAAATACATTCTGAATGACATTTAAACTTCAACTTAAACGTCAATTAAAATGTGACTAACATTTGTTAAATCTGTAAATTATGGGCGCGTTTTATTGGCACCATTCTGATTCCGGAATGATCATTCTATGCGTTTTATTGAGAAATTCTGCACCCTTCACTCCAGATTTCCACTCCTTCCCTAATGGTGGAGTGAAAAGTAGAGTCAAAAAATATTTGGTTAGGTTCAGTCATAAAAGTGACAAATACCAGTGAAATGAAAAGTGTTTCTTAATATTGTCATCAATTGGTACCAGTTCCTCCCCATCATCCAGGATATATCTGCTAGTACTCATCCTCACAAGAAATTTATTAAAGGTTGTCACGAGCAGACGTATTTTTTTCTGTCCTTTTGCAAAATTTAAATTTCAGCGCCAACTTGTCTTGTCATATCCACTCTTATCCAGCAAAACGTTTTATTGGTTAAACGATTTTACTTGTTCTAGATCGAGTAGGACATTTGCAATAAAACACACCCAATGTCATAGTCTAAACACCACTTAAATTTAAGCTTTGCTTAAACAGTTGGTGTAACCGGGCATTAATCTTAGAAGTGACAAAATAGAAAAGTGAGGTCGCTGTTTCAAATTGGCGTGTAGCTATTTGTCGTTGATGTTCGTGGCCGTAGCTGTTCTGTTTAACCACGTTCTCAGATGCCTTTGCAAATCGTGCAAGCATTGTACCCTCCAACGATTTAACACAAAGCATTGCATTGTTAGTGTTACTAAAAGAGTACAATGTGTTGCCTATACGGCGGGATCACGTAGGTGAGTTGAAATCATGTCTGATGTCCCTGTATCTATTCGATCTAAAGTTGTTTTCTCTTTCAAAGTAATTATTAATATTTATGTTTTGTTCGAATTTTTAAAACTTTAAAATTTACTAAAACTTATTTTCTTCTAATTTTTTTGTATTCATATAATAGGCAAAATTAGACTGCACAGAATTGAAATAGTACGCAGTCGAAAGAAAGAAGAGAAGGAGCAAAAGAGATTACAAAGGCGTTACATTAACTCGTTACGTGAAGGTAGACTTTGCATTAATTAGATGAACGCGCCGAAATTGTTTGGCTGGGCGGGCGGCAGTGTAAGGATCAAGCCGCCCGTGTAATCGTCCTCATAAAATTGGGTCACATTTTATCCCGAATTAATTCTGAATGTGCTTATAATAAATGCGAGGGAAAATTTTATTTCCAATTTCGCTCGCATTAAGGCCTTTTATTATGTACTGTTGCGACGGAAATTATTAAACTTCCGCACAATTTCAATCCAGAAAAAGAATAATAACCGAAAAAAAAACGTGTAAATTTGAACTTTCAATATAAAAACACACAGGAAAAAGATGTTTCATATATTTAACATGTTTCAAGAATTGATCTTTTTTCGTATTAATTTGAATTGCTCTCGTTGTTCGTGGTTTGTATAGGCAAGTTAAATACACGAAACTTCGGTTCGCTTTCGTCATTCGGTGAAGTTAAGAAGAATTTCGGTCCCAGGTGACGGACCGAGTTATAACGCAGATTTATATGCCTGTTGCCTACAAACAGCCGCGTCTTTCGTGCTGGATGCATTTTGCAACCTCAGTTTTGATTCTAATTCAGATACATGCCCGTGATCCTGAAGGTCTGCACGCGGAAAAGTTCGGTGATTTATCGAAGCTCCTTTTTTTCCCCTCTTCCAAACTCCAGTTCACTCTAAAAAAGACGGTACTGTCGAGAATATAAAAATTCATAATTTTTTACATGTAGTTTCTTAAATAATCAATATACACTGAGGTGGAAAAGTAAGGAAAAAATTCAATATTTTAAAAACGTCTATTTTTTGGAAAAATCGCTGACTCGTCGTAAAACAGGAATTGAAGAACTATCTATATTTACCATATTTGAATTCTCCCATGCACCCAGATGAAGTATGAAAATAAGAGAGTTAATTATAAAAAAAATGAAATTATATTCAGTAACAATTATATACAATTTCACAATATTATAGGTATTGTAAAAAATTCACAGTATAAAATAAATAATGCAAATACTCAAGTGATCACAAACTGATAATGTTGTTTCTGTGGTGTGTCTTGATTTTGTACGCGTTCTTCCAGACCTCGAATAAGCAAATGGTGGAATGGAACCGGTAAAATATGGCGAGCGGCATAGATATGTGCGTGATGATTGTCCAAGCCCAGTCGCCGTAAAATTTCAAATGATTCGTCCGAAATTCGGCCCTGTTCTTCTCCAGCGCGTTTATGGTCCACATGCCCATGTTGGCGATTATTAAAAATGTTATCAACTCGCGTCCAGGTTTGTTCTTTGTTTGCTCTATATTCCGACAGCGACGCCACCACCCGTCCAGCACGAGCATCGTTTGCAGGCACGTTTGGACGAACGAGAATATTTCTGCCACCAGGCCGATACCCGAATGTTGGCCGATTGTGAAGTAGCTACTGATTATTGAGAACATGCAGTAAATGAATACTCCAGTTTGAGCCACAACTAACAATGTATTATCAAGTCCAATTCCTTCTGAAAATAAATATTAATATTACATTAATTAATTAGATTCAACGTATAGCAATCAAAAACTATGAGAATTAGTATGTTACGACTAGACAAATATGTACCTTCTTCTTTCCTGTTGTACCTCATATCTCTCATTTTGAGCTTCGCCACGATGCACGCCAGCGTCGTAATTACATACAAAGTCAATTCTACGATATTGACTTCGAATTCGGCCATCGATTTGTACATTTTCTTTTCCTTTGCCGTGCCGTCTTCATTCGTAAGTACGAAAAACATTATCAGCGAAATTATTGTCAATACTATGAGAAGAATTCCACCGAAGAGTCCTTTGTGCGAGTTCGAACAGTCCACCGTGAAATGGTGAGCTGATTGCACAGGAGGACCTCCGAAAGAACCTGAAAAAATTATGCTTAATGCCATCCACCACATACAGGGTATTACTGAACTAGAGTTATTTTACTGAAATCTTAAATAATATTTAAGTAAATAAGTAAAATTTGTCACACAACTAATTGTATCTAGGCCCAGACTTTTCATCTCCAGTTAACTTTATCTGACGGTTAATTCCCATGGGAATTAATCGCCAGATAAAGTTAATTAGAGATGAAAAGACCGGGCCTTAATCTGATAAAGTCAATAGTAACTTCGGTACTAGTTTATTTACTCTTTTAACAAAAACTGAGCGGTAGTTTAATCCTACCAAATGTCAATATGCACTACTTGAGGTAGTTGGGCCTTTTCTTTTGGAAAACTTAGTTTTTGAATAGAAAAATGAAAACCAAACGATTTTTATTTTTAGGGCTGAACATTGAAATTTGAATTTTTTGTAATGGGGAACTTAATAACAAATGTTTGAAGTATAGTAACACTTTGTATATAGTCTATAAACCTAGCCTGGGCCATAGTGTGTATATTAAAGGCAGAATGAATTGTAATAATCTAGAAGTACTTACTGAAGTGAAACAAAGACGTAATCTTGTTGTAACTCGGATGAGGTTTAGGCTTATTTTCCTCGGCGGCCTTAGCATGGTCGGACTTCACTTCCTTCCACATCTCGAACAGAATGACGGCGCAAATCAAACTGTATTCAATGGTGCAGGGGAACAGGAAAGGGCTCGCGTTCGTCACTAATGAACCCATCACGTTGCCCTCTTGACAATATTTCTCGTGCAACGTCGAAGCCGTCGAGTTGCTGTGCTCTGTGGAAGAGAAGAAAACTTAAAATTCCTTTGCGGTTTATTTTGTGCTTTGTTCCTCACCTGATAAGTGTATTATCTCATGTTTCGTCTCCTCGACTAAGACGTACAACCACTCGCATAGATTCGTTGCTACCATATGCATGAGACCGAAGCGCGCGATGACTTTGTGTTGATTTACTTCTAAATCCTATAAATTAACATATTCATGTTTTCAAAATTTTGCATGGATTCAACACAATAATCCAATTATTATACAGGTTGTTCATTTTTTTTTAGGATAATCATCTTAAAAACGATGAATAAAATGCTACAAACGTTTGTAGTAATCGACAGGAACTTACCTTGCTGTTTAGAAATATGAACTGAATTTGCCCTATGGTGAGTATCATCCTCATGGCGGGTGTGATAGCTTGAAGTGCGGTAGAGGGGCACTTTTCATCGTTTCTCAATTCGAAATAGCGCCCGAACTCCAGGCCTGAATACACCATGCTTCCGATACCGAAAGCTAAGAGCCATAATAAGGTCATTAATGTTACATGTTATATGTAATTGACTACTATTTACGAAGTATTATCGGAAGCTTAATTAGTAGTGTACGGATAAATTCGACTCGAATCACGGTTATCTCCGCATTATGTGCGTTTGCGTGCTCCAAATAGGCTTAGCTATCATTAGTAACCGACCTAATTTGCAAATGTTATTGCAAAAATTAATTGCATATTCATGAGGACTGTATATATGTTTTTGATGAAAGACTTAGTATTATATTGACCAAATAGCTAGATGAAATGAAGCGTATGATTGAATCGAGCAATTTTGAAAGCTTTACATACCTATGGCCCCGACGCGCAAGTAAAAGCTGCCGTATCGAACCGTTTCGTGATGATGTTCTTCTTCTTCTTCTTCTGACTCGTTTTCATCTTCGGCGGCTTTTCGACTACCTAACGAAAATAACTTTCATAATATTTGGATTTCATTCTTCCATTATAAATAATTTTTTTGTAACTCCTAAAAAGATGTAAAGCTGGTTCATTCTCTTCGAAACAAACTAGAAATCTAGATATTTTATTTTAAGCTGTGATGATGAATGTTGGTTACAGCTCTCTGAGTTTTCTTTAAGTTCTAATAAATACGTCAGAATAGTTAAGTTTGGTATATAAATTGTAGTCAAACTGAAAGCCCCGAGAGAGCGTCTCATCTTTCGTTATGCCCAAAGATACAAATTATTTTGAATCATTTATAAAAACAGGAGGAGACATTGTGGTAATGTCCATATATTTCTTTAGTTAGAACAAATAAACGTAAAATATAATACAAAAATGAAATGAAATATATTTACCAGAAGCTTTCATGATGGAAAATACTGCTTTTTTCTTCACTAGCGTCGCGTACATGTATGCAATAAAAACGATGCTTCCGAGATATAAATACAAGTAGAAACCTTGATAGAAAAACGGGCGTACTCTTTCGGAGATTATTTCTGTTATGGGAAAGGCCATTCCCAGGACGACCAGGAGTTTAGCGTAGAGCGCTGATAACACTGTCGTCAACGCATCGCTGTTTCATATTTAAAAAAAAAATTAAAATAATATTTTTTACTGATAAGTGCGAACTTACTCTCCTAATCTTTTGTTGTATTTTTTGATCATGTCTTCTTTGTCTGACTCCGAATGGTTATCCAAGAATTTTTCGTTTTGTCCTTGGAAAAAACTGCAAGAATTTCCTAATTTTATTTTCATATAAGTAACAGATAATCAAATGAAAAATGAATTAGAGTTGACGATGCAACCGAACACGCAATGTGCATTTAGTTCATCAGACGGTCAGTAACTTTTGACGTTTTGTTTGTACCTAACTTTAATTTGAAAAGCGCTGTATTTTTAGAAAATTAAAGCAGATGCGTAAAATGACCACCGCTTGCATCGAAACGCTTTTAAACTCTACGAACAACTGCGTGGCTAACGTTAAACAACTTGTCCGGCGTGTTATTTATGTCACAATTGATTGACAGTTAATATTAGTAGGATGTTATCCAAGACACACATTTAAATTCCAACGTCCACTCTAATTAGTTTTTATTTTGATTGTAAATTATAATACATTCATTTCTTTGTAAAAAAATAAATATATTTGATGCTGGTTTGATTATACAAATATGAAAATCATGAATGCAAATATTCCTAGATAGCAACTAAGAAATTAATTATGTACAGTTTTGTTTGAGAACCATTTAAACATCCCGAAATCATTTTTGGTTTCAGGATACTTGAGGGAAAATGGAAATACACTTGAAAACGGAATAGGCCATTGAATTAATCCATACAATACAAAAAAATATATATGAAAGAAGAAAAATCAAAAGTGCAACGCAAATACATATAAAGAAAAAGAGATCAAAAGATAAAAAATTATACGAAAAATCTTCAAGAGATATTGGTCTCTTAATTAATTTGCACAACCTGCGATATGTTCTAAAACTGTACTTACACGCTTGTATATGCCACTGCTTAGCACAAAATACGACTTAGATTTAAAACGAATATGTAAGGAGTGTTTTTTTTTAAATTTGGCGTTGAAGTTGGCCGTGACAAGGTGCTTATTGTGAACGCACCACAATTTTGATTACTTGTTGTAAACCTTATTTTCTTATTGTCTGTTTATTTTCTACAACAGATCTCATTTTTATTGTCGTTTTTTCGTTTATTACAATAGATTACATTCTTGTGTTGTCCTATCGTACTGTTGTGTTCGAAACCTCGAAATCAAGGTTAGAAATTGCAATTTCAAACGTCAAATTAACAACTGTCATGACGATGATGGTTCACAATGAAATTTTCATGACCAACTTCGACGCCAGATTTAAAAAAAAACACAGTAATATAAAAACAAAGATAAATAAGAAATATGTGCTAGGAGCGAATAATTCTAAAATAGCAAAGATAGATTGGAGGAATATATGTAGGTCAAGACGAGAAAAGAAAAAGAACTATTAAAACTATAAAAAGATTTACTCGAAGGCGAAACAGGCTTAATCCATGAAATAACGAAAAAGAGGATAAATTAAGTAGAAGAAGATAAAACTAAGTGCAATTCAACGATAAGACTTTGCATAACTGGAAGATATATTTAAAAATTTGTATGTATTTACATGTTATGGGGTACTATGATTAAGCTTTGAATTTTTCAAGAAATATTTTTAAGTTTTACTCAATAGAAATTGTGAAGAAAATTAGCAATTATCGAACGACTAGTTTTGAGAGATGTTCGTAAAAATTCTGTTACATCGACACAAATTAAACAAAATTTAAATTTACTTATTACTGCGAGACATGTTAGACAAATTTTACATCAAGATGTAAAAAGGTTATGAAGAAACCACCATTATCAACTGCTCATAGAGAAGCTTGGCTAAATTTTGCACGAAAACATATACAGCGGAGTAGAACACTGTGATTTTTAGTGATGAAAAGAAATGTAATTTAGATGGTCCAGATGGTTTTAGTTACTACTGGCACGATTTTCGATTGAAAGAAGAAGTAAAAATGAGTAGAAATTTTGATGGTGGTACTGTTATGATGTTGACTGCATTTTGTACATCTGGAAAATCTAAAATTACGTGGGTACCGACTAAAATGAATTCAGTAATTTATATTGAGCTACTTGAAACAGCGCTCATTAGTATGGTAGAAAAATATTTTGAAGATAAATTCATCTGTTAACAAGATAACGCTGCTGTCCATTCGGCCAAAATAATAAAAGAATGGTTTAAAGATAAAAACATTGAAACACTAGGGTGGCCAGCGCGCTCAACCCCATAGAAAATCTATGAGGAACTGCTTCTCGAACAATTTAATAACATTAAAGAGCTTAAGCAAGTTATAATAGAAGCTTGGAACGCAATAACAATAACAGAACTCCAAAATTTAATCCAGTAAATGCCTGAACGATTATTTAAACTTGTTACAAATCGAGGAGGATCTACATATTATTAATTATTTACATTTTGATTTTTTTGGAAAAGTTAGTTTGTTGAAAGTTTGTTATTCTTAATGGAATTTCCTTTCAGGTTTAAGTTTTGTAATGTTTTATCAAAAAATAAATTAATTTATATAAAAATTAAAATGTATGATATGTTTTTTTTTAAATCTGTGGTAGTTGCCCAACGGGGTCCTAAGTCAAAGACTTGTCAGGACCTCAGGAGCAGGAGTGTATTTGAGTGTGTGTAAAGTGTTCCATGGCTTTGTTACTTCCAACCTTCTCGCCGTTTAAGGGGAAGTAGTGTCGAATTTTATCCCCAACACTGAAGGGTGCCTGAAGTCGATACCGACCACCCCCGAGAAAAATCCCGAGTGCAGTTCGAACCGACGATCATGCGATTGCAAGGCCGGTCCTCTTACCACTGGATCGTTCAGGCGTTAAAGTTAGTTTCCTTATTACCATAAATTGTGTAAAAAAAATATTAATTTGGTTAAAGTATTTGAAACATATTGTTACATTCCGTGATGCAAATTCCATTTTTACATTGGTCACGCGCCACTTGTGAGCCAGCCAAAAATTCTAGTGCTTTCCAGACTCGCCCTAGATGGTGGTAGAATTTGCTGGAACGTTTGGTATTTGTTTTCCGTTGTTCTCGAATGAGTTAATTTCTATATAAGTAAAGAGGGGCGCGCTTTTTAAATCAGTTTTCTTTTGGAAGCGATATATGTGTATCTAGCGAATTAGTAGAACGGTTAAGGCCCAATTTTTTCACCACCAGTTAACTTTATCTGGTGATTAATTCCCTTAGTAACGATTGTGATCACAATTGTTACTATGGGAATAAATCGTCAGATGAAATTAACTGGAGGTGAAAAAATCGGGCCTAAGTTATAGAAGTGTTATTTGTTAGACAAGAGTGGCAGCTCGAAATTATTGTGCTTTCATTGTGTTATGCGATCGTAGATATTAAAGTGTTTTTAAAATAAACGACGATTATAATTTGTGAACCACGAAGTCGTAATAATATGTTAGTTTCTCATCTCAAAATGTGTGTTTTTAATAGAATTTCCACTAGGTATTGGTTTCACATAAAAAAGGGCAGAAGAAGATACACAAAGAGAACGCAAAAAATATTGATTTGAAAATTTCAAAATGGTTCAGAAATTTGTTAATGGACTAAATCCATCCGTCATTCTGTCATTACGATAATAATTTTTTAAAATAAAGGTTTTGCGTTCTGAAAACAACAGTTTCTTGAAATAACATACAATTTTATTTAACTTCAATTGAATATTGTCATTGAAACTAATTAAAAAAAATTGAAAATTAACAAAGCAGTGCCACCTATCTCGACGAAATAGTTATGAACGATGTGAAGAAGTGAAGATGTTCGAATCTTTTTTAAATGTAATTTTAACATATGTCTGCGTATAATTTCCTTCTTTTCAGAAAGAAATTTTCGGAGGAAATTATGCGACAGACGATCAGTGGCGGATGAGTCAAAATTTTTTTTTAAATATAAGTATAAATTAATTCACGAGGGTCGATGTTATCTAAAATTTGGACAACACTGGGATTCCTCGTCTGTGTCTGATGAAGATCAATTCAGTTCATACGCAATCTTTATTACGCCATAACTTACCAAACAAACACAACTTAAGGTTAAAAACCGCTAAATAGTAAGTATTTAGAAAATTCTTAGCAAATAACCGGGCCAATTATGAGTCCGGTGTCACGTCTACGTACGTCACTTTACATATCTACGTATTATTATTGTCTCGTTTTCAGTTTTTGTTTATAATCTTATTTAGCGACATTTCGTTAACCGCGAAATTTTATTGCTGGACAAACATGTCGCAATAAAGCTTGCGCATCTTCGACGCCATTTTTCGAGATACCTTCTTGTAAGGTAAAAAATAATTTGTTTTAATAACTTCCCTGGTAATCAAAACGCGAAGCAATTAACTAACAAAAAGAACACAGGAAAGAATATTTAGCAAATTATTAAAATGAAATTAGTATCAGGTTAATAAGCTGAAGTTAATTTTTGTTGTTGTAATTTTTAGAAATTATTGTGATTTATGAATATTAAAAATGTTGTGTCTTACCTGAGCATGAGTTTTCTTTGATTCATGACGGCGTGTGCTGCAGAAAGTGCTAAAGTCTGAGAAGGTCTTCTTAACGCTGCGATTATGGCTGAAGGTCTCCGAGATGACTGTGATGGGCTTCGTACAATTTCGGTGGGGCCTAGATCGTCATGATGTTTGTGGAAGTTTTCTGCTCCGTGTGTGGTGTATCCGGGGTAAAGGAATTGAACCTTGGGGTCCTCGGACGTCGAAGGAGAGCTTATTGGACTTTAATAAATAACATTTCTTTAATTTTAACATTGTTTAAGAGTTATCTATTGTCAGCAATTTACAAGTACATTATTGGATGCGATAGAATGCTTTTATCTTTTTTTTTATAGAAACACACAGTTATCTCGTATTAATCCGGTAATAACTCATTAAAGACCGACATAAAATTTTCCTTGTTTTTATCATGTGATGTAAATATTCCTACGTGGTCTGAAAGATACATATCATTCGTTGCAAAGATTCTAATCGGTCATTTTTTGTTAAAAATATGTGACGTTTAATTTTAATTTAGATTTTTTAATTCTTACCGTATTTCAATTTGAGTATTTCAATTTTGGCACTTTTAAGAAACTTGGAAATACTAATGGTTTATAAAAATAAATAAATAAATAAATAAAACTGAGTTGAGGATATATTAAATAAAAGTTACATTGAAGCATTTTAAATTGTATTTAGTATAAACAATACTATAAGATGTTTTAAGATAAAGTTACCTGTTTTCAACTTCTTCGATTTGCAAATTCGTCATTATCGGTAGCTAATTCAAACTGGACTGAGAAAGATTCCGAATTGAATCCTTATCATGAAGTGAAGAGTGTGAAGTGTGACAGATCTTCGAATAGATTACGTCCACTTATGAGATTATCAGATTAGTCTAGACTTTTACTGTTGCATTGAAGTCACATTTAGTCATCTATTTTACTTTATTAATATTATTATGTTGAAAAGTGAACTTTATTTTTCTTACTATTACAAGATTGTTGTCGGCGTCGTCATTATTTTTTTTGAAAAAATTTGTTTGTAAAAGATATTGATCCTTTGGACATTGCAACAAAATGGAGCAGGTGGAAATCTATTACCATTTGTTGCAACAGATTTTAGGTTTTAGTGAAACCAGTTATTCGATTTGGTGCTCAAATTTGCACTGATTGAAGATTATCCAACATAATTTAATTCGGTTATCTCAACTAATCAGAAATCAGTTAGAGTTATTCGATTATCTACTTCACGCTAGATATTTCTTACATTAATTTAATAATTATTTATTATTTTTGTGTTATGTTGTTACTATGATTATTTTGTGCATCTTATATACTCGTATTCATAACTTCATTTTCGTTTTACTCCATTAATTCAATTGAAATTTTTTTAAATTTGGATTCCTGTCTTTTCTATTAATATTCTAAAAATATCGCAATATTATTTCTTGTATCCCATAAGAATTCCATAGAGTTGTTACAATTGCGTCACTAAATTATACTAATATTTATCCAAGTAGTTTGACCGAATATCAAGACCGAGGACTCATTCGTTTCCGTCTTTTTTTTAAAAAGACTTTGTAAGTTTTGAGATTAAACCTGCATCACCCTGTATATGTACTTGCATATTTTAAATAAAAATCGGGTATTTCTGAAAAGTCGGTTACTAATCGATTTTGTTATTTCGTAATAAAAGGCAAAACTGGTTATTTAATTTTTCTGACTTGTCATTTGCATATTCTAGTTGAGATACTTGCATTCGATCACCTATTCTGATTAATATCTACAACAGCGACATGACTCAGACTGAAAATAATCCACGATTTAATTACTGAGGACGAACATGAAAATAACATGACATGTTATGCCACAAAATAATGTGACATGACATGAAAATAACATGATTGACAAACAAAACAAATTTCAAGTGATATGTGCAGGATAACAGATAACAACACAAGGAAGAAAACTTATCAGAAAGAAGACGCTACTCCATAAGTAAAGAAGGAGATTAAATAAAGTTGATTTTTAATTATGCCTCGATATAAATATTGAACTTGTTTGTAATTTAAGAAATGCAGCTTATTACGAGATGTGCCCTGTCACTTTGTATGATTATTTATTTTATTATTTGTTGCATTATTTATTATAATGGTATATTTTGCCATATTCATATATTTATTCATATTTATATATTCAATATATCGATGATTTCGAATAACCTTTAATACAGAAGAACTTACAACGTGTTTTCATTGTTTGATAAAAATATATCAATTTTCTGTAGTCTTAAGATGTTGTTTATATTAAAATATAAGAAGCTTCAAATTTTTGTAATAAATAAATAATAATAAATTCATATTCAGTTTGGATAAGTGCAGTGTATCGAATTTCTTTTCGATTTTCATATTTTTTCCCTTTTTATTCGTAAAAGCGTATTTAAAATTGGAATTCGTTACTTACTATCTTTCTCAAGAACTTTTATTTAATAACCATTTCACGTTAATCGAAATTTATTGTCATTTTTCATTTCGGGGTATTCTGAATAATTGAAAGCCGTTTATATTGGGCAACAAAACGTTATTTTAAATAGCAATTTGTTTGATTACGATAAGTCAAACTAAATGAATACATTCAAAATAGTGGTCGAATGACGAATAAGATATTAAGTTAGGGATTTTAAACGATATCATGCAATTTTGTCACTTCGGCGAGATCAAAGCTTATCGATACTATTCGTAAATATCGGAGTTAAGCCACAATAAGGTATTAAAAAAACGCCACATTTTGAATTCGTGCGCATTTATCTGCTACAATAACGTTTTTTCGCTTTTTAGAAAGACGTGATATTCAACGCTGTTTTTGAAGGTAACATGTCTCTTGTTTTACGTATGTAGTGTTGGAAGTGTCGATGAGAATTAACTTAAAAAGAAAGCCGAGTAGTAGTGAAATAATTCGCTGTTGTTTGCTTTATGAATAGGAAACAAAGCTACGGAAGCATCGAGAAAAATTTCCAGCATTTTCGCGTCTGAAAGAACCTCACAAAATTGGTGATGAATCTCTGCAAAATCAAGCTCGATCGGGTAAACCATCTCTTGTCGATGATAAAGACTTAAGAACTTTAATTGAATCAAATCCAAGACGAACTTGTCAAGACTGTAGAGACTCGAAGTGAACGATGGAACAATCCATGTTGGAAAAGTTAGTCATTTACAAAAAAAAAAAACCAACCTTATTACTGAACACGTAATAGAAGCGTAGTCAATATTGATGGTTGTTTTCTTTGTCAGAGTCGGGACAGAGTTTAGTTAAATGTGACCTAGGACAAAAAAAATGGTTTCGGGGAAAAAGGGGATAAATCTTTTTTGACCAAAGTGAGTAGTAAAATGCAGTTTGCGATACTGATCTTCACTGTTCAGATAAAAGTCCGTTATAGCATTCCTAAATAATTACTAAGGCCCAGTTGTACAATGCCAGTTTAAATTTAAGCTGAAGCTTAAACCCATAACAACGATTAGTTCAACAATTGTTGTTAATAAGGGTTTAAGCTTTGGATTAAATTTAAGCTGGAATTGTACAACTGGGCCTGTCGCTGTAAATCTATATAAATTTTAGAAATTGTAATTCTTTCTGCTAAATAATGTTGTATTTAGCAGAAAGAATTACCATTTTTAAAATTTATATTGATTTACAGCGACAGGTTAAACTGTAATCAACTCTCCTGAAAACAGTTAAATTCCGACTTATCTCCTGTTTAAATTTTATTTTGTGGAATATAGGAATTTAGAGCTTTTGGAGTATACTCCATTTGATTTAGGATATGTCAAGGTTACTAAGTAACCTTAGTAACCTTGATATATCCTAAATCAATTTTATTATTTCATTTGGTTACTAATATCAATATAGAGCAACTTACCGAGAATACTCCATTTAATTTAATCAATAATTAAATTGTAAACTTTGATCAGTCACATTCCACGTGTTATGGAATACAGGTTAAAAATTTTCGTTGGCACATTAACTTGTACATGTAGTTATAAGTGAAAAAATTGTCCCACTTTTATTAGTAAAGAAAATTACTGAAGGAAAACGTATTCTTTCCTGGCTAATTATGTAAACAAATAAGTAAATTTATTTGTTTATCAGCTATTTGGCTTCAACAGAATAGTGGATAACTAAATGGATGAACGTTGGAGAATGCACTGAATGCCAAATACATCTTTAATAACAATATCTTGAATTTTAATTTCAGGATCTTTCTTATTCAACTGGAATTTAATGTGTTCCTCGAAATTGTTAGCGAAGTACTGGCTTAAAATTTTTTTATTTTGTGCAATCAGCTTCTTGATTCAGAGGACAAATGGATGAGCTGTTCAAAAAGGCGCTAAATTCAAAATAAAGCGAGTGCTTTTGTTAAAATATATTATTTTATGTATTCTAGATTTTTATCCGTAGTGTAGATTTTGTCAGTGCAAAAATAGCGAATATATTATGTTACAATAGTATTTCTTGGCTTCTGGAATGGAATCGCAGCAGGAGCAGTTCTGAAAATGTCTCTTATGATCGAGGTCAAAACGTTGGTAGTTGGTAGCCGAAAGTGAAGTGCCGTGTTTAAAATTTTGAGACATTAATTTTATTTCTAACATACAAACATTACTTATTAAGAGGATATACAGCAATGGAATAAAGTAGTGAAAGACTTCGAATGACGACAAACGTTGCCTTTATAACACAAAGTAAGAATCAAAGATAAAGATGAGAAACACAAGCAATAAAAAATGCTTTTGTGGGAAAATACTTATGTTTTGGTATCTTAAGATCTTCACGCGACAGAAATACAGTCAACATTGTAGAAAAATTACTAAAATTATTGTGAAAAATTTAAGGGTTTGGTAAATGAAATGAGTGCAAGAATAATCACTACCTAACAAAGTATCCGACAAATCAACAAATCATTAGCAGAGGTGCGCAAAAGTCAATAAAGCGAAAAATATTGGGACATGTGACCAAAGCAATGATGTATTTACAAATATTAAAAACACGACACTGTGTACAAACAATTTAAATTTGAAAGTTCGTACAGCCGGAGGTGTGCTTTTGGAAACTACAACTGCCCAACAATGTCTTACTTATGTACATGACTCAAAACACACATACACACATCAGGTGTTTTATTGGAATAGATTTATTATTATTGTGGCTATTTATGCTTTTAAGGAATTTTTCATGGCCTGCCTCTAATAATTAAGTAGTAACTCAGTTTGGCAATAAATCGAAAAAGAGTAATAATAATAATTTATCTATCAGTTTGCCAAACTACAGAACAAAAAAAATTGAAATATAGTAATAATAATATTCTTTATTGCCTAACACAAAGATCCAATTACAAGGCAACTAAACTAAATATTACTCCAGTATAGGGAACTATGTATATATGATTAACTAAGCATAACTAACTTAACTAAACCTAACTTATTAAAATAATAACGATAAGATAAATATGGCAATTAGTAAATGATGTAAGAATTTACCTAATTAAAGACGATAGATTGGAGAAAGAGGGAAATGAGTTTAGGAATGAAACTTTAAGATTCAGTCGTTATCTAGAAATTTTATTATTGAATCAAGGTTATCATGGAAAATATCACATCTTAGACAGATGTTATTATAGACTGAACACATTACATGAACTGGAGATCTCGATAACATGTTGGTTCTTGCTACAGAAAGACAAAAAGTAGAAGATTCTCTTGCTTCAAGTCTTGGTACTAAAAAGTTTAATCTGTTTAAAAAGAACGGGCAATCTACCTGATTATGCACTAATTTGTATAAAAGAGTAACAACAATACATTTCCTCCTGCGACTAAGGGATGAGACTTTGAAATTTGATATTAAATGTTCCTGATCTAGCTCTTTTTCAGGATATACACCATATCTCTTGAACCACATATATTTAAAGAATTTCCTTTGAATACTTTCTAACATAGAAGAATAACATTTAAATATTGGAATCCAAACAATCACTGAATATTCCAATCTGGACCGGATTAAAGAGAAGTAAAGCATTTTTAAGGCCTTTTCATTAGTGAAGGATCTACAATTTCTAATAATGAAACCTAACATTTTATTCGATGATTTAACCAGTGAAAGCACGTGTTGTGAGAAGGTAAGTTCAGAGTCAAAGATTATCCCGAGATCTCTTGCAGTTGTAACTCGAGCGAGAGGAACCTGACCGAATATCCGAATATCCACTTCTTTATGCACTTAATCGAATTTAAAGGCGACTTTAAATTTAAAGTCATTTTCAGATGTCAAAACAAATATGAAAACACATTTGTTTACATATCTGAATGTGATTTTACTTTTAAAGTCTCTTTTAAATTTGATTATGAAACTGACCCTTGGAGTACGTCATGACTTTACATTTATCGATATTAAGATGCAAACTGTTTTCCGCAAACTGTTTTCCGCACACCACTGATTAACTCCATCAATGTTTAATTGTAGAATAACACAATCTTGAAGTGAGTTGATTGAATGGAAAAATTTGGCATCATCGGCAAATAGCTGAACTTCACAATCAACTGATTGGCATAAGTCGTTTATATAAAGTGCAAAAATGAGGGGGCCCAAGTTCGATCCTTGAGGTACATCTGACGGTGCTGTGAAGTAGAGGGATTTGAAGCCATTATGGTGGACGTACTGTAAATTTCGGTCCAAATATGATTTAAAAAATGTAATTAAGTTTTCAGTAAAACCAAAACCAGATAATTTATTTAACAGTATAGAATAACTAATGCTGTCGAATGCCTTACTAATATCAGTATAGAGGTCAACTTGTCTTCGTTTGTCAAGTGATTCAGATACAAGCTGTTCAAAACTGCTTAGGTTAGTTACAGTAACACAAGACTAAGCTAACTAATGTCCGATTTCTTCACCGCCTTATCCTAAGGTTAAATTTATATGTCAGTTAGAATGTGACACAAAGTTTGTGTACAGCCAACTGTATGTCACATTCCAACCGACAGGTAAATTAACCTCAGGATAAACACCATCGGCCATAAAACTAATGTTCTGTGCAAAAAACTACAAATTAAAAAATTGGTTTATTGAATTATATGCTGCGTGCTTAAGAACTGTCTCAATTTCATCTTAAAACAATTATGTCGAATTGGTATGTTTCCACTCCATAGCATTTTAATTTTGTTTAAGAACAAATAACCCATAAATATTGACTCACTTTGGCCAATGGCCAAACGATTAAAAGACAAGCGAATATTTTCACAGTCTCTGGTATGGTAATTGTGATAATGACAATTTAGTTCTGCATTTTATTCTATTGATAACGCATATAATGTAGTTACATAAATGAACAGTTAAAATATTGTAGCGCACAGAAAGGGTCTTACAACTATCACAAAAAATATTTATAGCAGTAGCGCTGCAAGCCCAAAAGATAATGCCATAAGAAAGGTTGGAATGGATGCTAAATCCCAAGAATTTTTTCATTAACGAAAATGAATAAATTTAGATAAAAAGTGAAGACTTTTGCAAATTTTCCAAAGAAAAGGGGCATCGGCCAATATTTATGATTTCTGTTAAATTCTGCAATATTTTTTCAATTATCAGACAGGATTAGACTTTACAGTTTTATTGGTCGGTTTACGGTCATTCTGCACCACGAGCTTTTATGGCCGGATTAGTTATCTTAGATTTCTAGGATTGTCTAATTTTAGCAAGGCGACGACGACCTGAATTAAGTTATTTTAGGTGTAGTTTTGTTTGTTTACGTCCAAATTTACGTCAACCGTTACTGTAATTCAACAAAGGACCAACCTACGCAATGTTGCTACTCTCATCGAAGGAGTTAGGAAGTCGTAAAGAAATAATAAAATTTGAAAGGACCCGATGATAAAATAAATAAGATGCACACGCAAAAGCAAATAGATATTAAAATATGTACTCGTATTGAAAACAAATTTGAGATGATTCAGTAGTAAAATAATGACAACAATATAATAACTGCGAAAATAATTATTTTAGAATGGTCTAAGTGCGCGTCGTCTTTATTGCTTTTAATTAAAATAATTCGGAGGTGTATGTTAAGAAATAATAAGAAAAGTTTACGCTTACCTGTTTTCCTCTTGCACGGTGTCCATTTTAAGTCTTAATTATATACGGCTCCCAGGCGTATCGTCCTCCTTCTTTATTAAAAGTTTGCTAAAACTGCAGCGGCTTTGCGAGAAATTATTTTCGAAATAATTTTAAAAACCGTGCACCTAGCGCACTGGATGAGATAGTTTTTACATAACTTGCAACTTTTCTCCCCACTGTGGGCTTCCCCCCGTTTCTGCGACTCGCACTGGAACTAATGTGTCTTAGGTATTTGTTTTTAAACAATGTTCTGTGTACTTTGTACGTGTAGTGTTTGTACAATTTATTTTATTGTAACGAAGTAGCCTTGAGTAACTTCACGAAATATTATCCACTGACCACTGTCACGGCCCGTTTATATCCGAGCAAACGGAGTCTTTGATAAGATAAATGCAATTGATTTACTGCTTGCAATAAATTTTTGATTCGGGTTTTGCGCGCTGCGGAGTTTGAAAAATCTTCGTGCTGTTTGCACAATCTTTTAGAAACGATGCCCGCAAAAAACAAGCGCCTCTGTATTTCGATTACGTTTGTAATTACACAAGAAATTATAAACGTTACACTAATTATCGTAAAACATTAGTGGTAAAGAAAAAAAAACTCGGATGTTTAAACAAATTTCGATCTGGTTTTTAAAATTCTTTAATATGTACTTTAATTCTTTAATAAAGCGGAAAATCGAATTAAACAAACAATTGTACTAGGTGACTTTAATAGTGTGCAAATATTTTACACAGTGACATTACATATCAAAATGATATGCTTAAACTTGCCCTATACAAATGTTTATAGTTTTCGAGAAAAACAGGATTAATTCTTAACTTTTCGGGATTTGGTTCTCAATTCACGTAACATTTTCTGGATAAATTCTTTGGACAATTTTTGGAGGCGATCTTCCTCGGCGGCGGGGGAGACTCTTTTCATGAATTTTTTTCGGAACTCGAATTTCGTCAGAACGCCCGAATTGCCCTGGGATTAGGGAATCCGATGATGATGGCTGCAATGCCCGTTTTTGGTTTTTCAAAAAACTTTTGCACAAATCACTATTGAACAGATCGTAATGTTTTGTCGTTATCTATTACCAGTTCAAACATTTGCACAACTATTAAATTCATCTTGTATAGTCAACGAAATAGCAGAAAAAAATATTCTCCTTTTTTGTCATTTTATGTTTATACTTACTTTATGCTTAATGCTTTAACTACTTTCTAATTTGGATTAGTTCAGAAGTCGGTGTACTTTTAAAGTAGGTATTATTTTTCAAAATGTTCCATCGGAAATTTCCAATGAGCTGCAATAGTTGTTCAAAATGGAGAGCTGGGTATAATTTTTCTTAACAACATTTTCTGAACAAGAAAAGCTTTGTATCTCGTTCAAGTAATTCGAGAATGGTGCTCAATATCAACAAAATATACAAGGGTGACGATTTAGTTGGTGACGACTGTACATAAAATAAACAAAATAACATTTACTTTTGTGAAATAAATTTGTAAATATTGCTCAAAAGATTTGCGTGAATTCATTGATGCCTAATTTCATTATTTTCGAGACTTAAGTCCTTGTCTTCCTTTTAAGAAATTCTTCCTCGAGAACGTTTGTTCTAATGAAGAACAGATAAAAGATTAGAAGCAATTGTCATCTTGAGTTGGCAATAATTTTCTAAGAGGATGTAACATATGTCCAAATAAATTTCTGATAAAGGTAGGCCATGGAAGATAAGTTTGGCTACAATTTATTGTTGGAAGGACCTTCAGACCTGGTCTTCAAAACCACGTGCTTTGGAGCACTTTCTTCTTGATTCAAACACTTGAAAATGTCGCTGTAACGACGAAACCGCGGTCGTGTATAATAAAAATCTTCCAACAATAAATTGTAGCCAGACTTATCCCTCACCATCACCTTAAAGATTGTGCTACAAAAATCAGAAGATGTTCATACTTGATGGTACATGTTATCATTTAATCTTTTTTAGGCAAGTTCAAGCTTTGAACTTTTGGGTTCATTTGGCATTTCTTGTTTTTAAGTTTTCTATCTGATTTCGTTCTATTAACCATTGGAAATGGAAGAGATGCATCCAGAGTTTTGTTTTCAATTTTCAAAATTCATTTCTTATATAACTTTCATCTTTTTCGTAATAGTCCTTTTCTTGATATCTTCTAAATTTTTCCATCTCTAGCATTCTTCTGAGAGCGTTTTGGATCTAGAGCACTCTCAGAGTATTCTCATCGTATTTTAACATCATGTAATAAGAAAGGATGGAGATATTCTGAGAGTGCTCTAACTAGAGCAGTCAATCGGAAACGCTATTAGTAATTAGTTTCATTCCATTCTCAATAAGTAATATTTTCACTATTTTTTAAACAAAATAGGAATACATATACACTTCTGTTTATATAGCATTATTTTTTCAACTATTTTATGCAGATGTGTGAGTTAAATTCTTGCCTCGCATCTTTCTTATCGTTTGCACTTTTTTACCTTCATTCTTCATGCGACGTTTCTACTATTTTATTTGTTTGAAGCATTTCCATATTGCGTTTGAACTCTAATTCTTAATTTCTATATATTTTTTTCAACTTCTTTAAAATGGGGATTAATTCTTCTCAATTTTCCATACCTATTTTCCACAATAGCCCTCGTACGTTCTATTTTAAGCAATTTTTTATCATTTTTGGCTCTACTACTTATTTAATAATTTTCTTTATTATTTTTCCACACTTTATTTTGTTTCTTGCCTCTCCTGCTTTTTCTCTTTCGTTATTTTCAAGTACATTTTTCAGTAATTCCTTGCTTGTTTGTCTTTTTTTACATTGTCAGGTTGTTAGATCTCTTCCAAATTTTTCTTTGTGTTGCATTTTTGAGTAACTATTACATCTGTTTGTTTTTTATCTGTGTTCTTCATACTCTTCTCAACTTGTATTTTTTCTATGCTTGTGTATTTCTTCTTCACTTCACTGCTTTGTCTTTCTAATATTTCTGATTTTTCTAACTCTGCATATTTTTTGCCCTATTTGTTTTCTTCTTTTAGAAATCACTTTATTTTTATAATCTCCAATATCTTTATTGGGTTAGTAATTAGTTTTATGGCCAATTGCACCGCATTTTTAAGCAGAGATTAAATTTAAGTCGTGTTTAGAATGTGATATTTGACGTAGGTCCAGCATAATGTCAGGCGCGTTCTAACTGACACTTGAAGTTTAAGTGTCAATTAGATGGTGACTGACATTATGCTGTCATGCATTCACGATTGTCACATTCTAAACACGTCTTAAATTTAATCAATGATCAAAAAGGCGGTGCAATCAGGCATTAGACATATTTTTTCTTACTTTTTGGCTTTTGGTTGTGTTTGTTGCGTTGTGGCCGTTCCTCATGTATTTCTGATTCAGCATCTATTTCTCTTCTAATTTGCGTTACCTTATTTGTATACTCTGTCTGATTGACTAGTGTCGTTTCCCTTGTTTCTTCTGTTCCATGTTTCCAAAATAAATTATCCATTTTTTCTGGCAAGAATCTGACGTAGAGCTACTAAATGAAAAAAATAAAAATAAGAGAAAACTGGAGGAACCTTTTCCTGAAATGCACAAAAGGATAAGTAAATATTACGTTCGGTTCAATTTTTTGATTTGAAAATAATAATAATGATATCATAATAGGATGATTTGAAAAAAGATAATAAATTCCAAGGAGAAGTAAAAACATTGTCATTCTTATAACATAAATATTCCTATTTTTTAAATTAAATAATTTTTACTGGCACAAAATTCATGGCATTGAGAAGGCAACACGAATTATCAAATGTTAATCGAAAATGATTTTGCGTTACATAAATTACGAAGTATAGGTATAATTTCTTCTTTGATGGTCAAATTCATATTATCGATAGAAAATGGGATACAATTTAATAAAAAACTGGAATTATTACGAAACGGTGTTTCATAAATGTGCACGTATCCAAGTAAATAAAAATAAGTTCTTAGCATTCAAATGTAACGAAAGAAAGTGCTTCGCAATGAAAATCAGACAAACATTGCAAACAGCCAATAGAATTTAATGAAATTAATTGTAAGGACACTGTACACTGCTAAAACAATTTTTATATAAAAGTATATCTGAACTTGAACATGAAATCAGATTAAAAGAAAATTGAACGTTACATCATTCATTCATTTTTGAAAATATATTTTCTGTTAATATACCAGATAGGACAGATAAAATTCTAACAAAATTTAAATTTATAAGCAGGATCCAGAAAAATGCACTTCTCACATATCACTTCAATGTCAGAAATTTCTTAGAATATATTGCGTAAACGATCGTTATTATTAACCACGAAACCCTAATTTAATTCTGGCCGCTGAAGTAATTCAAGGATATAGAATACATCTGTGCAAAAGATTGGCCAAATGAATAACCGAAGGCCTTCTTTGAAACTAAAATTCAAAAACTTTCAGGACAATTTATACGTGCGGTCAGTTGAAGAGTAAAATGTACCTACAGAAATAGCATTAGGTGCAAACATCTTTAGAATATATTTAGACTGAGATTATTTTCCTCAGAATTTTGAAGAATATCTTGATATACGGCTCAGGTTGTTTGACGTCGTTTTTCAATGCGATCTTTGAGTGTCAATCATTGTTCCTGTGATTTAGACAGCCACCGGCCATCATGTGATAAGAATGAACACAAATTCTCTCATTGTTTAACACGTAATAAATATTCCGGGTTGCCAAATCTGAAACTCTGAAAGACAGTATAAAAAATATTTAAATATTCAAGCTGTTCGAATTAAAAAGTAAAGGAACAGCCCACATTCAATTAGACAAAAGATTTAAAAAAATTCTTACCATTTAAAAATAAAACATTATCTTCTTTAAACGTAAAAGTTTCAGAAAAAATAGAACATCTGGTAACCCTGTAAACAATACTCATTCGTGTTGCATTTTTGGATGGACATCATGACATCCAGGTGTCATGTAATTATTGCAAATAGATACGTCAGTCATTGTTTGATACTCGTTCAATATTCGGACGGCCGGCGTAAGAAACTATTGAAATCTTAGTACTTACAAGAGGATTGATGCAATCCAAATGATAAAATCTGAAGTGTTTATTTCGGTCAATTGCAGACGAGTGGATTCGTCCAGCGCATAATTGAAAATATGCGTTATCTGATATCAAAAGAATTTATTCAAAAGACATTGTTATTACATTTTTTCATATGTACAATTTAAAAGATGGGGTAATTGTAGACGTTTATCTTCAATTACGTCACTATTTATTTACTTAATTTTCATCAGGCCAGCAACTTGCATCATAAAGCAGTGGATTTTAAAATTCAACTTCAAATTGAAGTGGTCTTTTTTAATGAGTAACTAAAACCTAGTACTATACATCTCAATTCCATTATAAACAATAAAAGTTGTTTGTTTTTTTTCCAATTACCCTAGTCTACCCCTAAACTAAAATCGGCTTAAACTATTAAGTAACTAGTTCTATGTATTAAATCATTTGTTTTCCCATCTGACTGTATGAATGTGAGTCATAGATAATAACAAAAAAAATTGTAATTTAAATATAATCCCAGCGAAATTACTAATTACAAGTGAAACAGAAATAATTATTTCAATATTAATCCTTATTGAAATATCCCAGCGAAAACATGTACGTTTATTCAACGTTAATTTCATGTTGTTATGGTGAAAATAACGTTATTCGTTGAAAAATGCAATGTTGTTTTTTGGTTGAATTAGCAACCATAATTATATCACGTTTGCATGACGTGTTTTTTAACGATCAGTTTAATATGGACGTAATTATAACGTGAAATAAATACGTAATAATTTTGTCTTTTTACGACGTGATTTATACTATGAGTAAATGCGATGTATCTACCATACGTTGATTACCACATCATTTCAACGTTAATTCAACATCTACTATTCTACGTAATAAATGAGAAAAAAATTAACGAAACTAATACGTTAGGTATTAGATACATACATATTGTCACGAATACTCATTGGGGACAGCTGCATACAGAGTGGAAAGTTTAACTGGAATAAATTCTGTAACTTAGAAGATTACGATTTGTAAAAAAATTCTTGGAACAGGTCAATTTTTATTTTTAATGGCGCATATTACAAAGGGACTTTTTTAACTTTTCAATTATTTGGAGGGGTGAAACGACCCATAACTATGTTTTTTCTTAATGGAAGGATATGTCGAAAAAATTGGGAATACAGCTACTTTTTTTTTTTTTAGCAGTAAAAGGTAAAAAATAAAAAAAAGAATTTTTTTACTAAAACCGTTTTTAATGCCAAAAATTCAGGAACTCCATTTTAAAATTAAAAAATAAAAACGTAGCTGTATTCCCAATTGAATAAGCTTTAAGAAAAAAAATTACTCAACATACCCTTCCATTAAAAGAAAAAATAGTTAGGAGTGTTTCATCCTTCCAAATAATTGAAAAGTTAAAGAAATCCATTTATAATATGCGCCATAAAAATAAAAATTGATCTGTTCCAAGAATTTTGCTACAAATGGCAATTTTCTAAGTTACAGAATTTATTCCAGTTAAACTTTCCACTCTGTATAATTGTTAACGGGGTCACTTTGCTGAACTACGGATAATGGATTAATTGCGCGGGACAGTCGATTGGGGACCGAGCGGGAAGGTGGCCCAATAGCAAAGGGTGCTCAATAAAGCCTAAAAGTGGTGCGGTGGTTTTTCTGAAGAGGGCCTTCCTTTTTAGAGCCGAAAACCGGGACAAAGTAAGCAAGTCTTTGTTATTCGGGTAAACTACCCCCAAGTGCCTTTAGCCCATACCTGGATGGAACTATCTACCGAGAGCTACGTTTACCCCAACAGGTGAATTTATTGCAAGCGCGAAGAGAGCGTGACAATATTGCGGTGTTTATGAGCAGCATGTAATTTTTTTAAAATTTTCATAAAGAAATAATTTTGTAAATAATAAAGTAAATTGAGAGTACTGTATTAAATGTGTTTTGTCGAATATTTTAAGTTAGTGTAAATATTTTTAGAAATAGGCGATTTAGAATTACATGTTTATTATAAATAAATTATTTAGAATTTTTGAAATGTATATACAAAGAAAATAAGCTTAGGATTGTAATAATTAGAAAAATTGATTTAATGATGTTATGATAATATGGATGTTAGAAGGAAACTGTAGGTAGTAAAGAGTTCGGAAATTGAACGAGTGAGGGCAGCGCGTAGCTATTGTAAGTTAAAGTCCCCGGTTCGGCTTTATTACCACTGCCTCTGCCCGCTTTACGAATCAGTCATGGAACTGGGGTGTTCAAGTGGCGTCTAGCCTAGCCGACTTGGAAAGTCGTGTCACTCGGCGGCGTGGCGTGGGTTCGAATTCCACCATTGGCCATGCATGTTTGTTCAGTCTAATGATTTAGACCCAGCTTTAATACACGTCGTAATTGTCTGATTCAACGTTACACGTGGACATTGCCGCGACATTTTTTCGTTGTTTCAACGTAACCATAACACACGAATTCAACGTTTGTTACATGTTATTCCACAACGTTTTTTATACGTATGTAAGCACTGGGATTTAACGTAGAAATACCGTGGACAAAGACGTTTAAAAGAAGTTGATTCGAGCGTTGTTAAAACGTATTAATAACACACGAATTCAACGTTGATTAATTGTTACTCTATTACGTTTCTTACACGTGGACAGAGACGCTTAAAAGAAATTGATTGCCGCGACATTTTTTCGTTGTTTCAACGAAACAATACCACACGAATTCAGCGTTTGGTTACATGTTATTTTACAACGTTTTTTACACGTACGTGTTTTCGCTGGGAAATGTATGAAGAAAAAGGCACTTCCTAATTTCTTAAACTTATTTATTCTAGCGATCGGTTTCGGTGAAAAACACCATTATCAGGCTGCTAACGTCGAAATAAATTAATTAACATTGAGAGATTACAAATACTGTTTTCTCCCAACCACTGGTTTGATATATACGTTTATTTTCTTCTCCAATATTTGTAATCTCTCTATGTTAATTAATTTATTTCGACGTTAGCAGCCTGATGATGGTGCTTTTCACCGAAACCGGTCGCTAGAATAAATAAGTTTAAGAAATTAGGAAGTGCCTTTTTCTTCATACATCGAATTCACCTAATTATGGACTTCATTCAACAATTAAATATAAATAGTTACTACGACTTTACTTGAAACGCTAATTTTTATTTTAATCATACTTGGCTAGATTCCTATAGATACATTTATTTTCATGGCGTCTATAACCGGTAAAAGTTTTATAATAATTGCGTTATGAAAAAGAAAAAAGATATCTGGATGCCTTCATGTAAAGTGAAACACTGTATAAAACTGTTAGCATAAATAAAAATCCACCCAATTTTTAAATAATTATATATTTTGTAATGGTTAATAAACAAAATAATAAAGAAGGGTTTACATTAATAAAACTAACCCTGTACATTTTAGCGCCAATAATTTTGTGAAGTTCTGTGAAAATTCGTTAATTCGTTTTGGGTTTTAATTTGTTTTCGTTGTTTTTTTGAGATGACGGGCTAATTAAATCAATAAAAAGGAATTATTTAGTACGTTGTGTAATTAGGTCGATATCGTCTGACTTATGGTCCGTTTTCACGCTCAAGCAATTTGCGCAAATGGATTTGTGCTAGCATTTGCGCATACAAATTTGCTTGCGCAAATGCATGCAGTTTGCCAATCTTTTTAGCTTGTGCAACCAAAAAAATACGTTTTCATGCAACGACTTCCTTGTGTGCACAAGCACATTTGCGCAAATTGCTTGAGCGTGAAAACGGACCATTAGGTAAAATGATTCACGGTTCGAAAAGATCTAGTCCAAACTTGACAAAACTTACATGTTGCGTAAGCAGCAAAAAGAAAAGAAAATAAAGGATACGTGAGTCAGTGTGGTTGTAGTTTTCGTGCTGCGTAGTGTCTGAGACAAGGAATAAAATTCAGGTTGGTGCAGTATAAGTCCCTGAATGAACAGTCAGTAACAAATTGTTAACTAGATTGCTAAACGGTCAGTGCCGTCTTTGATAAGGGTGTTTGTTAATACGTTTTGTTAGGCTGAAGTGTTGAATGTCATTCTAGAAACCTACTGGGTGCATTTTTCCCAGTGAACTGTGAGGAGACGGCCTTGTTTGTTTTCCTTTAGTCTCATTGCACTATCTACAGCATGTCTACTTACAGCCCTGGGAATGCTAATGTGAATGTTCAATGAAACCTACTGGATGCGTTTTTCTCCAGTGAACTGTGAGGAGAGGGCTTTGTGCATTTTCCCTTAGCCCTCATTGCACTATCTACAGCAGGTTCACGGGCCCGGGAGAGCTAATGTTAGTTAATTTCTAGGCTGATCCTGCAGGACGTGGTGCATTCGTATACGCTTTCCCGCGCTCCCGTTGCATTCACTGCAGCTGGCATTGTAGTGCCGCAGTGCCGGGGACAAACGTTTAACTATTTGTTTCACGATTAATATCGTTGTAGCCTGACTTTATTTACTGTTGAAAAGTCGATTAATTTGGTTTGGTTACCGAGACAGCGTTATGCTTTTCTGAATAAAGTAGGGAATACACGATCCAACATGTCTTAACACATGTACGCGCGTACATGTTCGCCGAACATCAACGTCAAATAGTACCATACTACACACGATCGAACATGTCTTAAGATATCATAGTCCAGTTATCAAACCAAGACGATGCCCGAAGAGTTATGTTTGGTGGCAGTGACGTGCGCTATAATGCACCTAATATTAGCCGTCAGCTATCTGAAAGTGATAAAACTGTGATAAGTCCCCAGTTTAATAGTTCCAATTGCAGGACCTGCCACCACACATTGCCGGAAAGTTATTTATTAAAAATCATAAACTGGCTGTTTTGAGGTGCTGTGGAAAAGTTTATGCACGACGCCGAGTACTGCACTGAATAAGTCCGTGGCGAACATGTGCGTTTGACAACCACACGGTCGAACATGTACGTGCAAACATCAACGCACGCACTTGTTTTCAGGAAAACCAGAAAACAAGTTCGACGGACTTTTTGTATGTGCGTACATGTTCGAAGCGTTTTTCGGGCCAACACACGCACGTTGATGTTCGGCGAACATGTACGCGCGTACATGTGTTAAGACATGTGGGATCGTGTATTCCCTGCTTAAAGCGTTGATCAGTTTGTTAAAGTAAAAAGAAACGAAGAGCATTTCATTAGCGATATTAAGTGCAGCGAAGACATTCAATATAAAGACAATAGTCAGAACTCTTGAATAATTGCTGGGCCGGTAGATGTTCGTGTTATTGTTGGCTAGAACAAACATACCGATTAGAGTATCCACTCATTCTGGAATTTATTTCGAGCGTTCGTTTACGTAAATTAGTCACCAAGTTACGAGTCTACATAAATCTGCTACACCTTTGGAAACATAAAAAGAAAATAAATATTAATTTCTGATTTCGCATTTCTCTTAGATCTTTAGTCTTATATGATTAATCTCTTTTTTTATTTTTTTTTAATATTACGGCTTTGCGTAATATTTTAAATCAAAATTCGTTTATTTAAACATTTTACCTACTGTCTAGAGAAATAAATGAAATAATTTGTTATGTCGATGTAGAATTCAGGTTTAGAAAGTGATTGTCACGCATTTTTTGTGTTATGTGTTGACAAAAACGCATCCTTGAGCCCCTTACGTTTTTTACGCAAAAGATCCAAAAGCTGATTGGTATTTGCTCCCAGCAAAAACACTCGATAAGCTTCTCACACTCTCGCATCGTTTACCGGGCCCATTGTCTGTTTTACGAAGGAAGTGTTACAGTGTAATTAATTTTTGTGTTTTAAAGTGCAGTTAATTAAATAATTAGGTAAGAGTATTTAACATTTTAATGTCGGCTTAAGGCGCTTATACACCGAAAAAATAACAAAAACATATAGCAAAATGCTAATCACAAGTATGTAAATAACATTCATTTGATTATCACTGAAAAAGTAGATAGTAATTTGATATTTACATTGCTATTAACATTGTTACTAACACTGTTGCTAATAAAGAGCTGAATGAATTTCAAGGATGTGTAACAATGTTATTGACACTGTTATGAACAGTATTACTAATATTGCTGTTAATAATGTTGCTGAAAGATATGAACATGTTGGTAAATTTGATTATTATTTTGTTGGTAGTGCATCATGTTAAACAAGTTGCTATTGTAGCTGCTTGTGTGTTAATTTTCGGTAATTCTCAATGAGAACAAAGAAAAAGAGAATCTGGTTTCGACTTTACCTTAACACACAACGAGAGTGGATATAATTTAATCATAGATTTAAAAAATGACTAAAATAAAATGACTAACAAACTAGGGAGATACGTTCAAAAGTATAAATTACAACAAAATCGACAGCGTATTTAGTCTCTCGGAAAGCAACGAAATGTTATCCACACTCTTTGATGTAGACGTCTCGTGACGGTTCGCAAAATATTTGCTACTAACAAAGTTATGAAGAATGTTATTAATGGAAAAAGGTAATAAATGTTAACAGGAAATAACGGGTTTTCAATTAAGAAACTTCTCGCAGTATGCCATGAAATGATAAAGACAGAAAAAGGCATGTCTTAGCTTATAGTTAGTACACTTTGCGTTGTCAAATACAAAGTCAAATACAATTGACACTACTGACAGATGAAATTTTTTCGTTAAAATTTCTATCGTAGGTATTGTACTGAAAAATGGTTTTTACATTAGGTATTTTGATGATAGAATTATTAGTCGCAATACTGGTTTTCCTTTTCCTACAAGATCATGTGTTCTAACACCTTGTGAGTTCCTTTTATGGCCTTATTTAAAAATTTCAATATGACATTGATGAACTTTGACAACGAATTATCGATAATAGTTATTTGTGTACCAAGGTGGCAAAGTGGAACTTTGTCGAACGAGTTTGTAAATTACGAGATAAGGCGAAGCCGCGGCGAGCAAGCAAACGAGTTCGACAAAGACACTTTGCTGCCGTGGTGCATACAACATTTTTTCGACTACCAACTACTCAGCCATTTATTTTGAAGTGTTCAAAACTTGCAGATTTATATCTATGTTTATAACATTTTTGAAAAATGTATTTCATTTATCTTATAATATGTTATAGACGACGCTGGTTGTTACAGTTCATTTCTTTCATTCCTGTTCTGAATACCCCCTGTATATGCATTGCCACCGCCCAGCCTTCATTTCTGTTCCGAACACGCCCTGTGTATGCGAAATTCGACGTGTCGGATCATTCCTTGGACCGCGTCGTTGTACACATTGCAGTCAGTGTAGGAATACCCGTATTTCGCCGGCGTAATTTTCTTAAACTTTCGTTTTAGCATATTTCTATTAATAGGACCTTCATTTATTTAAACAAATTCATTTTATATATGTAATCCCTCCTTAATTGAGTTCAAAATCGCGTGTATGTGAGGAATTGAACGAATTATAACGAAGTTCTACTTCTGGACGCGTATTATGCGTGACCTTTGTCCTTTCAGCCGATTGGTTCCCGCTGTTACTAAGAAAGTTCCCCGGAGGAAGGAATAGACGGTGTCTCGCTTGTTTATAATCCTTCCTTGTTTGTCAAACGAGAAATGTTGCGCCATTGTCAGAACGAAACTTGCCGTCTCTTGGGTCACACTCTCTTTTCGTAAATATTTTTATTTGTGCGTGCCATTACATCGAAGGGATGTTAGTGCATATCTACGGCTAATTGCCGACTCTGATTAGACCCAGGTGTAAGACAGGAAAACCGCGTATCCCGTGGGTGTCACAGCTTCGAAATAGACCGAGGTAAGTTCCATACGCAGCAACTCTCGGTTTGACTTATGTGTTCGTTTTATTTCATTTCTTATAGGCTTGTAGCGTGAGCTTTTATCGTAAGCTTTTATCGTGAGCTTTTATCAAAAGCTATCATCAATCCTAGGCTTTAATCTGGGACCTACATCAAGAGGTATTTCTCGTTGGGTGCATCGCGAATTACGGCGGTGAAGGCTCCCTCCCTCGCCCCTCTACGCGGAAGCCGGCACATTACAAAGTGCCGCGGCGACATCGCCGCAAAGACACCGACAAACAAGCCGGACATCAAAGGAATAAAGGTCGGAGCGTTATAATTTCTTTTCGTAATTTTGAGCGATATTTCGCGGATTTTATTTCGGATCCATTACTTTGATTTTGTCGCAATAAAACTTGCAACTTATTGCATTCTCTTGTATTTTGTTGCATTAGTGATGATTTGAATTATTTTAAGATAGATATGTAGCGATTTCGGATCCGAAAAGTTAGGTAACAACGTATTATGTTTATGGTCGTGTTGTATACTTAGATCGATCGACTTGCGTTAAATTTGTTTTATCTGTTTATCTTTTTATTGTGTTTCTAGTAATAAAAGTGTTCATGTTTTGGACGTAACGTGTTTTCTTAATTTTTCACGCGTTCCCTTTCACAAAAAATTAAGTGGCGCCTGTTTTGGTTTGGCCTTCGCGTTTTGGTTAGAGAACCCCCCGTCCCACTGTAGCTGGCTGGCAACATTGGAGTAAAGTTTCGCTCCAATGTAAAACTTCTGCCTATCTACGCAGGTAGGTAGCATGGTGTTTCGATGACACAAAAAATGCGACGCGAGCGCAAAAATATTGTTACTTTCTGAGTTGATTTGAATGACAAATTAATTTGACATTTAATTGGATTCGATGATAATGCAGCCATGATGCAGGCAATGGTTTTTACAAATTATCTAAAAGGAATTAAAAATCATACTAATTGATCTAAAATAAAAAAATTTCAACATTTGAAAAATAATCAAATGTAAAACAGTGAATTGGTCATCATTTATAGATAAACAATAATATTCATTAGAATCGATTAATGTCAATTCAGAATAGCTCGAAGTAGGCTTCTTCACAGTCAGGTAAAATATTTTACCTGCCTAGGCGGCAGGAGTTCTGAAGCGTTTTCTTTCTTCAAAAGTAAGGTTATATTTCCCTATTACTTGTGCCACATGCGCAGACATACGTTTTCGACATCATATTTTTCCATGGCATGCTAGAGAAGTTTTTTTATTTGAAAGCCCTTTATTATTAACAAAAATTATTATGAATATGTTAATAACATTTATTCAGTATTTCTTCACATGCTAGTCGCAAATGTCGTCAACATGTTGATTATAGAAGTACATATTTTAACATTTTTTTGTCCCAAATTTTAAGAATTTGCTAGTAACAACATTCCTATTAACAACGTTATTAACAGTGTTCTTAGGTGCAAAGCTGGCTTTACAGATCAACTTCAGAGACATTTTTGAGTCGACCTTAAAAGTCCTTATAGGATTATACTTTATTGAATAAATATTAGAATTCTTTCACTGCAATAATGTTATTTTTTTTTTCTTTTTATAGACCGGTTTCATGTTATGGCATCATCCTGTAGAATATTACACTTATAACTAAACAGTAAATTCTAAATCCTTAGGTGCTGTGTAATTTTGTATAAAATTTTTGTATTTTTTTTTAATTGCCTGGGGAAAATAAAATTGTAGCACCATTTATGTATTTTAAAAATTTTAAAGCATCAGTTTTGGCATTTGTTGCTATACATATTTGAAAAATAAAAAAAAAGTGGTAATGGTAGCCACTGGTACTTGAACCAAATTTATTTATTAAAAATCAAAAATTACTATTAGGCAATAACAATAACTAACCTTTAATTACACCAAATTAAATTTTTAGTTTAAATTCGCTAGACGTCAAAAATGATACAGTGGTGAATCAAGCTACGACATGAATTTTATTTTCCATGGTATAATGTTCTACATGATGATGCCATAAGGCGAAACCGATCTAGATAACGAAAAATAAATAACGTTTGTAGTAAAAGACTTGATATGTAATGAATCTACTTACTATCTACAAACAGAATGGAGTACCTAAATAATAGAATTATAAACAATTTAAGTAGCGACATCTTGCAATCGCTTTTTGACCTAACATCGCAGTAGGATTGACAAATTGAAGCTAGTTCGCCACATAATAAGTCATCCCATGCGAGGCGGCCATGCTTGCTGTCAAAGCATATGAGAATTTTAGGAAAATTGTGTGCAAATCGGTTTTGATTGCAGCAGATTCCCCGAGCAGGCTCTGTACAGCTGTTTCAGGCCTAGTTGGGCCTTCATCAGCAGAACCGTAGCTCGAGAAATCCACTGCAAACCAAAACGATATGTCCGAGTTATTCGCCCATGCGATGTGAAAGTAATAAACAATTTAAGTAGCGACATCTTGCAATCGCTTTTTGTTTATTACTTTCACATCGCATGGGCGAATAACTCGAACATATCGGTTTGGTTTGCAGTGGATTTCTCGAGCTACGGTTCTGCTGATGAAGGCCCAACTAGGCCTGAAACAGCTGTACAGAGCCTGCTCGAGGAATCTGCTGCAATCAAAACCGATTTGCACACAATTTTTCTAAAATAGAATTATGGTTTTTATTAAACAATAATTTTTCTTTTCAGTGTCAAGTGAAAGTGGTTAGTGATTTCTCCCTCGATGACTGTAACAGGATGGATTTAAGAAATAGATTTGTACGCCGCGAATCACGGTAGGGTAAGTATCAATTTTTTTTGGTTTAATTTAGTATTTTTTTGTTGAAAATCTTCCAAACCAATTTTCTGGGCAGTGAATTTCGCGTTCAATGCTTTATAAAATTTGCCCGGAAAATTTAATTCAATTACAAATTTTTTAAGTCAAATTTGAATTTTTTTTAGTTCCACTTCAGGTTGCAGAAGAGATGCAGACCGGTGAGTGCTTATATTTTTTCTCGTAAATATCAAGTCACTTGATTAATTCAAGGCGGAGGGAGTGTTAGTTTGAATTTGGTTAAGGGGTGGTCACTGATATCTGTGACACTTATCTACGTTCATTTGTATCTTTTTCGCAGTTCCTATAAAAGATAAAAGATATTTCTTTGCAATTTTAGGGGTGTATTATCGATGTATCTTTAGGAATCTTTGGGAGTTAATCAACTATTAGTGGTCGACTAGGGGTCGTTTAAATAAGATCTATGTCTTACATATATTTCTTCATTAGTGATGTAAGTTCGTTAAATGACGCCGGTCATGACAGTGGTCACAATAAGAATGACGGTCACGTCACAATGATTGGTCATTTTAAAAATGACGCTGTGAGTTTACCTGACCGTCATTTTAATAAATGGCTGTCATTTTAATAGATGACTGTCATTTAAATAAATGACCGTCACAGACATGTGCAAACAAGTATGTGCGCGCATGGTGTTGTTGGAATTACCTAAGCATAAACGCATAAAGGAGGGGTGTTACTTATTGTTAGTTGCAGTTTGAAGTTCTAAGGTGCAAGATGCGATCACTGAGTGTAATATTTGAGTATTTCATAAAAAAATTGATACCTCACGTAAAATAAAAACATATGAACGTAAATTTTGTAAAAAAACGTACGCATTACATGCAATAAAAATGACAAATTATTTACTTAATAATTGCAAAAAAGAGAATTTATTTCATTTAATGTGCATATACAAAAATGTGTGCCAGTCTAGAATTAAACGGTTCATGATGACCCCAAAATGACCGTCATTTGTACTTAAATGACCAAAATGACGTCACGATTTTAAATGACCGTCATTTTACATCACTATTCTTCATACATTACGCCTTTAAAAATTCTGTTTATTTTCGCTGTTAAAAGAAGGACAAAAATTTTGTGTCTAAAAAAGTTGAAAATTCTACTACTGCCTCTACTATTTGAAAAATATCTAACTTTACAATTGTAGGAATAATTAAGATTGAAAGGCAGGTCGATGAAAATTTTATTTTCTTCTCGACGCCTGAAATTAAATTGAATCCCTGGCATAGAACCCTCATGCACTACTTGTGCCTGAGAATTTTTTTGAGTCTTTTACAATTTTTAGTGTAACATTGTTCGTTACGTAATACAATGCGTTAATATATTTTTTAGATAAGAGGAGTCTATGAAAAATAAAACCTAAGTCGTAGCTTAAATGAAATTAACTTACATAAATGTCAAAACTGAAACGTCATGATACATTTGACGATGGTAAAAAAAAATCTTCCAGTTGAATACATAAGACTTTGTTAAAACTCTTTAAGATGATAACGACCAATTTCAAATGCCATTGGATTGCTTGCTGACCAATGACTATAGCGTTCAAGAGCATTTAAACAACAGATTTAAATAAATAGTTTCGAATCAAGCCTCCCCTTATCTAAAAAATATATTAACGCATAGTACAATTTCATAGGAGTATAAATACTTGAAATAGTGACGCAAATACATACATATTTGCTTTTAGGAGCCAATTTCCCCAATTTTGTTTCAAAAACAATTTTCGCTAGTCAAACAGCGTTTCGGGATTTTTATTTCATCGCAAATATTTAATTGGATAATTGCAAAAAAAAACAACTTTGCATTTAGTTTTGGTTTGCAATTATAAGTATTCTCTGCGTTGGGCAAGAGAGAAGCCCGAAAAGAAAAGAATGAAAGACAATGAAGATATATTTTTGAAAAATTTAATAATATAAATAAATAAAAGCGGGAATTATTTCGAAAGTAAAGTTTTTTTTTTTAATTTGACAGCAAAGAAAGTGGACCAAAAGATAAAAGTTTATTTATGTGAACACTCCAGTTGTAATTTTTTTCTTTAGATGTGTTATATATGTGGTATAGATGTGTCATTAACCCGCCTTCAGCCATTACAGTTCATCAGTCAATTTTTCCTTTCCAATAATTTTATTAATATGATGTTTATCATTATTATTTTTGACTATTAACTGCCTGATGAAGACATTACATTGTCGAAACCTGTAGCAAGTAAATAAAAAAAAATTTAATTAGGAATTATTATTTTCCAACATCCCCTTCAGCTAATAAATTAATACCTAATTAATAATTATGCACATCAACACAATATGTTTCTGATTCTGAGCAATTACGAAAATAATAATTAATTCTAAAATATACCCATATACACCTATAGTAAATACAGGCATGTCTATTGCTCCCATCTGCTTCAAAAAATTTTTAGAATTAACTATCTTCACAAGTGTTGAAAATTGAACTAAACTAAACATTTGCGTTTATTTTTTTTGTTTTGACTTTCTGAAGATTGCCAAAATTTAAATTGGCATTACCTTCGGTAAAGTGTTCCGATCATAAACGTGTATATTTATAACTAGAGTGATTATAGGGATAGAAAAGGAACACCGATAATGAATTATAGGCAAAGCTCGGATTGGTGGACTTGGCGCCGGATTGTATTAGGAAAATAGTTTTAAGTGTTTATTATGCTACATGGTGTAAAACTCAACATATTGTATTGTCAAAAGTGTATGTACAGTATTTCATTCCGTTGTCTAGATTAAAAGTATAGGGATATCTGTTTTGTGCTTCACATTTCCGGCTATTGCCTATCGCTCTCTCGTGTTGCTAACGCTTTTCACAATGTATTTAATACGCAATGTTATATCTCCCAGTTACTAAATCTCCCAAAACTCATGCAAGAGTATAGTTGCTTGTTCGAGAAGACTGACATTAGAAGAAATGAAGAAAATACCAGTGTCTAATAAAATCCGGGCGAAGTCTGGTCTAAGCTTCCAAAATCCGGTTAGACGGTAACCCTATGTATATAGAAATATTCATGAATTTACATCTTTTGACTATGAAAAAGAACACTCTGTCTAGCACTAGCATTAACTATTATCATTATTTTTTGGAAAACCACTTATAACCTGTGAGCAATTAAAAATCAGATTAGAGTCGGCGGTGCAAAGAAAATGTATGTCTGTGATTAATTGAATTAATTAATCTAATACATTCATGAACTGTCAGATCAGCCTAACGCCGCATTAGTACCAGACATAGGTTTTCTTTGCACCGCCGACTCTAATCTGATTTTTAGTTGCTCACAGGTTATGTGCTGGTTCTCACTTTCATAAAATACTATCTGACAATATCAAAACGAATTAATACATTTAAAAGAAAATAAAAAATAGCCAGTAATTTAATTTCATACTAGCTGGTACCAGACATATGGGATCACTTGATTGGCAGGTCTTGAGGTCTAATTTTGATTTTTGATTATAATATATTATGTCTTCTTGAGTTTTTCTTTTGTTTGAGGTAATATTTTGTATTTGTTAGTATAATGCATTATGATGTTTATTTTCTCATTTGGCGTGTTTTTAATTATCTTAACTATTCAGATGTACATAACACGACTCACTAGATTTCATGGGACAAAGTCTCCTTTTTATCTTACTGCCTGAGCAATTTACTAGTTCAAGTATTTCTCCGCTGGCGCCACTTACCCAAAAAAATCAGAAAGTGATTTATATCTGATTTTCAATTAATGTCAAGTTCGCGCGGTTTATAGCAAGTAAAGTTATATCTGTTTTGCTAAATTATATTTCCTTGAGATTTTTCCTTTCGTTATTTATGCTGTGTCTTCTTTTTTCAATTTGGGTAACTAGCGCCAAAACGGAGAATATTTGTGGTAAATAAAAAGAAATTAAAACTAGAGTAATTTAAGTACATTCGTTTAGTTTTATGTATTCGTACATACCTTAATAAATCTCATCCTTTCATCATATATTTAAATATTTTTGTTTTTCTCAGTTTTATATTTTTGATCTGTAAGCAAATCGTAATATTTTAGTATCAGCGTCCGAGATATAATCTATTCTATTTTTTTATTTGTTAATCTGCAGTGGAGTCTCCTAAATTATTTACGTATCGTTTTGTCTTATTTGTGCTAAAGTCTGATCTTTATAAACAGCCGATTAAGATCGCTATCAAGCATGAGTAACAAAACAAAAGGGTATTAAAAATCGACGTATTACTTTTAAATATGTATTGACTTATTTACTTGAGTAGTTCTTTGATGTTTAACAGATTACAAAATTATAAAAACAATTGTAGGTATTTATTTTTCCTATGATTATCACAACACGGATTTTTGCTGAACAAAGTAAATATATATTGTAAACCAAACACATACGAAAATAAAGTGCAAATAATCCTAAATTGTTATTAAATTGACTAATATTTCTTGGAACGAGCAAAAGAAAGTGAGGTTAATCTTGTTGTTATCTAAAATACGATTTTAAAGTCACGTTTTTTTGATTTCGTAATCAAAATCTCCTATAACAAACACCATTGTCGTTCGATCGATAGTGCAAAAATGTTTGGAAATAGATTCCCAGATGAGATGATAGACTAATCAATCGAATAGCGATCAATCTGCATCAGTGTCAATTTGAAGATCGATAAACAAATACCTATTCAAGTGCTCTTAATTAGAGGTGTTTAGAGATACGAAATTGGATGGCACAAAAGATATGAAAGTTTATAATTAATAATTAAGTTGGGATCATTTGAATAGATTCGTAAATACTAGAAATGTATCGGTAGTTGTACAATTCTGTCCTTTTCAGTACAAAGTCAATGACTAATGTTTTCATGTGACAATAAATCGTTTGAAGAACAAAACAAAAAAATATCTTAATTTATTCATTGACTATTATAGGCATTTAGTATTTTTTGAGTTTACAGAATCGATTACTATCAGTAATTTAAATAGAAGTAAGAATTAGAATACTATTTGACAAAAAGATCTAGACTAAGGCCCGATTTTTCGATCACAGTTTAATTTTAATCTTCAGGTTATTCCTATAGAAGCAGTGGGAATAAATTCAAGATTAAGTTGAACTGTGATCGAAAAACCGGGCCTAACTCAGCTAAATGAGGTGTTTAGAGATAACGTAATTTTCGAATTATCAGATTTATGAATTCTAAGATGCCCAAACATTGTTTTCAATTAGAAAAAAACTACTTTAAAAAATTCCTTAACTTTTACATGATGACAAGTAAATATTTTTAAGAAATAAATAAATGATTAAATATCCAAACGTTGTTTTCAATTACAAAAGGTACTTATAAAAAAATCTTTTAATTTACAGTCACGATGATATGCAAATACCCTTCACCAAATTGTCAACAAGTTCCAGTGTCCATTTTTTACAATCGATAATTACGCGAGAGATTAAGAGATAATTTCGACATAAATATTGCCGGTAATATATTTAAATCGGCGGGATTACTAAATTGCACACTGTAAATTCTTGCACTAACTCACCAGCTCATGAAAATTAAAAATTAATATACGAGGTGTGCAGGGTAATCCCCCATAATTTACGGCTAGTTAGTCCGTTGATGAAGAAAATTTAAAGGTCGTTCATTTTTGAGTTTTTGAATTTTTTCAGTATTAATATTCGCATGTTGTACGTACACAGTTATATTTCATCTCATGAATAATAAAACTGATCATATTTTCATATCTTTAAGGCTATGGTGTATGAATAACAACATACATAACAAAATACTGTTGCGAGATTTTATTTGATTTGTTCGACATGAAGAAGTTCAATATTTCTTTCTGGGTTTCTTATAAAGTTATATTTTAATGAAAGCTACTTCACTGTGAAATACGAACAGGAAACAACAATTCTAATCTACAAAAGTAGGAGTATGTTACCAGTTATTGTCAATTGACACCTATGTACGCTTATAAAAATAAACCACCAATTCCAATTCGGTTGAGCTTCAACTCCCGATGGTATAAGTAGGGGGGCCATAGACTTGTGCTTACATTGATGGCGCGATGTACAGTCAGAATTAAAAGTAATATTCCCTCGATAAAACATTAATTACAATTTGATCATTACAACTACACATACTGTTTCTTGAGCTCTTTTTTTAACTTAATTCTTTTACCTCGCCGGTACAGATTCTTGTTATTCTTTGGTTTGGGTAGCATCATAAAACACTTTTTTTTTTCTTTTAGAAAAGAAGAAGTGGTGCAACCCCAACCAAAGAATAACAGTAAGCGGATTAATTTAGTTAGATGTATTGATGAAAAACAGATTTATTTTCTATTATTTAGGTTTATCATTTAATACCGTTTCTTGCTGATAAAAACAGACCACTGTGGGCTGTATAAACAACTTGAAAGGAAGGGTCAATTGAAGTCAAAAATGCAAACAACAAGGGCAACAACAAAATTAAAATCTTAAAAGTAACTTTCTTGTTTACAAAGTGTCCAAGTAAGGTTATAGTTTACCCATATACATAGTTAATTCATATACCTACACATAACGAAATAATATCATTAAAGACCTGAGAAGCGTTAGTGCGAGCGAGACGTACCAAACAGACACATATACAGAGAATGCATATGGTGGTGTTGCCGTTATGCTAATACTTAGCTGGGCGGGACGAATTAGGGTACGAAACGAAGTTAATGGGAGAATTGAATCTTGCACTAGATGATATGTATATCATATTTTTCGTTTAATTATTTATTGGACACTTAGATTTTACAATATTCTTATATCATTTTATAATTTGTACTTGTATTTGTATTTCTTCAGCACATTTAAACGAAAATATTAAGAAGTAACTACAACAATATCTATAATTTGTCTAGCTTGTACGTACTGAATTATCCGGCGGCATCTAATGATAAGCTTCAAATGAGCTCTTACACTTAAGTCCCCCTTTCCAGTTTGATGGCACACAAGGGACAGCAACGTTTTGTTTCAGCCAGCTATCTTTCTTCTTCTACACTTTTTATTTATCATTGTTTCTCTATCCCACGCAAGTATACAATTCTCCTGATTTTAATTTTATAAATGTGCAATGTGTATAACTGATGATACTATATCTGATTGTAGGAACTACGTCCTTGTTAACTTTTTTTAGTTCCGTTAAAAATTATTCGGCCAATTAGCCCTCTTACCTGTATAAAATTTATTACCAATTACATTTTACTGGACTCTATAGTAACTTTTTCGATATGATACAATATGTTGAACTTATTGGGCTTAATAGTACAGTACATTGATTGAGTTTAAGTTTCGCCAATATAATGAAAGATTACCTTGCTCACGTAAGCAAACAATTATGTATACTAGGTGATAAGCGGTCAATGTCCCTTTCAATAAAGCAAGATGTACTTAGCGCAGCTACTGTTAATTAGTCCATTCTTGTTTTTCATGTATGGCACTAGATTTTTATCAAATTTTAAATACGTTTTAGATAGCCTCCTGAATTTCCATTGTTGATGAAGTTGGAAATGTAGAACTTGTAAAGATGTTTACTTTCGTTAAAGACGTCATATTTCTATATACATATACAGGTATCCAAAAATTATTTTTAATCAATCAGAAAGTTTTAAACAAGCTTTTTTTCTACTCTACGCTGGTACTGTGTTATTTCGGATCCATTTACGTAGTGTTCAGCTTTTTGGGACAAGAATTAGGTCTGATTTCTAATGACACGCTTTGTGTATTGTTATTACATACTTGGATAACTACCTAATTTTGCGATACATTTTTTTCTTCTTTTACTTAAAGTTTTCGCAGCGAAATGTATAAAAAATTCAAAAACCTTGCTTGAAACATGTACAGGGTCTTTAACAGTGTTCAAGTCTCACGTGACCAAATTAAAATCTATTTCACCCATATTGCCAGATGTTTTTTTGCCACTAAAAAATGTAACCAAAGTGAAATACGAGGGGATATTTTTATGTAATTTACCTAGGCATGACGGAAAAGACCATGAGGAATCAAAAAAAAATTATTTTTCAAGATATGTTCCTTCAACATCTATGTATACACTTTGAATACAGAGCGCAAGGAAGGAACATTTATTACTTTCATAATTGAAAGAAAGAAGCTAGACGGAAGTAGCTATCTTGTAAACTCACTTTAATGGTCATTGATGATGTACCATTTGAGTGCGAATACAAATTATTCTATTTAACGGTGTAATAGCAGTTTATTTTGAATTTAGGAATAACGTTTCATCAATAATTATTGTAGGCGTTTGATTTTAAGATCGCAGCGCTACCGCGGATAAATCTGAACCTCTGTAAGCTATTCGGAATTTTTGTAATGCACGTGTTTAAGTGCGTACCAATACAAATACACAAGTTGATTTAATGTAAATATCACATATAACACAATCCTGATACATCATATACTCAGAATCGACGCCAAAACACGAGATGTTATGTAGCATATAAGGGTTTGTTTAGTTGACACCAGGTGGCGAACGCTTAGCTGCAAACTCCAAAAATTAGATACCTACTTTTCTTCCAAAATGTGTTTCTCTTTAGATTAAAGTTATTTACATTATAGGTTATAAATGCAACAACAGTCAGTCAAAGGCGGATATAAAATTTTCAAAGCTGTCATCTCCGATACCTGAACTTCCCTAGCGATAATCGAAACTTTTATTCTTCGATCTATCAACACCAAACTTTCTACTTACGTAAATATTTTTTGTGTCCTTGCCTCAAGAAGCGTACCAGATTTTGGATCATTTTCAACAGATTCTCGACCCCAATGAAATTGTTCCGACTAGAATTTTACTTGGTAATATGTTGGAGCATTTTCACCATACGCAGCAATCATTCGTTCATGGATAATAATTTTTGGGCCATTTTCCTCTTTAGTCAAAAATTTCATAACGCTCCTGTGTTCCAATTTTAAATCGCTTATTTTTCACTATTAAAACCGCTGTCAGAACTACAAATATCTTTCAATTTCAACACCACTCGGTCAGAAAAAGTTGGTACTTCTTGGCGTTTAAAAATCATTGGGCGCATTCAGGGATGCTCAGCGGCTGAGAGGCTAAGTAAGCAATTTACCTGAATGGACAGACCGCTGAAAGAAAGCTCATATTTACTCAGCGCATAAATTGTAGGCTGAGTTCCTCAGCGTTATCAAAAATAGTGGTGGGAGCATAATTTAAATTTACCGGTTGAACTAACCTGTCATTAAACGAATAATGTTCATAATTTTACATTGTCATCATTACATAAATAATATGTAATTCACCATTATCCATATTTATAAAACTATTACAGTAAAAATCATAGATTAATACTACGTATTAATAGCGATATTTAAGGTTAACTTAGGCAGGGGTAAGTGAACGGTTAAACTGGTCAGTAATCAATTTTTCCAGTCGATGATTGGTCAGGTAGTTTATTCTGACCGTTGACTTGACGATTTTGTTTAGGTTGACGGAATTGACCGTTTATTTAACTCGCCCATATAGTAAGTCAAGCATGTGAGACAGCAGCCATTCAGAACTTCGTTCAGGGAATCACTGTATGCTGACACTTAGGCCCGTATCAATACTCGGCCTTGTGCTCGAGATCTACTTGGCGCAGAACGACTCCAGCAGAGAATACTTGAGCCAACCTATAGTGCAGCCTTCGTCAATGCTCGGTCAAGTAGTAAGCGGCATATGAATGGAGGTGAATTTGATAATTGTTAGGCTTTATCAGAGGAAATTTTAAGCGGGTTGCTAGGTTTTGCGGTTATATAACCCCAACAAATTGTGTCATTCATTTAATACATATTATTTATAAGTCGGACGTTTGAATGAGATACATACTCGTGCTGGTAGTCACCTGCCGTTGTTGTTATTAATTATTCCTCTTATTAGTTTATTACTATTGCTATTATTAATGGAAAACAGGTGAGCACAATTTTAAAAACGTATAGGTACCGGTTATACAAGTGGTCCAAGAGTAATGGGACATAGAGCAAAAGTGGATTCCTGATATCAAAATAATGCTATTTAGTTAAACTCAGTTAGTCAAAAAGTTAATAATAAAGAAAATATAGAGCGTTAAAATCGAAATTTTAATTTCAATTTTCTTCAATAAGTCTTAAAGTTTATGACATATTAGCTGCTTTCTTTCGCTAAAAAATTTGAATCGTGATTCGAATAATTTTTCGTTTCCCGCTCTGGATCAGAACGCATTTCAATCCAAACGGATCGTAAAATTGGAAGATTGAAAGGGGAAATGGGATTACCGATCGAGATTGAAATTTCACGAAGGTCCATTTGCAAGATAGCATCCATCTTTGAATCTAAACGCGTTATGTTGCGTTTGGATCTAACGAAAGGAAGCAGTTATTGCCTTAAGAATTTACGTATGGGGATTTCTTGGAACGAGAAATAACAATTGACCTTAATCTTGATTTTAACGTCCTGTACCTCTTTTATTATCAACTTTTGGAGGTGAATTTAGTTAAATTGCAATATTTTGATGTATTCTCCTAAGTGTTCTGTAATTAATTGAGACACTTTTGGCTAATTTCCCTCAAATCACCGCATACAGTCTAGAACAAAATACCATTACTTTACTGTACAGGTGGTCCCGAAATAACGTGCCAAAAAGAAATAATGTCTTAGGAGATGATGAGAAAAACCCATATACAAAATTTTTTTTTTAATAAGAGTCTTTTCGTTCTTGAGATAAAAATAATTGAAAATTTGTTGAAAATTTGCTCTATGTTAATAGGTTTGTTCGTTTGTTCTGCACTTTCTACACTTTGAACTCATTTACTTTTTTTCTCATTCCTACTTACATTATATTAAATACATCTCACTCTCTCAGGAGCAATTGGTGTAGAAAGTGTAGAAAAGTGCAGTACAAACGAACAGACCTAATGAGTTTAGATGTTACAAGTACCGTTGCTAAAAATATGCAATTATTATTACCATACAACTAGAATTACCTTTTCAATCCGATTAATATTAGCGTATAGCAAATTTTCAATTATTTTTATCTCAAAAACGAAGACTTTTATTAAAAAAAATTTTTGTAGATGAGTTTTACTCTTTATCTCCTATAACTGATTTCTTCTTAGCACGTTTTTTTCGGGATCACCCTGTATAACACCACTTTAATTATGGTTTTATTAGTTTTGTTCGCGGAGCAAATCCCGAACTTATCCGAAATGGATTCTAACCTGAACAACTTAAAATTTAAATTTACAGTTGGTTCTTGTCCGATGAAATTTGTATCACAAAATCTTCTAAGCGGACACTAAATCGCGCAACTATACACTTTACGTTTCGCAGTCGTTCGACTGACGAAGCAGTCGAACGACTGCGAAACGTAAAGTGTATAGTTGCGCGATTTAGTGTCCGCTTAGAAGATTTTGTGATACAAATTTAAACAAAATTCGGCATTTTTGTTTTCCACGAACGATTTATAACATATTAGAAACATTAAAAAACGATTCAAAAAGAGTTTGCGGAAAACAAAAATCCCGAGTTTTGTTCAAATTTTTTAAGTTGTTCAGGTTAGAATCCATTCCGGATAAGTTCGGGATTAGCTCCGCAAACAAAGCTACTGGAAGTTTCCTGTTGCATAGAATCTTAAACTAATTAACAAAGGAATAACTGGTGGAAATGGTAATCCACGATTATTAGCTTTTACCAGTCTATTATAAATTAGGTGTAAAATTAAATCGAGGATTTTCGGCATCACGAAGATAGCGTTACGGCATTTGGACATTAGAGAGTTTTAGCAAATTTTACGATATGGATAACGTTTCCGCTAAATGCTGTAAAAAGAGTAACGCGCTTGCTCATATATTTGTGAACATATCCATATCGTAAAAATTGCTAAAACTCCCTAATGTTTGCGTTTTCTACTCTATTAACAAATTCCACAAAATCTAAATGTTCTTCTCTGTCCATTTTAACCAAAGTAATGTGATATGTCTTTGTTCACAAAAATAAAGCAGTTGCTGTCACAAGAAATAACAGTTATCTAATAGGAAACCACAACAACAAATAATAGCTATAATAACGTAATAAATAACAAAAATCAATAATATAACAATAATTTAGGTAAAAGAGAATTCAACGAACCTAAACGTAATGTGAAAATTGAAAAAACAGCAAACCGAGGTAGCCCAAAGTGCACTGAAGTATTGCTCAAGGTTGGAAATTACTATACTCGAGTAAAGATGAATCGAAGCACGGGCGAAGCATTGCTTGATTGCGAAGTAGTGATTATAAGTAAGCCAAGGTATCTCCATGAGTACTTGAGACTGAGATTGAGCGAAGTAACGACTATAGGTACGGCCCTTAGAAAATACTGACTAAATTACAGCTTAGCTAAGCTGCTGAGCGTCCCTGAATGCGCCCATTGTCATTTGTGGTTGTTTTCGTGGCTAGGTTAGGTAGATTACAAAAAGATCCCCCTCGTATTTCGTATGTTTATACAAAGTGGTCAAGAATAATTGTTTGGGTTGGGAATACTATTAAGAGCATTTTTTTATTCGGCTATTTGAAACATTGCAACTGCAGTGCAATCGGCGATCGTATTGTAACGATTTTAAAGGTTCTATTAATTTTTATTTTAAACAAAACACGAAATAGTTAATAAACTAATTTATTTACAAGCAAACCAATTAACACTAACATTTAACACTAGATAATTTACAAACTTAATCCTAATTTATTTTAACAGCCGAGCGAAAGTTTATAACGCCACTTTAATTCCGTTTAACGTTGAATTCAATTCGAACTGTCCCATTCCCGGCCTCGTGCATTTTTATATGCCGGGGTAGTTTTTTCGCGAACATTCTGGAGGCGACCCACTGCTGATCTAGTTTATTCCGCCGTCAGAATTCTCTGGGCTGTCGCCTAAGGCGCGTCGACTAGACGGCAGTGACGCAAGAGACAATTTGGCGCCGGCTGGTGTCGACGAATCATTACAGTATTTTACGGCTACATTTAAATAATTTTTCGTTATCAGTCGGTGAATAAATCCTGATTTGGGTAAATTAAAAATATTTTCTGAATTTCTTACAACTGGAGATAATTCTCTTTTCCACAATTTAAATTACACAGTGGATGAAATTAAGAAAACTCTGCTTTGCACCGGTAGTTTCTTGTGATGTAGAGAGAAGTTTTTCTCAATATAAGGCTTTGCTGCGAGATAATCGAAGACGATTTATTTTTGAAAATCTAAAAAAGCATTTTATAGTTACCGCAAATCATGCAATTCTGTAATACAGGCCGAGTCCAAAAAAACGCCTACGCGAATAGCGTCAGTGTTTATTGTCGTATTTGGGTGATCAAAAAATCAAATGAAATGGCAGAAAAAACTCTACAATATACCGTACCTTGCGTCTTTAATACATTTAAAACAGCTGCATGACAGCTGTCAACTTTTGTTTTTTAAATACAATGGTATAATTACTGTAATAAATTTCGAAAGAACTTTTTTTTCTGCGTTCAATGATGTGCTGCAATAAACACTTATTTTTCAAAACAACAGAAAAAAATAAAAAGAAATAAATAAATTCTTAACATGAAATGACGTAATAAACAGTTGCTGAACAATAAATGATATCTGTTTTACAGTAAATAGTGTAGTGTCTATAAGTACTTCCTCATAGGCAAACAAATGACAATAACTGTCAACTTTCTTTTTTTTGTCAGCAAAGACAAAAACAAAATGTTGACAGTTATTGTCATTTGTTTGCCTATGAGGAAGTACTTATAGACACTACACTATTTACTGTAAAACAGATATCATTTATTGTTCAGCAACTGTTTATTACGTCATTTCATGTTAAGAATTTATTTATTTCTTTTTATTTTTTTCTGTTGTTTTGAAAAATAAGTGTTTATTGCAGCACATCATTGAACGCAGAAAAAAAAGTTCTTTCGAAATTTATTACAGTAATTATATCATTGTATTTAAAAAACAAAAGTTGACAGCTGTCATACAGCTGTTTTAAATGCATTGAAGACGCAAGGTATGGTATATTGTAGAGTTTTTTCTGCCATTTCATTTGATTTTTTGATAACTCAAATACGACAATAAACACCGACGCTATTCGCGTAGGCCTTTTTTTGGACTCAGCCTGTATATTGTTTTTTTTTTAATTATAAATTGCGCGCAAATGATCAAAGTAGCCATCGCAACATCAAATTAATTTTAATTAATTAATAGCATTGAGCATAACAGTGATCTTTTATGTAATTTTTGAGAAAACATCTACGCTTATGAATAAATTAAATCAATCAAGTTATTAAATAATACTATGTAAGCTTTGTAAGTTATAAAAACTATCGTTGTAATTATCTGTTGCTAAAAATAACACTCCGCTCACTCGACTCGATCCTCCCACTCTTCGATCTATTGTTCCTGTGTACACTCTGAATAGCAAGTTTTCGTATTTTCTCCGCAGGAAGTGGCCCCAAATATGATCCCTGATAATAAGTAATCAAAATATCCACCAATTTCATCGCAACGGGCTTGGATTTTACGTAAAGTTCATTTGCTGACGTGGAAGAGCATACCGTCGGCCTAATTTCAAAATATCGTAAGTCATGTAAAGGTCATTTTATAGGGGAGCATAAAAACCAACTCATTTTTCAATAAACTGCCGGCTTACGAGTTTTGATTAAAGTCTTACAGATGTTGCTACGATCGAAGACAACTTACGAAATTTTAACATACTCTAGCCTTGAATCACCTTAACAATAAAATTCTCATAACTCAATTTTGTCCATTTTCGGACTTACGAGGTTTTGAAATTAGGTCGACGATACGTGGATTATTGTAAATTCCCATTATTTGACTTGGCGATTCATGCACATGTTCCCTTACATTTTCCTTACTTTCTTTTTGTGGGACGTCCACTGCTCTATTAGCTTAACCAGCATAATTCAAAGACGTGTGAAATTTGTCATAAGGAAAGCTCATGGAAGCAGTCCTGAATCGAATAGTGCCACTTGCCTTCAATTTGACGATTATTTCGAAAATAAGATTCGATCATAAACGTTTAATGTTCTCGCAAGAGAACCATATCAGAACGTTTTATTAACTTAATAAAATTGGGGTCATGAGTCATGTTATTTTATTTTCAAACGTCAAATCGATTGAAGCTGGTTCACAATTAACAATTCATGGCCAACTACGAGGAGAAATTTTTAAAAAAGGCATATTATTTACGGTTGCATTTGTTGCTCTTTTGTTTAATTTGTAGGGTTAAGTTAAGCTACTGAAAAATGGTGTTCACATACGTCTCTTCATACGTTTTCTACATGACTATAATATGTTTGTTGTAGTTTAAATTTTTTCGCTTTTATTAAATGAACTATGTGTTTTTGGTAGGTGTTTTTAAAATGTTGTGCGCTTGGTATACATATCTTTTTTTTATTTTTTTATTTTATTTTTTTAAAATTTAATTTAATTATACAGTGAGCCTCTAAAGTATGGAATAAAATTCGTAATTTCTTTATTTTGACATTTCGAAAAAACGTTCGGACAGGTAAATTTTGTTTTTAAAAAGCACACATTTTCAAGTGAAAATCAATTTTTGACAGTCATTTGTTTTCGAGCAATGACGTCATCGATTTTTTTTTTAAATAGCAACCCCCAATTTTGTTTCTCGATTCTGCTAGCTCATTGAATTCTCTATCCAACCACATCAAAAATTTATTGTTTTATGGGAAAACTTTTGAGAAAAAAATTATTGAAAATGAAATGAAATAGTAATAATAAAATCTTTAAACGGGACACTAAATAGCGCACAAAACACTATTTAGTGTCCGGTTTAAAGATTTTGTGATACAATTTTCATCGGACAAGAACCAACTTTAAATAATAATAAAATTAAATTTTCGGTTAAATGACGAACCATGATTACTCGACTTGAAAAGACTTTGTTTAAATGACAAGAATGACAAGTTAGGTATCATTTTTGTTTTGTGGAAAATGTCACGCCTACTTCCTTTGTAGGTAGTAGATGATTCATTTATTTTTAATAATTTTTTTCTTAAAATTTTTCCCATAAAACATAATAAATTTTTGATGTGGTTGGATAAAGAATTCAATGAGCCATCAGAATCAAGAAAAAAAATTGGGGGTTGCTATTTAAAAAAAATGTCGATGACGTCATTACTCGAAAACAAATGACTGTCATAAATTGATTTTCACTTGAAAATGTGTGCTTTTTAGAAACAAAATTTACCTGTCCGAGCGTTTTTCGAAATGTCAAAAATAAAGAAATTACGAATTTTATTCCATACTTCAGAGGCTCATTGTATATTATTTTGACACGACCTGTATTGTTGTTATACAGTCTTAAAAGTTTTAATAAACTACTACTACTACTACTACTACTACATCGGATAAAAATTAACCTGGAGTTACAATTTGAGGAACTCTGGGAAAATTTTGTTTAACTTAATTTACTCTCTGTTCATTGGCATTCGCTGGTGACGTTTTTATGTTTGTTTATTTATTTCGTTGCTGTACAAAGTTATTTTAAACCAATCGTAATTCGTAATTTAAAATAAATCTGATTTAATGCAATCCTCCATTATTAGAAGGTGGCATATTGTATTAGGTACCTATAAATTAAAATAGCGGCAAGGACTAATGTCACTTTTGATCGCATTGTATTACCATAAGTGAGAGTTTGATGCCTAATTTGGGCGATCGTGTGTGACTTTGACATTGTTGACTACCCTGTATATGGAATTAGAAAATGCTGCTCAACTTTTATAAACACTGTGAAACTTCTTGACTTATCATGAACAATCGTATTATTAAAGCACATTTATTTCGAAATCAATGTAACTAGTCACATTTTGTCTGCTGCAATAATTTTCTTTGAGTCTCAATCTTACAGATTTCTTACTCTCTCTTTACTTTATTAGTTTATTTGTCTATTTGAATTGCAAATGAGCGCGTTATATTTCATCACATCATAAATAAAATTTGATTGAACTTCGCTTTTTAGTTGTACATTGCAAAAAATATAAACGATTAGTTTTTATTGTTTTTCGAACAAGTCCACATACATGTTAACGCGTATGTGGAGATTTTTAACATTTCCGAGTCGAACTGAGGCATATTATTTATGATTATGAATATTCCGTGCGCTAATAATTAAGCAAGCTTTGTTATTGTGTGCCGGCTTCGTCCGCGCTTGATAATTGCTAAATACACGAAGTTATGTGCGTTTTTAATCTAATTTAATTAGAAATCCTTACGTGTGGGTCGCTCAGGCGGTCGCTGGTAATGCCGATAATTAATAAAACATTTGCCGTCATCAGTGGTGTAAATAAGCCGGCGGTTCAAACTGACCAATTTTTTTTTTCGCCCGGACCGACACTTAAGTTGTTTGATCACATGTGCAAATATTAGAGCATGGACTAGATTACATGTTTCGTATGATATTGTTAAATAAAACGTAACTTGATTTGCTAATTTTGACTCTTGTCATACACATAACAATATTTAGAAACACTTCCAAGATCGCCTTTTTATTATTAATTTTTGATTTAAGTTTTAGCTCGTTTTCTGGCCTAATTGAATGCGGTGAAAAAATTTCTTACATGAACGGGCTATGTGTTAATTACAACTACATGACGTGTAACTTCTGCAACTTTGAAATTAGATTTTGAAGAAATATTTGCCGACATCAAACATTATTTGCAAGTATTAATTGCTTCGCTATAGATGTCACTCTTAAATGGACATTATTATTAAAATAATTTTTTTGTGTTGTAGGAGATTGATAAATAGTTTGTCAATACGTACAGTGGTTCAAGTGTAAAATGAATTTCTTATTTACTTATATGAATTTGAACTTGCGTACCTACGTGTAAAGGTAAATCGTATGACAATATTTTTAATAGTTTTTTATTTTTTTTACTTTTGCAATGTGGTGCCCTATTTCTAATTAGATTTTATATTTATTTGTCTGTTTAATTAATGATTAAATGATTCTTGATATGGACAAACTTAAGAAACTATAAAGGTGTAAAATTCGAAAAACTTTGAAGACATTTGTGTAATTTGATGAAGTCCAATCAAATCAATTTCATAAATTTAGTATACACAGGACGCTTTTTTACAAGAAGAAGAACTCTCTAAAATAAATTATAAAAAGTGATATATAATTTTCTGGAAGAAATGAAATTGATTAATTTCGGCGATAAACAGATAAAGTTGTCCCGGAAGTCGTGACGATTTGTAATTGCGAAGAGGAAGTCGCGTCCGCAGCGCATCTGCAAGAATTAGTAACCTCACTATTTTACAGCGCGAATGCATTATGACGGAGCGAACTAAATAGAAAATTGATTTTAGGAAAACGAAAATTCAATTCCAGAAACCTCGAAACGGTTGGCACCGCTCGATCATCCAATTTCGCAGCAAATTGTTCATAACGGAAGCTCATATCCGACCGGGCGGGGTGCGCACCCCAATTGGGGCTCGTCGGGAGACCGGCCACCCCGAGTCAGATTGAGTTGTAATTCGCGTATCCTGTTTCGGATGAATAGGCCGGCAGTTAGATTGTGACCAGGCGCGGTCTTAACTCGCTCGTCCTGCATAATCTAACGCGCTCCTAGTCAGGTTACATCCTGGAGAATATTTACTTATTAGCATTGCGATGCAAATTAATTTAATGGGCATTACGGTGGATGTGCGGTTATGTTTCGTGGTTATAATGTTTTGATATTCGAGAGTAATATACTGGGTGCTTAAAAAATGGCGAAACAGCGCCATTGTGCACTATTTAGGAACACCTCATGGATCATGGGAAAAATGTAAAAAAGTCTATCTCGTGATTCCTTAAAGATATGAAATATTTATTATTTACCGATTCAATATATGTATTTCAACAATTTTTGTAGTGGAAGACATATTTAAAATGATGTTCAACAATAATTTTTATTTAAAATTTATAAATAGTACATGTTTTGTACAAAAAATTATCATAAAAATGATCTGGCAACCAAACAATTAATTTGGTAAGTAATTGCATTTAGTTATCTATGACTTTATTTTGACTGAATATGTATTGTTTAATGTCAGTTGACAGAAACATAAACATATGGTACATTTTTCCCACGCTCAGAGGGTGTCCCTGGATAGTGCTGAATGGCGCTGTTTCGCCATTTTTTAAGCACGCTGTATAAATTAATTATATTTTCATATTTGATCTGTATACTCAAATTTCTGATTATCGAAAAGGTACTTGTAATGTGTACTGTTTAAAACATAAAATAAATTTTTGCAAAAGAAAAATATTATGTGTATTTGCTGTCAATTCATACAAGATTAAGTCATAAGACGAATTTATTATATTTACAGCTACTTGTTTTACTGTTTAGGCCAATTCTGAAATTCTATGATTATAAGAAATATGGAAAAGCATAATAGGTCACTTTGAGAGTGTTAATAAAAACACAGTTGCGTAGTAAATGAATAAAAACACATTTGCGTAGTAAATGAATATCAGATGAAAGTTTATTACTTAATTTCTCAATATGGGAGTTCTAATATAATTGTCGATCAATACATCTCAAGAATTTGAGAGAAACATTATAGTCCGATTTATTTTTTAATCCAAAAACAAATTTTGCGTTTCATCATTATTTAAATAAAGTTCGTTGGATCTAAACCAAAGTCCAGCCCTCGACTGGAGCAGTGCATATCATTTTAGAACCGTATCATAATCATGAGTCAAAATCATTTATATGAATTATAAAGAGGATGGGATCCAACAGCGAACCCTGCGACCCTAAACTTCTAAATTTAAAACTAAAACTTCTTCTACTGCCGCAAGTATTGTGGATTTACCTTTTCCTTTCTTTTTCGTAAACCGTTTTGTGTATCAGTAAACTAGTTATTACTTTCAAAGTAATCAATTAAACTGCATCTTGTAGTTGAAATTGTAATTTATCTGCTAGTAAGTTTAATGAACATTTTGCTACAGTCGGATAAAATATTATTCTGAATATACCTACACGACAAAAAACCGTGTTAGAATTGCTTGCAGTGTCGTTAAAAAGTTGTTTAAACTCTTTTTACCTGGCTTCGGTCACTACTGCGGATGTGAGGAATGCAATAAATACAATTAAAGCCAAAGATTCACAAGATATCTATGGAATGACTACAAAAATTATAAAACTAGTGGTAGATGAAATAGTGGAACCTTTGACTACAATTATCAACAAATGCTTTTCCCAAGGAATTTTTCCGAGAGAACTAAAATGTGCAAAAATTATTCCAGTACATAAAAAAGGAAACATAAATACAGCTGACAATTACAGGCCTATTTCTATTCTGTCTGCAATATCAAAAATATTCGAAACACTGTTAAAAACACGTATTATCAAATTTTTTGACAAAAATAATTTGTTTGATCCAAATCAACATGCATATCGTTCGCAGAAATCGACTACTACGGCTCTCATTCAAGTATTGGAAGAAGTTATGTCAGGTTTTGATAACAATGAATTTGTGAGACTCATTTTATGCGACTTAAGTAAGGCGTTCGACACAGTACCACATCTGCACCTGTTGGAAAAATTAGCACATTATGGTCTTAGAGGCTTAATAAGAGACTTAATGGAATCATACTTGAGTGAGCGTGTGCAGAGAGTCCTCTGGAAAAATGAATGGTCTTGTATAGAATCTGTCCGCTACGGGGTGCCTCAAGGATCAGTTTTAGGCCCGATTCTGTTTATTATCTATATTAATGACCTACATCGCCACATAAACACCTGTTCTTCTTTTCTCTACGCGGATGACACTTCTCTTTTGGCACGTGGTGGAAGCAGGGAAGTTGCGGAACGTAAAACATCAAAGGCACTTGAGCAAGGTGAAGAATGGTTCGACGTTAACAAACTTAAGCTTAATAACAATAAAACGACTGATATTCTACTAACTACCAATTACAGAGAAGAAGTGGAGTACGTTTGTTTCCTGGGTATAACAATTGATAGCAGGTTAAATTGGACCAAGCACACATCTGAATTGTGCAAAAAATTATCATCTCAGCTTTTCTGCATCAGAAGAATAAAAAGTGTTTCTACATACGAAGCTGCAAGAATTACTTATTTCTCCAACTTCCACAGTTTGATGTCTTATAGAATCCTGCTTTGGGGTACTTCTCCCGGTGCTGAAAAGGTGTTTGTGCTGCAAAAAAAGGCGATTAGATTACTCTGTGACACGGGCTATCGTGACAGTTGCAGAAATGCTTTTAAAAAATGTAATATACTTACCTTAATCGCTACGTATATACTTAACTGTGTCAAATATGTACATTAGAATATCACTAACTTCCTGAAAAATGAGGATAATCATATGTACTGTACTAGAAATAAAACAAATATAATAATACCTCACCATCGTCTTAGTGTTACTCAGCATGGCGTCGACTATTGGGGAACAAAGCTCTATAACCATCTTCCGGAAAATATTAAAAAACTGGACAAACGTAATTTTCTCACTGCAGTGAAAAAAGTGCTTTTAGACAATACAGTGTATTCCATAGATGAGTTCTTTGCTTGCGCTGTTAATGTTACCTAATTGACAAGTTGAGCTTTTTTTGCTGTTTTCTTTTTTGCTTGCGTTTTGCACGTTACTTAAATTATTTAAGACCATTGCTTACCGGCGTCCGCTTGTTTTCTGTCTTTAGCGGATATGTTTTTTATTGTGTTCTGACCTCTTACATTTTGTAAATGTTTTTATTTCTGTGTATATATGTTCTACACTGTATATTGACAAGTCATGTAATAATTTTTTTTGATGGTAAAATATACTACTACTTTAATAATTTGAGATATGGTAGGAACCAATGAAATCGGTCGATAATTGGACGGTAATTGAACATGCCTCTTTTGAAATAATTTGGAACCACTCCAGTGATTTTTAAGATATCTGGATATGCAACTTCAAAAATGCAGCGATTTACTAAAGTTATCAAGTATGTAGTTTATAATTAAGTTTATAAGATATTCAAAGCGAAGGCATCTTTGCTTTTGTTTGTTTTTTATTACGACCTGTAAGATTTCGTCACCCGTAATAGGTTGTAAATAAATGATGTCTATATTTTGTCTCTTTGTTATATTAAAACTTTTGGTAAATTTGATTGAGTTATTTTAGATATTATACATATCTAGATCTTTTATAACTTGATCAGCCGCAGTAACGTAATAATCATTTAAAATGTTTACAGGTACAGTAACCTCTTTTTCTTTATTAGGATATAGAAAGGATTCTTAATTAATTATTATCCAAGGAGCTTTACTGTTATTAGGAGCCTTTATTATGTAATTTTCGTTTGCCGGTATTTTTGATTTGTTGATCTGCCGACGATAATGCTTGGTATTTTTTTTTAACGCAGATTGAGTATTAGAAGTTATCTGATTCTTTTGATACATCCTGTAAGAACATAATGTTGTTTCAAATACATAAATATCAAACCTGTTAATTTTTACAGATAGATTTTCAGTTACACTAGTTCTTTTATCAGGAAAAATTACGTTATTGTAAAAGATCAAGGCATTAATAAAATATCCATTCCAGAACAAAATTTAGTTGTTTGTTGCATTTCACTTACAAACTGTATATTTTTGTGTTAAGGATTTGTTATTTTTAATCTTAATTTGTATTTTTTGTGTATAATGATCATAAATTTACATATCCATCACCTTTCAGTATTGGTAATAATGTTATTTATACAGATTACACTATTTAAGGTTACTCTACTATGCTTAGAAATTCGCCATTAAGTTGTCACAAACTTACTTAAGTTGTATTTATTCTTTCATTTCAGTCACGATTAGGTCAGGATCAAGTCAAATATTGAAGTATTCAATTTGTATTGAGAAATTCACATTCGAATGCAACGGACAAATAACCGCATTTCTTCCAACTGCTCGGTTACAAACAGTTTGGTTTATATTTATATTTTGCTCGAGGTGTTTACAACTGATTTCATAGCAGAGTTAGGTAAAATTTATTCGAATGACGAATAACGAAAAAAGATAAACAATTTATTATTTATTCGTGAATAGCGAATAATTTATTATTTATATCACAGCCTATTAGACTTGTCGAGGCAGTGGTCTTATCCGGCCTGCGCAATTTATTAGTTCAAGTGTTTCTCCGTTGGCGCCACTTACCCAAAAAATCGGAAGCAAATTAGATGCGGAAAGTTATTTTCAGTTACTGTCAAGTTTTTAGCAAGTACAGTTGTATTTTCTTACTCAAATACCTATAGTTTTCTTGTGATTTTCTCTTTCGTTACTTATAGTGTTTCTTGTTTGGGTAACTAGCGCTAAAGCTCTAAATAGAATATTGCTCAGGCCAGATAAGAGCTCTGTTTCGTAAAATATAGTAGGTCATGATTTATATTACTATAAACTACGGTGTATTTCTTTTTTAATGCCATAAAGGTTGGCCATGAAAATTAAAACTCATGTCGTAGCTTGGCATCTAACACATGCCAAATCCGAAAATTTAGAGTAAATGAATGGAGCTAAGACATGAATTTTCTTTTCCACAGCCACCCCTTATGGCATTTTTAAAAAAACACATGGTATTATTTATTTATTCGTCCGCACGAATAAATAGATAAAATTTATTTGTGGGGTCTATGAAGGTGATTAGATTATAGACGATTAATATGAATCATATAAAATTGCAACAGTTTGCAGGATGTCAGATGCTTATAATGAATTTTTATGTAAATAATTCTTTGAATAAATTAGTTACTGGAAACATTTATTCGCAAGTAATTCATTATTCGTTACACAAATTAAATCCTTTTTAAATAATTTTTAAGGCTTTTAAGCAGCTTTAACAATTTTAACAAAAGAAATTCATCGGGCAGAATGTATTCTGTAGCTGGGAATAGACATTTTGTATATTTAACATACATTTTAGAAATTACGTTGTCATCCAGTAACGTTAATCATTCAAGATTCGTTTAACACACTAGACAGACAAAATAACTTAAAAACTATTGAACTTACGTATAGCAAGTATTGCATATTTTCAATCTAGAATTAACTCTAGAATATAAAAATATACAGGATGTTACATTAAATTTTTTCTTTGAGAATATTTCTGCTTTAACAGGATGTAATCACTTCATAATGTTAAATGATTTATTAGTAGATCTATATGATTCAGGTTGGTATTCGCAACCTGTAACTTTTTCATTTCTATTTTTAGGAAATATGATTTCGGTATGAAATAAAATTTCCTAAAAATAGAAATGAAAAAGTAATTTGGGTGCAATAACAACCTGAATCATACGGTATTCATCAATCTATTGCAAAATGGTGTAAAATCTTTATGAATTATGATATTTTGAATCCATTGTCACCCATTTAATTCGGAATATATATTCTATTTTGTGCATAATTTTTAACGAACGGCATGTTTACTTTTATACCACGTGTCCACCGGATGTGGTTTTCTTTTGTGGCGTTTAAACCATTTAATATAGAAAATAATTTCTAACGCTATCATCCTCCAATAAAAAAACTCTATACGTTAAATTTATTTACAATTACACAGGGTGTTCATTTTACAAGTGTCAGCAAGTACCTTTAATATTTCAAACGGAATGCCCTATGTATTATTACGATTTTTGATAGGTCTATTAATTTAGAAAATATTTTATTAACATATTTCTATACTAAACCTAGTATTTACCGAGATAAATTCCGTCAACGAAGAAACATCTTAAATGCAGGCCCTTATTAAATTGCTTTTAATTTGCTTAATGGAATCAGTTATTAGCATGTAATTACACATGCTTTAAGCTAAGTAGCACTATATTAAACAAACCTGAAGACTACGCAGATTGTTGGTGGCTGGCAGTTCTCTCTGCTGAATTTAGAAGTGAAATATTTCAAGTTTTTCTTATGGAACACCCCGTAAGTAAAATCATCGAACGATGTAGAATTAAATTTGCTACCCTTTTCCCAAACAAAATCCTATACCTTAAAATCTACGGTTTGTGAGATAATTCTGGTTTTCATTTTGCTTTATGATTTTTGTCTTCGTCAACGAAGAAACATCTTAAATGTCAACAAAATTGCCTGTCAGCTTCTAAAATTTATATTTAACGATTTCCTGATAGAAGACAGCCATATGCGAAGACTTATCGTAAATTAAAGGAATGCGCTACCTGTGTATGATATCTTGTTGGTTGTCGGGGTTGTAATGGAGTTCTCGGGCTACTGTTCTGCTGATGAGGCCCCAATTAAGGCCGAAATAGCTATACAGAATATGCTCGGGGGCCCCATTGCAATCCTATAAAAAATAATATAAAACTACAAAATTTATATGCATATATCGATATCATTTAACTTCTGAAATATATGCCTACTTTTCATACGAAGAATGACTTATGTAAATATGAATAGAAATGTTAAATTATGCAAAGGAATAAATTTGTCGTATAAATAAAATTATTTGTGATTCGTGAGTGACGAATAATTTGTTATTCCCGGATAAATTATTTCGCAAATAAAAGTTACGAATAAATTTTTTATTCAAATAATTGTCTAGATAAAAAATTATTTGAATAATGCACACCTCTGTTTCATACTAAGGTAGACGAACAATTTATTGAATTATTTTAAAGCTATGAAGAACTCTATATTTGAGTGACAAAATTATTGGATGTACCAATAATGTTCCTACACTATTTCTTCCTTGGATATTAAATTTTCTTTATTTCACCCAAAATATGTATAAGCCATTATGGGCTAAACTGCCTACTACTCCACGATATAATGCAAACGATATGCCAAATTATTCGATTGTATTGGATCGTGACCCTTTCCTTTTTCAAGGTGAAAGTGGAAAAATTTTCACGTTTCAAACACCTTTGAACTGAAAGTGGAAAAGTTTTCTCGTTACAGATATCTTACTAAAATGGCTAATCAGAAATAATCTTCTCTAAAAAAAAAACGTTGAGACAGGAGACATTGAAATATTTCTGATTAATAAAAATACAACTGCAATACAATACAATATCTCTAAAATAGCTAAACATAACTTGAAAACAATAAGCAACAAATACCTAATTAGATGTTATATTACATATCTGAAATCACAAATTTGATTGTTAAAGATATTTTTCTTAATTTATGTAGATACATATAATAATTAGCTAAAATGTAGTAATTTTAATAACAAAACACTTTAAATGCTTTAATCTTTCAGACTATAAGTTGTAATTTCACATAATTTTATTGTGTAATTAATACAACTATACCAGATACTATAAAATAATTTCTGTTTTCCCGTGTTAAAACCATTTGTCTCATAGACTTTAGGTCAGGCAGTACAAGTAAATAAGAAATCTTTGATACTTTACTACTTAGGAAGTTTATTGAACACGGGACTTTTTCCTACATACATATTAAATGTCCATTAGTACTTTTTTAAATGATTTGTATATTCCCAGTTTAGTTCAAATAAAATTTCTTCACTTCTTTTTTCATAGAGACATTAAAAATATCGAGTAAAGGATTATCCATAATATTAGTGACTATTCAAAATAAAATTGAAGAACTGTATCTGTCTTACAGTCACGACCAATTCGTCAATTTTAGATACTAAAACTTTTCCTGTGTGGTTGTAATTATGAGCTGATGCTTACAGATGACAAACAATAAATATTACTAAAGTAGTAAAAAGGATGTGTCTTAGGTTACTAAAAAAGCCAAAAATTTTTGGAAGCGATCTTGTATTAGGACATATGTTTCGGCCTCAGTAGACGGCCATCTTCAGCAAAGACTACAAATAGAGGGTGGAGTGTAAGAGACAATTTAAGTTAAATGTAAAATTACATACCGTAATCCACACTAATAAACAACAAAGTTGCATAGTCAAAATACAAATACAAACATGTTAAAAACTTTTTTAAAAAATTTTGTAAACGGGGACACCACAAAAGAGAGTCCCGGAAGGGAAGAAAAGTGAATTCACGTCTGGAAACGTGCAAAGTGAAACATGGCGGACTAAACTTAAAAAATTGTTAAAAATTGTGGTGTCCCCGTTTACAAAATTTTTTAAAAAAGTTTTTAACATGTTTGTATTTGTATTTTGACTATGCAACTTTGTTGTTTATTAGTGTGGATTACGGTATGTAATTTTACATTTAACTTAAATTGTCTCTTACACTCCACCCTCTATTTGTAGTCTTTGCTGAAGATGGCCGTCTACTGAGGCCGAAACATATGTCCTAATACAAGATCGCTTCCAAAAATTTTTGGCTTTTTTAGTAACCTAAGACACATCCTTTTTACTACTTTATTACGGACTGGTTGTTAACATCCAATGGAGATTCTTACCAAATAAATATTACTGTTTGTCATCCTTAAGTATAATCTCATAATTACAAACACGACTGTAAGTCACTACAGAGGTTTATTTGGAAGTTGTAAAATCTTTTTATTCTTGGACTCAAAATCGATACAGTAGATGACATATTACGGTAGTGAACCATTATCAAATTTGTAAGGTCATCTCAAATCAAGTACTTAATATAAATAGACATAGAAGAAATACACAAAATATTTTACGAAGTAGAAATAGATCGAGATTCCAGAAGAAAGAGTTAACTCGCCGAAACGAGAGCATTGGCATCTGAAGTAATTAAGCTTCAAGAACGTTCTGGCTCGTTAGGTAAACCCAAGCTTTTGCTTCATTTGCAAGAAACTTATAACATTCCATTGAAATAATATGCAAGCGTCCTAGTCCAGTTTCCTTTTAAGTTAACTCCATATTTTCTTTGGTTGTTCAAAACTTGATACTATGGTTGCTGGAAAACATTTAATTCTCTCCAATACAATTGCTACTGCAACATAGAAAACTCTTCAACATTTCCCATCTTTTTCTAGAATATTTGTCGTCTACTTGATAGTCTACTTGATGGTGCTTCTAGATCTTGCCAGATCGTAAAATCTTCGAGATTATCTTTATATTTTAATCAAAGTTTTTTCACAGCCCATCGTCTTCGAAGGACTGTTGGTATTCTGCGACTATTTTCTTAGTGTGCACACTATTCAACCATAGACGAGAGCAATAAGCAAGGGCTGAAATTCGCTATACATTCATTCGCACCCCAATTATTTCTTGTTTTCTGCGCCTGCCTTAATTTCTCAAGATGATCTTTATATGTTAAAAAAGTATCGAGACAGTTACACCAAGAGATTTCTGTTTTTATAAAATTGGAACATAAGCGTCAAGTTTTGAAATATTCACACAATGTGGTCGTATAATTTTTAAGATATTGTTCTATAGCTTTAAAATCCCTGTGTTGATACGTTACAGTAATATCATCAGTTTATATGAACTATCGACATAGTAGTAGTTTCGATGTAAAAATATTGAATTGGAATGGGGACAAAACGGCACCTTGAGGTATACCGTTGTTGAGGGTCTTGAATCTGCCACTACAATCTACGATGAAAACACTGAATTTTGTGTGTGACAACAATTAGTCATACATACATATAGTGCGTCTGTTACAATAACTAAGATATTAACAATTCAAAAGAATGGCAATTTGTAACATTTAAAGTTCAAGAACAAAATTGAGGAGCCGAATGGAGATGCTTATTGTGAGAAACATTCCAAAGACTCTCAGAAACTATGTATGTATGTACTACGACGCTCAACGTAAATGATACTCCTGCATGCGAACCACATCCTTAAGAACATTCAGCGTAAGGGCTACGAATCTGTCAAATGGTATCATTTAAGTTGAGCGTCGTAGTACATATCACTATGGAAAGTCTGTAAAAAATCGGCAACACATCGGTGAAAGCTGCAACTGCAATAAGTAATACTTTAGCACACATTTAAATTGTTTCATGGGTAAGTTTCTCCACGCTTGAGGTAAGTTATTACAAAGTTTTAATCGTAGTGTACTTACATAGTTGCTCTTGTGGTGGAGAATCTGGAGAAAGGAAGCTAGCTGCCAGAGCGCAGATAATAATCCTGTCTCGTTTCTATGTCCATTTTTTGCTGAGGTCTACATATACTGCATATTTTACGTCAATATTTTAATAATTTAAGTTTGAAATTATGTTTTTACAAACTATTTTGATTATGTGATTTCTGTCAGTAAATACGAAATATAAAATAAAATCGATTTTCAGTAACTTTCGGTTATACCAACTAGAAGTCGTCACCAATTCGCTTATTTTTAATGGCATGCTTTATTTTTTGCTATATTTTTGGTTCTGTACCTAAATATAAAGAGAAATTTTAATATTTTTCCTATTCCTGCCAAATTTACTGCTCGACTTGAGAACATTCAATCACAAAAAATTCTTCTTTTTTCAAATGTAACGACCCCTAATGTGACATTGTGTATGGAAAGAAATTCTCTACCGATCTGTATTAGCATTCCCTTTATTCAACTTTTTACATTTTAAAGTTCCTGTATATACAACTTTTGTAGGATTTATTTCGCACAAACTATGGAATGCTCCTTTTAATTACCTTCTGGGGCCTATTGCATAATAAAATACAAGCTAATAATATTAGTATTGAATAAAACGTTTAATGCCCGGATTAAGGGCGAAATAAAAAACTATAGCTGACAGTTTCGCTTTATAAACCAACGGTTTCGGTTTACAAACCGATACTGTCAGCTGAATGAACGAATAGTTTTTTACTTCATCCTTAATTCAATCATCAAACGTTTCATTCAGTACTAATATTATTAGCTTGTATTTTATTATGAAATAGGCCCCTGATAGAGATTGTACGTATATTCATAGATTGGCTAATTTCCCAATAAAATTTTTGAATTTCGGAATCTACATCTACATCGATTATTGAAATTCTAAAAGTGTACGAAGCTTTCGTTGTAGTATCAAGAGATACTTCTGACAAATAATGCGACAGCCTTTGCAGGTGTGCGGCCAAACTTCATTTTGCGGTTGTATGCGTCCAACAGCGAGACGCTAATGTTTGTGTCACGTCGTTAATTTCGCACGTTGCTGGAATTAGAAACGTCCATCATAACCGATTCGATGCTAATCTGATTTAAATAATCGCATCGATGTTTACTGAAATCCGCACGTACCAAAAGAAAGTTCTTTTCAAAATCCTGCGCGCGAAAATTCAAAATTATGGAGAATTTCTAAAAAGGGACGTCTATTAGTGCTTCTAAAAAATTAATTTCATTTCACCGCAGTCTAACAACGGTCTGATTAGAAAATGCATGAATATTAAAGTATGTCGAATTCTAAATAAGTTTTGTCGTTTGTCGTTTTATCGACTTTGGAGTTTGTCAAAGTATTTTCACTTTAACTCGAATATACCCCAAAAATTAATTTTGTACTTGGCAAAATGCATTTGTTTCCTTCCGTTCTTGGCGAGATGTTAATTGAGAAATATTTTATCGAAAGCCGTTCTCTCAGAGCTTTACGTGTGCATTTGTGTCGAATGTTGTCAAGGAAGACTGCGGGTATGTTTTATGTATATAAAGCTATCTCCTCTGAATTTATACGTTATACGTATGCTTTACGCACTGGAAAATCGATTTTCTTTTTCACGGGGAAATCGGAAGCGATATCTTGAAATTTTCGTTCCGAACAATATATCGCCTCTCAAAAAAATTATTATGAAAGTATTACATCCGCATCCAAGTAACTCAAATTGTTTTCAAATTACTTCAGATATAATCCCAAATTAGTTTTATTTTCGAAAAAGTTGAAATTAAAAACGCCTGTCGTTTTGTAGAGCAGCATTGATAAAGTACGATGAGGTCTAGGTGTAAGCAATTTTGTTCAAAACTTCGAAAGGGCTGATTCAACTGAGTTGATATATGTGCTTTCGTTACATTAACAAAATTGAAGAGTGTGCAATTTTTTACAGGGCTATAAAGTAAACTAAGGTTAAAATAGACCACTTTAAAGCGACGCTGAAAAAATCATTTCCGCATCATATTTCTTAAAAGAACAACTCATGCATGAGCCTTCTCTGGAGAAAAAGTGAAAGTTCAGGAAAGTTTCAGGAAAACATGTTGCAGTTGATTCAGGATTGCGAGAGAATGAAAAGTGAAAACACAGGATTTTTTTACACCTTACGGTAAGCTAAAGTTTGTGCAACATCGTAAGAGCAAGAAGGAAACGACAGAGGATAGAGGTGTCTTAGAGGAAGGAAAGACTTATTAAGAGGTTATAGGGTTAGGAAGTAGAAAGTATTAATATTTAGTATATTAAATAATTATGTAGCGGTTTTCTCAATATAAATAATAATAATAATAATAATAATATTTATTTTGGGAAGATAAATATTATTGTTATTTAGAGATAATGATAAAGTTAGAATTTATCTTGAAAAAACTGTCAATGTGTAGCGAAACGTAGAAATTCTAAACGATTTAGAAGTTGTTATTATATGTATATATTAGAAGAAAGCACCTTATTCTAGTTAGTACAGTGTTGGAGGAAGTAGAATGATTTATTTGCGACGATGTATTTTCGCTTTGATTTCGAGAAAATTGACTTTGAAAAGTTTAAAATAAAACAAAAATTGTAGTTTGAGAAGGACCTTTATTTTCTCTGGCAGTGTAAACTTATTTTCGTCTAAATAAGATAATTTTCTTTTACAAATCTTAATTAGTAAAGTGTAGTGGCTGTTGTACAGATGCATGATAAAAACGAATGTGCTGATTTTGATAGTACTTTTTGCGTCATTTATTTATTTTCAAGATGTGCACGTTTAATAAAGTTGCAATCGCTAATCTTTATGATCAGATCTTTATCGGACCGGTGGGCATTGTTAATAGTACGCAAATTATTTTTTGCTGCGTTGTACTACGCAGAATATAAATTTAAAACCTGAATTTTTGAAAAAAATAAAGAACAATTTAGGAACAAAGATAATACTAGGAACTAAGCAACATCTCGTTATACAATATATAAAATATTTCAAATTTATAGCTTTTAAGAAACAAAATAACTTACATAATTGAACTAACGTAACTAAAGAGCTAACAGAAACTTTCAAAAGAGTATTAAAAGACGCTGACTGTTGACTGGAATAAGAGCCCATGACATGGGAAACAAATCTTTTGAGACTTCTAGGTTGCGTAACCTAATAACTCAAATAATGTGCAAAGGGGTACAAAAAGAAATTGTTAGCGACCATGATCCGTTGCTATGAATGTAAAGTTCAGGAGAACTTGGGTAGAGGTAGAGTCCTTTGACTCCGTTCTTCACCTCTTCATACTAAGGCTTTAAGGACCGCCAATTAGATAGTGAAACAAGTATAACCTCAACCAAGGTTGTGTTAGTTTGTTTACAGTCTTCGTGCTGAAATTATCTTCTTTCTCTTTATCATAGAGTCTCTGTATTTTGGTTTATTTCTTTTTAGATTTTCATAGCGTACAGGTGTTTTCTAGATTACAGTGATGGGTAATGATTCGTGTAAGTGATTTATTATTTGGTGCTTCAATTTTATTGTATATTTTGCTGGATTTTCATTTAACTGGACATCCAAATTGTTCTGGAGGTCTTAATAATTCAATTTTCTTTTATGTCCCGCAACCAGTCCGAGATAATTATATTTTGCCAGAGATACAAGATTTTATTTAAATCGATTTAGTTCAAAGCTTACCCCATTTTGGGATGCCTAATTGAGTTATAAATGTAAGAATTTTTTGTCCAAGCAATATGCTATGAATTCAAGTTCTCCTTCCACTGCTTATTTTGGATTGTCTGCCTACTAGATCAAACCCTCTGACTGGCGGTATTATATTAAAATGGATGTAATTAATTAACAACACGTGTGAAACACGACAGCAAGAAAAAATAATTTATGAAAATTGTGGCTATTTTTCTTTGTAATTTGTTCTGGATGTTACTTTTAATTTAATGGACAATAAAATGAATTGAAGTTTTAAGCTGATATAGTGAAAAGTATTACCCCGAGGAACAATTTGATTTTGTGATGAGACATTTTAGAACATAAAATATCAAATACAAAATTTTAACGTTTTCCAGGATCAATGCTACGAACAGGTGTCAGTTGTGGATACACCTCTCTCTCTTTTTGTGGCTAACGTAGGTAGCTTTAGAACAACAAATTTTAACCTCTTTTTACTTTAACTGTAAGGCTGTGTTGTATAAAAGGTTTAAGCCAGGATTAACTTTAATCTTAAATTACATTGAGAAACACAAAATGCTGTACGCCATAACTAGTGTTACATTCTAACTTAAGATTAAAGTTAATCCTGGTTTAAAGCTTTTATACAACGCAGCCTTAGTGTTGGTTGATATATCTTTGCTATTTGGCCCACTTAGAAAAGAATCCCTACACAATGTGTCCAAGCAAACGATGTCAATATGGATATATCCATGGCTGTAAGAGATACAGAATTGCAAATAATCTATAGGATGACTAAAACGATCCAAATTTTTTTAAAAGACATCTCATTAGCCATTCGTTACGCTCTACTGCATATTTCGATACACTGTGCTCACTCCCTATTAATAAATAGGCCAAATCATACGCATTACAATCAATTTCTATGAAGTAGTAGCAGCAAGAAGTTTAACAGCGACAGCAGTAACCTTGGAGAAGCTCCTCTGTAACGAAAGACGAAATGTCGGCAGAAGAAATATTTGCCGACGGAATTCTGACAATAAAAAAAAGATTAACAGGCAGCCTATGATAGTTTTTTTTAATTCGTTGACAATCACTTAGTGTTTTCAATAGCTTTAAAATGTTTTTCTCATCAAAGAATACCAGAATCTGGCTTGAAATTATTTCAAACAAATCATTAACGAATATCACAAATAGGAATGGATCAAGATTCTAACCATGCAGAATCCCCGAAGATACAACATAAGGAGACGATAGAAAACCATTAATCAGGAATCAATAAGAGCAACCAGTTTGTGAGAAAACCCAGTCTTAACAATTTCCGATGGAGACTTTCTATTAATTCCATGAAATTGTTATAGTATTAATCAATAAGATATACGAGGGGTGTTTTTAAATTCACGAAAAGGGATACAAAAAAAATTTTCAGGTTGGGAAACAAATAATAGTCACTAAGAGCCAGGTCAGGACTGTATGGTGGATGGTTAATTTCTTCAAAGCCGCACGACACCATAGCAGATACGGCAACGCGAGCCTTGTGAACAGGCGCATTATCGTGGAGTAAGAGAATACCTTTTGCCATAATAGTCTCACCCTTAGCCTTGTGATCTACAAGCATAATTCCTTGAGAGTCCCAGAAAATTGACGCCATTACTTTTCCAGCCGATTGCTGGACTTTGAATTTCTTTGGGGCTGGTCCACTCTTCACATGCCACTGCTTCGACTCTTCTTTCGATTCAGGATCATAAAAATGAACCCATGTTTCATCCCATCACAATCCTGCCGATAATATCTGCCTGTTTGTCCTCACAGAGCTCTAAAAATTGCTTACAACAATCAACGCTGTATTGTTTTTGATGAGGTGTAAGATTTCTGGGGCCCCATCGCGCACTGACCTTTGACATTCCAAGGTGTTCATAAAGAATTTTGAAGGCAATTGTTTCGGAAATGATGAAAATTTTTGCGATCTCCTTCAGTTTTAATTGACCATTTTCCATAATGGCAAGTTCAACTTTCATGAACATTTCGTGTGTCGTCAGCGTCACGTCACTCGGTCTTCCAGGGCGTTCATCGTCTTCTAAGGATTCTCTGCCTTGTTTGAAGAAGCGTGACTACTTATAAATCATAGTTTTACCAGGGCAGGTATCTCCGTAAACAGTTCTCATTTGATTTAAAATGATATCTTTTCCCCTGCTTTGTGAGAAATTTAATAACCCCGCGAAACACAATATTCGACATTTTTCAAAGAATTTGATGTATTTACTTAATCTCTTAACTACAGTGAAACCACTATCATAAATATTGATATGAAATTTGACGTTTCTACCCAGAAATGATTCACAATTAATAGTAAAAAATGAAATGCTTGTTTTCCTATTGCCAACTTAGACATTCCGCGAATTTAAAAAACTGCCCTCGTAAATACGTGTAAACTAGGATGGACAAGTGTTTATGATTGACATGTTTATAAACGACAGATACGACTGAAATGAGCTCGCTGAATATTGGTGGTAATAATAAAACTACTTAGGTACTAATAAATTAATTATCAGGTTTCCAAGCAATGCAATTCGGTACTTATCTGTAATAATAAAATAAAATATTGGTGTTATCCAAGTAATAAACAAGCATCACTAACAACATTAAACGCAATTTATATATTCGTACGCATTGTTATTCAAAAAGCATTAATAAATTTAAATCGCTAAAAGCCCCCTCATTATTTTGCGCGGCGCGCAAAAACAAATCCCGGCCTCTATAAAGTGCACGCCGCCTAAATGGAAGCAATTAGGTCGGTATTGAATTTTATTAGCGGACGCCAAATAAACGATGCTGTTTATAAATCTATGGGCGATATATAAACTAATTAAGGCATCGCTGAGTGCATCAACGGGATCGCATTCATTTCGCCCGGCTCTACTTCGGCACAACGCCAAAGCTCAACATCAATTAAATCGGTGCAAGTCCACAATTGTCGACGTCCACAAGAAGATTGATTTTGCACCGCATTATTATTTTTTAAATTTTATTTTAATTAATCTCGTTTTTACATAGAAATGAAAGCAAACAGAAAATTACGAACCCGTAGGCACGTTCGTGCACTTATCGGTGGACACCACAAAAAAATTAAACTAAACTGTTCAATCCTTTATACTATACTCGTACATACCAACAGTAATCATTTTACCGACTATAAATTATTACATTTTCACTGTAAACAGTCTTTCATGATTTTGACATTATTAGCATTTACTAATGAATAATTATTTTGTGACCCTGATCCTTTGGTTTTTAGCTGATAAAATAATGTATGTAGCTTTAATGTAAAGTCTGTTCGAGCCACGAGTTCTGACTAATTCCGAATTGTTCAAAACATTCACTCATCAGAGTTGTACTTCTCAAGGAACTGTCAAAATAATTCACTACTTCGAAGGTCAACTGATTTAAACGGTTCTGAACTGGTCAGAACCTGCGGTTCAAACAAACCTGTAACTAATAACTAGGGAACGAAATTTTATGTTTTGTTCGGTTTATTTCGAACAAGGCGGCAACGAGTGTGTGTATATTAACTGCAGAATTATTTCGTCTAATTTAAATGAAGTAATTCTCGATTTTTTGAAGTGTAACCCGCACATGATGCAGGTTTCGTCGACAACGAACCAGCTGAAAATCGGTTGCGATGCCGCGAAACCCGTAATATATGAGGTTCGACGGCGCACTTCCGGTCCTTCTTCGTTCGTTCTGTTGGCGACAATGTACCGCATAATTCGACCTTTGTAACAAATTGCGGAGTTAACGACCGTGCGATAACAATACGTCACTTTGCGGGGCCCATTACTCGACGCACAATAAATATTCAAATGGAAATCGATAATTGACCGATGAGTTAGTTCATCACTGTCGTTTGTCATGATGCACTGCGATATGCGACAGATTTGCGAGCTAATTACCTACGTGATTCTATTCATGTCGTAAAAATGTATGGGAAATGTTAGAGCAGAGAGCATTTTCATTACTATTGATTTTTATTACAGTTAGGTTACATTCTGATGTGTAGATCACCCGCTTAACAGAGGACGATGACTTGTCTAAAATAGTCTCGATCTTTCTAGACCTCTGTCGACCAACTTGCTTCGCAGATCCTTCTTTCTCAAGTCAGCAAATTTTATTTTTTAAATTCTCGCTTGTGACAAATTAATTGCTAATTCGTGACTAAAAATAATCGAAATAATCAATTACAAATTAATTAAAATAATCTAATAATTATTATCTTCGTATAACTGCTCGTTTCGTCTCCTATTATGGAGTACTTGTAATTCAGTAATTTCGAGTAAAAATCTTTGTTATTGACATTACTTTGGGTCACAAAGATACTTTTTTCCATAAATATATCGTATTGCATATCGTCCTATCAAATTTATTACTCCTATTAAAGGAGAAGGAAGTGCTTTTTTCTGCAATTTTGAAAATTAAAAACTAATGTCTTGTTTTTGAAGTATGTAATTTCAAAGAATTTTTATTGGAATCAAAGAAAATATAAGTGCGTCTGTCTCTTTTGTTGATCCGTCTAATTTTGTAAAGTTGTCGAGCACAGCAGCAAAAATAATATTTCATTAAGATGCAGTTTGATATCGTCGTGGAACACGTTTCCAAAACAGCGTACACCTGTTGTGATACAAGGCATTGTTTGCGGAGTAAACTGAATTTACCCGACATGAAAGTTATTCGATTCAATTATCGCGAAATTAAATCGCGTCGTCTTTAATTAGTCGAGCGAGCTGACGGAAAGCTCGGGAGCGAGGCAGGCATCAATCGGTAGTCGGTCATCCTTTAGTAGTTCGCAGGAGTTTTCAGTTGTCCTAATGATACATTATTAGTTTGTGTAGTGCTCTTTGAAGTCGCATCAATCAATTAATACGCTCTGTTGCCCTGTGGGCCGCATTAAAGCGACCGATTCAATAACTGCGTCATAAAGATAAACACTAAAACGCCGGCAAATTAAGTGTAACACGCGCAGGGCACCGCTCCGCGTTAATTATTGCAAGAGTGGCCGTGCGAGGGCTAATTAATGCAAAATGCATTAATTAATTTTAGTGCAACAGAGTTTTTTTAAAACAATTAAAAATTTATGTACAGAAAATTATATTTTGAAAATTCGATTAATTAAAGCGGAACAAAATATGTAAATTTTGTAAAGAGAACTTTCTACAATAAAATACACACGTTGTGTCCATGAATTTTATGAACAAAAAAGGATTTGTGGTTTGGAAAAGATAGGAAGAAAAGATGTAAACAAGTCTATGAAAACAGAGTATACAGGGTGTTTCATCAGTGATCAGAGGATAATAGTAGTCTTGGACTTTAGAAACTGCTGATCACATGTGACGTACAACAAGAAAATACCGAAGAAGCTTTACTCACTTGCGCCAATGTCGGATGTTTTCAGAAGCTTTCATTTCATAAGCACAAGCATTTTAACGTAAAACTCGGTATTCATAGATTTCCTAGCATTAACCACTGATAAGAGGCAATTCTTACGGAATAATCTTGTACCTGGTGTAGATTATAGGATAAGGATGGTGCAACAGTGAACGTTTTCTTATTCTCCGATTCGAAAAAGGTTCGACGTGACGAATAGAGGTCCACATACTTACCATTAACGCACAGCAAAGCAACACCAAAACTACAGAAAATTGAACTCAACTAAATAAAACAATACTGCGAAAATTTTATGAACGATAAACCGACTGCATGGTGACTAGTTGCATATTGTATACAAGAAATATACGACCTAAGAAATTGCAATCAAAATTATTGTTACTAATTGTTTTGTAAACTCGCTCCATATGTCGGCTGGAACTAAACACTTATTGTTAGGGTATATCAGTAACCAAAACAAGGTTGATAGTATCAGATTGACTTAACACACACAGCAACACTCAAACTGTTAAATATTTTAATATACGAACGCAGGTGGAATTAAATGCAGCATCGATCTGTATTGACATTCCCTGTATCTATTTCTAACACTTTTTGAGGTACGTGATATTTTTAATTTAATTTAATAGGTTAAGGCCCGGTCTTTTCATCTCCAATTAACTTTATCTGACGGTTTATTTACTATTTATGGGTATTAATCGCCAGATAAAGTTAATTGGAGATGAAATGATCGGGTCTAAATATTCTTCATTTTGTTAAGATAGTCAAACAATTATACTTTGACATTTAGGCCTGCTTTATCAATCACAAATTAACTTTAAGTTAAAGTTAAACTTCAGTTAAGTGCCATAACAACAATTGTCTTCGTAGTACATAGTTACTATGGGAACAAACTGAAAGTTACAGTTAACTTGTGATTGATAAACCAGGCCTTACTGTTATTATATGTAAATTTTAAACCAAAGATAAGAAAATAGAAAATCAAAATCAAATTATTAATTCAGATTGAATCAAAAAGCTTTGAAGAAAATTAATGAAACCATTTTTCGTGATTATGACAACATATTGCGGGTCTTCTATCCATCAGTGAAATGACCCGATGCCGACGAAGTAGGTGTAGTTGATGTACGGTTTGCCGGACTATACAGCACCAGCGGGTGAGGTGTATGGTTTACAGGAGTTACAGCGAACATCAGCTGGTCAGTTTTGTCAGACTATGTTGCGCTAGCGGATACTGGCTTGCATTGATATGCGTTCTGCCTTTTATACCCTTATTTTGTGGCGGGGATTAGGTAACTCTGCATCATTGGTCTGTTTGCTTCCTCGAATCAGTGATGAGCAGAGTTGCGTCCTATTTGTCGAAGGGCAGTCTTTTTGTGTTTGGTTCGGTGGTTGTCTTAACAACCAAAATGAGGTTTGCGATCCTATTTGTTGGCCAGCCAGAAACGAATGGGGTTGCGCTTTAATTCGTTAATGGGTATCCTTAATTTTGCTTATTTTCACGGTTGTCATCATGACCTTGTCAACAGGACGTTTCGCTCGTATCTGTCATCTGATCTTGTAAACGTGACATGATTTTGCTGGTCGCTAAGCGACGTGTAAGCCCCTAAAATAGTGGTATTTTTTCGTACTAATTGTAATTAATAATGCAAATTTAATGAAAATGTTTAAGTGAGAGTAATTTATTTTTTCAGATCAATGGTTTACTTGTATGAAAGAACGTGTTCAGTTTGATTTACATTTTTTTGAGGTTCAGTTGGAGATTGGGGTTTTTTCATTCATTCCTCGTTTGTTTACTAGGCTACTGTTTCGCAGTTATTTCGCTGTCCTTAGCGCGCATTTGGCCTACCATCTAAATGGCCTCTGTCGTTGTGAGCTATCTGTTGATCAGTTCGGTGGATTTGAATTTCGTGCAGTGCAGTTGTTTCCGTGCTGAGATTCCTGCCGAAAGCGTGTGGATTCTGATAGTGGGCCGGCGCGTTAAGATTTTTGCACCATTTGTAGCGTGGCAGTGAACTGAGCGACATTTTTGTTTCACGTGTGTGATTTTCCGTTGATCCCTTGAGTATTTCTGCGGTCTTGGTTTGGAAATTTTGGCTCTACCGCGTCCAGTTGCGATTTTGTTGAATTTACTCATGTTCCCGCGGAATTTGGAAGGTTCTTCGAACTTATTTTCCGACGCCTTTTTTGGTGGATCTGTTTGATTCAACGGTTGCTACACGTTTCATTACCACCCCGAGAAGCGCGGCGTGTTTATGCCGAGCGGGTAGTTCCCCACCCCCCGTTTTGAGCGTTTACGCTATCGTGAGGGAATCTCTTGGAGCTCCGAACGCGATTTCTTACGACTTTCATCGCTTTACTTCGGATGCACCTTGCCGTTTCACCGGTGGAAGAACCCTTACAGCTCATGAGAGTGCTGGGCGAGCCTACTGTCTACCCCCAGGACGCTGAGGTCGGAGCGGAGCCGACGCGCTCGAAAGGGTCACGGTATTGTACCTTTTTGAAATTTTATCAACTTCGGGGTGTTTATTTTTACGTTCTTGGTCACATGTTTAGCGGTACTACTCCGTTTCTCGTCGGAGTCTTTTTGTTTGGTCTCGCACCTTTTGTGCGATTATTTACGCGTTGTGATATTTGTTGTACTTGTGCGCTTGCTGTACTTACGTAGGCGATCGGTTTTGTTGCAATAATTCCGAGTTTTCCCGGCGCTTAACTTTTCATTTTGCTATTGTAGTTTTACTTTTAATGTACGAGACTGCTTTTCAGTCCTGTTAGTAAACAAACGTGTGGGATCCCTAGTGGACGGAATATTCTATTTGCGCGTTTCGCGCGGGTGTTAATTTTTTTTTGTTGTATAACTTTTATTTTAAGAAAGAAAAGTGTATCGCGACTTATCGCTTTTTATGATATTTCGACGCCGTGTTTCTTTCAGTTGTTTACTTTTGAGGCATGGCGGGACGTTTTTAATGTTCACTGCTTTATTTACTACCATTAAAGTTAATTTAACTTGGCGGACGTATTTTTTTTTATTATTTATTGTTGAATTTCACTCTTTGCGTACCGTATTTAATTGGGGATTACCCCTCCTCCCTTCGGCACTGAACCGACTGGTAAGTGGGAATTTCTCTCCTGTTGGGGAGATTTCTTTGGTTGCAAGTTGTTGCGATCGTCAACAGGTGGCGCCCCTTTTAGATCTACAGTAGAGTTCCTGTATATTATTTAAGATAAGAGTTAGGTAAACGCGGCTGTCATCCGCCATAGTTGATCCAAGGTAAATAGTTTCTAATCGTTTCCTACGTTACAAATCAAATGACAAAATTACAAATTAATTTATCTGACGTTGATTAATACATTAGTTACCAAAGTAACGCAGATCCGGCGGATCCAAACCAATCAAAATTCGAGAGCCGTTTGCCTAACTCTTAATAACGAGCGTCTAAATAAAAACCAGGTCAAGTAGGTTGTGATCGAGAATTTAGCCATTGCATTTACATAACAGAGTCACTAAATGTAGCCCAGGTTTTTATTTAGACGCTTGTTAGTAATATACAGGAACTCTAATCTACAGTCACCTGTGCGAAATTGTTGCCCACGGCCTTCACCACTGACTCGGGATTTTGGTTGCAGCATCAGCCCCAGACATCGGGCGATCCAGGTAGGTTCGTTTGTATCCGTTTCGATATTTTTTCTATTCGCCATCAGGTAACCTGACGTACACACTCGACCGTGGGACTAGTTTGCGTTTAGTCCTATTTTTGCTTCGTGTTTTGCAATACTTTGTTTTGGTTTTGGATTCCGATTCGTTTGGTAAGAGCGTGCGCGACAAAATCTTATCCAGGAAAATATTTTTCCCTTAATTAGGTACCTGATTCATAACAATAAGTTTCTTATTGCTTATGATAATACAGTCTCTTTTTTATATCAAGTATATTATTTTAACTTGAAGGCTTCCGCGGTCGTCGTCCATGTTTGAATTGGCTTCCGGTTGGAACCGCGTCACGTTGACTTCTTCTACTGCCGACGTTTCGTTCTCCATTGCAGAAGAACTTCCTCAGGGCTGCTGCTGCTGGAGGTGTTGCTGCTGCTTCTCATTAGTCGTTGAGACTGACTGGGTATGTCTGTTGTCGTGGTATTTATAGTGATCGGTGGGGGTAGTGAGTCGGAACGGTGACCGGGGGTTGGTCTGTTGGGACGTGACGGATCGTTAATGAGATGTTTCCAGGCATTGTGGAGGTAAAAGCCCCTTACAATCCGAAGGTATGTACCGAATTCCTTGTTCCTGTGGGCGTGTATACATCGGTGAAACAAAACGGTCTGTTAGTACTCGTGTTTCTGAACATGAACGCTGTACTAGACTACTACAAACAACTGGCTCGGCCCTAGCTGAACACAAACTAGAAACCGGTCACCAAATCCTATTCTCCGACACAAAACTTCTAGCCCGCTCATCTAATTTTTTCAATCGTAAAATCCGTGAATCCATAGAAATTCTCAAATATTCCAATAACCTGAACCGTGACACTGGCTTTTACCTCCACAATGCCTGGAAACATCTCATTAACGATCCGTCACGCCCTAACAGACCAATCCCCTGTCACCGTTCCGACCCACTACCTCCACCGATCACTATAAATACCACGACAACAGACATACCCACTCAGTCTCAATGACTAACGAGAAGCAGCAGCCACACCACCAGCAGCAGCAGCCCTGAGGAAGTTCTTCTGCAATGAAGAACGAAACGTCGGCAGTAGAAGTCAACGTGACGCGGTTCCAACCGGAAGCCAATTCAAACATGGACGTACGTATATTTAATCGAAGCATTACAGGAGTAAAATATTTTAAAATTTCAATGATCTTTTGAATTTACCACATGAGTTCTAAGTAACTACGACTTACGACGTACGTAGAAAAAAGAATTTACCGAGAATTTTTTTTGTCAAACTATCCAGAGTGTCCCAGATATTAATACCTATAAAGCTTCAGGTACTTCTTTTTTACAATCCAGAAGGGTCCCAAATATTGCAAGATTAGTTCTCTAAGTTTGATACTTTCAACGTTCGTGGTAAAAGGAAATTGTTAAACTTAGCAACGTTGCTGATGTATGCAGTTAATTCGATTTATGGAAGGACTTCAGATTAAGTAATTTTCAAAGATCTAGTTCCAAACGCAACGCTTTAATTAAGTATTTATTTTGCTGTACTCTGTTTTGCTGCACTCTGTTTTGCTGCACTCTGTTTTGCTGCTTTTAACAATAACCCAATAAAGCATTCGTGGGACGTTGAAGTGTGTTTGAAATATATTTCGTTAATGATAGAGGCTTGCTTACCGATTTGATAATAGTTTCTATTCCGTTTTTAGCCGTTTGCTTCGCAGTTATCTGTTAAAAGTGCTATCTTTGGAGGATTCGTACAAGAAAAGTACACTACCAAAGGAAATGTTATTCGCAGTTTTAGGTTCAGGAAATTACAGGAATATATTTACCTGAAGCTTTATATGCATTTCTGAGACATCCTGCATATTGATTGAGATATAAAACAGTGCATTGAAAGATTAAGGTGAATTTAATTGACAACGGTCGTGAAAGCCCAGGTTAACCCGAAATTATAATTTACAATCATTTACGTAATTTTGAACTAATCAAATGCAATACTTTTTTGAAAATTTAAAAGAAGTAACATGTGTTTTTTTAAAAATGCCATAAAGGTTGGCCATGAAAATTAAAACTCGTGTCGTAGCTTGACATTTAACACATGCCAAATCTGAAAATTAGAGTGAATGAATGGAGCTAAGACATGAATTTTCTTTTCCACAGCCACCCCTTATGGCATTTTTAAAAAAACACATGTTATATTAAATGCAATCTAATTTCTAGCAGATATGAAACCTGACACTTGCAAACATTTTTTCATTATAAATCCAAAATTCCTGAATTTAACGACAATTCACTATTTTACGTGAAGTAGTCATAGATGTTTCAGAATGTAATTTTTTTTCTAAAGCATTAAAGAAGTGAAGGGGACTGAAGTAAGTAAAGTTTCATTCGCATGCACTTTCATTTGTTATAAATATTCTTCTGAAATCAGAGCAACATGTAACATAAAAGCGCTGAAATAAATATCAGAAATTTCAGAAATTCACGAATAATAGCTGGTTGTATAATATCTACGAAATTTGAGTTGGCTTTACTGTGTTTATATAAATTTGTTTATTATTGCCACGAATTATTTAACAGATATTAAAAACCTGAATTACTGGCGTAGAATTTATTTCATTATTTCATATATTCAAGTTAATTAAAATAAATGAGTGAATAATAATTTTGAATGCATGCAATATTTACACTATTTAATTAAATTATTTATGTAGCATGAGTCGTAAGTACATAAATGATGGTTAATTTAAAAATCCCTAACACCATTTATCTGAATACAAGTAGCCTGATTTAACCTGAAAACTTTTTGATCACAATTTTAAAAACGATTCTAAACTATGTGAACCGATATGCACTTCGCTACTAAAGAAATAATTCTTAATGCTAGGGCTGAGAAGTATGTAATTCTTGGAAAATACAATATACTAAAAAAATTACCCAAAAAATTCTTGATGTTATTTTGTTTATAATATTACATTTAAATTAAAAATGTGTAAGTGTTTTGCACCTGCTAATATATTTTGCGTTATCGCTAATTCGGTCCGTTGCAAAAAACAAAGCACTTGTTGGCTCATTTCATTAATGCCTTTAGCATAATCATCTCGAAACTGAGATAATTAAATTCTGTTTAGCAACATGAAAGACAATACGGTAAACACAACGCCATGCTATAATAAAACAAATAAATCTGAGCCGCCACTGAAGTAACTTCGAATAAACTTTTTCATATTGATATTGGCGATGGTAATTACCTTTGGGAAAGCTAAAAACTTGGAGAATGTTTTCCTGCTCAACTTTAACTGTATCTACGATTCTGAGCTTCGATTTTGTTATGTGTATTTAAGAAAAAAAAAAAAAAAAAAAAAACGCAACTTTTGCTTCTACTTGAAAATAATTAGGGTTTGCATTCTCTTTGAGTTCTCTCACGTGTAGCAGTATTTTAAACTTAAAATGACTTAGAATATGTGTCTTTGTTTCGTATTTTCTTTTTTGTGTGAGATTTAATAGAATTGAGTTGATTATTATAATGCAAATGGTGTTAAAAATAATTTTCTTAACAGTATCTCAGAAGCTTCATTAATTTATTTTACTTTCCACGAAGCGAGGCACAAAGTATGTCCGACGTTCTAAATAAAATTCTACGTGGTTTAATATAAGATCGCAAAAGTTTGCGTGAATTAGATATTACTGGTGCGAAAGAAGTCAGATGTTAGCGCGTACACGGTAAGTGCTATTTATTAGTTCAGTTAGAATACTTAGGAGGTAGATTTCCATTATCGATATATTTAGCTAAGCAAATATTTTATTATAGCATATTAAATAACGGTTACTAATGCACTGCATTATAACCTATGACATGCAATTTCATTTTTTATATCTGACGTCTTTCCATACTTTTAATTGATTAGTATTGTATCGAGTGTCTTAAGGATTCGTATTTTTTTTTATAACTCCTATGGAGGTAGGCAAATTAGGAGAGGTTATACGGGTTCATCCGTCACATATTACAAAATTATTTTGAACTACTTATAATAATAACGGAGGTCCCTCTTGTTGAGAATTTTATCTTTGACACACTGTATATGATAGTAGGACACCAATAACGTTGATATTATCGGCAGTGATATTCGTTCTATTCTTCATCTGCTTCATATAACCTTTCCTAAACTTTTCGAAAGAATTCATCGTCATTTCAAGTGTACGTAATATGCTAATATATTTTCCACTTATCCATCTTTATTGCACCTTTATCTTCACTTTTTACCTTCCATAGACTTTCTTGTATTTTGAATTATCCTCTCGACTGTTTTATTCTGATATATTTGATATTACAATTTTCTCAGTACTTCATTGATAGCTGAATTACTTTCTTTACCCTAACTAAGATTTTCTCTGTCCGTTGTTCATCTGCACTAAGGCTTCCGGTTGAACAGCGTCACTAAATTTTTCTTGTATTCGTGTTTCGTGTTTGGCTACAGAATTACTTTTTCAGGGCAGTTGTCGCTGTGGCTGGTGGTCTTCCAAAGGTTCACATTTTGCCATTACTCCAAAATCCATTGAAAACGTTATAACTGCAGTTGAATCCAATTTAGAGGAAATATCGCAGATTCTATTCGCTACTAAACTTCAAATAAATATCTTGTACAAAGCCTCACATATCTTGCAAACAAAAGTATCTATAGATCCGCAAGGTAACCTACTTATCTTCAAATTCGTTTTCACCAAAATGCACATGCCAAAGTGCCATACAGTCACTATCATCCAGCGAAAGCCGTCTATATTTAACAAGCCGTGCTGATGGAAATTTGGCAACAATACAAGTAGTCCTGTGTAATGCATTGCTCTTGTTTGGTTCTGATCATTTCTTGATCTAAAGAAAGTGTGAAGTGCTGAAACTTATTAGAAACTTCATAAAGTTTGTTAATAATTCAATTAGGATACATTACCATAAGTATTTGTAATTAAGGTAAGTGAATTTTAGCATGTGATTTATAACCAAACTTTTACATTTCATAAATGTGTTCAATTAACATTTTAGGGTAAGTTCAGTTAAAAGTCTTGTTACAAACGAACAAACCTGTTACAAACGCATGTAAATCAAGTAAATTAAACACAAGGTTAGCGTTTACCTGACAAATCAAGCAAAATTTTGTCGAAGTGACCCAACCTTGAACTGAATTACCACGCAAATCGAACACAACTTGTAGTATTTACATGTTATTAATATTATCGTTTTATGTTGCAGATGCCAAGAAAATGTGTTGTTCCCGGATGTCAATCAAATTATGACAGTACTTTGAAAAAAGAACCCCCCCGTGTCAACGTTTTCATTTCCCAAAGATGAAATAAGAAAAGCAGCATGGTTACGTGCGATACCAAGAAAGGATTGGACCCCTTCTGCATCTTCTGCAGTCTGCATCAAATTTTTACTAACATTCTGTTGAGTAATTTTACGAAAAATAAACATTCTTCACTTCACACCATTGCTAATGGTCCAAATATGAAAAATGCAAACTTCAAACTTTCAAGTAGGTTGTATCTATCTTCATGTATTGTTATTTGGAAAATATATAAATAAATATTGTAACCCTGTGTCTAACGTGGGCGATTGAAAGCGAACGCGAAGCGAAGCGATGCGGCTACGACGCGATGCGAAGATTTCAAACCAATGATATCTCATAAGAGTGTAATGTGAGCGATTTCAAGCGACGCGAAGCGAAGAGTAAACCGAAGAACACATATAGGCGATCTCGACCACGATCACGATAGCGATAGCGATGGCGATCAAAATTACAATGTATCGCCAAGTCGCAACAGTATGTGCGAACTCATTTCTTTACTAGGGAGCGTTTGATCGCCATCGCCTATATGTGTCCAAGGCTTTAAGCTCGACCACGATCACGATAGCGATAGCGATGGCGATCAAACGCTCTTTAGTAAAGAAATGAGTCCGCACATACTGTTGCGACTTGGCCATACATAGTAATTTTGCTATCGCTATCGTGATCGTGATCGCCTATAGGGACCGTGCACATGCCAGCGTTCAGCGACGCCTGGCGGTGATTTATGCATTAGTGGTATGAAAACATTGTTTTTAGGTTAATACACCTGTGACACGTTGAAGCGACATTATTAACGTCACTCTGTAATTTTTAATTTTGCAATTACAATGGATGTTGAAATATATTTTAAAATCTTATTTATGTAAGTGGACGACCAGCTGGTAGTGGCCGGCCATCAGGCGCAGTCATCCTATGCATAACTTCAATAGCCAAGCGAAAATTTTGGTATTTGCGGAAGAAATTTTGCATGGCATTGATGGTCAATAAAATTTTTGGTTGTGCACAGATCTGTTGTTATTTCTTGTAATTGTATTAAAAATATTTAGGGCTTTTTCTAAATTTACTCAAATCTTGCAACAAGTTTTATTGTTTGATGATCAGTACAATTTCTAAATATGCAAAATTTATGCAAATCCTGCGTGGTGTCACTAATAGATGTGAAAATATATTACAAATTGAATTCTATTGTTTATGAGCACAGTATTTCAGAAAACACCTCAGAAGATCGGCAGTTGATTATTGTTGGACATGGACGTTTTCCGTTATTTCTAAATTTTTCCTTTCAAACACAGTGGATCTTAAATGCACGACCTCCGTACACAAATTTATGGAAATTTGCCTAACTGGAACGTATTCTTCACTCTTTTTTGCTCTTTTACACCCATTTGTATAAATAAAATGGGTAACGAGAGTGACTCATAGAATTAATGTAAAAGTGCTATAAATTAAACAAAAATCTGAGTACAAATCTCAATTTAAGAAACATCACTAATATAATCAGTCTTTTAATACAATTAACACAAAGTATTCCAGTTAAATAGTATAAAACATGTTCCACATGCATTTGACATGAAGTCGGTCTGATGATCGGTTGGGGCTATTGTTTATATTGACTTCTTCACATGAAACGCATACCATCAGTATCCTGACCATAAATACCAAGACTAACCATCCGTTAATCATCAACCGCATTTGAAACTGGCCTACATTTGTTGACTTGCTTTCCGACTTCTCATGAAATTCTTCAAACTTTCATTTCATCTGAGTCTCCTGCACATTTTTCGAATAGAGTACGTTGTACTTAATGACTAATCGATATTGAAATTTATGAATCACTTTCAAAACAACATACAAACTTAAATGTTTCAATCCATATATATTTTCTTGATACTGTCTGGATAATTGTAAAGTTTAACATTCTTCCTGTTACTATAACTCTTATGACAATTTACAGTTGTAGTACATAATAACTATTTGATCTTCTGGTATGAAATTAATTACAAAATTCAAGGTCAAATGCACACTGGGCATTTGAAATGACAGATGTACATTTGAACTGTCGTCATACTGTCACTCGTGTTTTCATACCACTTATGCAAAATATGGCCATTGGTGGCGCTGTCATCGCATGTGCACGGTCCCTATATGTGTTCTTCGCTTTAAAGCGAAGCTGTCAAATAATTTGTGATTTTCGCGCGAATTCGCGCGAAATCTCCCATACTGGGGACTGATTATACAAAGATATGCTCAAAACATTAACTTTTATGGATAATTTTGTACTAAGAAAAACAATTTACAATTTAGTTGAATGAATTATTGCTAATGCAACGTTGCCAAGTGTAGCAGCAAGGCTTGTAAGATAGAGATTACTTTGATCCAGCAATTAATATCAACCAGAAGATTTTTCTGGTATATAAACTAATTAGTTAATCCTGTCGTTACTTTTGTGGGGCTCGCAGGTTGCCTAGCGACAACAAAACGTCAAGATGACAGATGTCAGAAACGTCAAGACGAGAAACATCACAATATGACAGTTGTCAGAAACGACAAAATGACAGACATCGGAAAGATGACAACGGCAAGTAAACAAATTCGAGAGAATCGTCACGTAAGAAATTGTTTAACAAGCAACGATGACGACCGATGTAAATAAACAAATTTAGACCGCCCCACGACGAATTAGCGCAATTTGATCATGATTGGCTCGTGATCAGTCGCTTAGACAACCTGCTAAGTAAATACGAAAAAACTGCTCCTCTACATCGGTGATTCGTTCTTAGAACAATGAAAACAAAATTAAAACATCCCCGCAACGGAAAAAGTCCCATAAAAGCGAGAACACAACCTCGCCACCAGTTAGTTGATCCCGAGGATCCCGAGTCAGGGAATCTACAGAAATAGTTAATGAATTACTTTTTTCTTCGGATTTATCTGATGAGAACATTAGTTTCCTTAAATCTTTACTTAAAATTACACTACAACAAACTTTCTTCTCATTTAATAACAAAATTTATTCTCAAATTTTGGCTATGGGTTGTGGATTATCTCCGTTCGTAGCAGATATATTTATGAACAAATTAGAACTAAATTATTTTTCTTCAAACAGCCCTTATAAAATAAATTCATTAAATTCTATGGAAGATATGTTGATATTTTTATAATATCAGGATGTCTGTAAAAGGTCTCTACAAACACCTACCACATATTCCTTAGACCAAAATAAGCCGATTGAAGTAAACTTACCTTAATACAAAGGTGCTTAGTTTGGGCGTTATACAGCCTTCAAGTTACAATTTTGAAATCGTTTTTTTAATATAATTTTAAAACGGCTTATGCGATTTGCTAAAATTTGGTACATTGACGTAGTTTTATGAGACAGATAAACCCATGTCAAAATTATGATTAACATCAATCCATAGGCGGAGAACGTGGGTTTTTAAATTATTGTACGTTTCAAATTTCTACGCCAATGGAAGAAAAGGGGTTTATGCATAAAATTTAGATTGTGTAACTTTTTTACTACAAAAAAGGTACCCATGATAAGACTCGATTACTCTCATGGTTTTAGCGAAATTTGAATTTTAATAATTTGCAGTATGTTTTACAAACGTTTATTAAAATGCAACTATTTGAATAGTCTTCATGCCATTTTCATTATTTGTATTATTGTTTAAGTTACTTAATTTAAACCAAATGTCATAAAAGTGTCCACCCTTTGCATGCATACAATGATTTATACGACGAAGAAAATTAAATTGTATTCTTAGCATAACTTCTTCATCACCTTTAAGATTATTTGTTGCTACCATTTGTTTCTAAGGTACTAAATCAACATACTTCGTATAGAGGTAACGCATTTAGTGATTTTTTTATATCTATCCTTGTCGCACATTCCTCTCATCTAGGGATAAAAAACAGTTGGAAATATTATTTGAAGTGACGTTTGTCAAAGTTACTGTCAGTGGTTAAGAAAATTGAGTTTAAATATCGCATCCCAAACTTTTATCGCATGACATTTAATGATTCCGCCTTTTTCGTAAAAGAAACATTCTTCACTTCTCAAAATAACAACTTTTTGATTGGTAAATAACTAACTAGACATAACCTAATACACTTTTAAATTGAAACCAGTGACATTGCGGTAAACAGAATTCCCTAAAACTGTTGTCTTCCTTATTGCACTTGCGACAATTATATTTGTTATCTTTGTTTCTCAACCCTCTCACGAGAGGAATGGGATTGCGTTACCTGTACGGAGTGTTGATTTAGTACCTTATTTGTTTCATCTCGAATACGCCCTCTAACAACGGAGGGAAGAACTGTTCAACGGTTCTTCCCCCGTCATTAGAGGGCATGGAGAATGTTGTCACATTCTGTAAATGATGTTCATTGTTTTGGTCTGTTGATAAAACTATTGTCAAATTTAGAACACCTGAATTATTATTAAGTTGGAAAAGGTGCTGTAATAATAATTTAGAAAACTTAAATATGCGTGATTTATCATGGCTGTACAATATACCAACGCAGAATATACCGATATGTTATTGATATTTGGATATTGTCAAGGAAATGTTCGAGAGTGTGTTAGGTTTCCAAATCGTCGTATACCAAGTCACCCAACGTTTGCTGCCGTTAGAGACGCCTTCGGCCGCTTTGCTCCTCAAACCGCTAATTATGGAAGGCAGTGTTTGGTCCCTGAAGTGGAAGAAGAAATTTTAGAACATGTTGAAGAAGATCCAGAACTAAGCACCAGACGAATAGGTAGAGAACTAGGAATATGTAAAGATGTCGTTCTTGCAGTAATTAAAGAACAGTTACTTTATCCATGCCATAAGATGGCAGTTCAAGATCTCTTATTCCATGATCTTGAAATGCGCCTGGGCTTTTGTCGGTTTGTTAATAGGCAAAGAGAAAAAGATTTAAATTTTGGCAACGATATTTTGTTTACCGATGAAACGTGAAGGGGTAACTAATTTTCATAATGAACACGTTTATGCAGTTGAAAATCCGCATGCAATCAAGGTAAAACATTTTCAACACGAATTTAAAATAAATAATACATTGCCAGATTTGTTAGAAGATCTACCTCTACAACTTCGGAGAGATATGTGGTTTATGCACGATGGAGCTCCACCACATTTTTCATTACAAATAAATGGATAGGTAGGTAATGACGCACCTATAAATTGGCCACAACACCCATGGATTATTTTTTCTGGGTATATCTGAAGTCCATAGTTTACAAGACACCTGTAGATAATGAAGAACAACTATGGCAGCGTATTCAAAGTGCAACAAATAATCCTAAAGGTGATGAATAAAGCCCGGATTTTTAGGCACTTAAAATGATTGAATTAGGCAGGCAAATAGGCAGTTAATGTCTAAGAAATAGGCGCACTTTTAGGCAGCCTACAAAAGTTAGGCTTTTAATAATTTCTCCTCTTTCGTCGTTTTATAATCAAAAAATAATATTAATGCTTACGTGGTCATTTATTAAGAAATTGGGGGGAGGGTCTTAGGAGCTTATGAAACTCTACAAGTGAATCAAACACATAATTCGTCGTAAGGAATGTATTGTAAAACATACTTTAAATAGGGTTCATAAATTGGCGTTTAAGTCAAAAATCCAGACAGTACCTAAAATGGTTTCCTTCCTTATAAAGTAGGACTCAATAATAGAGGACCTCTTTACAGCTTCCTCTATTAGGGCTCTTCTATTTTTCTAGGGGGCTCTAGGGGAGCCCCACACTAACCACATCACCTACACCAGGAATATTTAAATTGGAATACCCACTCGCAAAAAGGGGTCGACGATAAAGTTAAAGAGGAAGTTTTTAAATTTGAACAAAGATATACAAATAAAATAATAAGGGGGACGCTTCTGTTCACAAGAAGGGTTCGGCGAATACTTTATAAAAATTATATGAATGTGAATGTGAAAATTTGAAACGCAACCGTTCGCGAAAATGATTCGGTGAACATCACTTAATTTTTTGAATCTTCTCTTTCTTTGTTTACATTTTCAAAGCTCGAGCCCTTTTTGTAATTTGCTGGTGACATCTGTGCTGGCCCCCCTTTTGGTCTCACTCATTTAAGTCACTGGAGTGACTTAAGTTGCTTATCTTCGGGGGATTGCGAGGTGTTTATGGACCGGCTCTACCACCTTGCGTGGGTGAGGTTCTCGCTCTTTATCGCGTAGCTTATTAATTTTAACATATCGTAATGGTCATATATCGTAAGAAGAGTCAGTATTTTGGCTAAAGTTTGTCACTTGGGCCTCTTAGTGTCTTAGATTGTTATACTAACAATTAAAGCGTGCAATTCTTTCGTGAATAATCCTAAAGTAATTTTACTTAAATTGAAAAAAATTGAATTTCAATTTTCAATGTTGCAACGTTGGGTTTAGCTGAACAAGTACAGTGTCTTTAAAATGTTTTGGCAAGCAAAAACGTATTTCCACACACAGAGAAAACAATTCATTAAAATTAATTATACAATAATTTAGGCATAAAATAGGTAACAAAAAATTTTATAGGCGCTTAAGCTATAAAACTAGGCAAATACTTAAACTAGTGTAAAAATAGGCACTCAGGCACGAAAAAATATACATCTCATTCTAATAAAAATTGTAATTTAAATGCTTAAAACTTAATTGCCTACGTTTTTTGTTAAACAAATTTTAGGCAATTGCCTAAAAATCCGGGCTTCAGTGATGAAGAAGTTATACAAAGAATATAATTTAATTTTCTTCGTCGTATAAATCATTGTATGCATGCAAATGGTGGACACCTTGAACAGTTTTTATGACATTTTTATTATTTGTATTTATGTTTTAGTAACTTAATTTGTTTAAATTCATGTTTTAGTAGGTTATTTTGTTTAAATTAAGTAACTAAAACATTAATACAAATAATAAAGATGGCATGAAAACTGTTCAAACAGTTGTATTTTAATAAACGTTTGTAAAAGTTACTGCAAATTATTAAAATTCAAATTTCGCTAAAACCATGAGAGTAATCGAGTCTTATCACGAGTACTTTTTTTTTAGTAAATAAGTTACACAATCTAAATTTTATACTTAAATCTCTTTTCTTCCATTGGCGTAGAAATTTGAAACGTACGATAATTTAAAAACCCACGTTCTACGCCTATGGATTGATGTTAATCATAATTTTGACATGGGTTTATCTGTCTCATAAAACTACGTCAACAAATTTTAGCAAAATCGCATAAGCCGTTTTAAAATTTTAATAAAAAACGTCCAAACTAAGCACCTTTGTATTGAGGTAAGTTTACTTCAATCGGTTTATTTTGGTCAAAGGAGTATGCGGTAGGTGTTTGTAAAGACCTTTTACAGACAGCCTGTATAACGGACCTACTTCTTCTTTAAATAATTTACTAAATGAATTAAATTCTCTTCATAACAATATAAAATTTACTTTAGAAATTGAACAAAATAATTCAATAACCTTTTAAATTTAACTATTTTCAAAATACATAATCAACTTAGATACAAAATTTATAGGAAACCCACATACACACATAATTATATTAATTATTATACTTTTTCACGGTGTCTTTTCTATCCCTGTCTATGAGTCAATCTGATTTCAAACATGAAATTAATATAATTATTCAAATAGCTTACTTAATAATTTTCCAATTAAACCTGTTTTCAATATTTTTAAACGTATTCAAAATAAAATAACCAACAACATAATTTTCCCAACATTGGAAAATTCCAAAACTCAATTGTGTTACTTTTCTATTCCATATATGTCGGTCCTTTATCGAACAAAATTAAGCCATTCTTAAAATCTTTAGAACTAAATGTTTCTTTTTCTTCAATGTTAACTTTCAAAAATTTATATTCAAACAAAGATCTTTTAGATAATTTTTCTAAAAACGGTGTTTATTCTTTAAAATGTCGGTAATTCTTGTGATGCTACATGTATGTAGGACAAACTGGAAGAAGTTTGCTTCTTCGAGTTAATGAACATTTAAGATCGTTACGTTTAAACAAAGTAGCTTCCACGTTTGCTAAACATTTGACAGAAACAGATCACGCTTTTGATCGTTCTAATAACGTGAAATTTTTACACAACTTACCTAGAGGAAATAAATTAAAGATGATAGCTGAGAATCTAGAAATTTTTTTATATGTATAAAAATATTTTTTTCTATGAATATTATTAACGAGCAAACAATATCTAACACAGATAATCTTTTCAAATCAATTCAGTGGAATTTGTGTGACAGATCATTACGTCTATGACATAATAAAAATAAAAAAAATTTGTTTATTAACAACCCTTTATACAAAAAGTTATCAAATTATTCTTATAAAATTATAATTATTATATACTTTATCTAATATTACAAATTATTATATATTTAACAAAATTATTATTAATTATTTAATTTTAGGTATATTATAGAACTTGAAAATGCCTTTTTAGGCGAAACCGGTCGTTCGAAAATAAAAAACCTTGTGCCAAAGACAAAGCATTTAATTTATAAAATTCTGTTATGTACGTTAAATTTAAACAATATTGGTGGATTTCACAAACGTTACTTATATTTAATCAATCGTTAAAAGTACACGTTATAACTATGGTTACATGTGCTAAAGGTATAGGAATGATTATTCTTAACCAATGATTAAATTTAATTGGCTTTTATGAAACCCAGCATTAGACTTGTAAAAAATTATTTGTATAGATCATGGGATCTTATTTTGTTGACTTCAAATATAATGTAAAACATTGTGTATACGTCACGATTGTAACCACCCAGGTATACCTACATATATGTATGTATATTCCGAAAGAGAGAGAGAGAGGAATAGGTGAGTTAGATAAATTCATAAAGCTTTAATGCCTGCTGAAAAATACTAGGTACAATCTTTCCCGGTTATCCCATTTTGCGCTCGTAATCTGATGCGTCCCGGCAGCAAGCAATATGAAGGTTGTATTTTAATTACGGGGCGTTATTCGAAGGATTATGATGTCTGTAAATTAATTAATTCGCTATGAACTTGCGTGTGCATGTAATGTGCATTCGGAAATGCGCATTTCCTCGCAGCAAACACCTTTATTAGTAAAGTTTACTATTTGCATTTGCATAAACGCACGTGATGTGATGATTAAGTAAATATCATCTCTAAAATTTAAAGCTGTCGTTGTTATTAATATTCTTAATGTGGTTCGTTAAGCTTGTATTTATATCACAAATTCTTTAAAACGGACACTGAAATTGCGCACTACCACTTAACGTTTGGCTATCGTTTGGCAGCTTCGTCAGTGAAAAGTGAAGTGAAAAAAGATAAAACAAGGTTGTCAATGGAAACTGAAAAAGTAAATTGATCTTTTTTTAAGCCTAAAAATTAATTTTAAACTTAATGTAATAAATATTTTATTTTAATAAATGTATTTGTACTTTGTACAGAGATATTTTGTAACTTAATCTTGTATCGTCTTATCAAACATTTTTCCTTTGCGGGTGGTAGAAAAACGTCAGTCTGATTTTTTTTTAGTGAACGATACGATCATCAGAATGGTAATGGTTTATTAAATTTTTTGAAACATCTAAATTACTATTGTTCAAGTAATCATTGCTACTAAAAATCAGTTGCGCAGGTAATTAGTACTTTTTGATTTTAGGATTTGTTTTTGTAGTGCGATCATTGCGATACGAGATTTTTATCTCAAGATAATTTTGCCGAAGCGATATCACAGTTCGGTTGCTAATGAAGGAATTCCATCTTCTGTGTTTGAAGTAGATTCGATACTTATCGCTAGAGACTAGTAGCAAGTGTCTCTTAATTGGAGGTGAGCAAAACCGCTAATTTTTCTCGAAGTAGTATGATAAGAAGGTCTTGGGTCGTAAATAAAACTCATTACAACTGGATTATTATTTTACGTCCTTAACCCTTTGCCTCCTCCTACTGGTTACGTCTGGTAATCACTAAGTAATTATTTAGTCTACTGTTTCCTGCTGGACCACTGGCGTAACCACTTCGAATATATATCGCCTAAAGCTCCATCTATTAGTAATAAAATACACTAGCCTGAATTTGTAACCTGTGTGGTTTTACTTGTGGGTGCGTTTCCCGAATTTTAAGTGATTGAAACAGGTGATTGTATTTGTTTATTTACGAACTATGAAATACTGGAAAATTAATAATGGCTGGTAAGTAAGATAGTTATGGATTATTATAATAGATTATTAAAATTCAGTACAGGTTTTTGGTTGATTATAAGATTTGATTGAGGTTTATATGTGGTGGTTTCGTGGGGTAACCACTAGGAATGTATAACATAACTAGTAAAATTTGTTTGAGTTGTTGATTTCTCTGATTTGGTGAACAGGTAAAGGAAAGTGGTCATTTCAAGAACTTGAAAGATTACAAGGGGAAGAAGTATGGGAGATTCTGGCAGAAATACCATCCGACACAGAATCACTGGCATCTGATGCGTTGTCAGACGACGAAGAAGACTTTACTCCTGAGAATGCAATTGATATTGAGCAGAATGAAAAAAACAATGGCATTGTAATAAATGACGATTACGATAGCGAAGATGATCTACCACTTGCAAAATTAGCACGGGTAGACGCTACTTTGTAACAAAGAAAAGTAGTATGGGAAAAAGAAAACTTTTTTGAGCAACCATCTTCATTCTCACACGCTTGTGGTCCTACTGTAGAAGACTCCGCTGAAACTCCTGTACAAATTTTCGAATGCTTGTTTCCAGAGGCTTTGGTGAATGATATAGTATTTCATACAAATTTGTATGCTACCCAACAAACAGCACAGAAGGGAAATAAAAGTTTTCAACCAACTACATCTGATGAAATGAAAACCTTTTTAGGTATAAACATCATCATGGGAGTAAAAAAACTTCCAAGCCTGAAGGACTATTGGTCTCCTCGAGAATCTATCAGAGATTTCTATATTTCAAAAAATATGTCGCGAGATAGATTCTTTTGGTTACTAAGGCCCAGTATTTCATTCAGAGTTTAACTTTAAGCTTCGTTTTATTTCTACGGAAACAATTGTCTTTACAATTATTACCATGGGAATAAAACGAAGCTTAAAGTTATACTCTGAATGAAATACTGGGCCTAAGTAATTTGCACTTTTCAGATAATTCATTGCAGTCAAAAAAAGGAGAACCAAATTTTGATAAACTCTACAAAGGTTAGACTATTTTTAGATGTAATTACAAAAACGTTCAAGCAGTTCTATTCTCCGGGAGAATTTCAAGCCGTTGATAAGAGTATGATAAAATACAAGGGTAGGTCATCTATAAAGCAGTACGTGCCTTTGAAACCCACAAAACGTGGTTATAAAGTGTGGGTCCGCGCTGATGAATTGGGCTGCATCTGTGAATTTCTGAAAAGGATCTGGGCGCCAGAGTAGTGAAAGATCTTACCGTCGAATTGAAAGCAAAAAATCATCGGTTGTTTTTTGATAATTATTTTACCAGCGTGCCACTCTTACTGGATCTCAAAAAAAAAACCAAATTCATGCGTGTGGAACACTAAGGAAAGGTAAAAAGTATCTCCTCAATGATTTTATTCATGATAAAGCCCTTGAACGAGGGCAATCAGATTGGAGAATGACGGAGGATAAATTAGTATGTCTCAAGTGGAAAGACAGAAAACCTGTTTATTTCCTCAGCAACTGTCATAATCCCGAAGAACTTACCACTATCAATCGACGTAAAAATGATGGTACTTTGGAAGCAATTGACTGCCCAAGCCTTGTTCATGACTATAATAAACACATGGGCTTTGTGGACAAGGCGGACATGCTAAAAAAGTGCTATGCCATTGATCGAAAAAGTAAGAAATGGTACGACAGAATTGTTTGGCATTTTTTGGACACTACTGTTGTGAACTCGTACATAATATTCCAGAGACGAAGCACTGGATCAACTTTGGATTTAAAACAATTCCGAATTAACATTGCTAAAGGACAATTGGAGCAGGACGTATTTCGCAAAAGAAAAGGAGGAAATCAGTCGAAGTTGTCAACCATTATAAAAAAGTAGTACCCTTAGAGAAGAGAATGGACAAAGCAGCTCACTTGCCAGTTTATGGTACATCTAGACGTTGTGCGGTATGCAGTACAAAAAATGAAACTCACAGGAGCAGATGGAGTTGTTCAGTATGTGATGTGTGGCATTGCCTCAGTGATAAGCGGAACTGCTTCTTCAATTACCACCGAAGTAACTAGTCCTACTGGTTATATGGTGTAACCACCTTTTTTTGAAAAAAAGAAAATTTTGTGTTGGATTAAAATTCGTGTTTATGTTTTAGTTTGTATTATTACGAAGATATTTTTTAATAAATCTGTAAATTTTAAAATAAAAGTTATTTCAGGATTTAAAGGGTTAAGTAATTGTTTCATTTTCTTGAACATAATTTTAAAATATTTTAGAACTGCGAACTGCATTTGGAGTGCTTGCTTGCCTCATAAAAATAGACTGATTTATGATAAGGTATACTGTTGAGTATCCTAATAATTGAAATAATCATTATTCTCGTGATATAATAACCAATTTAAAGATGGCCACTGACGATACAACAGTGCAGTACAGCAGTGTTGGATGAGAATGTTGTACGATTCTATCAAAAGCTGAACGAGTCCAATCACGATAAAAGCGTATAAAAACAATTGTGCTGGACAGTAATACTTGATTTCTCGTACAAATTTGTTGCAAACGTCCGCAGACTATACAATTTTTGACACGATTCAACAAGATCGTACTGCTGCAGACAGTCCGTTCTGTCTGCCGTCAAAATCGATCCAACGGTATTGGTCGTGCACACAGACGATCAAATTCTTATCAGTTTCGTCGTATCTAACAAAATTCTACTGCACTGCTGGATCGTCAGTAGCCAGCGTAAAAATTGATTATTATACAAACTACGACGAAGGTTATGACAATCTTGAAAAACAAGAGAAGGATGATATCCACTACATGCAGTTATTTTGCATGCCCACAACTACAACATTTGTGTTAACTAACAGAACTCGTTACTTCAATGTCTAAGCTTTGATAACATTTACAAAGTTCAATAACGTACTTTCTATTTTCTTTGAAAAAATTAGGAGCAATTAAAATTAAAACCTTTGCATATGTGATTATTTAAAGAATTGTGTTTTATGTTGAAAAACTAATCCTCGCCACAATATTTTTCGTCTTTCAATTAATTAATATTACGGACTTGTTTATATTTTGTATAAGGTCTTAATTTAAAAACTAATGCAAACTTAGTAGGATGTAATTTTCATCTTTACCAATACCACAGTTTATTGTAAACAAATATTTCGTCATAAACTGTTCTGAATTGAAGGATACTTAGATTATTATTGAATGCACTCTAAAGTTGTCAAAAATAATTCGAGACGATCCTAACAAAAAGGGCAGCTACTACTTAAGATTTTGATGTCTGTCATCTAGTCATCTTAGTTAAAGAAAGCTATCATTTTGTTTCTGCAATTTTATTAATCTGGTAATTTTTTACATTTTGCAAGAAAGTTTCAATGTTGGTTTGCTCGATTTTTATGATGACGCGCATACAAAAGGAAACGGAAGAGAAAATGCCAGTTGGATACATATCCTAACAATTGATAAAAGCAAGTTCGTTCTTGTTATATATTTAGATGTACATAAACAAAGATACACGGAAAATAACAAGCAAATCAATTATATGCATACCGTTCACGATCTTTTTTCGGAAGAGGCAAGGGCGTTAGGATGGTATTTTTGTTGTTGCCCCTGAAAAATATAGAAGTCATTAAATTGGGTAGAACTTTTTGTTTCTTTGTTTTGTTTTGGTGTAAACAGCAGTTTTGATCGCTACATGGCGCGGTCAATTCTTGACCTAAAATAAAAACCGACCTGTATATTTCTAAATTTAGCATGGCTAGTTTCTATCAACAATGTAGATTTATATTAAAGCAGAATTTGTTCGCTGTTGCTTCGTTCTGTTTTGATCCTTTTCTGGTCTTTAGCTAAGCTACAAAAAAGGTTCGTTTTTATTAGGTAGCAAAATATCGAAAAAATTTAGGTGCGAGTGGAGTATAGGTTTGACCTGGACTTTCTTATACAGCGATAACAATAATATCACAAAGTTAATGAAACAGATTTTATTTTAAAAAATAATGTCCTTTCTTTAATATAAACTTATCCCAACGATCAGGCAACTTGCAAATACCGACAGAGAAAAATTCTTTTGGTCGTCTGCCAAGTCAATTTTGCACCGCTTCTTTTACCTACTCATTCAACATAAATTTCGTGCGTCCCAAGTATCTGCTAGGAGGCCTAAACTCTAAATTATCAGCTTTTCAGTCAATTAAGAAATCTATCAAAATTTTTGGCTGCTACTATATGTATAGATGAATTTTGATAGAAATTATTGATTTAGTTGAACAGTAATCCGTAATAAATTATCAAGAACTAAAAAAATCGAATATTGCCCGTCGACAGGATGAAAAGGGTTAGAGGTGTGCAGCCCTGCGAATCAACCGGGGAATTCTTAACATTATCAAGGCACGTCAGTCGGCGGCGCACAGGTAAAGCGTATTATTGTGTAGAATAACAGAACAGAAACAATGAGCCGAAATGGAAGCACTTCGGAATAAGATAGGCTTATTCTAAAACGGTGCGCGAATGCTATTCCGACGTGAGTCGATTTGAATGCTCATAGATAAACTTGTTGAAACGCTGGGAGATACACGAGGCGCGATAGCCGAAGAAAGGAAACGCCGCCACAATGCGTTTTATCGGAAACGCCATGCCGCTTCCACTTCTGTGACGGGCGCTCGGTTCTCGTCAAAAATTAATTTTAATCAAAGCGTTTCTCGTCGTTTTCACTGTGGAGAAATATGTAGGTACTGTCAAAATACATCACGTTTGTTATTTTAATCCCGTGATTAGTACATCCAGTCCTTCCGACTTAATAGTACATCCAGTCCTTCCGACTTAATAACGATGATAGTAGAAAGCAAGAAAGGTATTGTGTTTACGATCAAATGTGTTTGTCAAGTATAGTTTAGAAAGCACATATCAATACATGTACACAGCAATGGTTTCTTGGTTTCAGATCTATAATTGAAAATGTAGCGTCGAGATAATTTAGTGAAATAATTACATTAATTTTTTCGGAACTATCTGTACAACTTCAGAGCATACTACAGAGTTTCATTACTACAGGACATACTGCTCTTAGAACTACGTTAAGTTTAGCACAGAAATCGATTTGTCACAAATTTTGAGAAACTTTCTTATTTACTTACTTATCCGAGTCGCCTTCCTTGCAGCGTCGAGGGTGTAAGTTGAGCCCGGACTTCCTTTGATAAGAACCTTCCATTTACTTCTATCTTTAGTTAATTTAACTGCACTTTTCCACTCACAATTATTTCTATTTAATAACGCCCTTATCACTTGTTCGCCCACGTCTTCTTCGACCGTCCTCTTCCTCTTTCCTTTACCTTTGTTTCATATATTTCTTTTAGCCAACCTTTTTTCTTGTGTCTTCAATACACGCTCCCATCGTCCTATCTTTTTTTCAATTAGTTTATCTATAGATATTATACCCAGTGCCTTTCGATTGTCTATATTCCTTAGTTTCCTGTATTGATTCACCTACTTATCATCTTTTTAAATTCATAACAGATATCTTGTCAAAATTAGGACCTCAATTCATTTACAACACAAAAAATTCTTTGTTTTGTTAAAAAAATTAAAGACACTATTATACCCAATGATTATGTGTTGATTTCACTTGATGTAACTTCACTGTTTACTAATATTTCTAAATAACTTGTTTTAAAAATCTTAGATGAAGATTGGGAGTGCATTGAGCCACTCACTAACCTACCTAAAAACATGTTTATCAACATTGTTAATTTCTTATTCGATAACAGTTTCTTTGCTTATGACAACAAATTTTATAGCCAAATCTTTGGTACAGCAATGGGTAATCCCGCTTCACCCGTCATTGTTATGAATAAACTTTTGAATATGTACTATCATTCCGGAGTTTCCGTTTAATGTCCCATTTTAATTTTGTTATGTGGATGATATTCACCCCAATTCTATAAGTCATAACAATATTGCTAAGTTAACAATATTTTTAAGTGAGATATTTTGACCAATCAGGGCTTAAATACAAAGGATTTCTATGTACTGATTGGTCAAAATATCTCACTTAACAATATTGTTAACTTAGCAATGTTGTTATGAGTTACAGAATTGGGGTAATAGTCACGGCAATTCCAAAGGATTCCCAAGAGTTGGTTTTATCTACATTCAATACCTTTCATAATAACTTAAAATTTACTTTAGAATTAGAACAAGAAAAGAAACTTTCATTTCTGGATGTGTTACTTGAAAGGTACCATCATTACTGATTGGCACATTAAACCTACCAATGCAGGTAAAATCGTTAACTATCATTCAGTCCATCCCTTAAAACAAAAAATAGCCACCATCAAATCACTTAAACACAGAGTCATCATTTTGTCTCATACTTCACTTTGGGAAACAAAAAATTTAATATCATTAAACGTCTGGCATGTGATAATGGCTACCCCAATAAACTCATCAACCACCTCTTGAGTGACACACCCAGAAAACAGAACAACTCAAGTACAATAGTTGCGAAAAATAAAAAAATTCAAAATACCGTTCATTCCCCATTTATCACACAACTTAAGCAGAATTTTAAATCACACTAAATGCAATATCACTTTCTGCCCAATGAAAACTCTAAATAGTTTATTTTCCAAATTAATATGTAAAACTCCTATACAAGAATTGTCTTTAATAGTTTGTAAAATAAATTGTTCTGATTGTAACTCTTCTTATATAGGCCAGATCAAGCAAAAAATGATTAATACTTAGAATAAAATTTCACATTTATGATTGTAAACTATCTAACAAAGATAAATCTGGAAAAACTGTTTTAGCCTTAATCATTTTAAAACTGGACATAATTTTGATTTTGAGAACGTTCGTATTCTCGATTATGAAAAGAGTTTACCAAAAAGGCTTATTTCGGAAAAAGCAAAAAGGCTTTATACAGTTAACCTCATGGCTTAACAATTTATTGTAATTTTATTTTGTGCTTGTCTAATATCTTACGTTTATTTACAATTTTTTAAAGTGTATTTAGTTTTAACAATCTAATATTCGAACTTTAGTTTATGAAATTCTTTGATATTTAGCTTGTAAGTTCTTGTGGAATTTTTTTCTTTTTTGTACTTTACACTTTAACCACTAGCTTTGGTAGCATTTTTTAATTTAAAAATCGTCATGTTGTCGTTAATTCTTGTCCAGAGGTAATTTTTTCAAAATTTTGTTAATCACTTATTACTACCCTTATTTGATTAATTTTAGCCTCTGAAGAAGGTCACTGAAGTTGCACCGAAACTGTCAGCTGAATGAACAAATAAACTAATTCTCTCATATTAAGTATTGTCCTTATACCGTACAACTACTTCATACTTCAAAATTTTACTGAGGACATCATTTTGAATCAAGATATATTGCTTATATTTTGTATTTACAGTTGGTTCTTGTCCGATGAAATTTGTCTCACAAAATCTTCTAAGCGGACACTAAATCGCGCAACTATACACTTTACGTTTCGCAGTCGTTCGACTGCTTCGTCAGAAGTGAAAATTATGTTGTCAAAATAAACAAGGTTGTCAACGGAAACTGAAAAAGTAACTTGATTTTTTTTTTTATGTATATTATATTTATTTTTTAATCTAAAAATAATTTGAACATTACAAATGTTAAAAATTGACAGATCTATGTTCTATTTAAGGAATCGAGAAAACTACAAAATGTATCGTTTAAATTTGCAAAATCAGTACGTTTATTAATAGAATTCGACGACATTTTTATTTTACACATTTCAATAAAACGTCTTTTGAAAATATTAGACCTGTAATATAAAATGTTAGTATTTTCAAAATCAAAATTATGGTCATTTTCTAATGAATGTTCTACAAGCATTGAATGATTTTGATTATTTTTTTGATATGATATTTATGTTGGTTCTAGACGTTTTTTTAAATTTTGGCTTGGTTCTCCAATATAACATGAATTACAATTGAAACATTTAATTTCATAAACTACGTTTTATTGTTTTAATTTTGGTGTTTTGGTTTTAAATTTGAGAAAATACTATTTAAATTATTTACAGATTTGCTAGCTAAAATTAAATTGTGTTTTTGAATATGTGTTTAAATGTGTCATATAGTGGTTCAATGTAGGGTAATGATATGTATCTTTTGTTTGAAGTTTGTTTATTGTTATTGTGGATTTTTGAATTTTGTAAATATTTAACACGATTTTTATTACTGATTCTATAAGATTTATTGGATAAGAATTTTGAACAAGAGTCTTTTTTATTAAATTTAAATTATCATAAATGAAAAGTTTATCTGAAAGTAAACAGCTCGATCTGTTAAAGAAATAATTGTTGCAATTTTATAGTTTTTGTAAGCATACGAATGAAAATTAATATATCTACCTGACCACGTAGGTTTATGAAACCAATTTGTTATTAATTTGTTATTACGTCTGATGATATTTACATCTAGAAAACTTAGTGAATTGTTAATTTCTTTTTCTACTGTAAATTGTAATCTATTATGAAAAGAGTTAAATCTACTTAAAACAAAGTCTACTTTATCTGAAGGCAAAATCAATAAAATATCATCGACGTAACGAAAATATAAAGTTAAATTGAAAGGTAATGAGTTAATGACACTTTTTCTAGTTCCTGCATGACAATTTCAGCTAAAGCAGGCGATAAAGGAGACCCCATTGCTGTACCGAAAATCTGTTTATAAAATTTATCATTAAAAGCGAAATAAGATGTTTCAAAACATAAAGTAACAATTTCTAAAAAATTTTCTTTGGAAATGTCTGTAAAATCTTTAATTTCTATCCACCTATCATTAATGCTTTTTAAAGCTAACTCTTTTGGAATGTTAGTAAACAAAGAAACAACATCTAAAGAAATTATAATACAGTTATTTGGTATATCTATGTTTTTCAATTTATCTACAAGTTCATAAGAATTTTGAATTTTTTAAGTATTCTGATTTACTAGTAACTTGAGTAAGAATTTTTGAAACAAATTTTGATAAGAAATATAGAGAAGAACCTATAGTAGAAACTATTGGCCGAAGAGGTGTGTTAGGTTTGTGAATTTTTGGAATGCAGTATAATTTAGGAAATATGGGATGCTGTACTTAAGAGATTTAGCAATATTATTACTAATTTCAACAGATTTTTCTAACTTATTAATAATATTGAAAGTTTTACGTTGGAAATTCTTCTGTGGGATCGTTATTTAATTCTACGTATGTATTATTGTCAGAGAGCATGGTTTGAACTTTTGAAAATAGTCATTTTGTCAATCAAAACAGTAACATTGCTTTTGTCTGATTCTGTGACTTTGATGATTTGATTTACTTTAAGTATTTTTTTCAAAGCCCAAAGATCTCGAATAAGAATTTTATATTTTTATATTTCATATGTCATATCAATATTCATAATGTAATTTAGAAAATTAGAACAAAATTTATTTCTTACTTGTATTTTGGAAGTTGAATCTATAGATTTTATACCAAACTCTAAGCTACTTAAAACGTTTAGAAAATCTACTTGTTTTTTATTAAAATAGGGTAATGAAAATTTTTTTCCCAAAGCAAAAATGTATTTTAAATTTGACGGAATTTCAGTTTTGGTATAATTAATTAACCATTTATCGATTGTATTTTGGTCAAATTTGATATAAAAGCTTTTATCTCTAATAGAAATAAGATTATCCAACTTTTTAATCTGTGTCGATCGAATTCTATTAAACAACCTTTCATTTTTTTGGTTTTCAAAATGTAGAAAATTGTTTATTGTAATATTATCTAGAAAATTACTTAACTGTCCTAAAGTATAATCTAATTTCCACCTTAATTTGGTAAGAATTTTTAGAGTTACTTCAATGTCATATGAAAGAATTTTATTAGCGAAATCCGATACATATCTGTCAATTTTCTGACATGACATATCATACGCTCTTTTCAAAGGGCCTATTACATGATTAGGATATACTCCTTCTTTTCTACATTTAAGCAAAAAGAGCTTACGATTTTTATTTTGTAATTTTAGTTAAAGTTTTAGAATAAATTTTGCACAGTACCTTACTTTGGTGCCCGTAGCGACCCTCCACAAAATTGAAAAAATCCTATGTTTCTGATATCCATATTTACAGTTGGTTCTTGTCCGATGAATTTAGAGCCATGCCGCAGTGATTAATCGCGGAACTATACACTTCCCGTTTCGCAGTCGAACGACTGCGAAACGTCAGAAGCAGTCGAACGACTGCGAAACGTAAAGTGTATAGTTGCGCGATTTAGTGTCCGCTTAGAAGATTTTGTGATACTTATATTTTGTCTAACTTTGTAACTTCTAAGGAATTTAAGCTCACAGGTCCTTCACATACTATTGTGTCTTTCTATCAGATTCCATGATCAGCTCCGTATAATGGAACTGGCACAAAAATATTTTAATTTTGGTCTTCCTAGTAGCTTCTCTCTAGTTAATAAATGGTTTCAAAAGTGCATAATAAATCTTATTTGCCGTTGTGGTGTTGTTTTCAACGTTTTCAATCTCTTCTTCCTCGTCCCTCAACTATTGAACCCAGGTGTTTTATCCCATCCACTTGTTGCACACTGGAATCATCCATACAGATTCGTATCTCATTAGTGCACAGAGAATCAGCAAACAATAATTCTTTGACTATCATAGTCCATCTTTGTAATAAACAGCAGAAAGCTCATTTTGCACCCTTGTCTCACCCTTATTCTTGTTTGTACATACAATGCGATCGGAAATGATTGAGCGTCCTTCAAAAATATATACTAATTTCGATATGAAAAACTCGTAGAAAACTCAATTAATAAACAAACCGTGCACAACATACGAACTCTATTGATTGTCACCTGACCTTGAGTATTCAAAAACGCGAAAATTCTCTGGGCCGAAGGTAGTTTTGATCACCTTTGAGTATTTATTTTCTCAAGGATGCTCAATCATTTTCGATCGCATTGTATTTAGTTCTTGTATAGGAGCAATTTTGCCTGTCAAATATTGACCGGGAAAAGAGATCACCATTTGAATGCGGATTCGATCCAATAAGCTTTCCTTGGCTCCCAATTAGCCTCCAATTCTTTCTGATTGCCATAATTTTCCTAATTTTTATTGCATTTATTATAGCTTCGGTATCTTTCTTTTCTCCAAAATTTTCCTAACTTAATACCTATTCACAGCATTTAATGCCTTTCGTATATCTGTAATGCAAGTATAAATGCGAGAAAAGTACACTGCGAACTGAAAAAGAGTTTCAATAACAAGAAAAGAATTTATCAGCGATAAGGGTTTCCGAAAAACTAAAAATGCTTTTTTTATTCAATCAATATGAGGAGGAAGAAATTCGTTTCTTTTTTTTTTTTAAATCTTGTTACTGGTCTTTGTGAAGTTACTTAATTAAAAGCGAGTTTTTTTTCTGCCTATAGAAAAGCTCAATAGTGTTCGCATACAAGACCCCTCAGCGGTTTTATCTACCTCAAAATTAATTCATTTTCTCTGAGTGGATGTTATTACTTTTAAAATCAAGTTTCAAATCCTTAATGGAATTTTTCCTTGAACACCCATGTCCAGTCGCAAGCTTCAGCGCTTGTTCGGCAAGATATTAGGAGAGAGCGGATGACATTAGGTTTTACCTAAGGTCACCTAAACCAGCGACGGGCGCGAGCTCGCCAAAAGCTCTACCCCCACCATAAATTATTTGCGACGATCCCGATGTTTCAAATAAACATGCGCCGGCATGTGTAACAGACTCAGTCGTATCAACGAAATCAAAAACAGAGAGCACCGAGCGAGTTAGTTCATGTTGGTTTATTAGCGTTTAACAGTGTCGTACAAGTTTGAGACCATTTTAAATTGAAAAACAAACCTTTTTTAAACAATATTTATAATAATTTTCGGTTTAATTCAATATGAACAGCATCAAAACGAACACCGCGCCGCCGCCGTCTACAATTTTATATTTCGTGGGACCAAGCTAGCTGCAATCGACACTCGTTTGACCTATTGCCCAGCGTAGTGGGAGATACTTCCCCTTTCCATGCCCGTGCCTGACCTAAACCATAACCATTGAATCGAAATTATGAAATTATTTTTACGGAATCTTGTACTCTTACTTTATATTTACTTATTCACACTCTTTCAACATCTTGTAAATGACTTATTCAAGGCATTTACCTTACAAACTGTGAGAAGTAAAAAAAAGCCAGTTTGAAGAAGCCAATGTGAATCACGAACCTACACTAACTGTTGCATAGAACTCGCATTTCTTTTCTACTCTTAGAACTACAGAGTCTTTTCTACTATTTTGATTTTAAATTATTCAGTAATGCAAAACACAATGTTCGTCAAGAACAGTGTGTTTCAAAAATACTAAATATTAGTAGATATTATTCTTCAGGGTGAGTGACAAGTCAACGAAGAAAGGCAATATTATTTACCTAAAATTAAAAGAAAGAGAGGTAGATCTTGTTTATAATGGATTTAAGCAACGAAAACAGCAAAGAGGGAAAGAAACTTAATGATTCTAGAAATAATGACGCGACAGAAACAAATCAAAAATCAAAATAAAAAAATAATAAAAAACTGTTGATCGACTAATGCTGAAAATTCACGTAAGGAGATATGATTGAAATACAAATGAAAGAATATGGATGCTTATTGAATTGGTATGACCATTTTACTTATTCCGTCGCATTAGCACTCACTTTAGAAGTACTTTAAATTATAAACTGCCTGTACGTAAAAACTGAATATTTTTCAAGTTCAACTAGCGCGGGGTCTATAATATGTAATTTATGACTAATTTTCTGGTAATTCCTTATACGAGTAGCAAAAATAAAGTTACGCAAAAGTATTGAACATTTTCAAATAAAATTAGGAGATGTGTAATTAGTAATGATGGATCAGCCATGATGGATTTCATTAATAAAGACTAACTTTTAATAGTCACAATTTCTTTAAAAAAAGTGGTTCGATCAAGCGTCGATGTGAGATTACAATCCAAACCCCAATTCTTGATAATGCAGTGCTGTTCCACGGAATGCATGATTTGTGAGAGCTTGAACCATGGTTGTTAAATGTTAAGTTTAGGAACTACCACAACAGGATAATAAAATATGAAAGTTGTTGTTCGTGTCCGAAATTTTCTGTCCGAAATTTTGCATTTGCAGAAACTACTTTAGTTTTACCTTTAAATAAATCTTATTGTTTATCAGCACGTTTCAAATTCTCCTAATTATATTAATCTCTTAATAACTAAATTATTGTAAATATATTATGGCTTTCACACTATTGCTAAATTTTGTTGTCAATATAGCAATCTCTCCTTGTAAAATGTTCCAATCATATAGCGGAGATAAGTTACGTTAAAAAAATGGCGACCGCTACAACTCATCAGTTAAGTGATCACTTGTAAGCGGTGGCATTCAGCAGAAAATTAGTCAACAGTTGCACAATTTTCGGGGTCTGCTGAAGGCGCTCATTGTTGGTTGGGAAGAATTTGAATTTATATTTGGCGAACTCGCTAATTATTTTATTTCAAAGTAAAGTCACGGAATTGACAGAGTTATTTAGTAAAATCGCCAAATTTGGCACTAAACCGATTATTTTCGACATCAAAAGTTGTGTAAAATTCCTACAAATAGTCAACAGATTCATCCAGTGATACAAATTCACTAAGTTGGCAACACTGTTTTGCAGGTGAGAAATAAAATTCCTACAACACAAGTGAAGTTTTGACCATAACATTTAAGAGTCGTACAAGTATTTTACACAATGACAATATAAATGAAAGGGACGCAAAAAACTCGAACTTGCACTAAACAAATGTTTACAGTTTTCGAGAAAAATGGGTCGATTGTTTTGTTTGAGTGTCATTGTTTTCGTTAATGTTCTTCTGTCACTTTGACAATTATTTTGACTAGACTAAAACGAGAATAATTTCAAACAAAGCCAAGTTTACAGCGAGACATTTTGAGTGTATGCTTTTTTAAATTCCGCAATTGTACATACATTTTAATACGCTCAATTATTATTATTTTTCTCTGTGAAACAAAAATATCAAATTTTAGTCATTCACTGCATGTAATTGTAGTCGAAGCTATCACTCAAATTCAGATGGATTGTTCATGCGAGACAAAAAGCGTTAGTATTAACGGAAAATCGGATATGGGCGGTGTAGTTCGCCGTTGAAAATTGCCAATTTTAAGCTGAAAATTACGGGAGAAGAGCGTTATTAGTGCCGATAATGAAATTGTCGATGCAAAAAATCTGCATTAGTTAAAAACTCAAATAGTACATTTTACGTTTTTCAAATAGTACACTACTTTTTGTGAAATTAAACAAAACGCGAATACATTACGGAATGAGATAAGAATAAAATGGTTCTTTTTGTGGAACTCTGCTTAATTGCTTTACGTTTCATGAAGGAATAACTTAAAATACTCATAACATAGAAGACTTTGGGCTTAAAATGCAAAAATTCGATATTATTTCGAAAGCAAATATTGACCAATGTTCCTTGCATATGAAATTTCGCACACGGTTCATTGTGTGCGCATTTTGTTATCGACTCCATCTCAAGGATAATCCGAACATCAAATCATTCATCCGACAACACACCTCATCACAAAAACACGTGACACAAATCGACCTAAACCGAACGTCGAAGAAAGAATCTTTACAACATGATTTAATGTCGAATTATTAGGTTATATCACAGAGGGGGCAGGCAGCAATGTCATCTTTAAATGGAGCCTTTGTGGAGGATCCCTTTCAGAGAGGGCTCACAGTCTATTGAAAATCCGTCGGAAATTTTCGAAATAAAGTCGGAATTATATTAATCAAATTCGATTTTGTACGGACGGGACGAGACGACGGCTGGCTTTTTCTTCTCCCAAAAAAAAAAAAAAATGCGGGCTAATCTGCATTGCTCCGAATTCGGGTAAATCAATGCGACGGCGGCATGCCCGCAGGTCCACGAAAGAAAGAAAGATCGCACTGCAACAGCAATAGAATATGGCCGGAAAAATAAATATAAATAACCCGAATGGAATTTAGCAAACACGGGTTTGCACTTCGGAAAAAATATGTACTGAAGCAAACAAGAAACATAACATAACGACGAAGTAAACGGACCTAACATTTCAGTAGAATTATACAATGCGTTTAAATTTTAAAGTTTGTTTACACAGTTTTCTGTTTCCTACAGTAAAACCTCCCATGACTGACACCTCTCTTAGACGCTCAGTTTTAAATCCCCAGATAGTTTTATTTGTAATTTATATGCATTGATACCTCTATTAGGCGGACACATTTACAAAGACATTAAATTTATGGCAAAAATTTAAAATTTATCTCTATTACGTGAACACTTGTAAAGAGCCAGATATCTTTCTTGGTTTATTTCGAAAGCTTCGAACACGACTTAGACTCAGAATAATCCCCTAAATCAGAAAGGAAAATTATGTCGGTTCCTTTGTTGCTTTCATTTCCAATTTCGGTGACCTTCTACACGGCAGCCATAATCCTGGGATGTACAGGACATAGCAAAATGCAAATAGCGAATGTAAACACAAACTGGAGTACTTTCGAAAAATACTTCCTACGAGTGAGTTTTCGTCTAGCAGGTAGCAGTGATGAAGCCTATGAAATGTTAAGATATACCTATTTTGTTCATGCAAGTGATTTTGTTGTCTCTAAAATAATTTATAAAGTTCCACCATAAATATGTGATGATTTTTTGCCACAATGTTATTAATGTTCTGCTTCTCTTTACGCACACAACTATGTTATTATAAAGTTTTGAATTTAGCGATTACTCTCAAAATTAAAAATAAAATTAGTTAATATTTCGACAATTTATTTAGGTAATATTAATTTAACATTCATTTTTAAACACTCCCTCTATTAGATGGACAGTTTGCTTGTTACCTTGGATGTCTGTTTAAGAGAGGTTTTACTGTACCTGTTAGGGTGTATTTTTTTAAATTAATTTTTAAAACTACCGTGTAATAAGTAAGAGGATGTAAAAAGAAATGTAGCTGAGCGCGATCTGAGATTTTTAAATACGTTTCTCGGTTTTAAGTGGGTTTGCACTTCGTTCTGGATTTGCGAAAAAAGGGGCGCAGTTAATAAGGACTTGGAGATACACCGAAGTAATTACAAAGTAATCATTTCTGGAGTGCAGAATTTGCGTCACGTAATTTGCTTCGTGCGAAATTCGAACCTTTTGCACGGTTGCAACTAAATTAGTTTCGAATCTTTTCTTATTTGTTTCAATTTTTTTCTGTATTTTTACTAGTTACATTTGATTTATTTGTAAACATAATGTGGAGTTATCATATTATCTGCATGCAATGTGAGTTTAAATTAAGGAACAAAATACTTATCTTACTTTTGTTATGGGTAAGTACATAGGAAAATATGTACATATTAATTTTCTATGTTCTAATCTCAAATTTATCTTCCAGTAGTAGTGGAAATACCGGACGTAATGCTTGTAAATAAGTAAAAAGTGAGGAGTATTGATTATGTAGTCTTAAATATTAAATTAGAAATAAAAGTATGTTGTCTAATTATTTTCCATAATCTCTCAGTTTAGATATTATAGATTTATTTCTGACGAAGTTAGTAAGTAAGAAATGTTAGTAAAATGTTGGGCAACTGGTGTAATTTTTAAAGGGTCCGTTTTAAGTATATATGGCAGGAAAGAGATATAAGGGTCAGTTTCATAATGGAATTTAAAGAAGACTTTAAAATTAAAGTCACATTCAGATGTTAAACAAATGTATCTTTATATTTGTTTTGACATGTGAAAGTTACTTTATATTTAAGTCTCCTTTAAATTCCATTATGAAACTGGCCCTAAAGGGTACATAGTTTAAAATAAATGTATCATTATTAACGAAGAAGAGAAATGTTAAATGATATGAAGAGTGTGGACATCAAAATTGGTGAGAAGAAGTTTTATGTTTGGGTATCGCGGAAATAATTTACAAATAATAGAGAAATAGATTTAGATCAAAGCAATAAATTGAGAAAATCAACTGAAATGTACTGTGCTCTAAATGAAACGGTTTTAGGAAGGATGGAGAAAATATGAATATGAATAAGAAACGAGAACCAACTTAGAAAGATGAAGATAATGGTGGGACGGTTCACGGTTAAAATTAATAAGATGTGTTGAATTACTGAAGATTTGTGCACTCCTTATCGTTGTTGGTTAATACATATGTTATTGTCGGTAGTATTTGTCTTTTGTAATTAGTTACATAGTTTACGTAATATAATTTACATCTTTGTCAAAAGTTATTGTGTTTTGTAACTGCTTTGGCTTCAAATAAACTGTCTGCTAATTGTCCTGGTGTACTTCTATTGAACACAAGAAGAGCGTCCACTGAAAACCTCAAAAGGTTATGAGCCCAGAGCTCACGTCACTTTTATATTGGTAGTTTTGCGTGTTACGGAAGTGCACAAATAACAAAGACCATGTGACCAAATGGATTTAAGAAGCTTAACTACATTCGGCGGTATAAACTTTCAATTGTGGAAGTTTCAAGTTAAAGCAGCACTTGTCGCGAATGATCTTCTCGCTATTGTGAGCGGTATTGAGGCAAAGCTGAAAATGATGACAGCATGGATAAAGCGAAATGCCAAAGCTATGTATCTGCTATCCTCCACAGTCGAATCATCGCAGCTAGAATATTTAATCACATGCGATACAGCAGTTGAAATGTGGAACAAGTTGTGCTTGCTGCATGAACAAAAAAGTGAGTCAAACAAACTTTTTTTATTGACAAAGTTCCATGAATATCATATGATGTCAAATGATTCAGTTACACAGCATATAACGAGAGTAGAAAATATGGCTCGTCAGTTGAGGGACATCGGCGAAGAAATTTCAAATGTCACTATTATGGCAAAGATCTTGGGAAGCTTGCCCTCAAAATATAATGCTTTTGTGACTGCCTATGCCTGGGACAATCTTGACATTGCAAATCAGACGTTAAAAAACGCCTCACAAAAGAAGAAAATCGACTCGCTACGGTCGACGATGTAACCAATGCGGTCGCTACTGTTAACTTCAGTAGGTCTCAGTCCAATGGTCCTAAACATAATAGTCTTCAGCCTTCTGGAAAGAAAAACATTTATCCAAAGAAAGCCGTGGAATGCCATTACTGTCATAAGAAGGGTCACATTTTGAAATATTGTCGTAAGAAGAAAGGAAATAACGAAAGCAAAGACAAAGAAAATTCTGCCAATTTATCTGCTTTCATGGCGAATTCATGTGATCAAGATTTCCTACAGATGAATTCTAAGGATATGTGGTTGACAGACAGTGGTGCTTCGAAACATATGACATTTTGTCGTGACTGGTTTCATGATTTTAAGCCACGTACTGGAGAATTTATTGCGATAATAAAAAGTGAGCAATTAAAAATCAGATTAGGGTACGCGGTGCAAAGAAAATGTATGTCTGTGATTAACTGAATTAATTAATGTACTACATTCATGGACTGTCAAATTTATTGACTTTTCATTTAATCACAGACATACATTTTCTTTGCACCGCCTGCTCTAATCTGATTTTTAGTTGCTCACAGGTTACTTCCTGTGAAATGAAGGGCGAGGGCACAATTTTAATTGAGAAGAAAATTAATGGCGAGTGGTAGGTATCCTTCTAAACTTCAAAGTGTCCTGTATGTTCCAGAAGTACGCAAAAAAATATTTTCGGTGGGAACTTGCACAGAAAAGAATTTTGATGTAGTTTTAAAAAAAATAAGGTACAGATTTTCGACAGTAATACTCTGGTTGCCCAAGGTATGAAGCAGAGCAACCAGTTGTTTCGAATGTTCCTGAGAGTAGTAACAAGACAAGAAGCAAATATAGCAAGTCAAAATTCACTGAAATTATGGCACAATCGGCTTGGTCATATCAATTGCAAGTATCTTCATAATATGGTAAAGCTAAATTTAGATGATGTTAAATTTTCGGACGATAAGCAATTCTTCAGTAAAGCGTGTCAATTCGGAAAATCACATCGATTGTCATTCAAGGAAATTCAACATCGAAGACACTTTGAACCCGGCTAGTTTATACACAGCGACCTTTGCGGCCCTGTGTCAGAGACTTCCGTGGGTTGTGCACGCGTCTTTATCTTATTTAAAAACCATGAATTCCGGCATGTATACTTCATAAATCACAAAAGTATAAAGAATTCGAAAAGCTCATTGAAAATAAATTCGGTCGTCCTTTCAAGATTTTGAAGACTACGTAGCCATTTAACAGAACGAGGCATCCAGTATTAAACGACAGCACCCTACACTCCTGAGCAAAACGGTCGTGCGGAGAGAGATATGAGAACTATCGTTGAGAGTGCCAGATCTATGCTTTTCGCCAAAATCTCCCAACACGTCTTTGGGCAGAAGCTGTAAGCACTGCCCTTTACATTTTAAATTGCACTCCAACATCTCAAACTACAGAATCCACACCTTACGAAAAGAAAACCGCAATTATCTCGTGTACGAATTTTTGGATGCTCAGCATGCATGAATATTCCCAAAAACTTACGTAAGAAGTGGGACTCTAAATCCAAGAAATTAATACATGTTGGGTACCAAGGAGACTCAACGAATTACAGATTGCTTGATTTAAAGACCGGTCGCATTTCAACATCAAGAAATGTCACTTTCGACGAAAATGAAGATGACGATGAAAATCATTCAAATAACGAAAATTATGAAGATGATAGAATGAATTTCAGAGAAGATTAGACCTCAAGATGATCCAGTTAACCAAGCAAATGTTCAAGACTCCATCTCACAAGACTCGCAAGACAGCATTGCTTCAAGACTCCGAGACAGATCTAAGCTAAAGAAACCTCAACGATTCGAACTTAATCTTGCCGAAATCCACGAACCTCAAAATTTCGAAGAAGCCATCTCTAGCGATGATGCAGTTAAATGGAAAGAAGCCATCTCAGAAGAACTCGCTGCACATGCCAAAAACAACACTTGGACTTTGACTTCCTTGCCACCAGATCGAAAGCCTATTGGTAGTAAATGGGTGTTCAAGAAGAAGAAGAAGCTAGCACAGAATGACTCCCCTCGCTATAAAGCCCGTCTCTGTGCGAAAGGTTTCTTACAAGAGCCTGGAAAGGATTATGATGAAATCTTTTCAGTTTCACAATGTAATACAATGTAAGTAGAAGTGAGAAAAGTAGAGTAAAGGAGTTAAAAGTGTAGAAAGTGCAGAACAAACGAACACACACATAGTGTATCCACAAACATCTTTTAAGGTTAAAGAAGGTAAATCGTTGGAAAAAGTTTGAATTCTATACAAAGTTGTTAATTTTGTTAATTTATATGTATATTAGTTAATACAAGTTATTTATGAATACATGCTATAAAATAACAACATATTAAGTATAATATTATATAAATTAGTTAAATATTAAATATCTTGCATCTTTATGTTATTCGCACGTATTATACTGGCTCTTACAATGTCACCATAATTTTGATCCCTTAATTTACTTTATCTGTAATCATCTGGACATCTGAGATCATACAGCTCGCTCAACTATCAATAAAGCGCTGATATTAAATTTCTAGTATCGCTTACATGCTTTCTTTTTTGGCGTATTTTTCTCTTTTTTTCTTATTTCTCGAGAAAATTTGCAGTTTTACTTAACGACTTAAATACTGTAGTACTCTATATGTATGTATAGTGAGCCGACTTAAAATGGGTGTAAGAAGCAATTTCCTAGTCCAAAGAATTTTCCGAAATAAAATACGGGTAACGTTATAAAGACGCACTGATCAGCAAACGAGAGAAAAAAAATCTAAATTTAATAGCGAATTTAAGCCTCAAGGTAATCGCCGGAGCGTTGATTGTCCTTCTCAACCTGTCAGTTAAACTGACATAATTAGGTACGCCTCGGATAAGTCTTCTTTGTTTCCTATTACGTCGTAACTGCGAACAATGAGGAGAAATCCTCCCTCTTTCTGACTGAAATTACCCGCCCTGTATTACGTATCGTGCTATTTAGCAGTCGTTATTGGCCGTAGTTTGTTATTGCGTTAATATTAGATGGGTGTTCGAAGGACTTCTTTTTTGTTGTTACGCAACTAAATTTGCTCCAATTTAGAAATTAATTATGGATTATGTAAATACATGGTGTAAGTTTCAATAATGCTTTTGATGTGAGGCGTTTAATGATTAATAAAGCGAATTTAATAAATACGTTTAATTTTGTTGGAGATTATATAAGGGAATTTATTTCTGGGTTGTTTTATTTAATTATATTTTGAATTATTATTTTATTTATATAATGAAAGTACTAACTACTATTTTATGTTTATCGTACTCATAATCCGAAATACCCTTTTATAATTTTAAAATCAAAACTTTCTAGATGTGAATACAATAGGTCTGTTAGTTACTGTGAACTGGTGTACACCAATGCATATTTTTTCACAAAATACGCTTTAATGCAACCTTAAATGTTTGTGTGGTATGTCAGTATGGATGTGTATGATTTGTATTGACACATTATCAAAGAATTTAGGCTTCATTAAGGCATATTTTGTAAAAAAGTGTGCACTAGTGTACACCAGTGCAGGATAACAAACAGACCTATTATTCTAGCAAATACCCCAAGATGGTGGGCTATTCTGGATTTAATTTCGAATACGAAAATTGGTGTTATACAGTAAAAGCCCGTTCACAATAACTTAACGTAACAAATTTAATCACTAAATACAGGTTTGAAGCATTTTTTGTAATGTAAATACTTAAAATTCTAAACTGAAATTAATTAGTATGTTTAATTATGAACTGTAAATCATTTATATTTGGAATTACTACGTCTACATTAACAAAGAGTGCATTTAAATGATTAATTTACGTTACGTTAAGTGATTGTGAATGGGGTATAAGTGTATTTGTTCTTGTAAGTAATTTTAAACGAATCTTTTTATTAGGTACTGCTTATGTACGCAGTTCTCTACTTCGTTCGAAAATGTTGGAACGAGGAATAATTCGAATGTAAAATTTCTAATTGAACTACCATATCATAGGCGACGTAACATTCGTATGCAAAAAGCAATTCTGACCCAAAATAAAACTTTGTGCCTTTTGTACGATATTCATCGGAAAGAATAATACAATTTAACACAAAATAATTAATCGCAATTAAGGCAATTCGATTACTGGTTTACGTTATAGCGTATACTAACAAATTTTGTAAAAAAAGTCGATCCTACTCAGTGGGTCAGAGTCACACTGTCATGCATGACTAATGATCATCAACTTAATATTTATAAATTATTTAGTCCGTTTTGATTGCTAAACAAAATTGCAACAAAATACATAGTTAAATAATTAATAGTTTAGCTTTAAAGATTATTTATATGTCACGCTGTAGTTCTAAGGTAGTAACATGATATTAGTGTAATTTTTTAGTTTATTTAAATTTATTAAATAGTTCTAAACATTTGTCCGTAATCATTGTTTTTCTTACTTTAAAAGAAAACTATTCCAATACAAATCAAAAGCGATAATATTTCAAACCATTGAAGAATAATTATTATTACTGCAAAATTACAGTTCGTAAAATCAATGTCGATGTTTCACTATTTATACACTGACAGCTTCCATTATTTTAAAATGGGGGAGGATAAAATCAATTCCGAAATTTACGAAGGAACATTCTCTAAATTCTTCTAAATTGTTTACTTATATTCGCTGCAACAATTTTCTTCCGTTCCCTCTTTGAGTTCAAATTTAAACTTGAATGAAGACCAAGTATAATGTCACAAAATTGTAAATTTATTGGCTGATAATGAGCCAAATGAATAAAACGAAGCAAATGCTTTTACTTCTGTTATAATTTTTTTTAAAGCTTAAATACGTGGAAAAATTTCGAATGCAAATCGTTATACGATTCTATTTATTAAAATTTTTACTATGTTACAGGCAGAATTATTTAGAATTTCATTTTTCTTCAAATATTTGCAGTTTTCATTGAAAAATTTGAAGTAAAAGCATATGCTTCGTTTTATTCATCTGGCCCAATGTTCTGATTACTGGTCGAATTTTTTACATCGAAATTTTATATTATTTTACTATTGTTAAGTAATAATACATAGAATTCTACGTAATATTAAAAATTTACTTAAAATAACATTGAATTTCAATGTAAAAATAGTGTAAGTTTACTACCATTTTTATCAGTGCATGAGTCGATTTATTTACGAATCAAATCATTAAATGGACAAGACACAAAAGAATACAGAATAGGGACAGGTAAGTATACACAAGAATTGTTTTACGAGAGAAAAATTAAAGGGATGGGTTTTGGTAGAGTCGATTCTAGGTCATGAGGTAAGGATGTTAAATACAGAAATGAAGAAGAAATGAAACTTGAAGAGAGCAATACTAAAACTTCAAATTAAATATGAAGAACATACAGTATTGTCCAAAATTCATTTGTAATTGTAGATTATTGAAAGTGCGAGTAAGATAATAATGAAGGGAGAATATCTCCACAGTCTTGTAATGCACTATTCTTTTCTCTCGTACACATTTGTAGATGAGGCCAGTTGAAATGTTGTAATACGGTATAATAAACAAAATTGAAAGAGAAAGACCAGAAGAGGAAGATGCAATAGATGGCAGTTAGGAGCGCCTGTGTGCATGTGAGTGGATGCTTGTGGTGATGTGGTGTAGGCGAATGAGTCAGTTGGTGTGTGTGAGGGTGGGTGGGTGTGGGTGGGAGGGTTTGTGTGTGGGTATAAAGAGTTAAATTTGCAGTTTAATAAAAAAAATGTTAAATTTATCACTACCTTCTAATTTTTTACCTAATCCATGTTCTGATAGAATTCGGAAAGTAAAAATAAACAATATTTTGATGTAAAAATATACAAGGGCGAGTTCAGGAGAAGAATTTAAAAATATCTAGTAAAGGGCAAATCATTATTTCTATTTTATTTTAAAACGTAACCTTTACACTCACATATCAAACCTCTCTAACAAGCATAACAGCATACCGAGTATCTTATTTTTTGTTTTATTGTTTGATCAAAGAAGTTTTTTCTCATTATTCAGTAGAATTACAGACCGACTTGCCATATTTATAATGCACTTTTTCATTGTTTTTAATTTGCAATTACCAACTTTTTAAATTTTATTTTGATACTCGATTCAGTTTTAAATTTATTGTTTCAATTTCTTTAACACATATTTTTATATTTGTGTTTTCATTCAGTTCCCAAAATTTTTTAATCATTCAGGAGTTTTATTTTCCGAATTACGACTACGAGTATTAAAGTATTTTGAAATTTGCAACTTATTAAAGGCCACTTTACATGATGCAGTATGTCTTGCAAGCAAGACGCAATTTCTATGAGTATGCTCATCGAAAATGTACGTAAACAATAAATAATTGTTTAATTGTTAATTATTAGGTTGGTGCATAATTATCAGGCGTTTTTTAAAAATATTTATTATGAAAGAAGAAACATAAAAATTCAACAATAACATTTTTAACTGATGATTCCGGAGCATAGTCACCATTTATGTACTTCAATAACTGCTTTAATATGTGCTTGGAAGGCGGTCGATTCCACGGGTAAAGAAATCACGGTTCTTGGAGGCAATCCATGATGCCAGTAAAAACGTCCGATAATTATGCACCAACTTATTAACTACTTAAATATAAGACGAAGTAAATATTTACATTCAAAAATTGGTATCTTTTATTGCAACTGATCAGAAATAGCATAAATATAAATGTAATTTTTGTGTACAATTTTCATTGCATTACATTGCTTACTAAAGCTAGGCTTAAGGCGTTTCTATTGTAAATGGCAACAAGCAGATAAAATGAAATTAGATGCGCACAGTATGTGCCTAGAGTGCAGGCAGCCCAACTGACAAGGAAAGATGCCATGTCATGAAAACAACAAACAATTGCATTTAACGTTTCCTGTTACTATAAATTTTAAGCAAAACCAAGAAAAGTTGAGAATCAAAATCAAAATTATTCAAACGCTGATATTTTAAATATATTTTTTAAATTCATGAAGAATGATCTTAAATATTTCAGAGCAGAGAATGTGTGTTCAATAAAATGTACCCCTCTTGTCTCCTATGAATAAAACACAGTTTGGAAAGTTTGAACCTAACTTTAAACAATTTGGAAAGATAAAATGTACGAAGATCAGTAACAAATAACGAAGATAAAATTAGACAGTAGTTTTAAAACACTTTCACGCTAATCCAGAGAATTGCAAACTAGCAGCTATTTTATTCTTCAATTTAAAGTAATAAAATTTATCCTTTATCGTTTTATAAGATCACAAGCGTCCCAAGAAAAGGATGATCAAAGAACAATTAAAATTTGTGAATTTCCATTTGCGAAAATCTATTTTCTTTGGTTTACTACAAAATTTGTAGTTCAGTAATCATTGTTATAATTTCCATGCTATCTTAACAAAATTAAAAATATTTGCCCTATTAAAATTGTAATTCTCTATGAATTAAATCGAAAAAGTTTCATAACTCAAAAACTGTTAAAGTTAGGTATAGGGAATGCTAGTACAGTTCGACGCAGCACTTGATTCCACATACGATGGTGTATTAAAATATTGGTCATTCCATTTGAAAAAAAGTATTTTTCTGTGTTTGAATATCTTCGAGTGGGGCGGTGCGTTTTAGACACCCTGTAGCTTAATAGATTAATGCTTATGGAATTTTTAAGAACTTTAAAGCTCAACTACAATATCAGCTATTATAGATAAAATTGCTTCAATCATAGCTGTATTATAATTTTTTGAAAATCAGATTGCAGAATCCAGATTTCTAAGAAAATTCAAAATATGTCAAGAATTTTAGAGATAGAGAAATGTATTGCAATTTAACATATTTTTACATGTAGAATTCAAAACCGTGATAAAAAATATAGCATTCCATTTAAAATAAGCGAGTTGATAGCGACTTCCGGTACAACCGGTAGTGATACAAAGACAATTTTATTTTATTTAAAGAGATCTCTACGGAGAACCCTTGCTCCTTAAATTTCAAATATCTACGTGAACTGTAACCTTGAAAACTTTTAACGAACGGTTTATGTGGATAACCCTGTATAAGTACATAATATGCACATACATGTGGATGGTCAATATTGCCTTAAAAAGTAAAGTATAAAAAACAAAAATAAAATACAATAAAACGCACACAAATATTACATTAATATCATAATTTATATCACAATTTTTTTCAGTGAGTGAGTCAAAAGGATAATTACTGGGAACCTGCAGTCAAGTATTACCACAAAGCACCAAGGATGAACACTCTTGAATCGTATAAATCGCATTATTGGACAGAAATTTTTTTTAAATTACTCTTAAACCTATTAATATTATTAATTGTTTTAAAACCATTGGGTAGCAAATTATATAGGCAGGATACCTGCATATTTTGGAGATTTTTCATAAAAAGAATGAGAATATTTAATGCCTACTAAATCATTTTTGTTTCTTGTTTCATAGTTGTGAATGTCAGTAAATAAAGTAAAACTATGTTTGTTTCTGTGAACAAATGTTAATAATTTCAGCAAATAAATTGAGACTAGTGGTAATATATTATACTTTGCAAAAGATTCTCTACAAGAGGTAAGCGATGATAGATTGAAAATTAACCTAATAATTCTTTTCTGCAATATGAAGACTCTATCAGACAAGGAAGCTTGTCCCCAGATAATTATATTGTAATTTGACGCTGAGTATACCACAGCATAGTACACATTTAGGAGCCACGATGTATTTAAAGATTTCTTTAAATGAACTAATGCATACTATGATTTGTTAAGCTTCTTGCATAGGTTGTCGATGTGACAATCCCAGGAAAGATGGTTGTCAGTTAGTAGTCCTAAAAAATTAACTTGATTGTTACATTTTAAGCTAACAATCTCTACGGTAAAGCAAGATTCATGCGAAATTTTGTGCTTAGAATGAAATTCAACACATACTGTTTTTGAGATAAGATCAAAGCGTCATTTTACGTTTAGTACTTTCGCTTTCTGTGATTATAGCTGCGTTCCTCTTGCCACAAATCTTACCTCAGATCACTTAAACGTCATTTCCGTTAGCATGAACAAGTAAGTTCGAATGGATATTTCAACCTAGCAACTAATGGGAGTGCTCGAGCGGCAAGGTGGGAGGTGGAAATTTCAATTCAAACTCTCTTATTCGTGCTAACGGAAATGACGTTTATCTGATCTGAGGTAAAATTTGTGGTAAAAGGAAAGCATCCATAATGTATACTGGTTTGAGCTTCGTAAGATACGGGATGAAGGTGCGCCCTAATGCATTAAACGAAAACGCTAATGATGTCAGAGTAGGTCATTACGCAAAACACTTCAACTATTTGACTACTTTTATATCCATTTGGTTGGTCAGTTGGTTTTAGGAAGTCATCCTTTTTTTGCTCTATCTCCTTTCATCAAAAAATCCAAACCAACTTGATGAACTTTCCAATTGAACACTTATTGCTTTATTGTACTGTGAATTGATAGTAAATTGCACCATGATAAAGGACAAGATCTGGTTTAAACATTATCATTAAATTATTGCTGCTTTTCATTTATTGTGATGCTGTTTTCAGCACAATTAACTAGAATTTTTAAAACTGACAATGTAATCAAAGTTTTTATAAACCAACAAGACTGGTATCAAAATCTTATTTTTCTAGTAATCGGTTATAAAAGGCATGATCGACAACATACTCCCACTGCATTAACATGGGTATATTAGATTCATCGTTAGTACTTGTTTAATTTTATTTATTGTTGTTCGTTTATAAATTTCTAAGCAATGTTCGGCAAGTATAAATTACTAAAATTTAGCTGGAGACGTATATTTTGAAATAAATGTTCTCTTTCAGAAATTAATTTCCATGTGTATAGAAGTACATACATAATTGCAAGCGGATGTGTCGTCGTCGCTTCCTCCAGCACGACGTTATTTAAATTCCTACCGAACAAATTCTGTTCGATGCAGTCGATTTCCCTTTGGCAACAATGCAGCGTGAATCTTTCGCACCGTCGACGACGACAAATCACTGTTCGGCGTTCGTTAGAAGCAACAAATCAATTTTCCAGCCGTAAAATTCCGTCGTCGAAACCTGCCAATTATTGTGTCGACACATATAACACATTGTGCACCTACGAACTGCAATTATACTCACATCTCTTTGGCGATGTATAGTGATTCGAAATGCGAAAATAGTAAATATTTCATCTTAAGTCGAAATTTTTGTAAAGCAATATGAATTGAAAAATGTCAAAGATCAATTAATTAAATTCATCAGGAGGTGAGAGATAGGTATATTTGGAGGACATTAAAAAAATTATAAAAAATACGGTTGTTGTTCTTAGTAGTTTCTGAGATGTAGTTATTTGAATGCACGTCTGCCCTCTTTACAATTGCTGTAAATTGAATTGCTAGGCCCTAGAATTAATAATTCTAGAATCCAAAAATGCTGAAATATACAAGGCGTTCTATTAAAAAAAATCATTCGAGACCACTTCTGCTTAAACTGGAAGTGACATAACCTCTTGGAGGATAGTGGATTATTAAAGTAAAATCTCGAACAAACTTGTACGAATTGTCAATGAATAGTTTATTATTTTTAATTAACATATAAAAAGTATTTATAATACATACTTGATTATTAGATAATAGAAAATTGTGTTGAAACTGTAATGTATGTGTTGTATTAATAAAAAGGTCGCATAAATTAAATCTCCTACAATACTACCTTAAATGCGATTTTCTAAAAAATATCCTGCAAAATTTCTGATAAATCATTTTGTAGCAATTATAGGGAAACGAAAGAGTACAATAACTGTACCTTTGAAACTACTGAAATAATAATAATAAAGTTCATATATAAACTTTATTTTTTGACCCAGAGGTATTGTTTTCCCTCTTCCCTATCTTCGTAACTCACGCTGTATATGAGTAAGATGATTTTATATTTGTTTTGTCGTACCAGGGAGAGTTGAAGAGGTCGTGTGTTCTCCGAGGGAAATCTTGTCCGGAACGTGGTATCTACACTCGGCGCGGAAAGCAAATTCATAATCTGTAATAATTTGTTAATTAGAAACCCAGTGCGGCGTCGTATAACTAGATTTAAAAGCGACGGAGCTTAAGCAGTCGGCCGCATCTCGGTAATCAGATATTTGCCTGCCCCGTGGCATTTATTTATAATTACTTCTAGACCTTAAAACCCCCGTGAGCTGAGCTAAAATACTGAGCACCCTGCGGGCGGCTTCGCCGTGCCCCGTTCGAACGCGAATATCACCCTGCTTATAATTACGCAGGAATATTATCCGAAACGGTTACTGCGCCGAGTTTACCTCAAATTGTGCTGTAATTCGAGGTTAATGCCGCAAACTTTATCGGGATTTTGCGGCTACACCTGCAACATCATCATCCGAATTCGGAGAGCGTCAACTTCGCCGCAACTTTATTCTTCCGTTAACAGCTTTTAAATTTACGTTTAATAAAGTGTTGAATAACCGGTAAACTAAACTGGGCGTGTATTATTTTTCACATATTTAGAAGTCTAGACGCTTTTTACTTTACGTTAGTAATTTTTGATAGGCACATAGGCAATATTACCAAGGAAAATTTTAGTTATAGCTGTTTGAATCTAATAAAAACGAAACTTGGAAGGTCCTAACGGTAAAAACACTGTAGGTATTACAGGTAATTGATAATAACAATCCTCCATGGGGTTAACCTGATAATTTCGAACCCTATTCATTAACCTATGAGTGATCGAAACAAATTTTTTTTTGGCTGTTTGAAAATATAGAACATGTTCTATTTTTTCAGAGAATTTTTGATTCAGTCTATTGTTTTATATTTTTGATACAATTTACTATGTGACACAGCACAATATAAATTGTGTGAGAAATTGAACCAAATCTTGTACAGAAATAAAGTAGTAAAACGGCTTTCAAAAATGTCGACAGTAAAGACGATCTTAACAAACATGAAATTAAAGTCTTCAATTAAATTTTTCAAAGAAGAAGGATTTTGACAAACTATAGTGTGTGTCATATTCTGAGAGAGAATTTACAGGAAACATCAAGAAAGGTGATACTGATGTGATGACTAAAGGTGGATAAAATATCTTCCAATAGCATTCCATATTGGAGCAGGTTTATGGTTTGTAATTTAGGCCAAGTTCTTTCTCGAATCATGATGCGTTAAAAGCAAAATATTATTCAGCAATAAAGGTGGGTTTTATTACATTCAGTTACGTGCACCGAATAGATTAATATTTCCTCAAATACCTTTGTTAGTAGTAGGTACATGGTTATAGAAATTACATCAGAAAATTGAAATCATGTTCGTTCTGTATATTTACCAAAAACAATACGGCAAGCGTAATTTATGCAAGTCCTCGAATACCGGTACACAATGAGTAGATACGAGAAAAAGTACCTTATGGTAAACGTAATAAAATAATAGTCTGCTTACATTGAATAGAAATGCCGAAAAAGCAAAAGAAAACTGAGAGCAAACTGGAAAACTATGAGGCCCATTTAATTTAATGTAATCGTCAAAGAACCTTAAACCTATATGGCGAACCTGCTCCAATATAAAACCGTATTTTGCCATTGTAGCAATCACAACTTAAGCGACAGAGTAGCAGTTTCCTTACTATTATTTTTAACATGTCATAGCTGTACGTAGATAGTAAATAAGGTTCATTTTGAACGAGTTTATAGCTTTTCGTTTCGTTTTTAGTGTCGGCGGCTATACATAAAAGTGAAAATATTGATGGTATCACTAATGCTTTTTTTAAATAAATAATTGTTTGTAAGGAAGCCTTTGGAAAAGTTTGATGAGAATCAGATTTCTTTTTTTAATATGAAATGTCAATTAATAGTAGTAATACTTTCTCGTAATCTTTTTAATATACCGCTGACATACTTAGTACTCGAGGAAGAAGACCGCCCTCAAAGTAATAACGGCGTCCGCAAGCGAAACATTAGCAATTTAATAATAATCCGAGTTCACTCCGATTCTAAAAACGCGGCGGACGTAATAATAATCCGCCACTCGGTTACATCTAAAAGCAATACCGTGTTGCTTACGGACTAATAATGCTTTATTATTCTTCGGAATGAATTCGTGTACGACGGCAAGAATAATTTCGCGCGGAAAAGGACCCCAGCAAAATAATCGTTTCGTTTAAATTAATCCTCGTGTTATTAATTAATCGGAGCTGCTCGCTAATTCCGCTTAATTCACCTTTGCGAGATCCGTACAATATCAAATTACAGAAGAAAATTAATTGGATTGATTCATTACGGGTTCTGTTCTGCGCCGTTTACGGCGCTAATTAATATCAAGGAAAGTAGGTACTCTTGAAAGTTGTTATTGTGAGTTTGCGTGTTCTTCGTTTGTATGGTAGTTTGCCGTTGTGATGTCGGGTTATTCGCTCAAGGGGTTTTTGCGAGTAGTTAGATTGCGGTCTGCGGTCACTATTACGACCCCCTCAAAGAGATTTTCTTCCTACAGCTCGATGCACAACGATTTTAATAAAATTAAAACGGAACGGATTCGTAGTAACTTCCAAAGCAGGTTTTTCAGATTAACTCGAAGTAGTTTAACAGTGATTTAAAAAATTGGAATAACAATTTGCTAGGAAGACTTTCAAATAAGTAAGTATATTTATACCTGTTAGACAACATAAACAACAAAGACATAGTTGAAGATTTACGAATTCAGAGCGTTCCAGTACTTTATAGTTTACTAGTTTTTAGGATAGGTTCCGAGCTCTACGATTCTTATTTGATATTCTCAAGTAATTAAACGTATGGCGTGACAGGATTTAAACACGATTCTAAATTTTCTTTTTCTTGTTAATCTACACCAGAGTTTTTCAACCTGTGAAAGATGAAAGAGGGAAAGACATATATTTGGCGGAGGGAAAAGACCACTAGCTAAAAAATTGAGGAAATTCAAACTACGCCAATTATAGTAGAAATAGGTGACCACAACTCTGAAGGATTATGTAAAGGAGAAAGCAGTATATATGAACAAAAATGGGAAAAGGATTGAACAACATCGGTGTTGATAAAATGCGGTGCAAGGCAATAGAAAACTGATTATATAGAAAGTAGTTATAGGGAAGGTTTTAAAGAAAGCACAGGCAATGATTAATGACAAAAATGGCAGAATACTAACTACAAATGAGGCATAAATGTAAAGATAGATCGAATACTTTAAGGAAATGTTGAATATGGAAAAAAATAACATGGAAGTGTTGAGAACAAGAGAACACCCTACCTACAATGGACATAAACATCCAACCACCGACAATGGAAGAAGTTGTTAACGCGTTAAAACAGTGTAAGAAAGGAAAGACTCCAGGAATAGATCAAATACCGGCTGATATGCTAAAGGTAGATATGTTCACTACCGCAGAAATGCTACTACTCCTATTTGCGAGAGTATGGTGCGAAGAAGAAATTCCGAAAGAATGGTGAACGGGAATTATAGTAAAGATTCCAAAGAAGGAAGATTTAAAAGCGTGTGAGAACTGGAGAGGAGTTACGTTGCTCAGCACAACTAGCAAGGTGTTTTATAGAATAATTTTAAACAGAATAATGGAAACAATAGATAAACAACTACGTAGAGAGCAAAATGGGTTTAGACGGGACAGGTCGTGCATAGATATGATTGTAACACTACGGATAATAATGGAACAATCGATAGAATTACAATCCCCTTTATGCCTGCTATTTGTAGATTATGAAAGGGCATTCGACTCAATAGACAGGAACTATACATGGATAGCGCTGAAAAACAGAGGAATACTACATGATGGCGAGCTATCAGAGGAATTCCAAACAAAAACAGGAGTTTGACAGGGCTGCATTTTGTCGCCACTGCTATTCTTGATAATAATTGATGATGTTCTGGGTGTAACCATGCAGAATGGAAAGAGAGGAATAGCGCTGGGTGTACACGACAACCTGGAAGATCTAGACCTTGCGGACGACATATGTTTGCTGGCGAACAGCAGAAAGCAAATGCAAGAAAAAGCTGATCAACTAAATGAAATCTCTAAGAGGGTAGGATTAAGAATGAACAAAAAGAAAACTAAAATGATTTGTCTGAACTCAATAGTTAAGAAGGATGTGGTGATAGAAGGAGACAGAATAGAAATTGTAAGTGATTTTAAATACCTCGGAAGTGTTATGTCATGCGAAAATGGTGTGTTGAAAGATGTGACAGCTAGAATATCCAAAGCGAGAAGTGTATTTCTAAAATAAAATAAAATATGGCGTTCCAACAGTATCACGATAAGAACTAAATTCAAAGTGTTTTCGTCTACTGTGAAGTCAGTTTTACTGTACGGTTCGGAATCATGGACTTTGACAAATTATATTGTAATGATTCGTCGACACCAGCCGGCGTCAGTCTGTCTCTGGCGTCACAGCCGACGCGCCTTAGATTAGAGGCTTCTGCAGACAGCCTAGAGAATGCCGACGACAGAATAAATTTGACCAGACAGTCTATCGCGTTCCAGAAAATACGAGAACAGCAGCTCCGGCTTATAAATGCACGCGGCCGGGAGTGGGCCACAGTTCGGCAAGAATTCGGCGTTGGACAGTTTCGCATTAAAGTTCCCGTTAGATTTCCGCTAGGCTGTTAAAATAAATTAGATATAAGCTCGTAAATAAATGTTAGTGTTATAGTGTAAGTTTATAAATAAATCAGTTTGCTTTTAAATAAATTAGTTTAGTAACTATATGGTGTTTTGTTCTTAAAATAAAAATTAATCGAACACTTAAAATGGTTACAATATTATACATAAATTACAAGTATTTATAAATAGATGTCTGAGAATAATATTAAAGATATGGTGGCCAAAAACTATTTCTAACAAAGAGTTATGGGAACGAACAGGACAGTAAGAAATAGAGAAAGAAATCAGAAGAAGGAAACTAGGATGGCTGGGACATACACTAAGAAAAAATAAAAATCAAATATGTAAGAAAATTATGCATTGGAATCCGCAAGCGAGGAAGGTTGACCATCCTAAACAAACTTGGAGAAGATTTACAGAGAAGGAAACAAATAAATCTATGTCAGAACTGGCGTGTATCGCAAAAGATAGAAATAAATAGAGAGAATTTACTTCAGCCCTATGTCCAAGAAGGGAATAATGGGTTCTATTATATATATAGGGAAGATTAGGAAAAACCGCAATAACAAAAGGGATATAATTAGAACGCTAATTTAAAGTATGGAAAAAAATGAAATAGGCAGCATACAAAAGTGGAAGAAGCTCAAACATGTATGTATATAGGTCTTGTAAACTTCCAGCCAACTTTCGTCATTAATGACGTTAAACCAGTACCAACTGAACTCAAGATGTAACGTACGATGTATTCGTTGAAATTTAGTAACATTTTGTTACTACAAGTTTTTGAAAATGACAATGTTGCCACCGCTTCAATTATCACTAACGTCAGATGTGTTTACTTTGAATATACAACACGTACATAACCTATACACCATCAACCACCGATCATATGTAAACACTTCAATACTTGGCAACATTGTTATAGCATTACGTCATAAATATGAATGACGAAAGTTGGCTGGAAGTTTACAAGAACTGTATATCACAATCTTCCTATGATGAATCGTAGAAAAGAACAGAATCTTGTATGCAATATTCTTCTATCCCAAAGTTCATTTGAGATTGTCTAAAGAAGCAAAATAGTTAGAGTTACTGTAAGAGAAGGTCCCAGAGAGGACCGTAACAGTGATGGACGGTGTCTACAGAAAAACAAGAGAATGTGAAATTTAGAAATACTTTAAACGCAAAATGGCACAAATGGCGAGAAAGCTTAGATCCATTATTGTTTATAGTAGTGTAATGACCAAAGTAATAAGTATTTGTAAAGAAAGAAGAGTTTTGAATACGTCTTCTCTCAGAGAAAAGAAAATCGATCAAGATGTAGCATGAACAATGAAAGTTTTCCAGGAAAGTTTTAAGTGTTAAAAATATTTATCACCAAACAACAAAGGAGTCGCAATCAATGGAGAGAACAGGACAATTGGCGATTGGTTGCGATAATCAAGTGGTCTTGAGAAAAACCGTCATTAAGACTAAAATTTCAAAAAAATTATGTCTACCTTACTGCAGCCCTAGAAGACCATTATCAAACCGACCTTAGGCATTTTGTCAGATATCAGAAACTTTTAATTATTCACAATCGTTAGGTGGTTTACACACATTGCAATTATAAGCTAATAAAGGATGAATTGATTCATCACATTGGTCGAGGTCAAGTTTTAAGCGAAAAATTACGGCTGTATGATGCACCCTCTTTAGAGTCAAAGTCAGGAGTCAACAACTACACTTCAAAGAGGATAAGTTAGAATAAACATTGAATGGTTCAATATCAATTATTCATCAACTCAACTAGGAAAACTTATTCACAAGAACCAGAAGTCATTAGCTTGTGAAGCGGTGTTGTGGTTAAGCTCAGGCCTAGATGCATAGGTGAAATTTTAGCAAAATGACAAAAACAGATGACTTGTACTTTGTCGAAGGTATAACCAAAATGTCGGTGCAGAAATAGATAAGGTCAGCTTGGAGCTGAGGTGAGCTGTAAGTCTGAAGTCATGCAAAAACTATACTTAGAAAATATAAACTACGAAAGGCGTGTGCTTGATGCTAAATATTTTTGAAGCAAACTTGAATATTGAGGATACTTCAGATTGGTGGAAAGGAACTTTCAGACTCGTGTTGAGATTTGAAACGACACTGTACGAATGTATGCGGTGCATAACAATTACGTTCAGCTACTGAGAACATCCTAGAATTGAACAAGATACGTTTTAGTAAATTGAATGCGATTTACGGATCTCGGCAAATTGAACTCTATGATATATTCTAGTAACAACAATGTTCTAAAAGGTATAACATCAAGAGATTGCACGTTGTCTTTAAGCTTAATTTTTTTTAAAAGCAGGAGCAAATGAGATGAGAAGAAATTGCTATGAAGGCATAGCGAGATTGGAAGAAAATTAAAGCAAAAATTGTGCAAGGAACGAGTCACAAGCAGGACAGACAAAAGAATGGTAATTTTTTGCATAGTTTTGGAATTGATTAATTTAATTTAGGTAATTATTTAAGGCTGCTTTCGTGGTATATTTTCTATTTTTAAAAAAGTATGCATGTATGGTTTCATATCAATTCATTTTTCTTCAGTTGATTATGATTATGATTAATATTAAAATAAATTTTTCTTATCTGTTATTTGTATTTCCATAATTGAAAAGTTCTTTTTTCTATTTTACTATTAACTTGTCAATTGTAAAATATTGGAGACATCTTTCCCTTACATTTCTAGGTTAATTAATTTCGTTTTTAAGCTCGTTTTTTTTATCTCAAAGATGAAACGCGGAATTCACATGGCAGTGTTTATTTAATTTCGATGTTCCCCCGAGGCAGGTTGCAATTCGAGAGTCATTAAGTTCTGCCTGAAATTTCAGCTGAACGACTTTGATATTTCCATCGATACGCGATATCAGTTTTTAATTTTGCCAATAACCGATGCACTATTTTCTTATCAGAAGATATCGTGTTTTTGCTTATGCGATTTAATAATTATCAGTTCCAATGGAGAAATCACAAGAAAATTATTATTTCTCGTTAAAATCATAAAAAAATGTTATTTTAGGATTGCAAAATCACTAGATATTTATAATGAAAAGGAAAAGATTTATTTTTTGTTAGGCATTAAAATGTTTATAAGACGTTATCTAGCTAACTGCGTACAGGTTCTTTTAAAAAATATTTTGCACCCTCTCTAGAGGCTTTACTTTAGGAGACAGAGAAAAATTGTAAATACAAAAGTTGTAGGGTTTTGTACGTATTACCTTTCAGAGTTATCAAAATAATCAAAAGCACATCGCAAAGTGGAGAAAAATATACAGTTTCTGTTTATCTTAAATAGAATATCCTGTTTATTGTTTGCCAAACTGAAAGACCATTTTTTTCCTGATTTTCAAAACATCTTGATATTTGGACGAGTCGTTTGTGAGAAACTTGAGTTTAAAGTACAAACGTACAAGATGTCTCAAAAGTAACATCTGTGCTTTTGAGGTTCGATCCAAGAAGATGAAATAAAAGGAAATAAAAGAATGATAAAAGTTCTGACCTGCCTTCGTTAACGTGTTTTCAAAAAAAGACAAAATAAATTGTGATAGTAATTTCTAATTTTTATAAGAAATGTTTAAATAGGTTTCCTCCTAAGTCAATACAAACATTAACATGATGCAATATGGAAGTATGAACAGTACTGTAAATAGGATCTAGACTTTTGGTATCCATAGCAGGTTGAAGTAAACCTTTCCGTCAATAAAATTCCAAAAAAAGAAATTCTAAAATATTTAGATCAGCTTTCATAATTTTAAACATTAAGTCGCATTCGTTTGAGAACTAGCAGATGCAACGTGAATTTTTCTTGGGAAAATAAAAAATGAACAATATGTTGCTTCCCTATAGCTCAGATCAGCTGGGACACCCACTATATATAATTCGGAGTAGAATATTTCGCCCTAATAACAATTTTTATATTACGCACGAATAGTATTTACCATTTAAATTTTAGGATTTTTGCTGATAAGATTTTTTCTTATTTGTTTAGTTTAATTTCAAAAGGAAAACACTTCAGCGGAGCGAAAGGTATAACCAAGGTAAATTATAAGAGATGCCGCACAAACGAACGGAATTAAATTTAATAAACGCTCGAAGCAATTAAGACGATGAATAGGATAAAATTTATTTAAGATATCACAATCTAATTTGCAGAGATAGGAAAGGAAGAATTGATTAACTTTTACTTCGCAGAACGAATATAATAATTGTTTCTATAACAAAACTTACCAGATTTATTTCCGGATATTAATTTGTTTACAGGCCAGTTTTATTTAAGGGATTGCATATCAATAATTTATATATTTATCAGTAGTATTGCCTGGTTTTACGTAATTAAATCAGTCCAATTAAATACCATCAACCACAACACGCTCATGCAATAATGAAATTTTCACATGACGGATTTGTACTGTGCAATTTTGTTTTTTGTTGAATTATTTCAAATCCAAATGAATTGATAATACAAAGACATTATTGAAGTTTCGTTATAATACGCAAAAAATACTTGGAATCATCGAGTTTTTTAGTAGTCAAAAGTTTTTTGTTCTTTTTCTGTTTACTTGGATATCAAGTCGCTCTGTGACATTATTTCTTCCGAGAAATTATAATTTAATTATTTTTAAACAACAATAGATCTGGGAAGCCGTAATTAAAGCAGAGGCGAAGCAATGGATAAAAGTCTAGGCAAGTTTGTTCGTAAACATTTCTCTGTCGGTATTTGTAAGTTGCCTGATCGTTAGCATAAGTTTATATTAAAGAAAGGACATTATTTTGAAAAATAAAATTTGTTTCATTAACTTTGTGTTATTATTGTTATCGCTGTATAAGAAAGTCCAGGTCAAATCTCTACTCCCCTCGTAATTGGATCACAAATATGTATGATTCGACAGAACGATGTTTATAACTGATAACGAAACTATTGCTTGATTGGTTTGATAATGCAAATCATTAAGAAAATAAATAAGAAAATGTTTACTAATTACAAGTGAAGCAGAAATAATTATTTCAATATTAATCCTTACTGAAATATAACATTTTATCTTGACAACGAAGTATTTTCAAAGAATAAAAGATGTTTAGCTACTTATTCTCTATCGGTTCTAGAAATTAGAAGGAATTATTCTGCGAGCCTTGCAGAAGAAAATTTGGATCAAAAGCTTCATCGTCAAAAGCTTTAAGTTCTGAAGCGAATGTTAATTAAACAAAATATATCAAAGGAATTATGAGATATTCTTTAAAATTATTTTATGGTGTTACTATTAGATCTTCATTTATTTAATTAAGCATCGAGTCATTGATTTTTAAAAATGCAGAAATGTACTTGAAGATGCTCGCTCACTATATAGTTCACAAGGTCTCAAAGTGAGCTACCACCATTATAGACAAATTATGTGCGATATAACATAATAAAATGTTTAAGGACAAAGTTGTTGAAATACAAGTTATCACCTATGAGCTTTTGGGGTTCTTAAAGATTTAACGCTGGATTCCTCTGAGGTAAAATTTCGATAACAATTGGCCAATAACGCTTCCGCGTAGAATAAAAATGCTTACCGAGACTCAAGGTGAAGCAGGTTACACATTGGCTTCTAAGGGCCGGTCTTTCCATCTTCTCGTTAAAGTTATCCGGCAAATAACTTGATTTTTATGAATGGTTGATTGATTTTTATGAATTCTTTCCATGATAGTTATCCTAATTCAAGAGGTGGAAAGACCGGCCCTAAAAGTATAACATGTTAATTGTGAATCCTTGACCATGGTTTTTGCTGCTTCGGTGGAGTTTGACCCTTACACATATGTCAAAGTTAACAGTAATCGAAGATATGAAACTATCACCTTCCACTGTTGTTCTCGAAACATCTAATTTCAAGCACCTCGACAATATTGAGACTTGCCTCAACATTCCAGCAAATAAGATGTTTACGAAAACAAATTAAGAAGCGCAAGAGGAACTGATATAAAGTACCTATTAGAAGATATGCATATTGATGTTATTTATTAATGAAAGTATTAAATAAAGAAAAAAATTCGATCGTATAAACTGCAAAATCATGAGGAATTTCATATTGTTAATCCAGATTGGCGCATCCAGTTTGGTGAGACGTTCGAGGAATTAAATCAAAATGTCGACTTTTTAAATAAAATATTTTGAGGCTAGTTTTACTTTTCACGGGGAAGTGAATAAGCGAAAGTGTAGATGTTGGTCTCAAGAAAATCTTCATTTTTTCAATGAAAGTAGAATTAAAGGATTCCAAAGTAAATACTTTAGTTGAATTTATGGGCGACCAAACATTGCATCCTTCTGAACTCAGACTTATTTGGAATTACCTCCAAAAAAATACGTGTCTCAAATCGTAATGATTTATGGCCAGTTGCACCAAACACTTAAGCTGAACTTAAATTTAAGCAGTGTTTATAATGTGACATTTGAGGTTCCACAACATCGTGTAAGTCATATTCTAAGTGATGTTTAAAGTTAAGCAGAGCTTAAGTGTTTGGTGCAACTGGCCCTTAGAGTTGTCTGATCTGTGGTGTCATTGGCATTACTTCCGGATTGTGACGAAATTCTTAATCAGAACTTCCCTCAACGCTGGATAGAAAATAATGGTACCGTGTAGATTATTATTTTATATCTAAATTATACTTAGAGGAACCAATTAAAAAAAAAAATCTTTAAAATTAATTTAGAGCCGTTTCTTAAGAATTAGCATCAATTCAAATTCAAAAAACAATTAACGATTTTATTTTATTTAATTGAGGGGTCCAATGTGATAACCAGCCAAATGCATGTTTGACAATTATGCTGGAGAATAGAAAAATGTTTTATTCGAAAAATATAGAATACTGGCTGGAAATTGATAAGAATTATATTGTATTCATTTGGTTAGTAATGAAAATTTGACTGATTCTTGCACAGTTTTTGCAAAGTTGATTCGAAATTAATAAAAAAATGTTGACGTTGAAAAAACTAAGTCAGTATTTATTTACCTAACTAATTATAAAATAAACGTGGCCAGATAACCCTGTAAGTTAACAAAAAAATGCTTATTCGTTGCTGCTACATTCGGGTATCGAAATATTTTTGTCGGCTGTCTTAAGATTCTTCGATCTCATTATAAAATTGCAAGCTTAAACTTGTTCTTTTTCCGTCTCTAAAATAACTTTGGGTTAATATTAGGCAAATGAATTGGATTCTAAAAGTTTGTTTTATTTTGAATAAGGGAAAGTTTGGAAGCGACACTGTTTCGTTATTTTTTTTATATTTTAGTATTGTGCCTAAATCACTCTTCGCAGCTCCAAATAAAAATTTCTAACTGATCTTTAAAATTAAGAAAGTCTTGTGTTATGGATATCATTTCAAACTTTTTATTTGAATAATAGTTATACGTACAATCTCGTCGTAAAATAAGAGTGATCAATATCTTTTTTAATTAAGTGACCTATGGAAATAAAATCGTCTTTGATTAGTTCTTAGTTCATTATTTCAAATGTCATTCTTGTCATTCAAATTCTTTTGTATATACACCTTGTTCAGAAATTAGGGGACTCGGTTGTCGTAGCGCAGTTTCTAAGAAGAAAATCTCAATACAAAAACTTTATACGAGCCCTCCTATTTATGTGCGAAGTCATCAAAGTTGAAAGTATGAGGAACGAAAAATGCGTTTTAAGTGCATTTAATCGACCAAAATTTGCTCAAATTATAATTATGTAGAAGTTTTTGTTATTCTTGCAGTTTGTCCTCATTTTAAGCTGTTTTAACATTTCTCCAATGAATTCAAACTAATAAAATAAATAAAAGAAAAGTAAGATAACTCTTTGTCTACCATTGGTACTTGAAAGTACTCGCATTCAAAGACCTCTTAAATACCAACATTTGGAAGAGGAAGCCTGTACGTATACATAAATCATAAGCTACTCTTGTAAGAAATTATTAAAACAGCGCCAAAAATTTCTAGTATTCAATGTTGCCAATACACTATGTGTTTTTTTAAAAATGCCATAAAGGTTGGCCATGAAAATTAAAACTCATGTCGTAGCTTGGCATCTAACACATGCCAAATCTGAAAATTTAAAGTAAATGAATGGAGCTAAGACATGAATTTTCTTTTCCACAACCATCCCTTATGGCATTTTTAAAAAAACACATGTTAGAAAATTCATAGGCAAAGCTTGAAAGGTAAGGTACTTACAAGTACCGCTGGTATAATGTACAGTCTAGTGACATTTGAATTAAGATTTTCTTCTTAGAATTATGCAAGGAACGGTGCTACGACCTCCGGGTCCATTAATTTCTGAACACCCTGTATTTCATTGAGATGTGGAGAAAGAAATTTAAATCATCTCCATATTGTGTTGAGTATGTTAATACTGAAATTAGATGCAAAATTGATTTGAGATTTGAACTGATCTGCAATTGATTATAAGCGGAAGAACTAACGAAAGATGCAATGTTGAGTCAACTATTGCCTTTATGAATTCTTGGTAGGACATACAACCTAGAAACGTATAGGATTTTATTGATTAAGAGCCATATGTTGATATTGTTAAAAAGCAGAATTATGAATGTTTTAAAGTAGAATTCAATTTGGTGAAGATGAAGGGGTTCGTAGTGAAACTAATTGAAGTCAGGAATCCTTGAATTTTATTTTATTTACTACAATCCATCTTGTTTACTATGATAACACAGCCGTCCTCATCTCTAATTGAAACAATTAGCTTTCATAAATAAAAAGAGTATAAAGTATACAGCGTGTCCCGGAAGGAAAGGGCAATACTTCGTGGGGGTCTAGAGTGGGTTATTATAAGTCAAAAAGTTTATATAAACAGGTAGTCTTTTATTAATGGTTTCTGAGTTAGAGCTATTTGAAATTAAAAATATGAAGTTGCTATATATAACTTTTATTTTAAAGCATTAACATTAAACTTGTCAAAAAGAGCGCTACATTACGGTGAAGAATAAAATCAACATGAAGCGCCAAATTTAAATTATTCCGTAACGGCCTAGTGGTAAGACCGGCCCTGTAATCCCAAGACAGCAAGGTTGTGGGTTCGAATCGTCTCTCGGGGTGGTCATTACTCACTTCCACAATTAGATTTAACATCGCTTAATATCACTTAACAAAATAATAATTATTAATAATACTTGATCAATAATTATCTCTGTTGAATTCAAATTTAATGAATCACATGTGCTAATATATTTTAGAAAAAAAATAATGTCGTTGCTACAATAAAAAGTCTTGTCTTGTCAAAAAAATCGAAATAAACTTTGTTCCAAAATAAAAAGGTTTATCAACTTTATCACCAAAAACGAAATAAAACAATCTCAGAATCCATTAATAAAAGACTACCTACCTGTTTATATAAATTTTTGACTTATAATAACCCACTCTAGACCCCCACGTAGTATTGACCTTTCCTTCCGGGACAAGCTGTATACAATATAAAAAAAATGTGATGTCTTCATTGCAGACAAAGGCGACTGTGAAAAGTTTTAAAACTTTTGAACGCTTTTAAATTTCAATACTCCCTTCAATATTTCTACTTTAAATATTCATTGTATTTCTTTAAATTATGCGATATTGACGTATCGTATTGAATCAATAAAAACTATTATGCTTCTATTAAAAATTCATAAATCTAAACACGAAGATTTGCATGCTGTCCAAATAAGTAATTCCGGATGATTTTGACTGGGATAACTTATCAGCAAACATATATTTTAAAAATTATTTATGTTTTCTAAATTACGATTTTCGTTAATTATATCCTTTAGAGAGTGGATTATTTCCAAAATACAAACAAAACCATACATATTATTAAAATGAAATATTAAATACGCATTAAAAAATGTAAGTATAGAACCTTATGAAGAGGTCTTTTGTTACTTTACATAATAGAACACAGGATGTTGTGTTAATAATAAATTCCTCTAATTTAATTATATGTCAATTATAAATTTAATTTAGTATTAAGAAGGTATTGTTTGGACGAATTTTCTGTAAGATATTTACAAATACAACAGCATACGATTATGACTAAAATAGGTACAATGGTTTTGTACACACACTAGAAGAAATTGTAATATACAGTGTGTATTATAAACTACCTGTAAATATACACAGCGTTTCTGTAAATTAATGGGACATACTTTTACACAGTTGCAACATCTCTCCAAATAATAAAATGCAAAGCATTTGCTTTAATGAAACGTAACTAATTTTTTTAATGTAGATGATAATATTTGTCGGAGGTTGTAATACATGACTTAATTTATATGTTAATTTTATAATGGGCACATCAAAAGCATTTACAAAGATATACAGGTGTCTCAAAAGTACCGTCCGTGCATTTGGAATTCGATTCAGGAAGCTGATACAAATCGAATTGAAAGAATAATAAAAGTTGCTTCGTCAACGAGTTATTCAAGAACACCTAAATTTATTTTTATTTGTAACAAAATGAATTGTAATAATAATATCCATAGCAAATAAATTTCGTCTTATTTTAAAGCAAATATTGGCACGACACAATATGGAAGTCGAATGCTGTCTAGCATGTCATTGTTGATTATATTGAGATGTATTTGTGGAACAATATGCAGCGTGGTTTTCTTGAAGAAAAAAAAAGAGAGTAATTATAACATGTGTCCAACAATTATTGTAGTCCTGGGTGGCTGTGGAGTCAAACATAAATGCCGATTTTTACTTCGTATCGTTGAATTGACGTCTCAAATATTGTATTTAATGTTTTATCGCCATTTGAAAGAAGAATTAGTTAAAAATGTTTGACTCTACAGCCACCCAGGACTACAATAATTGTTGGACACATGTTAGAATTTACTTTGAGCTTCTTGATTTAGTACTTACGTGTCGATGTACCGCTGATGATTACCTTCTGTGATTGCGAGAAACGAAACTTAAATAGCTATGTTTACAAGTTTGCATTAAAGTTAGTTGAATACATAGGGTGTCACTGAATGACTTGGCCAAACTTTAGCGTCGTATTTTACTCTTCAAATTAATTATAAAAATTCTTATAAACACTGTCCGGAAATGATTCTTTAAAAAGTTATGGTCACTTCTACAGCAATACTACGGACTGTTCGGTTGGAACCACCAGAACATTTCAGAAAGGATCCTCTCTCTAAGACGACGATGGATGACCACAAAAGTCCTTTAGCTGGATAATGCCCATGCTGGACACGCTTCGCTGTAAAGTTGGACGACTTCATTCGAATTTCTGTTCGCTCATCCATAAATAAAATGGATATCTGGCATTTCTGCATTTATTTATGCATAATGAAAGATTTAAAAAATAATTGCAAATATACTAAAGGTAATGTCACATATTAATTCTGTCAAATATTCAAGGTAGGTATACTACTCTTAAAAAATATTTAAAAAACATTTTCACACTTCATCATTTTTTAAATTTCAAGTGACCACAACTTTTTGAAGAATCATTTCCGGACAATATTTATATGAATTTTTATCATTAATTTGAAAAGTAGAATATGTCGCTAAAGTTTGGCAAAGTTATTCAGTGACATCCTGTATATACCCATATATAAAAAAAACTGTAAAAGAGTAGTTTTATATTTTTACAAATTCTCAACAATGATCTGGTCGACAACGTGGTTTTAAGTTATGATTCAAGTTTCTTTACACGGTAGTCAAGTGCATTAGGTAAAACGTAAGAGATGTAGAAAGGTTTGAATAATTCGGAAGAAAATGGGAAATTGCTTGCATCAATCGCACGGGGGTGAGTTTTCTTACCTTGAGCGGATCGTTTGCGGAAATGGAGGGCGTTTATAGCGTGTGGAACATGTCAACGAGTGACGGAGTGAAGTGGTCGCGAGGCAAGAACGGCGTCAGCGACCGTCGCGACGCCGGTAACCTGACTGACTGATGTTGAGAATATCCAGTTTGTACTTTGTACGGGATCCCTTTGGCGCCTGCCCATTGTGCCCCTCAGGTGTACCATCCCCCACTCTCGCATTAAACGTCCACATTCGACATAATAAATACATCCAGTGTCTGTCGTCTTCAGCTCCGGTCTATCGATCGCGAGTAAATATTTATCTCGGCCATAACTGCGAGTTTTTCACCAGGCGGTAGCCCCATAAAACCTTTACAATGGCATTCCGCCGATGATGTAACTTTATTAGAGAAACCATGCGCCGTGACCCCCGACGATTTGTGGAGATCGCATCAGGATGATAAATGATATCTGTCCAGAGCACTCTATCTGCGACCCGAGATTTGTGTAGGCTATCCAGGATCTAATGAGCGACCGCCCGGAGAGAGAGATGCTCAGGTACACGTCCTAATGGGCTCGCTAATCAAAACCTGGCAAATATCTTGCTTGCATACAATCATTCACGTTACGCTCGCGGCTAAGCCGCACCGAAACCAACCAAATCTAAATCCACTTCAAATATCAATTTAATCTAAAGACGAGAGGCACAAAACCTACCCAGCTCAACTAAGTTAATTAGAGGCGTACGGCTCACGTGCGATATTCAACGGCGAGGGCAATTGTACGTACGACTTGCTAGCATACATACTGATGGAGAGGTTATTGTGCAAGCAAGCGCCTTTTGGGGTCGGTTGCAACGAAAACGGCGAAAATTTCTACCGCAGTGCAATTACCACAAAATGAAATCTGGACGTCGTAAGGATAAGTATCATTACGTTGGACATTCGAGAAATCGAGGCACTGTCCGCTTGTACAAAGCTTCTTATTCGATGTCCTCTGACAAGACTCCTAGGATTTAAATCGTTAAAAGCGCACAGTTTCTTCTTTAGAACTTCCTATTATATATAAAAAAGGGCTGTCACGAATACAGTTACTTTCAACACAATTATTTACAGAAAGAGATTTTCTTGAAATAAGAACTTATGGTTTTAGAACATGAGGACAACAAAGTCGCTCGTATTCAACTTTTGATTTTTTTCCTCATGCAATTTATTAGTTACAGTTTCCTGTTACCGTGCCGGAGTATTTTGACATACGATTACGCGAGCATAAAAGATTGGTTCGGAAAATTGCAATAATAACTCAATCTTAAAGATGAAACTCTAGTCGAGTCATCAGATATATGAAATTATAGAGAAATAAGAACCATGTGATTATAGAAAAATAAAGTCTCATGCGGTTAACGAGGTAGTTAAAAGACTACATTATTCTATTATTTGATTTTGAACTTTTTGTCTTCTCTTTACTTTTTATGAGTATAGGTACTATTTTGCAATCTCTTAATGTATGAATTCTTCTTCCTGTAAATGAACAGCTCGTTTATCATTTGCCTTTATTTTAAATTTCTTTCGGTCTTCAGTTAGTCTTAATTGAAGGAAATGGAACGTCTCTGGGCTTTACGACTTTTCTGTGTTGTCTTGAATAGGCTTCTCGAATTTTCGGGATTGTCCCGGTGCCCTCACAAGATATCGATTTGTTTCGAATTTGACTTATTTCGAGTTTCAATTTTGTAATTCATAAAAAAATATGTTGCACCATCCAACCCCAACATTGGTTCGCGTACATTTTCGCGACCGGCTCGTTTTCAACCATCCCTGTCTCCACTGATATTGTGTTACTTGTGTTATCGTTTCTTATTTTATCGTCAATCGTAACTCGACTGGTATATTCCGGCATATTTTCTGGCTTGTTTAATTGGTTATTAGCATTTCTCAATAGTAACAGGTAATTTAATAATGGAAATGAGATAATCGGTAAATGTTTACAGGGTTATTCACGTTCTTGCCGGTCTTTTCGTCTTCTTGGCAACAGATTAAAAGGTTGATCAACTTGTGAAATCAAATGGTCTTGCAATTCGTAAGTAGCCTATGACGTGTAAAATCCTAACTAATCGGCCCTCAATCGGGCCTACACGAAAACCCAATCAAGATGCCACATCTACATACGTATTACGTAAGTTGAAATCAACGCCATTCCAAACTTCGATGGCCACCAATCACACCACTGCTATTTATAGAAGCGTGCGAAGATTTTTTATTACATATGTCCATGTAAGTAATCGCGAGAAACCGATTGATCCATTTTTAATTGAAAACCTAGTATTTTGAAAGAACTATGGACCTAGAAAGAAATTAAGGCATGTTTGGAACTTAATTATTCTGATAAAAAAAAACCGAAAATAAAATAAAGTTAACAACCGAAGAAAGGAAAAGACGAACCTTTATAAAAAGGAAGTTGTAAACGATGTCTTATGAAAAATCCCACTTTTGGCGAAGTCATTTACAATAAATGTTCAAACAGCTGCGATGGTACTTCTTTTAGAACGACAAAATTGGCAGGGTGTATTTCAATGTGAATAATTCTCCAAGGATAGTAACGAAACCACCGGGCATTGATTTGTCGAAAACTAATACTCCAAAATTTCTACCAGATTTAGTACCAAGTGTTCAATTGAAAAGTTCTTCAAGTAGCCTTTGAATTTTTCATAACATCGTGAAGCAGGTCTTGAATTAGATTAAAATGAAATGTCACTTGACGTTTAGCGTTTTCGTTTGCTGCAATAGTGTGCATTCACACTAATTGAATCGGTTATTTCAGAAACGACTCATGTGCAATGCTTTTCAAATGGAATATGTGTCATTTCTGAAATAACCGATTCAATTGGAATCTCGTTTCTATCTCATATATTAATACCTAGATATGAAGTGCGCACTGATGCAACAAACGAAGACGCTAATAAGTCACGTTATGTTATAAGCAGAACACTACAACTGTTTGACAACTGTCACTCCTTAAACGCCAATCGGTTTAGGAAGTCTTCCCTTTTTCGCTCTATCTTCTTTCAACAAAAAATGAAAATCAACTTAAAGAACTTTTCAATTGAACACTCGTTTTATTTTATCCATTAAATACGATCCCTCGGCAAAATAATTTCCTTCAAACCACCAAAATCCCATTATATACCTTGTCGTCAGTTTCAACAAATAAACAGACCTCTATCTTTTTAAGAAACCGTGGCAATATGCAATCACAATTTAAACCCTTTTAAGCGGGAAACACATTGAGGCGGTTGCGGTAGCGATTGCGATGGTGGTGGCGGTCACAAAGGTTCACATGCGAGCGATCACGGTAAAGTTACGTAAATTCATTGGCAGATCTATCTTGTCGCATACGTGTGAACGGTTTTCATTGCCACCGCAACCGCAATCGCTACCGCAACCGCCTCAATGTGTTTCCCGCTTTATTAATGGTAAAGTAATTTTAATTCACCATTTAGGCCCAGTTTTGCAATCGTGGAATAAGGACAGAATAAGTGTTCGCCGAATATCCTTTAATGTTCCTCCATATCTACGTCACACCTACGTCACGTTATTCTAAGAATAATGCTTATCCGACGATTGTAAAATCTGGCCTTAATCGTCAAAATCATGTACCAAAGGCAACTAGGCAACATCTATGGAAAAAGGTATGTCAGAGAGTTGGATTACCATTTTCAAAAAGACTGAGGGAAGATTTACACAATGCCGAATACGACCAGAACTTCTAGTGAAGTGAAGAAGAATATAAAGAACAACCAAAGAAGACCCAGTAGTTCGAGGAAGCAAACATTTTGAGGAATAAGCCTCAGAGGAAAGTCTATACCAACAGACATATCCTTTAGTACCCAAAATTATTGATTAGTAAAAACTATCGAGGTATTCAATATTTGTGGACTATTCGAATTATTCGATAGTTGAAGAAGTATTCGATTGAAATAATCGAAATTAACTAGTAGTGCTGAAATGCAACGAACGAACCAAGTACCTACCGAATGAATGAATAAGTCTGTAGCTCTGTAGGCTTGTTCGGGTTCTCTCCAGGATAGCTCTAGAACCATCCTAGAACCGTCATGAGCATGCACACAACAAGAAAGCATGCGCATGTTCCTGACGGTTTCAGGTTGCAAGAACCCGAACAAGCCTAATGTCATTTCGACACAGTCGTTTAACTAATACGTTGTTCGTTATGGGCCCAAACGAAAGACGCACATATTTATTCATTAAGGGCCAGTTTACAGAAAATTTAATTGCAATCAAATTTTAATGACGTTGTTAATTTGACATTTCGCAATGTAATTCTTATGGCAACTTAATCGTGATTAGTTTAATTCGAAATTAAATATTTGATTTAATTTCTGTAAACCCACCCCTAGTGTCGTAAGTCGTAATTGGCATTAAAAATTAATAATTTACTTTTCCATCAGGGATACAAAACTTAAATCAAGATTTTGCTGCCCAGTGTAATGAAAAAGAGTCGAAATTACAGGCCGTTTTAATCGTCCAATTGTACCGAGAGATTCAGGTTAGGATTCAGACTCCTGTAACTTTTTATTCCTATTTTTAATAAAATATCTTTTGGTATGAATAATATAGGTCTTCGAATAAATTATCTGACATTATGTAACAATGTATAGTATATCATATCTGGTTAAAGTGGAAATAGTCTCAAAGTTAAAAATTTAAATGAAACACCTTGTGTATATTTTTACATTTTTCGATTCTACGACTCCAGATCGAAAATATATTAAAATAAACCCTATACCTAAGTTCAATTGTTTTCGTGTTATGGAGTAGTGTTTTAAACACATCTTTAATGTTACACGGAGAGAATTACGTTGTAAAAGTAAATATAAATATAGTAATTTTTACAAAAATTTATATTACTATATGTGACAGCAAAATCATTTTATTAACTTAAAAACATATTTATATTAACTGTTATATATTTAAATTTATAAAAAGATATTCTAAAATGGCTAAAATATAAAATATAATATCGTTTAATATATTTATATTTTAACATTTATATCTACGCACAGATAAGAAGCTACGGGGTTCACACGATCACCAACCTTTGCAGCTGCACCAAAAAAAATAAGTACTCGATTTAAGAAAAAACGTATATTAAATTACAAATTTTATAAAAAAAAATTGTGCAAATCGGTTTTGATTACAGCGGATTCCTCGAGCTTGCTCTGTACAGCTGTTTAAGGCCTCATTGGGCCTTCATCAACAGAACCGTAGCTCCAGAACTTCACCATAGAAAACATAAATATATTATGTTATGTTGTGTTGTCTATGAACTCCACTGCAAACCAAACCGATTTCTCCTAGGTTATATGGTATTGTGATGTGAAAGTAATGAACAATTTAAGTAGTGACATCTTTCGATCGCTTTTTGACCTACAAATTTTATGTTGTAAACATCATATCTGCAGGACGAACTCATAAATGTTACAAAATCATATGCTTAATGTAATATAATCGCATTGTCATTTCTTTTAAGAGAAAAATTTACTTGCTTTACTTAAACAATTTTGCTACTTTTAAAACAATTTATTTTATTATTAATGATACTTTTTTTACAACACGGTTTTTAATATACATTTTTCTCAGTGTACTAGACGGCATAATGATAGATGTAGATGCATTATCTAGGGTAGTGATAATGTCTAACGAGAGAATGTATGCAATCCATCAAAGCTGTAACATACAATAATAAAACGATTGAAAAGTCACAAACCTCCAAACAAATCGAGACAGAATCCGAGCAAGCTGTAGAAAGTATTCATTCTTTAAACTCAAACGTCAACTCAGAACTTGAACATTCAATCTTGATTTTAAATAAACCGAATTAGTTATTCTTTTTTGTACATAAGAAAGCCACTGACATAAAACACAGTGACGGACTTTAGGATACATGAAGATTATTCAGACTACCCAATATATGTATTTATTGCTATAATGAGATATTTATATAGATTAATTTGCTCAGATAATTTCTTAGTTAACAAGCTAAAACTTTTGTTCGTTCTCTAAAAAGGCGTGAAGTTTTAATCTAGAAGGAAATGAAAATCGAGATTATTCAATGCATGCACTAAGGGAAAAGTGTACATGGCGGAATAACCGAAACCACTGAAGGAATTAAGAGATATTATTGTACTCGTAAAAGAGAGAACACATCAATCGGTGCGAAATTTGTCAAAGAGCGAAGTAGCAATGAACCAACACCAAACTTAACTCCTCTTCAAAGAGAGCCCTTCGAACAAGTTCACATAGATATCTTCATTTGGAATAATACTACATTTTCAACGATCATCGATAACTTTTCAAAATTTGCTTAAACGTATAGGATTAAAGATAAGAAGATACCTTAAATAAGAAATATAAAAACATAATCGAATTTAAAGGGGACTTTAAAATTAAAGTCACATTCAGATGTATAAACAAATGTGTTTTCATAGTTGTTTTACATCTGAAAGTGACTTTAAATTTGAGTATGAAACTGGCCCTAAAACTGTCAACATAAAAGAATTAAAACATCGAATTGTTTCAATTCTGCTCCTCGCTACCGGAGAAAAAGGAAAATTAAAGGAACTATAGCACTTCTAGCTTCATATGTATGTATATTAGACATCGACTATAATTCGAAAACATACTTCGAACTTATTATCAAGCTACATACATTTAAAACCCCCTTTAAATATTTTCGGTACGTATATAGATATCCTTAAAATTAATCATGTCATTGAAAATTTATAGTTAGAAATCAAGAGTAAATTAGAAGGGCTTAATCTTAACATTATAATAAGCCAAACAAACATGGTGCATTCAACTTTCTCGGCAACGCTATCAAACTTGAAACTGGAAACCTAGATAATAACGACGGCGAGCGGTATGAAGCGTTAATTAAGCAACTTGAAGACAGTCAGGATATACTTAAATATTCCTTAATTCAAAATAAAAAACTTATGAATGAAACTTCTAACGAGGTTAATAAAAATATTTTAGAATTGGCTAATAATACTCAAAAAGAAATAACCTTCAGTAACTTACGGCAAATCAAGAATTAATAAAAATGTGCATATAATTAACGAACAAATATATCAGACCTAATAATTGTAATTAATATCCTTAACAAAAAGTGATATACCTGCCTTATTATAAAAGAAAGTTTAATAAAACCCCGTCAGGTCCTGGAGGAAATAAAATCCGTTCATCTTGATAATTTTCATAAATTTTCCTTTGAATCTCTAATGCAAGACCATTCATTATCTTATTCAATCGTGAATAACAGTATGTTACTTTCAATCTCAACATACTTATGTCCTTATTCTGCAAATTTCAATAATGAAAATTTATTCCTTGCTGACTCCATCCAATAATACCTTTGTTGAGATAATTCTACAAGTTAACTAAGTATTTGGCCTTGTCTCAAAAAAACTATTTACAAACAAGCGATTTGTGTCAATCGACTTATTATATTATTTATTAAATTAGCGGTCATTTGACAATACTCATGAGACTTGTGAAGAAAATTTAATTATGCATAATTTTCCTAAAAATTGTTTTCATTAAATACAAGATATGGGTACTTACCCAAGGCTGTGAAATCAGAGAGTATTTGGATTTAACTATTGCCGCACTGAAAATAGAAAGTTAAATTATTGAAAATTGTAATAAAATAACATAACAGTAAAAAATCTAGAACACAAACACATTAATCCATCAATTAAAAACATTACTTTTGTTCATCATAAATTAATTTTTTTTTTAATCTGTGGTGGTTGCCCAACGGGGTCCTAAGTCATAGACTTGTCAGGACCTCAGGAGCGGGAGTGTCTTTGAGTGTGTGTAAAGTGTTCCATGGCTTTGTTACTTCCAATCTTTTCGCCGTTTAAGGGGAAGCAGTGTCGAATTTTATCCCCAACACTGAAGGGTGCCTGAAGTCGATACCGACCACCCCCGAGAAAAATCCCGAGTGCGGTTCGAACAGACGACCATGCGGTTACAAGGCCGGCCCCTTATCACTGGACCGTTCAGGCGTTAAATAATAATAATAATTTTATTAGGCTTATTAAAAACATAATAAGGAACTTAGGAACAATTGTGGAGCGATCAGACAAAAGCAAATAAATCCACTTTAAATAGTTTCGAGTTATTAAGGAAAAACCTTTACCTATTATACCCGAAAATTGAGTTGAGAAATAGTGCAAGCATTCTATGAAGCTTGACCATTATACTGTAGTTTATATCCTAATTGTTGTGACTGCATTAAAAATTTTAATAATAACAATTCAAAGCCGCCTGGATGGTTAAAAGATTTGCATGTTTGCTTTTGGACCCGAATGGCGTGTGTTCAAATTCCAACCCGGCGCGGCGGTTGGTTTTCCAATATTTTGTGAATGAAAAATCAAAAGCATGCTTTCTTCTCAGATATTAAGTAAAACCGGCCCCGTGCCAATACAATATTTGGCGTTAAAAGTCACTAGTGGGGCGAATACCTCCAGGTTCAGCTGGTTCGACTAAATTCCAGTAGGGTGGGCAATATGACCAAAGCAGTTGACGTCTAGAGGTAGAGGTAAATTAAATAGAGAAGACCCTCACACGTAATACGTTCGTACAAGGCTCACAGAACTGTCAAATAGTAGCACTTAGAGCAGCCCGCGTACACTGCAGATTTACTATCGGCCGATAGTATCAAGCTACGAGAAATGTGATACGTAGCTGTGTATTAAATTATTATAGACCACGTAATCACACCTCTCCTAACTTGATTCAGAATAAACTATCGGCCGATAGAAAATCTGTAGTTTGCGCGGGGTCTTAATCTTAAGCTGCACGCGACTATACGAGAAGGACTCTACGATCCGATATCTCAAACAAAAAACAATATCAGAGGAGGTATTATGATCCTCAAACATCTGTAAGATAGTACTACAAGGTGTGACTATTCCAGGATCAAGCGCATAAAAATGAGCACGGCACGTTTTAATCTTTAGAGTTTGTTTACATACAGGGATTTTCTCTTTTTTGTATGCATACCAGCTATGCATGCTTTTGTCATCACATTGGCTTTATAGGCAACCAACATTACACAATACAAAAAAATAAACGGGCGTTATTCGTTATTTCTCTTAATTAGAAGTTATGTTTAATGAGTATTTAGTCCAGTCAATGAATGCCCAAATGAGGATTGTAGAGGACATGGAGGGGGGGAGAATGTTTCTCTTCAAGAATGTGTTGGGGGTAGTTAGGAGGTAAACATACTAAAAGTTCCCACCCCTACCCCTGCCGCTTCAGGGGTGGAGGGGGAGAAGAAGCTCCCTTTTTTCGGTTTTTCGCTTATAACTCGGAAACTGTGCGTCGTACGAAAAAAGTATTTATTACGAAATTAAAGATAATTAAATTTCCTACAAAAATGGCTATTCATTTTCTTCATATGTGTTATAGTTTCCGAGATATTCGCCAGCGAAATCGATAATTTTACTGCTTCGTTAGCTTGACGTCAAATCCATTCTCACAAATTATTTGATTAGTGAACGCACATATTTATATCTATAAATAAATCCGTCTCATAGTAACTTTAAATAGTGTGAGTGTAAATATTAACAAATAACAGGGTTGAATTAAATTTGTGATTGGACACTGCTTTAAATTATGTAATATACATTCAACACGAAATAGACCTTGGACAGTAAAGAGACATTTGTTGCTAAGATGTAAATATTTCACGCAGAAAGCATTGTCGCGATTAAATTTTTCAGAAACCATCCAGCGGCTGGTACCCGCGCTTCTTCGGTCTACTCGGTGTACAGGCCCACCCTGTATAAAACTGTTTATCTCTGTTAAACTCTCTATCAGGTAATCCTAGAATCGATTAATATTTGAAAGATAATTTACCTTTCCAGTTTCCGTTGACAACCTTATTTATTTTAACGTAACACAAAAGCTATTTTTATTCACTAAATGTACATTTCGTATGCTTGTTTATTTTGACAACTTGTTTATATTTTTCACGTCTGACGAAGCCGTCGAACGACGGCGAAACGTTAAGTGTTTGTGCGCTATTTAGTGTCCGTTTAAAAGATTTTGTGATACAATTTTCATCGGACAAGAACCAGCTTTAATTAATAATTCTCGTCGTTCATTGAAATGTACACAGACCATGACAAATCATCTAGAATTCAAATTCACTTTGTCGATGACGTCAGGATGTAACAACAATTTTAATCATTGCCAAACACTGTAACATTTAAATTTATACCAATAACATTTCTTGGCCAAAATGCGCCCGGAGTGTAGATGACAGTTTTCGCGTCTTTAACGGATTTATTAGAAAAAAATGTTAATTTGTTCCTTACTTAAATTCTTCACATTTTCCGGTGTGCTATTTCAAACATAGGAAACAGATTCGCCAATTACTTTTTTCGATGTCTTACTGGTGAGTGTGATATATTTCTTGCTCCATATTACATTTACACTCTGTATAAAAACATTACTAGTAAAATGTAAAAAGTTCGTTTGCTTCTTTGAAGCTTTCAACTTTCAAGTTGTCTGTATATGTAATACCGTCAGTACTGATTATTTGATATTAAATTGAGTGATTTTAAGTGATTACTTTTTAATGTTTTCATTTTCCAATTGTTTAGCAGTATTTTTGATCAAGTGTTTAATTCTGACCAATTATATAATTTTTATGCTGGGAATAATCAACTTACATATAACAAACAATTTAGTTCCGCGTTAATAGATGAAACTAATATTCTCACTTAGTAATGATATAATTCTATTAATTTATTTTCAACATTTAATTCGTGTCGGGGAAGGCGAAGATGTAGTAAGATACATTAAGGCTCAGTTTTACAATCGTGGAATAAGGAGGGAGTAACTGTTCGCCGAATATCCTTTAATGTTCTTCCATATCTACGTCACGTTATTCTAAGAATAATACTTATCTCACGATTGTAAAATCGGGCGTAAGTCAATTAGAATAAAATGGCTAGGACATGTATGGAGATTGGGTCCTGAAAGTAGCATAAGAGTAATAATGGAATGGCAACCTGTAAGTAAAAGAAAAAGAGGGATACCAAAAAGCAGATGGAATGACGAGATAGTAGAGGATATCAGGAATATGGGAATAGTAAACTCGAAACATAAGACAGGAAATTGAAAGGAATGGAAAAAAATAGTTGATAAAATAAAAACCCAGTAATACGCAGCCAAGGATTTATGAAGACTAATCCACCTCAGAAATTGGATTGTATGTAGGTATGTTATGAAGCGGTGAAACCCCATATGGAATATTTGAGCCACATAAATATAATCTATGTCGTGAAGATTTTTCAATGTTCGCTAATGGTTGCTAATTGATTTCTGCAAATAAGGTTATCTGATTTTAATTTTGTATTTAGTTTGTTTGGTTCACAAAATCTTATCAACAAATCATCCTTCTTATCTTAGACATAAATTAAATTTCAGGAATGAGCTTCATGAAGTTAATATTAGATTCTGTAATGAATTAAGTATTCCTAAACATACTACTGCATTTTACCAAAAAAGTTTTGTATACAGGCTGTTACAAATTCGAGGCTCACCATTGGGATCTCGGAAACGGTAAGAGATACGAAGTCGGTTAAATTGGGGCAAAGTTGCGTATTTTGGTGCTGAATAATAATCCGTTCTGAAAAATCTTCTATGATTTGTAGTTTTTGAAATATTTCCAAAAAACCGAAAAACGAAATTTTCTTCTTTATTTTTTTCTGAAGTTATTATTGCAGGGATCATAACAAAATTAACACATTCTACAAGCACTTTTTTAAGCTCTTTACGATGATATCATTAGATTTTACTTAAAACGTTTCGTCTTGTTCTGATCATCATCAACTTCATTTTTTCTTATGGACGCTACATTGGGTTTTAACACCAGTGAATAGATCTATTTTTTCTGATGCTTTTCCATATATCACACATCCCTATTTAATAATTTGAAACAGCTGGAAATGCAAGAAATTGTTGAAAATAACACTGCAAAGAAAAATATGGTATGCAGTGAAAACAAAAACCAAAAAAGTTTGATTTACCTTCGGAGTTTTATTTCGTATATCACAAAAGCTGACTTTAGTAAAATTTTTAGATCTAAAAATGAATATTATGGATCTAAGAATGACGTATATTTAAAAATTTATTATGGTCTTAACAACAACAATTCAGTAATAGCGAACAAAATTTCTTTCCAACAATATCCAGAAAGACAACTACAAAACAATAGTTGATTAGATTTGTAATTAAATTATACATTATTATTATTAAAGCAAGAAAATATCAAATTAAATTATGTATGTCTTTAGAAAACTCGTATCTTAAGAGATATTACTGCTCGACGAAACATTCTTTCTTGTAGTCTCATAATTTTATACATTTTATAAATAACTATTAATTACCTCTTCTAATAATTCATCATTCTCATCATCATTAAGGCGATCTCGATACGTCCTTGGAGTTTTATGAAAATATCAATAAAGTGCAATATTTCTATCTAACTTAATAACATTGTTCTGTGTGGATGGCATCTTTCTGGGTATTATTGGAAGTAAATTTCCCTTGCTATTACTAAATTGTTGTTAGCACAATACATTTTAAAAATTTACGTCTTTCTTGGATTCACATCATTCATTTTTATATCTAAAAATTTTTCAAAAATCTGCTTTTGTGATAAACGAATTAAAACTTCGAAGGTATATCAAACTTTTTTGGTTTTTGTTTTCACTGCATACTATGTTTTTCTTTGCAATGTTATTTTCAACAATTTCTTGCATTTCCAGCTGTTTCAAATTATTAAATAGGGATGTGTGATATATGGAAAAGCATCAGAAAAAATAGATCTATTCAATGGTGTTAAAACCCAATGTAGCGCCCATAAGAAAAAATGAAGTTGATGATGATCAGAACGATACGAAATGTTTTAAGTAAAATCTAATGATATCATCGTAAAGAGCTTAAAAAATTGCCTATAGAATGTATTACTTTTGTTATGATCCCTGCGATGATAACTTCAGAAAAAAATAAAAAAGAAAATTTCGTTTTTCGGTTTTTTGGAAATATTTCAAAAACTACAAATCGTAGAAGATTTTTCAGAACGGATTATTGTTCAGCACCAAAATACGCAACTTTGCCCCAATTTAACCGACTTCGTATCTCTTACCGTTTCCGAGATCCCAATGGTGAGCCTCGAATTTGTAACAGCCTGTATAACTGCTGCAAAGTCTACGATGAAATACCAAAGTCTCTGCAGACTTTCAAACAGCCTTCCTACGCCTATTTTTTAAATAAGTTTAGTTACTGTTAATTTAAGTTCTTTTTTTAGCTTTTTGCCTGTTACATTTGTTTGAATTTATTCTAATTTTGTATGGGTGGAAGAGAGGGAATGTGCTGTATATGAGAAACTAATTAACCAATATAGGTTTCATTAATTGCGATAACTTTTGTACAAGATATTTTCTTTTATAATAGTTGAGGAGCTATTAAAGAAATATGTGCCAATGGGTATTCGAGACGTGGGTTTTGAGAAAATCAGGGGAAGAGAGTGCGAAAGATTGATGCATGAGTAAAAATGAAGAATGGTTGAACACGAAGAACAAAGAAAATCAAATAAGGTAGCTATGACACATCAGAAAAATTACAGTCTTAATGGATGATAAAAACTTCGAAAACGTTTCAGTGCAACGACTTAAAGAAGAAGCGTGTTTTTGTAAATATGTAATGATCAATAATTGTTCAATGATCTCATAAACATGTCTAAAAATATTTCTTTTAGAATTTTCAAAAATAATAGTATATTACACTTCGAGGCAGAGAAATGCGCCATTTTTCCTGAGGAGTTTATTTGTAGCCTAAGAACGTAGCCCGAGGGCTACAAAAACACCGAGGAAAAAATAACATTCTCTCCTGAGGTGTATACATATACTATTTTATTCACGACCGAGAATAGAAGAATGATAAGAATCTAAACTTTTAGGATTAAAAAATTGTAACAAATCCGATGTTGTTGGCAATCAATAAATTTCGGAAAATTGTGGTCGCTCATTATTACATTCACAACTACATTCACTATTTCACAACAAACTTCTACGTTTATGACTAATTTCAATGTATTACTTGATAGAAATATTAATTAAAATGGAAGGACAAGTACCGCAAGAAATGCTGAACACAGCGAGCAGAGCGATGTTAAATTTACTGTTTTCAAAAATTACGCTAAACGTAAGTCAATATAATGAAAATTCCCTTGGGAGAGAAATTATATTTCTCGTCCAAGGGAGTAAATATATCATTTCTGTCACGATTTTGATGTCATAGAAATTGCTGTCTACTCGGTCGTGAATAAAATTAATTTGTTTAATCCCCTTATCTTATGTAATTAACTTATAATTGTTTCAAAGTTCCATCGGCGCCTGTTTACAGGGTTTTTAAGATCCAGCAATGGAAGTACTTTTGAACCAATTATAAATTAATTACTTAGGCCCATATGCACCGTTAAATTCTTAATCGCAGTTTTACTAATCCGGTTTAGACCACTGAGATTAAGTTCATATGCACCGTCTCCTCCACTATCAGGATTAGATAAACGTAAAATAAACTTGGCAATATTGCAAAATGCATGTGAAATCAGAACTGCCAAAACTAGACAGCCATTTTCTTATATTAGTTTTGAATTTGGTTTGTGAAACCCAAACAATTTTCAATTTCCAAATGGCCACCGAACTTAAAAGAGTACCGAATTTTACAAGTGGCGAAATAAGTAATTTAATTGTTCAGCATTTAATTCTTCAGGAGATGGTGGTAAATCCTCTTTTGCTTCAATTGCAATATTGTGTAGAACAGCAGACGCTATTAGTACTGTGTCCACTGGACAACGAAGACCATATGCCAAGATGGGAAACCTTCGCTTCCAAGTTCCAAATGTTCTTTCTATTGCATTCCTTGTTCTTATTTGTGACTCACTATATAAGTGTTCTGCTCTAGTTTCTGGGTTGGCTAGTGGGGTCATCAAATATGGTTTTGATTGATAACCACCCTCACCTAATAGAAGAACATTTGGGAATTCGCCTAACTCAAAACGTGCTCGAAGACGGCTACTACTATTAACTATATTGTTATATCATTTGCAGATCCTGGCCATCTAGCCACAAGATCTCGAATTTTTAAATTTCCATCACATACTACTTAAGTATTTATAGAAAAATAAGATTTTCTGCTACGATACACTTCCCCATCATCTCCACCAGGATATTGTAATCTGATATGAGTACAGTCTATGCAACCAATTACCCGAGGAAATCGGGCTACAGAATAAAAACCATTTTGTACTTGCACCATTTCTTCATCTTTGGGCATTTTTATGTATTGATTTGAAAGACCAGCTATAACTCTTGAAACCTTATTTATAATATGGGAAGCAGTGGATTGATGTCAACCCATAAAATCACCTACGAAATTCTGGTGGGAATTTGTAGCAAAAAACCTAAGAGTGGTCAGAATTTGATTTATTGGTGACACACTGTTGTTTAAATTATTATCAAATTCTATTCGTTCCAATAGCATCAGGACTATTTCTTTCCTAAGACGAAATCTGCGGAAAAGACTTAAGTTGTCTATATCATGGAAATGATCCGTTCTTTCATATAATCGTCTTGGAAACCCGTATTCTATAACATCCAGAATATCGCCATCATCTTCTAAAAATATTTCGTCCTCAATTTCAACATGCATTTTAAAATTTAAAACCACAATCGAGTTTATAACAACAGCTTTAAGAGCACCTTATATTTTTTAGGTTGACATTAGAGCTTAAACTGACAAAATTACAGGATTAAAGTTAAACCGGTTTAAAGCGAAACAGATTGACGGTGCATACGATATAACTAAACCCAATTAGCTCTTAATCTCGATTAACTATGAGCGGTGCATACGGCCCTTAGTTACAACATAAGAATCGGTAAAGCAAAGGGCCAAGAGGTGTTAAGTTCCAAGACTTCGGGGGGCCAAATGATGGTTTATGATCTGTTGACTCTATCCCTACGCCAATTACTAGAGTAAAAATACACGTGTTTTATTAGCCGCACACAACTTATAGAAAACCGGAGGTTTTAATACCACCTTGCAATAGTTTTACATTCATGGGTTGAGCTAATGAGATTTAAAAGAATGAATTTTTTTTTAATGAAGACTCTAGAGTGTTAATTCATGATTAAAATATAGTAATACCCTGTATATAAATTCTCAATTGAAAAGCATAAAAATGCGTTGTTTATCTTATCAAGGTATCGAAATCACAACCAATAATAACTGCAAATTCTCAAAATTTTATATCATTTTGTGCTACTTATCTATTGCTCGGAGGTAGGGCTAAACTAAAGCAGAGCTAAATTTATTATCTTTTTTATTCTTCTCGTGTAATACAGTTCGCATATTGCGCCGTCGGTCTTCTTATACGCACTATATTCACACATAATTAACCTAAATGAAAATATATGGACAAAATGCGAGCAACTAGATTACATATGCGATGAAAAACACTTTCGCCATTTGTTATTGCAATATTATGGCAACGTGTGCTCGTACGTTCAAAATTTCTTCTTGAAAAATTCGAAAATATCACTGGATTATATTATATATAATGCTATGATTAATTATAACAATTCCTTTCTAGTCAAGCTCTTCATTCCGATGGATATTTTTGTATCATCGAAAACTCTCCTATTTGTCATTTGGCAAAACTAGAATGATATTTTCACTTCTTACATTGCATCTGCATAAAATTCGTTTCCAAAAATGTTTCCTTTTAATTGGCTTCCTCACTAGCTGTAAATATAACAAATATAACGGTGGCTCAATTTCGTGTGAGCTTTATGACGGCGGCGGCACGGATAAAAAATGGACTGCGATTTTTCTCGGCGTGTTCATTACGCCGGGCTAAGGTGCGATAAATTTCGTGGCGACACGATTTAAAAGACTGCAATCTTGGGCGAGTTACCGTTAAAGACGGCCGAGATGAAGTGCATTCTGGAAGCTCATCTCGACGAAATCGAACCCGCGAGGCCATCGAAACTAATCGGGCGATCGACTGTATTAACTTTCCCCGAAAAAATTTATCCGCCTTTTTTCTTCATAATTGAAGCGGCTCCTAGACGTGTCGCAATAAATACCGCATTGCGGGTGCAATATGTCGTTTTTGGACGAGAAAATATCACCCAAAGACGTGGATGTAACTTGAAATTAAAGTGGACAAAATTTATTGCTTGTTGATTTTACACTTTGCCTTACTCAAAGGTGAAGTGATCTATCTCAACATTTTTTATTTTAAGACCGCGTCATTGTTTGTATGCATGTCCCATCGATTTCAAAGGTAAGAAATAATGAAGAAGAAACTAATTGAAAAATAACGCGTTGCAAATTTGTTTGGTGTTGTTATTATACAACACTTTTTGAATTTGATCTCAAGGTACGTGTGGGTGTAGTTAAATTAATGTCAAATTCGATAATACCTAAGAGAAAACGCTTTTCCCATTTGACGTATTGACAATAATGCGCAGGTACATAGTTGTTTAAGGAACAATGAGTTTCCTGTAAATTTTGAAGTTGGAAGCAAGATAAAACGCAATGCTGGAAGAGAGAATTGATAGTAAATTAGCTTCTGTCTTGTGTAATAGAAAACAAGTTTGTGGTGGGACAGGCGCTTGTAGTAGAGGGCGATTACAATGTAATCTAAGGGTTCATTGTGTCGTTCCCCGTGTTCGCCCTGTCTGTCGAACAGCGTGCACCATTCAATAACCTGTTGGGCGTCCCCGGCGAAAGCGGGCGAAAACGCTCCAAATCTAACACTCAAAGGCTAATGCGTCTGATGCCCGATAAAATCACCGACTCGAAAACCGCAGCTAAATTTCATCGCCGGCGTTATCCTAATTTATCAGATTGCACCTGAAACATTATATAAAGGTAACTCCATCCGAGACCGAGTTTTTCAGGTGGCTGCGTCTGAAACAACTTTGTTTCGGCTCGTTTGGAATCCGCACTAATACTCTTGTAGGTATCGGATATGGCAGTTCATCTATAAAATCACATCAGACGATTATCGCCACAAAGGGAACTCATAAAACGCTGAAGTGCAACACGTATGCTGTGATCTGCCGAGCGGACTAAAGTGGAAGGGTTCCGATGTAGTAACCGGCCGGAAAATTGCTACAAAACAAATGGCTTTGGTCGCTCATTTTGACACATCATCATCGTCATCGCGCTCGCTATTCCTGCGCCATCCATTATCTCTCCAAAATTATTTTAAATAGATCAAAACGAAATCATATTCGAAACCGGAAACACGCACTTAATTAACGCGATAAGTTTCCACTTAATTATTGCGATAGAGAGAAAATAACCTCTAATCAATAATGAAATGATAGGGGAGACGGGGGGAATGAGAGCCACTTGAGGAAAAATCCATATACTGGAAGTCAGTGAATGACTTGGCCAAACTATAGCGTTGTATTCTCCTCTTCAAATTAATGATAAAAATTCTTACAAACATTGTCCGGAAATAATTCTTTAAAAAGGTATGGTCACGTACTGTATTTACGCAAAATGAAAGATTTTAAAAAATAATTCCAAATATGTATACTGAAGGTAATGTCACTTATTATTGTATGAAATATTCAAGGCGTACTGCTATTAAAAAATATGTAAAAAACATTTTCGCACTTAAAATATTTTTAATTTCAAGTGACCATAACTTAAAAAAAAATCATTTCCGGACAATGTTATACGAATGTTTATCATTAACTTGAATACGACGGTAAAATTTGTCCAAGTCATTCAGAGACATTCTGTATTTTGAAAAATATAAAGTATATTCTCTGAACAATTTTATGGTTGTAGCGACCACAGCGCCACCTGCGGCACATCTCTATACTATTGCCTCGCACCAAGCTCTAACACCCTTTCACACCACACTCCACACTCAGCCCCTCTACAAGATGGATGCCGGAGCTATATAAACGCGTGTAGAGCAGCACGAAGATCATTCTTCCCCAGCCAGTTGCAAAGTTGGAACCTCCTAACCAAACCCAGCTGCAAAGTTGGACCTCCTCTCCAAAAGCCAGCCGCAAGGTTGGACTCCTAACCAAAGCCAGCCGAAAGGTCGGGATATCCTGGTTTCCACGTCCGTCAAACACCTACGACCACCCAGCTTCGTCGGGCACTGAAACGCATCAGCAGAATACGCCACGCCGCCGCCGTTTCACCGCTTTCCCTGACGCCAGAAAAGAAGCCCGTCCGGTCAGAAGACGTCGCCCAGCACATGGCTTATCAACGACCACTCCGCCGAGGAATCCGGTTCAGCTCGTCCTCGACCTGCAACCATTGCACCAGGACAACTACGAACTCATCCCCGTGGACATACCGTGCACATAACCACCAGGCGTTCTGATATATTAACATCTTTGTATTACTGTTATTAATAAAGACGTTCTTTGTGTTTGTGACAATCAATTGTTTGGCTAAAGAATACCACACAAGCCCTTCAAATGGTGTTTCGCATAAGGAACAACCATTAAAATGATAACTGATAAGTAATTAACGGGTGACACGAAAGTTTTCGGACTTTTTCAAACAACTGATAGTTGAATTTTTAAAAAAAGTTTATTAATATTGAATAGAGTTACATTATTTTGTTGAGTTTAGACTTAAATAATCTTAAATTATAAAACACGCAACGGCCCATGCCTCTAAACAAGGAGCAATTTCTGTCGAATATTCTGCGTTAGAGTGTGGCAAGTATCTGCGTCAAATTCGTGCAATTTTCGCTGTATTCTTGACCTCAACTGTGTTTCGTTTTCTGCTGCCCATCCATTTGCGGACACTTCTGCGCTTAGCTGAGACCAAAAAGTTCCAATAGGTTCTTGCCTGAGGTAGGTTGGGAGGATTATCTCTTGGCAGCACAATAGGTACCCTTATTGGCTTCAAGCCATTGAATTGTTTCTCTGGCATAATGACTGGAAGCCAGATCAGGCCAGAACATTATTTGATCATTTTGATGATGATCATTAAATAACCAATTTTGGAAGACAGCGGGTGTAAACATTTGCTGTTACTGCTTCCCCTCTGGCATGCCCAATGTAAGAGCGGGAGATGCCTCTTTCCGAAATTGCACACCAGACTTTTATCTATATTTTCCGTATAAAAACCAGTATTTCCTCTAATTTCGTCATTGTTTAAAGGAAAATATTTTTCATCATCCATGACGATAATCCTGTCGTTAAAAGTGTATCCGTCGTAAATTTCTACAGCATCGGGGTATTCGCTCCAGTTGGGCAGCTGTGTATTTGGGACATTTTTGTCTTTTCCTATACTTCAAGTTGGATCTCTTAAGTTCCCGTGCAATGGTTGATCGCGAAACTCGAAAGCGACGCGCCAACTTACGATGTGATGCTCCCAGACGATGTCTTGCAAACTGCTGAAGCCTGTCTTGAATTCTAGCTGCTGCTAGTTTCCGTGGACGACCACTTTTAGGTAAATTGCCACATGGTATGCCTTCTTCACAGTTACGAATAGTTTGGTAAATCGTCGACCGGGAGATATTTTCGTTCTCAAATAACTGCACAATCTCTCTTTTAGGCAGTTTACCAACTAGGTTGTAAATACTTTTTCGCAAATTGACTTTGTACGACATGTTTCAAACGCTATTGAAACTAAACGTCGCGTCGCGTCATTCAAATAAATAAAACATGTTTCCATAGAAACGATTATCCATAGTTAACTTGAAGCATTTTAAATTAAAAAAAAAAATAATTTTCACTTCTGACGAAGCAGTCGAACGACTGCGAAACGTAAAGTGTATATTTGCGCGATTTAGTGTCCGCTTAGAAGATTTTGTGATAAAAAAAAAAAATTTGAAAACTTTCGTGTCACCCGTTTTATCGTTCCTGTCATTAACAGAACATTTAAAATAAAAACGGAATTGGCTCTTATTGCCCACATGTTGAGGTAATGAGAACCATGAAAGAAGGCAAACCGACTGCTGCCTAAATAAACTTGTTTTAATAAATAACTGCTACAATTAATAAAATAAATAATACACTTTTCTTTCAGAACACGACATAAAATGTAGTACTGAGAAAAATACGAAAACAATAATAAAAGTACTTCAACATACTTGTTGAAGTATTAAGTGCAAAAATCACATATCCTATTAGTTTAGAGCGTTGTTCTTTTACGAGTCCTCGGCATCTTCAACAAGAAAACGTACTTTTCTAATATCAGGGGTTAATAAGAGTCATCTTGGGTAATAATAACTTGGCTCTCATTACCCCAGATAGCATTAATATTTTAGGAATGAAAATTAGAAAATAAAAACATAGATAAACGAGAAACCAATTATTAAAACCATAAAATATATGTATGTATTAACAACCTAGTAATATGAAATCAAAACATTGTCCAAGAAATATTTAGTATTTGACTAGTTATTTTCTCGATTAAAAATTACGAAAAATAACAACACACAAGTCTTAATTTGAAAGAAGTGCTCACTGTTATTATTACGTATTGTTTTTTGCGATAAATAGATATTCCATGCCTCCTGGGCGGGAACGGGTACTGATTCACCAAATTTCAATTTTCTTCGTTTGTTAGTTATACCTAACCTAGGCTGGCTCTTACTGCCCGCAGGCTCTCATTACCCCACGCTCCCCTACACTTTGTCTTTGTATATAATAGGTTTTTTTCGTCGTTCCGAACTAGTTCGGAACCGTCCAAATCAAATGCCCACCGAAGTAATTATCTATTTTAAACAGCGCCTTGACGTATACAACTTTCATGAATGCATAGATTTGAAGGTTCCGAACTAGTCCAGAACGTCTCCACGAGCAAAGCTATTGAATATCAAATCTAGAATTTTTCTTCTGCATTTGGTTTTTTGCTACTGAACATACATATCCCTCAACTGTACTTGTTCTGTTTTAACTTGTTCTGTTTTCTGCAATTCTATCTCAAAGTTTCTTTGTGAACTTCACATCTTCGCTGTCCTTCTAACGTACGTAGACCAAAATACTTTTTGAAGATGTACAAGTTGTTGTGTATTCTTAGTATTGGATAAAAATGCAATTTGGTTGTATGCAAACAAAGCAGATCTGCTAAGATCACACGTGAGAATACTGTCAAATCTTACAACCATAACTAGTCGATTTGAATTTTATGTAGCTTAGCAGAATGATACAAATTCTCTGATGTATGTGATTATCGATTAATGTCTCCCAATTTGAAAAAATATTTCGTCATCTTTCATCGAGGAGATTCCAGTGACATATAACATAGATAGACATTTTGTCAACGTTTCCGGCAAAAATTTAGAAAATCGATTCTGTCACTGTACGGAGCCAAACTCTCGTATATTTCCATTTTCATAAGTACACGCTCGTAAAAAAACGCGCGTAAAACACCTTCACGTGAAGGGCGGCTGAAGTATCCAACAAAAGAATTACTTGCATCTTTAAGAGAACGGCATGGCGTTCCAAATTAAAACAATTTTTGAATGCAGTTGTTAATATTTATTATTTCGTTAAAATTTAAATTTCTTTGACAAATTAACTAATGATATGGGTATAAATAATTTTGTATAATTCATTTTATTTACCTTTCTTGGAAATTGATTACCTCTTTGAAAATCGCTAACTGCAATAATGCTTCCACAAAATGACTGCATGTTACGGATGATACATCGTATCAAATTTGAAACTTGGAGCAGTTATTTAGGTAACAGTGCTGCTACTGCTGCTTACCTCAGTGATATTATCCTTAACATTGATAATGCATTATAATCATGTTTATGCTGTCCATTCTTTCGTCCTTCTGGATTATACGTATAGGGTTGACATAAATTTCCGGGAATTAATATCATTTTAAGAATTTTACGAATTAATTACTCAACACTCAACACCGGCGATTGTAAATTGCGGCGACGGTTCAGGATTTTATAAATCCAACCTGTAAATTGCGGCGGCTGGTCAAGTAGATGTTTAGAGAAATATGTAAATTGCGGCGAATGGTCAGTTAGAGTTCTATAATCTTCTTTGTAAATTAGGCGAATATATACCGTGAGTTTTTTTATCTCTGAATATACAAAAATATTTCTATGTTCAGTTTGAAAAAGAAAACGAGTCAATGTGCGTTCAGTGAACAGCAGCTGCTGAGTTGCTGACTCAGCAATTGTTTGTGATTGTGACCTTAATGTGAACCAATCACAAACGATTGCTGAGTAAGCAACTCAACAGCTGCTGTCGTTGAACGCGCACAATGCATTGCAGGATATGGAAGCAATCTCCTAGCAATGTTCAACAAAATAAATGTGCTGTCAGTGTTTATTGTGAAATGTCATGATTTAAATCCCGAAATCTTAAGAAAATCTGTGTATGTATAAGATAATTGCTTAGCAAAAAACTGGTTCGGTTTTTAAAATATCACGACATATTTTTAAAGGTCTCATTGAAATGTCTTCCGTAGCCTTACGTTTGCAAGAAACACTAATTGTTTGAGAATTTTCCTTGCATCAACTTCGTGATTATGCTCCAGATCCTTTTTTGACAATATTCGCTCGGAACCCTCTCCAATCGTACATAGTTTTGCCGTGTATCGTTTTGATGTACACCATTTCACTTCTCCACCCCTTCTCTGATTTAATTTCAGGAAATTTTCATATTCTTGTGTACAATCATTAAACTAAGAGATTAAGAAGGACAAGAGGACTGAAATATTTATTTCACCATCCGCCGCAATTTACTATAAATATTTTGGGGAGAAACCTGCGGAATGGATTAAGACCCAACCATCGCCGCAATTTACATCTGCCCCTCAACACTAAGGGATTAATATTATCTCTTTTACTTAATAATAATAGAGACATTCCATAAAAAATACATCAAGGGTTGAAAATTTCCTCATTCGGTTTCAATACGTTTATGAAAGGGCTTGCGAAAATTGCCAAAAATGGTCGCACACTGTTCGATCGTAATTTCGTCCCATGCGCACCTCAAACCTACTTTCAAATTATCCGTCGACTTGTAACGGATTCACGATATCTTTTGCTCCAAGATGGACCATACGGAATAATCCATTGGATGCAAATCCGGTGAATTTGAAGGTCACACTTTTTTACTCCAAAATCCAGGAAACAGTTCTTCACAGGTCGAGATCAACGAATGACTTGCTGATAGGTGGCTGCGCTGATTTTAACTTTTCTTTCAATAAATACCAATACTTGCCTGTAGAGTAAATACCAGCCCAAACCATCACAGATGCTAGAAAATGACTGTGGGCGACGATTTTCGCAATTTTCGCAGTAGTAGTTTTCTTCTCGCCTTTTTTTAATGTAATGGACAATGATTCTGAAGGTTCTGCGCGGACTCGATGGTGAAAATCTTCTCATCAGTAAAAAAAATCTTTTGGAGGCGACCAGTCCAGGCATGCGATGAGATTTCTCCAACCGTTTTCGTCTCCTTTGATCATTAAGAAGGTGTACGTAGTCAATCTAGCTGCGGAATCCAAGTTCCTCTGAACGATTTTACGTACGCTGTCCTTACTGATGTCGAGCTCTTTCGCCATTATTCGCATCGAACGTTCTGGATTGCGCCGGATTTTGCATCGAATTTTATTTACATTCTCTGGTGTCGCTGCCGTAACTCAAAGCCTTTCACTGCATCATAGACAGTAGTTTCTTTGAAACAAGTCGCTTTGACAATATCAGTAGTCTTTATTCCGGACTTATACAGTTCAATTATGGAAACACGCTTTTTTTTTTACGGTTCATATGACAGTCAATTGTAAATAAATTAACGATTGAACAATACTTGCTAGTCTTAAGCTATATTCATTGCTAGGCACTTTGGGTTAGCTTTAAAATTCTACACGATTCTATTGACTCAATTTCGAGCGCTAACGCAAAATTTCCCGCAGCTTTTTATTTATCAACGCAAAACGCTTAGCAATGAATATGGCTTAAAACTGCATGATAAATTCAATTACATAAACAAAATTTATGAAAGACACAAAATCTATGTTGATAAAATTTCCAAACAAAAATCCGGGAACTTTTTCGCCATCCTGTATACCCCTTACTCACTTGATACATATTTTTTAAATCCTTTTATCTTATTTCCATTTCTTTTTATTTTTGGCAATATAGCTAAGGAAACTGGTCATCCTTATCATTGATATTGTTATGAGAAAAAGGATATCTTCGCTTTGAATGATATTTGAACATTACTTTTACCTCCTATTACTCAAAGGCAACGGCGTCCTTTTGGGCATGTCGCAAGCTCTTTGGTAAGACATGATGACTGAAACCGCGAATGATTCAATGGTCATTTACAGCGGTAGTACCTACGCTTCTTTAGTGTGGTGGACGAAGACCACAGAGTTAACCACGCAAAATAAGCTGCAGAAACTGCAGCGATTAGCCTGTCTGGGAATAACAGGGGCTATGAGTACCAGCCCAACAGCAGCTCTGGAAGTTTTGCTAAATATCCCACCACTTCACCTACAGGTGCAGAAAGAGAGCATGCAAGCTTCCTTGAGACTAACCCGGACTAGGAAAATTAAACCAGGCGATTGTACTGGTCACCTTAGAATTCTGAATTTTTGGCAGCCAGACTATTAGATAAACCCACGGACATGGTGCCGAAAACTTTTGATTTTGACATACCTTATGAAGTGGATATCGGTAGCCACCATTTGGCTAAAAGTCAACTAGTACAGTTAGGCAACAATGTCTCCATCTGGTACAAGGATGGATCAAAGCCTGCAAAGGGAACCGGCATAGGTATTTATGGCCTAAAATACGGCATCCATAGCCTTAGATGCCACCCCTACAATTATGCAAGCTGAAACACTTGCAATAAATCTATGTGCCCAGGAGTGCCTAAGAAGGAACGCAAGGGTAAAAAGATATATATTCTGTCTGACAGTCAGGCAACCGTAAAGGCACTCAAGGCATACTGTGTACTGAGTTCGTTTCCATATGGGAATGTAAACAATCTCTCAAGGAACTGGCCAAGGGCAATAAAATTACCCTAAAATGAATTCCCGGCCATGAGAGTATAGAAGGGAACGAAACTTGCTCGAACTGGTTCTGAGACTTCCCCATAGGTCCTGAACCTTTCTGTGGCCTGAGCAAGTCACAGTATAGGAAAGAGACTGAAAGGTGGCTGGATAGGAAGAAAATGTCCTACTGGAGTAATGTTCCAGGGCAAAGACAGGCGAAGAAATTTATCAAGTATTCGCCTGCTCAAAAGCTTCTACTTCTGACAAAGAATGAAATAAAGACAATTACAGGTCTCTTCACCGGCCACTATCCTGTGAGGTATCACCTTAAGAACTTGGGCTTGGTGCAAAGTGAAATTCGTGGACTATGTGAGTCGGAAGCAGAAACAGCTGAGCACATACTCTGCAAATGTAAGGCATTAACAAGACTTCGGCTTAATCACCTAGAAAGAGTGAGTCTGACACCTGACGAGGTGAGAGCAAAAGTCTCTTAGGAACATTCTACACTTCGCTGATAACGTAGGGTTCCTAGGAAATTAATTAATTGGATAAAAGAACAATATGGTCGCAGTTCTGAAAGGCTTATAAAGCCCATCGACCCCGTAGTACAATACAATACAAATATTGCTCAAATTCCTTTATGTTAGGGGATAAGCTTTTGAGTAACACAGGCTACGGTTTCAGATGGTGGATATCTACCATACTATATCTTTAGATGTAAGTATTTCTAAGATAGAAACACGTGTGCATGGTACTGCTAAGATGAGTTATAGTGCTGTAAATTAATCCGTGTAGCTGAGTAAGATCTTGTTTAGTAATATTTTTATTAAAGCTGGTTCTTGTCCGATGAAAATTGTATCACAAACTCTTTTAAACGGACACTAAATGGCGCACAAACACTTAACGTTTCGCAGTCGTTCGACAGCCTCGTCAGAAGTGAAAAATATAAACATGTTTTCATTTCTGACGAAGCTGTCGAACGACTGCGAAACGTTAAGTGTTTGTGCGCCATTTAGTGTTCGTTTAAAAGAGTTTGTGATATAATATTTTTAACATTGAATAAGGGTTTTTTTTTCTGTATCTGTATAGTTTAGTGAATGAAATTTAGTGGTTAAGCTGAAACTATATTCTAAGAAGAAATTGCTGGAAAGAATAATATGAATATAATAATTCATTCTCTATAAAAATTAGATTAAATTGCTATCAATTAATTTTTAAATTGAGATTTGAAAAAAATATTTTTGTTATACGAGTACAAATGAAGACGCAGATTGTTGTTTCAAATCAAATATTTAAAGCATTAATTTTATTTATACGACGTTAAGAACTATGTAAAACCTAATTGTTGGGATTACATAAAGATCAAAAGCTTGCGAGGACGTAATCCGAAAACACAATTTTCGTCGAAATGGATTCTTTATACAAGTTCAATGATATCTCTGCATCCTTTTAGCTATGTTCCGGTTATACATGAGGATTCTAAACCCCGGTCTTGCGTACAGCGGGTCAAGTCCGGATTCGTCCGGGCGGAAGCCGCACGATATTTTTGACCGAGCTGGTCCGCCGTTGGTATACTCATCATTCATTTCAGCGGTGCAATCCCTCTTATATCTATATCCATCTCTCGCGCGCCGTCAAATTTTGAATGTCTTCTCCGTCTAATCGTAGATCTAGGCGCCAATGTTAACTTAAAATGGAAATTGAATTCGAACGCGGTTTAGAAGGAGATCTGGACGGAGAAAGCCCCGTAAAGCTCCCGCGCCGGACACAGACTTTTCGTTATCTCGTGGCGCTTTTGGGTTTTGGATTTCCTAAGGACGCGCTTTAATTGGTCGAGAGCTTTAAATGTGGTCCGGTATGGATTAATTTTTTTTTATAATGAAGCAACAATTTTAATCATTTCAGTTTGACTGGGTAGCTATGAGGAAGTGCAAAATATTAATTAAAAAACTTTTCCAAGAGAATACGAATGAACAAGGGCTACGATAATTTCGCTGATTATTTAAACAATAGCGGGCACACTTTTAACAGAACAGTTGTAAGGACGAGAGAAAAGCGGCGGACGGCTTATTCATTTGACAGTTACACCGATACGAAACAATAATAGCTTCATTTACGGCGAAACTGAACGCGCGCAATGCACAATACGTCGTCTGCTCTTAGATAAAACTATTCACAAAAGTTTATGAAGCGTTCGCGAACGGTAAACAACTTATTCACGGTAATAGTGTGAAATTGGATTTTAAATAAATTCAGCCCTTGTACCTATTTACATGTTATTATTATGTCATCGCGGCGCACTTTTCCGAGCTGAATGTTTTTTCGCCCCTTTTTCTTCTTCTTCACGCTTTTCGCCGGATTATAGTGACGGCGCTATGTCGTCGTAAACTTTTCTTTTAGCAATCTCGTCTTCAAATACTGCATGTTATCTCAAATCGGAAAATAAATAGCTAATAAAATCATTCTTAAGTAAATATTGTGAATTAAATTGAATTGAATTTATTTTGCTTTCCACGGCTTGGATTCTTGTCCGATGAAAATTTGTATAACAATTTTTAGTAACTTTTCAGAGACAATTCGTACACTTTCTCAACGTTACATGGCTGACATTTTCTTCAAGAATCGATAGCAAAACATTGTGAAAATGTGCAGATTATAAGCTGTCCGTGCAGACTTATTAAGGGACTGTTGTGCAAAATTGCAAGGAAAAAAATTAGTTTAAATTAGAATAATATTTAACCTATGTGAAATATTCACATTCAATCCGTGTTAAACTTCACACATAATCTGTGCCAAAATTCACATGTGTGTAAAATTCATTGCCAATTCTGTTAAAGATGCATGTTAATTTAACATAAAAGTCGGTAGGGATGCAAGTAACGTATTAATTTTAATACAATTTTTTCAGTAGTGTACGCTTATTTGTATTTGTATTCACCGAGTGTAGTTTTCTTCTCTAACATCTAAAATATTCAATATGCCTAGGCAAACATATTTTTCCAATATTTTTCATTAAAAAACCTTTATATTTCTTCTTTCTTAATTAACGGACGAGGTATCGTGTTGTAGAAAACTTCTCATACTTCTAGGCGTCAACTATTAAGGTCACATTGCTAGCTCTACTAGAATTTAGCCAAACTTGGAGGGATAGAAATTTATAAATATCATATTGACACATGGATCGTAGGCCAGCCGAGAAGAAGGCATATTTTTGGCTTTTCATCCACAACTAAAAAATCGACCGCTGGGTTGGGATTTGAACCCATGTCAATCCAGTCCGAAAGCAAACTTGCAAACCTGTGGACCACCTTAGGTTATCCAATTTTTTAATGTTGAATGTTTAATGTCTGTGTTTTCTTTATATTTTAATTTGATTTTCTTTAGGTCTACTTCTAGCTTCGCCACTACAATATAGTGTTCCCATTCTATATCAGTTCGCCTTATTTCGTGCTGCATATACAAATACTGTATTGTATTGATTTTCACGTTCTTATATGATATTATGAAGTTCTTGTTAATGAGTTAATTATTTTAAGCTGAAAAATCTGCATAACTCTATCGACATGGTTTTCATTATTTTCTTCTTTGGCATTCTTTCTCATTATTCTTTCAAATCCACAGTTGTTAGAACCAACTTTTACATTGAAGTCTCCCATTACCATGAAAATATCTTTTTTTGGAGCTGTATTCATTTCGTAGAAACGAGTGCACACTCTTCTGCTGAAGAGGCCCCAAAAAGTGCCGAAGTTTTAGAGTCCAAAGGATGCTCGAGAATTCCATTGCAATCAAAACCGTCTTGCAATAAATTTCTAAATTTTCAAATTAAGCTGTAATGGCGTTATTTGGCCGCTCTGTGTGTGATGGCTTACTTGGGAGCAAATTAGTTGCTATTTGTCAATTCTTACATAATTTTAGGTCAAAAATCGGCCACGAGTTAGCGCGACTAAAAATTATGTTCGTATTCATGACATTATTTAATATGCTATACAAGCTCAGCTACTTCGTTTGAGCCATACAATTGGATTGCTGCGAGTTTATTTTCATATAGGTTTAGTATTACTTTGATAATTCTGTCATTAATTGAATCCCTTGTTATCAGCGCATCACATACTATCACTGCCATCATCTTATAGTACTTACTTAATATTGCTTCATTTAGTCACAATATTTTTATTATATACCTTTCCACTTCCATAGTAATTTGTTATAGTTTTCCTTCTTGATTTAGAATTCCTACATTACATGTTTTCACTATTTTCTTTTTCCTGTTATCTTTGTTTCTATATTTGTCCATCCCTGTAACTTTGAATTTATTAATGAAAAGTTTTAATCGCGACATCCTGCGATCGCTTTTTGATCTAAAATTTGAATTTATTGTCCTCATTATTTTCTTTGTCAGATCTATCCTTCCACATTCCACGTTATACTCCATTAACTTTTATCTCTGTTACTTCTAGTTTCACCTTTATTTTATTCCATTTCCATTTTACACCATCTACAGGGTGTTCTGCAACTTCATGCAAAAAAATTAATGGCGTATTTGGTAACAGATATTCTCACGAATACACCAAAATTAAAAAAAAAAAATTCATACAAACATCCGGCACTTCCTTGTGAAATATTTAGAACCGCTAGACGCTACGGACGATGACCTTCACCCACAATAAGTGTTAGAAGTCCCCTGCGCGAGACGTAAACATACCGATTAAAGTGCCGTTTAATATACCTGCCCACACATGCATGTTGTGAAAATTAAACATACCATCCCTTGTAAACATTGATTCGTCGGTGAAGAGAATGTTATTAACAAAGTTCGAATTGTCCTTCTGTTCCCGCTGTAACCAGCGACAAAATCGCATGCGTTGGAGCTAATCTGCGGGCATCAAAGCTTGCACTCTTTGAAAATGTAACGGATAATTGTTACTTACGAAAAATTTGGCAAACAACAAACTGCACAACTGACACAAAGGATCTGCTATTTGGCAAAGGGCAATCTGGGTAGTTAATGCTGTGCATACAAACGTTTTGCAGCCAACGCATTTTGACCACACTCGCCGTAAAGTAACAATAACACTACTGGAAAATTCGGCCATGTTTTCAACACTGTTATCTGCGACGACCGACGTGCACGTGAGAACTGGTAACTGACCGACTTTAACAGCCGACGCTGACACACCGGTGTACTTCTCCGATTACGTAATTACGTAATAAAAATAAACCAGGGACTATCAAACGGTTTCATCGTTCGCCGAAAACATTAATTATCTCTAATATTTATTAATCAATTGTTATAGTCGTCCAAGTTTTCTATCGGTTTTATGATCTTCCTATAAAAAACAACTTCAAAGAGACCGGTCTGCGGTCGCCTGTCGCTTTTTTTTTGGCAGGGTAATAAAACCGTTACCAAACTGGGACGACTATATACAAAAACTGCTTCATTCTATCACTTTTAATGTCAACTTTCATTGGTTTCATTTTTTGTATGAAGTTGCAGAACACCCAGTATATACATTTTGCAGTATCCAATTTAATTTTCACTATTTTTTTCTTTGTTCTTTTCAATGACTTCTTTTTCTCCAAGTCTCTTTTGTATCTCTCGTTCCTTTGAAGTGACGTCGTAATTTATTAATACAGTTTGGGTTTTACATTGCATAATTTGTTCTTATTTCTTTTAAATTTCAATTTGATTGGTAAAATTATTTAGTTTGTACACATTTTATCGTTTAATTTATATGCGCTTTTTTGTTTTTACTTCAACCCAACCGAATTCATTATGCGCCCCTCTTTTGCTTGCGCCTATGGCAAGTGTCAACTAATTACAGCCCTGTAATTGAGACAATAAAAAGTAGGTGTACAATGTTTATATACAAAGTAAAGGTCTTGAGTGTTAAATTTGTAATAATTTATCTTTATGAGAAATTCCAACTTTTAGAGGTATATTAACAACAAAATCGTTTCATCGGATTATTACTTTCAAAAAATCTGGAGATAAAGTTTTTTGAGAAATGCCAGTTTGTAGAGATGACCGTAATTTTAAATATAATCTTACAGAAAAGGTTTCACGAAAATAATACACCAAAGTTTATAAGAAAATCGAAGCTTTATTTACAAGAAAGCAAATCAATTCTTAAATATCACTATTAGGGAAAGTGACAGAAACTCATTTGAAACCGACGATTCAGCGATATATTGGGCCTAATGAATAAAAACTAAGCAATTGCTTTAAGCATTGACTGATTAGCAAAAGCAAAAGCTGTAAAAGCAAATGCTTTAAGAAAAAGAAATTGCTGAATTATTATATGAATAAAAATTCTAAGCATTTGCTAGCTTTCCGGCTTCGTTGAAGCAATTGCTAGTACGACTTGTGCAGATTTGCATATCTACATAGCTAAAGCCCGTTTTAGATGGTCACATTTCTTGTAACAAATTTGTTATCAAATTGTTATAATTACTAACCTTGTAATACAGAAGGTAATTTTAGTTTTTTTCTGTTTTTTTTTTTTTTGGCATGTTGATGCTATTGTAGTACATGAATTATGTTTTTGTTGAAATAAATAATAAAATAAGTTTGTTTCACAAACAAGATTTGTTAACAAAATGTGACAGAAATTGATTAATGCTTTGTTTTTACACAATTTTGACGCGGGCACGCGCGTCCCATTTTTGTTTGTAAAGTAAATTTCTGTATTGCACTGTTATAATTCGTTAGTATATCAATTTGATAACAAATTTGTTATAAGAAATGTGACCGGCTAAAACGGGCTTAAAGTAAGACCGTTGGATTCGTTATCGAAGCGGTGCTCATTTTTAATAAAATGACGGATACTAGTGATCGAAATAGTAAGTAGTGATAATGAGATCAAGCTAGACAAACAAATTATTTTTGTTAAAAAATTAAAAGAAAATAAAATTATTTTTAATAAATCACAAATGCCCAGGATAAAAAAAAGAAAAGCCTTACAAGTAATAACTGATAATTACAAGGAAATTTTTAATGTTTCCCTTACAACTAAACAAGTTGCAAGGAACATAAGCAATATGAAAGGAAAAGTGAAAAGTTTGATTTAAACAAAACTGACAAAAAGAAATTTTGTTCATAACAAACGTATAGGTTTTGCAAACAGTTGTTTGGTGAACACCAATTTCTTCATCAACTGTATTCTGAAAGCTTGGGTCAGATACGACACGAAGAAATATTTTAACTTTTTCTATAATTGACCAAACGTTTTCGCTGTTAAACCGATACAATTTTCTATAATCTTCTCCTAGGCTTTCGTTACATATTTTATAGTTTTTCTGTTTACGAATATAAAGAACTGCGCCATTATTATCGTGCGAATGCGATGAATACGAAATTATAACTGATTTAAGTAAATGCAAGGATGGGGCAGAGGAACCTTAATAATTTTTAAGCAAATGCTTAAATAGAAAAAGCAATCGCAACCTTTACTCATACAACATTAAGCAAATACTAGAAATTCTTAAGGAGAACCTTTTGCTATAAGCTTTTCCTTAGTGTCGTAGCAATTGCTACAAGGTCAAGCAATTGCTAAAGATTTTATTCATTAGATATTAAGCATTTACTAGTAAATTTCAAGAAAAAGCAATTGCTTAAACTTTATTCATAAGGCCCATTGTGATTGGCGATCAATTTTACATTGAAGGTTCTGTTTTGCCGAAAATAACACCTACTTTATAAAGCATAATGAAGCGAGGTTAAAAGACATACCAAATTTCCCAAGAAGATTCTGGCTTAGCAGCAAAGTTAAACCATCTTCTTTCATTGGTTCTTTAGGACTTGCAATAAACCTAAATGTTTATGCAAAAGAATGTATACCTTTTATGTAGAAATATCATGAAGGTGGCTATTACGCCTTTTTCTCTGCAAATGCTTTTATGTGGAAATACCATGAAGGTGGTGGCTATTACGCCTTTTTCTCTGCAACTGCTTATGAAGAGAACAAGAAAACGTTTCAAATATGTTCCAGCTGAGGCCAATAGAAAAATTTTTCCATCGGTTGAAGCAAGAAGTATATGAAAGTAGCTGACAAGCAACAGAATTGTCCGAACTGGAAAATAGTATCAAACTGACGCTCTGCCATTTCAGAAATGAACATTTCGAATATTTGATGTGAAAACTTTACAGAAAAGTCACTCAGGCTACTGATTATGGTCTTAATTATGTTACTTTACTAGCAAAATTTAATTTCTACCGGTTTTCATTTATTCCTTTATAAAAAAAAATGTAGAAACTCAATTTAGACGTTGCGATTTTTCTAAATTCATCGGGATTGTTGATAAATATTTTTTGTTACTGACAATAAATATTGTGCAACCTACGTATGTACTTTTATTACAAGGGATATCACGGATGCACTGCACCTTTTTGTTTAAAATTTTTCATAAATTTATAATGTGAATCTAATAAGAGGTAAATTTTTATCTATAGTAGAGTATGTATTAAAGGAAAGGTGATGTTTCTGACCAACATAAAAAGAAAGTTATTCGAATGAGTCTTTCAAAGGCTAAATTTCCCCAATGTGTAATTCAATAAAAGTCACTTTAAGAAATTATGCGGTTTTTCTTTTAAACAAGACTCGTATTCGCGACGTTTAGTTCTTACAACTTTTCCAGATGAGATTTTACGCAGGTATAACGTTATTATCGGAAAATTTATCGAACATGACACAGGAGACAATTATCGAAGGAAAGCGAAGAAGGAGCAGAACCCGAGAGGAAATTGCCGTGACTTCCTTTGGCAGTCGTTTTCATCGATGTCGCCCGCGACTTCGGTCATTTCGGAGGCGAATTACACTTCGCTTATGCCGTCTAACATGAGGGACTTCTTATCCGGATTTGCGGCGTATGATCCGCCCATTCAAGTCGATAATTTGCCAAGTGGATGTCGTCGGCCTTCCGCAGAACTTCTGCCCCAATAAGACCAGGCACGTAATTGAACTGCGCGATTTTATGGAGGGCTCTCGTGAACGAGCAGATTTTGCAATAAAGGTGCTCTCATGAAGGGCGCTCAGGTGTGCTTGTATTAACAGTTCGATTCCTTTCTGCTTTCTATCACCGGTTTTGCCCCTAACTGGCGGACGTCCACTTACCAGTTTTATTGCCGATGTAAGAGGCGGTCATTAACATTATTTTTAGAGAGTTCACTCGTTATGCGTTTTTTTTAATTCCTATATTGTTTTATTCATCATTTAAATCTTATAAATTCTAGGAGTACAAGTTTGATTTTGACCTAATCCAAAAATGCTTTGCAAAAAGAATCACATATCTTTTTCAACGTAGTTTTTGGTGGTAGCTAATACACTTGTACTTGAAGTTAATTGATTCAACATATTTTTGACTACGTGTGTTATCTAATTTACACAGAAAATGCAATTTTTTTAAATTTTTTAACAAAAAGGCTTCTTGAATTAAATTAAAATATTCACGATGTACCGTAAAAGGACAGAATTCACGACAAAGCAACAGAACTAACTTCTCGGGAGATTATATAATTAAGAGGGAACTAAAAACTAGAAAAAAGCTTTCGTGAATCTTAGTTTAGGACCTGTTTAAATATTTTACATAATTTTCATTTAAACATGCTAACACACGTGTCTTGTTTGATCTGTCAATTGTATTAAAGAACTTACTAAAGACACTTTTCACATATCATAACCACACGGGACTGAAAGAAATTTTAAACGCACGTTATGTTTTCGATGTATACTGCTTTTCACTAATAACAAGTATAAGCGGTTGAACCAATCATTTTAGTGAGCTGTCGTTCCAGCAGAATACCTGCATTGTTTTAAATTTACTTAAAATGCCTTTCAAGGTTCTCTTCAAACTCTGTTAAAAGAAGTCAAATAAAAAATTTGTATTCAAAATTTCTACACAATAATGATTCAGAAAGTCTTATTAAATTCTCTCCATATTGTAAGCTTGTAGTGGTGACAATGCTTAATATAATACAAGGCTAAATGCATGACGACTTAATACGGAAATTAACCCTTAACTTAAAAAAATAAATAAAATCGTATACCTACGTACTTGCAGATTTAACAGAATCAATTCATTGGAATTAAAACCATTTTATTTTAATACATTGTCAAAAATGTTCTTCATAGTTTCAGACAAAAGTAAGAAGATGATAAATACATATATAAATTTAATGCTTCAGTATTGTTTAGGTACATTATTTTATTATGAAGCCCTTAATGAACTTTTGGAAGCGAAGGAGATTATTGTGGCGCATTGTATAGGAAAAAAATATATTTGTGATGAAATTTGAACACGTCAAGCGAGTTAATGTTTTTTTAAATCAAGGCCATATTAGATCATGATGTGTCACTCCGTACTTGGCAAAGTTTGTACTTTTCCCCCAATATTTTTAAGCTTTTTCAATTGTGAATATAATTTTACAAAATCACATTATTTGAATTGTACGTATATCGAAAACGTTAAATCTCCAAATAGCATAATGCTCATTTTAATTATGATTTACAGTGTGTTTGCATCAATCAAAACACATAAAAAGAGAAAAGTGTGTAAAAGTGCTCTGAAAAATAAAAAAATTAATTTGCAGTGGTGGGTGCGAGGAAAAAATAACTTGGTGCTTAAATCTCATTAACTTACTGATAAACCTGGCGGTGACGCGTTATAAAAATAATCACTTTTTCCGAAAGTGTTCTGCCGGCCGGATCTGTCATCACAACTAACATAAAATCGCAGTTGATTCAGGTAATCAAGTTGGCCGGGGGCATGTGAATTAACGTCACGCCCTCGTCGCTGAAGCGTATCTCCATTCCCCGTGCCCTTCCTTCCGCTTACTAATTTACCGTCCATAAACAGATGTATTTTAAATTCGCTTCCGCGTCTGCACCCTTGCAGACACAAGGATCCACCACGTTTATGACCGGTGGGTGATGTGCAGGAGCTCACCCCGTCCGTGTTCTTCGCCAGAAATTGATGGCACATAATCGAATCGAATCTCGACGTTTGTGGACGCGAAACCTAATTATCGAAAACATGAGCGTGCTTTATGACTTCCACGCATAATGCATTAAAGCGGCTTGTCTGGAAATGTTCTCCTCGAAGTCTGCTCGTGACTACGTCAATTGAATTTAAGATATTTTCAGACTAATTTTCTGCTAGTTGCTAGGAAAATTTGATTGGAGCAGCAGTTACAAGGCAAACAAGTCTTTAAAGTAATTTTAAAAATCGTTGAAGACGCAACAGTTGAACGAAAATAGAACTTAAAAAGAATTCAGAAAATTGGAACTTTTCGTTCACTCTACACAATACGTTGAATCAAAGTGAAATTGAAAACCAGATAGAAATTTACGAATTGCAAAAATAGAGAATGTTTTGTGTTGGCATTATCAACACGTCTTACGTGGATTAAAAGCACACGTAAGGACGGCCACAGTTATTCGTTTTTCGAATCCGATTTTCGAATTTGTTTTCCAAATCTGACTACTGGTACACACGAATCCTATATAAAATATACTACACAGCATTAGACCTAATCATTTCTTAGCCAAACGGAAAATTTCAACTGCAACTGCGTTCGAAATTTCGATTCGGAGAAAAATCGAACGCAAAACTTGTGTACATTTTTCCTTTGTTGCCTCATACCTTTGAATTTCCGATTCAGTTTCCGAATGCGCTGCAAGCAGAACATTCTTGGATGCTTGACAACTATTTGTGACGATTTCGAAGGAAAAATATCGAACGTCTGTGGAACGTGTGTCATGTATGGAATCCTCGATTCGTTTTCCATATTCAGAAATCGGATTCGAAAAACGAACCTCTGGGGCCGGCCTTAAAATTGACAAAATTCTGCGATTATTCATTTTTACTATTATTTTTAACAAGAAAGGTGCTCTCCAGATTCTGATGAATCTGTTATTTTCCGTTACTGCTCATATTCACTTTGAAGGGGTGTAAAGGCAACACCGAAATTTATGAGCTTTATTAGTTATTTATTGTGTAAGTGTTTTAGGCAGCATTTTCTTGCGTGAATAAAATGCATCTAAAACACACATGCAATACAACGTTTTATCCACAATCACCACATTTATGGAATCATGGTATTGGTAAAATGAAACGTGACAGGGTTTTTCATACCTACTGGTTGCTATGGTACGTTGTTTATTATTATCCACTAGTTGAATAAAGTAACTTTATTGATGAATGAAATATACAATGTGATATTTCTACTTACGTATATTTCATTTTTTTTCCTTCAGATCGACAAACAATAGAAGGCTTTATAGATACTTAAAAATTTGGTAATCGTTGACTGGTATAAGTAGTAAGTACGTCATCTACGGGAATAAATTATTGTGGATTTCACTTCAAAATCGTTCATAAAAGTTAAAGACGGCTTGTTTGCAACTCCAATTGCCCCTCGCCCTCCCAACAAATTACAAAATTAACTATCTAGTAGGTACTTTAGCTATCTGCACCTCTGCACTAATTTGTTTGTATATTTATGGTACAAGAGTGGGTATATTGAGACAAAATCTACAGATTTTGACAATCTTGTCATGTCTTGCTTTCTTGGGGTAATAACAACGAATTTAAAAATGTTCCATATTATGTGGCCGTCATTTGACAAGCGTGGTGCACGATAATCTTATGTTTCAAGCGTTTTATTCTTTCTGAGTAATTTTTAATAAATGATACTAGAGAGCGCATGTCAAAGAAAAACTATAAAAATTAAAATAGCTCAGAATCTATTGAGTTTTGCATAATGATGTATATGTATTATGATGAAAACAATTGCAAATGAGCTATACAAAGAGACTTCCAAAGAAATACGTTTACTTATCAATCACTCTGTATAGCGTCCCATTTCGAGTATCGACAGGGACATCGTGTCTATTTGGTCGAGGCCTTATGTTTTCTATCATAGTAGTATTCTTCAAATGTGGAAATGTTATTTTTGCGTGATGAATTTACCTAGGATATTGTCAAATAATATAATTAGGAATGGATTCTATTTCAAGTATGGATGAGGTATCTAAAGAAGTCCAAATAAGAGATATAAAGGGTGGCATGTATAAAACGTAGTACATGCTAATACTTCAAGCATTTACCATATACTTCTAAAATGAAATACTTACTACGCATCTAGTAGATATTATTATGTACAACAATACATAGAAGTTTCTACTTCGCCATAGAAGCACCTACTAAAGTATTTACTACGTGTTGAAGTATATACTTTGCTTTCATAGAATATGCTTCAGAGCTATAGTAGGTACTTTATGTAATAGAAGATACTTTGAAGAATATACTAATTTGAGAAGTATTAGCATCTACTTCGTTTGATGCATACCACCCAACGAATTCAGTTCAAAATAAATGAAAAATTAGGAAGTGAGTAAAATTATTTTCATTCACAACCAGATAGAAATGCAATTTTTATAATTATATATAAGGTGATTCAAAATGGGCACCTAAACTTTCCAGATATTTAAAGCTACGTACACATTTGAGCACGAAAGCGAATGAGGCAAGTTGAGGCCGAACCGATTGCCTCGTCGCTCTGTTCTAAGGACGTATGTGGAATTGCTTCAGTTATTCATGTTACCAAGTAACAACATGAAAGGATATAAATACGTTTACATTGACCACGAATTTTCTTTAATGTACTGACAGCATTCGGACTGAGCCGAGGCTGTACACCGTACAACCCTGCTGCACAACAATGCTGCCTCGGTTCGTCTCTACGTGCACACTTGCATTTTTGTGCGGCCTGGGTTTACCTCATTCCCGTTCGTGCTCAGGTCTGTACGCAGCTTAAGAGAGTACCGGAAAATGTTGAAAAAATTTATTGTTTCAAGATTTTATAAAATATAAGAAGTCACAGCTTTATTTTAACATCTTAGAATTCACAAAAAAAGCTTGAATAATGAATTTCTAAAATTGTTGGTTGCAAGTCGGCAGGATTGCAATGGGGCCCCCGAGCATATTCTGTATAGCTATTTCGGCCCTAATTGGGGCCTCATCAGCAGAACAGTAGCTCGACTTGCCGACTTGCAACCTACAATTTTTGCACGTTCGCGATGATACGCTTTGACAGCACCAACCGCCATCTCGTGCGTGTTAGCTCATGGGGCAGCAGTATAGTTGCTATTTGCCTTGACGACACAAATTATAGGTCGGAAAATAGTTGTGCTGCGGCGCACTTATTTGACAATGAATTTCTATATAAAATTTATTGCACTTACCATTGGTCCACACAAAACTGAAGAAAGTGCTGATTAAATTATGAACTTAAATAAAAATAACTATAAAAAAATTGATCTCGTAACGATGTATTAACTTTTTTCCCCGGTCTACTTTCTCTATTTGACAATGTAGTGGAGAATTTAGGCGCTATTTTTGAAACACCTCGTATATACCAATCAAAAGAAAATTGACAACAGAGTAAAGGAGTAAAGTCCTACTTGGAAAACTAAAGAGAAGAACCCACAGAACGCTTTTAAATAAATAATAACTTTTCAACAGACAAGAACCTATACAGTTCGTATATACCATTTCTTCTTGAAGAAGATTATTGCTTTACCAACGTTAAGACAGTTAGGTTTAATAGTAAGGATTTCAGCAAGTAAATAGTTCAGTTAAGTAATAAAATGTAAATCCACAAACCCCTGACAAGACACAGTTTAAGGCGACACGTAAGCCTACCCGGTACAGAAATTATGTGATACAGAAAGAGACAGGTAATAAGGCTCGTGTTTCTTCTCGACAAGGAGTTTATGATTTAGATGCATAAAGAAATGGTACAGAGTATACCGTATTAGGATAATTTCACACACAGCGGTTTTGTCCATACGGAATCCGTACGGTTCCTGCCGGATAAAGTAGTAGAACATATAATGTTATGAGAGCTTTCACACACGACGGCATCCGGTATGGGGAAATCGGTGACACCGATTTCCCCATACCGGATGCCGTCGCGTGTGAAAGCTCCCATAACACGCAGGAACCGTACGCATTCCGTACGTACGAAAAAATTCCTTACGGAAAATATTCGTACGGACATGCTTTCACATACACCGATTCGGTGTATGTGAAAGCATGTCCGTACGAATATTTTCCGTAAGGAATTTTTTCGTACGTACGGAATGCGTACGGTTCCTGCGTGTTATGGGAGCTTTCACACGCGACGGCATCCGGTATGGGGAAATCGGTGCTTGTGAAAGACATCCGTACGGTTATTTTCCGTACGGAATTTTTTCATACGGACGAAACCGTTATGTGTGAAAGCCTTAAAGGGACAAATGAAAAAATTTTCTTCAATAATTCTAATTGAAGAGTGGATATGTGTTATTTATAAGCACTTAAGTAAAGAAGAAGTGATGTTGCGTAAGACAGAAGATAATTGTGTGAAAAGTGTAGCAGAAAGAAATTCGTGGACTCAACACAATTGCGGATCCAAAAGAAACTCGAAGAGAAAAGAGAACTTCAAGCTAAGCACATCACATAACTAAAAGCAAATATTTTCTTCAGGTTGTAGAAAGATCGCGATTTTTCTAAAAAAATCATGAACTTTTCCCTTTTTTTCATCTTATACTTATAGTGATACCAGAAAGAGGTTGAAAATTATTATTTTACAATTTGGAAAATGCAACGATGTGGATAATAGAAGCAAAAACGGGGAGGGACAATTGCCATTTTCGTTCATGGATGAAAAGCAGTAAAGCAAAAATTCCTTAAAAAGTTACGACAACTCTTCTTTTTTTTACAACACACCTACTACATTTGCGTCACAGTCTTAGTTTTGCTCACCTCCTACTTATGACTTTGCTAATTTATATCTTCCTAGAATAAAAGCTTTTGTCGATACATTTTTCGCAAAACTAGTTTTTTAAAATAGGTTACATATACTTACTCCAGAGGGCCACAGAGAAATAATAAATGTATTGTATTTCACGATTCTATGAAAATATTCATACACGATTTTGAAACATTATTTCACAAAATTTTGAAAATTGCTATACCAAGTCTTTTTGTTAATTTTATTTCCGTATTCTGAATTTTCAAACTTTTCTACTACTACGCAAAATGTGCTGTTTCTATACGTCAAATTCTGTTCCGTATAAGTTTGTTGTTTTTTTTTTTTTGCAATAAATTCATGATACATCACAATATTAGTGCGATTAAAAATCATGCGATTGTTTTGTATATTCCATCAGTATTTACCAAAACATATTTGTATATTATCAACTTGATTTTTTCCATGATAATATAAGAAATTTACTGAATTAAGGGGAAATTATTAGGACAAAAAAAAACTAGTTTTCATATGGTTTTATTTTTTACTCCATCTTCGTATTTAAGTAGAGTTACCATTACAGAAACACTTTGTAGAACGGAGATGCAACAGGTCAATATTATATTAGTAATTATTAATCAGTACTTTGTTTATTATCAAGGTGTGTAACTCTTTTTCAGAATTAACCAACGTGTTTCATGATATTTTCACTCTGACGCGTCATGTCCGTGACATAATTACAATTGCATATTAATAGCACCAACACTACACACATGTAATTATATAACTCGTTTTAAATATGTATTGTGGAGCACGACAGGATATTATTTACTTTTGATAAAATCGTTACGATGACACGAGAAGGATATCCGTAATAATTTTACCATTTTTTTTCTCGGAACAAAATCGTTTTAAAAGTAAACCTCTGCTTTAATGGCCGCAGTTAATAAACTGAAAATGGAATAAAATACGTTTTTATGTGTGTATGTATACGGGCGTAAGTTAAAGTCGGTAAATGCAAAGCCCCTGTGCAACATACATACAAGAGCATCCTCATACATGAATGACGAAACACAATCGGCTGCTCAGTGGACCATGCACGCAACATGTCGAAGGCTGGCCAAGTTTGTATAAAAGTTTTTTGTTCCTATTTTTAGTGAGATCAAAGTTAACATTTCCGTTTAGAACCAATCCCAGTTCCATTCTCGACATCCGAGCGAAATATTTTAATCGAGCGCCGGACTCGCACCATTGCCTCGCGGGATTTCAATTAACTCTTTATTTTCGATTGATTTTATTCGTTTCGAAAAAGATCTGCCCGTTCGCACCTCGATCCAATATTTTACGATTTAATTAACTTCTGCACGTTTCTATTATGTGTCAGGGATTTCTATATACGTCGAGTTCGTCGAAATGGATTTGATGTTTTTTTTTGACCAACAATAATTTGTTTTTTTTAGCCATTATGAGCCACAGGAAGGAAGTTTATATTAATTAGTGACAATGCACGATTTACACAAAAAGAATTATATGTGGCACTGAAGTATTTCTGGAATTATTGGTTCCACATATTTACTTCACATTCTGAACATGATATTAATGGAAAGATAAGACCATACTTAACTTAAAAGTGGTTTAAAGCCAACCCTCTAAATCCCATTTATAACATTACAATACTTCTGTTATATAACATTCTATTCACATATTTAAACCAATCTGTAGTTTTTTTGGATTTGCATTAGGATGTTCAACAAATATTAATACGCTCAGTAGGTACATACATACATAGACATTTGTATATAGGTTATGATATTTATACATTGAATAGGTAGGTTTTACCCCAGGTACAGTTATATAAAATAATATTCACATTATATACACAATAATACATGCGAGCAACTATGATTGAAGAACGTGTCATATCGTATACACCTTTGTCCTTGAAGGACAAATAAAAAACCACGCGGCCTTCAAATATACATAGTTTCTGACTTTTTAGGAATAATGTTGATAGGTTTAATGACTAGCCTTTTCGTAGGCATATTTCCAAATGTCAACTAAACAGACTGCCGCATGGAACCTGTAGAACATCATCAAGGGAAGGCAGACATGGCCGAGGATAGCCCAGAGTGTTTGGCCGAAATAGGCATATCGGTCGTCATGCAAACCATGTCCTCTCACTTCGAAAGTTTGATGCACCCACATGGCAACGTTGGTGATGACGAGGAATGTCACCACTTCTCTACCAGGCTTCTTTTGACGTAGTTCTCTGCAGTTACTGCATCGACGTAGTCCATCGATGATAAACGATGTTTGAATTATTACTTGGGCAACCTAAAAAAAATTTATGAAACAAAAAACTATTGACAAAATTTGGTCTTTCAACTTACTTGGATAATAAAGAATGCGATACCAAGGCCATTATCGAAATAAATGGCAGCTCTAATTGAAAAAATAGCGTTAAGCGCGAATGCGGGTATGCAAATGAAGAGAAGCACGTCGTCCAGAAGTGAGATGTGGTGATGAGTGACATCCAAACTTACAATCTTCAAGTACCCCCATACAGCAGTGACTCCCATGATAGCCAAAATTGCCAGCTCAGTTGCGGTATTGACAGTTATACCTTGGTCAGAGAATCGCCTAAAATTTATCGGTTCAGTTGCTGGAAAAATCGATTCGCAGTAAGAAACTTACTCGTCTTCTACTGCAATGAAGAACAAGATGATGTTTATGATGAGGACGATGAACACGAAAATTCCGAAAAAGATCCCTTTGTTCGATGAGTGGAGATCGGCGTGGATGGTTAAATTGCTTTCTGGTTCCGGCCCTTCCATGTTTGAATCGCAATCCCTTTCTTGATTTGGGGTTACTGTAGTATTGTGTTCGAAATTTTGTTTACAAGAACCGATGCTGCTCCATACTATCCACAATATCCCAACTAAATAAAAAAATTAGACGTGCTCAGATGTCTTAAAAATATTTACACTTAATTAAGATCGTACCGACTAAAATGTTGAATTCAACCGAAAAGGGGTAGAGATAGGGCGAGAAACTCTGGTAAATTATGGACATGCCATGGTCTTCGGCACACACAGGCGTAAAAAGTCTGGTGGTCCTGTTGAATTCCACCCCGCCATATTTTCTCTTTGCATAAAGAAGTGCTCCTAAATCGGGCGCTTCTGTGATATTTCCGTTTCCTCCATTTTCGATTTCTCCGTTGTAATCTTCGTCGTAAAGGCCATAAAACGCCAGCGCATCGAACGTTTCCCTAATGATAGTGTGTATCCAAAATACCAGGCTTGCAGCCATGCAGTGCATGAAGCCAAAAGTTGCCAAAGCAATATTTCTGTTGATGATAACCTAAAATTAAAGAGAGAGCTTTAATTCTACTTCACTTGCAAGTAAAAGTAAAGCGTTGGTAATGTAGATATTAAAGGACCCTTAATTTGCACGTCTATCCGGCTTTCTTAGACTTTAAGTTTAGTCTGGTCCCAGTTTTGAGATTTCTCAACTTTATTACAATAGTATAAAGACTTACGTTCATATATTTGAAAATAAAATACAGCAGTAGGAAGCCATAGAATGGATAAAAGACGTCCAAGACCAGCGTGACTACACTAGAACATTCATAAAATGCGTCTTCATCTGAGGTGAGAAAGACGAATTGGTAAGCCAAGTGTAGACCGTTGTGGATCATGTGCCCCAAGCAGAATGCTGCGAGTAATTAAATGAGTAACTTTTAAAAATATATTGAATATGTTTACCTGCAGCTCCGAGTTTCAAAAAGAAACTTCCGGCGTGTCTTCCGGTGCTAAGGCAGTAAGAATGTGGAAGAGGATTTTGCAATTTTGCAGCCGCCGGAAGTGAAATGTTTAGGTTGATTCCTCCATCGGGGTTCTCTTGGAATTCCACCTGTTGGGTTGTGTTTTGCTCCAGCAGTTCGTTGTATTTCTTTCTCTTGTTCATGTAGAGTTTGATGTCGATGATTATGTACAGTATGAAAAAGAAGGAAGTGAAGACGATGTAGTAGCTGTAGATCTGTAATAGTTTCGAGTAGTTACGAGTCAGTTTTCGGTGATTCTCTGGAATTTACCTCTGGTATGGGACTTAAGTCGATGACGACGTTCGAAACGTAAATTGTTACTCCCAAAGTGATCAAAATTGCTCCATAAACAAAACTCAGTATTGTTGTTAGGTATTCTCTGGAATTATAAATCATATTTTTGAAAACTTGGCAACTTTATTGAAATTGTAGATGTGCGGATGAATCGATTTTTACCAGTGTCTAAATTTGTCACATCATATTCGTTTAATGACGCTTTAATTTCTACGTTTTGAAATTTTCCTTAGTCTTGTTTTAACAAGAATTGTGAAATATTTTTGTAACAACAAATGTATCTCGGTTGACATAAGCTTCTTTATTCTTCTTATTTTTCCAAAATTTGTATCAAATTTGAAATTTCAGATGGAACATCCTGCTCATTTTTACATATTTTAAAAATACATAATATTCTTGATCTGTTCTAACATAATAATATTGCTCCTCATTCAGATACAGCCTTCACAATTATTATAAGTAACAAATATCTCGTATACGTGTTTTTTTTTGTATGTTTTTGTATTAGTTCATCACATAGTACGCAAAATCTGTTTAGTTTTAAGCGATTTACAATGAAATCTTCCTCGTCGATTGATATAAATAATTTCGTGTTTAATCGTAGTCTTAAAAGATTTTATAACTTTACTCATACGCACGCACGTCATTCACTCCTCTGAGTAAATTCTTTAACGCCTTCGGAATTTTCATTTGTATTAATTATTTCAGAAATTATATGACGAGTCCTTGATTACTTATAGCTTTGTGAAATTACCTTAACGGTCGAACATTGGCAAGGGGTCGTAGGATTGAAGATTAACCGTGCTAACATCCAAGAAATAATGAGTGTATTTTGTAATTAAATGTAGAAAAATAATTAATTAAAGCGTCACCTAATCAATTTTTTGGACATTAAATATAGTTAATGGAACGTTAATAACGTGTGATCAATATCTTTTCTAATCAAGTGACCTATGGAAAAAAATTATATCTTTGTTTGGTTCATTATTTCAAATGCCATTTAAATTATTTTTATTGCTTTCCTATCGTTTTGTATAAGAATGCAATATAAATATATAATTCAAGTGGCATTTGAAATAATGAACTAATCAAAGACACATGATTTTATTTCCATAGGTCACTTGATTAGAAAAGATATTGATCACCTGTTAGAATCAATAGTAAATGGTCAGTCTTCGAGGAATGAACAGATAATCGCTCTGGTTCGTGACAATATTATCGTTAATTGGCTCTCTATTGTCTTTCTATTATTCTGCGTATCGTCAGCAATTCCATTGGCGATAATTTAGGATTGAAAGTGCTGGCCATTATCTCACACGTTCCTTATTCCTTCCATTGCGCCGCTTCACAAATAATTACATCGAAGCAGGTAAACAAACAATCAGAAGTTATCGCAGCAATTATGATTTCCTTTTACCGGTGATCGTCGACGTGTATTCGCTTTGTGTTCGCTGAGATACATCGCTTTCGGGCCAAAACTAAATCACGGACGATTATTTGGCGCGCGGGAATGTAAGATAACGCCATTTAAATTTGAATGTTAGGAAAATTTTCGGCTAAAATTGCTTTATTTTCTGATTTTGTATATCGTTAGAGCGAGTACCTAGATGCCACTGAAGTAGTACGCAGTGTTGGGCACAATTAAATTATATTTGCAATTAACAATTAACAATTAATTAATTGTAATTGTAGAAACTCGCAATTAACAATTGATTAATTGTAATCGTAGAAACACACAATTACAATTAATTAATTGTAATTTTAAAGAATCCGCAATTACAATTAATTAATTGTTAATTGTGTGTTTCTACGATTACAATTAATCAATTGTTAATTGCGAGGTTCTACGATTACAATTAATTAATTGTTAGTTTTTTTGGAATGGGCTTCATTGACATTTAACAATTAACAATTAATATTTCTGTCTGAATGTATAAGTAACATTTATATCATATAAATTCTACTGTATTACATTAATAATTATAATATCAATTTATTTTGCATGAATTCATCTGGTTTGACAGTAATGACAGCGCTTGTTATTCGATTAGAAGTCGTTATTAATTTAGCAAGCCATGGTTAATTGCAATTACAATTAATTAATTGCAAATGACAATTAATTTAATTGCAATTAATTGAATTTAATTGCAATTAAATTTAATTGTGATCTGCAATTAAACCAATTAATTGCAGTTAATTTAATTGTAAATTGCAATTGATATTAATTGTAATTAAATTTAATCACAATTAAACATTAATCAACTAAATTTTTAATCAATTGATTAATTAATTGAAATTTTAATTGATTAATGCCCTACACTTGTAGTAGGCTTTAAAATCATCTTAAACTTAGTGTACAACGTGGATCAATTTCGCTATTGTGGAAAACTCAGTAGCTATAAGAAATCGAAAAAAAAAAATCGATTTTTTTGAAATACTTTCTTTTTTCTTTTACATTTTTAAGTTTTCTGATATTTTGTGATCTTGTGAGTAAAGTAATTTTTGTCTCAAAATTAGTCAAAACCACATTAGCAACTTGTGTCAAAGCGCACGTGCAATTATATCCATAAAAAAAACTTGATTACATTGCAAGTGTTATATTAAGATTGTTAATGTTAGTTCAGTTGAAGTTTAATCATTTTTATAATCTTTTTCTGAAAAACGTGTGGATTATTAGATTCAGAGTTACCGTATTTAATGGTAGTATAATAATTATAATATAATTATTTCCTGAAAATATATTGCACTGAAGTAAAAAAAAATACTAGAAGCTCAAAAAATAACTTGCAACGTTGTTGAAACATACCTATAAATTCGAAAATAATTATCAAATTGAATATTTTAATTAAGAGAAAAAAAAAACAAGAAACGTCTTCTAAGAAACTAAAGTTTTACGTATTATTATATTATTAGGCACCATCCATAGCAGGAGTAATAATTTTGATTGTAATTAAAAAACGAAGGAAAGTAACAAAAATGCTTGCAGAAAGCTTGGGGAAATACGGCAGAAGAACAAAAAAAATATTGCCATAATCATTAATCGGATCAGAATTCGAATTGCAATTGAAACCAGAATCAGAAAAATTTTTTTGTTTCTGATTCTGATTCTCATTCTTATTCTGATTCTAGTTACAAATTTGATTTTTATTTTGATTTCGATTCGAATTCTGGTACCAAATATTCCAGTTCTCATACTGATTCTGGGATTGATACGTTTAATGCAGATAATGATTCCCTTAGCTGTAAAGGTTAATATAGTTTTTATTGATTTCGATTCTTCTTTGATTCCACTTTTGATTCTAATGGAATTTAGAATTCTAGTAGTATTTTTTTATCCCAATTTTAATTCCATCAGAATCAAAATTAGAATAATTAGAGTTAGTATCAAACGGAGTCAGGATCGAAATCAAATTGAAACAATTGGAACCAGAATCCGAATTCGAAATTAAATCGAATCGAAATCGAAATTAAAAACAGAATCAGAAGAATAAGATTTATAATCAGAATCAGAAATAAAATAGGAGTCACTGTCAGAATCAAAAACATAATAATAATTAGAATCCAAATCAGAATCGGTTATGTACCAGATTCGGAAAGCACAAAGTATGCGAAAATGATAACTTTTGTTTATTAACTCAAAAGACGAAGAAAGTAACAGATATTGCCGTCATCATTAAGCAGATTAGCATTAGAATTGGAATTAAAACCAGAATCAGAATCAATTTTTTTGTTTCTGATTTTGATTTTCATTCTTATTCCGATTCTAGTTACGATGCTGATTTTTATTTCGATTTCGATTCGAATTCTGGTTCTAAATGTTCCAATTCTGATACCGATTCAGATTTCGATTCTTATTTGATTCTAATTCTAATTTTGATTCCAATGGAATTTGGAATTCTAAATTTGACCCTAATTCCATCGGAATCAAAATTAGAATTAGGGTTGGCATCAATCTTAATCGGGATCAAAATCAAATTGGTACAGATGGAACCAGAATCCGAATTCGAACTGAAATCGAAATTAAAAATTGAATCAGAATAAGAATTATAACTAAAAAAACCAAAGAAAATTACTAATTTTTGTTTATATTGTCGTCCTCATTAATCAAATCAGAATTAGAGTTGGAATCAAAACTAGAATCAGGATCAATTTTTTGTTTATGACTTATGACTCTGATTCTAGTTATGAAATTCTGGTTTCAAATGATTCTGATTTCGACTCTTATACAGTGTCTTTCAAAAAGTGTGCTACAAGAAAGCACAAAGTTTCGGAACGCACTGAAATAATTATTAAGGGTAAGTTCCAGATAATGCTGATCATGCTCGCGATGACTTGTAACGTCGTTCCATTTAAAATTCGATGTGAGCGTACCAGTGCAAATGGAACGCCCGTGGATACGTAAATTAAGCATTGACGTTTGACATAACCTTATAAAGCTTGTTCATTAAAAATAATCGTTACAGGAGAAAAATCTCTTGCAGTGATGTTGATTCGGCGACAAAGAGAAGACATTTCAGACAGTGAAACGTCTTCTGATGGAGAATGAAAGCATTTATAACACAAACATCAACAAAAATAAGGTTATGTTTTGAAATGCTCACAAAGACCCACCTTCGTAACAAGAGCGTTGCGATCACGAATTCTAGCCTCGTACGGGGTACGCATAGTAACACTTTTCAACGCTAGCGTCATTAAATGGAACGTCGTCGAAGAACGTTACGAGTGTTGCGAGCATTATATGGAACGTACTCTAAGAACCAAATGAAATAATTGAGAAATAAGAACAAATTTCGTGTTATCCTATTCATATTACTTTGGCGGACACTTTAATCCAACCAATATTTCCTAATGTAGTGTGTATAAAGAGTGTTCACAATAAATTGTGATTTTTTTTATTTCGAGATAGAAGGCTGCAATTTCATATTTAGCTATAGCTTTTAATTCTGAATAATTTATTTTTATGACATTTTGCTGCATCTTGTAAATTAAGGGTACTTTACTCTTAAGCCGTCTTTATTTTTCGGTGTCCACGCTGTATACGGTTGAAGATTAATTTCATCTGATACTTTCCAATTTGACTTTAAGGGATGCAGAAGCGTTCTGCGTCAATAAATTTTTATAAAAACCGATAATAAAAAAAATCCCATTTGTAGTCCACTTTTTAAAAGTCACTGTATGGTTCTAATTCTAACTTTGATTCTGATGGAATTTAGAATTCTAATTTTGGTCCCGATTCTAATTCCATCGGAATCAAAATTAGAGCTAATGTTAGAATCTAGATCAAAATCAAATTGGAACAGTGGCAATCAGCATCCGAATTCGAATTGAAATCGAAATTAGAAACTGAATCAGAGTAAGAATTATAATCAGAATGAAAAACAAAATAAGAGTCACGGTCATAACAGAACTAGAATCAAAATCGGTTAGAAATCACAGTCATGCATCCCGAAAGAAAACATTTAAGCTTGACCATTAAATTTTCTAAAAGTTTTCTAAAATTCCTAAAAATGCCAAGAAACTGATCCACTGTGTAAATTATAGAGATGGGCGACTTAACGATTTTATGCAAGTCGACTTGCAAGTCGAGTCTATCAACACAAAGTCGATAAACTACGATTAATAAATCAACAATGCAAGTCGACTAATTAGTCGACTATTTAGTCGATATAAAATGTTTAACCTATTTAAATGAGTTTTTGGTTAAAATAAATTACGCAATCAAATATTTAAAGTAAAATGAAATTATAGTGATTCTGTATCATCATAATAGATGCACAATAAAAGATTGTTTAGTCAAAAATCTGTATTGTTTAATAACAATACTTCATATTTAAGTAGGTTCATAATTAATGAACGAGATTAACAAAAACAAGTCTGTCAGCGCGTTCGACAACTACCATTCCCACGATGGGATCAGGATAACGTAAACATTACTACTACTTTACTAGATGTAAAAATATCGATTAATCGACGACGGCAAAGTGTAAGTCGATTAACTCGACTAAAAGTATAAGTCGACTATTATCGACTATTTAGTCGAAGTCGCGCATCTCTAGTAAATTATTAGTTAAGAATATTAAATCTCGTCTTGCTCTTTATTTATGACTCTTAATTTGATTGATTTGATCAAGAAAATTTATTTTATTCTAACTTTTAAGTTAGGTTTAACAAAGCTCAATTTCTTTGGATAAATCTTTCATCACTTCTAATTTTTTTAATATAAAGACCATTTTACATTATCCCATTTCTTGTAGAAGATTTGGTTAAATTTCTTGAATAATAATTTATGCAGTAAATTATATGAAAATTTAAATTGAATCAAAAACTATCTGGAAAACTAGAACGTGTTCTATCTGCAAATTGTATCTGCAGCCCAAGAATGTCTTGCTTTCTAAATATTTTTTGTAGAAATTGAACCAAAGTTTATACAAGAAATAGTGTAGTCAAACGGCTTTTAGAAAACATTCGGACTAGGTCCAAGCGAAAATGTATAAGTTGGTATGAAATAATGACATACATATTTTACAATATCGATTACAAGAGGGTATTTAAGAGTAAACAAGGAAGGGATTGGATATTTTTTGCAACGAAATTGTTTTTTTGCTGTTTGCACCCACCTAAATCTACGTGTCTTTTCCTCGGGCGGTGTAGGGGTGACATGCGAGGCATCCGACATTACCGTGGGAGGACTTTTAACGCTTCCCATGTTATTAGGGAAGTCAAAACCATTATAACCTTGATTAACGTATGTCGAAAATCCATAGGGCGAATATCCCTGAGGCGAGCTGTGTACGCTTCCGTTACGTGTGCGACGTTTCACGCCATTATCTGAAGTACGAAAATAAACACAAATTTTAACTACTGATAAAATATTAACGTCGAGGTAAAAAGGTTGTTTGGGTTTCTCCGAAATGTTATTATTGCTCTGGATTTATAAATATTAGAACTATTTTTGAGTCATGTCGAAGTAGTGAAATCAAAGGTTTTTTAATGTAAGTTATCGCTTGTGCAATTTCAGGGAAAAACGCCTGCATCCTCACACGGATTTGCTTCTGTAGATGTGTAAACAGATAAACGATTTTAAGTCGGCCATAAATCAATCGTAGCTCAAGCAGACGGTTAATAAAACGAATTAAAAAGCTATATTCCGCAATTTATTTACAATAAACTTAATACCTTGAGTTTCGGTTTAACTAATAAAAAATATCCAGTTTTAGTCATTAATTTCTAGGGTAAACTTATCACCAGTTTCTATTATTAATTAATTATCCTGAGTTTTCATTTAACACTATAGCAAGTGCTTGAAAAAGATAAATTTTCCAAAACGTTCTTTTAACAAGTGCAATTTCCTCTTTTTCATTGAATCTAGTAAAGAACTTTTTGATTTTAATACGATTGTGTGCAGAAATGTGTTCTAATGTGATTTGTTAGAAGAAATCTGCAGATAACATTTCGAGTTTCGAAAATTTTCATTTTTTCGGGAAATACAGTTGGTGGAAAAATAACGATTTTCATAATTTCGGTTAAATGGAGATCTTCAAATTTTCCTCTTTGAGGGAATTACTAACATGTTGTTTTTAAACGCAAAGTAAATGAATCACATCACCTAGCATTTTGAATTCTGTCAATTTTGAGTGGTCTGTAATTTAATTACAAGTAAATAATACACATAATCTGACGAAAATAAACCCAATCTACTTGTCTAAAAAAATATCCTGAAAGGATAATACGTTAAGTTATTTGTTCTAACACGTCATTTGGGTTATTTTCATTTGAACAATCTCTAATAATTTTGAATTCTTTAATAAATATCACTCAAATTGTTTCCATAAATATTAGCCGAAACAATTTTAATTCTAATTGTAAGTTACTATTCTACTACACGTGAATGAGACACCTGAATCCGTTTCGTACTTTGATAGAAATATGGCGTCACTATTTTAATCACGGCGCCAAATATTTTCGGGTGTAGTTTATATCTAATTAATCCTGAGAAATTAGTTTGCATTATCTAAGGAAAAAAACATATTGCTTTGTGTACACGTTTTTCTGCCAATAACAACAATAATCTAAACAAGCCTAAACATTCATTCTTTATGGATAAGAGTTACTTACCTAGAGTATCGTTTGGCATAGGAGCCGTAGAGTATTCAGCGTTATTGAAGGTACCATTTGGAATTGTATTGGGTAGGACCAACTGGAGTACCATTCCATTTTTCGACTGCATTACCAAATAAATACATCTGTGTAGTCATTTATAGTTTTGTTTTAAAAACGAATTTCAGGTTGTTTGAACAAAAACAAGAGGATTTGGTTTGGTAACTAATGCTGTGTTTTTAATTTTCTATATTCTTTATACAGGTGTTCCACGAAGAACCGTGTACACTAGACAGCGTATACAATTCCTTATGGAACAGAGCCGTGGTCTGTTTTATTGACAGAACAACAAAATGTTGTTGATAAAGATGATATTTCTGTTTTCTCAAATCAGTTCAAAGTCCAATAAATTTTTATACTTTGCAACATCTAATTAATTGTTGAAGTAATAGTTAAAAATATATAAAAAACAATGACGCACTATCTGCAACTTTAAACAGTGAAGCCCTAAACCATATCAGCTGTGATTCTTTGATCAGATTTGTCGGGATTAATGGGCTTATGAATTCAATAGGCACAAGATTTTTGTATTAACTAAATGCTAATGAGATAGGAATGTGTTGCGATGATTGAACTGAGAGTCGTACACATGAACGAGAAATTAAGACTTTTATCACCAAAGCCAGTACTTAAAATACTATGGTCATTTTATCTCAAGGGTGTTTAAAACGTTAATAACCAGTTGGCATTGGCAACATTTAAATTTTGAAATGATTTTTTCGTTTTCAGTTTTTCAAGGCATGTCAGAAGTGAAATATTATTTTGACAATTGTTTTTTTTTCTACTTACTTATTTTTACCACTGATGCTGGATTTCACAAACGGCACTTAACTTTCATCACCGATTAAGAATAATTTAATTATTTCTATACCTTCAACACATGTAACCATGGCAACGTTTACTTTTAACGGATGATTAAATTTAAGTAACGTTTGTGAAACCCGCCATCAGTGTTTTAAACAAATTTAAGAATTCTGTATATTTTTTAATTTTCCCTAGGAGTGTGACCGAGAAAGGGATATTTGAAAACATGTTATATTTACCTTTGGCCTGTGCGAATGACTCTGACTCGAGAGCGAATTTGAGCTGTGATTTCTTCTCATTTTGTTTCCGTTCTGTAAGATGTAAGGGCTTGGTGCTACTGTAGCCGATATGTGCCTCATTCTTGGATAATCTTGGCTACTCCTTCTGGAATTGCTACCGGAAGTTTTAAAATGTGCTTGAGGGTCCTGTGATGCAGAGTGCTTCAATTGTCTTGGCTGTAATCAATGACGATAATTTATTATGTTAAAGATAAATTTAAGAAACATTGAATAAACCTCATTTCTCTGAGAGCCAATATGTTTTTTTTATGTAATTAAATTTTTTGATAGTTTAAATAGAATTTCCTGTAAGGGATTTATGATTGTAACCAACAAATAAAATATGCAAGTATGTCGGGGTCTCTTTTCTAGTTATACTGTAATAAATTTGAACGTAGTTTTAATTGTTTACACAATGCATAGTTTCACTCAGATACAACTTTAGCAAACTCAGGCTCTTGTATGTACAATGTACATCAAAGAAAAACATATGTTTGTATCAATAGCAGTATAAGAATAATGTATTATTACATCAGGTATGTACAGTCGGAATTATAATTCATGACATAACATTTACAGAAAAGCTCATCGTGGACATTTTCTTTGTGGTTTCCAAACAAAAAATAATTTACGACATTCCGGATTCACTTTAAGTAGTAAGATGCATTCGACGTTCATAGTTTTGAAGGGTACGATGTTCTTCAAGGTTTCTGTAAGAGTCATGAATTATGATTACGACTGTATACATAAAGGCAATATACAAGTAGAGCAGTTGCTTTAAGCAACTTCGTCGTGGGCTACCTACACTATACTTAATATCGCCACGGGTATTCTTCTATTACCTTCGTAATTTTTACTTTACAGTCTTGACAAAGTTTGATCGTCCAATGTATTTAGATTTTTCAGAAAATTATTATACACGTTGATTCAGGCAACTCGTTCAATACAAGTTTGGAGACTTTCCACTTCTATTTCATATTTTGGAGTTATAAATTACCAATAACGGTCTATTTAGATTTAATATTTTAATTTTCGGACACATTTCCGGTTATGTCGGAAGTTGTTATCAACTTTATTATTTTAAATAAAACCAGGGCCATATTAATAATAATGTTCCAGATTATCTCCAGAATGTTATGTTAAAATGCCAGATTAAAATTAAAATAAATGTAATTTTTCTATTAATCAGTCTAGCAAGTGTTGTAGACATAGTGCGAATGTGTCGATCATAACATTTTATTAGGTGAATTAAATGGGTGCGGAGTGAATGGTTCCTCATTTAGTTGAATCAAATACCTACTTTGTAGAAAACAGAGGCCAATTCATTAATTTGCACATTAAACTTGAAAAACTTTATGCACATCAATTGTCCCTCAGGGCTCTATCCTTGAGTTTACTTACATTAGAAGACCTTAAGAAGACCTTATTTACAGACTCGGACAACAATTATTTTAACATATCGACTGAGTACTACTGATTTACATTTTTTTCCAAATGATACGAAAGTCTTAATTAAATTTTGCTAGTATTTTCCACTTTGTTGACTTTGGTTCTTCCCGTTTATGCACTTGGTTCATAAAGAGCACACTTAAGCGGTTGCTTAAAACAAAATATATGTAAAGTTCATTTCTTCTTTATTTGCCGATCGTATACATATGTAGATCTGAGTTAAGAAAATATACGATAAAATGGCATGACATGACAAAAGCCGCAGGGCCGTTTCAAGAAAGTTAGAAGGAGGTAGATATATAAAAGTTCTTTGACTTATCGATCAATCGATCGGCATATAAGGAAAAAATGAACTGTATTTCTTATTTTTAGATAGATCAGTTCCTGTTTTGTTTTCCAAAAAAAAAAAAAGGTTAATGAAATTAGAAGAACGAATTATGTTGCGGATCATATTTAATGTTAGAATTCTATAATATCCTGTATATGAGAACACTGAAAATGTAATTATTATAAATATCATGTTTTTTTACAAATTTAGAATATTACAGATACAACAGCTTAACAGATGAATGTTGGAATTTTAACACGATTCATACGTTTTCTCTTTAATTACGACATACGCAGAAGCTGCTAATATCAAGCAGTATAATGAGTAATATTTTTTTAACTGATCTTAAGGTGCTTAACTTAATTTACAATAGGTATTACAGGTTTTATGCAATCTCAATAATAAAACAAATATTTGATTATTATCTACTTATCTGAAACTCGATCTCCAGTCAGATCTTTACCGAATGTTATATTTTTTATGCAAGAAAAAAAATTGATAAATATCAGATTTTCCGTCGAAAATAGTATGTATTTAGGTTAAGCCTTGGAATATAGAGTGGGAGGAAGGAGCATTTCGGATATAAAACTTGTCCGCGATAGGTTTTGCAATGGCGGACAAATATTTCCTGTTACCAGTAGCGTACCTGTTAACTTTCATTGACCGAGTTTTTTAATGCAGCATTTTGCTGTAACGGATGTAAAGAATGATTTCAAAGACTGAATAGGAATCTGTCTCCGTTATATTATAATCAATTTAGACGTAGGAAATGTAGTGACAAAAGTTGCCACTATATTTCTGCATCGTTATAACTACGCCTATGACTGACTGTTGTTGCATTTGTAACCTATAATGTAAATAACTTTATTCTAAAGAAAAATACATTTTGGAAGAAAAGTAGATACCTAATAATCATAATTCTTACTGATGAAACGTTATTCCTAAATTCAAAATAAACTGCTATTACACCGTTAAATAGAATAATAATTCGTGTTTGTACTCAAATGATATATCATCAATCACCGTTAACGTGGGTTTACAAGATGGCCACTTCTATCTAGTTTTCTTTCAATGGTGAAAGAAATAAATGCTCCTTCCTCATACTCTATATTCAAAGCGATAAGCTGTGAAAATACTAAAACGATGGTCCTGTTGATAAATTTGGGTGGCAATTTAGAGGCAGTTGTATGTATAGTTCCTACGAAACTAATTCAGCCATAATAAAGCATTAACTCAAGACGAGGAAGATATATACATATATTTTATTTTTAATTTGATGTAATGATTCTGATGCGTCCAGTTACAAGTAACATTTATAATTTATAATAACCGGGAATTTAATCTTTACTCAATATTTATTGCTCATCATTTAGTGTCTTCTTTATTATATGATTATATTTTAGGAAAAATGTTCAGATAAATAAATCCCCCTATAGTTGTCTCATTCAAATTCTCCAAATTGGAATATCTCGGAAACTGTTTGAGCTGCCGATTTAAAATTCTATGCACGAAGTAAATGTAATTAATCCGATGCCGATGGCGCAATTTTAAAAAATGTTCTCCATAAACTTTTCTGAATCAAATGTATCCAAAAAAAATAATCAAAGGTATTGAAAGAGTATTAAACATTTTACCAAGTATACGTTTGTAATATTTTGCACTGAACAATCATTTTCAACTAACAAAAAATATTTTTAATTTTTTTTTTGCGAATAAACTTGTGTGATGACAAATTAATATCATACTGGATGTTTGTAAGACGATAGGTAGTCAATATTTAAATTAATTTAGGTAGTTGTTAGCCGAGTTCGTTGAGTCCACTGGCAACGAGCTTGACGCTTGGCGTGCAACTATTAGGTGTGGGTTCGAATCTCCTCCTGGTGCATACGTGTTCTATGTGAGAGATAGAGTACTTATGTGTCGGATTGTGTTTCGGATTCATTACGAATCCTTCCAAATGGATTTTCTGCGTTTCCCCAGTTTGTAAGGCGAATGCCGAAGGAGAAATTAACGTCCAAGACGGTTGCAGCCGCCCACAGAATTTACATGACAAGACATCTAATCAAGTCTCTAATGAAATCAACGTCCCTTTCAGCACTAAAACTCTATTTCTCCGCCCAGTTACTGAAGAAGAAATCTTGGAAACAGTGAACAAATTTAAAAGCAAAAAAAGCTCAGGTTTTGACAATTTTCCGTTATTTCTACTGAAAAAGCCATCCTTTCTATCATAAAACCTTTAGTTAATATAATAAACTCTTCATTACTCTCTGGTATCTTCCCTACCAGTCTCAAAACTGCTGTCTTCATACCAGTACTGAAAAAAGCGGACCCTGCTGAATTATCGAATTATAGACCGATCAGTTTATTATCTTCTTTTGCGAAAATTTTCGAGCAAATTATGTACGCCAGGATATATGATTTTATTTCAAAGTCCGACCTATGGAACACTAACCAACATGGTTTCCTAAAAGGGAAAACTATTGAAACCGCATTATTCAACTTCACAAATAACATATTTAACAGTTGGGAAGAAGGAAGTCTTGCCTGCGGTTTATTTCTCGACCTGAGTAAGGCTTTCGACATACTTGACCACAACATCTTACTTACGAAATTACACCAACATGGCATCCGCGGACTGGCATTTGACTGGATGAAATCATACCTTATTTGTAGGAATCAGATGGTAGTTCTAAAGCATAGGTTCTCAAACTAATTTCGTCTACCGCCTACTTTGAGAATCAATTATTTTCTAGCGCCCCCTAAAATTTTTAACTTTACCACATCTTAAAAATCATAATCGCAATCATTACTTTAATAACTTTAGTTAAATTATAGCCTGCCATACGAGTCTTATCTTGTTTCCCCCAATTTTCTCTGTGCCCTTTACCGCCCCCCTGTAGGCGATAACGCCCCCTTGTGGGCGCTATCGCCCACTTTGAGAAAGACTGTTCTAAAGCAAAAAACGGAAATATCACAATCCTGTTTGAGAAATCATCAGAGGCGTACCTCAGGGTAGTTAGTGTTTTGGGACCGCTGCTGTTTATATTGTACATGAACGACTTGCCATAAACAACACAGAATACTTTTTGTAGCGAGTTCAATTACGCTGACGACACTTGTGTCTTAATAAAGGGGGAAACGTTCGTGGATACCCCAAAACATGCTAAACAATGCCTGCAAAACATGGATCACTGGTTCTCTCTAAACAATCTAGTACTAGACGATACTAAAACCAAGTGTATCTTGTTCAAAGCTATACGTTTCTGTGAAACTCCACCCTCAATAACTATAAATAACAAAAAAGAACTTCTAACGAATAGTGTTCATTACCTAGGAATACACCTGGATCACAGACTAACGTGGACTGACTGGTTATGCAATAAGCTCAGTACTGTCTGTTCTGCCACTAGGACACTAAGCCATCACATTAATACCGAAACCTTAAGAACCGTTTACTTTGCTAATTTTCTCACCTGTAGTATGGCATTATATTTTGGGGAAACAGTGTCAATATAAATAAAATCTTTGTTATACAAAAGCAGGCTATACGAATTATTAATAAACTGTCGGGCCGTGAGTTTTGTAGGGGAATTTTTAGGCAAAATCACATGTTAACTGTCCATGGCATATACAGGGTGTCTTACAAAAAACGCCCCAAGCCGTAACTCCTTTATTTATGGAGTAATTTTAAAAATCAAAGAAGCAAATGAAATGAGACTAAAAACACCATAAGGTGTGGTTAATAAAAAAAATTTAAATTACCTTCGTGTTCAAACGACTGTCAACTTTTATTTTTTAAATGGCTATGTATATTTTTTATTAGTGTATCTCGTAGAGCTACTTTTTCTAAATTCAATAATGTGCAACACTTTAAGTTTTGACCAGCAAATATTGCAGAAAACATTAATGAAAGAATTGAGTGTGTAAATGTAAGTTGCTATGTGAAAAAAATTCACGTCATTTCTTTCTAAACCATGTACTTTCTGAGGAATGTAGGGATGAAATTTGTGCTTTTTCAAAACACTCTGCACAGTAACTTTTGATATTCCAGTCAAACTACCAATTTCGATTATTAAAAACACCATAATGTGTGTTTAGTTTAATTGTTTTTTAATTATCTTCACAGTCAAACGACTATCAACTTTATTTTTTAACACTAGCGTTAACAGTTGTACAAAATTATTATTTACAATGGATAATAATCAGTTGACTGACTTATTGCAAGTTTATTTTGAATGCAATAAGAACAGCAGTCAAGCAGTGCGACTCTATAGAAAGTACATGGTTTAGAAAGAAATGATCTTGAGCGAAGACAGGTTTTTTGTAATTTTTATTTAAACAAAATACAAGAGGACCCAATTTCTTTTCAAAAAATGATTTGGTCCGACGAGTGCACTTTCGGCACTAATGGCATCTTTAATAGAAACAATTATCGATATTGGTGTCAAGTAAACCCAAGCGTTCTTGTAGAAACTAATTTTCAACGAAGGTTTAGTCTAAATGTTTGGTGTGGCATTTTAGGAGAGCGATTAATTGGACCATTTTTCATAGATGGTACCTTAAATCAACAAAAGTACCATGAACTTTTGATTGAACGCCTACAAGACGATTTTTTTCACATAGCAACTTACATTTGCACTTTGCACACTCAATTCTTTCATTAATGTTTTCTGCAATATTTGCTGGTCAAAACTTAAAAGTGTTGCACATTATTGAATTTAGAAAAAGTAGCTCTACGAGATACAATAATAAAAAATATACAGAGCCATTTAAAAAATAAAAGTTGATAGTCGTTTGACCATGAAGGTAATTAAAAAAAAAATTAACTAACCACACTTTGTAGTGTTCTTAGTCTCATTTCATTTGGCTCTTCGTTTTCTAAAATTAGTCCATAAATAAAGAAGTTATGGCTTGGGGCGTTTTTTGTAAGACACCCTGTATGTGTACAAATGTCTGATCTTTTTATTTAAAAATAGGCAATTATTCTCATGTTTTGAAAATAAGAATATTAATAAATATAATACAAGAAACAATATCCTTGCCACAATTTAACAAAATTTGAGAGTAGTGCCTTATACAGTTGAATGAAATTATATAACAAACTTTCGATAAATATAAGAACTGTAAAAAATCCTGTGGAATTCAAACGAAATGGTTTTAATCTTTTAATTAACATTGAACCTTATAACGTATCAGATTATTGTAATGTCCAAAGAAATGAATTTGTTTGTTGAATAAGTTAGAACATTTACTTTGTTGGACGTTTTCGAACCTGTACCTTAGTTTAAGTTCATTTTTTTCTTCTTTGTACAGTTGTTTCTGAAATAAACATACATACGTACATACATACATTCCTCCCCGACAAGCTGTTGAGCTTGGGGAATTAGTTGGGTAAAAGAAGTAGTGATACTGAAGTTATTCTCTTTTTATTTTGATGTACTGTACGTCTTTTACTTAAATTTGCTTAAACATTTGAGGACGAAAGTCAAAGAAGCAAGATAAGGTCGTACCGATTGCCTCGCCACTCTCTCGTAAATATTCCGCTCGAGGATGTATGAGTTGTTCAGTAAACGAAAATATTACCAAATGACAACATGAAAGGATACAAAATACGTTCGCACTGAGCATGAATTTTTTTGATGTACCGAACCGTTCTGATCGAGTCGAGGATGAATCGAGGCATGCTGCGGTTCATCTCAATGTCCATCCTGCGTTTTTTTGCTGCCTGTGTTTGCCTCAAGTCTGTATCTGCCTTAAGGCTTACTACGTTTGGGTAATGATAATGACACATGACTTCGTTTTTTCGAATAGAAGTGCCAGTATATTCTACGATATTCAAAATCTACTTCCAAAACTCTATCCAATTTTATAATTTCATTGAAAATTAAAAACGATTGGTGGAATCAACTGTGTCAATGAACTTGTGGAGGGGAGGAGCAGAAAATTAAAACCTACTTCTTCATAACAAACTTTATAAGTTCTAGCTCATTGTGGAGGTATACATGGTAGCATTTTCCTTTGTCAACTTTTTCTCTTTACTAATTTGGTAGGTACTTCTTCCGTTTAACTGCTACTGGCCACCAACAGGTGCTATTTGAGCCGTGTTCATAGCGTTGTCTTTAGCATCAATTTGGAGATAAAGGGTCAGTTTTAACTCGGAAAGTAATTATTTTGTGGATGAAAAGGTAGAGTGAAGCAGGCTCAAAGATTGATGTGTGAATCTCATTGAATAATGAATACATATAACTTACACACATGCATGTATAAACCTCTTCAAAACAAATATGAAATTTTTTGCCATATTTGCATTTGATCCACCTTACTACCTATTTTAGTTAGCAGTTGCCAAATATTTAATTCAACTCTAGAATTCAAAACTTTCACAGCAAAAAAATGCTTTTAAAATAAATAAATTAATAATACACTGAGAAAAATGGTACCAAAGAGTACGTTTATATTATGAAGAATTCCGAACATTTTATTCGGATTCGCGTTAAAAAGCGACCCAGCGTACTACTGCAAAATTAACACTATGTGGTTTGTTGTTTAGAGTATCATTTCCTGTCATGATAAAATTACCGGAGTAATTAACAAAAAGTCAGACATGACATTTTATTACTAAGTTATTCAGCATAATATTTCATTGTAGTTTATTATATTTTAAAACTACGTATTATGTAGAATGATAATTTTACATTCTTAAACTTAAACAGTTTCATTGTGCTAAGAATCATGATTAATTTAGAGTAAGATGGATTTTATAACATGACAGCATTTTACTTTTACATTATACTTTTATTTTATCGATGTGGAGTGATGTTTTATCAAAATCACAAAATTCCATTTTTCTCAGTGTAGGCAACGATAATGAAACATATCTTAAAATGTACGAGGCACGATTGAACAGAAACGATAACATCTTAAGTTAAGTCTTATTTCAAATGCTTTCCGATCACAGCAATCTCAGCTTTTGATCGTATTTACAAATAAGTAAAATAGTCTTATAAAATAAGCTGCTATATCGTGGTGTATAATGTAATTGGGTATACATTTGAGTAATTGAGATTGATCGCTTTTATTGAATGTAAACACAATAAACTTTCAAAAGTTTGATTAATGCTCTTGCCAAACCAATTCATTTTATTAAATTAAATTAACGAGCAGAATTCGTTTTCATTTAGCAAAATGAATGGATTTATATAGTTATATTTACAAGATAACTTCTAACGTATTTTTACTACCTACTTACAAGTTTTTTCTTGAAAAATATACTTTCATAAACAAATTAAGTGAAACACTTCATTTTTCACACAATAAAGTTTCACCTTTTTAACTTAAAAGACGAACCAAACGGTTCATTTAATATTTTCAAAATATTGTATCAAAATTGATTAGATACGAGATATTATATAGGGTAATTCTTAATTGTTGTTATTAATATATCCATTTTTATTCATTTTAATAACACACTTATTTTTTTCTGAATATCAGAGATTTACTTAAATAATAATTCAAACAGTTGTGTAAAATATTTTTAGTACTGTTTGTTTATTGATTTCTTGTATTTACAGTTGGTTCTTGTCCGATGAAATTTGTATCACAAAATCTTTTAAGCGGACACTAAATCGCGCACTATAACACTTTACGTTTCACCGTCGTTCAACAGCTTCGTCAGAAGTGAAAAATATGTTGACAACATATTTTTTTCACTTCTGACGAAGCTGTTGAACGACGGTGAAACGTAAAGTGTTATAGTGCGCGATTTAGTGTCCGCTTAAAAGATTTTGTGTCGTTCAACAGCTTCGTCAGAAGTGAAAAATATGTTGACAACATATTTTTTTCACTTCTGACGAAGCTGTTGAACGACGGTGAAACGTAAAGTGTTATAGTGCGCGATTTAGTGTCCGCTTAAAAGATTTTGTGATATTGATTTTTTGATTATTTATTTATTCTGCAGGTAAAATTAATTGAAATAACCCTTTGCTATTAACATTGCTTGATTTCGTGCGGAAGAAAAGCTGAATAAACTGTATTTTCTGAAAATATGTGCTACTTTGTGCGTGCAAAAATAATGTGCGTAATTCGCTGGAAAGTGTAATAACAACTTAATTACTAATTACCAATCAATTTTATTTTATAACCTCGAAGAATTGCTGAAATGCAGGCCGCGGAAGCGCTAATGAGGGCGGACAAAGGACTCAGAAGTCTTCAAATTAATCTAGTGCTGAAAGATTTTAATCGATATTGCATTCGCTTATCCTTCGTGGTCTTTTAGAAGGTCTTCACTTACGCCCAATAGAGACATTGGAGTTCAAATTTATTTTTTGATAACAAGAAAAATTATATGATCTCAGATCAGGAAAGTGCGGCATAGGAGGATAAACCATTCAAGAATCGGCGAGAATAATCAGAAAAAAGAAAACTTCGAAATGAATTCTTTTATATAAAAAAATTAAATTTTAAAGACATTGGACGTGTTCAGACAAACTCAGCGCTGCAACGCTTTTGTAAAGAGCCGAAAATTAAAATTCAAAGTTCTTGAATTTAAATAAAATTACTACAGGGTTATTCACGAAAGAATTTCACGTTTTAATTGTTAATATAAACAATCTCAGGCAATAAGGGGCCACAGCGATAAACTTTAGTCAAAATATTGACTCCATTAAATTACGTTAAAGTAAATAAGTCACGTGATAATGACCCTGAGCGCTTGAGAATCTCACTCATGCAAGTAGCGGAGACGGTCCAAAAACATCCTAGCAATTGAGGGTAGGCAACTTAAGTCGCTCCAATGACCTAAATGAGTGAGACCATTTGAGAAAATGTAGTTTGTTTAAAAAGATTATGAGTTCTTCTTGAATTTAATCAAAAAAATTTGATTGCGTGAGCTACAATATGATCAACACCAAAAAGTGTTTCTCTAAACGAGCAAGAATTTTTCTTTAAAGAAATCAATTGATCCGACAAGTTCCAATGAGTTTTCTATTTTTAATTATTATTATCAATGATTTTTTCTATTGTGCTCTTTACATTCAAAACAAGACAAATATCTTAGTATGCACTAACTTTAAGTACCTACTGCAACATTATTATCACAGTTATGATTGAAATAAATTTAGATTTTTAATATGATTATTTTATGCTAATGAATATTTTGACTTTTTATAAAGTTAAAATGTTTGAAAAACAGAATCAACATTGTGTGAAAGTCTTATTATAAGACTTAGCACACCTGGGTGTACTTGCTAGCACGCATATTTGATATACGACATGTAAAAACGATAAACGATAAATTAAACACATAAGAAGTGATATTTTTTTATCAGTAACATATATCCCTGTGAGTATGTAAAGTCATCTATGAGCAACCTAAGTAATAATTTCTTTTAAATCACTGTTTCACTGATTGTGATCTTTACCTTACCTGTCCATTTCGCAGTGTTATGTTTTCTTCGTCTCCAATTTGAAACGATGCGACTTTTCGGCCTTCTTGCGGTCCATTTTCGGTTATGCTGTTTTCGTGCTGTTGTCTGTCGTCGCTTGCACTGCTCGTACTTGCATCCATTTCATGTAGGGCGAACTGACACTGAAAAACTGAACTGCTATGGCACGTCCGAACTGATTACTGATTTACGCTTTGCCTTAATCGCCGATTAATTTGTCATTATTGTAATGTGGCTAAAATTTAGATTATGTTTTCTTTTATTTTCTTAAATTCCTGATTAGATAAGTAAATCCCTGTGTATTTTTATTTATGGTGCGTAAACGAGAACGAAAGTAATTGCCACGATTTGATGTTATTTTAATTGGAGGGTATCATTACAATAGTTCTGATTAATTTACTTATTTAATTTATTATAAGAAAAAAAAGGCTGCATCCAATTTAATTTTAAAGCAGTTTGAAAAAATGTGAGAATTATTTTTGTCGGATTAAACTCGGCAGGAATGATTGGCGTGGTATTTCCCCCGGTGTTTCTCCTTTTACTTTTACTTAATCCTTTAATTAGATTCCATAAGTTACATATAACAGAATAAATTCTTCAGTAATTTTTTGAGTGGTTTATTTTTATTATTTGGTTTCATGAATCATTTTTTATTATTTAAGAAATATTTTTGGTCATCTGAGTTTCCAAATCAACTGGAAAAACATGCATTAAAATAAGTCACTACCGATGTAATTATTTTTTGATTTGCCACTGAATTATCCTTGTTGTTTTTACCTGATTTATGATGTAGATTAAGACTGCTAAGATAATAATCACAAGACCGTCAGATTTATGTTTTTACGGCGACATATTTAATTGCGCGGTCATAATTTGTCCTTAGCCAGGATTATGTCTACGTCCAATGTCCATCAAAAATCAGACAAAAGGACGAAATACTAACCCGGTCTCACGAACTGTTTATTCACGTTATCTGTTGAGATACACATCTATTGCAAAAGTAATCTAGAAGGAATGGAAGATGTTTGTTGTACAGCGACTTTTTGCCAGAAAAAAACCTTCATTTTGAGTTCTGAATAACAAGCATTATCTCCTCCTATGTTGTAGTTATAAAAAAAATATCGTGTAAGCTGTAATTTCTTGTAAGCACTTAAGCAGCACCGTTATCGTATGATTATCTCCAAGACTAATCTAGATAACATAATTATTTGTGAATTAGGATAATATATTAAAGCTTATGGGTGGATTTAGATGCCAGATTGCATCATTATCGTTTTCGTGTGTTCAAATAAATACTGGGTGTTTTTGGAAGTGTGGCTCAAAAAGAACTTGGATACAATATGAAACAAACGTTTTGGAATCAAAAATAATTTTACTAATTTTCTTATTTATTGAATTATTTTCTATTCTATTGATTCGTAAAGTTGTCAAGAATAAGCCTGAATCAACTTGAAGATAAACTTGAAGAAATAGTTTATTGTAAAACGAAATGTTTTATCGCAGTTTAATATTATATTTTTAATGACTTTTGGATTTTTGCAAAGTGAGTAACGAATAGAGAAGACATACTTCAAATTTGTACGCAAATTTTTCTATATGAGGACAAGATAAATGAAATTATGATACCACACTCGGAGTTTTTTATATACATTAATATTTATTTCATTCATACTATTTGTAAATAAGTTACTCGAGTTTTTGTTCTTCACCGGCAAGTATTCCGACCGCCGAATGCACCTTGTCCTCGAAGCTCTCTATGGAATAATGCGGAGCCAGCAAGTATTCTGCATTTAGCATTCCTTTTTGTTCCAAATACTCGGGTGGTTTTATTTCCGGATGCTCCAGCAACCAACCGCAGAAAGCTCTCGTCGATCTACAAATTTAAGAAATGAAAAAAAAAATTGATTTCTCAAAAATCAATAGAAAATTTATTTTATTGTATTCATTGAAAAAATAAATACCGCAAGTTTTCTATGCCTCCCCATACGGTGGCCATAGTGGCGAGATCTTGCGGACCCCTCTTGCAGTCCAGCCATTTCTGGACGAAATCTTCTTTCGGAGGCTTCGTCCTCAGCTCAAGTGGTAACATTTTGCCGAAAGCCACTAGATTCTGTTTTTGTTTGAACGATTTCAGGTCTGAAGTTAACTGCTTGTGTAGGTTCACACGTACAGACGCCTGAAAAAGGAAATAGTAGGTGACGCTAGGTGAATCGTCGGCTTTATTGATCCGCTTCTATATAATAAATTTGACTGCCGAGTTGTAGGTGGCGTCTTCGATTTAAAAACAAATTTTTCCGTTCAATAAAGAATTCCACTAATTCGTGTTTGCTGTGAAATGAAATTTCAGTTTCTGAACGCTATTGATTAAAAGGTGGCGAGTTTAACATATCCACAGTTTTTCTTTAAATTTTATTTTTTTTTAAATTTCTACTTTAAAAGTTTATAAGAGGTGAATTTTAATAGGGAGGGTTAAAATTATTAAATACTTAAATATTTTAAAAAAGATTTCGACAAAAGAAATTTAAAAAATTGACAATATTTTTGAACTGATAAAGTATTCTGCGTACTTGGGAGTTTTATGCGAGATTATGGACAAACTTTTTAAAGAAATCAGTGTTAGGTGTTGGATGTAATTTATTTAATATTGGGTGTTGGGGTAGCTTATTTATTTACTTTATAGTCTTTTGTCACAAGTTAGGAAACGTGTTATATCATTATCATGAGTAACGGTACTCTGAGTGACACACCATTTATGCGTAAAATAATGTTATGTAAATCTTGATATCCACCACTGTATTATTTGTGTTTGGGGCATTCCAGTTTTGACTGTCGTGAAATAAAGCAGTCTTTATAAAAACGAGAGTTTTATTTTCCCTTTCAACAATTCAGAAGTGGGATATCCCAAACACAAAGAATACAGTGGTGGAGATCAAGATTTACATAACATTATTTTACGCATAAATGGTGTGTGACTCAGAGTACCGATACTCATGATAATGATATAACACGTTTCCTAACTTGTGAGAAAAGACTATAAATAAGTAAATAAATAAGCTACCCCAACACCTAATATTAAATAAATTACCCCAGCACCTAACATCAGGTTAAAAGATTAAATCATTTCACGGAAGTAGAGAGGACTCACAGGGACATCATCTATACAGACAAACTACATATAAAGCAAAGAACATAAGGTATAACAAAAATGAAGGAAGAGAATGACTGTAGAGCTAGCAGATACTGTGATGATAAGTCATTTATTGAAACCAATTAACAGAAAAAAGATAAATTCAAAATCTAAAACCTTATATTCTATTCTGTTTCTAAAAAGAAACTTGAGCAGTAAAGAAAGATTGTCAAATAAGTAATGCCAATAATCAATAAACATAAAAAAAAACATTTATGAAGACCTGCTTCGAATTTTTCTGCCATAAACCTGCACCCATGCTTACTTTTGTTCTTCGCTTAGCAAATCTAATATTCATCAATTTATCAATTTATCAATGTCGTCACACCCAGTATATACCGAGTGACTTTTAATGATTAAAAATTATTTTATTAGATTGGCAACACTTTTCAATGTTTATGTTGGTGTACTGGATTTTCAAATTCAAAATTTAGATTTAGGTTAGTGCACTAGATTGTCAAACTCAAATAAATTCGTTTATTGTGCAATCAAGAAAACCAAATAAATAAGATATTTAATTATCACAATTTATTACAAAAATGGTTTTGAGCACAGAATAAAATACATTTTTAGTAATGGCTTATTTTCGAAGCGGAGTACAAAATGAAAATGGGCACATTCAGCAGACCCGAAAGTTGTGCAACTGTTGACCAAATTTCTGCTGAATGCGACCTCATAAGTTGATGAGTTGGAGGGGTCGCCATTTTTTGTAGCGTAACTTCTCCGCTACCTGACTGGAATATGTTATGATGAGTGAACTTCATTCAGCAGAAATGAGTGCTCAGCCTCAACTGTTGGAGCAGGTACTGTTACTGATATGTTCTGCTGAATCAGCCCAATAGTAATTGAATTTATTCACAGCAGCATGCCTATGACGATTTCATTGAAATGTACTCTGAACAAGAAATTGAGTTTCGTCTTTATTCATAACACTGTTTTAGAATAGCCGTCCTCCATTTACAAAGAACACGAATTGATTCAAATTCACTTAAAAATCGTTGATTGCATTCCATTTACAGTTATTCAGTTGGCAACCAGTGATGAAGAAGTGATTGAATTTCCCCTCCCGCACACCGTACTCATCAAGCTGGTTTTCTAAATCAGTTATCAGTTTCATCTGATTTCATACATATTTTGAGGTTATGTTAATTTTAGTTCCAAAACATCATTCCTTTTATGAGTCTCTCTATTCACTTTAAAGTCAGTTCAGTTCAAAATCGGTTAATAAATGCAAACCGGTAATGTAGAAAAAGGAAAATTCACTGGTCTCCTCACTATAATAACACTCGATATTGTACAAAATGTTAATGATACTGTACAACGGAATCCTCATGTTTCCTATACAAATCCACTCAGAAGATCTTGAAAAAAACACTTTCATTTCCAATCATACAAATTTTCAATGGTTCGACAACTTCACCCACTCGATTTTCTTCGATAAATTTGTTGTATTATTCAAATAAACCTTTCAATTAGGCTTTTAATCACTTAAAACTTGTACATACAAAATTGTAACACATGTCAGTTATTTATAATTCATTTGTTATAAACAGATTACTATTATCACTACATTCTTCCCCCTTAAAGAGAATAATCCTTTAAGTAGGAAGGAAGTTTCCTTGCACGTTGAGGGCGCTTAAAATCCAGGTTTGCTTCAGCATCTTTATTTGGCGAAGATTCACCATGTGAAGATTCACCAGATGAAAAAGGACTTTCCATATTCTCATCACAACAATTTTCAGGAATCAAACTAGGTGGTACATCAGAGGTCTGCAATATTTCCCGATGAGGCGATTTATCTACACTACGGTTGGGAGATTCAGGGAATTCCTTATTATTATCATTAGAGACTTCCAGTTCCTTATTGCCTCTCGGAGCTAATTGTCGTAGAGAGACAGTTGTTTCTGCACCGTCTTTCTTCCGAATATGAGCATATTCAGGATTTGCCTCTAATAATTCTACTTCTTCGACAAGATCTTCGTATTTGCTAGCTCTGACATTTCTTTTCATAAAGACGAGTCCAGGGGTCAAAAGCCAAGAGGGTAGTGTACTTCCATTTGTAGATCTCCGAGGAAATGACAAGAATCTTTCATGGGGAGTACAACTAGTAGAAGTACATAAAAGAGACCGAACAGAATGCAGGGCTTCAGTTAATACTTTTTCCCATTCAGAAATAGGAAGATTTTTACTTTTTAATGCTAAATTGATAGTCTTCCATATAATTCCATTATATCGTTCAACCAGTCCATTACCTTTTGGATTATATGGTGTTGTGAGACTAGTTGCAATTCCAAGAGTATGGAGAAAGGATATCAGTTCGCGAGAAAGAAAAGAAGAGCCTCTATCGGAATGTATAAACGAGGGTGTGCCAAATATTGAAAACAGTTGTGTAAGACATTTGATAACAGTTGTGGAGCTTATGTCCGGGCAAGCAAATGCAAATGGAAAACGTGAAAATTCATCCAGAATTGTTAATATATAACGATTATGAGTTTTAGATGGTAAAGGTCCTTTGAAATCTATGTTTATTCTTTCAAAAGGACTTGTAGCTTTTATGAGAACTCCTTGGTGATGTAAGAATTGAGGCTTAACCGCGCATATGGGACATTCTGATGTTATTTTTCTTACTTCTTCTAGTGAGTAAGGTAAATTTTTACTTTTTATCCAATGATACATTCGAGTGATTGCCGGATGGCATAAAGAGATATGAAGATCATAGAGTTTATTAGGGCTAACCGCTCCACAGGGTCGAGATAACATATCAACCTTAATATTTTCTATCCCAGGGCGGTAGATTATTTCAAAGTCATATGGACTTAACTCCAGGCGCCATCTCATTATCTTGTCATTCTTTATTTTACTAGAAAGTTCTTTGTTGAAGATAAATGAAAGAGCCTGTTGATCGGTTATTAGTTTAAAAGGCTTACCTAAAAGAAATGTTCTCCATTTCCTGAGTGCTTCCATAATAGCCGCTGCTTCCTTCTCAACAGCAGAGTGTACTTTCTCTACTTTTGTCAGTGTCCGTGAGAAAAAAGCCACTGGTTTACCGTCTTGACTTAGAGTTGCAGCCAGTGCTGAATCAGAAGCGTCAGTTTCAACAATCAATGGTAAATCATGTGAAACAGTTGTTACTAAGGAATTTGCTATTTCCTGCTTTATTTTATTAAAGGCTTCTAAAGCTTCAATATTAAGCGGAAATTTTTTACAGTTAATCAAATTCTTGATTTTGTCTGAGAAACGGGGAATCCATTTAGCGTAGTGTGATGCAAAAGATCCTAGTGTTCGCTTCAGAGAAGCTGAATCGGAGGGAGCCGGTAATTGAAGCAGAGGAGTAAGCCTGTCTGGATCTGGTTTAATTGTTTTATGACTAATAAGGTGTCCCAGGATTTTAATTTCATTTTTGGCAAATTTACACTATTCCTTATTTATCACAAGCCCATATTTTTTACACATTGTAGAAATTTTGATAAATTAAGATTATGTTCAGATTCATTGTGTCCACAAACAGTTATGTCATCCAGATAGGAGTACACGCCTTTTAGTTTTTCTTGTGTGATAATGTTGTCAATTATTCTTTGGAAACAGGCTACTCCATTCGTAACACCAAAAGGAATTCTTGTAAATTCATAGAGCTTTCCACAAGCCTCAAATGCAGTAAAAATTCTCTCCTCTGGTAATAAAAACGTTTCGCCAGCGAAAGTCGCAAAATTTTGTTCGTGGTATATACATTCAAATTAGATTCGATTAAGCCAAAATTTCAAGTTAAACGATGACCCCTTCTGACAGCAATCTTGAGATTTCTTTTTTAATAAATTGAGAATCTTCATCAGAGTAGCGTCTTGATCGTGTCGCAATAGGTTTACAATCTGGAGTCAAATTTCGAAACAGGCGTGGTGGCTGAACAAAGGTAGAAGTTGAATTGCAGATCCGGAGGCAATCTCGTCGTCCACCAAATGACATGTCCACACTAGAATGCAATTTCATAAGATCATGTCCTATAAGAATATCAGCACACAATTCTCTTAATGCAGACAATTTAAATTGAGGGTAGACGTTTTCATACAACTGAAGATTAACAATAACATGCCCTTTTAGTTTAGAAGAAAGAGAAGTGGTTGCCATGGAGACTCGTCCATTATCAGGAAATAGTCTGAGTTTATTATGCTTAACAAAATGAAGATTTATGTAGCTATTGGAACTTCCAGTATCTACTAGGCATGTAGCAGGAATATCATTGATTCGTGCAACGATTACTGCCTTCTCCAAGGGTCCAGGTGATATCGAGGCCAAGATTGAAGAAGCAATAGACTTCTTTGTATTCGATTGTGATTTGCAAACCTTAGCAAAATGTCCAGTCTTTCCACATTTACCACATGTTGCTTCTCTTGCAGGGCAATGACTTCTTGAATGCTTGTCAAAACCGCAGAAATAACACTTTATTTTAGTAGATGAAGGACGAGATGCTGCATTTATAGAATCATTTACTTCTGCAGATATTATAGGTTGTGAATTGTTAGGGGTAGGACCTTGCTTAGGATCTGTATTAGTACTAGCAGTTGTATGTAGGTAGTCGTGCTGCTGTGAATACAATTCAGATTGCGTCTGGGCAGACTCCAATGATAAAGCTTGTTTCGTAGCATCGGCGAGATTCAATGTAGAGTTTTCTAACAAACGTTGCCTTATTGTAGACGAGGTAAGACCATTAATGAAAGCATCTCGAACGTATTCATCCCTATGCTGAGCAGCAATGACACTTTTGAAATTACACTCCTTACTAAGTTGGTTTAAGCAATTGACATATTGTATGATGGATTCTCCTGCTTGTTGTTTCCGCATAGCCAATTGATGTCTGGCAAAAACTTCATTTTTCTTTGGCAAATAAACATTATTTAGTGTAGCAATGGCATTTTCATATGAGCTACATTCATTAATCATTTCGTATACATTATGAGACAAGTAATTAGTTAATATTTTGAGTTTGTCTTCGTCACTAGTAAATTCAGTTAGTGCCACAAAGTTCTCGAAGGTTTTCAACCAGTGTATCCATTCTTTAGAAGCCGTAGGCGTATAAGGATCCGACTCGAATCTGGATGGTCTTAAGAATTTTTCCATAGTACTCTTAGTTATCACTTGAATTATTTAAGTGATTAAAATTGTTGTATTATTCAAATAAACCTTTCAATTAGGCTTTTAATCACTTAAAACTTGTACATACAAAATTGTAACACATGTCAGTTATTTATAATTCATTTGTTATAAACAGATTACTATTATCACTATAAAATTCAGTTTCAATAATCTGCTAAATAATAGTGACCAACAAGATACAACTTTCTTTTCTGATAAAGCCTGGTTTCATCTCTCTGGGTTTATCAATTCACAAAATTTCAGGACTTGGTCAGAACATAATCTCTTTAATGTGATTGATGTAAACGCACTACATCCACTTAAAATTGGTGTTTGGGTGGCAATGTCTTGGAGAAGAATTATTGGACCAATATTCTTCCAGGAAACAACGCCTATAGATATCAGAGACTTATATTGGATCCATTTATAAACCAGTTAGACGACACTGAATTAGCAAATGGCTACTTTCAACAAGATTCCGCCACTGCCCACACAGCACGAACCACAATAAATTATTTAGAGGAGTTTTTCCCAGGATGTTTAATCAGTGCTGGTTGGTGGCCTAATTGCTCTAATATTCAATTAAATCCGGACTTCTTACTTCCTTATTTCAATAATTTGGTGTTCAGAATATGTATTAAACAATTTGGAGGGATTGCAGCAGGCAATTGCAAATATCGGACAACCTAAAACGTTAATAATGTCTTCAATAACATATCTCAAAGGATTCGGTACTGCTTACGCAATTCAATTCAATAATGTGGTGTTCAGAATACGTATTAAACAATTTGGATGAATTGTGCAGCTGGCAATTGAAGAGGCAATTGCAAATATCGGACAACCTAAAACGTTAATAATGTCTTCAATAACTTATCTCAAAGGATTCGATGCTGCTTACGTAAAGGGGGCTAACATTTCCAGGTCTTGAATAATAATAATCTGTTGAAACAGTTTTCATCATCAATGTAAACATCAACTCTAACCTATAGCTACGCATTCAATCAAAATTAACGAACTTTCAGGTAATGCCAATTCCTCAGTGTTCCCAATATACTAAATTTGCTTCAATCATTAAAAGTCACTCGGTAGTATATTGTGTCACAAGGGCAGAAAGTGAGCTTTAGAAGCTTATAGCTAAGGACTGCTAATGCGTTTCCGCATGTGTGACACACAACTGTTTTTCGCCTAGCACTAAACCAAATTCAAACTTTGTTTAAATTGACGTTTAATGAAAAATTCTGTGAAAAGTCAAAGCGCGCAAATGTCAATGTGTCGCTAGGTTACGAACTATAAAATCGTGTTGTTATGAGTTTAGCAGCCCAAGGGTAGATAAACATTACTTTCCGTCACATTTGTAGGGTTAATATGAGTTACTTTCACATAATATGCTAGGCGAAAAAAACATTATTTACTGCGGACAATCCAATGCTTAACTACCGCTGATTGTCCTTAATATATTTTCGCTAACGTTTTCTGGTTACCAAAAGCTATCATTGATGACTCTTTTCTTATGTTAAATTTTGTATGTGATCATAAGAAAAGCTATACATGGTACACGTATTGTTTTCGTTCTTATTGGTATCCCTACGCTGGATTTCACAAACGTCACTTAACTTTAATCATCGATTAAGAATATTCATTCCTATACCTTCAACACATGTAACCATGGCAACGTTTACTCTTAACGGATGATTAAATTTAAGTAACGTTTGTGAAATCCACCACTAGACTGTTAATAGTAATGACTTATTGCCAATTAACAGAATAACCTTCGTATTAATGTAGGTGAAGATAACACCTAGGAATTATTACGCATAGGCAAGATAGATATTCAACCTTTGGGAAAAAATAATTTTTCAATATATTACGAAATAGTGGATAGGTTATATCGATATTTGAAGATTGTAAATGAAGATTGTTAAGAGTTTAAAGATGTTTTTAAAGATATTTCTTCGATTCATTAGAAATAGAGTCAAAACAGTCGAAACGAAGAGATATCTTTAAAAGCTCAAGAACTAAACAAAGATATTTCACCTAAAATCCGGCCTCTAGTTATCACATGGATCAACGTCCTTCCTAGGCCACAGAATCTCAGCACGAGCTTCTATAACGGTGCATTGAAATTAGAATTTCTCCAAAATCATTTTAATGATGAAAGAATAGTGTTGATCAGTGAAACACTTGAAAAAGTTGCTGAATTTTATTCAAGAATGGAATCTCGAAGTTGAATAACTTTAAAAATGAAAGATATGAGTGACTGAGAGAACTATTAGGTGTAGAGACGCTGACTAGCTAAAGAGAAAATGGAACGAACACTCGACCGTCTGCAGAGAATGGACACAAGGCTTGCATGATACTGACGCCAAATTTGGTCTCCTTCTCGAAATCAAAGGATTGTTTGACGACAATAACCTAAAAAGAAATGCAAAAATTTTGACGATTTTTACAGCAGTGACATTGGTGGATGGCTACACCATATAAGGAAACTTGAAATTTGGAAAATGTTGCTGTTAAGTTAGGCCAACATGAAAATATTAAGACCTTCTCGAATTAATTGTTTAGTGTGATGAAGATAAGAGCAGCTTTTTTATGGCTTTTTTGATTTAGCGCTCTGAAACACTCTTAGGCTCGAAAGTCATCTTTGTGGACGAAGCCCATTTGTAGCTTAATGATTTCGTTTGTAAGTAAAATTGCCGCGTTTGATGGTTGGAAAATCAAACAGAAATTTTCGAAAAGAAATGTATAATATTCTGCTTAGTGTACCATTTGGGGCGAAGGCGTGATCGGTCCTGTTATGTTTTATTCTTGTTAAAACTAATGTTACAAAAATGTATTGTATCAAAAACAACTGATATTATCAAACATTCTTCTTATCAACGAAAACAGATTCTAAGCGGTCTGTGATTGTACCGTCCTAGATTATTTTATTAATAGACATATCATTCCTCCTCTCTTAAATGTTCAAGTTCCGGGAACATATCGGACTGGTGGACGCCGATAGCGACGTGAACGTCTTATAGTCTGTTCTGATGAGTCTGATGACGAACTAGGAGGTTCAGTTACAACTGTGGGAATGGCTTCAGTGGTTTCTTGTTGTAATGCATAACTGCTGCTGTCGGTATGAAATTTCTTCTGTTGTTTAACCACGGATGCTTCTCGTAGAATGGTAGCAAGATTGTAAGAATCCTCGTCGTTGTTCTCCGAGTTAGGGACAGTACCGTCATTTGTGCCTTTGCGCAACTGATTTTGATGTCGTCGATGTGTTCCGTTTCTGGCGGTGCTGACGAGGCCATCATCTTACCAATTTTTGAATGATGCGACCTTTTAACCCATATATGTGAATTGTTTGTATACAGTTTCATAAATCGGATCATTGATTTTAAATTTTGTGGTCCAAATACCAGGCAAGGGTTTGTAGTCAGGTGCTTCCAGCATGATTGAAAGTTTTGTACGGTAACTACGACCATGCAGAAGCTCTGCAGGTGACTTACCAGTTTGTGGATTTGGTGTCGTGCGATAAGTATACAGTAGTTTTCATATGCTGCTTTCTTTGTAGTATTTCCTCCCCACATATTTTTCTTCATTGCCGTTTTAAATGTCCTGACAAAACGTTCAGCTTCGCTGCCTGAAGCGGGGTGAAAAGGTGCAGTTGTGATATGTGTGATGCTATTCGTTTCGCAAAATTTCTTGAATGTTTTCGAAGTAAATTGTGTTCCATTATCCGATACGATTGTTTCCGGTAGCAGCCCTCTAGGAGAAAAATGTTTCGAAGAGCTTCAATTGTAGTTTGTGTCGTAATATCAGGAACAATTACAATGAATGGAAATTTTGAATAAGCGTCGATTACTATTAAATAGTAGTCACCTTGAAAGGTCCTATGTAATCAATATGCAGGCGTTGCCATGGATGTGTAGGAATAGGCCAACTTTCATATGTGCGAGTGGGATTTGTTGCATTATGTTGGCATGGATTACAGTCTTTGATGAGTTTTTCCATATCTTTTTCGATTTTCGGCCACCAACAATGTCGTCGAGCAAGTTGCCTTCATTCGAATAATTCCCAGTGACCATCGTGAAGAAGTTTTAGCACCTTCAAGCAATAATTCTGGAATGATGATGCGAGTGTGATCTGTGAACCAAACAAGTGCTCCAGCTTTGAGACTGATTGTGTCCCGCCGAAGAAAAAAATGGTTTTAAATCGTCATGTTCCGATGGTAGCTTTTCTGGCCAACCATGTTCAACATAGTGTGTTACTGCACTGAGAATCTGATCCTGGTCTGTTGCATTTGCAATGCGCTCTAAATCGATTGGAAAATCAGTTTCTTCCGCAATATTTTCTAAGAACATACATGCTGTTTGTTCTTTATCAAATGAAGTGTCTGGACCAGATGGGAGCCGTGATAGCATCAAAGCGTTTGCATGCTTGTCAGTTGATCGACAACGTATCGTATACCGATAAGCCATAAGTAAAATAGCCCAGAGAGCAAGACTCTGAAGTGATGTTGCAGGTAATTTCTTATCTGGGTGAAAATCGATACCAACGGTTTGTGATCCGTAATAAGCTCAAAATTGCGGCCGTAAAGGTATTCATGAAATTTCTTTATACCAAAAATGATGCCCAGAGCTTCTTTTTCAATTTGACTGTAAGCTAATTCATGCTTGTTCATCGTTTTGGATGCAAATGCGATTGGATGTTCTTGTCCATATTCATCACGATGCGAGAGTACAGCACCAATACCGTATGAAGATGCATCAGTTGCTAGTATGAGCGGCGAGTTTGGCTTGTAGTGTACTAGTGTGGTGGCACCAATAATGTGTTGCTTCAGCTTTTCAAATGCTTTTTCTTGAACAGGTTCCCATGAAAACTTGGTGTTCTTCTTACGAAGTATGTTGAGTGGACCAGCGATTTGAGAAAAGTTTGGGATAAACTTACTGTAGTAATTTACTTTCCCCAGAAATGATTGCAGTTCGCTGAGATCCTTTGGTTTAGGAAGATTCTTTATTGCTCTAATTCCAGATTCGGATGGACGAATACCTTGTGAGCTAATTATGTTTCCAAGATACTCGACTTCGGTTTTAAAAAAAAACATTTTGATAAATTACAGCGTAGACCATTTGTTTCCAATCGGGTGAATAATTCATTCAGTGTTTCAAGATGTTCAGCTTTGGTTGCACCAGTGACGATAATATCATCAAGGTAGGTTGCACAGCCGCGAAGTCCAGTTGTGAGCTGTTCAATGAACTGTTGAAAAATTGCGGGTGCACTCGCAATGCCAAATGGAAGTCTCTCATACTGGTAGAGTCCATGAGGTGTATTGACCACGGTGAGCTGTTTTGACTGTTCATCAAGTTCAAGCTGTAAATATGCGTCAGCCAAATCAATTTTTGAGAACTGTTGCCCATTTTGAAGTTTGTGGAATAAATCTTCAACACGCGGAATCGGAAATTGTTCAATTTCAAGTTGTGGATTAACTGTTATTTTATAATCTCCACAGATTCGAACTTTTCCATTTGTTTTGGTACCACAAACAATAGGTGCGGCCCATTCGCTAAATCGTACAGGTGTACGATGCCAGCAGCTTCGAGTCGTTGGAGCTCTTCTTTAACTTTATCTTTAAGTACGAACGGAAATTGGTCTCGTCTTGAAGAATTTTGGCACTGCGTTTGATTTTAGACGAAATGAAGCTTTGAATGAGTTGCATTGGCCCAATTCTTCTTTGAAAAGTTGTGAATGCTGCTTGCAAAGTTCATTGATGACCGTTGCGTTAACTGAAGATTCTGAGATACTACAGATGTAGATGATACGTGGTGTACAAGTTCCAGTGCATTAATTAATTCGGGATCATGCGTGTCTCGTTGCGAAATGCTGTAACCAAAAGCTCTGAACCAATCAAGACCAAAAATATTCACTGTATCGTGTGAATCTACTACAAAGATTCGAAGTTTCCGGAGTTTTGACCCAATCTGTGCTTTGCATATAAAATATCCTTTGATTGGAATGTTTGAGTTGCAATAACCTTTAATTTGAGTGCTTGCGGGTTTGAGCGGTGGAGAACCAATTGCTTCAAAGCCAGTAAGTCCAATTATAGATGCAGATGCTCCGGTATCCATTAGAAACTTGAGTTTGACACCATTGACTGTTGGAAACACGTTGTAAGCTGGTCCCGTATCCTCGATTGACATTCGTTCATTTATCGGCAATTCATGAATATGTTTTACCTGGTGCGATGTTCGAGATGATTTGAAATTTTGCTTGTATTCTTCAACTCATGTGTTTTTCCGTCGAAATTTTCGTTTTATTGGCATTAGACATGCACACGGATGCGATGTGTCCACGTTTGTTGCATTTGTTGCAAGTAGTATTACGAAATCGACATTCGGAACGCTTGTGTTGGTAATTGCAGTGCGGACATGAAGGCAATTTTGAAATATAGGGTTGCTGTGTTCTGGGCTCCTTTGTTGTTCGATCGAGATGAGTCTGAGGTGAGATTAGGATTTTTACGACTTTACGACAAGAATATTCGCTTGACATCTGATTTACTTCAACTTGGGTATTGTCTCCTTACAATCGTCTGATTTTGCAGCGAGAGAAGCCAAAAATTTGTGCTTGACGTAGAACAGTTTCTAATGTAGGAGATTCCGTTTGTAATGCGGCAGTTCGGACTTGAGGATGAGGAGTATGTAAAATAATCATGTCGCGAATTTGTTCGTCAATCAGTTCATTTTGACATTGTGAACAATTAAATTGACATTCACGAGCTAGACCTCGAAGTTCGGCGACCCATTCTGCATAGGACTGGTCCTTTGACATTAGCGTCTTGCGAAATTTGACTCGAGCGGTCATTGGATGCGTTTTTCTTTTAAAATGTTCGGTTAGAGCTGCAGTAAGTACAGTAAAGGTTTGTTTGTTGATGTCAGATGAGCCAAATAATTTTTGTAAAAGTATAAAGTTTCGTCGCCGACCCATGAAAAAAAAATATGCTCGTCTGCTTTCTTCTGATAACACATGATGAGCTTCGAAATGCTGCATGAGTCTTGAGTAATATGTTCGCCAATCTTCTTTAGGATTAAACGTTTGAAAAGTGGGTACATTCAACGACGTTTGTATGAAAGTAGTCACCTCCTTCTAAATTGGAGTTTTGCCTTCCTGTGAGCATTTGGATTAATTCGCGATGCTGTTGATCACGTTGTGCCCGTTCTTCTCTCATCGATGCGAGTAGTGCTTTTACTAAATCATCCGTAGCCATTCTTATTAAAAATTAGTTTTTAGATCGAAATTCCTTACGAGACTGCGCCAAAAATGTTATGTTTTATTCTTGTTAAAACTAATGTTACAAAAATGTATTGTATCAAAAACAACTGATATTATCAAACATTCTTCTTATCAACGAAAACAGATTCTAAGCGGTCTGTGATTGTACCGTCCTAGATTATTTTATTAATAGACATATCAGGTCCTTACGTCTTTAAAAATATTACAGGAAATACAGTTACAGCCAATGTCGTTCGCTATCAGGACATGTTAAAGAACCCTTTTTGTGACCACCAATCGGAAGGTTTTGGCACAGACGGTTTCAACAGGACGGTGCTACTTGCCACACACTTTACAGAACTAGTACTATCACTAAATGGCAGCACCTCGTTCGTATGATTCAACTGCTATACACTTTTTTCTTTGAGAGTAGAGTCTATAGGAATAAATACTCAGCATAGATCCGTTCACATGTCGCGGTATCATCCAAAATTATGACAACCATGCCATATGAGCCGTGGCGAACATCTGCACAATATTATCTTTCACACATCATTGCAATGAATTAAACTAACCTATTCATATGTGAAAGAATATGGAATAGAAATTGATATAAACAAAACAGAGGGCATGGCTATGAGGAAAAATGTAGGAAATGTTATTAAACATGTGGAAGAATACACGAAAAAAGAAGTTATGGTCACAAATAACGAGAAATGTAACGAGCGTCTAAATAAAAACCTGGTCAAGTGGGTTGTGATCGAGAATTTATCTATAGCATTTACATAGCAGAATTACTAAATGTAGCCTACTTGACCAGGTTTTTATTTAGACACGAGTTATAAAAACATGTCTGTCATTTAGAACTGCGAACAAAATAAAGAATGAGATTTGTAAAAGAATTAAAAGCTGTGGGAGTTTTTGCGGAGAAACGGGAATGGACACGAAGAGAAGATAAAGATAGAAAAGAAACTGAAATTATATAGTTTACAATACTTTTTTCAAAAACATATGTGCAGAGTAAAAAGAAACATAACGAATTCATTAAATTTTTTTGTACACAAGTGAATTTCTTCAGTATTTTATAAAATTATTAGTTATTTTACAAAACACATTTGTCCAGAATATCACATTATTAGGAAGAAGGTATTTTTGTTTTTGGTACAAGTCAGGAATTTAAGAGAAGACGAATTTGTATTTAGCATGAAAAGAAGTATTTTCGTATGGATTTTTTTAATAACGGACACTTTAAAAATCGCGTAATCACTCAACGTCTCGCTATCGTTTGACAGCTTCGTCAGGCTTTGTTTTTACTTTTTTTGGATTTTGCATGTTTACTCAGCGTTACTTTCGATGCAGTATAAATCAAACCTTTTATGAAATTAATTCAAGAAGCAACAGTAAATTTGCAACTTTTGAGTTTCATAATTTTTTCAAAAATAAAAATTTGTTAAATATAACTTACTTCCGGTAAATTCCTTTTCTCGGCAATCGCGTCTGTCACCGCCGGCATCTCTCTTATTCTAACGCACAAAGAAGTAGCGGCATGGTAGTTGAAACCAATCTCGAACATTTTAATGATAGTAGGTACGTCCACGGTGGGCTCTTCGTCTCCCCCGATGTTCCTCAGCCATTCGACGAAGTCTTCAGCAATCTGACAATAATAAATTCACTTATTATTACACCGCGGCCGCAGATAGAGACGAGCGATTCCTTACGGTCTCCGTTATGGCCTCTGCTTTCTGTGTCAGATTCATTTCTTCTAGTGAAAGAGGAGGAAGCTTCCGCCATATCGCTGCCCTTTCGCCTCGTTTGAAAAATCGTAAATAGGGGTTGTTCGCGCCGGCCTCCCTTCTGTGGCAGAAAGAATAATGAGTTCATTTTTGACTTTATTTGGCACGTATGACAACTGAATTTCCTTCACTCTCAGGGCGCTATGTTCCTTCAGATTAAAATGTTTTCGTGGGAGACCTTTTCGAATTGAACAAAGACACCTGAATACAGGATGTTATTGAATTTATGTCATCTGTTGAAACTACAAAGATATTAAAAAAAAAAATAAGAAAAATTTATTACATAACTGCAAAAGCAAATAAAATTAAAGATCGAATTCTTTACTGCATTTAGTACGTGCTCATGGTCCATTAGTTAAAACGCTTTAACATAAACATAAACAGCAATAAAGAGTGCTTGAGTATTATTAATTACTTACAGTTCTTCCTCAGAGAGATAATATACTACGGATTGTTTTTGTCTTATTATTTATAGGTTAATTATAGTGAGTATACATTTGTGTTATTAAAACAGTGTTCGTAGTTTGAGTTAACTCTTAAAAACGACGCAAGTTTTGTAACACCCTTTTGTAACATCCGTTATATCTTAAATAAGAGCTACTTTTAATCGCTATAATTTAATTTAGTTTTATTTTAATAATTTACTTAACTTTTTCTTTTTATATTAAAAAAGTTTAGTTAAACTAGCAGAGAAAGAAGTAAAACGTTTAATGTTGTAGCCAAAGTTTTTGCTGAATTAATCCCAGACCTGGTTTGCATAGGTTTACCTTTTAGGTTTCGTCATCTCATCGGATTTTATACTCTCAGCGGTATCTATCGATTGCGCCTCAGCGTCCAGTCTTTTGCGCACGTATTTTTTCAAAAGAATTGCGGGCTTTCTCTTCGTAAAAGCGAGTTCTTCGTCGATCTCTTTCAAGCCCAAAATTTCTAATATATTTTGTAGGGAGTCGGGCAGTAATTCTTTGATCAATTCCGGCCTTTCTTCCGGTGGCTAAAATCAACGCTTTTATTTATTAATTACAGCATTGTGTTGCGTTAGTGTCACGCTGTACATAATGAACCAATTTCTAATTTAGTGCAAAACTGGGAAACTACGATGACGTACAATTTTAAATTTTGTTTCTAGAATTTCGAACGCCCGGTACCACCATTTGCGACTCTTCGGATCATCTTGCTCGTATTTGCTATGATGAACGATCTTGAGACAGTTCTGTTCAAGGATGTCGTCCATCGTAATATTATTTTCGCTTCACACAGAGTAAAACTAAAAAGTATACTGACAAGAAGCGCCTTAAGGAATGCTTAGGAACGGCAAGTTTTATCAATAGTTCACGAAACGGAACTTTCACATGGCATACCAATTTTTTTAGAACTTGTACGAGTAATCAATGATGTCCAACGAACATTTTTTTTGTAATAGAAACAGGACTGAAATTAACCTTACGTAATATTTTCTTTGTGATGCAGGTACTTAGAAAAGGGAAAATTTGATTCAAATTTTAATTCTGCTTTAATATTTTATATCTATTATTTCATATGCATAGGTATATTAAAATAATTCTTGTACGTTAATATTATTAGAAATAACATTTGCAACACTGCCTGTGCTTTCAAATGTTTCCTTTAATTTGCGAAAAATCTTTGTATATGGCTGTCTTCTATCAGGAAATATAAATTTGAGAAGCCAAAAGGCAATTTTGTTGACATTCATAGCACCTTAAAAATGAAAAGCAGAATTATGTCACAAACCGTAGGTTTTAGGAATAGGACTTTGTTTGGGAAAAAGTTAGCAAATTTAATTCTACATCGGTCGATGATTTTACATACGGGGTGTTCCATAAGAACTTGAAATATTACACTTCTAAATTCAGCAGAAAGAACTGCCAGCCACCAACAATCTGCGTAGTCTTCAGGTTAGATATAGAGTTACTTAACCTAAAGCATATGTAATTTACAGGCTAATAAACTGATAATGAAGACTCTTCAAGTAAGCAAGTTATTAGCGATTTAATAAGGGCCTGGCATTTAAGATGTTTCTTTGTTGACGGCATTTATCTCGCTAAATAGGTTTAGGTATAGAAATATGTTAAAAAAATATTTTCCAAATTGATAGATCTGTCAAAATTCGTAACAATATATAGGGCATTCCGTATGAAATATTAAAGGTACTTGCTGACACTTGTAAAATGAACATCCTGTTTAATTGCAAATAAAAATAACGTATAGAGTTTTTTTTTATTGCGTTTGCAATTTTTTTCTATATTAAATATTTAGACACCAGAAAAGAAAACCACACTCGGTGGACACGTGGTAAAATGATGGTAAAAAAAATGAATGAAAAAAAAGTAAATTCATTCCACTAATGGATAATAGGTCACTTTAAATGCTTCATAAGTGTAGATAAAAGTCCAATTATAATGTGATAGTGAATAAAATAATTAAATCTGTCGTGTTCAAAAGTTGGGATTGCATTGTCAACGTTTTTCTGACTATTAAAAAAACCGAATGTGGAAGAAAAATTAGTTCTTCACGTCCGAAAAAAGCCCAGACAGACGTGATTTTTTAATCAAATTTTAAATTACGTAAAACGTTGAAATATTCAAAAAAAAATTGATTTGGCACAATTATATTTGAAATTATAGCAACGGTGTTCCTGTGAAATAAAAAGTACACTGCACAAATCAGTTCCCCCCACCATTCCTGTGTGAACAACTTTTTATGAGCGTACGCGTGTTTCATTCGTGATGTGGACATCATCAGCACTAGACTGGTCTGTCTTTTTTTCACTCCTGACGAGATTGTGAAACGCTAGTGAAACGTTGACTTTGACTGATTTTACAACTCGATTGTAGTTACATATTTTGTATTAATTGCGATATTAATTTATTTTGAACTCACCTTGTTTGACAGAGCCTGTCATTCAGGGTCCTGTAATTATCTTCCCAATTTTTTTTAGCACAAAAATTCAGTGTAATTTTTTAGAGTGCCGTCGTTATTCATTTAGGCTCAGTTGTACGGTGTATTTTTTTAAAAATGCCATAAAGGTTGGCCATGAAAATTAAAACTCATGTCGTAGCTTGGCATCTAACACATGCCAAAACTGACAATTTAAAGTATATGAATGGAGCTAAGACATGAATTTTCTTGTCCACAGCCACTCCTTATGGCATTTTTAAAAGAACACATAGTACAATGCCAGTTTAAATTTATACTGAAGCTTAAACCCAACACGGTTTAAGCTTCAGTGTAAATTTAAACTGGCATTATAAAACTGGGCCTAAATGAATAACAACGGCACTCTAAAAAAATTACACTGAATTTTTGTGCTAAAAAGAAATTGACGATTATTTGAACAATTGTTGTTAAGGATTTTTCGTAATACTTGAATGTTATTTCATTATATCTGCACTATTTCCACGGTCGTTATGCTGTCCACAACTGCCAAGGTCTAATAAAATTTAATGGCTATGGCCGTTATTACTATTTTTTGGTCTATATGACAAACGTTGCTATAGTTACAGCCAAATCAAACTCTTAATTCAGGCTACTTATTGAAGTTTGTTATTATGAATAATTTTGCCAAAATAGATACTTATTTCATCGTTTAGTATTACGAAAAGTATAAAACAACATACGGGCGATATGCAGATAACAAACTCGGATAATTCATAGCCTCGGCTAGCGCCTCGCCCATAGAACTTATCCTCGTTTGTTATATCACGCATATCAGCCTAATTCCGTTATATAGGTACCTACTTTAAGTTTTGACTTAAAGTTAAGCTACAATTGTCAACTGGGCCTTAGTAGACCGTAATACTAACCTTTCGATTTTGGATATCGTAGTAGGAATAGTGTTGACCGATGTATGTTCACTCAGGCGGGTTTCCATTCTAGACAAGCGCACATATTCTCTTATGTGCATAAGCGGTTGTCTCTTCGTCAAGATTAGACTGCGTGATGTTTTATCGTAACATAAAATTTCTATTATCCTATCCTCGACGTCAGGCAACACCTGTTTTATTACTTCTTCTCGCTCTGCCGGTGGCTAAAAGTAATTTTAGCAAGAATAATCTTCGGTCCGTACGAAAAAGATAAGTGCGGCGTACGATTTTGAATTCTGCTTCCAACCTGCCGAATTCCTGGTACCACCAATTTCGCATTTCCGGATCGTCGTGTTCGTACTTGCTCGAGTGGATGTTCCTCGAACATTTCTGTGAAGAAGTCTCGTGGTCGTCGTCCATTATGAATGTTAATTTACGCGCTTTTTATGTGACATAAAAAACGTCACTCAACAAAAAGAATCCACATTGACATTTTTACTAACATGTGGTTTTATCACGACCTACTAGATTTGACGAGACAACGTGTCTTTATCCGGCTTGCGCAATTTTCTAATTCGTGTTTCTCTGCTGCCACCACTTAGCTAAGAAATCGGTAAAGAAATCGTAATCGAATTATATCCAAAACGTTATTTCACAGCGTCATTTTGAGTTAATGTCAGGCATCAGGCTCACGCAGTTTATGGCAAGTTCAATTGTATTTTCTTGCTCAAATATTGTATCCTTGTGATTTTTTCTTTCGTTATTTATGGTGCTTCTTATTTAGGTAACTAGCGCCAAAGGGAGGAAAATTTGCGTTAAATGAATATTGCCCAGGCCGGTTAAGAACTCTGTTTCGTGAAATCTATTAAGGTCGTGGGTTTCATAATCGCTGTGAAAACTACAGATATAATGATATGCATTGCTGAAAGTACTTACGAGTGTGGGTAATGAAACATTCGTACCATTCGTAAGTGCATAAATGTGTTTAATATTTTATACTGGGAAATACAGTTATTTTTTTTATTATATGCCGATCGATCGATCGATAAGTCGAAGAACTTTTATGGAGCTATCTCCCTCTAACTTTCGTGAGCCAGCCTTGCGTGTTTTGTCATGTCACGTCATTTCGTCGTATATTTTCTTAACTCAGATTTATAAGATCGGCATATAGTAAAAAAATGATCTGTACAATTTTAATTAAGGCAGCAACTTTTATTTCTCTAGCTTGGGCCCTTCGTCCGATAGTCTTCGAAGGACGGATAATTCGAAAGGAAATTTCGAAACGAAACTATCGTAATGTTGTCCTAGGCGATGTAAAATGCGTATGCGAAAATAAATTTATCTGAACCAGATTAACGTTAGGCTTGCTCAGGTTCTCGAAAGTTTAGTCCTAGAACCGTCAGAAGCATGCAGCCGTACGCTTTTTTGTTGTGCGCATGCTCCTGATGGTTCTAGGACGGTTGTAAGACTATTTTCGCGAGAACTTGAATAAGCCTACAATTCATATTTTTTTTAATTCGAAATTTAGTCCAGAATAGTCCGCCTGGATAGCTGTGTTAAATGGTGCTCGTTTAATTTGGTTGACTAAACCATCATTTTCTACTTCACATTTATATTATCTATCATTTAAATTAACAGTAACTACTTTTGTAATGACTTAAGGCATAGACAGTTTTTTAAAAATTTTTGAACAGTCACTAATATGGATAATCCCTTACACTTAACGGTAACTTGCCTTACACACCGTTCTTCTAATTTTACAATTGCTCTACCTTTCTCCTTCTCGTTTAGCATTTCACAACTTCCAAATATACTTTTCTATTTTCGCTCTTTAATGAGTAGACTAGATACACTTTTGTGCAATAAAATTAATCACACTGAAATATTACAGCGGACGTAAAAATCAAATATATCTTTGTCAGAATAACATAGACAGAGTCAAATGAAAACCTTAAAAGTACCCTACAAGTGTACCTAACGAAACCTTATCTTACAACTTAGAATTATTATTTTAAAAGTATACACTGAGAACCTTATAAGACTGCACATGCACATAGTAATTATTATCAATGGAAGCTTTATTACATTATTATTTCCAAAAATTTAATTTTTTTCGCCTTGGTTACCGTACGTTGTTAGTACACGTAATGACATTACTGATTTTGAATTCTCAGATTGAATTAAATTGTTCTTTTGATTTATTGTAAAATAATGTATACAACCGCCAAAAAAGTACGAATGTACACATGATTCTCAAATGAAGTAGGAATGTATACATGATTCTCAAATGGAGCTTCGTTGAGAGAATGAATGAATGAAATGCATGAATGAATGCAATGAAGTAAACCTTCCTTAATAACGAGTGTTTTTTTTAAATCCGACGTCAAAGTAGGCCTTGAAGAGGCATTTGTGAATGTTTCACAGCTATGAATGAATTGTTTTACAGCTAACTTGACGTCGGATTTAAAAAACCACTCGTTACTTTTTATGTGCAGTTTTTAAATGATTCAGCATTGAAAATTGAGTAGTAACCATAGCAACGTAATGTTAAAACCCCTATGTACAATTTTATATGACTCAGAAATGTATTATCTGATTACATAATTTTCGTCTATGTGCAGCGTTACAAGATTCTCACTGTATAAACTATGAAGTATATCATGTCTAACCGCAATTGCTGGCACAAGATTGGTCTATACTTCAATGAATATCTAATTCTAAGATTCCTTAATCATTAAATCTATTTAAATACTGTTTTTTTAATAGGAGAGTAAATACTGAGTAGAGTTAGATAAGAGTTGAACCATGTGGATCCAAAAACCACTAATCATCAGTTATCAAAATAGCAATTATGTCCTGTTTAAGAATATTTCTTTTATAATCAGAGAGTCATTATCTCTTTTTGAAAATGTCAACTACACTATTGGAATTCTTCATTATATTTACAAATTTTGCTATATCCTTTCCAGATGTCTTTGAACTTAACTATTTTTTGGAAATATACGAAACCAAAATCCTCAATTTGTTCTGTCTTTACAATTAAATGCTGAAATACTTACCATAAGGTCAAAACTAAATTATCAAATTATACAAGGTGGTACAATGTTACAATGTCCTGCAAATATTAACATCATCCGATTCTAGTACGTTAAAAACTGTACAGATAAATATAATACCAGTTTTCTTTTAAGTCTCTGGTTATTGAAATACTCCCTAATGTCATCAGAAATACATAAAACGTTCACTGCACTGTTAAAAGGTTGCCATAAACGTATGTCCGATAGTGTCTAGTTACTGCTACTTCTCGTTAGTCGTTAAGACTATCATCTCAGCAGCACCAGCACTGAGGAAGTTCGTTTGTAACGGAGAATGAAACTTCGGAAGAAGAAACCAACGTGACGCAGTCCCAACCGGAAACCAATTCAATTATGGTCGACGGCCGCGAAAGCCTTCAAGTTAATCATTAATTTTTAATTCATTCTATCTCAGTAACTAGGCATTATTATTATGTTCATAGGACCTTTTCTTTCTTGTCTTGGTCTATATAAGATATCCTAAAAGATGGTAATCTTTTGTAACATCCGGTATACTAAATACATATACTCCTTGAAATTGGATCCAAACGGACATCGCACATGGCTCAACTCTTATTTAAATAATACACAGGGGATTATAATGCTAAGCTACGTCCTACGCGCTCGTCGTGGATCCTTTTTAACAACGAATTCTGGTGATATTTTTGAGTCGACCTTTGTGCCATTTGCAACTTTAAACTCAATTTTATTTACCAGATGGAATCAAAAGCCAAAATTGACTTTTTCTCCTGTAATCGTTAAATTCGAGTTGTCGTTATTTATAACAGACATGTTTTTGGACTTGCTCTTGGTCTTTTAATAAATAGTGAAACTCATCGTTTTTTCAAAAGACATGATGCAGGAAGAAACTAGTCAAGAACGTCAAATTTATAGAGTTATTCATCAATGCAATTACACGTTTGAACATCCTTTAAAATCGTTTATAATTAGGAAAAGGTCTTTATTAGTTAAATTTGTCTGAGTGTTTTAAAAAACACTTTGTATAGAATGGAAGATACAAGATTTTAATTTTTGTCGTGTCTATATTTTATGTTGGAGATTGCATTTGCTATTTTCTACATGCTTGGCATCATATTTGTATTTTATTATTTTTCTAGGATGTTCTTTTGCGGTGGGCGTCATTCCTCGATATCGATATTCCATAAGCTGTAAACACGTGACACGAGAACCTTTTTCGATTTTCATCACGTCATTTAAAGTAATATTTCTTATATTTCACGGTTGTCAAAGGTAAACCAATTTGGAGATCAAGTGCGTCGAGTATTTCCTTTGTGTATAACTAAAGAGCCGTAAGGAGGCGCATAGTTTCGGGGCGCCCGCGGCGCGAACGCACGCAAAAGTTTATTGGTTTTTGGTGCCTTTTGTGTAAGAATACAATTTCAATATGAAGAACAAGACAAAGACAAAACGCCGGTTTATAATGATAAAGCCGTGGGACCAAGGAATAATTTAATATCTTACATAGATGGCTTTGCATATGAGACGGTGTTCGTTCGAGCTATTCGTACGCGCGGAGACGGATATTTCATTCTTTTGCGAACATAGATTATGCCGGTCTTTTATTTTGTGTTGCAAATGTGAACATACATCATTTACATATACTAAATTATCTGTCGTATAACTTTAATACGCCATATATTTTTGTGTTTTATGTCGCCGAGTGACGTTCAAAGGGAATTTAAACCCTCTTCAACGACTCTGTTTATCACTTTATTTCTGTGAAATTTGTTCTTTCAAATTTCCAGCTCTTTGCATACTTCCACATCGTATGCCACACTTAAATACAAGACGATTTTAAGCATCTTTATTTATTAAAAATCCTCGTACATGTACTCCTAGACATATTCGTTGAACATCTTCGCAGTTGTTACATGTGTAAAACATGTCAGTTACATATTTTCTTTAATTAAATAATGAAACATTTCACACCAGATATACTGTAAGTATATGGGAAAAATGGCGCACCTGCACCACACTACGATATTTGCTGCTTAAAATTAATCATAAAACAGTTTTCAAAATTTTCCTATACATGCCCGACAAAAAAATCGCGACGGTCAACCAACTGCTCCACCGCGGGCTATCCAACGTTGTCGGTAGGATTCGCTACATCATGCTCTTAAGCTAAGGCCGCACTGCAGGAGGCAAGATAGGTGGTTAGAGAGTAGATGGTGGAGGATGGATGGTTTCCTCTGTAACTCCCTTATTAAAAATAATTTAGAAATTCTGTTTTAACTCTCTACAGGTACTTTTAGATTCTACTTCAAATAGGGGCAGTAGAATTGTGGTCACACGTTTCGTCTCTCCGCGACCATCCTCAGTTTACATTTTTCAAATATAACGTATACCTTTTTATTATCGTATTTGTTGCCATTTTTTCTCCTGATTGTAATGGTATATCACACTTAATTGTTGATATTAATTTGAAGCTTAAATAATACAGATTTTTATATGAAAAATTTTATTTAATACATAATTTCAAATATTTAGTTCATTTTCTTAGCTATAGTGTAAATTTCAATGAATTATTTAATATCTGTCTCTAGTATCTAGTATCCAGTCAATATAGATCAGATCCTAAGGCCCGGTTTTTCAATATCAAGTTAAACTGTAACTTTCGGTTTATTTCCATAGTGACAATTGTGTTCTTATGGAAATAAACTGAAGGTTAAAGTTAACTTGCGATTGAAAAACTGGGCCTAAGAAGGAAAATGTTTGTATCAAAAATACACACACCGTCAAATTTAAAGGAACAGAGAGAAAATCTAATTATTTTCAGTATAGTTCTACATTGTTCGTATTTCTCAGATAGTCTCCTAATACGAAGTTAGGTAATTTGTTTTACAAAAGTTGAAGAAGAAAAAAAGAAGAAAAAAAACTCGAAGATGTCGGACTTGAACAAAATATGGTTTTAAACAGAATAACTTTATTGTACATTTTGAACTTGGCTAATCATTTATTATGTTTTTCTTTTGCTTCAATAGCGTGTATTCCCCCGCGAGCTCTTACGACTGCAATCATTCGTCTTCCCATACTTCTGATAAGGTCACCGATCAGATATTTGAGGTAATCAGTCTCCTTCCTCAATCAATGCAGCTTTTACTTCTTCTCTGTTTTGAACAGCAGGAATTCTTGACTTAAGTTTTCTGCCTAGCATGTCCTATACATATCGGGTTCAGGTCAGGGGAACACACTGGTCAAGTCATTGTTGTTATACCAACTTGGTGCATTAGGGTGAAATTTTCTCCGGTATATGGGGCAAAAGGTACCACATGATCTTGGAGAATATCTCTGATGTACCTATCTGCAGTTAACGCTCCGCCATCAATCACCACTAACTCTGTGCGTGACCCCAAACAAATGCCACCCCACACCATAATTGAACCTTCACCAAAAGATACTGTAGTAGTAAAATTAAAGGATGCATTTTTTTCGCCTTGGCGTCGATACAATCTTTCCCTACCATCAATTGAATTTATACAAAAACGGCTCTCGTCCGTGAATAAAATTTGACTCCACTGGTCATCATTCCAAATTCCAATGTTCTCGATCAAATTCTAGTCGCGCTACACGATGACGTCTCTGAAGTCTTGGAGCTTTTATTGGCACATATGACTTGAGACCAACTTCTTTAAGCCTTCGTCTTAACGTGCGCTCACTTATGGTGGAATGCGGGGGAAATTCTTTCGATAACGATAGGTATGAATCTATGATTTGCAACGAACATTTTCCAGTAGGTTTCTTGTTTGAACTGCTGTTTGACGTCTGTTTCGCAGTGTTTGCAACGTTATAAAACGATCATCTCCAGTCGTGGTTAAGCGTTTTCTGCCTTGTCCTCTTCTTCTCACATACTCCCCGGTTTGCCTCCAACGACTTACGTTACGATGGATGGTTGATTCTGATTTACCAAACCATCGGGCAACTTCACGGTATGTTCAACCACGTTCAATCATTTCTACGGTAATAGCAACATCAGTCGGTACTAAGTCACCCATTATTACTAACTTGGTTTAACAATTAAACAAACTGACGACAACAAATCAAAAGAAAACAAATTCCAACAAATTTAAACAATTTAATTAAACTGAATACTTAACAACAACTTAATTGTTATCTGTAGATAAAACATGTTTCAAATGTAAGACGAAACACAAATGTTTGAAGTAATGACATTCAAAACTTCAATTGTTTAGTGCAGCATTCAAAGGTATGTAGATATAGGCTATAAAATAATCAAATTAAGAAATAAACTAAAATTTCAATCTGTTCCTTTAAATTTGCCGATGTGTGTTATAAGGAAAATGTTACTTTGTGGCAGTCGACATGGGTCGATTTAATTAGTACATTCAAGAAACCTTGGGTACATAAACTGCTACCGAATTTTTAGTGATTTTAGTAAACTTTATTTAAGACATTTTACAATATGTAGAAAAAGACCTTAAATTAAGCCTAGTGGAATCACTTCGCAACGCGGCGAGTAATTCCGAAGATATTTTATTGGACGACCAAACTGAGCTACTGTATTCAAGTTTCTTCGAAGCTTGTAATTTAAAAAATCCCTCCACATGTGACGCAAATTAGCATTTAGTTTTCTGTGTATACAGCCTGTTCCAAAGGAAGTCGGCACCATTGCTAACTTTCAAATTAGCAAATTTGTTTATCTTTTTCCGCTAATTACAGAGTCTGATCTGCAGATCTCCATTCTTTTAAACACCGCACTTATCAAACTTCCTTCCATTGTACTAGATAAAATGCCTGGCTAGCTGGATGAATTATCAAACAAGTCTGATTATGTGGTTGGGGGATCCCTGGACGGTTGGGTCGAGGTAGATGCATGGTAGGGAGACAGTGCGGCTGGTTCCATTCTGGATTCTGGATTTGGTGTGGGGGGTGAATGAAAATTTCACGTGCACTTAGGCCACACTTTGGGCCCATTGTACTACCCCCATGTTCAGCAGTGTTTAACCGTCAGCGCTCCTCGAGCCATCCCACTCTTTCGATGAAGCCGAGAACGTCTGACGGAGGGGCACTGCGAATTCCAGCCATGTCAGGCCAGAAATCCCCTAACATGGAACCTCTGATTGAGGCAAGTGCTGGGCAATCACAAAGGATATGTTCAACCGTTTCTTCCTCTAGATTACAACCTCTACAAATTGGGTTGTCTATTAGTCCCATACGATGCATATGCTTGTTCAATTTGCAGTGGCCCGAGAGTATTCCTACGAATAAACGTAGTCTTTTCCTGGGTAGTTGCATACAGAATCGTGTCAGTTTAAGCGATGGGGCCGTTATAGCCTCTTTCGCTTGGCGACACTTGTTTAGCTTTGCCCATCTATCGATATGTCGATTCTGGGATCTTTGTTTCAGTAACGCATTGAACAGATTTGATGACGGCATTATGGCAGGTTCAGGGGCCCCAAAGGGTTGCCCGGCTCCCTGTCTAGCTAGTTCATCTGCTTGCTCATTGCCAAATGTTCCAGAGTGTCCTTTAACCCAAGTGAGTTGCAGGGTGTTATGTTTTGCCACTTGTTCTAATGTGTTGTGGCATTGGAATGCTATCCCTAAGGATATTTTGTTGCTATTTAGAGCCAATAGTGCCGCTCTACTGTCGCTGGCTATTCTAATGATTTTGTTCTGAATGTCTCGATCCAGAATTGCTCTTGCACCTTCTATGATGGCAACTAGTTCTGCTTGAAAAACAGTTGTCAGTTGGCCGAGTGCTATGCTTATATGAAGGTCTAGGTCATCGGAGAAAATTCCTGCGCCTGTTCCTTTTAAGGTCTTAGATCCATCGGTGAAGATGGATATGTCGGGTTTGGGTGCATCGTCAGTATTCAAGAGAACGCTGAAGTGCTTCCTAAATATATATGTAGGTGGGAGGAGTCAACTGTCGCCCCAAAAGAGGAGTCTCTTGTAGAGCCTCTTCCAGAATGAGGTGGTGCCTACCTACAAGACTTTAGTTATTATTAATCCACACCTAATTTGCCCGCAGCCTCAGGGCCGATCCCAGTGCCAACACCTCCACAGATATATCCAGTGGTTGTAGACCAAGGACGGCCTCTAAGGCGGCGGTAGGGGTGGATTTCAACGCGCCGGTAGCGTTCAGACATGCAAGTCTTTGCACGTGCGAAAGCTCCGATGCTGTTGTCGATAGTCTGGTTCTGGGCCACCAGACCAACGCTCCGTAGCAGAGCATGGGCCTTATAACGGCAGTGTACAGCCATAGAGCGGCTTTTGGTGATGGTCCCCAAAGCCTGCCCATTGCACGGCGACACTGCCAAAAGGCGACACACGCTTTTTCCACTTTTACATTAACATGTTTACCCCAATTCAGTTTCTGGTCAAAAATGACTCCCAGATATTTGACTTCATCTGAAAAGGTTAGTTCCGTTTGGAAAAGTTTGGGAACTCTACGGATCCCGACTTTCCTCTTTTGTGAACAGAATCATTTCCGTCTTTGAGGGATTAATTGTCAAAGAGTGTTCTGCGCACCAGTTTTCAGTCAATTTGAGTGCTGTTTGCATTAGGTTGCACAGCACTTGTTCATATTTCCCATTAAGCAGGATAGTTATATCATCTGCATATCCTACTGTGTAGAAGCCCGCTTCATTAAGTTGACGGAGGAGGCTGTCCACTACTATGTTCCATAGTAGGGGTGATAAGACGCCACCCTGAGGACAGCCTCTGCTTACCGTTCCCCTAAGAGACACGTTTCCAACAGTAATGTGTACAGCTCTATGTTTCAAGAGCTGTAGAATCCATTCTCTAAGAATGTGGTTTACTCCATGTTCACGTAGTGCTTGTTCGACACTGTTGAAGGTGGTTTTGTCAAACGCACCTTCTATGTCTATGAAAACTCCTAAGGTGAACATTTTGTTGTTTATGGCTTTTCTATCCGCCCGGTTACAGAATGTAGGGCGGATTCTGTAGATTTGCCTACTAAGTAAGCATGTTGGTTGTGATGTAGTGGTTTGTTGACTAGAACTTCCTCTCTCATGAGCCTGTCGCATAGTCTCTCCAAAGTCTTCAAAAGAAGGATGTGAGACTAATTGGGCGATAGGATTTTGCGAGAGAGTAGTCTTTTCGTCCTGGTTTTGGTATAAATACCACTTTTATTTCCCTCCAGTTCTTAGGGATGTATCTCCAAGCGATACACCCTTTAAGAATACGTATCAGGTAGGGTAGAATTGTTTCCAGTCCCCATTGAAGGAGAACGGGATAAACGCCGTCCAAACCTGGCGATTTGAAGGGGTGAAAGGTTTTAATTGCCCAGATTGTTCTTTCTTTCTCCACTACTCGGTCGGCAAACTCCCAATCCTCCTCCGTTAGGAGTGTATCGGGAGCCTCCATCCATGCAGGTATGGGATTGATATTGCAACCTGGGAAGTGTGTGTGTCCATCAGTACCTTTGCTGTTTCCTCAACGTTGGTGGTAAAAGAACCATCCTCACGTTTTAGACTAGCTGGTTGCTGATGTGGGTCTTTGGCTAGTATTTTGTTGAGACGGGCAGAATCTCTGGTAGTCTCAATTTTGTTGCAGAAGGATCTCCATGTCTCCCTCTGTCTTTCCCTAATTTTCTTTTTATACACTCTTTGGTGGCGTTTATACGCGGCCCAGTCGTCTGTATTTCTAGTGTTTTTTGCTTTATTGAACAGTTTGCCCAAGGTAAGTTTCAGTTTATCAAGCTGTCTGCACCACCATATGGTGGGCTGGCGTGCCTGGACTGTTCTTACCGGACATGCCTGTTCATAGGATTTTTTAATAGAGTCTTCGAGAAGGTCAACTTCTCTTTGCAGCTCTACTATTGTTTGAATTCTTCCGGAGACAGGAGGAGTTCGAAGTCTGTCCTCCAGGCACTTCAGATAAAGCGCTCTGTCGGTAGATCTCGGATTTCTGTACTCCTTAGGAATAGTTTCGCAGGTATTAATTTTGAAGCTAATCATTCTATGGTCTGACATGGTAATTTCTTGTGAGACCTTCCAGTTTTCTATGTAGTTGAAAATACCGGGGGAAGCCAAAGTAATATCAATTACTGTCTGGCATCGGGAACTTACAAAAGTAGGTTCGCTACCCTATTAAGTATCTCCATGGTTGTACCGGAAAGATATTCCAGTAGTGATCTTCCACGTGGGTTGATATTGGCACTACCCCATACAGTGTGGTGTGCATTTGAGTCGCATCCAATTACAAGATGCTTTTTGTTCCTCTCGCAGTATTTTATGACCTCCATCATCTCTATAGTGGGAGGGGGATCCGTCGAATCTCCTGGGAGGTAAATTGACGCCAAAAGGAGCTCGTTTTTTCCCTTCATGTCACAGCTGATTTGAACAACCGTGATATCTCGGCCGCTCAAGTGTGGTACTAGAAGGGCTTGAAGGTTTCCCGGAACATAGATGCATGTCCTAGGATTATTATGTTTTTTGTCTACGAAGATAGTACCTCGCAGATTACTTAGGCCGGAAACCCTTGATTTAACTATCCAGGGTTCTTGAATTAAAACAATGTCCGGCTTACTACCAAGGTGTCTGCATAAGGTTGCTGCAGCCGCCCGGCAGTGATGCAGGTTTAATTGTTTGATGTGTATTCCCGCCATTGGGACTTATGGGGGAGGATTAAGTTTTTAGGTCGCGTCACTGGAGGGGGAATCCGGTGGCGAAACTTGAAGTAGGTCCCACCACTTCTCACTAATCTGAGGTGTCGCAACCGGGGGTTCGACTGCCTCAGTCTCCGTGCGGCTGATGGGGACTTTTATTTGTTGCTCTTGCGGCTGTTGTTGTTGTGGTTCTTGCAGTTGCAATTGGTGTGTTTGCAGCTGCTCAGTGTCTACAGAAGCCGTCTGTTGCTCGACAGGCTTCTGGATTTTAATTTTTAAGGAGGTGAACTTATAATTCAGCTTCCCTCCTTTACTGTTTATTTCCTTTACGGCGTCATCTCCAACGCCAAAAACAATCAGCCTCCCAAGAGGTTGATCGCGAGTGGCCGTATGGAAAACGCACCATCTGGAGATCTTTGTCCAGGGGTTCTGCACCTCCAGACGTCTTTGGACGACATCCATTTCTTCCGGTTCATCCGGAATCCATAGTGTCGCCTTCCAGAGCCTGGGGAGCCGACCCACCTGTACCACTTCTAGACGTGCAGCCTCCCACGGGGGTGAGAGGTTGCCAACCGTCTTATTCAGCAAGCCAAGGAATAGTCGTCCTCGCATGTGATCCTTAAGATCTCACCCTGAATACGTCCATCCCTTGAAGGTCGGTGGTCTTATAGTCCCAGAGGGGCAGGAGAACAAGTAGTTGTCCAAAGCCCTCTCCAGTACTTTTTGGATGGCCTCGTTTTGGGGTTTTGTTAATTTACCCCACGGGTTATTCTTATCGATGATGGCTACGTGGAGGTGTTTGTTAACAGCCTCCTTGTAGCCACCATCCGGTCTTTTGGAGGGTCCTGCTGTGCTTTTACCCGCAGTTGGGATTCCCTTTGTTTTTGAAGGTAAGGGAGGCTGGTTAACAGCACTGTTTTCTTCACGGGCCTCTCCGATGGTGGGGTACCATCTGATCTTGCCCTTTTTTGGGCTGCCCTTCTTTCTTACCCGGGTTAGCCGTGGGCCAGCCTCTGGGTTGGAGCGCCGGGCTTGGAAGTGGGTGCACTCGAGCTTTTTGGTGCATCACTGGTAGACTGTCTGACCGTTTGGCCAGCCTGTTTTCCAGACGCATCCGCAGCTTTGAGGCGCGCCAGCTTCCTTCTTTTTTGTTCGGCTCCACTGATCCGTTTCCGGCGAGCCTTCTGTTGTTGCCACTCCTCTGGCTGTTGCTCTTGGCCCAGCCGTTGTGGTGAGGCCTGTGAATGAGAGGGTTGAGGGGTATCCGAAGACGCACCCTCTGTTTGTTTTGTTACACTTTTTTCGGTATCCATGTTATTGTTTAAAGAGTTTCGTCCTCCTAGCTCCCCACCCACCACGGAGTCCAACATGGGGACGCCGAACTTCGACGCCAGGGCTACTAGTCGGATATAGCTCCCAGAAACGGGTTGCGCACAGGCCGGACCTCCGCTTCGGCACAGCACACGTGTAAGATGCGCTGCGCACCTACAGTGCCAGCCCACACACCCCCCGCTCCGAAGGAACTCACCCGGTCGGCGGTCTGACCCGACAACTCAGCCGTTTGATCGAAGTGGGTTAGTTTCGACCTCCCGTCTAGGTGAAATCCAGGCCAAAGAGATGTGTTGCCCCCACTTCAGGGAACTCAATCTCCAGGATCCTCTCATCCACCATCACGGGTCGCCTCGCACGGCACAAACACGAGGGTAACCAAACCCCTGTGAAATCCACTGGACGGTTACAATCCAGTGGAGAGGGGGGAATGGTCCACGGTGGATGTCCACCACGCGGGAGTTTAGGCCCGGGGCTTCATTACCACTAGCCATAGTCACAAGACCTTGGCCGTACCCCCATCCGCCACCCGGGGGACGCGCTCGGTAGATGTTCCAACCCCCGGCTGGTTCCATCTAAATATATTTAAAACAAATTGCCTGGATTGTCGCCAGGCGTATATCCATTCTCAACCCTCTTGCTAACCATCCTGCACTGCGGCCTCAGCTTTACAGCTCTACCATAATGGGTACCATTTGGTACCACATATTCTGACGCAAATTTTATGGAACGTCCTCCAGCAGATGTGGTAACTGATTCTGTAAGAACTGCAGAATGCTGTTGGCTTTTAATCTTGGAGGCAAAACATGTGCTCCTATTAAATTCCTGATGCCTGCCAGTCTTGACATTATGTAGATTTTCTACTGCCCACATATGGTTGTTGTGCAAGATGAAGACCCCATCCTGAATAAAAATTGATTCGTCTATCTATAAAATATGAGATAGAAGATTAATATGAGATAGAAGATTCGGCTTGTCATTATGGTTCCCCACTAATCATTGGCAAAACTGTAGTTTTCGGAATTCATCACCTGGCACAAAAACTTGGACTCGAGCTCCAGAGTAACGATTAGGATGATAATATATTCATCTCTTAAGGTATCGTGTACTGTATGATAATCTACAGGTTTGTTCGAACCGATGGTTCTGATCAGTTCAGAACCGTTCGAATCAATTGGTCTTCGAAGTAGTGAATTATTTTGACCTGAAGTACAACTCTGATGAGTGCATGTTTTGATCGGTTCGGAATTAGTCAGAACTCGCAGTACGAACAGACCTTACATTATACATTACTGAAATCGGATTGTTAATAAATGGTGGGTTTTTCCTAAGTTTTATTAGAAGTTAGGAAATTAAAATTGGTGGATGTTCTTAAATTAGCCGCAGCTAAAAGTCAACACATAATAATGTGTGGTGACTTGAACATAGATGGTATGAAAAATTCAAACGAAAGGAAAATATTATGGGACAACTTAGGATGTTTCAATTTATGCCCGCAATATTGTCAACTGACCAGAATATTCACGGATGTACGCGGAAACCATTCAGAAACATGTTAGACTACACGGTAACAAATTTACCACGTGAATTATACACACTAAGGCCCAGTTTTACAATCGTGGAATAAGAACGGAATAACTGTTCGCCAAATATTCTTTAATGTTCCTCCATATCTACGTCACACCTACGTCATGTTATACCAATAATAATGCTTATCCGACGATTGTAAAATCGGGCCTAAATGTAATTAATCCACTGCTCGCAGACCATCTTGGTGTTATGCTGATATCGGAGGAAAATGAGAACTCAGGCGAGAATTAAGTACCAGATAAGAAAAACTATTATTTCACAAGATCTGTACGCTCGAAGGAACTTATAAAAGTGAAAAATAGTATTTCCAAAATAACACAGAATAAAGATTTCTTTCTTAAAGAAAGCTCCACTGTGGGTTTTGAGAAGTTTACACACCTAATCAACATGCAGCTAAACGAAATGTGTCCAAAAAAACGAAAAACCAACTGTCAGGATAAGCTTAAGTTGGATTGGGTGGATCACGACTGAAATCATCCATCAGCGAAATGAATTGAAGAATTTGTTCTGGGCAACGAAAGAATTGCAAAGTGAAGATCTCTGGAGGCAATACACTGTTACAGTTCATTTTTCATTCCTGTTCTGAATACCCCCTGTATATGCATTGCCACCGTCCAGCCTTCATTTCTGTTTCGAACACACCCTGTATATGCGAAATTCGACGTGTCGGATTATTCCTTGGACCGCGTCGTTGTACACATTGCAGTCAGTGTAGGAATACCCGTATTTCGCCGGCGTAATTTTTCTTAAACTTTCGTTTTAGCATATTTCTATTAACAGGACCTTCATTTATTTAAACAAATTCATTTTATATACGTAATCCATCCTTATTTGAGTTCAAAATCGTGTGTATGTAAGGAATTGAACGAATTATAACGAAGTTCTACTTCTGGACGCGTATTATGCGTGATCTTTGCCCTTTCAGCCGATTGGTTCCCACTGTTACTAAGAAAGTTCCCCGGAGGTAAGATTAGAAGGTGTCTCGCTTGTTTATAATCGTTCCTTGTTTGTCAAACGAGAAATGTTGCGCCATTGTCAGAACGAAACTTGCCGTCTCTTGGGTCACACTCTCTTTTCGTAAATATTTTTATTTGTGCGTGCCATTACATCGAAGGGATGTTAGTGCATTTCTACGGCTAATTGCCGACTCTGATTAGACCCAGTTGTGAGACAGGAAAAACCGCGTGTCCCGTGGTTTGTCCCAGCTTCGGTAACAGACCGAGGTAAGTTCTATACGCAGCAACTCTCGGTTTGACTTATGTGTTCGTTTTATTTTATTGCTTATAGGCTTTTATCGTGAGCTTCTAGCAAGAGCTATCGTTAATCCTAGACTTTAATCTTGGACCTATATTAAGAGTTATTTCTCGTTGGGTATTGGTTTTCACCAAGAGTCTACGGAAGTTGAATTCGATCCGGTTTGTACAGGTGCATCGCGAATTACGGCGTTGGAAGTTCCCTCTCTCGCCCCTCTACGCGGAAGCCGGCACACTACAAAGCGTCGCTGCGACATTGCCGCAAAGACACCGACAAACGAATCGGACATCAAAGGAATAAAGGTCGGAGCGTTATAATTTCTTTTCTTAGTTTTGAGCGATATTTCGCGGATTTAGTTTTTGATCCATTACTTTGGTTTTGCCGCAATTAAACTTGCAACTTATTGCGTAACCGCCGGTGTAATTTAAATATGATAAAGTAGACGAGCGTTGACGCGCGCAAATAACCGGAGATTGTATTCTGTTGTATTAGTTACGATTTGAATTATTTTAATATAGTTTAATGCGAAGTTCGGATCCGACCAAGTTGAATATGTTGTAAACGTTTGTGTTCCCCCTATATTATTTATTTGTGTATATTCTTTTATGATTGTTGTTTGTGACTAAGTAAATTGACGTGTTCTGGATGTAACGGGTTTTCTTAATTTTCACCTTGTCCCCCTTTCAAAAAAAATTAAGTGGCGCCTATTTTCTTATGGGTTTTGGCCTTCGCGGTTTGGATTTGAACCCTCCCGTCCCACTGTAGCTGGCTGGCAACATTGGAGTAAAGTTTCGCTCCAATGTAAAACTTTTGCCTATCTACGCAGGTAGGTAGCAACACCACCCGAAAGAAAGAATATAAATATGATTAAGAAGGGAAAAGAAGCTTATTTTAGTAACCTAATCTTTTCTTCTGATAACATAATAAGAACCTCTTGGAAGATAGTGAATGACGTTTTAGGGAGAGACAAACATTCACAAACTTTAGCATTGCGCATAAATGACAATATAATAACCGACGAAGTTGATGTGGCCAACATCTTCGGAGAACATTTCGCAACTGCAGCGACTTTACTGGTGTAGAAGTACTTTGGAGGAACAAGATTATCCGAGTGCACGAACTCTGCGATTCAATCGTCTTCGATGGTATACATCCCAACAGATGATGGGGAAATAACAAAAATAATACATGGCTTAAAAAATAAAACTTCTAGTAGCACTGACGATATTAATATTTCTGTAATTAAATTTTTGTGTGATAGTGTGGCACCACTCATTGCCGAATTAACAAATAAAGCAGTAGATGAAGGTTTGTATGTTCGACTAGTGTCATATATTGAAAAGTTCAACATATTTACCGAGGCCCAACATGGTTTTAGAAAGGAAAAGTCTACTGACACTGCAGCATGCGCTGTCTTAGAATTACTTCCTAAAGAATTAAGCTAAATACACACTGGAGGAACAATCGGGAACTTTTAGTTTCTGTTCCATATTCCTTGAAAAGTTACCGGTAGTTTCCGAAAGTTTCTTAAGTTTCATGTTCCTGCTTCCAGTAACAAAAGTTACTGTTTGTTGCGTGATTCCATTCGGAGCGGTAAATATCAAAGGAAAATGGGAAACAAGCAGCAACATGCAGGAACAAAAAAGGAAGTTCTGTCAGTGTCTACACCTTGTCACCAGTTTTGATAACGGCTTGTAGCAATCAACACCATATTGTGCTTGAACTTTTAAAGAATCATTTGCACTAAAATGTCTAGCAAAGTAAGGATCGATACTATTTAGGGAATATTTTATGTTGAACTGGACAAACATACAAAATTTTTAAGATGACCATCTATTAATAAATCATCCCTTGTGAAACATTTATAAGTGGTAAGCCTCCACAATCAACTCGCTCTTGGAGGCTGGACGCACTCAAACTCTTCGATTTCATTAGTTTTTTTTATTGTTATTAAACAATATAAGCTGCAGAAGCGAGAAGTACGTCAGGACTCTCAACAATATTAACTTGTTTCTTGTGTGTGTGTGTACAGATTGTTACGTGCAACAATTTAGAACAGTGGAACAGAAACAAAATTCAGATGTTTTTCTATTTTGCTACCTTTAGTGTGGACAAAATGTTTCCTTAAGTTGACAAAAATTAAAAACTTTTTGAAACATTTAGCAACAACCATCAACAAAAAATTCCTGTGTGTTCCTCCAGTGTATACTCAGTTTAGATTGCGGGAAATATGTTATAGGCCTTTTCTTTGATTTGACACGGGCATTTGACTGTATGGACCCATTACTTGTAGAAACCAAGTTATCTTCTGTAGGAATAAGGGGAAATTTGCTAACATTTATCAGTTCATATCTAGCTCAGAGAAAAATAATTGTAAAGAGCGTGCTGCGCGGTCTCAAGGCTATCGGGCGGAGATAGTAGTTCCTCAGGGTTCTATTCTGGGCCCGATTTTATTTTTACTGTTTACGAATGACCTACCAAACTATGTAAAAACTGGTAAAATATATTATGTATGCGGATGACGTATCAATTTTAGTTTCGGCAAAAAACCCTGAGGAACTTCTTGCGTCGACTTCTAATGCAGTATCTGAGATGATGTCCTGGTGTCAAAGTAATCGATTAATTCTAAATAAAAATAAAACCGAATGTGTTAATTTTCATAAACAAAGGTTCATCTCACCGGAACTCACAAATGGCGTAAAGAATTAACGATTGTAAATAGCGTTACATTTCTTGGCTTAAGACTGGATGATAGGTTGTCTTGGGACAATCATGTTGATTATGTATGTACCAAATTAAGAAGCTCTTACTTTGCCATTCTAAAATTAAAGCAATGTATGGACCCTACCACAATACAAGCAGTATACTATTCTCTTGTGTATTCTCACCTATCTTACTGCGTAACAACATGGGCGCGTTCTGTAAATATGAACAGAGTTTTTGTATTGCAAAAGAAAATTGTAAGGTTAATGTACGGGATTCACCCTACAGAGAGCTGTAAACCAACCTTCCTTAGCAAAAGAATTCTACCTTTGCCCTGCATCTATATCTTTAAAAGTTTATGTAATATAAAAAATAAATTAAGTAATCTTAGCAAGGTTGGCCAAAATCATAAATATTGCACAAGGTATATGGTGACCTGATACGTACAGATAAACATAATACGACTTATGAAAAAACACCTGAATATGCAGGTATAAAATTGTTCAATAAGCTTGTGGAAAACAGGAGGAACTTACCCACGGAAAAATTTAAACGTGAGATAAAAAATTTTCTTTTAAAAAAATGTTACTATTCTGTGGAAGAATTTACAAACGATAAATTGCCATAAATTACAATACTTTGCGTAGATACAGTTTTTAGTTTTTATTTATTGTTTCTCTGATTGTATATTATGTTCTCTAATGTTTTTAGTTTAAGTTATATACAATTATTGTGATGTGACGACTCTATCCATAACTTGTATGGCAACAGAGAGAAATATATTATTATTATTGTTATTATTAACTTACAAAATGTTTAAAATCAAATATAATAAAGACTGTTACGAAATGTTCAAAACACTAAAATTATAACAAATATTTTCGCTTAAATTTAAAGAATTTTTCTATAAATCGTCATTGCAGCTATTTTGAGTGCAAATTGTAGCATTGTTCTTTTATTATAGCACATATTATATTTTTCTCAGAGATAATTTGAAGTTACGTCTTGTAACCTTGGTAAAGATCAATTAAAAGATATCAATGCCTAGTGTCGCTGCTTTTTTTATACTTAATGGATTTTAAGTTATTATTAAATGAATTGTGTTTTCGATCGCAATTTTGACATATTTAATTTAATCCCGTTAATATTTCGGATTTTGAGTCGCCAAATTCCGGATATCGCTTTTTTGAGTTGGCAACTTTAATGAATTTATAAAGACGCTGATTAAAGTCCGAAGTAAATCACAATTACTCTCATCATTTGAGTGAATCATAGCGGCCCGGACCGTGGCGAACTGATGATATGCTGATGCTAAATTACGTTACTGTCACCTGCAGAGATAGAACGTATCGATCCGTTTCAATTACTGATTACACGGGCTAATAATGGAAAAAGGAAAATTTCATGTACACGCCCGAAATTATTCATAACTAATTATCGTGTTTCGTGAAAACGCGTTTTCATCGGAATTTTCCGTTGAAATTTAACAGAAATACGAGCGCATATTTTGCCATAGTAATTCATGATTTAATCACGTAAAGCACTGGAGTATTCTAGACATTTCTGTTTCCGAAATTATTTGAAAACATCGAAAATTAGTAGCCTATGAAATTCGTTTACAATTTGGAGGTATTGGTAATGTAAATGTAAATCAAAACAAAGTAAAGTTATGCTGCGGGATATTTAAAAAATAGACATTGAAGATGATCGTGAGCGAAGCACAAAAAAATTAATTCATATTCGAACAACAATTTGATTATTTAAACAATTTTTCCTTCGATCTAATTTGATTCGTTCTTGAAACAAATGAAGTACAAACGCTAGGAATTTCTTGAATGAAAACAAAAGACTTGCAGGTACACTGTTACATCACGCCCTACTAGCTTTATTGCAAAAAAAAATCAGTTCAAACAATAACTTGAACAAAATTTAAACAAATTTCCGTTTGAACGAATACTTTGGAACAAATATGGTTTGATCTTCAAGCAAAAGAAGTACAATCCAAGGATTTTCTTGAACGAAAATACATGACTTGCAGATGCACTGATACATCACACTCTATTAGGTTTAAATCGCCAAACAATCAGTTCAAACGACAATTTGAAGAAAATTCTTTAAGTGAATCAAAAGATTTTTATTAAGTTTTATTCATTTTTACACTTTTTTCACATTTCTTACTTCATCTTTTTTTCTTTTCCTGGAATTCTTCAATTTCGCTTACACTTAAATCATTCGACGTCCTTATTTCGGTAATGCTAGAATTCTAATTGAATTAGAGAAATTTTCCAGGGTTTTCAAACAAATGCAAATAAAAGAGAAATTTTACAGCGAGGTCCGTCCCGATGCCACTGAGGTGGGAAGCGTCGAGTGAAGAGTGCGAGAACTCGTGAGCTGAATTTAATGTGTGCATTTGCCACCAGAGTGCAGAGGCGACATTGAGTCTCGCATTACGGCCACCGTTTACTGTTGTTTGCTTACTTACGCGCTATTCTAGTCGTCCCTTTCGTTATTTGCCCAATTTACGACGCATTTATAGCGACGCTTACCGAGAGCTTTATGCCATCTCTCGTGGAAATATCCCGGAAATAATGGCTTTAATAACAATTAAAGTAAACTTCGAATTTATTAAAAAAGAGAAGAATTGTTTGATGTTATGCGTAAACATCGAATAGCGAAAGCATTGGAAAAATAGAGCAAATTTAGAAAACAAACGGCAATCAATTATATTCGATGTTAATCCAGCTTTATTTAATTAGAGTGGGAAGAACTGGGATATACTTAAGGCATGCCGCTGAATATTCATCATTCATCAGCATCACTGCTGTGCTCAGTTTACAGCGCACTTGGCAGTTTCCATCATTAATCCGTCTTAATTTTACGACATTACGAATTTTCTTGTGGATCACTATCAGACAATTATGAGTATAATAAAACAAAATTTTTAAAAACAATGAATTTGTGGACATGAATATTCAGTGAATATAATAAAAATTTGAAGTGGTTTTAAAAAATTATACAAAGTGATATAATTTCAATTATATTTATAAGGCAATTAGTTCAATAAAACTTAGGTTTACAACATCACATCGAAAAATTAATCGACAGTTGAATAGATCACAGAAATAAGAATAAAGAAATTGTAGACCTAATAAGAAAAACAAAAACAGAATGGAAATGGTTTAGAGCAGGATTTTAAAAAAAGCTTACAAAATATATAATTTATTCAAGAGTAAACTATTAAAGTACTTAAATATAAAGAAGGAAAGAAACTTTTTTACTACACAGTTTGAAAGAAGTGAGTTATTAGAAAACAAGGCAATCAATGAATAGAGATTTAGGAAGAACAAGTATGTACATGTAAAAAGGTGGAAAAGAATACACAGTTTTTTTCAGAGATCAGAGATAGACGTAGTTGATAAATTTTATATTCATTTAAATTTATCGTGGGTTTTAAAAAAGAAGTCCAAATTTCAAATTAATCTATTTATGAACTCCAGATGCTTCCCAACAACTGTAAAGAAAGCGATGGTGAATCCTATCTATAAACCTGGCCCAAATGAAGGTCATAAAAAATCATCGATCAATTTCATTTGACTTCATAGTTTCTGGAAACATGAATAAGTAAAGGTATGAAAAAATATGGGTACAATAATTTACTAGAAATATTAGGAAACTACTAAAAGTATTTATGCTTATTTATAGATTTTTTCTAAGACATTTAATGCTATTAATCGCAAGAGCTTTTGCAGATTTTATATAGATTTGATATTGGTAGATTTGTTATAAGAAATAATGTAAATGTGTTGATAAAATAGAAGTGGTAGCTAAACATAAATACTTAATTAAATCACTTTCTTAACGCGCATCATTTTGTGTTTTATAGCATAAAATTCCTTATATTTCAAATAATACAGTGCACCAACCAACAGCCCAAATGATGTTACTAATTTTTGTAGCAGACACATTTGGAGAATAGCCTGCTGAAGATGTGGCCTCTTTTTTTAATGCAGTTTCCTCACAACACCCTCCTTTCAGTTAGGCCGATTTTGCACTATGCGGCTAATTTGTGAATTTGAATTCAAATTTCAACTCCAAAATTTCAGATACAATTTTTGTTATTATTATGTATATATTTATTCCAAACGAATTTAAAAAACGAATGTTGGAGCGTTTTTTTTTTTTGTACATTTGGGTCAAAATAGTAATAACGTTAAACAGATCATACCTCGTTCTGATAAACACACGTTCGCTGGTTAGTCCCTTCCAGTTTTCTCTCTCTCTCTCTTCATCTCGCTTATCGCGCATACGATGCATCGTGAGAAACGGATACACATACAACAAACAATGCGACTTACATCTGGTGTCCCAAAATACATCAAATACTACTCACCGGGGGGCCTGCGGAAATCCAACGGTGCATCTAGTAGCAATCATTCCCTCACAATGATAATGGACACTACGGAAGTTATCCTTGGACGTTGACTTCTTATCTTCGCATGCATTAACCCCACATTCACCTGTAATTCGGAAACCCACCCTCCCGATGGATATTATTAGCATACCTTGCCTCCTAACTTACGTTCTTAGGATCAATTGATGTCACTGATCGCGTAAGTGTCAGCACACCTCCGTTCCGATCCAGTGCACATCATGTCATGTTAGACCATTCTGGAGCACAATGCTTCAGCAGGTCAGGAATACAACCAACTGAATTCCCATTCACAATGAATATGGAATACCAGCTGATTGTTTCGCCGATACCGTGCACTTCATCAGCGGTGCTGACCACTGCGGCAAGTCACACACGGTACCGTATACTGGTGCGCAATATACCCCCTGCAATGCTCCGGATCATCGGCATCAGGACGATATTCGCTATATTAGAATAACTCCAACTCATCGATGATCCTCATTGCCAATAACATAAACAGGGTATACCGCGATACTACTTCTGCCAGAATATTGCCTTCTTTTGGCCAATACTCTGCAGCCACCCTCTAGGTCACACATCCCGTCGCCTCGACGCGTAACACAATTCCTCACGCGCTTTACCGACCGTTCTCAGTCTGCATCCCGAGAAAAACTGTCCTGCCTCTCTTAATATTTTACGTTCCCTCGGCTAGGCTTATCGTCAAAACATAAACAAACATCCCCTGATATACAGATATTTATTAAGCATTTTAAATTACAAGCTAACTCATTCCTTACAAATAATTTTGGCTACGACACGAAAGAGTTTATTTTGTTGGCTGTTTTTTTTTTTTTTTTCAAACGATTTTGTTAAAATAAGCCTTATTAATTTGGATTACAAAGCGTTATCTGAGATACAGTCTTTTCTTTCGTATTTGAACTTTTTCCTAAAGAACTTATACTACGTTAAACGGTGCGTAAAAAAGTCTGAGAGGTTAATCATGTCCAATTTCTGTCCCATTTACAAAGATACAATTTTTATGTATCCTGGGAAATCAAAGTTTAAAAATCTTGACAAAATATTATACATTGCTCATTACTTAACAACATCTAAACTCTTGGGGATGTAAAAGGAAAAAATTAGTCTTCAATGACTTTTTGCAATTCAAACTGCTGTAGTTTTTGATATTCTTATTTAGATGTCTGCTACCTACCTGTGTAGATAAGTAGTAGTTTAACACCGGAACGAAATTGATCCAGTGTTGCCAGCCGCTGCAGTGGGATGGGGAGGGGGTTCTCAGAAAACTAATACAAAGTTAATCGAATTGACAAAGATAACATTCGCTTATTCTAACGTCGAAGAAATCGTTCGACGAATTACGTTCTGTGCGCTTAACGCATAATAGCCGGTGAATTCCTCCGAAATGGAATTTACTTCGCGAGTATACGCAATTTTACGTGCACAAATGCGGCTACGTTAAATCCACCGTGAAGCAAAAATTAGGCAAACATAAAAGTATGATCTGTTCACGTAGCGTCGTTACGTCCGTTGATGGCGATGGAGGCGGCCGGCTACGGGGCGCTTCCGTGGACGATCAGCTTCCTCGGTGTGGATGCGTCGATTAGTAGTCGCGAGTTGCCACGAGAAACCAAAAGCGTAGGCCAACAGCCAAAACCAAATCCAAAACTTAGATCAAAAACCAAAACCAGGAGCCTATAAACGAGGGAAAAAAAACGAATATAAGGACCAGATCGAGAGAAACAGCACGTAAAACTTACCTAGTCGCGTCGGGCTAGGCTGACACAAACCACAAAAGAAACGCGGCTTTTTCGCCCCCAAATGGGCCAAACAAATTCGGCACACAGCCGTACAAATTCACTCTCACCTCCTCGATGAAGTGGACACAACTCTAAATTTTCCGCGAAGGAAACGTGCAGCTCACGGGACGAACAGAAAATTAATGAAACATTACTCTTCCCTCGGTCGGCAGAAAAGAACAAAATAAAAATCAAGAGAGAAACATTCGAATTTACCAATAGCTGATTTTCATGACATCAGCGGGAACCAATCAGAATAAAGGGCAAGGGTTACAGACATACGCATCGGTTTCAAGTGGGACTGTTTTCCGTAAGGCCCGGAACTCGATCATCCGTTAACATACGCGTCGCAAAATAAGACCATTTAAATTGGACAATTAAATGTCGCGTAAACACGATTTCGACACTAAGCAAGGATGGGGTTAATTCTTATAAAATGAACTTATTCGACTGATCTGGAGCTTTTAGCGAAAATATGTTAAAAAGAAAGTTTTGGGTGAATTACGTAGACGCGGAATGAACATTCCTACGCCTAATGGGGGAAACAAAACGAAGCGTGTTAAAAATAGATCGGAACGTTGAAATGAGGTACTATACAGGGTGCGTTCGTACACAGGCGGAAAATAAACCGTAACATGTCTTATTTATAAAAATTAAAGTAGTTTGTAATAATGCAAAAAGCTGTAATCCTAAGAAGGACACGCATAGTAAGAGAAGTGATAGAAGCAAGTCTCGTCTCCACAACATAAAATTGAAGAAAAACCACAAGTGGCCTGAATCTTGCCAAAAAGTCGATAATAAACTGAAGCTAGTTACTAAACCACATTCCAAACGATATTTTTTTATTCTCCTAAGCAGTATATTCAGTGTCATTAAATGACGCAAGTTTGGTAACACTGTATATATGTACAGTTGCGATCATAATTCATGACGCTCACAGAAAGCTTACAGAACATCGTACCCATCTCCTTTGCAACTATGAACGTCGAATACAATCAAATTTTACTTCTTAAAAGTGAATCTGGGATATCGTAAATTATTTTTTGCTTGGAAACCACAAATAAAATGTCCACGATGAGTTTTTTCTGTAAAGGTTATGTCATGAATTATGATCGCGACTGTACATATAATAACTTGTATAGAAATGAGATTGTAGTTATCATAAAATGATTTGTGTCCTTTAATTGTTGACTATTTTGTTGTTCGTTTTATAGTTCTACAAACAATGAATGTAGATTATTTTTTGACTTACAATTCAATTTTTTTTAAAGTTGTGTGTTTCTTGATAGTAATTTCAATATTAAACCCCACCAAGAGCAATAACTGTAGAAGGGTGAAGCTTGAAGCTAGTGCTGTTAACGGGGATAATCTTCAACGAGTATATAGATATATTAGCACGTGCATTTCCGACGTAAGTTTCCACGTACGTGTAGTTTGGCGTACCCGACCGGAAAAGGGAACGGTGGGCCGCAGAAACGCGAATCTAAATTCGGGGCGGGAGGGAGAGAGGGCAAGAACTTCCTGCATAGTTATGTGACACTTGGAAATATCTTCCCGTTGAAAATATTTAATTAAGATTCTGTTAATGGCGCTGAAATAAATGTTTGTCCTTCATTTCGCGAACAGGTCCCGCGCTCAGACAGATATTAGCTTCTTAATTTTCGGCGTTCCTCCGCGCACATATTTAATTAATTTTAATATGAGTCGACGATAATTATCCGAAAGTGGCGAAAATATGCCCGGAAATGTAATTCCCGCTTGGCTTAGTCGCTAACGAGCGATAATATTCACCTGTCACAGTTTTTGCTCACCCAAATAAACTATTGGAATTGTACTCTTTCTATCGTAGGTAAATTAAGCCGCATTCTTCGTTGTAGACGTCTGAACTTTTGCATAAAATATGCCCAGTTTTAAAGTTTTAGTGTAGAATTTGGGAACTGCCATGTTTACATATAATTTAAATTAATTTTTATGAAGCACAAATGCTTTTTTTTCATTTATTGATTTGTTGTTTGTTCGGAATCCCTTTTTAGAATCAATTGTTGATTGGTCATTACTTTGACTTTTCTCGTATTTAAGCTTCCTAAAAGCAAAACAAAACAGGAAATACGTAACTTAATATTCAGGTTATCATAGCGAATAATACGCGAAATTATCTGGAATTTACGGGCTCTGTATGTTCAACGTCACTGTACTCGGAAGTCCGTAAAGTCATTAAACTAAGACGGGTAAATGACAGGAATTGTCAAGTGAGTTGTAAACTAAACACAGGGACAATGCATAAATACTCTAAAGCACGTGGCTATCGTTAGGTTTATAAAGGTGATCCTTATTAAACCCCACAAAATAAAACTAATATAAAAAAATATAAAAACCTTATACAGGATACGGAATATTAAAGGTATAAAAATTGGCATGGTAAATGCAATTAGAATTTTTATTGTATTATTTAAAAATACATGAAAAACAGTTTAGTTTTGAAAACAAGAGACTGCAAAATGGACCGCCGCTCACCATCAACAGTTTTTGCTGTCCTAGCGTTTCGTGGTCTTTAGGATGATTTTCTCTTTAGTGCTGAACCTGTAACCCTAAAATTCGCAACTTCATTGATGGTAGTTCCTAAAGTTAGAGATGGAATTTGATTGTGTGAGGCTTTTAAGGAATCGATAAATCCGTTTTTGAATAAGGAACATTATTCCTTAACATCAGCCCGCTGACAAAATTACTATTTTGTGTTTTATATATCTAGGACATATCATATATGAGCAAGGTGTCAGACCAAGTGAAGAGATAAGGAGAGCAATTAACTTAGCACCAAAACCTAGAAATCAACGTGAACTAAAATCATACGGGGGATTATTAACCTATTATGTTCACTTAATGTCTAACACGTCATCATGTAAAATGGAAATGGACAGAAACAATCAATAAAGTTCTCGAAGAAAGTAAAAGATGTACGAGCCCTGCGTCAAAAGTTTTCGCCTATCTCTCTTTGGTAAAGAAAGGGAAAGTTAATCAATTACTCAGTGGAAGATTATTTCTCTAGAATAATAATAATAAATAAATAGAAATTACACATTTTAAATAAAAGTTTTTATATTTAAATTCTAATAAAGATTTTGTTTTCAAAAACAGCTATACTAGCTAGGCGAATACATTTGACGCAAGGCTCGTATATGTTCAGATAAAGCCTTAACTGGTTTTGACCCATCACAACCCTTATAATTAACGGGCGATGCCTCGCCGTTTCAGGTAGGCACATCATTGAAGGCGAACAATGGTCAATTAAACTTTGTCGCAAGCTGAGAAAAACTACAGTCAGTTAGAGAGGGAGAGGCTTCAGCTACTGTTTTAGGCTAAAAGAGTTTCACAATTATTTGCATGTAAGACATTCCGAACTTTTGGAACCAGTTCTGATAGCAGCAAGACTTCAGAGATGGGCTACCTTGTTATCAGCGTACGATTGTCAAATGAAATACCAAAAAGAATCAAAAATTGCTAATGCACGACTTCCTTTACCTATGATGAACTGGAGAATAAACGTAACTCTTATTCAACCAGCAGTTATTTTGTTTATTATATAGATATACAGGCTGATCTATGACGTCGGGGAAAAACTTCACCGGTTGATTCCTATTTTTAACGGAAGTGTAACCCTTCAAAGTTTATAACATGGAACGTCAATCAATCAAAGCAATAGCAGTAGGCTTATTTCGTATTTCATTTGTTAACTATGAAAACAAAAATTAGTATCTCAACATCGTCTTGAATTTGTAAATATTCAACATGTGATAAACTTTGAAGGGTTTCACTTCCGTTAAAAAGCATTATCGGACACATGTTTATTAGAAGCATTTTGTTTGAACTACTCATAGGAATCAACCGCTGAAGTTTTTCCCCGACGTAATAGATCACCCAGTATGTTAGAACTTTTAACTTCATTGGAAATAGCAGAAATTACTCTTAATAAGATCCAGTATTGAAACAAGCTTTTGAATATACGTACATACATACACAAAATGGTTGGCCGAGAGAAGCATTACATCCTGATGTTAACAAAATTCTTTCTGAAACATGAGAAAATAATAAGGGATGGAAATTGCTCGACAACACTTGAAGGTTTCCGCGGCCGTCGTCCATGTTTGCAGTGGCTTCCGGTTGAAACCGCGTCACATTGACTTCTTCTACTGCTGTTTGGCCCCACGGTAAGAAGTCCCTAAACAACTTCTTCGAATACCTATATTCTCAACATCCTGACATTCGCTTCACTTTGGAATATGAAACTGACGGCCACTTACCTTTCCTTGATATCTTAGTAAGCCGACACCCTAGCGGTAGATTAGGACATTCCGTGTATCGCAAACCGACTCATACTGATGCTATCTGAATGCACATTCACATCATCATCCTTCTCAAAAACAGTAGTCAGCCGTGCCTTTGCCCTATCAGAACCCTCTTTACTTCAAACTGAACTGAACCACGTAATAAAAGTCGTACTCAATAACAACTACAAGAAGCACGACATCCAAGGATCCATTTCTCGTCATCTCACCCCAATTTCTCCACGTTCTGAACCTGTTACACCTCCATTCGCTACAGCTTACCTACCTTATATTCACACCATAACAGATCGAATCGGCAAAATACTCAAACAACAGACCATCAAATCAATTTACTTACCCATGACGAAACTTTCAGACTGCCTACCCTCCACAAAAGATTACATCCCCTTACAATCCGAAGGTGTGTACCGAATTCCTTGTTACTGTGGGCGTGTATACATCGGTGAAACAAAACGGTCTGTTAGCACTCGTGTTTCTGAACATGAACGCTGTACTAGACTACTACAAACAACTGGCTCGGCCCTAGCTGAATACAAACTAGAAACCGGTCACCAAATCCTCTTCTCCGACACAAAACTTTTAGCTTGCTCATCTCATTTCTTCAATCGTAAAATGCGTGAAACCATAGAAATCCTGAAACATCCCAATAACCTGAACCGTGATACTGGCTTTTACCTCCACAATGCCTGGAAACATCTCATTAACGATCCGTCACGCCCCAACAGACCAATTCCCGGTCACCGTTCCGACCCACTACCCTCACCGATCACTATAAATACCACGACAACAGACTAGGGATACCGATGCCCGATAATTTTGTACCCGTTATTGGTACCCGGGTATTACCCGTTACCCGATAAGTACCCGGTTACCCGATACCCAATAACTATCTGCATATCCGATAAGTATTGAATAACAATTTAAAAATCTTTCAAAACAATATCCCAAGGAACTGATACTGCAAATAAATTATTTTTTAAAGAAAAAAAAACAAGAATAACGCTCCAAATACTTGTTTTATAATAATTTAAATTTAAAAGGAGGTCCTTGGTTGTCGGGCACTTACCGAGTATCGGGTAATTACCGGGTACCCGGGTAGTGATCGGGTAACGGGTATTCATAAAGGGGAACCGGTTCCAATTAAATAAAGGGATGACGACGGGTACCATTAGCAGCAGCAGCTCTGAGGAATTTCTTCTGCAATGGAGAACGAGACGTCGCGTCGGCAGTAGAAGAAGTCAACGTGATGCGGTTCCAACCGGAAGCCAATTCAAACATGCTCGACAACACATTGACCAGTGAGTACCAGAAAGTGTTACTCATAATTTATATTGATTAATTCATATACTATTGATTAATTTATATGCTAAATGGAAGGAAATGGCAAATATGCCTTCTACAAGTTTTAAAAACTGCAGCGAAACTGAATTCTATTTTTGGAGCCTACAAACTTACTAAAATTATTGTTTCTTGACCATTGAAAATTTTACTGCTCAAGATGGTATAAAATAGACACTTACTAACACCACCTTATCATTCATTGAATAATGGTGCTTCAGAAAGGGCAGTGTAGAATGTAAAAGCAGCTTTGAAGAAAATGTTCATGTGCTTGGAATCTTCAAATCTAATTTTACATTTATTAGATAATTGCATATAATAATTTGCATAGATAAGATACAGGTTGCAGTCTATCAGAACTTTTATTAGGCAGAAAACCAAGAAATTTGTTATCAATTCTTAAATTTAGTAGAAATTGTTGATAAGAAGAAACAAATTCAAGAAGTGAGAAGAAATATGTCTGTACTAAACGTGAAGTAAGTCCCACCATGGGAACCTAGTAAACTATACTAGGTTCCCATGGTGAGCGTTTAATTAGTTGTAACCCTGTATACGTCAAAATATGTAGATATAACAATTTCAGCAGTACTTTAATTTTATTAAGAATTTCATTGATATAAATATTCTGCAAATTTATTTCTAATTTCGATTGTTGACAAACTTGGACGTCTTGCCATTCTCCTAAGTGATCTTGAAGCACCACCGACCTCACGTCCTGTTTCTGTTCTCCATCTTCCGAGTATGATTTCCTCTTCTCTAATATTATCAGCAAACCAGGTGGAGTATACATGTGAAAAGAATTAATACTATTTCTTAAATAGTTATGCAACAAGCAACATGTCATCACGACTTGTGAACTTAGTGTGGGTTGTAGGGAAACAGGTTTTCTCAGAACTCGAAAAATCCAGATATTATACCAAAAGCGTTTTCTACTACAATGCTTTAATAAATTTTTTAGATTAGAGGAGTCTATGAAAAGTAAAACCTAAGTCGTAGCTTAAATGAAATTAACTTATGTCAAAATTGAAATGTCAAGATACATTTAACGATAGTAGAAAAAATCTTCCAGTTGAATACATAAGGCTTTGTTAAAACTCTTTAACATGATAACGACTAATTTCAAATGCCGTTGGATTGCTTACTGACCCACGACTATAGTGTTCAAGAGCGTTTAAACAACTAACAAATTTGACAAGGGTCAGGAAGCAAATGTCGGAATAAAAGTTTCGAATCAAGCTAAGAGTCTGATTTTGTTTTTCATAGCCTCCCCTTATCTAAAAAATATATTAACGCACTGTACAATACGAGCAGAGGATAGTTTTCTATTGAATTTTCTTTTTATATTCTCTTCTGGATGATCGCCGGGAAAGGGTTTCATTATTGTTTCATGTATTGGGAATGCATTATCAGCAACGAAAACATATGGCAAATTTATATTACCATTCTGAAGTGGAGCAGATTATGGTAGATTTAAATTATTCGTCTGAAGTCTTTTGTATAAAACGCTGTTTCTGAATATTCCTCCGTCGCTAATTCTCCCTTTGCATCCAATATCACAAAAGCTAGTAAAACAATATTCAAAGAATTTTCATAGTTGAAAAATTTGGAACCACTATGTATCGTTGCTAGTACCATGACATGTTTTCCGTCAATAGCTCCCAAACAGTGAGGGAAAATGTCTCAGAATTGGGCTTCTTTTTGTAACCCCTCATTTTCATTCACAGGTATCTAAAAAAAAAACAGATTTTATCGTAAATTTGTGATTTGTTTTACAATTAGTTATGTAAAAAAAAGTGGACACTTTTTTGTGTCCACTGTATTTAATATGTGCCTGCTCCAACTGAAGAAACTAAAGCATTTTCACTATTATAAGGAGTGATCTTTTCTAATCAAGTGACCTATGGAAATAAAATCGTGTGTCTTTGATTAGTTCAATATTTCAAATGCCATTTGAATTATTTATATCGCATTCCTACACAAAATGTAACTGCTGTTTTTATGTATTAAGTTTTTTTTAAATAAATTTGAATATCAAATCCCAAGTTCACATTTCTCACTTAAAAAAGGAAAACACGCGCCAAGAGCATATATGCCAGCTGCAGCAACGCAGTTTTTAAGGTTACTTTCGGTGCACATGATGAAACAGTTAAACTGCTGTTTTTGAATTAATTAAATCTAGAGCAATACAATGTATTGGAATAAAAGTTACATTTATTTTATTAATTTATGTTCAAACATTGTTAGTTAAAGATAACGACATCAAAAATGAAAAACTGGTTCATAGGTGCGTAAAATGTCTGCCGTACTCTTGTAAACACAAGCGAATTCTGCGTTTTAAATTGTTAATAACATTCGCTAGGATTACTGGATTATTATTTAACTGTTCGCAATGTAACAATAAACTCTTATAAACAAAGATTAAAATAAAAAAAAACATAGTGCCTAGACATAGCATTTGATTTACCAATATTCTGTTAATGAATTAAACTTACTGACAATTGTAAATAATTGAAATGAAACACAAAAAAATGAATTATTCAGTAACATACGATTTTCTTTCCATAGGTCACTTGATTAGAAAAGATATTGATTACAAAATATTGATTAGATATTGATTCTTTCTTTAAATAAATAATAAGTAATGAAATACATTTTTCTTACTTTTATCATATCCTTCAAAGTCATAATAATGGTGAGGCAGATTTCCCTTACTCTGTTGGAAATTACTTGGTGAGGCATTTTAAACAAATAATGTAGGCTTCTGTAACCAAAAATCGTAAAGTGATTGCCAAACGTATTTTTGCCGGAATAGCTTCTCGAAATCGAGTATCTTTTTCTGATATCAATGGTCCTACTTTATTCATAGTCCAGTCAATGAATGCCCAAAAGGGGGTTGTAGAGGACATGGAGGGAGGGAGAATTTTTCTCTTCAGGAATGTGTTGGGGGTAGTTAGGAGGAAACATACTAAAAGTCCCCACCCTTACCCATGCCGCTTCAGGGGAGCAGAAGCTCCCTTTTTTCGGTTTTTCGCTTATAACTCGGAAACTGTGCGTCGTACGAAAAAAGTATTCATTACGAAATTAAAGATAATTAAATTTCCTACAAAAATGTTTATATTCATTTTCTTCCTATGTGTTATAGTTTCCGAGATATTCGCCAGCGAAAATCGATAATTTTCGAAAAACTTTTTTTGCCTCACATTTTTTGTCAATCTTGTCTTTCTAATTCCTCAGCCTTTTGTTTTACAGATTAGTCGTCAAAAAGAAAGTTGCAGAGCATTAAGTGTCCTTCAAGAAATATATACATATAGTGCTGCTGGGTCTTTGGTCAGCACCGGAGCTAGATAATTTGCCTTATGCTCCCAACCGCACAACTCGGGTGGTAGTTGGTTTCCCAACCAGAACTGCACCTGATGAAATGTGCGAAATCAATGCTCTTTTGTTGCTCCCTCGCTTGGTGGAAGTGATGAGAGATCTGGTTGGATATTTGCTACGGATTTCAAAAACGAATGGTATCGGTAGGTGTTCAGGGAGCTCTCCTTTGCTGGGGCGCCGAACCATTTTAACGTGCATACCTACTCGTCCAGCTTCTTCAACATCAACATGCGAGGAGGAGGGGGTGTGGAACACTTCGGTTTGGTGAGGTGTATCCATCAAAAACAACTGGGCATCTCCTCACTGGATAGTGGGTCTTGACGAATTTCACGTATCCATCACAAATTGCAGAAACTGAGGATCCCCTTTGCCAGATGACTTTATGTACGAGTATGAGAAATCCCCCATCCATAACGACATCAAAACTTAGCTCTGGTTTGTTGGTTTAAATAGCTTCAACAGGGCAGATTTTTTGGTTTTTCTCATACCACCTTCAGAAAACTTCAAATTGCTGTAACTTTAGACCTGTTGAAGATAAATTAGTAAATATTTAAGTTTTTTGAAGGACACTTAATGCTCTACAACTTTCTTTTGGACGACTAACCAGTAAAACAAAAGGCTGAGGAATTAGGAGGATAAGATTAGAAGTATCGTAAATTATCTTTGTTTTTTCTCGGCTTTTGCATCTGGAAGCTCGCCCATTAAAAGATTACGTCTTCATGTACTTATGAGTGCGATTTGCAACAACTACTGTCGTGATATGGTGAGGACACTGCCGATAATATGTTGACGGCGACTATTCTGTTAAGATAACAGTATAAATCAAATGAAGTCATGTCTTTACGTTTTCGCAGCCGTCCAGTGCCGAATTGGAGCTGGAACTCAATGAAATTCATTGAACCAGTGCTGGAATCTTCGGTCGTTCTTCGGCAATAATTCGTCGAACGTCCGGGGCGGCCGTTTCGTTCCGTTTTAATAAACCGTGATATATTTCCAAGCGAAAGTAATTACTGCTAAGAATTTCATATCGCGTCTCACCTACCTTTACCTACGTACCACGTTTACGTAGCTCCTTCTAAATTACAATAACTGTCGGAAACGTTAGCACTCATCGCCGTTCCTATTTCGAGGGGAACGCCTCGTCTCATTACATACACGTCTGCTTATATGGATCCGCTTCTCGTTCTCCGCCGCAGCTTGACAAATAGGTGTCACGCAAAAATAAATAAATCCCATAATAAATCTCCGCCGCCGTTCTTATTAACATTTCGCATTACCGCCTCTAATGGCGTAATTTCGCCGAGGCGGCGAAAAACTCGCGATAAATAATAAATACGTTTTGGGCGAGTTCGAAAGGGAAAATTTATTCATCAAACCAGAGTGACGTGAATTTTGATTGATAAGAAGAACGAGATTTCGTCGCTTTCTTAAATTCTTCTCTACTTTGTTATATTCGAGGGGGTTTACAACAGCGAACAAATGATTTCACACCAATAAAGAAATCGGCGTTTGAAAAAAGTTTCAGTTTGTTTTTTTACTTAGGTAAAGATTAACAAGAAGATGAACATTTTCAATTGGTAATGCTCTCTACAAGTTGATTATTCCATTTGCGTGTTCAATCGCGGCGCGAGTCTAATTTTAGTTGCATATTTACATCTAAACAGATGCATTAACGCCTCGTACGTCAACTAAGTTAACTCATCCAACTTCGGCCAAACCGCGTCGCGGCGGAGGCGACGCTCTGAGCTAGAATATCAGTCATGCAGTTCGGAAGCGTCCACACATCATTGGATCATAATAAAGGGCCGACGCGAAAGGATATCGGACTCGGTGAACTTCTAAGAACTTCAAAAATAACTATCGCCGAAGTTGAATTGAAATTCTGCGCGAAATTTTGACAAATTACTCTCTTATCGCCGCGCTTAGACGAAGATCCGCTTCCTCTATGATTGTTTCGCTTTGTAAGAATTGGCGGAAAATAAATGCCCGAAGTGCATCGGAAAGAATTTTAGTTAACGTACAAAACTGATGTAGTTTTCTTTTACTAGTTAAACCAAACACTGAACGAAGTTCTACAACGTAATTTAAAAAAAAAAGTATATTTAGAAGAGATTACGTTGAGACGTAACAGAGCAAATGATAATGATTTAAATTACTTGTTTATATACGTAATTTCTTTATTTTTAATATTTCGAAAGAACGCTCGAGCAGGTAAATTTTGTTCTTAAAAAGCACACATTTTCAAGCGAAAATCAATTTTTGAGTCATTTGTTTTGGAGTAATGACGTCAGCGACATTTTTTAAAAATAGCAACCCCCGATTTTTTTTCTTGATTCTGATAGCTTATTGAATTCTATATTCAACCACATCAAAAGTTTATTATATTTTATGGGAAAGATTTTGAGAAAAAAATTATTGAAAATGAATGAATCATCTACTCCCTACAAATGAAGTAGGCGTGACATTTTCCACAAAACCAAAATGATACCTAACTTGTCATTCTTGGCATTTAAACAAAGTCTTTTCAAGTCGAATAATCATGGTTCGTCATTTAACCGAAAATTAAATTATTATTATTATTTCATTTCATTTTCAATATTTTTTTTCTCAAAATGTTTCCCATAAAACATATTAAATTTTTGATGCGGTTGGATAGAGAATTTTCGAAATGTCAAAAATGAAGAAATTACGAATTCTATTCCATACTTTAGAGGCTCACTGTATATTAAATTAGTAGAATTAATAGCATCAGCACTACGAGTAATAGCATTAAAATACAAGAACGATGCTTGTTGTTTAATTTAAAGTTCAATGAATGTATAATTGGACGCAGAGAAAAGTAAACGACTTCGAAGTAAGTTTTTTGCATTTTTTAATATTATGAAACCGTTTCTATACTGACATTAAATTTTGATTACTTACTTATTTATTGTTTATTTTAATTTAAATACCAAAATCTTAGCATTAATACAAATGACATAATCTATGTATTGTATACAAGCTGTTCAATGAAGGTGCACCAAACTCGGTATGTCGGTAGATATCGACAAAAGAAATAAAAGTTTCGTATAAGTTTTTTTTAACGAAGAGATTTTCAGAAAACCGAAGGGAAAGAGAATCGTATATTTCTAAAACCTACCGTAAATAGTGTGGAACGGAATCTTTAAGCGGAGGACATATGTATATACGCGGTAAGAGCGGTAGTGGTAGCAACGGTGGCAGTGGCGTTTTTCTACAGAACACACTTACGCGGTGGCGGTAGCACAGCGGTGACTGCCGATGTCAATATCAATTTATTGGTCTGTGTGCAAGTTGTATTTTCTTACAATGAATTTTGAAGAAGAGGCTTTGCTTCTTGCAATATTAAATGAAGATGAAGAACAGGAAATACAATTCGAGAAGAGGTATGTATACAGTGAGCCTCTAAAGTATGGAATAAAATTCGTAATTTTTTTTTTGACATTTAAAAAACGCTCGAACAGGTAAAATAGCAAGCACCAATTTTTTTTCTTGATTCTGATAGCTCCTTGAATTCTCTATCCAATCACATCAAGAATTTCTTATGTTTTATGGGGAAAATTTTGAGAAAAAAATTCTTGAAAATGAATGAATCATCTACTACCTACAAATGAAGTAGGCGTGACATTGTCAACAAAATCAAAATGATACCTACAATAAAAGAAGACTTGTCATTCTTGTCATTTAAACAAAGTCTTTTCAAGTCGAGTAATCATGGTTCGTCATTTAACCGAAAATTAAATTATTATTACTATTTCATTTCATTTTCAATAATTTTTTTCTCCAAATTTTTCCCATAAAATATAATAAATTTTTGATATGGTTAGATAGAGAATTCAATGAACTATCAGAATCAAGATAAAAAATTGGGGGTTGCTATTTAAAAAAAATGTCGATGACATAATTACTCGAAAACAAATGACAAAATTGATTTTTACTTGAAAATATGTGCTTTTTAAAAACAAAATTTACCTGTCCGAGCGTTTTTTCGAAATGTCAAAAATAGAGAAATTACGAATTTTATTCCATACTTTAGAGGCTCACTGTATATTTAATTTTTGAAATTTGTAATATTAAATTATAATTTATTTAATTTCTTTATTAAGGCAAAAAGAGAGAAATATCTGGGTACATGAAATTAATCAACAACGAAAACAAGAAGGTGAATTCCATTCTTTGTATAAACAGCTTAGATTGGATGAACAAAGAGTTTACATGTATTTCAGAATGGATTTTGCGTTTTTTGATGAATTATTGCTTCTCATAGAAGAAGACAAAAAAGGAGTATAGCAAATTCAGAGAGCCAATTGAACCCATAGAGCGTAAGGTACAATAATTTCTTTAATTATTTATTAGCAATTTATTACAAGTTTCATTGACAAATAACTCTTAAAACTAAAATTCACTGTATTTATGAGCCACTAAAATTTTCATAACATGATTGAGCTGATAGAGAGGACTCCATTTGAGATACAGAAGGTGGATTATCGTAGTATTGTGGGCTACCAATATTGAAATTAGAACATGAGGCAGTATTAGACAAAGAAGTCAAATTTTCTGGAGTTTTTTCAATTCCTTCATTTTCCATTTCCATTAGTTGCTCTAGCTCTGCGTTCATAAGTAGCTTCGCGATTTGGTACTTAATTATTGTTTGCCGTCTAGGTGTTAATTTTTTCACTGTTGCAGCATATCCAATAAAAGTTTTGTCAATTTCGTTCAATTTTTCGTGTTGCGATTGTCTTGTTTTAAGGATATTTATTATTTTTTCAACGCCAGTTGAAGGTGAAGAACGAATATTTTCTGCTATTTTTCTTTTCTTTGTACCACTGTTAGAAGTACTACATGGAGTTAAGTTATTTCGTTGTTCTTTAGTGTTGGCTCTGGATCAACAGATATAGGGGATGGTATTGCTTGAACTTCAGAGATCTCTGCATCATTGTTTGTGTTACTTTCATTGTCATTCAACCGTAGAGGGTCAAGTGATGTAATCGGCGGACAAGATATATTGGAATGCGTCTGTGCAAATCTGATGAAAGGTCGAAACGATTCCATCTGGCATGCCCATGGCCATTTTTTTATATCGACAAATAAATTTTCTCTCCTGCCCAGTATGGGTCTTTTCTGATTTAAGATACTTTGAATAATTATCCCTTAAATTTTTCCACTTCTTTCTGAGACCATCTCCTGCAATAAAGAAATTTCAGTCAAGATTTTTTGTTTCAGATTTTTAGCAACTGGAGATTCATATAAAACAATTGGCTGTAGTTTCCGTATGGGATTTTCCACTGTATCTGCACTAGTAACAGACGTATGTGTCGCAATTTGGAACAGATTACAACAAATTTATATGCCTGACCCAACGACAGAAATATGGGAAAAATCTATTTCCGGTTTTAATGATATCTGGCAATTTCCTAATTGCCTCGGTAGCATAGACGGAAAACATGTTACTATTAAATGTCCACCAAATAGTGGTTCACTGCATTATTCCTACTTGAACAAATTTTCTATAGATTTAATGGCTATTGTGGACCCGGCATATAAATTTCTTGGCATAGACATAGGTGATTACGGAAAAAATAGCGATGGAGGAATATTTGAAGTATCAAATATGGGCAAAAGATTTGCAAATGGAACATTCAACACGCCAAGAGATAAATGTTTTCCTAAACAAAATGAAGCACTGCCCTGCGTTCTCATTGGCGACGAAGCTTTTACATTGAGTTCATACTTAATGAGACCGTTTCCATACAGACAAATGCGTCACGACATCGGAAAAGAAAAGTTTAATTATCATCTATGTAGAGCCCGGCGGGTTGTCGAAAATGCATTTGGCATGTTGGTTCATAAATGGCGCGTATTTTTGAGACCTCTAGAAGTGAAAATAGAAACTGCTATAAGTATAGTGAAAGCAGCATGTGTTTTACACAATTTCATACGATCAAGAAAATCTAACCAAACACTTCAGAATTTGATAGATATTGAAGAAATACCTGTAGAGGGGTTACTAACTAATTTACCAGTAGATGGAAGAAGAGCAACAAATTATGCGTTCCAGCTACGCGAGAAATTTGTTGATTATTTTAGTAACATTTAGTTAGTATTAGGTAGTTATATTTACTTATTAAAAAAATAAATATGTAAATACAATTACTCTAATTATTCAAGGTGGTCCAAAAGTAATAGGTCACAGAGCAATAGTGCAATAGATTTAGCTAAACTCACATAATCCAAAAGTTGATAATAGAGAAGATAGAAGGCGTTAAAATTAAATTTTTTATTTCAATTTTCTTCAATAATTCTTACAGTTTTAAACATATTGCCTTAAAAATTGACATGTGGGGATTTCTTGGGACGAAAAATAATAATAAAGCCTTAATTTTGATGTAACTGATAGAGGGCGCTACGTACAGTATCATTCTAACTTTTAAAATGCTCTAACTTTTTTGTGAGTAAACTTATGGAACCTTTAACAAGAAATTGTTAATCTCCCACCTTTTCTAAACCAATTAGATATATGTTCTACAGCGCCAAAGTTAACCGTTTTTGAGATATTTGCTATTTTAGCTTTGAATGCAACGTGGTTTTTACGGTAGTATACGTGTTTTCTTAAAAGGAAAATGAAAAAAAATCTAAACTCTTTCGTAGTGTTTTGTAATGACGTTATATTGTTTACGAAATACTTTTTATAACCAAACCATTATTTCTCGAACAGGACAAAATCGAACAAAACTATCGTAAAAACCACGTTGTATTCGAGCTAAAATAGCAAATATCTCGAAAACGGTTAACTTTAACGCTATTGAACAGGTATAGCTAACTGATTTCGAAAAGATGGGAGAATAACAATTTTTTGTTAAAAGTTCTATAAGTCTACTTAAAAAAAGTTAGAGCATTTTAAAAGCAAGTATGATACTTTACGTGGCGCCTTCTATCTACTACATCACAATTAAGCCCATATTATTATTTCTCGTTCCAGAAAAACCCAATATGTTAATTGTTACGGCAATATGTCAAAAACCTTAAGAATTATTCAAGAAAAATTAAATAAAAATGTTGATTTTAACGCCCTATATCTCCTTTATTATCAACTTTTGGATTGCGTTGAGTTAAATCGCAATATTTTGGTGTCAACAATTCACTGTTGCTTTGTGTCCCATTACTTTAAGACCACCTTGTTTATTTGTTTTTTGTGTCGCTAAAGCAAAGTCGGCTAATCAGTATGCATCTATCTGCATAACCAAGTTTTTACAATAAATTTGATTATGGAAGAAACCATTTGAATAAAATAGTTTTGAAAATAATACTTATCGTCTATTCCCTCTATGTTCAGAATATTCGCAATTTCGTCCCACTTTTTGTTTTTAAATCTAAAGTTTTTGTACTGAGCATGAGGATATGTCATATAAAACTGGAAACTTTTTCACATTTTCAATTAAACTTTCCGTAAAATTGAAATTTTCACTTGCCATTGTCAATTTGTTTTGTGAAATGCAACAAGCAGTATCTGACCGCCACCGTTACTACGAACACAGCACAGACGCTCGTACCGCAAGACATGCAGCGACAAGTGTGCAAGTACGCATTTGTTTCAACGGGTCGAATCTGACCGCCACCGCCACCGCTGCTACTGCTACCTCTCTTACCGCCTATATATATCCTCCGCTTTAACCTTCGTCAAAAGAATCGGTTTATTGTTTTATGGCTTCATAAAATGTCGCCTCAGATGATGTGATGAAACACATTTAGTCTGTTCTGGTTATTGAATTATTTTTAGATTTTAATAAAGAGGAACGTTGAAAGCGAAGTATAATTTGCGCGAATTTGATGTAGTTTGTAACTTTCATTTTTAACAGTTTATTGGTGTATGTATTTTGTTTGTTTATGTGTTGTCATACGTGTTTGCGATGGGCGATTTTACGTTTCAAGAATATGGAGACATGCACCTTTTATACGGAGAATGTCGAGGAAAGGCGCGATTAGCAGCACGTCTCGGTGCGGAAAAGTTTCCTGATCATCAACGAAATCCGCATTATCTAACGTTTATCAGAATAGCTCAAAATGCATATTCTTTCAATGTTATCACCTTTAACACGGTCAAGGGCACAATTAAATGCCGCTCATAAATTCTTTCGTTTACGATAGATATTTATTGTCTTCTTGTATCTGTGTGACATTCATGAAATAATTTAAATCGCGCCTCTTGTTTCACGGCTACAGTATTTCTGAAAACATCGACTCAAAATAATGCAAATTTCAACTTGCTTCAGATTGTAAAATTATATTAAGATATTTTGTTTCAAAAAATGTCAGTAAAGTGTCCCCTAAGATTGGTGCATCTTCGTTGAAACATCATGTATAATAAGAGAGCCGCGGCATTTTTGTATCTACAACATATATATTTTCATATATATATTTTTTTTAATATTAGGATATTAACCCGTTAGTAACTGTAATTTAAAGTAAAGTTCAAAAGTTCTTTAAGCTAATGAATTTGACAATTTTTCAGAAATATATTTAACCCAACCCAGTAGTGTAATTTTCATGGTTTTAGTACGTATTATCACTTTAAATAGTGATATCCTTGGTTGTTCTTGGCCTTCCTCAATCTGCTGCAGTATATTTAAAACAATTCAATAAATTTTTTATTCAATTACAAAGAAAAATTAATAACATAAAAATATATATATGTCTTTCCGATAGTCTACGATTAATGTGTGTAAATATTTCCTTTATCTAAGAATTGTCGATTTCTCTATGGATACAGGATCACACCTAATTAAAGAGCAACTAGGGGATCTCATAAATACAGAGACGATTAATTACAAAAAATAGAGATAGAGTTGATTCTTTTGCATATTTTGTAAACCCTAAAATAGCGCAACATTTTTTTTAAATTCAACCATTTTTGTATCTCTTACATCACAAACTCTTTTAAACGGACACTAAATGGCGCACAAACACTTAACGTTTCGCAGTCGTTTGACAGCTTCGTCGAACGACTGCGAAACGTTAAGTGTTTGTGCGCCATTTAGTGTCCGTCTAAAAGAGTTTGTGATACAATTTTCATCGGACAAGAACCAGCTTTAAGTATTTCTTACAGTTTACGAAATCTATCGGGTTTTGCATAATGGATTTTATGGTCAAATCAATTGCACAAAATTGGATTTATATTAATTTTGAATAAGGGAAGGTAGAGGACTAATCACACAAAAACTGAAGTATCTGTATCTGAGTGTCTGAAAACGGCAGATAAAGAATTTCTTTTCCTACTCTCAACATTTTCTAATTATTGTCGATAGGTAGATGAAGACCTAATAATTTTCGATATCCTATCGAAGAACTTGGAACCTTTTTTTAATTAGTCTCTTACGCGACACGCGTCCACGATTTGCTACTTACACTCTTTTTGTTTTCACGTGCTCAGGATGGTCTACCAGATTTTTTTTATCCTTGTTGGTGTTAAGTGATGTTTCATTCAAAATTGAAACGAGACGAAAATTATTTATTTGCTCGACTCATAACTATGCATAAATGTTGAGTCTACCTGTATAATCCCGTGATTCCTCCCCTCGCCCGCCTTCCAAAAACGCTAAAGTGCAGAAATCAGCTCATGCTGTCCGTTTTTTTTTTTTGGGGGGACTGTTGTGGCATAACCCTAACCTGTCTTCCGAAGGGTGAGACCATCACCAGTGCCTTAGCACTGCATTCTTGTGCAGAAATTTCGATATGTGGTGAAGAAAAACGCCGTGGTATGATCGGCAAAGGTATCCGTTTACTAAAAATAATACACCAGAACATTCTGATCAAGCTAGATGTGAAATTTAATTCCAGCGACTTCTTTCCTGAAATGAAGAAGTTCTTCGGGGTCGGCGAACTGACGACACAAATGTCATTCTGAAAGTGGAACAATAGTTTTCAAGGCAATCGCAGGACTTCTACAATAATGGATTGCGTAAGTTCAAAAAACGTTGGCGGAAAAAGCGCTAATATGTGGAGAAGACTCCATACCACATTTAAGTTTTTCACTTGTTCTATTTATGGTGATGAATAAAACCTTACGACACCCCATCATATAATTCAAATTAACAGTTTGATTTTACTTTTGTCAACAGGCGGATCATTCCGAATTTTTCCATCGGTCCTCTTATTTTTTTTTATCTGTGGTCGTTGCCCAAAAGTAAGATTTTTGGTTTAATAAACAAAGAGGGTTTTAAAACCAGCGGGCAGTATACCAGAAATAAAATTAATGAAGCGGCACCTATAAAAACATAAGCTATGCATTCTGAAGCTGAAAAATGGAAAACTGAGGAAAACCGACGAAATTCTTGTCAAGGAAAGAAGAAGATGATGACGAAAGTTTGGAAGCTCTTTGAACATTGCTGTTTAATTTTAAAAATTATGTCTTTGTTTATTGGTAAAACAAAAAAAGAAATACTGCAGTGCAGAAGAAAGCCAATATTAGGTCTGATTGTTATCCTCCACTGATGTACACTAGTGTACGCTTTTTTAAGTGAAATATGCTTTAATGCAACCTGAAATTCTTTGATAATGCATCAATACGAATCATACTCATTCATTCCTGATTGATACTAACACACCACACAAACCTTTCAGGTTGCATTAAAGCGTATTTCATAAAAAAATTGTACACTAGTGTACACCAATGCAGGATAACAAACAGACCTATTATTATAATATTATGGTATAAGTTTCAAGATAATTTTGCATATGCTAACGACACGTTATGAAATGTATTAAAATAAAGGCGAAGTATAAGGTGCAGGCATTGGTGGAGTAATACAGCGATAAAAAACGCTAGTAACATTAGTGTTGAAATAAAAGTTAACAATTGATTGCAGTTATACTCCATTTTTTTAGTAGTGAACTTAGGTTGCTTTAATACAATTTGGATGGTTTACTCATTCATAATTGAGTTGAAAATAGCTAGCCTTCGTAAAATCACCGTGTTGAGACTTTGTAAGAATAGTCTCATGCAATGAGACTTAAAATGAGTTTTTTTTTCTTGAGCTCAAGGTGTTCTCGAGAGCATTCAAACTAGGCGCAACAGTATAGTAATAGATAAATATTTTTCTGTTGCTACACAGAAATGTTTATGTGTAGCAACAGAAATATTTTTATGTTTCGTCTAGTCGATGTTATGTAAATTACATCTCTTGAGACATCTCTGTGTATCTACAGATTTAAGTTAGTGTGCGTACGCAGCAGAATGATGACTCGTATAGTCGTGTGCAGCTTAAGTGCAACAGCTTGACAGTTCTGTGAACCTTATACCCCAAAGTTTTAAGGGTGAGGTTTGCGTGCAGGAGGTGCGCGGGACTGTACATTGTACTAATATGTCACCTCATTCGAACATGTGCCAGTATAAAAATGATCAGTTCTCAATCAACGCTAGTATTAAAGTTTATCTTAACATTTATATTGCAACATTCTACGTTGATGAAATTATAATTAAACGCGTTGTGTTAATGCTCATAGCCGTGTTTTTTAATAAGTAAGGCAGGGAAGATAACGTAAAAATATTTATTACAAATTATTTACAATAAACTTTTTTTGTTCACACAGCATACATTTATTCTTGTTATTGTATTTGATTAGTTTAGTTTTACCGACAGTTGTATTTGTTACTATAGTCTTTGCTCAAATGATATTGATTTTGAAAGTATGTGAGTATTAAAAAGACTTGGCTTTTTCAACACGCGGTATATTCCTCCCTATGTGGATAACTATGTGGATAACTAAATTTTACATTGTAAGTAATCTTTAGAATATAAGTTCCTAAAATTGAAGGAATCTGAATGCAAAATTTTCCTTTTTTTAGGGGATATTACATCACGAAAAAGTAATAAAAATTTGACAAACAATCTCTAGCAGAAAACTGAAATACAATTTCGTACTAGCGCAGAACATGAGAAATAAAAGTTAGCAACTACGATCGAATAGCCTATATGTTCCGGACGGATGAATACGAATCATAGCGGTCGGGTCGGATACATGATGATGACGATTGCTATTATGTCAAAAGCGCGCCCAAGAATCCTTTTTCAATGTTCCACGGCGAACTTTTACGTTATATTACAGATATCCACTTAATAATATTAAGGTTCAAAAGTCGTATAAATTCTGTATCCTCATATTTCTTGTGAACTGCACGCCGCGTGATATTTAGTGCACTTTCGGATCTATTATCGTGATAAATGCACGAATGGTTATGCATGTATGTGCGATGCGGTCCGGGGAGATTTATAACTTAGATTTAGTCACAAACAAAAATTTATACCTTGACTAAGGTACTCGTATACGTACGTATAAATGAAAGATTACAAAATGTTTCGATCTATTTCATGCAAAAAAAATTCACATCTTTTGGAACAGAAATTCGCACTCGTAGAGAACAGACAAAAATTGTTGCTCGCTGTCTGAATTTCGTTAATAACGGAATAATAATTAGACGGAGTAGACTTTCCCGTCGTAATTTGAGACTTGGCGAAACTTAATGAATAAGTTCCCACTTACTTGACGGCGGACTGAAAAAGGGTTTCGAGATGGCGGTGCTGTTACCGCGAGCGACATGTACATACTTCGGAAAGACCTACAAAAACCTTTCGCTTCATTAGCGAGTAAACAAAAACCGTCTTTGTTGTTTTAAACTGTTGTGCGTATCGTGATGTGTTAAAAAAGAATCAAATTTGAAGAGGTCGAGACTCTTGAATCGCTGGAATTATAAGTCCGTTCTTTATTTCGAAGAAGCAAAAAATATAATTAAACTTCACAAAGGTGAAGCGCGAGTAGTAGAGAAACAAAAATTGCAGTTACAATTATAAGCAAAAATTAAATTAATAAATTACCCGCCCCCCTACTGCCCCCCCTCTTCATACTTCTCGTACTGTCGTGTCTTTGTCGCGTTAAAATATATGCTGATCTTATCTTAAGCGGCGCCGTTCTTTTTACATACAGAGTGTTATCGAATTGAGTGGAACGGTGGTAGCTTGAATCAAGACGATCAAAAATTGTTATATAATATACAGGGTGAGTTTTTTATCTTGAGACAACGCAATATCTCGAAAACAACACATCGAATCAAAAAACGTTGTGAATTCAATTTGCTCGTCCCGAAGGGGCCTATCCAATGATACCAATCGCAAATCCCCACCCCCTTCTCCAGCGGGTGGAGCTGGGGGCAACTTTCAAATCGCAAATAGGAACCACCATTTTTTATTGCAGATTCGGATTCTACGCCTCAAATTACGTAGGATTTGTTCAAGTCTTTGTTTTGGATTCCTGACAGATGGCGTTGAATTTTTGCAAGACCTACTTTTAGCGTTACCCAGGTACAACGTCGTGGACGTAGTAGGTTTCTGTTCCCATCGGGGTGCTTGTGAGTCGCCTCGCTTCTCACCATCGATGTGCTTGTTTTAGGTGACTCCCCTCGCCTCTCACCATCGGGGTGCTTGTTTGAGGCGAGTCCCCTCGGCTCTCACCATCGAGGTGCTTGTTTTAGGTGAGTCCCCTCGCTCTTACCATCGGGGTGCTTGTTTTAGGTGAATACCCTCGCCTCTCACCATCGGGATGCTTGTTTGAGGTCAGTCCCCTCGCCTCTCACCATCGGGGTGCTTGTTTTAGGTGAGTCCCATCGCTCTTACCATCGGGGTGCTTGTTTTAGGTGAGTCCCCTCGCCTCTCACCATCGGGGTGCTTCTTTTAGGTGAGTCCCCTCGCCTCTCATCATCGTGATGCTTATTTGTAATATTTCGAGACGAGTTCCAAAGATATTGGCAGCGCGGCGTTCAAAAAGCGACAATTTTAATTTAATTTTAATAACTTGTGCTATTATTATTTTGATAAAATATTTAACATACAAGTTACGTCTTTTTTCCTGTAAAATCCAAATCTGCAATAAAAAATGCGGGTTCCCATTTGAGATTTGAAAATTGCCCCCAGCCCCACCCACTGAGGGTGGAGGTGGGGATCGCTATTGGTATCATTAGGTAGCCCCCTTCGGGTCGAACAAATTGTATTCACAACGTTTTTTGATCCGATGCGTAGTTTTCAAGATATGGCGTTGTCTCAAGATAAAAAACTCACCCTGTATATTATGGATTCACGGATTTTACGATTGAAAAAATGAGATGTGCGGACTAGAAGTTTTGTGTCGGAAAATAGAATTTGGTGACCGGTTTCTAGTTTATGTTCAGCTAGTCTAGTCTAGTACAACGTTCATGTTCAGAAACACGAGTGCTAACAGATCGTTTTGTTTCACCGATGTATACACACCCACAGGAATATAGAATTCGATGCACACCTTCGGATTGTAAGGGGATATGATCTTTTGTGGAGGGTAGGCAGTCTGAAAGTTTCGTCATGGGTTGATGTTCTGTTGTTTGAGAATTTTGCGATTCGATCTGTTATGGTGTGGATATAAGGTAGGTAATCTGTAGCGACCGGAGATATATCAGGTTCAGGACGTGGTGGAATTGGGGTGAGATGACGAGAAATGGATCTTTGGATGTCGTGTTTTTTGTAGTTGTTATTGAGTGGGACTTTTATTACGTGGTTCAGTTCAGTTTGAAGTGAAGAGGATTCTGATAGGGCAAAGGCACCGCTGACTAGTGAGTTAATGACTGAGAGAATGATGATGATGGTGTGAATATGCATTCAGATAGCGATCAGTAAGGGTCGGTTTGCGATACACAGAGTGTTCTAATCCACCGTTCGGGAGGCGGCTTACTAAGATATCAAGGAAAAGTAAGTGACCATCAGTTTAGTATTCCAAACTGAAGCGAACGTCACGATGTTGGGAATTTAGGTGTTCAAAAAAGTTGTTTAGGGATTGCTTACCGCGTGACCAAATTGCAAAAACATCATCAACATATCTGAACCAACACTTGCGTTTAAGTGGGAAAGAAGAAAGGGCTTGTTGCTCGAATGCCTCCATAAAAATGTTTGCTACTATTGGGGAGAGAGGAGAATCTACGGTTGCGCCTGAGACCTGTTCGTAATATTGATCACGGAACATGAAATAAGTTGAGGTTAAACAACATTCTATTAACGTAATTAAGTCTTCGGGTTGGTTATGGGATCTGAACAGTTGTTGGATGATTGTGACGGTGTCGGGAATTGGGACTTTGGTGAAAAGAGGTTCTACATCGAACTGACCAGAAATTCCTGAGGGTCTAAGGATATCTCGTGAATTTCTTGGACGAAGTGCTGGGAAGAAGGTCTCACTATTACCTGCAAACGGTTTGAGAGTCTGCTCTAGATATTTGGAGACTTTGCAGGTTGGTGAGTTAATTGCGCTGACCGTGCGATGTAAAGATGTATCCGGTTTTGTGGATTTTAGGGAGACCGTAAAGTCTGGGAATTTTGGAGTCACGTGGGATCAAGACTTTTTGTGTTTCTGGAGGAATAGAAGAAGATTGTATTATGGCCGTTACGGTATGTTCTAGACGTGAGGTTGGATTGCGTCGCAAGGGTTGGTAGGCAGGGTCGTCTAATACGGTGTGGATTTTCTGGCCCTATTCTGCGCCGTCCAAAACTACAGTGACATTTCCTTTGTCTGCGGAGAGTATGACTATGTCTGGGTTATTTTTCAGGGTTTTGAGGACTTAAAATTCAGTTTGGTTTAGGGGGTTTGGCTGCTTTTAGAGATTTGGAAGTTCCGTGGCGAATAGGATCTGCAATGTGGGAAGGAAGTTTGATAAGGGCGGATTCAATTCCAGCTATGATGTCATCAGTGGGTATCGTTTTTGTGATGGTAGTGAAATTAGGGCTTTTAGAGAAAACGTTTTCGGTTAAAGAGCAGCGAGATTTGTTTATCACAGTATGTGTTAAGGAATGAGATTCAAGATGACGATTGGGTAGTTCTTTGGAAGCTAACTGATTGAATTTACGGAAGTGTTCGCGGGCGCGGGAGGCTTGTTTCGTAGGTAAGTCTGTCTATTAGCTTCCAGTCCGTTGGCGATGCCCTTCATTTTTTATAAAGGCATCAATATGGCTGATAAATTTATGCAAATTGCAAAAAATTTTATGCTCTTGAGGATTCATTTGGTGTGATTTTACTCAAATTATTTTAGTTTGTCAAATAGCCTACTTACATTAAGATTATCATCATATTAAAAAGAACGCAGGTTTTACCTGTTACAGTGCATGTTCGATGCACAAGCTCGTCTGGTCATAGGTGATGTCCTGCAGGCTGAAATTTCCCGTAATCCCGCAGATGTACAACGGAAGTAAACGTTGTAAAATGTGAGACTTGACGCAAGGGAAATTTTTCAATCTACAGTTGATGGGCACGGTGTGCATTACATCCGGTTTCCCCATAAAGTAGAACCACGTCCGCTTTTACCGCATTCGAAAAATTCTCCATTTTACATAATTTGTTTCATTGACAGTGAATACTGTAATGTTGAAGCACCGTGTCAACCCCAATAAGTGCAGGTGAGATCATCTCGCCCCCTCTCTCTTACTTGCATTCAGTTTAAAGGTTAAGTTTACGTACTGTAAAGGTGCCCATTGAGATGTCGACTTTCGGACGATCCGATCACCAGCAATCCTATGAGCGACTGGATTGCTTCAAAGTCGCTACGTGAATGGGCAGTAGCGATTTCATTGCAAGCGATATTTTGATCGCCCTGTAATTTTTATTCGTAAGCACTTGAGGAGTCAGCGGGCCCCGTTTATTCCAGCGATTTTCAGGCAATTTTCTCAGATTATAGTAACCAGATCGCTTGAACATCGACACATCAATGGCCACCTTAGCAATAATAACAGTATAAAACACTTTTATGGCCGTATTTATTTCGTTCATCCGCTGCTCTTTCTTAACTAGGGGCATTTCGTATTTGATTAATTATTTCTCGAAAACTAAAGTACAAAGAATTTTTGTAACATTCTTTCCATAATCTCGGATATCAATCCTTCTATTGGTTTATTTCACAGTCACGGTGTATATTTTTTACTGGCACTGTAATTCATAATTTTTTCATTCGGCCTTCAAAACTCAGAAAAATACTAAAAGCACATTGAAATTTGCGTGCATGAATCGTAAATATTTCATTTGTCGACGTGAAAGAAAACTTAAGAAATGAATATTCCTCCGGTATTTGAAGCACGTGCATATTATAATATGATATACGACGACGACTTAGCACAATATCGGCATAGTAAATTTTAATTTGATAAGAGGCGAATGCGAAAATATAAGGCTTGGAATTTGATCAAAGTGGCTGATATTACATTCTTAGTGTCATGAATGATTTGTGTTTGCGTTTTAATAGAATAAAAGGCCGCTCGGCCGACAAGAACGAGAATCAAGTAGACGCACGTCTCATTCTCTAAGCAATTAGAAGGTGAAATGCGAATTTTGTAACTCGCGGAGGTTGCAAATGACTTTAATTACTTTTGTCCGGGAGTTATTCTACGAATTACCCTCATATATATCATTCTAAGTTCTAAATATTAAAATCTACGCTCGCTACTTCGTCTTATCTAAATTCATTGATGTCCAATTCGCCTTTAATTATTTTAATTAGATTTAATACCCACATGAATATCACGAATCTTCATAATTTTTAGTAAAATACAGAAGACCAAATTGGTATGTTTTTATTTGATATCTAATAAGATAACTACTTGTTTTTTTTTTTTCAAATTGTGGCGCAGAAAAGATAATGGCTATTCGATAGGATGTTCTGATAAGAAACATGTACCTACATAGTTTCGTGATTAATTTGTCGAATTGTATATCCTTTGAGGAAATAAGTAATTATTGTTTATTTTTAACTTGTATACGCCGAATGCAACGAACATCTACAGTGTCGATACTTCAGCCAGTAATAGATCAAATCTGAAAATGTTCTGACAAATCGAGGACGAAATCTTGACAGAAGAAAGAAGATTAATGCACATCCAGTCCGGAAGTATTGGAAAAATAGCTTTGGAAGTCTTCGAGTGAAGTTAACAATTTTCTTTCAATCAGTATTCAAACAGAGAACTTATACTTTTTTTTAATCCGACAATAAGCGAGTATTTCATGACGGTATTTTATTTTTCTGTACAAGGGTAATCAAAAAAACTAATCATGTTATAATTTGAGTTGGTGAAAATGTTTCATCTGCTAGAAAATATCATCAATTTGTTTTACTATTTGCATAATTCAATTGAGATCCTTTCCGTAAATTTCAAAATACATTTATCGTGAAATATTTTTTTATGCGAGCCGAACGTAAAGTTTTAATTTGGTTTCCCTGCGGCTTCGTAGATTCGGGGAGCACCTTAAATCCTCCGGCCCGGTGCTACTAATTTCGTGCATGCATTTTTTATGCGGACCTCTTGAACTTAAACGGATACTGCTGGAATTCCTCCTCCTCGAAGAAAGAGTGCGGCGGAATTAAAGCGCTGGGCGCGGCCGTAATAAGGTGGAGAGGCAAAACAGAATAATAAAATGGAACGCGGCGAAAGTTTACAGGGAAATTAACATCATGTAAGCGGCGGACTTCTTGTTTTCTAAGTTTTAATAAAACGTTAGAGTAATTTTTAATTTTAAGTTTATCTTTCGGGAGTTTTTCTTTTCATAATAACGTGTTCGCCGGTACTTTTTCACGTTTACTAGTTATTTATTTGTACGTGTAAACTTCGTTAATATAAAACCTTTGATATTCTATTGTTCTTTTGATAATCTTAAAAGAACCAAATTTTTACAAAAATTACACCTCTGTAAATTGAAAGGAAAAAGAAAAGTCGTATAGTATGAATATTTGTTCTTCATTCAATTTCTTGCCGCGGTAGCAAATTAAAAACTCAGAAGATTACATAATTCAAGTTAATTGAGTAATTACTTTTGCATAATTAAAGCAAGACAGTGTATTTTTTATAAGGTGCCGTAACGGATGCTTTATGTCTTATGCAGGCGAGCGAAACTCAAACTCTGCATTTACGAGCGCTCGTTGAGGTTTCGTAACCCTAAACATAATAATGACGTCCCCGATTTATGTCGGTAAAAATGCACTGCTTCTACTTAGCTGAAATTGCTACCAGAATTTAAGTATTTGTGACCTGGACCAAATTTCTTAAAGTTTTTGACGGTGTAATGGTTTTTTAAGAACATCCATTAACCGATATTTTTAAAATTAGTCAACGTAATACATGAGAGATTTGACATTTTCTTTCCTTCTATTTACCGTAAAAACTTATACTACCTCTTTGAATGAAGCCAGACAACCATTAGGACTTCTGGAACTATTGTTGCATATATTAGAACGCGAAAGTCAACGGCGGTCAGACCACCGAATCCCAGCTTTGTTTAAACCCTTTACTTAAGTTTTCATCAATTCTAGTTTGATCTATAGAGAAAGTAAAAAACTTAAATGAACTAAGGGAGCAAGTACAAATAAACAAATTTTAATTGTTCTAATTACTAAAACGTTTTGATAACTCATTTCATTTCACTTATAAGAAGAAGCTTTTACTATACCAAAGGAGGAGACTATGAAAGGAATCTCTCCTTAACTGTACACAACCAAAGATAATGACTTAGCAACTCACGAGAGAAAGGGAGAGACCAATGAGAAAATCGAAAACTCATTAAGTTCCACATAAGTGAAAATAAGAATAAAGCAAAGTAATTGTAGAGAGAATTGAAATTAAGCATGTGCGATGTTTTGAAAATTTGTTATTTGGAAATCTAAAAAGGGAAAAGAAGGTCAGGACAGACCACATTGTTTCCTAAAGAAGATAACGTATTAAACGAGAATTCGAATGAAAAATCTCAGAAGACTACGAAATCTAGAAAGAGAAACTAATTTCAATTCGTATTATAGAAGTGAAGTACTCAAAGTAAGAAAAAAGAAAAACGTGAAAAACGCAAGAACCATCAAGCGCTCCTTAGATATCACTTAACGACATTACTTTGTGAAGAAGATTACGTACTACAGAAGAAGATTTGAAACTACAATTGTGGAAGCAAATGAGTCACCAGAACGAACGAACCAATAGAGTTACGCCACAGAAAATAATAAGATTTAGAAAAAGGAAGGAGTCGCATTCCTTTCTTAAAGCTAAACACTTAAGGAAGAAAAGCTGGGAAACATAAACATGATCGTACCTCAAATGACTTGCTTAATCACCATGTATAAATGGCATTTATTGCCTCGGTGACGAATGAAGTTGCCTCGGTAATAAATGAAGAAAAACAATGGAAAGCCATCAGAATAACCCAATGAAAGCTATACCGCAAAGAAACTTAGAAAGAGAAAAACTGAGTCGAGTCGTTGAAGACGGAGCAAGAAAGTAATAAAAATGATTTTGGGTATTTAATCAAAAGAGGCGTTATTGATATTCGATCCTTTTATTCCCTAATAGGAGTTGGGGTATTGTATACTTGTAACAGTACGTAAGTTTGTGTTTTGTAAACTAGTAACTATGACAATAGCTGCGTTCCTTTTGCCACAAATCTTACCTCAAATCACTTAAACGTCATTTCTGTTAGCACGAACAAGTAAGTTTGAATAGATATTTCAACCTAGCAACTAGTGGGAGTACTCGAGCGGCAAGGTCGGAGGTCGAAATCTCAATTGAAACTCACTTATTTGTGCTAACGGAAATGACGTTTAAGTGATCTGAGGTAAGATTTGTAGTAAAAGGAAAGCACCTAATGAGAGTAATTGAGAAAAAAGACAAGACGGATGATATAACTGTCAAAAGGGAGTGTAGAAGGAAATTAATCAAAGCGAAAGGTTTTTGGATCATCCAGAGAAATAGAAAGGTTCGTTTGAAGTGATGGCGGTTGTTTGGAGTGGCGGCAGAAGAGCTGGGAGGACTGGGAAGGTAGTTGTGTGGAAAGTGATCTGTAACGGGACTTAAAAGTACTTAAAGGTCAGGAACTTTTCATAAAATTTGCTTATAAACTAGTTATATCCTTATTGTTTCATTTATTTATTAAATTGTTATAAAATCTGCAATATAATTCTTTCATAATTTTTTAAATATTGTTAAACAAAACAGTATCGAACAACGACAGCGCGAAATTTCCACGGCCCCAAAAATCTCTGTATCTATTAAATAATAAAATTAATTATTATCAAATAAAAATTTGCACAGGTTTAGATACTGTCCTATTACAAAATGAATGTTTGTAGTTGTTTTTAACTAAAATTAACCTAACATCATACATAACTAACTTAATCAATAAATTATAAATATCTACAACGACAGGGCGTCTACAAACTTTCCATGCCTCTATCCTAATAAATTACACTAACTGCAATTCTTTAGTCATTTCTGTATTAGTTTTTTGAAAAACTTGACTTATTTCCCTTTTTTCAGTATTTTTCGTCATTTCCATATGATATATTATGAAGTCAACTGGACTCTGCTGAATTGTCTTTGAATTAGTTATTCTGTTCTCCACTTTCTGAAAAAGAATTGGCTTCTTTTTCTTATTCTGTAAATGATCATTTAATAGTGAATTATCAACAATTTTATCTAATAGTACTTAAACATAAAACTTTTATTGGCTATATTTATTTCAACATTATACTTCACCATCCAATCCATACCAATAATTGCTGGAGTTACTAGTCCTTTTATAACTAAAAATATCGTGGGTATTTCTACACCTCCTAACTTCACTGTTAACATGGTTTGTTCTCGTACTTTTGTCATGCGTCCTGTAATTACTTTAATTGATAAATTAGTTGTTGGTAATACTGTTCCTTGTAATGTTTTGATTGTTTTAAATAAGTCCTCGGATATTACACTTACTGCACTCCCTGTGTCCACTAGAACATCTTGCATAACACCTTCTAAATTAATGACGATTCTTGGCTCATAAACCAACGATCCTTCATTTTGTACTTCTTTCTCTTCTAATAAATCTTCTCTGTTCGTATTAAACATTATTTTTACAAATTGCAATAAACGATTTTTTTCTATTAATTGAGTTTCTAAAGTTGGTATAATTTCAAAATATTGTCTATGAATTTGCTCCTTTTTATTTACCCGAGTAGCTGGAGCTTGCCACTCAGGATTTTTTAGTTTAAATGTATTGCATGGGATTGTTCATTTCGGGTACTATGTTCCCCCTTAAATTCTTCATATCGAGTATCAACTCTTTCTCTTCTCCTTATATTAGTATTATTTCTTTTTTCAGTGTTTTTCTCTGCTTGTCGTGTGTCTCTTCTTTCACGTTCCTGTAGCTGTCCTAACAATTCTAGTGCTTGGTCATTTTTTTCAATTCCGGCACTAATCATCGCAGTTTCAATTTCATATGGATAATGTTTAGCTATTGCTCTCACTAACATCTTTTCAGGAATAGGTGTATCAAAATGTCTTGTCTTTTTCACCCAATACCAGAAATGATTTAAAAAACTTTCAAAACGTGGATTATATATTCGATTATTATATAACTCCATTCTGATTTTCTCTTGTTTATTTAATGACCAAAATTGTTTCAAGAAATCGTTCTTAAAATCTTTGAAACCTTCCCACTTTTCGGATAATCTATCTGCCCAAATACGTACATCGTTTTCTAAATACGTTAAACTGATTCTTATTTGTTCTTTTTCTGAAACTCTCATCTGTTCCAAGTATGCTTCTAGTTCTTTTTAAAAATTCTACAGGTTGTGGACCTCTAGAGTTTCCGCCAAAAACACTCCCCCTCGAACTAAGCTGCGTTTTCAAACACGACTTTTAATACCCTGTGTATTCAAACATTTCCAATGTCTTGATTTCGGTAAACCTTTGGTCAATACATCTGCGGGCATATCTTCCGTTGACAAATGTTTTATCTCAATTTCTCCAGCCTCGAGCGCCTCACGCACAAAGTGAGCATGAAATATAGGGTTGCCTGCAAGCTTCTGAGCACCGATATTGTCGTTATATAATTCCACTGTCTTTGGAATATCTACGTCCAGTTCTGCAAGAAGTCTCCTCAAGTAAATAGCTTCTTTTGAGGCCTCGCTCAGCGCCATGTACTCAGCTTCTGTCGAAGAAAGAGCTACTATTATCTGTTTCTTCGATTCCCATGAGATTACTCCACCATTCATCGTGAACGCATATCCAGTAAAGGATCTCCTATCATCTGGACATGCACCCCAGTTTACATCCACGAATCCCTGCAGTCCGCCTCCGTCAACGTTAAAAGTGATACCTACATCAGCAGGTATCTTAGCATATGTTTCGCGGCTGCCCAGTGACTTTTTCCAAAATTATCATTGAATTGGCATAACAAACTAACCGCATGTGAAATATCTGGCCAAGTTGCGACTGATAAGTACATCAGGGCTCCAATCATTTCCCTATAAGGTGGTTTTGGACCGCCCTTTTCTGACCAAACGTCCGACTTTGATAATTTCGAAACGGCATCAATTGGTGTAGATAATGGATTGCAGGTCGACATTCCAAAGCGTTCTAGGATGTCCTTGACATATGTTTCTTGGCTCATTCTAATTTCATATTTGTTTCAGGAAAAACTAATACCTAGGCAGTAATTTACTTCACCTAAATCACGAATGTCAAATACTTTCTTTATCAACGTTCCGAATCTGTCTATTTCCTTATTTATTTCTTCAACACATAATAATTAATTTTATTATTTAATAGATATAGAGATCTTTGGGGCCGTGGAAATTTCGCGCTGTCGTTGTTCGATACTGTTTTGTTTAACAATATTTAAAAAATTATGAAAGAATTATATTGCAGATTTTATAACAATTTAATAAATAAATGAAACAATAAGGATATAACTAGTTTATAAGCAAATTTTATGAAAAAGTTCCTGACCTTTAAGTCTTTTTAAGTCCCGTTACAGATCACTTTCCACACAACTACCTTCCCAGTTCTCTCAGCTCTTCTGCCGCCACTCCAAATAACCGCCATCACTCCAAACGAACCTTTCTATTTCTCTGGATGATCCAAAAACTTTTCGCTTTGATTAATTTCCTTCTACACTCCCTTTTGACAGTTATATCATCCGTCTTGTCTTTTTTCTCAATTACTCTCATTGTCATAGGTACTAGTTTACAAAACACAAACTTACATAGTGTTACATACTCCTTCCTTCTGCTTTTAGCACCTAAATTTTTCCCTCTTCAGCCCTTGTTTCTTTAGTTGTCCCATATTCCTCAGACCTTGTGATTTCTATTTTAAAGCCTACCCAAATATTTCATCATTTCTCATGACTCATGAGTGACTCCTTGTTCGGTCTTCTTTCATCGCCTCATTTGCAAATTTTTCGGGCCAGCGAATTCTACACGGAATAACATTTCTTCGAGAACAACAAAGAAAGAGATTTAAATTAATCAAAATAAACGAAACTGGAAACTGGAGAATTAAAGGCAAGAAAGGGAAAGAAGTGAAACAGGATGAAAACGTTCGAAATTCAAGGGAGTTAAGTCTTTCATCAAAGGAACTAACTCGTGTCTAAATAAAAACCTTGTCAAGTAGGCTACATTTAGTAATTGTGCTATGTAAATGCAAATGATAAATTCTCGATCACAACCTACTTGACCAGGTTTTTATTTAGACGCTTGTTATTTATTCATGACAAGCACAGGTAAATACGTAGAAAGAGTTTAAAAATGTGTAGAATAATTGAAGAAAGACAATAAGTAAACCAATGAAGTTGCGCCATAGAAAGCAACAAGATTTAGAGAAAGAAGTGAAATACTTTCGGACAGAAAAAAAAGTAGAGAACGAGGTCCAAAAACGATAGAAAACCAAAAATTTAGGCATTTAGTCAAAGGAGACTACCTAATGAAGAATATAATGCGCCGAAGGAGAAGGTACGAGAACTTAAAGTCTTGTAGTAAATGAAGAAAGACAGTGGAAATTTAAAACCAGCAGAAAAATAAATCAATGGAAGTAAAGCCACATAAGGTAATAGGATTTGGAAGAAACAGAAAATGAGTACTCAGGGAAGAAAAGAGAGAGAAGTGACACAGAGACTACCGATCGACACCCAAATAATTTGAACATGTGGCCTTCATAGTAGAAACAGTGTACCAAGAAAGAAGAAAACAAATTTGGAAAAAAGTTATGACTAGGGCTGAAGAAGTCAAGTCATCAGAACAAACCAATGACGCTACTCCCAATGATTGAGAAAGAGTAAGTGGTTCGAATTCGTATCAAAAAAGTTAAACGCTTAAGAAAAAGAAATAAGGAAGAAAGCGAGAACCCAAATGATTTGGCTCTCTTACTATACGCCGAAAGCTCATTTGAAAAGCAAAAGCACAAATTGTAAAAGGATAACCTAAATCCTAATTGCCAAAATGGTTTGATAATTGATTTCTTCCTCTGTTTCTTTCTTTGAATTTTGGGTTTTTGGTTACGGACCTCTAATTTCTTTCTATTATTCCGATCTTTCCTTTCTCATACTTTCTAAATTTTTATTTCTATTTAAAATAGGATGCTTTCTTTTTTTTCTTATTTTTCATGTCATTGCTGGTGTTGCGTTTAGAGGAAGAAGTGAACGTTTGTTTCGTGAATCTGGATTTGTATTATCTTGTTGCACATTAGCAGGAACATCGATTGTTTCTGTAGATGATAAGATTTCTACATTCCTTTTTTTCTGAATATTACCCCCATCTCTTCGGCATACTCAAAATATTTTCTCCATATAATAGAGGTTCTTAACCTACAATTTGTAAATGAAATGTGAGCGAATAGTTCACCTTAGGGTGAGCGAAGAATTTCTGTCTTTACATATCTAAATCCTTTACTCAATAAACAACAACTTCATTTCCCTGTCTCTCACCCTTTTTATTAAAATTTTGACAAAACCATAAAGAACCCAAATTGCAACTTTGTTCTAGCGTTTCTGGATTGAGTTTCTCGATATCTATAGGAATTATCCTTAACGCCCTTTTTATATGGAATGAATTTTGACTCTTCTCTTCCGTACCGTTATTGCATAAATAATTTCGGAAGCGAAGAAATTTCTATCCTTCTCTCCTACTTATTTATTCAAATAAAATGTTGTGTATACATTTTAGAAATGAAATACAGTCGCGTGCAATAAAATCGCGTACTCCTTCAAAATCAAGTAACAGAGTTTTTACCTATTTTTGGCTTTGTAAATCGGTATTTTGTGAATTTTGACATGCAATCAGCAATGTAGGTTACAAACTGAGAATTTAAGATTCTTGTTACGATTTATTTAAGTATGAATTTGTTATTAAAGTATCAGGAAACACACGTAACAGAGGTAGGTGCATTTATTTTTATAAAATAGAATTCATGAATAAGGGAAATACATATAAAGTTCAATATTTTATCTCTTCTCCATCAGCTTCTAATACTCGATTCAATCTTTCAGGATAATATGAAATAAGATTTCGCCAATAATTTTCATCCTGGCTTAATTCTTTCTTATCATGATTCAAGTAAAATAGAAAGCGTGACAGCTTGTGATCTTCCATCAATACTATTTTTTTGGCACTTGTCGAATTCTTTGAATCAGAATTTATAATCCTTCGACTTGCAGTTGACCATAATGCCAGAAGGTTTGTCACAAATAACGAGATCTCCTATTATTTGAGATGGATTTTACTTCAAATGCTTAAAGAGGGTTTCATCTTGCTCATGAGTTGAATCTTTTTAACGTCCCAAAGCTCCTTTTCTACTTACACTTTCTTTCTCTAACTACATCTTCTCTGTTCGTGTAAGAGTGCATTTATTTAGACCATAATTATCCGCCACTGCTCTTATTCGTCATGCATTTTCTAAGAGAGTATTAAAATTGATTCTGCTTGTGTCAGTTTGGCATTTTTATTGTTCGACACTGACAGATTATAAATAAGACCGACTTAATACAACAAAAATTGGGTGTACGCGATTTTTTTGCACGCCACCGTATAAGTATAAAAAAGAATGCGAAAAATTTATAGTATTGATAAGTAGAAAATTCCTAAAGTAAACATTGCAAATAATTTTCAATACAAACCAAAAATTAAAACACAATCAATCATAACAGTCAAAATTCAATTCGAAGAGAGAAGAAACGGCATTCCGTATCACTTATAAACTTATAAACAATTTAAGTAGCGACATCTTACGATCGCTTTTTGACCTGATATCGCGTAGGATTGACAAACTGAAGCCAGTTCGCTACCTTAGATGAAAGAGTAATTAGATGTCAAAGCCAACGTTATATACGCAGAGCAATAAACTGCGCCCTCACACGGCCTGGGAGGAATTAAAATCAAAAAAGGCGCGCAATTTAAAACTATTTGAACGTAAACTGAATGGTTTTGTCCACGAAACTGAAGAATTTAGTACGTTGAGCAACATTCTTGTGTGCCCAAGATACTGAATAGTTAGTTCCCTGAAATAAGTACGTATATTTTACATGTGAACATTATGGTTAAAATTATCTTTATTTCATTATTTACAAATACAAGACAAATCATTACAAGAATCAGAAAAAAGTATACACATTTAGACACATTTCTTTCAATTAAAACAACATAAGTTGCGGAGGCACTTGACGTTTTTGATAATTCGCTGTGTAGAAATGTGAGAGAGAACATTTAGAGACTTAGTGCACGTAAGAGTGAGAAAAAAAGCGCTTCGATCGAATTAACGAAATCGCCTTAAGATATCCAGAATATGATAAGCAATATATTGACAGAAACTTCAAAATTCCGGGAACCTTCTAAGCGGACTATATTTTTACATAGAAATCTTACCTTGTAATCCAGAAAAATGAAACACTATAAACAGAAAAAATAAATAGAATACATGAACAGAAATCCGCAATAAGTTAATTAATAATAAATTAAAGGAGAAACTGAATTAACACTTTCACTTCTGACAGGCGCTTTAAATCAAAATTTAAATAAAAAGGTAACCATGGTAACAGTACGTGCAAACATTACAGATTACTTTGTTTCGAAATATAATGTCATCTATCGGCCTGGGAGGAATTATAAATACGGTTGAAACCATAGGTTGAAACCATGCTATCTCCCATAAACATCTATGTATACTCTTTCATCTAGGTTCGCTACATAATAAGTCATCCCATACGAGGCGGCCATGCTTGCTGTCAAAGCATATGAGAATTTTAGAAAAATTTTGTGCAAACCGGTTTTGATTACAAGCATGCTCTGTACAGCTGTTTCAGGCCTAATTGGGCCTTCGTCAGCAGATCGGTTTGGTTTGCAGTGGATTTCTCGAGCTACGGTTCTGCTGACGAAGCTCCAATTTAGGCTTGAAAAAGCTGTACAGAGCATGCTTGAGGAATCTGCTGTAATCAAAACAGATTTACACAAAATTTTTCTAAAATATAAACTTATGTTAATTTCTGAATTCTAAGTTCTGAATTCTATGCAGACAAAATGATTTTAGCTCGCCAAACGTTGTGACTAATTATCTTCTCGCACTCTAAGCTTTGGGATCCTTTAGATTTAAATTTGATAACGACCACGCTTACGTTTCACTTAAACTAGTTAAAACAAAATTAAAAACGCTCACGAAAAGAACTGTTTCATTTCTACCGATTAAAATAAAATAAAACTAATTAATTTTGCGAACTTGTAGAAGAATTCGCAGCGAGAAACCAATACGCGGAGAGAAGACGAAAAACTTCCACGAAATTAAAACACGAACTAACTTTTCTCTGCGAGGATATTTAAATAAAATGTTTGACTCTTAAAGAGCGATGAAGTGGCATCACCGTAACATTCAAATGCGAAACATATCTGTTCCGCGCAAAGCTTCTGAGCGAAATATTTTTACTGATAGATGTTGCACAATTGTCCTTAACGTTTTTTTTCTTATTACGCCTATGCAGTGAGGCAGGTGTTTATCACACTTATGTCCAGTTGCAATCTCAGCAATTTTTCAAGGTTTGCAGCTGCAATTCTTCGAATGATTGTAGCCAGAAGCCTAACGTACTATGTCTCCTGTATTTCGCAATCGCAGTCTGATATGTCGAGGGTCACCCTTGACATATCGTCTTCAAAATTATTTTAATTTAATCACAAATATCATGGATAACCCGTTAATATAGGTAAAAGTATTGCAGTTCTTCTTATTCTTACGTGTAGAATTAAAAATGTTTTAAAAAATGTAGCATATCCTTCGGTGTAGTCTCGTTGTTTAATTTTTGTGACCTCCCCTACGATCCATGCTCTGATCTTTCTCGCTCGAGGTAATAGAAAGTATTGTATTTTGTGTCGAAACAAGTCGGCTTCTATTCATCTACGAAGAATAGGGTACGCAGCTAAGATCTGCTCGATATTTGTACATACATCTTTATACCACTTCATTGTTTTTGTTTATAAAAGAATTTAACCTCCAATGTAGTAACATAAGAACTTCTGGGCAAATTTACCTAAATGGCACTATTGCAGATAGGTATCTTCAGTACCACAGAAGAGTTGTTGATGCGTCAATGAGGGTACTTCAATGTTTCATTTGAGTTGATGAAGTTGCAATATAATTTGCATAACGGCGTTGTTCATCTCCTGCGTACATTGTTATCATATTATGTATACATACAGGCTGTTACAAATTCGAGGCTCACCATTGGGATCTCGGAAACGGTAAGAGATACAAAGTCGGTTAAATTGGGGCAAAGTTGCGTATTTTGGTGCTGAATAATAATCCGTTCTGAAAAATCTTCTACGTTTTGTAGTTTTTGAAATATTTCGAAAAAACCAGAAAACGTAATTTTCTTTTTTATTTTTTCCTGAAGTTATTATTGCAAGGATCATAACAAAATTAATACATTCTACAGGCACTTTTCTAAGCTCTTTATGATGATATCATTAGATTTTACTTAAAACGTTTCGTCTCGTTCTGACCATCATCAACTTCATTTTTTCTTATGGGTGCTACATTGGGTTTTAATACCATTGAATAGATCTATTTTTTCTGATGCTTTTCCATGTATCACACATCCCTATTTAATAATTTGAAACAGCTGGAAATGCAAGAAATTGTTGAAAATAACACTGCAAAGAAAAACATGGTATGCAGTGAAAACAAAAACCGAAAAAGTTTGATATACCTTCGGAGTTTTATTTCGTGTATCACAAGAGCTGATTTTAGTAAAATTTTTAGATCTAAAAATGAATGTTTTTGAACCCAAGAATGACGTAAATTTAAAAATTTATTGTGGTCTTAACAACAATTTAGTAATAACGAGCGAAATTTCCTTCCAACAATATCCAGAAAAACAACTACAAAACAATAGTTGATTAGATTTGTAATTAAATTATACATTATTATTATTATTAAAGCAAGAAAATATCAAATTAAATTATGTATGTCTTTAGAAAACTCAGCTTAAGCTCTTAAAAGATATTACTGCTCGAGGAAACATTCTTTCTTGTAGTCTCATAATTTTATACATTTTATAAGTAACTATTTAACTACCTCTACTAATAAAATTCTTCATTCTCATCATCATTAAGGCGATCTCGATAAGTCCTTCGAGCTTCATGAAAATATCCATAAAGTGCAATGTTTCTATCTAACTTAATAACATTGTTCTGTGGATGGCATCTTTCTGGGTATTATTGGAAGTAAATTTCTCTTGCTATTACTAAATTGTTGTTAGCACAATACCTTTTTAAATTTACAAGAACGGGAGATTTTTAAAGACATAATTTCTTGTGATACTTTCTTGCTTTAATCATAAAAATGTATAATTTAATTACGAAACTAATTAAATACTGCGTCATCGTCATTGTTGGAAGTAAATTGCTCTTGCTATTACTAAATTGTTGTTGTTAGCACAATACGTTTTAAAAATGTACGTCTTTCTTAGATTCACATCATTCATTTTTATATCACAAAATCTTTTAAGCGGACACTAAATCGCGCACTATAACACTTTACGTTTCACCGTCGTTCGACAGCTTCGTCAGAAGTGAAAAATACCAACTGTAAATATTCATTTTTATATCTAAAATTTTTTCAAAAATCTGCTTTTGTGAAATAAATAAAATAAATAATACTCCGAAGGTATATCAAACTTTTTTGGTTTTTGTTTTCACTGCATACCATGTTTTTCTTTGCAGTGTTATTTTTCAACAATTTCTTCCATTTCCAGCTGTTTCAAATTAATAAATAGGGATGTGTGATATATGGAAAAGCATCAGAAAAAATAGATCTATTCATTGGTATTAAAACCCAATGTAGCGCCCATAAGAAAAAATGAAGTTGATGGTCAGGACGAGACGAAACGTTTTAAGTAAAATCTAATCATATCATCGTAAAGAGCTTAAAAAAGTGTCTGTAGAATGTATTAATTTTGTTATGATCCCTGCAACAATAACTTCAGGAAAAAAGAAAAAAGAAAATTACGTTTTCTTGTTTTTTTGAAATGTTTCAAAAACTACAAAACGTAGAAGATTTTTCAGAACGGATTATTGTTCAGCACCAAAATACGCAACTTTGCCCCAATTTAACCGACTTCGTATCTCTTACCGTTTCCGAGATCCCAATGGTGAGCCTCGAATTTGTAACAGCCTGTATAATTACAGTATTCAGTATTTCAGATACATTATTTCCATTTGTGTTTGTATTAACAAATATATTAAAATTTGAACTTTTATTTGATTTTGACGCATTTATGTCTGAACAATGTTTTATAATACAAGACTGAATACTTTTATAGCCTATAAGTTTTAACAATGACACATAAAATGTCGAAGGATTTGTCAGAACGTTCACACTAAGAGCCTGTGTTTATAGAAATCCTGTTAAGACGTCACCTTTTTAAAATTAGGTGCTCAAGTTTAACACGAGAGCTAGAGAGAACTCAATTCTGATATCTCTGCGAACACTCGCGGCGACAAAAAAGGTAACCGAATATCCTCGCGCGCACATGTGATAGCTTGTAAAGCTCCGACGTATCACATACGCGGTATTAAGAAAACATTAACCTGACTTTCAATTATCTTAACATAACACGGCATCGCGCAGATTACGTTTCGGAAAAGTAGGAAAAGTTTCGCGCGAATTTACGTCGTTCAGGCGCTTTACAAAACGCCAACAATTTATCTGGCTTGACTTTTATATATCTCATTTTCTTCTCGTGGTTTCTGCACTGTGTACGTTGTCCTGCAGAATGTGACCGCGGTTTACCCGGAGAAACGACGAGTATCTCACAGTCACGAAATCTTCGACGTTATCACGAAAACACAGTGATACCCTATTATGACACGCAGTTAAATAACAATTTCAATTAACTATTTCTTATACTACCTGAAAGCCCTCGCGCGTCTTTCTTTATTTCTTGTACGGAAAAGACGCACTGTAATTTTTCTATGCGATTAAAAAGTATTCTATTATTTTCAAGTCGTACATATAGACCGCACATACAGCTGAATTCAAAAAAATCGGGAAATGTCAAAATAAATCGACACGTTTTTTTCAATATTTTCATAGTGTGAAAATGGATTTATTAAAAATAGGTTAGAATTATTTGACGGTATGTCAGTTCATAGGTAAATAGGTTAATTTTTTTTAAAGATATGTATGTATTGTCAAGTAGACAATTAACTGACAAATGGAACCAAATTTACAACTGGAAAAAAATCATTTCCCGTTTTTTTTGAATTCAGCTGTACACGTTTTTTTAGACTACAACTTGCCTGACTTTTTCAAAAAAAGAAAAGAAAAAGAAAGAATGTGAAATTTAAAGTTTTACGGTTTAAGAAATAGTTATGATTTTATTGGAAAACTTGTAATACATGTTCGGTATAAATGTGGACGGCGAGGCGAAATTATTTACTCTGATCTCGCAACAGCGGCAGATATATTGCGTCCACTCGCCAACCGTACACGCGCTTTAAAATGCATATTTAGTTGGGTCGTAACATTTTATGAATTTAATATTTCATGAAAGTTAACTTTACCATTAATGTCTTCCCCACTTTTCTTAACTCGGGCGTGCATAACGTTATATGAAGAACGTCGGGAGAACAATCATCAAATTGTAATCAGAAGGCGTTCTAAATCATGGCGCGCGACTTGGAACAGCTGTCGCAGGAAAAGGAAAAGCGTCCTGCTGTTTGCCTCCTGCCTGCTGCTGCTGCTGGACTTCCTTTAGATATTATCTGCTGTCTAGTGCGCTACGCTGATTTCGTAATATTGTATCATCACCCTTTTATCGTAAATTTAACTGATTAATTCGTCGTCTCGTTGACTTGAAAACTTCATTTTGGACGTGCTCCTCTAAAAATAAAATAATAATTCTTTATGCAGCAACTGAGAACAGTTTTTATTTTACATTTTAAATCTTAAACTTAATGCTTAAAATTTAAGCACCCAAATATAAATAATAAAACCATTATACTATTCTAAGAATTTTTTTACGTAAAGTATACTAAAAACTAAATCAAAATTTTACACAGCATAAATGAACGAAACGCTTTTGAATTTAAAGTAGGGAATACACGATCCAACATGTCTTAACACATGTACGCGCGTACATGTTCGCCGAACATCAACGTCAAATAGGACCATACTACACACGATCGAACATGTCTTAAGACATCATAGTCCAGTTATCAACCAAGACGATGTCCGAAGAGTTATGTCTGGTGGCAGTGGCGTGCACCTAATAATAGGCGTCAGCTATCTGAAAGTGATAAAGCTGTAGTAAATTCCCAGTTTAATAGTTCCAATTGCAGGACCTGCCACCACACATTGCTGGAAAGTTATTTATTAAAAATCATAAATTGGCTGTTTTGAGGTGCTGTGGAAAAGCTTATAAACGACGCCAACGTACTGCATTGAATAAATCCGTGGCGAACATGTGCATTTGGCAACCACACGGTCGAACATGTACGTGCAAACATCAACGCACGCACTTGTTTTCAAGAAAACCAGAAAACAAGTTCGACGGACTTTTTGTATGTGCGTACATGTTCGAAGCATTTTTTGGGCCAACACACGCACGTTGATGTTCGGTGAACATGTACGCGCGTACATGTGTTAAGACATGTGGGATCGTGTATTCCCTGCTTTACAGTAATTTTCGTTTTACAACGTTGGTACTTCTGTCGCGCATGGAGCATTCGGCTGAAATTTCACTAGTCGCTTGTTCTTGTTTAAACTAGAATTTCCATATTTTTATTTCAATTTATTAGTATGATAAGAAAGAAACCAAAAGCTCTCATCACTACAGTAATGCTGCATAATGTTTTCAACAATTTGACAGCAGAGAAATTTGTGCTTGAATATATAATATGAGGTACTTTTTGAACAAACATAATGTGATAATAATTTTCAAAACAATTTACTCTAAATTGTGACATTAAATTATCTTATAAATTTTTCCACGTATCGCCCATGGTAAACCAATCCAGTATTTAGTTCCAACTAAACTAGTGAGAAGTTCAATGTCCTTCGATCATTCGTGAAAGCTTCGTATATATGTTAAAGCGGAAGACCGAAATTGGGTGAATATGAACATGTCTCAGGTGATATGACTCCGGTGAATGTCAACATTATCAAAGTCACTTGGTGTATTGTCTGTTTCAAAATTAAAAAACCACCACCTGTTGAATTATGTTGCCAAATAGCAAAATTCCCAAATGCACTTTGGTTGGTACTTCACAATGTCACTGTAATTTATACGCGTCAGTAGTTTGGCGTCAAAATTTAAAACGTCATATTAATATTTAATTTGCTTAAAAGCTTACGAGGTTGCGAAAACGCAAAAATCTTTCTAGACGCGCAGTTAAAATTTTCTTCCCCCTAGATATGACACTAGTTGGTACATGTACCATCGTTGCCGGTTGCATGGTGTAAATACATAAGGTGACACGCTAAAACGGATGCGCATTAGTCAACCAATGAGGAGTCATCTAAAAGGAGGCACAGGAAACACGTGGATCTCAGAATCTGACACTTGTCTGACGTTTGTTATGAACTAACGATCGATTGACTCGAATGCTTTTACTAAATTGTGTCTGTAATTTTGAGTATTTCACTAATATTCAGTGTTTATTCTACGTAATCAACCAATGAGGAGTCATCTAAAAGGAGGCACAGGAAACACGTGGATCTCAGAATCTGACACTTGTCTGACGTTTGTTATGCACTAACGATCGATTGACTCGAATGCTTTTACTAAATTGTGTCTGTAATTTTGAGTATTTCACTAATATTCAGTGTTTATTCTACGTAAGTGAATTTAATTAATCAATTACCGTGATTTGACTTGCCTGTAATGTTTAGTTTAGCTGAAGCATAACCTACATTATGGCTAAGCATATGCGCACGTATCTATTCTGTCAACCGAAACAAATTATGGCCGTCATAGATGGTCGTCTCGAATTGCCACGCAAAAGAAAAACGCTTATATTTTTGAAATTGGCGCGTGCCCTTTTCCGATGACACTTCATTGGCTGGTACCCCACCACGAAAAATTTCGTGTGTAACGTTTCACCTATATGATTCCATCATGGCCGGTTGTATCACCGTGGGTTGTATCTACGAGGTAAATTGCGAGGTTGGTGGTTTTTTGATTTTGAAACAGACAGTATGTCCGAAATATTTTCAAAATAACAGTAATTTTCGGACTTACACTGGCGAATGTCGACATTCAACATGTACATGGTGATCATAATAAAAATCGACTACAGCGAAGTGAAATTCACACTTTCATTTTCAAATAATTTAATTGTGTAACATTAGATTGGATGAGATTTTATAGGTTGACAAGTATTTGTATTTTTATAGGCTGACAAATTCTTGTCAACCTATAAAATCTCATTTACAGTTGGTTCTTGTCCGATGAAATTTGTATCACAAAATCTTTTAAGCGGACACTAAATCGCGCACTATAACACTTTACGTTTCACCGTCGTTCGGGATTTAGTGTCCGTTTAAAAGATTTTGTGATATAAAATCTCATTCAATTCAAATAAATATTTTCTATGATTAACAGCTAATTCAGTTACATTTGCTCGAGTACTGATTCCGTCTTGCAATGGCGTTTGAATTATTGCCTTCTGAGTTGCTTTTAACTGGCGTAATTTTATTTGATTTTGTCGAAACAGTATTAGTGTCAAAATGATTTTGAAGCACGCTATATGTGCTGAAAGTGGTGATATTTCCTGCGAAACTTTTCCAATATTAAAAAAGGACAATTTCCCGAAATCAGCAGATTACCCGATTTACAGCAAAACAAAAAGCGTTATCTATGGATTATTGAAGGGAACGTCGGGAATAATATTAGTTCTACATTCTAGCGAAGACGATTCTATTAAATTAATTAAAAAATTGAACATTTTTTATCTCAGCCATACAAGTTATTCGACTTTTTGCCCGAAGTCACGTGGTTTTATTTTCCTTTCTTTACTCTCTCTGGGTAATTGTATTAAGCTTTCTCTTTTTAATGTTGGGGTCATTCGTTTCCTATGCACTTGCATTGCCACACGATGTACATTCTAAATATCTATGGCGGCCACGGTCGACACCTGGGATTTGTATCCGTACGGGATCACCAATTTGAGTAGGAAAAAAAATTCTTTTTGAAGTTCGTTGCTTATAAAACAAGATTTTCTTTTGCTGCTGATCTATTGACAGGAACTAACTGTCGTGTTTGGGATAAAGAAGTGCTAGGTTGCAGCTCCTCTGCAAAGTCTTTTTCGACAGAATTAATAATTTCCTCGAGTTCTTCAATTTCAGTACTTCCAATTTCTTCGCGAGGTAGAGATGGTGATGCTATACCCCTTTTTGATTTAACGCCTAACATGACTTCATATGGAGACTGGCGTATCCCTTCGTGGTTTGTTGTTTTCTTAGCAAACTGTATAAAGGATAAACGAGAGGTAGAGATGATGATGATGATACCCCTTTGCGATTTAACGCTTAACATGATTTCATATGGAAACTGGCGTATTCCTTTGCGATATGTTGTTTTCTTAGCAAAATGGATTAAACCTCTGATAGTTTATTTGTATCATTATCGGTCATCTAATAACTTCAAAAACTGCTTAATGTTGTAACCTGTGATCAATATCTTTTCTAAACAAGTGACCTATGGAAAAAAAATCGTATGTCTTTGATTAATTCATTTTTTTCAAATGTCATTCCCGTTTGAATTACTTATAACTGTCAGCAAGTTTAATGCATTAACAGAAATTTATGTTCATAAAAGCTTATTGTTACACTGCGAATAGTTAAATAAAAATCCAGTAATCCTAGCGAATATTATTAACGATTTAAAATGCAGAATTCATTTGTGTTTACAAAAGAACGGCGAACATTTTACGCACCTTCCACGAATCTGTTTTTCGTCGCTCTTGGCGCGTGCTTCTTTTTCTGGGAAATGTGAACTTGGGATTTGATGTCCAAATTTATAAAAGGAATATAATACATTAAACACCAGTTAGATTTTGTATAGGAATGCAATATAAATAATTCAAATGGCATCATAACGAACTAATCAAAGACACACAATTTTATTTCCATAGGTCACTTGATTGGAAAAGATATTGATCACTCCTTAGATTAGACATACATTTATACTACCATGGCCTGCCTACCTTTATCAAAAATTTATTTGGACATATGGTAGTTCAGATATTGCTGTATTATTGAATTCTGTATCGTTATCTGACTTGGTTTTTAAAGGCTTTGCTACCTACCTGTAGGTCTGCAAATTAGTGCGAGTGACTAATTTTTCTCTGCACCGGCTCGGTATAGCTCGTGGAGAAGGGAGGTTCGACGTAATCCCAACAAAAGGTGGGCAGAGTGATTAAAATAAAAAAAAACACCAGCTGAGCACACTTGTTTATATTTAACTTGCTCAAAAATTAAATAACGACAACTCAAAACCGAAAAGTAAATAAATAAATAACACGTTAAATTTAACTCGTACCACAGATCTGTGCTTCGGTCACACATATAACTTCAAACGGGCACAAGAATTATCTATATCAACAGAAACGGGTGAATGTGAACAAATCCCGCGAAAATATAAATTATATATAAAGAACACCGCGAATACACAGAAAATAGGGTTAATCCGACCTTGTTAAACTCCAAAGATCCAGCGTCAATGTCAATCAGCTGTCCACAGTCAACAAATCGGAGCGTCCTCCCATGGTGGTTAGCGAAGTGAGTCAGTGTTGCGGTAAAGCCGCCAGACGTAGCGTCGTCTTGCCGGACGAATCCACTCTTCAAAGGTGGGGGGTGTAGGCCGGTTTGCGAAACTTCGTTCGAAGCCTGGAACTCAAGCTACCACGGGAACTAGAGGCCTACTATAGTAGAAGAGAGAGACGCGTTACTCGCAGGAATCAATTGCACAACATGGCCAACCAAACATACTTGTTCCCTTTCTCAGAGGCAGGCCTTTGGTAAGTCGTTTAAACGGCTTGTAGGTCACTCGGCGTGCTTTCTCAAATCTCGGAAAACAATCCGTTTCAAGTTTCAACCACAAAATCCGTGGAGAAGCACAAAGCTTGAAACCACACAAAATAAACGGGCAGCACGCGTCAAGTACTATTGAAAGAATGACCGCCAGGCGAACGCGCCGTGCCCTTCCACATGCGCTGAAGACGGAAGTCGTTACAGAGGAAGTGAATTTTAAACGGGCGAACAAGTGAAATGGAGTTGTGCAGTAGGTTTAAATAACAGCGTATAATTTAACTAACGCAATATTGAAATGCGACGATCGGCACCTAGGCCGTTAGATTCCCACGTTAAAACAGGGTGTACCGAAAAATATTATGAATAACTTAAATGAATTTTTCAACCGTAACAGCTTTTAACTAAACAAATTTAAAATCGCCATCCATGTGAGTCTGCAAATCTATTAGATCTACTTGACATCGAGAGTTCAATTCGAAACTGATCATACCTTTTTTTTTAGGAACACTATGTTTCATTTGATATTGCTACTATATACAGGGTGAGGAAATTCGAGGGACAGCATGGGGATCTCGCTTATTACAAGAGATAGAGATTGGGTTAAGTATTCGTGTTCTTTCTCCATGGCCTGTTTTAATATTTCGGAAAGAATATTGACTATTTCGTCATTGTAAATATAGTATCGAGTACTATGTTTCACAATTCTTTTTGAGTTTTTGTGTTGAAAATTGTGAAACATGAAAAAAATTACATAACTTTATCTGACACTAAAACAAGTCATAGCCGTCTCATATTTCTGCCTGCTTAATTGGCTTGACAACGTAAACTACATAAGGAAAAACTCTCCTCATTTTGTAAAACAAGATTTAGGGAGTTTTTGTGACAGGAATTCATTAATGGGAGTAGATTAGAGTTTTTAGAAGACATTCCAACACCTGTTAATTATCATAAAAAATATTTCTCCTCAAAAGCATATTGCATCAAAAACGTTGCGATTATGTACAAATATTACTTTTCGGTAAATAATAAAATATCTAAAGCAATTAATACCTTTCCCTATTTTGTTTCTTCAATTACAAATCTTTGAAGATTTCATCCAAAATTATTTGAAATTTAAAATTAAGTTTTGATATGTGAAATTTTGTGAAAAGTTCAAAAATTGAAAAATTCAATTTTTGCGGAAGTTGAAGAAAAAAACTTTATTTTCTGGCCTTGAGATTGTCCAGTAAGCTAAAACTAATACACAGTAAAAAAATTTCGTTGAAATCTTGATTAATTTCCAAGAAATAACAATTTTAGGATTTTGGCAATTTCGAAAAACGCTATTTTCCAACTAAGTAAAAATCACTCGGTATATCTAATAGGGGCTAAATAGGTTTTCAAGCAAGCACAAATTATTGCCGTAAAAAGTTTTTTCGAAAAATCAAAAATTAAAATTTTTACCATTTGATGCCGATTTTTGGCGAGCACTGTATATTCAGGAACCACTTCAGTGTTTTCCTGTACTCTGAAAACGCACCGAAGCCCGAGATATCCATCTATATTGATGGATCTAGGACCCTGGAAGGAACAGGCGCAGGAATCTTTTCCGATGACCTGGACCTTCACACAAGCACAGTACTTGGCCAACTGACAACTGTTTTCCAAGCGGAATTAGTTGCCATTATGGAAGGTGCAAGAGAAATTCTGGATCGCGGTGTTCGGAATAAAGTCGTTAGGATAGCTAGCGACAGCAGAGCGGCACTATTAGCTCTAAGCAGTAACAAAATAACCTTAGGAATAACACTCCAATGCCACGGTACACTAGAACAAGTGACCAAGTACAACTTCTTGCAACTTATTTGGCTTAAAGGACCCGCTGAAACATATGGTAATGAACGGGCAGATGAACTGGCTAGACCCTTTTGGGGCCCTGAAGCGGCATAGCACCGTCATCAAGTCTGTTTAATGCTTTACTGAAACAAAGATCCCACAATCAACATATCGGTAGATGGGTCAACTTAGACAAGTCTCATCAAGCGAAAAAGGCTATAACGACCCCCTCACTCAGATTGCCACGATTCTGTACTAGAAGAAGACTACGCCTACTCGTATGGATACTCTCAGACCATTGTAAACTGAATAAACATAAGCACCGCATAGGTTTAACAAACAGCCCGACTTGTAGAGGCTGTAACCAAGAGGAAGAGACAGCTGAGATATCCTTTGTGATTGCCCTGCACTCGTCTCGATTAGAGGTTCCATGTTAGGGGAATTCTGGCCTGGCTGGAATTCGCAGTGCTCCTCTGTCGGACGTTCTCGGGTTCGTCGAAAGATTGGGATGCCTTGAATAACGCTGACAGTCGTGCGCTGCAGATATTATGCACATTCATATATTTATTTCATTTGGTACAAAATGTTTGTTTTTCAACTCAGTATTTTTTGTAAATTAATATTAAACAATTTCCCAATGTTCTCTAATTCATTTTAGCTCTGAATCATGACCTGCCTTGCGCCGTTTATTTTGTTCTTGTTGTTGAGCGCGAATTATACCCTAAAGTTCGTTTTTTCTTTATATGCCGATCGTATAGATCTGAGTTAAGAAAATATACGATGAAATGACATGACACGACAAAAGCCGCAAGGCCGTTCCACGAAAGTTAGAAGGAGATAGCTATATAAAAGTTCTTTGACTTATCGATGGATCGATCGGCATATAAAGAAAAAATGAACTGTACTGACCATAATCGGTATTCTAAATTCTCTTTACGACGGAAACTCGAACCTAATTTCAACCCGATCTCTGGAATTACCGATTATTTTTAATTCGAATTACGAAATCTGATTATTCAAATAACCTGTATAATTCGATTATCAGATGACAGGTTATTTTTAATTCGAATTATCCCATCACCAGTCCAAACTGTGGCCCAAGTGCAGGTGAATTTTTTTTTCATTCACTCCCTTCACTAATCCAGAATCCACATTACTTATCATCCTACAAATTGCTATTAATCGCACTTGTCATTCTGAATAATAACTGATTAAGATTGCGCGCCGAGTTCTATCTTTATAGTAGAGGTCATTATTCCATTCTGAAACATTCTCGCACAATTCCCATATGGCGTTCGATACTAAGAAAGTTCTCGAATCATCGAGAAGGACAGTTCTAAAATATTTATTATGTTTCAATTTATTTTTCTTAAGTAAGTGAATTATAGGTATTTTCTATTTGCTGGTCACTGAATTTATTCTCCAGAAAGGAGCAATAAAGTTTCCTTGTGTGATTGGAAAAACAGTCTACTCCGAAGAGTGGGTAATAATTTTTTTAAGTGCGGAAAGCGAATGCCAAAGTGCGAATGCACATGAAGCTCGCATGGATATTCATAAAACGAGATTGTCCAGAGAGCGGACAGCGGTGTATATTATAGCCGGGAACGGATGTAGTGTGATATAAGAAGACGGGACTCTTATCGTTTCGCCGCAGGCTCCAAGTTGGCCCGTGAATCTTGCCGCTGTCTTATAACATACCGACTGTTAGTTACTTCACTTTAATGCTGTGTTAGTGCGTACTCGGCACGTTATGCCGTATGATTAGACAGATTTATTCCGGGGATTTCCTGGGTTACGTCAAAGGAAGTTGGAAGACGCCCGGCTTTATGGACGGCGCTCTGTCTCTAATGAGATTCCCGTTTGTCTCCCTAACAATAATTTCCCAGTTACTGCACAATTTACATATGCTTATTATGTATTTTGATGGGAGTCGCGGCAGTTCCCCGTTGATATTTTTGCTTTCCTTCTTCGACCGACTTACACTTTTATTATGATTATCAACGTTTACGTCTCATAAAACCACCTACACCAGTGGAGCGTTTAAAAATTAATTTTCTCTCTTTATTTACAGTAATCGCTGATAAAAGTATAAATTGGTTTCCGTTGCTAAATTAACTCTTAAAGTTTACAACCTACTTAGCTTACTCGACTTTCAACCAGCAATATTTCATTATGCATTTCGGAAATGTTTTTATTATTCTTCGAAATATAACGAGCGTCTAAATAAAAACCTGGTCAAGTAGGTTGTGATCGAGAATTTTTCCATTGCATTTACATAACAGAATTACCAAATGTAGCCTACTTGACCAGGTTTTTATTTAGACACTTGTTACGTAAATGGTTTCTTCTTTGTGGCAGTTATTTACACAGTTACGCGGATTGTTATTTGTAGAAGTCAGTATGGCTGGAAGCGGAAAGTAACATTCGAGAACTGTATCTTTAATTTTATTATTATGGATGTAGGTACTGTTATACAAAAATGGCTTTGATTTTTTTAAGTAACTGTCAATTGACGTTTGTTCTTTAACAAGGAGGTTGTAAGAAATAACGAAGGGACATATAGACAAGCAAGTGAAGCCACGATAGCCATCTTTGTACGCATCATGCTTTTAACTGTTAATATGTATTTTAAAGGTGTCGGTAGCGACAATTATCAACAGTCTGTGTTATTGGTATGGTTATTTGTTAAAAATTGTGGTTCTGTATTCTGCAATGGGCAGTTCTAATCGAACTTAATTCATAAAGTAGGTAATCCGTATTCTCCCTACCCCACAATGCTTCACTTTACCGCATCAATGAACTGGATTATGTACTTCGCCTATTTTTTTTTAACCTCCTTGATGTAAACATAAAAGTTATATGCAAGGAATTTTTCATATCTATAAGAAAATGGAAGATTTATCAGTGGAGAAACAAAATTCGATTGTATCCAAATGTGTGAAGTTGCTTCAATGAGGAAAATAACAGCAGAAAAGCGTACACACAGTACAACATACAGTAAACGGTTCCGCAATTACTATACACTTTCTGGTCGCGAAAGAAAGTCGAGTACTTCAAGGCCAGATTTGGACAAGATGTGCTACTAAAAAAAAATTATCCAAGTTTATACGTTGTGACGTTTCTAAATAACCGCCACATGTTTCTCACTCTTTCTTAATAATTTATTTCACTTAATTGAAAAATATCGCCCCAATACATCATCACCCCACTACCCATGTAACACACCGGGTATAGAATATGTCTAAAACACGTTTTGAATTTAGTCTAAATGTAGAATATTATGGACTAGTATTCATACATATGAGTGACAGTCTAACTAACGTCTCTTTATGGGATAAATAACCTGTGAGCAAATAAAAATCAGATTAGAGCAGGCGGTGCAAAGAAAATGTATGTCTGTGATTAAATAAAAAGTCAATAAATTTGACAGTCCATGAATGTATTACATTAATTAATTCAGTTAATCACAGACATGCATTTTCTTTGCACCGCCTACTCTAATCTGATTTTTATTTGCTCACTTTTTATAACGTTTACACAGAATGTATATTTATAGGGTACGCGCAACGTTTATACATGGTTTATACTAGACGTATATTTTGAAACTATAAAATTATTATAATTATATTATTACAACTTATTATAAAGAAGCTGTCAAACGTACGGCCAAATGTTGAAATTTAATTCAACTTTACCAAGTGTCTGTTCATTTGTAGTAATTATATATTTTGTGATCATTTGTAACGGGCACGAAAGTTCCTTTGGTTTTGACTTATAAACGACAACTTTAGGGAGCAACAGTCTAGGTCGAGACATCTCGCGGCGAAATTTATAAGTTCACTATGTAACAAGGGTCACAAGACCAATTTGGATATATATCTTGAACATGTTACATCTAAACGTTTATTATACTTTTTGAGATATTTTAAATTAAGTTAAAGGCCTACGCCTACATGATACGATGGAATTTAATACATAATTTGATATCGTGTTTTGCAAATCGCGACATTTCATTACATTTTAAAGAAAACGTTTAATTAACGTATCACTTGTATCCTAGGATAACTAGTATGTACCATTAAAATACGAATATTTTTGGTATTCTATATACCATTACCAAAAATATCCCTGTCTATCGTATATAAACCGTCTAATAAACGAAATGGTGTGGCTTGGGTAGCGATTTGACGGCATGCAACACAAGTTCTGTAATGGTCATTTACGCACCTGACTGATTAGACTTCCCATCTCACATCTCTTTGAATTTCCCACAAGACTTCTCATATTAAATTATTCCGATCTTTACCCTGTGCAGAATCAATTCTTTTCTCGATGCCAGCCTTCATTTTCACTCATGAAAGTCCTCGTAGTTTAGTGTAAAATATGTAAGAAATCCTTTGGTTTAATTACCCTAATTTTCATGATGCCAATTTCTTGAACAGAACTAAGATCCTGCAATAGAGAGTTTCCTGCAAAATTGCAATAGAGAATTTCCTACAACTAAGAATTTTCAAACGAGAGATATTGCAAGTCACATTATATTTCAACCTAAATTTCACAATTTTCCAGTAGAATCCAACCCCTATTTTTTCTTCCAAACAACTGGATTACGCATTTAATTGTAAGTCACCTAGTTAAGATTAGTTTTGTTACATTCAAATTTCGCGCTAACTTATCGTGGCGATATAACAACATTCAATTTCGTTTTAACACCGTTGGCCCTCCTCTACGTCGCTATGGGGGAAACCTGCGTACAGTGATCGCTGAACTTTCATAGGCTATGAAGGCCCCATGTGACTTTCAGGTCACCTGTCATAGGTTGTCGTCGGTAATCCCTGCGCGTCGAAGCGACCTTCTTCATCTTCAACCTGGTCGCGTCCTCTTTCTTGTTCGGAGCATTGTGCCGGTGTGACGTGTTTTTCGTGTGTGTTAAATTTAACGGATTTCTTGCTCGTTTTGAGAAGTAAATCAATTGTGGCTTTGCTGGAATATCGATTGACACCGCCGAACAGCGACTGGAGACAGTTTTAATCTCCTTACCAAGAATGAGGCCCAGTTCTCTCAGGTAAAATATGACGACGCATGCCGACCAACATGGCCGCTAACAAAAAAATCATTTCTTCTACTTAGGCTTTTCTATTTGGGCGCAGTTTTCTGGCGCAGGCTATTAGACCAGACCTTTTGGCCTAGTTCTCCTGCCCGTAGTCGTATCGAGACCCGATCGAGAAAACCTGATCAGCCATCTTGACGATCTGAGCGGGTCCAGTTCAGACCAGTTTGTCGACGCTTCCTGCGGTTGGTAGAGGGCGTTACAATTCCCCATGGGCCACTGCGCTTCGGTTGGCACCGTCGACTTTGACGTACAGTCGTGTTCAAAAAAGTGTTGTACAGAATTTTTGCTGTGTAACCTTTTATGTGCATTCAAGTAAGTTCAAAAAATTGTTGTACAAGTTTTGCTGCATGTACGGCTTCTGGCAATAATAATATTATCGAACAGAAAAATAGAAAAGCCAATTGCCGCTCAAAAGCAAAGATATTTAAAACGAAGCTGTACAACACCTTTTTGAACACAACTGTACGTCTGGCTCGCAGTTTCAAGGTTAGGTTTTCACTTTAATCTGATATTTTACGGACCGATCGGTTGTTAAATTTTACTCCTAGCTCGTGAGAAATAAACCGCGAGTACGAATTCCGAAGTCCGAATTGCGCTGCGCTTGCGGTAGTTAATTTAAGCCTAAAGTAAGCAGCCAATTGTAATTGTTTCTTAACAGTGTAAAGTGTTTTCCTTTTTAATTGTGTAATAAATTGTGTTAACTTTAATTACGATTTTAATTTCTACTTTCACACACACCAGTGGGTAAGATTTTCGCCTCTGATTATTCGTGTTTCATTTTTCTGCACGATCTGGTCGATTGGAGACGTCGGCCGGTCGAATTACGTTTAGTTGTTCAATTGTCTTCTGGCGCCCTTTATAAGTTTACCACCTTTAATTAACCTGCCCCTTTTCCACTGTTGCTAGCTGGGGCACAGCTGATCGTAGAATCGGCAGAAGCTTGTCATCTTGAACCGTGGTAAGTAGAGGTAAGTAAATTTAATTTAAACTTTGGTGACAGTTGTAAGCCATCTTCACTTCATTTTTTTCCATTTAGATTTAAGTCTGGTTATTTAATGGTATTTAAATAATTTTGATGCGATTTATTTGATGAATTCTTGGATAGCTGAAATAAATTTAATTGCATTAAAAGAAATAGCACACTAAAGTGTCTTTCCTTTACTTCCCTCAACATCCCGTTATTTCAACAAGCTAGCCTGGTTTCCGGAAGGTTCACGGAGCAGAGCTTACCTACGCATTTGAACAATCACTGTACCGACACTATCGACACCCTTCACTATGCAGTGCATAACGCCAAGAATTGGGTTCGCTCAAGCCAAAGGATTGGAGTTCGTGATAACATGATTGTGCACAAATATGTGGAACTTCTATAGGTACGCTCCAACGTGTCAAGAAAAGATTGGGTCTTAAGGCGAAACAAACAAAACGTACTACGTTTAAATCATATTTAGTGAAAATTCTAGCTCGAAAGTTGTATGATCAAATTTTGTACAAAAATATCAAATTTAATTATAAATCTTTGCGTGGGTCCCAATTTTATACAAAACCCAAACTTGGATAAATCCATATTTTAATTTTAACTTGGATAAATCCATATTTTAATTTTAACTTGGATAAATCCATATTTTGTGAAAAATTTGGTAAGAAAGTACTCGTTTGGTAAGCTATTTGTCAGTGCGGTATGAAGCCGACTCCATTTTTCACAACGCAAAGTTTGAATTTTGAGCTATCTCAAGGAATGCTTACAGAAAAAATTGTTGCCTCTTATTGGTAAATATGAACGACAGATATTTTTTTTTACTAATCTGGCTTCATGTCAAATATTCCATTTGTTTAAGAAAACAATGAATGCTCCGAACTACCCAGAAATCAGGCCAATTGAAACATTTTGAACGTTAATGAAAGAAAAGCTACGAGAAAATGTTAAACCAGCCAAAGATATAACAAAGTTGAAGCCAAATGGGAATCGAGTATGTAAAATGGTGGAAGAATCTGCTGTCCAGAATTGAATACGATCCATAAAGAAGAAAGTTCGAGAATTGGGAAAGCTTTCATAAATTTCTCCAAATTGATGATTTCTACATTATTTTGTTAGCCAGCAATGAAGAAATTATGGCAATGCAATTGTTTTGGGATAATAAAGTATGGCTATCTTGGGAAAAAGTGTAGAAAGTTGTTTTAAGTCTCAACCCTTCCTATAATATACCTAGGCGTTATATTGCAGTCGAAGAATTTGCTCAAATTATCATTCTTTTTCGCAAAGGATATTGGCAGGGGAAGTAGCTCGAATTCTAAACACAAATAAATCTGTGGTGCAGAGAGCTGCTGCAAATTATAGAAGCACTGATAGTTTTACCAGAAGAAGTAGACAAGGAGCTAAAAGGAAAATAATTGCCAGGGATGATCGCTACATGGAGCTGCAGGCTTTAAGGAAGTGTTTTGTAACGCCTTGGGAGTTAGCAATAATCTGCCCTTAAGGAGGTTGAAAAAAGTTTATCTGCCAGACGATCTGCAACTGCTCCAATTGTTATAGCGCTGCATAAAAGAAATCGTTTGACTTTCTGCTTAAACCACCAGGAATGGGATGAAGGGCAGTAGAGCTTGATTTTATTCTGTGCTGAGTCTCGATTCCATCTTTCCCATAACAATCGTTGTATTCTCTTTTTGCAAAAACCAGGTGAGTACAATGCAATACAATATTCGAAGAGTTGAGAAATTTTGCGAAGGATCTTTGACGATATGGGGTGAGATAAGTTTAATGGTCATATAGAGTTAGTTATTGTGCACAAAGGATCACTAACGGCAGCAAGGTATAGGGTATCCAGGCATTATTTTAATGCACGATAATGCAAGACCACACATTGGTAATGTTGTAACAACTCCTTAAGAGAAGCAAATATTGAAAATCTAGAATGACTAGCAAAAAGCCTAACTTTAAATTTCATCGAGCACTTTTGGCCCGACGAATTACAAGTGACTCCAGTAACTATTGAACACCTGGGTAACTTGCTCATACAAGCATGGTACCAGATACCACGAGAAAACATCCAAGATCTCATTAGGAGTATGCGAAGAAGAGTGGAAGCGTGTATAGTTGCGAAAGGTGGAAATTCCTGTTATTAGTTCATGTTAAAGATTTCTCTTGTTAATTTTTTAATTGACTGTTTTTAAAAATTTTGATTGAATTTTCTATTTGTTTTTGCTATAACTTTTGTTAATTTTATTAAGTTATAGGAGATTTTCATGGAGTACTTTTGATTTTTGTTGGTGAAGTGTGTAACCCACCATTTATGTGTAGCCAAAATTAACGATACAGTCCTTAGCTGTTTCCAATTCCAAAATATCTTGGACCATGAACTCAAAAGAAATTTCATTTTAGGAAACATAACGCACTTGAAATTGATACAGTACATTGAAGATCATCCATGTGAACAAATAAATAATTGAGGGTACAGAAAAAAGATCATCATAATGGAACATGCAATGTTTAGATGAAATGTATTTGTAAACATTTCCTATGGAGCAACTGAAATGAAGTTCTGTGCCACGTCTGATGTTGATATCTAAAGTAATAGTTTATAGGAGACAATGAAGCTTGCAAAATTTCGGTAGTTGGACAAAATAAGAAAATGGTTATTTGATATCTGATTAAACTGCACAAATCGAATTCCCTCGTGAACGTTTCGAATTAAATTTTCCGTCAAAGAGGAATTTCAATAACGCACCTAAAATGCATTACACACATCGCCATTATAATAAGGGGAAGAATCGCATGCGATAATTCGTTCCGCACATGATGAACGGCATCGGTTGCGGCGTCTCGGAAAGGAAACTCCCGGCGGTCGAAGACCGAAGTTATGTAAAAGGCCTGTTATTAGTCAGCGACCTACCGGAAATTAGACTATGAGATATGTGGGAGTCTGACCTCCATGTTTTAGACATTTCGTAAGATAGACGACATTGATAATGCAAGTAGTTAAGTTTTAGTGCCCGCGTCTTATATTACATTCAACGTCTCTGCGCTGCGCTGGAATTATGCTGTTTGCATGCAATTTCGCGTAATATAAAAAGGAAATGACGGTGGGTACCGAAATGTAAGATGACTCTAATAATTCTAACTGTTCCCCAACTCATACACTAAAGTGATTTCATTTATTTCAGCACGTTGTAACATATTTAATTGCTTTATCCCTATTAAACTTTAGCAATTGTTATTAATAATTACAAAGTATAAAACAAAATTAGTGCAACGTGCAGAGTGCATTTTTCCAGAGAAAGCATGTATTCTTACAATCAGAACCTTAAACTCATTCATTACACGACGATTCTTGGCGCCCGACGTGGGGCCAATTTAAGATTTAAGTTTATGGTTATTGAGAACACCATTAATTCGGTGATAGATCAAATCGTTTCAGTATGACCTTCGCATATTGTGTATTCGAGATGTTTTAAACAAGTTGTTTTCCATGTGGGTTTGTCCATTAGATAAATATTTTTACCTATATCTACAACTGTATTCCTTCCTCTATTTCCGCTATACGTCTCATGACGTTTCATGAACCAAACTCTTTAAATACAATAAGTGCAATCTCCAGTTTCTCACGTTCTTCTAAAAAGTTTAAAATTTTCTGCATTTTTAGACTCTTTTTCATTTTAGCATTGTTGTTTATTGTCATTGGTTTCGTCGTCTTTTCAATTGACGATTTTATTAGACAAATCCACAGTTTAAGTAAAACATCTTTTATTTTAATGTCTTCATAAAGCAAACAAAAGTTCTCGTAGAAAAACATGTGGAATCAATTTTGTGATACCCCGGCGATAGGTGGAAGAGCAACCAGTCAATCCCTGTCCTTCGGCGAAGAGAAAAAGCCACCGCATTATAGCAACCCATCCGGAATCCAATAACGGCAGCACTGGGTAACAGAGACGGAGTTAATCCGGGCCCGGCCAAGAGAAGGAGCAAGAACTAACGTAAGAATGACTGCGTAGCATCTGTGCAGGTTTCCAATAATGTGCAGCAGTCGAGAGAAATCATATTAAAATACCTACAGTATACCTCAAGGTGTATTTGGCGGCCACATACCTGGTTTATGTTCATAGAGATGTGAAATCGATATTTATGGACCGTACTAATTTCACGGACGTCACGTGTCTCGAGTTTTCTGAACACCTTCGCCTGCAGACACTTCCGGAGCTCGACCAGATTTGAGCTAAAAATCCTTGTAAGTTTTATTATTTAGTTATATTTTTCACACCGAAGCTTGACTAGATGTGCAGGCATGATTTATTAATGCTATTGGTTAAAAACTTACTTCCTCAAAGTAATCTAAGTTTCTGACAACGCTTATTATAAAAAAAGAACTAATTAAGTTAGGTACCTATTCATTATCCTTCAATCCTTGAGAGTACATCACGCAAGAGATTACGAACCATAGAGAGATTTATATGTTTTACCGGTTTGATGAATATTTTCTTATATTATGAAAGCTATTTGCTTGAATATTTCAAATATAATTAATTTTTTGTTACGTAAATTGCACTCTTCATTGGAGCGCGTCGTAAAAAGCACATGAAGAATTCAAAGCTCATTAAACATTCCTTTAAAGTTCGTCTCCTGTCCAATAAATTGAAATTAATCGATTAATAAATAATTTATTCTCATCGGGCATAAAATTTAAATAAATTAAGTAAATCGAATTAAAAATCACGTAGAGCGCTCGAACGAACAAAAATGCCTGAAATAAGAAAGGAAATAATGATCCAGTCCTGAAGAAAATAATAACCTCGCAGAGCTCTAGAAACTTTAGTAATTAAGCAAAGTAGTTCCCCGCTTAAATGAATTACTTATGTATAGATTCTTGTCGCAAGGAAAAACTTAATGGCTACATAAATATATTCCCATTAATTAATATGATCTTATCATTAATACAGTTACTTATTATGCTTTTCAATAATTGCATCGAATATTTTATGTTTTTGTTACGGCAAATTCTGAAAATAAGAAGAAGGTATTTCATGTTAAAAATCTGCCTTTGTGAAGCCTTTTCTAGTTTGCATGCCGTAGGAGAAAAAAAATCAAAGCTTAGGAGAATGAAGAATTCTGATTGCAAAACACGTGGAGCATTGTAGGCAAAGTGCACACAGTCATCTTCGAACAAAAGCGGGCAGCTGGAGCCACTAACGAGCACGACCAAAAGCTTATACATCAAAGAAAGTTTTATTAAAACCCGCACAAAGAAAGAATTCAGCTTGCAAAATAATATACAAGAATAATCGAAAAAGGCTATCTGAGAATTGAACACGGCGAAGCCCCATTACTTAATTAGAGGACGACGAATAATTATGTAAGTTAGTCGTGAAAGGAGAGCAAAGTAAATATTATGTGATTTAGCAGCCGTAAGGAGGAAAACATTTAGAAAATTAATTAGGCAATTTCACTTACCTACAGGAAATTTGCTTTAATGTTCCGCCTTTTTTCTGTAATCATTTTGCGAGAGAAATTTTAACAAGTAACAGAAAACGTATTTTTCATACATTTACCTTGAACGTTTTCATAACTCCTCGCAAATACTTGAGCAAATCAAATTTAGATTGTATTGATATTGCAAATACATGTTCCCATTTTGAAAACTTCGATTGTTTATTGGAATGCTAGGATTTCTATAATTTCTAAACAGCTTCCAATGCAAGAAAGAAAAGCTCATTTTTTTATTTTTCTACTTCCTAGAACTTAAATATTTTTATAACAAGAAATACCACTTTCTGTGCACGGTCGTATTGTCGTACAAATATAGAATTGAATCGCTTAATCGGAGTCTCAACAGTTGTATACATAAGGTATCAACTGCCTTCCCCTAACTAGCTGAAGAATTGGTTCTGCAATCCTTCCAATCAATTTTCGTGCAGTGCGAGGACGATTAAACTGTAACTACAATTATTCATTCATTTTCTTTCATGACTTTTTCTTTCTGTTGTCTTTTTGAAACTTTTGGGAACACTAAATAAGGGCTAATAGGCAGGTAACGTGTGATCTTTATATGCGTATCTTCCACGGCTAGCGATAAAAGGATCCAATTATAATTTAGTAATACTTACAAAAGTAGTCGATCTGGAAGATGTTCATTATTATTTTTGAAGTACAGAAAAAAAATATTTGTGAAACACGTGAAGAGTAATCTGACTTTGCAAGTGAAACTTACAAAATATCCATATTGTTAAGCTGACCAAGTTGACATTGCTGGGTAACTAAATAAAATGATCGAACATCAAATCGTTTGCAAAATTTAATGTTGAGCAAGAGGCAAGAATTAATAAATGGCCAACCGAAGCGATAGGTACTGTTATCTGGAATGAGAGCAAAGAGAATTTATGTAGATAAGATGATATTGTTATTACCAATTGTGGTTACCTACCATGTCATGTATTAAGACGCAATGAGTAGCACTTAATTAATTAATAAGACGATAATTATTATAAATCAACAACACTGTTACTAGTAACTACCAGGCTAGCCAATTATATTACATTCCTTCTTTCTTATTTCCAAAAAAGTATAATTGCATATTTTGAGATAATAATGCAGAACTTATATTACTCACCGAACTTTAATTTCTTTTTTAATTGAGGTCGGGGGAAATCTTCAAAAGACGACCTCTGCCAACACAGAAGCGTGTTTTATTCATCTGAGCTCAATAGGTCTCAGACGCGTACCAACTAAAACTCTTGCTGGGGTGAAATTACCCTCTGATCTCTCCCAGTCTGTTTAGGAAACCGCCTCACAGCATATCTTCGTAACGGAGATCTACTTCTTTTTTCTTCATAATATACTCATTAAATAATCCCTACTTGTTTCATTTTCTAACATAGTTTGTATCACGTTGTCCAGTCTGATCTTTAATCCGTATTCTTCTCTAGTTCTGTTCTTTCTTTGTGTCATATTGGACAGATGAGAAGAGTATGTTGTATAGTATCTCTATCCAATTGACAATATTTACAACGGCTAGTGTTTACCTTTTTAAATCTTTCTTTGTATGCTTCAAAGCAGCCATGGTCGCTAATAGCCTATCGATGAAAAGCCAATTTACCATAAGCTTTGTTATAACACTTGTCAATTTCTGGTAAAAGTGCTTTTGTCAATTTTCCAGTTTGGCAACTAACCCATCTCTCTTGCTATAATACTTCCAACATTTTATGTACTATCCTTCCCCGATATTTGCGCGATAAGTGACTCTTATAAGTGCTCTTTCTAGTACAAGTCGATAGGAATCATTTTTGCTGTGACACAGGCAGCCTCTGTAGAGATTGTTTTATACACACGAGTGGTTCTTATTGACACAGTCCCTTGACAGGTTTTCATTTTGGTCACGTACTTCTTCATTTTACATGCTTCGTACCAAACGGGTGCGGCGTACAAGACCAGGAATTCAAAAACTGACACCAAAACACTCCGCTTGATTTCACTGAGCCCTTCCTTCCTTGGCATTACACTTACCAATGCCGATATGGTTTACTGATCTTTCTGCGTTGCATAATCGATATGCTTTCCAAACTTTACATGTTTATCCGAAATAACTCCAACATATTTGACTTCTATTTTTTCCTTGATCAGGTTACCTTCCATTCGAGATGATTTTGACTAACCCATTCTGGTACCCTCTGAATGCCCTCATTAGCTTTATATTGTAAATCCACAGGTTTTTTTTAAATCCTAGATCAGTGTCTGCCAAATTTTCTTACCCTGCGACACACTGCAAAAGGAGAATTTATTTTGCGGCACCAAATAAAAATCCCAACAAAATGAATCTTTCTACCGCATGGTGACACACTCTCGGACGGTCCATGATGTCTTCGCACGTTAAACCGAACTAATTTAGTGCATTGTTAACTGTCCGTACCTAATTTTGGCTACGTAGTTACAAATTTAAACGTTTGGGTATTTAATGTGTCGTCGAGGTCCCGTCTTTAGCTTCTCGTGCATTTCTAAATTTGGACAATTTTTAGATTTAAGCACTTATTTAGGTGACTTAGATTGACAGACTTTTCAAGGACTTTGATTAACGTCATTTTCGACAGAAGTTGTCTTCTCTTCGACGTAAACACTTTGTTTATTATAGCTAGTATCCAGTAAGCATTTGATTCACATGTCGCTTCCAAAGAAGCCTAACTTTTTTTTAACAATCTCCTTTTCCCCACAGAGGTTCATTTAGGTTTCTATAATCTCGAACATAACTGATTTCATCAATATCAAATAAAACTTCTCTTGATCCGTGATATTTATCAATCTGTTTATTTCACATTTTATTCGCAGCCGGCCTACGTAAAGGATCTAATCTAGTTTTAGGATCTCTGCCTTACATATAATTATAATAGCTTGCGTCCGACCTGTATAACAATTCCTTGTGTTTCGGTATGTGAATAAATATCTATTTAGAAGCGTTTGTATAACAGTACGTACAACTATAATCAGTCCATTTTTGAAGAACTTGGCTACACTCTCCGCCGCCCCATTGGTATCACGATAATATGTAGGAGATGTTATTTTTACAAAATGCCACGAAAATGCCAGAAGCAAATTGTTTACCATTACCAGAAAAAATTGAATCTGGAAGTCCAAACCGAGCAAACCTTTATCTCAGTTTCCCTTTGTATTAATAGAATATAATCGAGATGCCTCAGCTACTGGCCATTTCAAAAACGCATCTACCTTGACCAGATAACATTTGCCTTTAAATGGTACCGCAAAATCGAGATTCTTTCGAAAGCATTTTTTGCATCATTTAATTTAATTCATATAGCTTTAGGTGGTTGACTGGCATAACTCATAAAATGTTATAATTTTTATCATACCTTTCAATTTCCCTTTCAAGGTTTGGCCACCAAAAATATTGTCTTGCTTTCATGTGTTCATGTTGACTGCACCTTGGCGCGTATTGTACACCTTTTTCAATAACTGTATGCGAAATTTTTCAGGCATTAAAACCTTGTATTCCCACATTTAAGTAGATAGAGAAATGAGAAAAATTTCGAAAAATGTATTTGCCTTAAGTCACTATGAACATTTTTTCCATCACATAGACAGAGAACTGCTCTATTAAATGAAGTTCAATAAAGGACTGAATGTCCCAACGTCACGTGGAATGGCCGATTTATGAGGGAAAACCGCGTGACAGGATTATTATAGAGGATTTGTAAATGTCAAATTGTTCTTAGACAGAAACCTGTGAATGCTGTAATATTTCCAGGGGCCAAAGAAAAATAAATTACCTTTGAAATCAAGTCAAAATGATAACAAAGGGCGTTACTTCACCGGTACTCCAACAATGGAATTGATTTTGTAGTCCCCAGTTTTTCGTATTGTTTTAAAAAGCGTTCTAATGATTTAGACACGTACCAGAAAAATTAAAACTCAAATACCATAACAAGTAATCATAAAAGTTGAATTGTTTTGTTATCGTGTAGTATAAATTCTACCAAAATAAATTTGTCGGACGCGTTAATTCGGCGTGAAAAGTAAATATAAAGAAGATTTTCCATATTGTCCGATCCGATTTGTCCTCGGCGAAAATAACACTCTTAATAAAGTAACTTTTATAATGGCAAAGTTGGAGCAAGTGAATAATTCGGGCAAAAATAGTCAAGATTTTAGCTGCGGCGTTAAAGTTAGGGAAAGTGTAATAAGATCCACCGGTGAAATTAAGTTTTTGCTGGAGCCGGTGTGTCGGAATGTGGAAGTAGTGGTAGATTGTGCGAAGGCAGAGATAAGACCGTGCACATTGTGCATACAGATTACACATTTAGGCGACCCGACCATAGTTTCTGTTTCAATTACACACCGGGAAGCAACTTAATCAAAAAACATCAAAGGGAATGACGTTTGGTTCAGATTCGCCCGGATTTGCGGGCCAAATCTGCGATTCAAATATAGAGGCATCATCTGAATAAGGAATTAAGACGGCTGCTCCTTCACTTGTAGTTACATTGACACCTTAAGCTCCTCTTATTTACCATTCCATTGTTATTCAGAGGCCGAGTGCTGTACAAGTGTAATCGGCTTGCGGTCCCCTGCACCCGGACGCGTGTTTCCGGACGTGTAATGGTGCTTCGGCCTTTTTCAACGATTTTCCACCCGCCACCGCCCGCCACTCGTTGCAGCTGTAATCTATAGAGTGCTTGGTAAATATTACATCAATTTTGTTTCGGTTATAAAAACACAATCCGCCGGCATTTGGGACATTTACTAATCGCAGTTTTAATTAACTTTGCACAAAATAAACCCACGCGACCAAATGCACACAAATTTCATAAATAACGTAATGTTTATGAAAATTAAAATGCAAACAAAATTCCCAGGTCTTTCTATTGTCTCTATATTCAAATAACCATTTGACATTTAATTATCTCAATTTCGCATACATTAACTATTTTAAAGATTCATTTAAAATTGACTAAAAATCGACAATTAAACACACTAAATTAGAGAAAAACTACAAAAAGAAGGTCAGTCATCGTTTGTATGTGGAAGTTAATCAAACGTATTCTTGAGCAAATAGAGAAAAGTTGTAAAAGAAATATGATATTTAGCAATCGTTTCAGTGAGAATACAGTAACCTAATTCGAGGTTTTGGCACCAAAAAAAGATTTGTTCGATGGTCGTGTCCGGAATAATAAATATAATACATACCATATGTTTCGTTTTTAGTTGAAAACACATGCATTTAATTTGAACGAATTTCTTTGACTGCTTATACCCAGAATGTATATACGTGGTTTAGTTAGTAAGGGAAGGCTTTTCCGCCTTATTTTAAGTGTCAATGAAACAATCCTTATAGTAATTTTTATGGAGAGTCTTAATGTTAGTCAAGTTTAAAAAACATGCCAAAAATTCCACAAGTGTAAGGACCCTGAAGTTCCCACGTAAAGAATTGAAACGCAGAAGAACGTACATTAGTAAAATTTTTATATTTCAAAAACGAAATAGAGATAAGATTATAAATGTGAAACTCTGTCCTAGGCATAGAATTAAGCGGGAAAAGTTCTGTTCTTATTATAGGCTGATGCAATAAGAAACCTGTAAAGGCCAGTACACAATGGATTTGCTTAAATCATAGACATAAGACATAAGCCGTAACAGTAATTCAACCTATGTAAAAAAGTGCGGTGTAACACAATAGCTCCGTAACGAGAACAAAGCAAATGTGTTTCTTACGGCTTATGTCTTATGTTTTATGTTTTATGCAAACCCATTGTGCAACCGGCTTAATTCAGCAAACTGATGGAAATCACATTCAACTGCCAACTGGCGGCAGCTGCCTCTCGTGTAGAAGCTTCGCGCAAGACAGTAATATTTAAATTTAATTAGGTCACGTGACGCTACCCATCTCTTCCAAAATTGCTAAGAAAGGTTTTAAAAGACGTCGCGGGAGAGAAAAAGGCAGTGTCGTTCCGGTAAAGAGTTTTTTAAAACTTGACTCTGCGCGTTTGCTCCCGTCGTTGATTTTTCCTTCTAAGTTCGGTTCGGCGAATGAATCAATTAATTTATTCCCATAGTTTGTTTCGGTAGAAAAGAATTGAATCTTTTCCGTTAACATTTTTCAGTGGATTAAATAAATTTATAGTCAATCGCAAGCGAAGCCGTTAACGTATTTTTAAATTCAAGTGCCCTTTAATCTTTGGATTACGGAAAGAATAATTAGACCCGATGTTTATGGCAAGCCTTAAAAAATCCACTTGTTGGCTTTTATTAAATAATTAACAAACAGCATAAATCATGTACAGAACATTCCGCCCTTCTCTCTTCAAATTAATTTTTGATTGTACTAATGGTAATTATTGAATTTTGTATTATATCTTACTTTGTTAATGTTCTAGAATTTCATACTCCTATTTGATTTCATTTTCAACATTTTATTGTATTATTTACGATAGTAATTAATGTTAATGCAAGTTTTTTTTAATTGGATATATTTATCGTCCGTGTTTTCCGTGTCATTGTTATATTTTTGTATTATTTACTGAGTTTGGTGCATTTCATTGTTAATACCATTTTTTTTTAATTAAATATATACACATTGTATAAAAGTAAAGTAGGTAATTTTATTGAAATTCAAAGTAGAATTAAAGAACCTTTAATTTATAAGTAAGAGGGAGAGAGAAAAAACAGGAGGGAAAATTCTACAAAGCAAGAAGAAAGGGTAAGAAAGGGCCAAAAATCATATCATGTATGAATAGCGCTGAGGGCGGCTCCTGGCTATCTTCAGACTAATTCCAGACAGGCTAAAAGAAACTAATTGCTACTTGCGTCTCTTTTGGATTGTAAAAATTTTGGGTAAAAAGAGTGAGAAATTTAGTAAAAGGTAACTGTTTCCGGTTACTGCGTAGAGTTTTGTTTGGAGTCAGAGATTTAGAATTTCCATCATTTGAACTCCCTCTTTTATGTTTCGATAAGATCTTTTTGTTACAACCCTTAAGGCCAGATATTACCCAAGAAAAGAAGATCATGTCGCGGTCTGTGTTTTGGATAGCCCTTTAATACAGGATGATTGGCAATGTATTAAGAAACTTCGAGGATAATATTTTTCAGGGCTTTAGTTGCCAAGATACAGTCTTGAGAAATGACCCATGTAGTTTTAGCATCGCTTTGGTGATTGTTTCATCGTTATACGTGTGAAATATTGTCCTTTTAACAAGATTTCAATTGGCCATATGTATTATAGTTTATAGTAGTGTGCATTTTACGTAGTCGCAGTTCCTCCATACATAGCGAAAGTGCGACTTCATAAAATGCATGCCACTACATGCTTTTACTGCTTTACTTTCAGAATGTGTCAATAATGTCACCTATTACACCTATTACAGTCATGTGTCATTTTATTTAATTCTGCAAATAATTACGCCGTTTATCATTTGGAAAAATTTCATATTCATTGTTAAAATCTAACTGAGAACATATTTTACATTGCACTAGTTTTTATCAAGTTGAAGCGAGATTTCCTTTGTTTTTCACAACCTGATAATCTTGGTGTTCTGTTTCCTCAAATCTTGCATTTTCGGAATACGCCGATATGCATTTCGTACAAGGGGTAAGTGTTATTGTATACTGCTTTGGAAAAATAGTTGCTTGAAATTCAGTTTATTTTCGATTGAAGAAATTGTAAAAAAAAAACATTCTAAAGAGGGCTCATACTAAAATATTTAGAGAGATGCCTACCATTCATTTATCATTCATTAAAAATGAAGAGAGAAATCATTAGAAATCGTTATCCAAAACTCAAATAAGTATTTCGGAATTACCTTAAGAGACAAGAGAGGAAAAAAATCGATTAACGCCGTCTTCCAAAATTGACAAAATAAAATTAAATAAATAAAAATTTTGGTTAAAAATATTAAAGGTTTGTATGCCCAGGAGACATATTGACTCTTACGTATGAGTAAAAGAAACATGAGACCATATTAAAGTAAACAAAATCGAAAAAGCACAACATGCGTATGTGTATAGCTTATAGTTAAAATAGTTTTCTCAAAAATTATTATTAAGAATTTCCAATCCAACAAGAAACGTAATTTAATAATAAAATTTCCCGCAAGGATTGTAAAATCGACAAAGCGCTCAAATAAAATACGCAAAACGATAACCAAATAATAATAACCGAAAGCAAATTAACCGTCGGCGTAGATCTTACAAAGCGTCCCCAAAATTGAAGTATAAATACATTAGATACTTGGGCGGCGGAATTGCAGGCACGATTTAAATCGGAAATTGCGAAATTTGAATGCAGCGATGGGAGGTGATTTCCGGGCGGCCACGTGACGTGCACGTTTGTTTGCCGCCCCAAGCCATATGCAAAAACTCATTTCGATGTGCTGATTTCACGCAAACGTAATTAATATTTAACGTGGGCCCCGATATCGATACGCACTCCGTCGATCGACTATCACAGATTCAATTAATTTGCTAGCGCGGTGTTATTTAATGGTTTATAAATGTTTGCGGCCTAGTAAATGACAAATAAGTGTAAATGGATGTACGAGATGTTTAATAAAAATCGCTTTCGTTCACAATTTACCGCACTTTCAATCATTTTTCATCGTGTACACCTTTACAAGGGCCGAAAGCAATTTATAATTTACAACAAATTTATTTCAACTAACGCAGATTAAATGAACAGTACGCTCTCTTTTCGATAGTTTCGGGGTGCTGCCAACTGAAAATTTTAATTGTAATAAATTAGGGGTTGTAAATGTAATAATAAATCAACAGCGAGTTACATATATTTTCTCACATAAATGATTTCATTAATTGCCATTATACCACAGAATTGTATTATACCGGGTGCTGCATTGATGAACGCAACTTAGGAAATCCCTGTTAATTTATATGTATGTGTTCAAATATAGGCTTCCCTAATTATTTTACAGCAAAATTCCATTTAGGTTTTTTAAAGTACTCTTTAAGATGAATCTGTCTGTTCAGTTTGAGAATTTTTCATTTGCTCAGTTTCAAAATATTTTTAAAAGATTCAGTAACCAAATTCAATTTATATCGAGCTATCAGCACGGCCTTGATCAGTTGCTTTACTTTATTTTAACGTTCACTGATCAAGTTTTGCTGATAATTCGATATAAATTAAATTTGGTTACTAAATCTTTTGAAACTGAGCCAATGAAAACTTCTCAAACTGCACAAACCGATTCATCTTAAAGAGTACTTTAAAAAACCTAAATGGAATTTTGCTGTAAAATAATTAGGGAAGCCAATATTTGAACACTTCTAAATTAACATGGGATTTCCTATGTTGTGTTCATCAATGCAGCACCCTGTATACTTTTTCTACTAGAATTAGCAAAATTTTCGAATGCTAATTTGAAGTAGAATTTTTCCTAACAAGTGTGGAAAAAATGTTTCAACACTAGGCTGGGTTGCATAAATTTAAGCCTACGTTAGAATGTGACATACAATATGCTGTACGTTATCATGAGTGTCATATTCTAAGTTAGACTTAAATTTAATCCCGCTTTAAATGTTTTATGCAACCCACCTTATATGTTAGAAATCAATTTATTGCCGTACGTACGTACTTTATTTTTTATCAATATTATCTAGCAACATTTCACATTCTCTGTTTCCATTATCCCGCGGCCACATTTGTCTTTAATGTAACGCCTAACGTGATTTAACATCTAATTTGACATTAATCTGCGGTTACACTTAAGCTTAGTATCAAATTACTCGTTATAAATTTGTTTTCTTTTCTATATTATTATATTCTATTATTTCAAAGATATAATAAACATCAGTTTGCTAAAAATTCAGATATATGAAATAGTATGATAACTAGATACTCCAATAATTTGACTATTCCTCAACATAACTCAAAGCTTTTGGAAAAAGGCCCTTATTACCGCGCAATACTGGCACATAATGTGCAACCAAATGACCTAAAAGAAATAGATAGTGACAGGCTGTATAAATGTAAGTTAAAAGATTATTTAATTTCAAACAGCTTTTATAGCTTTGAAGAATTTATATCTGGAAAACAGAGAGGTGGATGAATGTCGTCTGCGAGTCACTTAATTAGTGATGGAGTGATAAATGTGCACTTGTTTTATATACACTTGTATGTGACTTGTTATTATATAGTTATGTGTTATATTCTTTATATTATATTGTACAATAACTTATCTTATTGACACTGTCGAATTATGACAATAAAGATTATTATTATTATTATATCACGAGTAAAAACTACATCAAACAAGTTAGATTAGATTTTGAAAACTACGTTAGGCGTTATGTTAAACGCAAATGTGGCCGGGACATTAGAAATAGTAAATTCTCTTCGCACGTTGGTCTTTGCGTTAGGAATCGCTAACAATAGAAATGATACCAAGTTTTTGAATGTTTTGAAGTTGAAAAAAAAATTTAGTTCTTCTTGCCGACATGCTCCACTAAACCAACAATCGACACTACCTAAAATTTGAACAAAATTGTAATATTTGGATGTGATTCAAATTTAAAATTTTACCTTCATCACTAAATAGATTATATTGTCTGCTTCTTTTAAAAATTTTTGTATTTCTAATTTTGTTAAAACAATGAATTTCTTAGATTAATGGCCCACCTATAGAAGCTATTAAACGATATTTTTCTTCATGGTTAATGTCCTATTTTATTTTCTTCTGTTCGAACGTTATGTATCTTTTTTACTGCCGTTTTGAGTTCTATCAAAATACGTGTACGTAATTTAACGAAAAAAATGCACGGTCCTCTAGAGTCTAAAAAGATCGTGAATGGATCATAATTTCCAAGTCATTTTTCCTTTGGCTTTTTTACAGCATCGCCATCGTCCAGAATCAGCGAAAAGAGCAACGAACCAATTTCTGTTCTTTTGTTTTCTAAACACTTCCGTACATCTTCTCTTTTTATCTTATCAAAAGCTTTCTCTAAAATTTAGAGAAAGTTGATTTAGGTTTAGGTTGATTTAGAGTCTAAATCAACGAAATATAAATGCATTTCTCTTTCTTCTTTTCTTCCCGTTTATTTGTCATAATATGAGAGCTGGTTTTGAGTACTTCTACCTTTTCTAAAACCCAATTTTGTTTCTTCCATAATTTTGTTCACCTTTTTTCTCTTTTTTTTTTAATCTGTGGTAGTTGCCCAACGGGGTCCTAAGTCAAAGACTTGTCAGGCCCTCAGGAGCGGGAGTGTATGTAAAGTGTTCCATGGTTTTGTTACTTCCAACCTCCTCGCCATTTAAGGGGAAGCAGTGTCGAATTTTATCCCCAACACTGAAGGGTACCTGAAGTCGATACCGACCACCCCCGAGAAAAATCCCGAGTGCGGTTCGAACCGACGACCATGCGATTGCAAGCCGGACTGCTCAAGCGAAATTTCTTTTTTCTATTATTTCTCAGTGTTTCTTTTCTCGCTTCTTCCATAAATTTTAACATTTCTATTTTCTCTTCCAGGTACCTTGTCTATCTTTATTTTTGAGATAGCGTCGTCTAATCCTTTTTCTGTTATCAGTAGAGTATCTTGTTGGCCCTCTGTAGGTACTATCAATATAATGTCATTTTCCAGAATTATTGCCAGATTTTTTCGTCAATTCTCGCCAATTCTTCACAGTGTTGCCTACGTCTCTCCATAATTTGTCCTTCATCCGTTAATAGATTGCCTTCTTTGTCTTTTATACTTTTCACCGTATAAGTTTTCTTTTGCCTTAGTTGTTTTAATTTAAGTTACTTTTCGTTTTACTTCCAAATTCAATCCATCATTATTGTTTCACATTTTTTACTATTTTTTTGATCCACATTTCAGGAAGAGGAAGTAGGAAGTAATGTAGGTATATACATTATTCACTAGTTTTTTGTTTGCTTTATAAACTGCTCATTTTTCGTGCTGCATCGCAATTGGGTAGTTGCAAATGTGTGGATGAAAGGTATTTGAATCCTCTTCCTTTTTCATCCGTCCTTTTGACAGAGAAATCACGTCAGCTTTCCTGGTGCACTTATTCGGGATTATGCGGGACAGTCCTAGATATTTTATAGCTTAATAATGACAGAACAAGATTAAGGTCCGTATTCATAAACAAAACTTACGCTATGCGTTCCCTAAAAAATTGCGAATATGTGTTTATGTACTGCAAAAATTTCTTTTACAGAAAGTAATTTATAAACTGTACTTAAACTCTTGTTAGTTGAGTGTCCGCTACACCTTGAAATGCGTACAGTTCATGAATAATTAGCGAATTATTATCACACGCATAGCTTAAGTTTTGTTTATGAATACGGGCGAAAGTCACTCGAAATTGTCAAATTCCAAGTGATGAGATAAAAAAATAATTACTTGAAATAAAAGTTTTTAATTGTCAAATTTTTTTTTTGTGTGAGATTACCATCGAAAAAGGTTTGAATCAACACCAAATTTATTCTTATATTTCAATTACTCCTCTTACAATTCGACTCTACATTTAGTATATTTGTTGTTAGATCAAAAAGTGATCGCAGGATGTCGCGACTGAAACGATTTATGTAGTTAATGTTCATTTCAGTTTTCTATTTAAGAAGATATTATTTGATTGTGTTTATCGTCCACCCCAAAGAGAAAAATAGTTCTTGAAAATGTACAAACGAATAAATAAATCTGTTTTCCATTACGCAGCGTACGCTTAATTAACTGCACTAATTAAATAAGATGTAATAATATGCAGTAGGTATTGTTCAGTATAATTCCAAGTGACATTAAAACTCGACGACATCCCTCGTAAAACTCGCAGTTTCCTACATATTAACTTAACGTATCGCAGCGTGATAATTCGAGTCGACAAGTTCACTTAGGGAGAGGCGAATTAACGCAACTCGTTTAACCTAATTATAAATTAACAATGAAGTTATATACTCGGCAAACATTGTGTTAATTCGTCGACAAGACTATCATCGCACAAACAAGTGCGGATTTCGATTACAATTGGAACAAACATGGTATTCGGTTGAGAAACGAACGTAACCAAATTATATCTCTGTAATGTAATGATAAAGAAAACGTCTCTTCAAGTTACAACGTTCGAGTCTTCCGACGTGAATAGGCAGAAATGACGTAGGGGGTTATACATCAGTCGGAGTCGTTTCGTGATAAAAGGAATACGGACTACAATATGTCGTTAAAGTCATCACATGAAATTTAGTGGAAGAAATGTATCTAATCGGCGAAACACTCCATTTGAAGCTCGCCATTTCTCTGCTCGCGAGCGATCTAGGCCATTTTATTTCTCTCTGCGTGTGTGTACGTGCAGGAGAAGAGAAGTTTCCCTGTAAACTCTCTTCTCTCTCTTTCTCTTCGGTTGGCCCGAGGTATCAACAGCTCCGAATCGAATCTAGTAAACTGGGACGCAGTTTTCTGTCATCTATGACGTGTTTTAAGGACAAGATATGTCCTCAACAGCGGGATGTATATTGTACGACCGATATTGGAAACTGACGTACGTGGAACACCGTAATACGTTTTCTGTTCTTGGCATATATCAAAGGATAAAAAATTTTGTTTCTTGATAAGGGAAAACTACTGAATTTAAAAAGCAATCTTCAATCAATTGTAACCGAGAGAAGTGTCGTCGCTTGGTTGATTTGTTGCGCGAAGTGAAATTTATCATTCCTTTGAACTCGAATGTGAAATCTGTTGTGAAATGGATCTTAATCGATTATTTCTTTACTGAATACATAAACTCTCATTCGTAAGTTGTGCGATTACGTAACTACATAACGTCTTGTCTGAACTCGCATGACTTGACTCGACTTCAGATTAATAGTTGTTCTAAATGGCCAACACATGACCGGCTCTTGCCTAGGAATACAAAGGCAGATGCCAAGAAGTTAGGAATTAATGAGAACTCTACGACTGTTCAAGTAGTTTTTAATATCCATGGTTCATGCTTAAAAGCTAATTTAATACGTACAATTTACACAGTTTTGTATTTAGTTTTAATAATAAATAACCAAAGAACTGAAGCATCATATGCTTTTATTTTCATTTATTTCAAGAGTAATCCAATTTACATTCAACAAATTCTTTATGATGGCGTGTTAGTCCACTCTTACCCAGTTTACTTCAATAAACATGTAATAAATAATATTTCTATTACTTCACCTTCCAAATCCATTTTTTTAAATTCTGGATTTTGAGTAATTTCAAAAATTCATTGGTTTACGCTTTTGAAACCTTAAGCAGCCATTGCTCTGTATAGACGTTTATGAAGAGTACATAGTTCTTTCCTGTTCAACTCCATTAGAATTATTGAGAGTTTCAAAACAAACATTTATGAACATGCGATTTGAGGTGGTATTTGAAGGGAGGCTACGAAAAATAAAGTCAGAGTCTTAAGGCAGGCGGCCGCTGAACGCGAAACTAAGCTAAGCTAAGCGAAACTAAGTTTTTTGAAAATTAGATCCAACGTAATCTTACGCGAACGTGGCAACTAAAGCTAAGGGAAGCGATGTTACGATAGCAAAGATATAAAACCATGTTTATCTTCGCTCGGTTGCCTCGTCCGCGTAAGATTACGTTGGATCTAATTTTCAAAAAAGTTAGTTTCGCTTAGCTTAGTTTCGTGCATAGTGGCCCGTCGCCTTTATGGAGCGACTCTGCTCACATCTGTAGTAACCGTAAGATCTGTAAACCTGTAAGTCAGTTATTAGAAGGTGGAATTTTGAAGTTCTCAGTATGATACGATTTCTTGTAAGTCTATAAGGTAATATATCACATAGACTTACGAGTAATCCTAGGGACCTAGAAGGAATCGTACCTTCCACACAACTTCAAAGTTCCATACTTTAATAACTGAGTTACAGGTTTACAGATCTTACAGTTGCTACAGATACGAGCAGAATCGACACATTAGTTTAATTAATAACAACTGTCTAAATAAAAACCTTGTCAAGTAGGCTACATTTAGTAATTCTGTGTAAATGCAATGAATAAATTCTCGATCACAACCTACTTGACCAGGTTTTTATTTAGACGCTCGTTACAATTAACCCATTGACTAGCTGTTAAAACTAATACGTCAAGATACATCTCCTAAATCTATTAATTGAATACATAAGGATTTGTCAATACTCTATGACAACGACCAATTTCAATGCCGCCGGAGTGTTCGAGAGCGTTTAAACAACTAACAGATTTGGCAGAAATCAGAAAGCAGATGTCAGATGTAAGTTTTCAATCAAGCTAAGACACTGATTTCATTTTTCATAGCCTTCCTTTATCTAAAAAATATTGAATCGCACAGTACAATCACTAATGAGGGGGTCAAATATGAATCACGTGACTTGAAACTTATATTCAATTGTGTCGCACTATTCTGTAAGTCGTAGAAAAATAAACTTACTTATTCCATGATCCTTCGGATATAAGAGAATTGCTCACCGATGTCACTCACAGTGGATAGAAAATATAGCAAAAGCTCTCAAAGCGAAATAATTTATAGATATATAAAAGAAATCTTTAGGAATCGAAAGCTTCATCGAAATGAGAAGTTCTTCGTTAAATATAAAGTGTAATTCATTAACAGCAAAATTCTTGCAGTGTTGTGCAAAAAGTTCTAATTATGACAAAAAGCGACAGCACCCTGTGACGATTGCGTTACTTAACTACATGTCACGAGGGTAACTTGTTCAATCAGACGTAAGAAAATAAGGATGTCAAATCCGTTCGCTTCCATTTATTTCATAGACTCTGAACTTCCAATCACGTAGATATCCCAATAACCTCTAGAAATGCACCTTAGCAAATTTACAGAATAAATAACAATCGAAATATTACGTCTAACATAAAATTATTGTAAGTTAAACGAGTTTATACACTATAGGATGAGTAACAATTGTCGCCCTGCTGTAGGCAACGGCATTATAAAATTAAGTGACGTTTACATCTGAAATTAATTTGGATTGCTTACGAAGTTTATAAATATTTGGAATAAAGTTCTAGTAATTGAGTTGCTTACAAATTTAGAACTCAAACCGAAAGCCAATAAGCCAATAAACTTTAAAAGTTTTCGGAGGACAAATTTTAAATTGCTTCCTAGTTAAAAAGCAACATAGTAAAATTAGATTAGTTGAAGATGGTACCACATCAATGGTAAGACATTACAGACACATTTGAGATAGAAAATACAATAAAGTAACATAGCATAATTAGATTAGTTGAAGATGGTACCATATCAATGGACAAAATATAAATAAAGAGATTACAGACACATTTGAGATAGAAAATACAATAAAGGAGAATTAACTAATTGTAAGTTGGCTTGGATATGTGAAAGATTGAGGGAAGAAGGAACCAAAAGAAAAATATATGAAGCAAGAGGATTTAAGAAATAGCAAAAAGGAAGAATAAGAAAGAAATTGCAAAGGCGAAACAAGAAATTAAGATAAAAAGAAAGTGGCGTGGAGAATAACATGAGAATGACAGTAGGATATAATACTGAGATTCACATCTCAAAGCTCAGAAAGAATTAGGCTTAATGCAACACAAATACAGGATGATTCAAAAATGGCGACTAAATTCTCCAGTACGTTATTCTAGACACTGAAGAGAGTATACTAGAAAAAGGTTGAAAAAAAAATTCTCTCAAAATTTTACAAATTATGAGAATCAAAGTTTTATTTTAACATTTTAGAATTATTCACAAAAAAGGCTTGATTAAAGAACTTCTACATAAAGTTTATTGCATTTATTATTTGTTCCATACAAAATTGAAGAAGAAACTCATTAAATTAGGAGCTTACATAAAAATAACTACAAACGGTTGTATTAACGTTTTCCGCGTTCTACTATCACTATTTGGCAACGTAGTAGGCCATTTTTGAATCACCTTGTATACGCAGTAGTGATGGAAAAGGATAACTTTTCAAATCTCTAGAATTATTCAACGAAATTGACTCAGATTTTAATGCGCCATAAATAATATTAATATTCACTGAAGGTAACTTTTTCATCAACGAACAGATAATAAAATTTTAAGTTTCACGTGGCAATTTATAACAATTTATTGCTTAAAAAGTGAACAGAATTTCAGGTAGTATAGTTGATAAGGGCCCTGTTTTACAACCACAAGCTAACTTTAACTACCAGCTTACTTCCATAGTTACAATTATGAAAACATGTTTTTCTGTGGGTATAAATTGAGAGTTAAAGTTAATTTGTGATTTTAAAACCGGGCCATGGTTAATTAATGAATTCCTCAAAATACTTTTCTGTTGATTTATTTTTCAGTCTTAAAGGTTATTTTACACTACTCTATTTCTTGTGGTTCAATTTCTTAAATAATTTAATTTGCGCAGTAAATTTTATCAAAATTTAAACTGAATTAAAAACTACCTGGAAAAACAGAACGTGTTCTATCTTCAAACTGTATCCGCAGTCCAAAAATTTCTTGTTTTAAATTTTTAGGGTAGAAATTGAATCAAATCTTGACCTACAAGTAATAGTAAATTTGGTTTGTCAAACCTAGTTTGATTACTGCTCTAACGTTTAACAATTAATATGCAGCATTTTTAAGTATGGTAAATTCTATATGTATGTCAAATTGTATTAAAAATTCCTTAGGTTTCCAAAATGAAAATACATATAATTATTCATGCAACTTAACGAACGTGTGTGTAAACGTCACATTTCAGATATTTCCATAAGAGTTAATGATAATACACAGCACAGGACTTACAATAGATTCATGCGGAACTCTTTGATTCGTCAGATTCTAAATCGTTTGGGTAAATAAGAAGCCAGTAATTCATATTACATTCGTAATGCAAATTTCTCCTGTTTATTTTAAATCATTGCCGTCAGAACATGTGATAAAGTGAATTCTAAAAACATATTTTTTAAATCGCACGATAATTGACTGCATGCATTTTGTCAATGTGTCTGTTTTATTGTCATTTAGGTTGAATTTTTTTTAATAAAAAGTGCACCGAAATACCTGGCAGAAATAAATTAATTTTGTCGAATTATTCGTTTAAATAACTGGTTATTTTTAAAACTATGTGATTCGAATTTGTATGTTATTGTGCGCATAGCAAAATAATAGGGATTCCGGCACATTTGCACTTGATTACACGCATTCCGATGCAGATTTATTCCATACTCAATAATGAATCGTTAAGCACGCCGAAATCGTTCCGATGCTCATTTATATTGCAACTTGCACGTGCATCGTCGCCGCATGGTATGTAGGTAGGTACAGTTCCGGACAGAAAATTTTAGACACTAACGTGACCGTACTTGGATGATTAAAAATTACCTCTTTGGATAACAACTGTAATTTTAACTTTATTAAAATATTATACGTTCGACACAGTATCCCAATCCTGACAATCAATCGAAGTTCAATCAAAATAGCAATAGAACTCTTACTTCAGTGGAATGACAATGGTGTCCGAAATTGTCTGTCCACAACTATACGTCTCCCGGTAAATCCAAATCCTCCACTAATAAAACTGCATCGACGCTAAGTGCGTCGCGACGCAGCCGAATTTGACATGGCGTTACGAGTTTGACGTTGGCGAAAAATGACGCTCCAGCGTAAATAATTCGGGAGCATTATTGACATCTGTTGTTTTCCGCTTTATCGTCTACTTTGAGAGCTTTAAACAAACAACGGCACGTATCCTATCAATTTAAAATAACGATACAAATGTAAGAGATACTTTGAAAGTGTATCGCATTACAGATTTTAACTCTCGTAATGATTTGTTTAGAAAAACTAAAAACGGATTCATTCCTTCTACCTGCCTAATTTATGCAAGGGAAATAATAATTAATCAGTAGTTAGAAAGAAAATTAATGTAATATTAACAACTCTAAATCCAATTTAGAAATTATAACTAAAATTACAATTTATAATATAAGGTTTAGTCATAACTAAACCTGATTTATCAAGAATTTAGTTAAAAGTTAAAACAAACTGTAAAAATGAATTATAAAATAAATCAGCCTAATTGCAATGGTGCCAGACTACAATATTCTTTGCTACTTCCTAGTGGCTACCTAAGGAAATAAAAACAATTAAATTAAATTAAAATATCTATTCATTACAGGAACATTGGATTTAAAAAAAATAATAACATACTTAACTTCGGACAAATCGGACATTTTATTAGGACGTTGAAGTCGAAGGAAAACAAATGTCCCACTTAAAAAGGGCAATAATTTATGCCGAGAACGTTATATTTCTTGGTCGATTTTCCGGTTAAGGGGGAGACAATTCCCGAAATAACATATAACGTCATTATAAGTCATAGAATAAAATAAATTGTTCTGTATCTCCCGCAGACTAACTACAACATTAACCCTGATAATTAATGTGGGGTAATTTAGTCAAGACTATTGTTACGGCCGACGTCAACCGCCCCGATATTTATTCGGTATCGCGTGAATATTATATTCATTTTAGCACAGTCTATTGAACTATTAAAAATAAAATTAATTTATGTCTTGATGTGCACTTAGTTTTAAATCCTGATGTGCACTTGGTTTCATTTAAAATCTCGTTTGGGTTTAGTTTAGCTTGGTTGCAAAATAATTCGCGTTTCATGCAGAATATCATTTGATAAAGCCTATATTAATCTTATACAACAATGTGTTATTTCGTAACGGTGCCTTTTAGTATTCCCGTCAGAGGGATAAACATATAAACGTGAGAATCACGTGCCTGCTCAAAATTAATCTAGTCGCTAAAGAGCTTCGCAGCAATTATCTAGCGAAGCAATCTGTTCAGTTACACATTTTCTCATAGTTAAACGCATTTATCCGCCAATCTAAAAACTGCCTAACGAATGTTGCCTAATTAACATATCGGCTGCTTATGCGGGGCGCTGATGTACGACGTTAATTAAATCCTAGATAAAATATTTTATCGTGGGGGTGATTTATTAGCGAATCCGTTATTAAAATCGTTCCGTCTGATGAACCGAAAGACCGTAAGGAGCGTACGAATAATTCAATTTGCCATTGAAATTAATGTAACTTCCATCCGACCGTTCCTTCCACATTATGTTACGCCAGGATTATCTGCTTCGCACGTTTCTGGAAATAGCTAACCGACGCGACGAGAAGAGTTTCGCTAATTCCCTCTCGCCCCTTATGACTAACGTAATGGTGAAATCTTCTTTGACGAGTTTAAACTGCTAAAGCTCCAAAGTGCGAAACTTGATTTGCTTATATTTGGATGATATATGAATGTGTGGACAGATGTCTCGAATTTCCGACGGAATTCTCAATGGTCAGTTGTAAAAAGTAAAGAAAAATTGGAAAATTATTTTGTTATTGATTATAAATGCATTTCGTTCCCACAGTTTTAAAAAGAGAGAGAATAAGTGAGCAGGCAAATTTTTTTTAAAGAATTTGAACGTTTAACTTCATCAAAATCAAATCAAAGAATACTTGGTAAAAAAGTATGTAACTGTTTATAATACAGTATCCAGACCTACATATTTTTTAGTCATGTATCAGCAACGTCAGCGTAACCAGATTAATCTCTCTAATGCTAATTATCCGCAAGTTTATTTCTCTTTAGTCGAAAAATTTCAGTTTCTGGACTACGTAGCACATCTCAAATGCAGTATTTTTCACAGACATACTTGCGTTTGAATAAGGAACCGCAGGAGGTAACTAATAACGGGAAGTCCTGACGGTACTTCTAATGAGGATAGGTACAAGGTAACATGTGGGTTTGTCAGTTGCAATACAGGACCTCTATCGATGCAAATCAAGCAGTCCCCTCTTGAGAATCGCAGCTCGCGTCTCACATAAATTCGTAATAATGATACCTGCTCGACGCAAAGCTACTCACTCTCACGGCGTCTATTTTACTATCTATCCAATAACAGTGCCTGGAAATCGGAACGAGCGTTCATTATTTATAACAACGCTTGAACTATTCTCGAAGTTCGCGAGTGCACGGGAATTTATAATGAAGAAAAGTAATGGGAGGACTAGCTGGACGTCGTCAAGTGTGGTGTGACTTGACAAAAATCGACGTACTCGACTCTGTAGCATTAACTTTCTTTCTTTCTTTTTTCTTTGTTAGAAACTTTGAATTTCATAATTTCGTTATTCGAAATGAAATAAGATGTGAAAAATTAACGGTACTTATTAATAAAATTTTTCAAAAGTTTTCAATTTCTCATGTGAAATAGGAATGAAGTAAGAAATGTTTATAAATCAAACATTTGAGTATAAGTGTCAAAGAGGGCACTACACTACAATGGCTGGGAAACTGAAAATTAAGATCAACATTAAATAAAAAATAAGATCAATAGGTGTGAATGTTGGACAATGATCGTAAAGTTCCGACCAATGTTGCGATTCGTAGAAGGAAATTTACTACTTGTTATAGTTTCTTTTTGCCCGGCTCTCCAGCTCTTTGCTGGTGCCCTCTCTTTACTAGGTTTCGTAATACCCAAGTATTTGAATTTATCGACTTTCTCATATTCTCGATTCCTCACCTTAATGTTATTTTTATACCAACTTTTTTCTTCTTTAATTAATTCTTCTAGAACTCTTGCCTTTATATCTTTTCTGTTCATTACTGATACTACGTGTTATTTGACTTCCTCTTATTCTTATTGTATCTTTGTTTACTTCCTCTATGTCTGCAGCATATAAGGAACATCCAGGTAATCTACTTGATTTTTTGTATGGTTCAAATTTTGAGATTTTCTCTATTTTGTTGTGTCTATTGTCATATTAAAAAGACTTTTTAATTTATTTTCTACTCCAATTTGCTATGAATTGACCTCCCTTTCGTTAAATTTCTTGATGTAGTTCCATTGCATTTTTTGTTCGTATTATTGAATTTAAGATCTTGTTAATTTCTATTCCATCTTTTCCTTACGACTATTACTTATTATTTACTTTACTTCATACAATACACGCTCTTCTTTTTTGACTTCAGATGTGTCTTCCACTATTGTGTCCTACTCCTTTTAGTTTTTTCTATGTAAAATATTTTATCCAAATTACTTCCATTTTCTATCATTTTATCTCCCTATTTTTTATTCAGCTTATTTTATCTTTGTAGGGTTCAGTTTAAGTTTCAATTTCCTCTGATATTATACCTTTTATTATACCTTTCTTTTTCCTTTACAATACAATTTATTTTGAGTAATTGAGCTGTTGCGGACCATAATTCTCACCTGACAGTGACACATCACAAGACAATAGAAAAGACCACACCACACCACACGTTGGTCTGGATCTTGGTGAGTCTCTTCCAAAACTTTTTATTAAGGAGGGACATTCCATGCCGTAAAAGACATCAATGAATCGCAAAATAACTTAACATGAATAGCATATAAAAAATGTTAAAACTACCAAAAAACATGTTTATCAAAAACTAAATAAAAAAAGGGTACACTGTAGACTGAGGAATAAGAGTCGGTAAGTAAAAATCATTGACATTTTATACATTTGGAAAATAACAATTATAAAACAATAAAATAGAAAAATAAATATATGAACTGACAATTGCAATGATTGTAAGAAATTACATACCACAAGATTCCAAGACACCAAGTTTGTATGCGGTGGAAAATAAAATTATTCAAAAGTAAATTAACTTGAAGGCTTCTACGACTGTTGTCCGTAATTATTCTTGGTTTCCGGTTCTTGCTGACGTTTCATCCTTTCTTAGAGCTGCTCCTGCTCTCACTGCTGCGGTTGTACTCGTTAAGAAAGTCCTTTAAAAAGAAGAATTGCGACGCAATACAACCTATTGCAAAATGTACTGCCAAACAACTCTAGCAAAACATAAAGTTTCTAGCCAGGGACTAATAAATAACTTAATTCTGTTCTAAAACAGTAAAGGCTTAATATCTAAAAATCACCCATTGACATCTCGTAGGCTGTCCAATAATTTGAGGCACATTTTTCTTGTGCACTAATACCAACAAAGGCTCTGCTTTTACCACTAACATGATCACATTGCACTAACTCGAAAGGCTTCTTTCTATTGAGTCTTCTTAGTAGGTTCGTATTGTCGAGAGCTGCCTCCATATTTACGAGCTGCAAACTCTTTCTTAATGGCGCCTTGATACTTTGTCCTGAAAAATTTAGATAAATTTGCTGTTACTCTTCTTAGTACAAACCCAAAGCTGTATACCATAGGTATAAAAAAAGTTATCCCAATAGTTCCTAATCTTAGGAAACTATTTCTAAGACATAAATGTGTACCCTGATATTGCAAATACCTAGGAAAGAAAGCAAGACTAACACGAATGAGGTCTGGTACATCAACCTCAAAAGAGCAGAGAGAAATGCTGTTTCTACAGACAAGTCAGGTTTTACATATTTCATCTTGATAACCATTTATTTTTAATAGTATGTTAGCTACATAATCATATAATTTGACCATTGCATTGCTAAGAACTTATCTTCAAATGTTTGAGAACTCCAGATAAAGTCTTTGCCTAAAAAGAACTATGTAATAATTGAAGAGCCAAATCTTGTAAAGAAGAAAAAATGGTTTAGAGTTGTAAGAGAAAAATTATTTTGAAAATTACTCTTTCAGGTGTTAACATTAGCTGGAGTAGAATTGAAATAGAACGTGAAACAGAAGGGTTTATTACTTTTTGTTCACATTGATTCAACTAGTGAGAGAGAAGACACCGTATTCAAGTAGAAGAATCAAAACATATAATGTGCCAATTATATGGGCAATATTCTCAAGATCTATTTTAAATCAAAGAAGAATGAAGATGAAAAATGTGTATTACTGAGGAAGAATTTGCGAAGAAATGGTTTATTTTTAACCTGACAATGATTTAGAGACTCTTTGGAAAAAATTTCTTTACTGTATTAATAAAAGTTAAAACCGCGCAAATAAAAATCAGATTAGAGTAGTCTATGATTAACTGAATTAATTAATGTAATACATTCATGTACTGTAAAATTTATTGACTTTTTATTTAATCAGGCATACATTTTCTTTGCACCACCTACTCTAATCTGATTTTTATTTGGTCACCGTTTACTTGTTCATTGAGAATAAAGTGGCGTAATATGGGTTAATGCGGATGCAAATTGATGGCCTCGTATATAAGAAGAGATCATGAGTTATTGTCCCGAACATAAAAGGAAACAACTGGGACGTTTCAAACATTTTCATTTTTCAACATAATTACCTAAAAGTTTGATATATTTGGTATGTCGAAGGGCTTCGATGTTTTTGGAAAAACCAACCACTCAGTCACAGCAATGATTACATCTTCTAGCCAGAAAAATTAGTTTCAAGTAAATGTTCCTTCAGCTTGGGTTTTTAAAGTAATCGCTGAGGGCTAGACTTAGAGAATAAAAAGGCTGTGCCCCGCAACTGTTCCTTCAGCTTGGGAATAAAAAATAATCACGGAGGGTCATATTTGGAGATTAAATGGGTTGTTCATAAACTTTGAAATCAGCGGTGTGGATGGCAACCATTGAAACGCAACTTTTGTGAGCGTGGGGGCAGCGTTTTTTCTTTCATTGCTTCACGAACTTTAGGTATAAGATTCGTTTAATGTTGGTCTGTGATAATGTGCCCAAGAGGTAATGAATCAACTAAGAAGTGATCCCAAATTTTCATGAAGGGGGTGAGTCCTTATACCGCCATTCCATACTTTGTACTTTTAACTCTGGATCAAAGTGATGAATCCAGGCTTCATACACCGTCACAAATCTTTCCAAAAACTTTTCCTGTTGCGTTTCTATTCAGACATTAACATTCTAGTCTAGTCGAAAGAATTTTTCAAATTCGTTATTGCTAAGTCTAAAATGTAACGCCTGAACGGTCCAGTGGTAAGAGGACCGGCCTTGCAATCGCATGGTCGTCGGTTCGAACCGCACTCGGGATTTTTCTCGGGGGTGGTCGGTATCGACTTTAGGCATCCTTCAGTGTTGGGGATAAAATTCGACACTGCTTCCCCTTAAACGGCGAGAAGGTTGGAAATAACAAAGCCATGGAACTCTTTACACACACTCAAAATACACTCCCGCTCCTGAGGTCCTGACAAGTCTTTGACTTAGGACCCCGTTGGGCAACCATCACAGATAAAAAAAAAGATTATCCTCTATCGGTTTTTATTTCGAGATCTACTGCTACTGTATTCGAGTATATCTGTTATTGGGTTCAAGATTACCTTCTTCTGGGTTCTAAATAACCGATACTGAATGTGATAATATTGGCTAATGCATTTGAAATCACCTGCTACTGAGTTTGAGATTATTTGCATTAGGGTTTGAGATCACTTACCACAGCTTACAATGTGTTGAGCGGGATTCGAAAATACGTTAATTAATAAACTGATTATACTTCGATAACAAGAATATGTCTTGTAATGCCATTTAATCAATAAATTAAATTTATGCAAAACGTATGCTCCAGAATAATCTGTGCTAAGTTATGCCACTAAAAGCAAAAATATTTTGTATGGTTCCCTGAAATATATCTCTGGAGTAGTGAAAGTTATTAACTTTCGTATGTACACATTAACATCCGTGCGTACACATTCACATAAAATATTTGCCAGCCAAGTAGAAATAGAAACGTTTATAATTTACTTAACGTTTCTGGTTGGTACATTTCCTGACATCCGGGACCCGTTTATGTTTTATTAAGCGTACTTTCGTGCAATTAAACATTTAACTCAACTTGACGTTTGTGATCGAGATTTGCCTAGATTAGATCCTCCGGTAACAAATCGCTTCGGTGGGAGCGGGACGAGGCGACAAACAATAACTTAAGCGCAGAAACTGCGACATCAAACATATGTAACTAGTCGTATATTTGATTAAAAGGACGAGCAATCAGTCGTCCCCGGAAATAATTTTCAGCTTGTTACTGGGGGGGAATTGGAAAGTGGGAAGGGATGCGTGGCATAAAGAGGGTAAAATATGATGTAAAGTCAGGACCGTGTGTGGTTGATTAGCTCGGGTATCCTCAGGAGGGTAACACCATATAAAACTAATCTCAATGCTGCATTTGTTTATGAACCGCACTCGACGACAGCAAATTTAGATACACATTGTTTTTAATTTTATTATTACCGTGATATAGAGCGTCGGTTTACGTGTATTCTAACATTTTCACGGACGAAATTTATGTGCTGCTCTAACTTTTTTTTTCTAGCTACAAACGCTTTTAATTTTATGCTCTGTGCAATTGTAAAAAGCATGATTATGAGCTAGTTTACGTAACGTAATTTAACTGTACACGTTAGGTAGTTTCAGTGTGAAATAATAATTCCACACTTTTATATTATGTTTAGAAAATTCTTTTATGTGGTCTTTTTCCACTGAAATTGTTTTACATTTAGATGCTCTATTTCAAACCATTATCTAATTCAACACATGATTACAAGCATAATTATAATTCTTTTATTGGGATAGGGAGGGGGTTGAAAAATAATTCGAAATTTTTAAGAAAAATTAAGTAAATTCTTATCTCCTCTTGTCTGACAGATTAAGTTGTTAATTGTTAATGAAGAAGGAGGAGGATTAAACCATATATTACGAGAAGATACGGAATCAAGAGCAGTGAATTAAGCAATAAGTTGCTCGAGTATGTGTTGAGAATGGCTGGTTGTGAAGAGCATGTAGAAGAGGGAAATGTTAGAAGGTTCAAGAGAATTGCAATATTAGCAACGATAGGCCTTTCCTGTTGAGGAAGAAATTCCACCAGGAGGAGCTGGAGACATTAAAGTTTTAAACCTAGATACTCTAGCAAATGAAAGGCGTCGAGATGAGTATGTGAGTAAGTAAACTACAGTGGAGCTGGATATAATGCTAAAATGTACGAACAATTTAAATAAACAATCAGTTAAAACAGTGAACACATGTCTGCAGCAACTTCCAGAAAAATCAGACCATACAGATCTAGGTGTGGAAATGAATAAGTAGATCAGTTTATATAGAACGAATTCTTAAACTTCATTTATTCGATGAGAATCCACATGTGGAATTTAAGAAGTGGATGAGCATGGTAAGTCAAACGTAAAGACTGATGCCAAATAGGGAATTATACATCGAGTGAAAATAAATATCTAAGATCCAACAGGTCTTCATCAACTGGTTAACTGGTCATTTTTTTTTAATCCGTGGAATCTAAGAAGGCAAGCTAATGTTCAGACTTTTTAATGAGAACGAAAAAGTACCCTTATTTTCAATTGCGACACTCTCATCCAGTGAAGGTACATTTAATATAGAAATCTCAACTATGAGTAGGTACTCACCGAGAACAATCTGATCATCAAGCTAATAAACTTGAATAACCAAGCACAAGGGAAGGCAATAAATCCAATCGTTGCCTACAGGGTACGTCTGAGTTGTTAATTAATTAATCAATCAATCAACAGTCAGACATACGTACATATGGCTTTTAAGTTATCCCAAAAGATCGTTCAGAGAAAAGCCACTGTAATTGTGCTGGCGTTCTGAAACGTTGCTTATAATGTATTTCACCTAAAATTACACTACACAGGCGCATATTAACGAAATAATTAAATTATCTACATGTCCAACTAAAGTATCAAAATATGTCATATTCGTATAACTACGGATCGGTGCCATTTATTTTGCACGGTTCAAATTCTAATGCAACGGCAAAGTTGTTATGCTGCAGCGGACAAGTCCCGCAGACACTCCTAGCGTGTTAATTGACTATTGCTGCGAAAAAATAATGATGCGAACTAAGTCGTAAATGTGGCTCGTATAGCATCGTAAAACAATTACAGTCGCACAGTAAAATTTAGTTTTCACAAAGTAGAGTGATTCCGTAACTCACAGTGCTGATTAATTGAAGGGGTCAGTGGAAAAGGTGCCTATTCTACAAATTTGACAAAATCGCCATACATTACCCTGCTCATTATATCATAAATACAAATATTTATATCCGACATTTTCTAATCATTTAATACAGTATATTAGGTGCTGCTAATAACCCTTTTTATGTTCTCTTTATAACCATCACTATTTTACATTTTATTCTCAACTTTTAACGTTTTGTTCTCGAATCTACATCAAAGTGGAATAGGCACCTTTTCCACTGACCCCTTCAATTGTACCCTGACCTTTAGATTTGCCGTATAATTGCGTCAGAACCACGTAGGCGTAGAAGAATAAAATTTCCTGGCAAAATTACGAAGAAAAAATTATAACTTGTTCATTTAAAATAACGCATCGAGCTGCGAGCCTGCGATCACCAGGCGCGCCGCTGATAAGATGACGTCGACTTATATTTCACCGATCCCTACATATAACTTTAGACTATATCAGTCTCTTATATTTAAAAATATTACGAAATTTGAAGTAAAATACGTAACATTACACCAGACAAAATTTTAATAATTGGACAAGTTTTAAAATTGCTTAAAGAATTGATGTTTCGCTACATGTTGACACCTTTGTCTGGATAAAGAATAAATCGTACAACGAAAGCGTTCGAAAAATAATTATTACAAATTTGATACATTTCAATGTCCAAGATTGATGTAAGAAATGGTAATAAAGCAGAAAAAATGTTTTCATGTAATAATTTTTTTTTAATATTAGAGAAATGCAAAGAATTTTAAATATGAAAGTAATTCGACCTCTTACTTTCTAATACCTTAGTCTGCATATTTTCGTAAGCAGTTCAAAGGTTTAAAAATTAAAAAAGAACTTAAGCAGACGTGATTATGTACCTCTTATCTTATATCAACAAATTTTATCGGTGATCTAACACAACGTGAAATATTTAATCTTTTTTAGTTGTACTCGTATGTAGCAAGTGACGTAAACTATTAATATCGAAAAAAGTAACATTTTGTTCATATCGCGAATACTTAAAAACAAAGTTATTTTTGCAATAATTAGTTTTTATGCGGTGAAATCAGTTACTCTGTTATTCATAATGAATCATTACGCGGGAAAAGTAGCTGTCGTCACCGGAGCCAGCTCTGGAATTGGAGCTGCCGTAGCACAAAGATTAGTAGAAGACGGCATGATTGTAAGTATTTGGTGGCTTTAAAGTATTCTATTTCAAGAAATCTTCCTCTGGCTTCCCGATGTATCACGTCACAAATCTTTTTTTATCGACTTTTTTTTTGTAAAATTACTTGCTCAGAGACTTCCACAAAACAGCAGCAGTGACAAAGAGGAACATCGGCGCCAGCCTACATATTAACACGAAATTTTAATAAATAAATCCAACTCATGTTGTGTGTTGATGAAACTTACTACTTCTTCCAAATAGGTGGTCGGATTAGCTAGACGTAAAGAAAAAATCGAGGAACTAGCAAAAGAGATCCAAGCAGAAAAAAAACTATATGCGCTTAAAACCGACATGAGCAAAGAAGAAGACATTCTTCGTGCTTTCAGATGGACCACTGACAATGTAGGCCCCGTCAGCGTCTTGATTAACAACGCCGGAAGTTTCTTCTCCACTGACATCATAGATGGGGACTTGGATAAATTGAGAAAGCTGCTCGATTTAAACGTCCTCGGGCTGACCATAGCATCTAGAGAAGCCATACAAATCATGAGGGCTAATAATGTCGACGGATACATAATTAATATGAACAGCATTACCGGCCATAAAATACCGAATTTGCCGATGTTTAATCTATATCCAGCGTCAAAGTTTGCCGTTACTGCATTGACTGAGACTTTGAGATTGGAACTGATACGATTTGGAAGTAAAATTAGAGTAACTGTATGTAAGATGAATTGGCGAGAGACAGAGACGAGACCTAATAAAAAAATTGTTACTAGCAATCGATCTTTTGCCATACTTTTATCTTTTATCCGTTTTTAAGTTCCGTCTCTGTTTCGAGAACGAATTTTAATGATGAAGCAATATTAAACGACTTGTTATATGTAGTTTCCACTATTTTAGAGTATTAGTCCAGGCGCTGTTTTAACAGAAATATTCGGTGAACCGGAAGAAAGGCTTCAGGTCATCCAAAGACTTTTTAAGGCAGAAGTACCTTTGGCATGTGAAGACGTAGCAAATGCAATCAAATACGTTTTGTCAACACCGGCGCATGTTCAGGTTAGAGTGGAGATAATTTTTGCTATAATTGTTGAAACTTTAGATTTTTAGGTAACCGAGTTAATTATCGAGCCAGTTGGTGAAATCGTCTAACACTATACAAGACTGACATTTTCTTGAAAATAATATCTGCAACTTACTGTAAACTGAAAATATGTAACTAAATTCTACAATGAAAATGGTTCTTGTACTCAATCTATGTATATAAAAAAATAAAAGAAATTTAAAATAATTTTAATACTTAAGGCATCAAATTCAAAAGAATGGTATGTGGTTTACTTAATGTATTAAAAATTTAGTTTGTTTTATTCTATTTTGCTATCCATTGGGATTCAAAATTTATTGATTCTTCTTTTCTGCACTCAACGCCTGTCAGTGTTGAAACTGTGATGTATAACGGCTCGAGCAAGAAATCTGATGACAGGTACAAATCCAATTCGTTCGCGTGTTAAGAAGCCAAACGTCGTTGGTGATCTACGCTCTCTGCACGTCCCAAATTTATTACTTGCATTCTGTCTTTCATGCATTTAAACTAGGTAATGTTCGGATTCAATTAAGAGTGAAAAATATTAATCTCGGTTCTTTGAGAAAAAACTGTGAACATGTAAAATTTAATGCTGAAGAGAACGATGAATTTGCCAAATCATTACCGTTGAGCTTTCCAAATTGGTTATTTTACGGGTGCGAGAACTAATTCTGCAAAAATTGAAATTTGATATTGCTTTTTTGTTTTCTCTTTTTCCTGGAAATTTCTTTCCATTGAGGCGTACTTTCCTAAGCCTTGGAAACAAGCACTCTACCTAATTGTTCTCGTTGCCAAAGTCAAGCACGTTGAATTGTTAAATGGTTTTCGTCCTATTTTTCTTTTATCTATTTTTCTCAAAATTTTTTGTAATGGTGTGTTTATTTTGGTCTTAAATATATATCTTTAAATAGAGCTTACTACCTTCAGTTTAGTCCAGTTTCAGAGAGTAACTGATAAGGGGTAAGACAACAGTACTGACTACTGAAAAACTGTATTACAATTTAAATCACTAAGGTCCGGTTTATTCATCTCTGAGTAAGTGCCAAGTTATAACTTGACGGATTAGCTCAATGCGTTGCCCTATCTTTAATTATCAAGTATTTTACTGGCCGCTTACTTAGAGATGAATAAACCGGGCCTAAATATGAATTTATCAATTGGTCATCTTTGACAACGCTAAAGATCGGCAGAGGGCCATAGAAGAGAAAATTTTCTGAATTTATTAGAATGAGAGAAGAGATATTTCTCCTATTGAGAGACTTAGTAGGATCTAATATATCAGGTATCTGATATACAGAAACGACGCCGACGCGGAAAGGCTATATCAGCAGAAGACACACTCGAGATACGTCTCAAATGAAGTAGAAAATACAGGGTGACTGACAATTTTTCCGCAAAAAAACCGCGTAACGGAATAGGTGTCACAGATTTTACGAAAATGCTTAAAAATTCTACGGAATCGTTTAAATTAACTAAAAATGTATCCAAAAAGTATGTTGCGCAAGTGTGTGTAAATTAAAACGCCGTGAGGAAGGCGATTTTCTTCAGATGAGGATCTAAAAGAATATTTTCAAACGGGTTAGAGCAACTGATACAAAACTTAAAATGAGAAAAACTGAAAAGTTTAGAAAATTTAACAAAGCCTATTAGGTGAAAGGTAATAATTGAGTGTGTTTTGCATTTTCTTAACTGAACCATGATTTGTTAGTAGAAGGGAATGGTGGTCACATTCAAAAAGCTTTGGCGAGGTTTGTAAATCAAATATTAGAGGGCACAAAGCTGATTTAATTGGCTACTTAAAATCTGTTGGACATTATTGAAAATAAAAAAAATTGCATAAAAATCATGAAATTTATAACTGTCCTTTGCCCAGTTACTGCAGTATCGCAGAATATGGATCGTAGAGACGGGTATTCGTTTCGAAGAAGTAGTTCACTTGAACTATGTAGATCGTCTCAATGAACTATGCCATTCCTTTATTTAATTCATTAAGGGCCGTTTTCATAATCGTGCTAAAGGAAACTTTAATTTAAAGTCACTTTAAGCATAAGAAAATTAATGTGTTTTTATAGGTTAAAGTCACTTTAAATTTAAAGTTCTATTATGATATGGCCCTAAGTCCAATGATATCGCGGCTCAACACTCAACATTTAGAGATCAAATTGTGAGCTGTCACCGAACCTACTTAGAATTACCAAAAAACGACTACTAGTGTTCCTTGGCTTGTATTAAAGGTGGTAATTATTTGGCTGTAGAATAACTGTACGACGCGACTTGGGAATGGGATTTACAATTATCATGCGGCTGCTTTGCTTTGATAGTGCCACAACTAATAAAATATCAACGGCACAAGTACGAAAATTTACAACTGTTATAATTTTAATAAAATTATGTCAACGCAAATATTTTCTTCCGTGGCTTTTTAAGCATGGGCAAACGATGAATTGATTTAATTAAACCAAAAAAGAATTATAGAATTTTTACTTTCGTTACATTTTTGAAAAGCGTCTCCTGTATGTCGAGTTATGCCAGTATCAAAAGAAAGCAGCGATGTGTCGTGATACGATGTTATGAAATATGCTCATATTAAATTTATTTTTCAGCATTTCCTCATTCTGTAAGTACAGTAACCAAAGCGTTACGAGCGACTTAACGAAATCGCCTATTATGAAGTAAACGAAAACATACTTATTGGGGAGGGGGGTTAATTCTAATCGAATTTGCAACCTAGCAACGGCGGTACCTCCTTAGCAACTGGTAAGAAGCTGTAATTTCGGTAATGTTCGGTAGTAACAGGATACAACATCTTGCAGTCTCGACAATATTCGCCAGTAGGAACGTACCAAGTTGCAACTTGCAACTCCGATTAGAATGAATTATACCCCCTAAGACGATAAGTATAAAGGTATTCAGAATAGTACCTATATCTTGCCGGGAATGAAATGAACTATGTAGTTCGTCGGATGAAAACGAACTACACCTTTTCAATTTCAAATTGGGACTAAACAAATTCAAATTGGAAATAAACAAATTGAAAATGAGAATAATCAAATTCAAATTGGGAATAAACGATTTCAAATTGGGACTAAACAATTTCAAATTGGGAATAAACAAATTCAAATTGAGAATAATCAAATTCAAATTGGGAATAAACAATTTCAAATTGAGACGAAACAAATTCAAATTGGAACAAAATATTTTAATTTTCAGAAAAAATACAAGCTCGTAGGTAATAATAACAAAACGAAACGTAACTACCTAACTAATAATTACTTATATGCTTAGGAATGTTACATGAACCATATTTAACGCATCAGGTGGTATGAATCTTTAGATGTTTGCAACAAATCTTATACAGTTAGGTACGGTTATTTTAATAGTGTAACGATTTTAAAGGTTCATTAATTTTTATTTTAAAACAAAACACGAAATAGTTAATAACTAATTTATTTACAAGCAAACTAATTTAACACTAACATTTAACAATAATTTATTTACAGACTTATACGTAATTTATTTCAACAGCCGAGCGAAAGTTTAACAGGCCACTTTTAATTTCGAACTGTCTCACGTTGCATTCTAATCGAACTTCTAACGTTGAATCCCCCGTTGAATCCGGCCGCATGCTTTTAAACCGGGGCTGTCTTTCTGGATCATTCTAGACGGAGAGTCTCGCTTGTCTGCTGACGTGATCTCGGAGCGCCCGAAGTTTCTCGTATAAGACGCGTCGGCGGTGACGCACGAGATAGGCTGGCGCCGCAATCGTCACAATAGTAATATTTTGTCGCACTATACATATACTTATATTTTCCAATTTTTGTAAACGATATTCCGTGTGCGCAATGTTTGGCTTGGCCTCACCTGCTAAAATTTGTGGCATTTGGTTTGCTAATAGGCCCCATACACTTGCGAACAAATTGCGCAACAGAGGCTGTCGTGCAAACAATTGTATAGTGTATGGTGTTGTTTGGCGTGCTGCGCAACTAGTTGCAGAAATTCAAAATTGTTTGAAATTAATTGCGCAACGAGTGGCGTTGTGCAACGATTGCATCGTGTATGGGCTTTGTGCGACACATTGTGCAGTAATTTTTGAATGAGTTTATTGATTTATACCGTCGTCAGACGGCATGTTTCCGTAGGTACACGACAAAAGCAACTGGAGTTTGCACAATATTGCGTATAGTGTATGGGTGACCTTGTTTGCACAACAACTTGTTGTGCAACGCCAGTTTGCGCAATTTGTTCGCAGGTGTATGGGGGCTTAAGTCTCCTTTAACGTCAGCTTTTAGACAAGACCATGCGAGTTCAATTGAATTCAACATTGGGCTGTATGGGGAAAGTCTGAGTTTAGTCCCAATTTGAATTTGATTATTCTCATTTTGAATTTGTTTATTCCCAATTTGAATTTGTTTAGTCCCAATTTGAAATTGAAAAGGTATAGTTCGGTTATGTCCAGGCACTGAACTATTTTTTTTTTCAATTCGTTCGTTCGCGAAGTACTGTGACCGTTGAACAGTTCGGCCCCAACATTTATATATTTGAATATGATACAATAAACTTTAACAAGTTAATGAAAACTTGTGCTTTAATTACAGCATTGCAGCACTTTACTCAAAAGCATACAATTACTGTCGATGCAATGTTTTTACACGGTTTGCGCAGTTCGAATAAAGAGAGTATAAGTAAATTTTCATTGAAACAAGCAGGTATATTTATTTATTTTTTATTATTTTGCGAAGAGGTACAATTTATGGTAACATGTTTTTGACAATGTTTGGTTGAGCTACGAACTGCGATACTCTTGCGTATCGAGTGTGTTTAAAACGCTCACCCTTCGGCGCGTATCTTTATACATCATTCTATCAGACGTTGCTTAGATTCTATCATTTGTCTAGCAGAACAACTCAATATCCCGGGTAAGATGATGCATTGAATCGCGATACCCTTCCATCCGCCTCGGCGCAAATGGAGACAGATTCAAACCCTCTTGAACGCTTTGTCTCGACGAGGAAACCTTTTCGTAGTCCCGGATTTGAACGCTCAATCTAAGTCGTCCGTTCTGAAGAGATGCCGATTTGTGACGCCGATATTTCGGCGTTGTATCGCCCCTGCACGTACATTATCCGGAAGCCTCTCCGTATCGGCCCGACAACAAGCTGCTAAATAAAAGAAGTCTCCGCATTCGTTCTCCGTTGAAACTCCGCAAACACTGGAAGTACCCGTAATAACGTTCAGGATCAAAGAAAACTGGGAAACGCGGTTAGTGAAATGACGGGCTTATGTCCAATAGTAAAATAAGTCGTACGACTCGATGTCGGTGAAATATCGCTGTTAAATTGGCGGAAGCGATCTCTCGAGATGGAAGGATGGCCTTTTTCAATTTTCATAATTTTCCAGGCGGTAGAACAATGCGATTTATTTTGCGAAAACATCTTCGATCAGGACGGCGCTTATGAGCGCCAGAAATTGGAGATTATTTAAGTTTTTGTGTTTGATTCGGGCGGGATTTTTATCGTTAAATCTTCAATCTGCATGCGAATTCTCCCTCATCCCGGCCCATCAGCACTTCCGACGCTCTCTAGATCCACCGCGAGATTAAGGCGAAATCATTTTAACTTGAATCCGTATCCAGCCATCCTTCATTTATATCTGCCGATTGAAAAACATCCCGGCCGACTAATAGGACGCGACCTTCCCCCATCAACCCGCTGTGGTAAAGATGCAACGCTCATAAAATATGTATTATCACGAACAAAAATCTCCGGCGTGTTGAAATATTCAGCAGACATCGAGATGATAATGCCGGAGCTTGCACGAGAGTGGACAACGTTCATTCGTTTACCGAATATATTACCGCTGTTTGTGTAGCTCATCGCATGATGTGATTATTTGAGGTAAATTGCGGATAGTTTTACGTGTTTCAGGACATGTTTCGCAAATCCTCGTCGATTTAAAAGTTCTGCGTTCGGCAAAAAAAATACTTCATTTATAACACATCCGATGAAAAGCTCCGCCGGACGTATATTCATTAAAGCGACGGATTTGCACAACTTCCAGGAAAAATCAATCGACTAGTTTATTTATAATCCAGCGGGTAAATTTCAATTAACAACTTTTCATTCGTTATTGTATCCGCCGATATGGTTTACCAAAGTTATGGAATTATATTCATTGAAAAATTCACTTGAATTTTACAATTTGAATAAATGAAGGTATTCGCAAAAGTAACCAGTACAAGTTTGGCTTGATGCCAATATACAATCTATTTTCGCAGTTTTAGTAATTACGCTCCATTCAAGTTTTTATATCACAATTTTCTGGGAATTAATGCACAAACGATTTAGTACTGTAGAATATGATTTAATCGAAGAATTAACGTCATACGGACAATTTTCCTACTCCCTGAGATACTAGAAAAACTTATTCTATGCCTAAACAGGCAAAGAATAACTAAGTCATACTAAACGGTTGATGTTATAAGCGGAATGAAACCAAACCACTGAGTACAAGTACGTCATAATAAGCGATTTGTCACAATATGCGGAGTCATACTAAGCGAACTGCATTGTATTGTCAAATCAGGGGTGCCACAAGGTAATGTACTTGGCCAAATATTGTTTCTACTTTTTACAGCATATTTACGAATGGCGAGACTGATAAAAGTAATAACCTAATAACATCTTAAAAAATTTCAAAAATCTGTGAAAAAGAAACGAAAAATAAATACAAATGAAAGAAATTTCCACCAATGTGTTACGGTTAAATATCAAATAACTTTGTGTCAATCTATATATGTAGAAGAGTTTATTACTTGTAAATAACCAAAGATTTTAGCCACTTTTTCTTTGTTAAAATATAACTAAATGAATGTAGTAAAAATTTGATATTGACTTTATAATAAAGTGGCAAATACTTCGTGATAAACTACGACGTCCGCGTCATGTCACACGTCCACCTACCAAACAGAACAGAACAAGATTAGAGGATCGCCTTTTCAACACGCGAATATGAACATAAATATTAATGGAGGGCTCCGAATTAGCAAGGACCGGTTGTTCCCCGCGGTGCAGACCTCATTGAAATCGCATCGTGAAGAATGGTGTTACGATTGTTGGCCGGGTTTCGCGTGCAGAAGTCTGCGAAAGTCACACGCCAGATTTGCAGATAGATTAGAAAAGTTGTGATGAAGTAGCTTTCCGAGGTGATCAAACTCGCCGGGCGGAGGTGTTTTGATTCCGTGGTCGTTTCATTACCGGGACTACAATAGCCGGGGAGTTACTAGCAATGCATTATGTCATTCAGACCGAACATTGTTTCTATGATCAGAATAGAGCGTGAAATATGCATGCATTCAAACTTGGAACACGACGACGTTCATTTAAAAGGTTCGGTTTTGTGTAAATCCGATATTAAAGCCACTCCTTTTGAAACTGTCGAAGCACAGGAGATTAAAAATTATTTGAGTTGAATAATCAAACCAACACAAACCTCCACATACGAATAAAATTAAGCATTTGAAGTAGGCAAGGAAATATCTAATTAATACGTCTATTATAATTATTATATAAAATAAAGCGGCAGCATTTACATGATTATTCTCTATTGATATTAGTAGCCAGTAGGTAAACATTAACAAATAATAAACAAATTTTAACGACTGGTTGTTTACCCTGCACCTCCACCATTGTTCTTTTGTAACTCGTGTCTAAATACAAACCTGGTCATGTCTAAATACAAACCTGGTCAAGTAGGTTACATTTAGTAATTCTGTTATGTAAATGCAATGGATAAATTCTCGATCACAACCTACTTGACCAGGTTTTTATTTAGACACGAGTTAGTTCTGTTCTTATTCTCTACACACTACAACTGTGTATATACTAATTTTCTATACTCACTATACGCACTACAACTGTGTATATACTAATTTTCTATACTTCTTTTACATTTCTGAATTAAAAATGATTAGAATATTACAAATAGTCTCTCTGTTTTTGGTATCCCAACAACATATTGTAATGATATTTGGAGATTGTTCTTTATTTTCAATTTTGGAATTCTTATTGGCCCTTACTAATACGCTAATTATTTGTATTGTTATTCGGGTTTGTGTACTCGGTTTTGTTGGGCTGTCTTTTTATGTATTGTAGTCTGAAGTAAACGTAAATTTTGTTTTAAACTATTTGTTTTCTCAGAGCGATAAGTTCTTTTAGCCTTTTAATCAGAAAGCTCTCTTTATCTCTCTTCTTTTAATTTTTCTTTGAATTTTGTTTCTATTTCTCGTGTGTGGATGTATGTGTGTGTAATTTCAAATAGTTCGTAACAACAGTTATGACCCTGCTAATGCCGATTCTCACAAATCGTACATAAATTCAGTCTTGTCATCGATAAGAATATGTTGTGTATTTGTGTTTGTAAATAACTCGTATCAACAGTTATAACTTTGTCAATGCCGATTCTGGAGAATCTTTTAATTCTTAGGATGTAGGCACTCGTTGTGCGCAGGATTTCAGATTCTGTATTTTATATTCTATAATCTATGTTCTGTATTCTGTAATCTATATTCTATATTCTGTATTCTATAATCTATATTCTACGAGGATAATTTGACATGAGACTCGACTACTAACACCATCTTTCGGAAAAACTTTTGCATTATATTCCAATTCTGCCATCTTTTTTATGATAACAGGCGAAGTTTGGCTAATTTTTGACATTTCATCTGAAAGTTACAGCTGTGTAAATAAAGTGTCTAAATGGAAAATCATAAAATGGATAGACTCGCAATTCGTGGTGCAATCCAATATTTATTTCTTAAGGGACTAATGGCCGTATGCACCGAACGAATTAACTCAGCTTAACTTTAAGCGTTACTTAGAATGTGACTTACTTAATGGCTTCGTTCAGATGAAGAAAATATCGTAAACAGTTTATGATTAATCATAAACAGTTTCCGCTGAATATACAGTTTTCTGTTGAACGATCGGTAACGTAGACCGTTTTATTGAATATAAATATCCTAATGCCTAGTGTGTAAGTCTTGTCTAAGAAGCATGTCGAGCTAAATAAATAAGAATGAATCCAGCAATAATTGCAGCATTAGATGCTGGCATTAATTTTAATGTTATTTTGGGCGCAATAAATCTCTGGGAACTCATGTAAAATTTGCAGAGCAGGAATGAACGACTTCCAAATGAAAATTAATAAACTGCTTAATCGTTCATGAACTTCTCTGTCATCAAACACTTCAAATTGCCCTCCGTTTACTGTATAAATCATACAATACTTTGTAGACGCCATGTTTTTAAACATGTTTTCTCCAGGGTAGCATAGAATCGAATCACTCTAAAAAATGGCGTCCGCTACGTAAACATGTTTCATCGCTATCCTCGGAGCGTAAACGTTCAGATGAAAAATCATAAACCGTTTATAATAGGTATATTCTTTCGATCTGAACGAAGTGAATGCGTTCAATTGAACAAACTAAAAGTGAATAAATATTCAGTTCACTTTCAGTACGAACTGATCGGCAAAATTATTTGTGCAGTAAAAACTGAATGTAATCTCTTATTTCACAAGAGTGATGGAACTGAACATCAACAAGAAAATACGATCAAATTGAATATTTTCACTTTTACTGATCGCATTCACTTCGTTCAGATCGAAAGAATACAGCTAATATTTTCCGTCATCTGTTATGAAACTTCAAATGTCACAATATGAATGTCACGCAAATTTAAGCTCGATTAAAGTGTTTGGTGCATATGGCCCTAAACACATCTGAAATTTGGCTGATATGCAACAAACTGTGGGTGATAATGCTCCTTCGAAATCCACCATTTTCCTCTGGGTTGCGCGATTTAAGCGTAGTGGTATGAGTATCGAAGATGATGTGCGACCAAGACCATCAAGAATTGCAACAACTCCAGAATTTATCAATAAAAATCGTGATATTGTTTTGAACGACCGAAGAATTGACATCAAGGAGAGAGCTAGCATCGTGAGCATATTGATTGAACGCGTACATCACATTTTACACGTAGAATTGGACATGTCTAAGCTTTCAGCAAAGTGGGCGACACGAATTTTGAATTATGACAAAAAAACGTGAGAGAATGCGAACGTCAAGCGATAATTTGAAGCTGATTAACAATGATCAAGCTGATTTTTTGCGAAGATTTGTTACGGTTGATGAAACCTAGCTTCACCAATCTAAACAGTGCCTACTCATACCAGTCAAGTTGTTCGCAAAAAATTGGATCATTTGAGATTTCAAGTTATGCCTCACCTACCCTATTCAGATCTAGCCTCAAGTAACTTACACTTATTCCCCAAAGTGAAACTTTTCCTTTGCTGGAAAGAAGATTCGGTCGGAGAAAGAGCTTATTGCAGCAACGGAGCAGTATTTTGAGGATCTTGAAAAAGATCATTACAAAAATGGGATAATGGCACTTAAGCATCGTTGGTCCAAGTGCGTTGAAGTTGAAGGGGATTATATTGAAAGATAATAAAAATTTAATGACCTAACTCATTTGTTTTATCCCGAGTCTCACTTCCCGTCAAATCATCCTCGTAAAGTACAGTAAGCGCAAAGTTGGAACAATTACAACAGCAAGTACACACATATTGTAGTGGTTTGTTACTTATTCAGCTCCACTTCAAAATTATTGAATTTTTATGCAATGTCTTTCTGAGACTTATCACAGGGTTATAGATTCTTTTAGTTAAGAAAGCCTATTCTTTTTCTTTGTGAATAACATTTTTCTCCAAAGTTGAAAATAAAAGTTTTTCCTCTTTTTTAGTCCATCTGGGGGGACAACACTTTATATACAATTGCAATGTCATGTAATTTTTTACTTTATCAAACTGTCTTCTTTTCTTGCTGAAGAATATACGCACGTAAGAGTTCATGCCATTAATGTGAAAGATGCTGCTTTAAAATCACAACAACTATAGTTCAGTACTCATGATAATAGGATCGTCCTCATGAAACCACGGAGTTGATATGCGCCAATGAAGTCAACAGATCATTTTACCGGTGTCAGAATAAAGGCCGCTTTACTCGTATGCAATGTAATGCCATGAAAATTGCACACAAAAATTACATTTGCTGGCGGTTTTGTATTTAAGAAATTTATTTGCAAAGAATCTTAGTGCAAGATAAATTGCTTCATGTCAAGTGACCTTAAGTGTTGGCGGAAGTTGTATTTTCTGAATAAATTGCATGATGTCTTATGTTGCGCTATCTTTGACAGATTTTCAAATTTTTACTGTTTTTATAAATTCCAGTAATAGTTTAAAGGTGCTCTTAATTATAATGGGTGTATTTTTTTAATTTGACAAGGTGCTTATTGTGAATGCACCACAATTTCGACTATTTGTTGTAAATGTTATTTTCTTATTGTCTGCTTTCTTGCAACAGATCTCGTCCTTAATGTCCTCTTTCGTTTATTACAATAGATCACATTCTTGTGTTGTCCTCTTGTAATGTTGAGTTCAAAACCTCGAAAGGAAGGTGAGGAATGGCAAGTTCAAATTTCAAATGAACAACTATCATGATCATAAAAGTTCACAATTATACCTTCATGGCCAACTTCGACGCCAGAAACCCATTAACGCCCAGATCTGAAGCAATAATATAATAAGGGAATTTTTTGAAGAAATATCTTCAATTGATTACTAACAAACGATAGACATTAAAAAAACCGCACTTTTGATTATTTGAAAAAAAATATGACCCCGTACTCAGTTGAGTACACTGGGCTAATATAAGTACAAAAATAATAATTTCAAAGTATTACAAAACATTATTTATTCGAAATGTTTTTAACAAAATATTCCAAAAGTTAGAACATATTATTTAAATAACTGCTACTTCGAAAAATATAAATATAATAAATAAAAAAATTCATGAAAATTATTTTGTATATCTGTATTTCTCAAAACAATCTCCTTCTACACAAGGTGTAATGAGACATTTCTTACACCGACTCCTAATAGAGACCAATAGATCTTTTGCTGTGGCAATTTATAACAACCAGAATGTAATAAACTCCTAATATTTTTTTTTATTTCTTCTGCAGTAATAAAAAAGTCGTGGTTATTTTTCCGCCGAACGTCTAATATTGTTTGGTCTACTATGAGCTGAAGTACATTGCTGCAGAACAGTTTCTCACAAATTTGCATGGAATTATAATCGCGTAGACGTTTTTTAATATTTTGTAAACAATTTTTTTTGTAAACAGTTTTACGGCATGTGAGAAAACCTGGCCCACTCTTCTCCTCAATATGAGGGCGTTTTATGACAAAAGTTGAAAATGGCTCATTACTACTCGCTCCAATCATTTGTACTGCTAAAATTGACTTGAATGAGTCCCTAGACGTTATTTGGAACTTGACATTCAATAATGTTGTCATCCTCAAGTACTTTCTCATCTGTTAGAATATCCGGTTTTGACGGCGGGGCTACGACATCCACATTTTTTTCAAGATATTCATACTCTCTGCACCTTCTTGCAATCTATAAAATGTTTTCCGACCATAAAAATATCCTGGAGATATGATATCAAAGACTTTATCCATTTCTATAACAAAATTGTGTAGAACAAAAGTATACGTATTGGCCCATTGTACTCAACTGAGTACAGTAGAGTTCTACGTCAATTCACGTTTGACAGATATAGGTTATCAGTATATGATTTCTGCAGAAGAAATCTCTGATATATCTAAAATAAATATGTGTCGCAGTTTAGTGATACATTTCACAAATAATTCGATAAATAAACAACATTTACATTACTTACCGCATTCATAAATATTTTACTTTTCAAAACGGTCACAATAACTTTCAACACAACCGAACTGTTTGAAATTATTGTGGATACCTTCCTTGTACTATACTGAATAAAATAACATTAATAATTATTGAAATTATTTTCTACTAGTTAACAAAATGGGTCTAGAATAGGTGTACTTAGCTGAGTACGGCGGGCGTTAATGGGTTAAAAAAAAAGCACTCTTTACTTAAGTGATACGCATGAGATTTCATTTAAATAATTATATGGGTAAAATAAGTGAAGGAAATTTTTGTAACTTATTTTTGTCCAAAAATCGTTTCTTTAGTATGCCTTAAGGCTCTTTTTTTTGTACAAGATTCGGTTCGATTTCTTAAACAATTTGATTTGTGCAGTAAACTGTATCAAAAATTAAATCGAAAAAATACATGTTCTATCTTCAAGCCGTATTATCTGCTGCCCAAAAATTTCTTGTGTTAAATTTTTATTGTAGAAATAAAATTGATCGAAATATTGTTCTAGAAATAGGGTAGTCTAAAACGACCGTAAAATATCTAATCATTTGGCTAATTTCTCTTTGTCTTCTGAATAGTTTCAGGTACCTATATGTAAAAATTCGTGTAAGAGCTGATCTTTCCATCTTACCGTTAACGTTATCTGGCGAATAACTTCATTTTTATGAATGGTTGATTGATTTTTATGAATTTTTCCATTGTAGTCATCCGTCAGTTAGTTTATCAAGAGGTGGAAAAACCGGCCCTAAGTCATCGAACTTATTTGGGAACAAGATTATCGGTCGATATCATCTTCGACTCATATTCCTAAGTGAAAAAAAGGAAAAAGATAGTTCGCAAAATTACAAAATGTGATCTTTATTTGGTTTTTACATAACGCAACAGAGCTCCTTTGAAACTATCTTCGTTTGTTGTTATCGGCAATAAATATAAGAAAATTAGTAAAATATAGTTGGGTTTAAAAAGTATACTTTTTTTCGTATTTTAATATTTAAATATAAACATCCTTGTGTTCGTTTAAACGTTTGAAAAGGCCTTTCGTTTCGCAATACACGTCAGAGTTGGAATACACAAGAATGTTAATTTTTGAGAGTAGCACGGCCCATAATACCTTGAACGTATTCAGTTACGTCCCGAAGTGCTCCCGTTATAATCTGAAAGCATCCCTTTTAAGTGTAGTGAATATTTAATGCGAGAGACGCAGAGCGTCTGCGTGATTGAGCGTCGCCACTAAAACTAAGTCTATTCATTACCGATAACTTCCGCCGCTACATTAAAGTATAATTAAATATTCCTCTTATAACAAAGAGCGAATAAATCGATGGAGTAAGAAAGGGTCCTTCCGATGCCATCAGTAAACCGCTGCTCCTTAAGCCGATCTTATTTAGGATACTCGGGCCTAATCCGATACACGGAGTGTGCAACCGAAGGATAAGATTACGTCTTGTCCTTTCGCGTGTTCCCCGAAGATATCTCTGACCAAGACAATGATGTTCTGGTGTGCTCCAGGAGTAACGCAATAAAATGCCCATAAATCAGCTTAATTACGAGTCAGTAATGAATAATTGCTTGATGAAGTTTTTGTTCTTTTTGCTAAGCCGGGGGGATCTTATTACTGGTGTTTCTTGCGCTTGCGTTATTGCTGCTTCGGTGTTCGTATTCTAGGACCACACTCACGTGAAAATTCGTTTAGTCCGACGCGGACTATCCGAGGCAAACGTAGTTTGCCGGCGCCGCCACCGAACAGCGCGCGCATCGCGACGACGAACGTCCCTTCATTACCATGAATAAACATTTTAAGATAAATCCTTAAAAGGCGCATCTCTCATTACTTGTCAGGTACTTAACCAATCCGAACGGTGTAAATAAGCAATAAATAAATCTGAATTATAAAAAAACATATATACGTATATAATGCCCGGTGAAGACGATTTGTATTTGAACGGAGTCGGACGAGCCCAAAGCATATATCAGCAACCCTCAACGGGAGAAAAGCACGTGCTGTTTTATCCTACGAGTCCTGCCCCGTCTGCAAATTCGGAAGAAAGGCGAAGTTGGTCACAGGCTTCCTCTTCTTTCACCAATACACATGTGAGTCAATGTTACTATAACACATTCTTTCTTATTAAGGCACGAACATTTTTGTATTTATTAACAGTGCAAGCGCAACATTCCGCTTGAAAATTAATTTTTAATCGAGTACATGTAACCTCGTAATTAAATTTTCGGCTTCAATCTAATTAGTTTGCTGCAAAAAATTCGCAAAGAGCCCGTGATTAAATCGAATTTCTTTCTTGCAAAAATAACTTCGTGGGTAATTAACTCATGAAAAACGAGGAAGATAATATTTGATTCGTTAAAATAATAGATTTGTTCCTATGCGTAATTTTACCAAAAGTATTTTGTATACTGAGAAAAAAATCATACTTTGGATTGGATATGATCGACTTATTTATTTATTTGAATGAGGACTATTAAACTTTTGGTTGAACTCAAAATTATTTGAATCAACGCAAAATATCCAAGTCAACAAAAAAAGTCATTTGAATCAATATATTTTCATTCATATGTTAATATAAACAAATGGCGTTGCTTTTATTCAACTAATTTTTTTTCCTTAGTGTATGTAAATTAGTTTTCTAGTCCCAAACATCAATGAATTTCTTCAATGCTTATTTATAATTAACTTTAACTTCAGAAAATCTGTTTACGATGCACTGTACTTTCTGCAGAGTTAAATGTGACTTTTATTGCGCTAATTTCTTATGATGTTTTTCTTATTTTGAAGTTTTCTTCGAAAGGCCAATAAAGGAATTCGAATTTTTAGTGAAACAGAATTTTGACTTTTTATAGTACAGCTGAAAGTTTTTATAATGCTGTTTTAGACTAAGGTAGCCAATTTCTTGTACAAGATTTGGTTCAATTTCTAAAATAAAAATGTAAAACAAGAAATTTTTGGGCTGCAGATAGTTTTTAATTTTGATGCTATTTACTGCACAAATTAAATTGATTGAGAAATTAAACCAAATCTTGTACTACTGTCTAAAACGACTTATAGATTATTATTATGTCCAACACTCCATCATTTGAATATGGTCTTATATGGTCTCACTTGTAACTGTCTACATTCATTAAAGATTGAGAGATTCATTATTTAAAACATTATTTGAATGCAAATTGCAACTATAATTTGAATGAACTGCGCAATTGGTTCGTAATTAGGTATAGCGGATTGTGCAAAAATCTGAATCCATACTATTAAGAATCCTTTACAGCATTACTTGAATTTTTGTGAAAACTTGTGTCAATATGTAAATTATGGCGGATTTGATTAGCATCTCTCCATTCGAATCAGACTTACGATTTAACCCGAAATGGTATCAACTTTCATCATCCTGTCTATTTGTAAAGAGCTCCCTCTCAAGATTTCAGAGGTATAAAGGTTCTGTAGCTATTCCAAAAGGAAATTTTAAAACTTATATAAATCCAATTTTTATCTAGTGAACTATGGAGACAATCAACAGAATTGAAAGTAAATTGAGTACAGTTGTCAGAATCAATATTAATTAACTCAACATGGTTGAGTCAATAGAAAATTAATGGCGATAGGTTTTGGTGATCGCCCAAGAACTCATCAAAAAATTTGTAATCTATAACTTGTAACCACATTGTAATCCCATATCTTGAAGTGTTGTAGGTACAGTAACGTTTCCCCAATAAACTTTTAAGTCGCGATCTAAAAGGTAAACAAACAGTGTTGAATTTTATTGTCCGCTTACTTCTTGTAGTGGTCAGAAGGGATTGCGCCGCTATTTAACATTCGTAGAGCAGACATTACTTTTCTTTCTCAATGTAGAACTTTGAGAAGATACAATTTACTTGGAAGTGTTACCTAAAAGTGGACGACCGAGGACTGCAACTGCTGAGGATATTGCAATAGAACTGGAAGAGTTGCCTCAAATATCAACTGCAGTTCTGGCATTAAATTATGATATAAGTCGCAGATCAGTATCAAGAATATTAAAGCAATAAAATTAATCACTCTTATATGAACTGCACTTGGTACAGGAACTATTAGATAATGATAATTTAAATATTAATAGTTCCTACTATTGAGGAACATTGACAAGTATTACTCGTTGAAAAACTCCCACGTTTGTAAACGTATGTCGATTCTGTAGTCATAACCAGCTGATCTTACTTACCTTAGTTGACGTTTTAATATAAGTAAAAACATAACATGGTTCATGCTATCTCAAGTTATGGCCAACTCCAAATGTTGGAGTTCTTGATCGCATGATATCTTTAGTTATTTGGTTTCAGAAAGATGGGATATTCCATTTTTTAAACGAAACCCTCCCAAATCGGTGGATTAGATGATGGGAGTTTATTGAATGACCTGCTCGATCCTTCTACCTTATCTACTGTCTCTTTCCTTTAGCGCCAATTAAAATCAGTCAGTGGTATGTGCGCAACTAATACAGAATGTAATTAAGAGATTCGTCCGTTACTCCAGAATTTGTTCACAGACTAGCATACCGCCAAGAAGTGAACGATTATCATTTTCAACATTTTATTAAATAATTTTTTGACACCTGTATTATTTTTTCTTTTGTTTTCGTGTTTCCTTCTTAAACTTTAGAATGTTTTTTTTTCTTATAATTTAATATCGCGTGTACAAAACTTTTACATTTCTAAACTCCCGAGACACAGCTCTTTTGAAATCTTTAGAAATATACAGGCTGTACCGTGTAAAAACGAAAGTTGATTCTATATCCGGTTAAACCGGAAGTCTGGTTCGAATGCTAATCAAATCCGTCACAGTATTACCCCTGCAAATACATTTTAATTTCTTATTTGCGATGACTGAATGGAGTTCAGCATATGCCAAGAGGCAGTGACTGTTGAAATCAATACTTTATCTTGGAACTCGTGTAAGATTTAGTTTAATTTTTATTTTTCCTTACGCAAAGAATCCATAACTTAAGATAGATTCGATAAACAATTCACTGTCGGGTTTTAACAATGATTATTTGTTAACCAATTAATACATTTCTTCAGATTTGAACCCAAGTGTTTCCTTCAAGAATACGAGAAGAGTTCACGAATTTTTGTCGAATTTTTGACAATTCGAATTTTTACTGTCATAGAAATGATAAGCTAGCGTTTTGTAGAGGAACACGACTGGCATACTTTGTGAAATATCTGAAAAGACAAAAGCTTTCTTTTTTGATTGCCTTTCTAGATTTGTGTTATCAGCAAATCTATGTGGTGAATTAATTAATTAATTTCTTTCATTGTTCGAACGATCGAATCTTTTCGGCCGAGATGAACGAAATGTACGACATTAGCACTTCATAATAGTATATAATAATCCATTAGTTGAGGTATTTGCTAAGCAAATAACAGTGAAGCGCTCTTTCATTCATTTTAGCCATTTAATTCATCTTTTTAGAAAATATTTATTTGAAATAAACGAATTGCATCAATCAATCATCACATGGATTCGTTCGTATTGACTCATTCGTTCCTGAAAGACAACTCTAGCCTGGTCAATTATTTCTGCTACTCAGTGGTGTTGTGTTTCTGACAGAAGTTGTAATGGTTGTCGAAATTATTTTGTGTAATAGAATAGTATTGTAGTTGTTTCAGTAGTGATTTTACATTACAACCGGACACCTTCAAAATCTTACTTTCAAATACAGTCAGTTTCTGTGGGATTGTAAATCAGTGTAGTACTTCTGATGGACGATTAGTAATATTTGTTTGTATGCCGTTAAGCTATCAACATTATTTCTAGGTTTTGGTATTATATGTATCTGTGCTATCTTCCACTGAGTTGAAAAATGGTTGAGAACTAGATTTTGGTTTCTTAGATGTCGAATTTGACATTTTTTGCTCTTATTGCCTCTGTAATAACTATTTTTTTGTTAACTTTATTCCCTTTAGAATTGTGTTCCTTACTTTAACAATGTATGATTTGGATGATTCCTTATCAAGCAGACGAAAGTCCATCTCAAATCTACAAAAATTGATTTTCTACGGCCTCTCAACTGTCGTCTACAGGGTGATTCATATTAAGTGTAACAAACTTGGAGAGGTCATTTCAAGTCAATAATGTCCTATTTCACTTCGTTACAGAATTACAACAGATCAAAGTTTTATTGGCGTAGTAACAAATAGGTAAACAAAACATTATGTTATGAACTTTTAACCGAAGATGTTAATGTGCTCTGCATAACAGAACACTAGCAAACGAAAAACGAGTCCTCAAAATAACAGACTTTACATTATTAGCTAGCTTCTGTCGAGACAAGAATCGGCATGGTGGCACAGCACTCTACATACGCAGTACCATAAAGGGACGGACAACACACTGGGTAAACCAAATGTCGGTTCCGTACGAAACAGAAATTTCAGGGGGAGAAATATATGTTAATAAAAAGGTCATGTTAGTAATAGTCATTTACAGGCCTCCATCTGGAAACGTCAGCACCTTTTTTAGTATTATGGACAAGATGCTGGAGAAACTTTTCAATACCGGCAGTACGTTTATCATAGCAGGCGACTTCAACATAAACACTCTGGCAGAAACTCAAAATTCTAAAGAATTTAAATCACTCCTGCAAATTTATTGACAATTATATATTTACATTTAGAAATAATTTCTACCACACGTAGTACTTTGACAAGTAAAAAATGCCTTGATAATTTTATAACAAACCTGGAGCACACGAAAACAGAAGTCATTATCTCGCATATTTCTGATCATACCATGCAGCAACTGTCATGCAACATGAAGTATAAAAAAATGAAAAAAACTGTTTACGTACGATCTTTTAACAACAATAACATAAACAGTTTTACCAAAAGTTTAGCGACAGAGACATGGACTCAAGTGTATGCCAACAACGATACTAATGCAAAATGGAACTCATTTATTTCCATTCTGAAATATCACTTCGATATAGGATTCCCTTTGCGCAAGAAAATAAGTACAGAAGGTGCTAAAAGAAAACCTATCATTACAGCAGAAATTACCAGCTGCAAAGCAGACCTAGATGTTTTGTTTGTACTAAAACAATTTTTCAAAGAAGCAGAAGCCCCTTACAAGCAAATGCACCAAAGATACAATCAACTGTTAAAAAATGAGAGAAGGAAGCAATACAGTATTCAAATGGAAACATCCGACAACAAATCAAAGACCATGTGGCGATTAATCCATGAATGTATTGGTAAAACGAATAAAGCGACTGAAGAAGAGCACGACTTACCATCGGCTGAAAGTTTCATTGCCTACTTCACTTCCTGCGTACCAGATATTTCATCGATATCAAGTTACATATGTAAAATCCACAGAAACACTAAAACATTATACTTTTACCCTGTAGATACAGAAGAAATCCAGTTGGTAGTCAATAGTTTAAAATCAAAAAAAAGTGCAGGAGAAGACAAAATTCCACCGTTCATCTTAAAAAAAGTTGCTTGCTTTTTCGCGGATCCATTATGTAATATAATCAATTCGTCGTTGGTGAATGGCGTGTTTCCGGAACAGTTAAAAGTGGCAATTGTGAAGCCAGTTTTCAAGCAAGGAGAAACCGCCTGTGAATATAACTACCGTCCCATTAGCCTGCTTACATCTCTATCCAAAATATTTGAAATGGTAGTCTACAACAGAATCTACAAATTTATAACATCATGTAATATTTGGAGCCCACAACAGCATGGGTTTCTGAAGAAAAGAAGCACCGAAACGGCTATGTTTCATTTCATCACATCAATTTTAGAGAACCTGGATAAAAAATTTATGACTTGCGGTTTTTTCCTAGACTTAACTAAGGCTTTTGACTCTCTGGACCATGACATACTATTGATAAAATTGGATCATTACGGTATACGAGGTACTCCCCTAGCCTGGATAAAGTCTTACCTGCAAAACCGGAAGCAAAAAGTAGTTTTGACACGAAATGGAACAGTTGAAGAATTAAATCTGCAAAATGTTAAAACTGGAGTCCCGCAGGGAAGTATCATTGGGCCTCTCTTATTCGTGTTATTCATCAACGACTTACCTGACCATATGAGTGATAGCAATCAAATATTCAACTATGCAGATGATACGGCGCTGCTGGTAAAGGGGTCAGACGTATCCAGACGTAGTTAGTGAATCTAAAAAATGCATGGATGTTGCGGGAGAGTGGTTTCTATCTAACAAACTAAAACTAAACGAAACGAAAACGAATAGTCTGCTCTTCAAAGCAACCAATACATATGATACCCCAAAATGCATCCAACTAATTCAAACCAAAATGAAGCTAATGGACAATGTCAAATATTTGGGACTATTTATTGATGATACTCTTTCCTGGGACAAGCATGTTAGTCATTTGCGAGCTAAACTCAGTTCAATTTGCTTCGCCATTCGAGTTTTATGTCAATATGTTAACTCTTCAGCTATTAAATCAGCCTACTACGCAAACTTCTATTCAAGAGTGCAATACAATATAATCGTCTGGGGAAACTCAACAGAAGTGCAACAAATTTTTGTAATTCAAAAGAAAATATTACGTATTATGCTAAAGAAAAGTGCAGGTGAATTCTGTCGTGGTCTCTTGAGAAAAACCAACCTACTAACCGTTACGGGTATATATATATCTACAAATGCTTAGAAGCACAGTAACATTGACAACTGTCAATCTAGTGAACTGAATAAACATTCTACGCGGCAAAAAAATCTGTATCAGTACCCCGTGCATCAGTTAAGGGAGTTCGAGAAGGGTCCCTATTATGCCTCTATGAATTTATTCAATAACCTACCAAATGAAATTCGGGCTGAGCAAGACACTCGAAAATTCAAAGAAAAGGTTTTTGATCTTTTAGTGAACCTGGAACCATACTCCCTAGCCGAATACTTTTAACATGTAAACTTGTAATGTTATTTAATGTTTCCATGTATGTACTACACGTTTATGTTGTATTAGTATTTCTGGAATAAACTAACTAACTAACTAACTATAATTATCATTTACAACAATTTATAACAAATGCTCAAAATGTGCCCCTTCAGCCTGAATGCAAGCACGACACCTACGAATCAATGAATCATAAACACGAACTATGGCATCGTCATTGCGTATTTGATTGGCAGCATCAATTATCCTTTGGAGTAACTGTTCACGAGTATTTATTTCAACACTGTAGAGCATCGTTTCTCAACTTAGGGGTCGCGGTGATATTAAAGGGGGGGTCGCGAAAATAGCCTTAACAATAATGAAATCATTTAATGACGTCATACATGTATATGACCCATCGCTATAAACGCAGCGACATAAAATTATAGGAGGAGGATCGCGAAATATTAATTTTATTTATATCTACTCCTTGGGCGGTCGCGGAGCTAAGAAGGTTGAGAATCGCTGCTGTAGAATAACTGTTTTAAGTGACCCCAAAGGTAAAAATCTAGAGGATTTAGATAAGGGGACCTCGGGCCAAGCAATGGGCCCCCCAAAACCAATCCATCTATTAGGATAATGTACGCTTAGCCATTCAGTTACTCGTTTTCCATAATGGGCTGGGGCGCCATTATGCTGATACCACATTTGTTGCTGAAAGTGAAGTGGAGTGTCTTCCAGAATCTCGTAAAGTCTTCCATCCAGGAAAGTAGCATATCGTTCTACATTTAAGTGATTATCAATAACTTCGATATTAAGCAATCGAAATGCCAACCCACGTATTAACACTAAAGCAATGCTGAAATCTTTTCTGTACGATGGCATGGGGATTCTGGATTAATTAATGTATTTTGTTTTTGGCCATCTGGCCCTGATATAAAAAAAAATACAAATGTTCATATCAATGCTGGTAATCACGCTGCAGAAAGTTTTTAAATTGAATGATAATTATAAATTCAAAACATAATGTTTTGTTTACTTATTTGTTACTACGCCAATAAATCTGTAACGAAATGAAATAGGTTCATATAAAATTATTCACTTAAAATTACCTCCCCAACAAAATGCCGAAGTTTGTTACACTCAATATAAATCACCCTGTATATTGACAAAAAGACAATAAAGAATTTTTTTGCATACAATATAAAGTAAGTAGCCAAGAACAGACAAAATAATTAGAGGACTTGGATTTTTTCTTCAATCATACCTGCTATTTTCATGACATACTATAAACTTGAATACTGGGAGGTTCGCAGTTTCAGCATTTTTAATATTTCCATTCTTCTGCAATCGAAGTAATAGGAGCACCGCATGTGTTGCGTTTCTGAATTCACGAGAGAGATTGCTTTTGGATAGAAATTTGAAAAATACACTATTCCATTTGAAAAGCGCAGGATACCGGTACTTCCTGTTGGATCGGAGGTGAAGAAGCATATTTCATGCCGTAACTTAATAAAGCTTAAATTCCATATAGGGGCACATACAGATTCGGTTCGCGGAAAACTAATTGCCAACAATCCGGTTGGGTGGGCCGCGGCGGGCGGTGGCCAGTATCGAACACAAGTGGGCGTGATTAGTAAAATTTCTCGCTTTATTTTTCTAGTACCTTCCGTGTCGTACGCCTTATAACAGGTTGAACACTTATCGAATCTGCATATCTGCCGAACAACTTGCACTTGTCCTTGCTGAGATGTTGGCTGTTGCATATTGCTTGAATGACCCTGTGTATGTGTGATTCGCTTTATATATACATGAGTCTTAGAGATTTTCTTGAAATTAAGAAACCACTTTTATGAAAATGTTGTTGTACCGTTTTTACTCTTAGATTAAGTTAGTTTGTATTCGAATTTAAGAATATCTGATGTACGTTGTTATTCCATAAAAAGAGTATAAAGCAGATTTAAGTTTAAAAATAAGATGTAAACTTTTGCACTTAGCAAAAACAATTTTTATTTTGTCTATTAAGAACGGATAAATGGTGTTTTAAAGCTGAAAACACATGAGACTTGACTTTCGGCCAACTTTGAAGCAGAATTTGGCCCGCATATACATATAAGTGAATCCATCAGCTAACCTTTCGAATCATCGTGTCTTCTTTTAAACAGTAAAGAATTATGCGTGCTTTAACTTTTTATTGTTTCACATTTTTTGGCCAAACTTCAGGTAACTAACTCTAGCTAAAATTAGGATAACGAACGAAGCGAATGGATCTCAAATTCTAGTGCATAGTATAAATTTTATCAAGTGTACAAAAACACTGCATTGCAATTCTGATGTTACTTTCACATCAGTTAGTTAAAAGTCATAGAAAATCAGTTCGCCATTATAACAAGTGTCTAAATAAAAACCTGGTCAAGTGGGTTGTGATCGAGAATTTATCCACTGCATTTCCATAGCAGAATTAGTAAATGTAGCCTACTTGACCAGGTTTTTATTTAGACACGAGTTAGAACGGAAGTATACATCCATAAATTACATGAAATTTGGAGGACGATCTGAAAATATTCCACATAATTTGGAACAATTCATCTGAAATGATGCAAAATTCTGATTTACTTGCCATTTGTATAACTGATTCTTTTATAATGAGAAGTCTTATACTTAAAGATTAACATTTTTAGATACCCTTCCCTTCTAATTGATTGATGACTCCAATTCCGTTAAATTACATGGGTGCATACACACTTTTCGTTAATTCTTCATTTTATTCGCATTTCTATATTCCATTCAAAAATTTAATTTGAATTTATTTCTTCCGGTTTTTAGATAATCGATAATTAGATTATGATATCTCACTTCTAAATTGGTTTTTATGTCCCCGGACTATTTATCAAAGTTAACTACATTCACAAACCGCACGTGCCGCAAGAGGGTTTTGAATCATAAATAAAGATTCATCCTTTCGAGAAAATGTGACAGGACCGTAACACGAAGACCATATCAGCTGAAATAATTATTTGGCATATAACAGGGCGCTTCAGTGTCATTATTGTCCTGCCTTCAAAATCAATTTAAAAATGGAATAGGTGGTGTACATTTAGAAATTATACAATCGATAATGCGGAAAAGCAGCAAAAGAGAATTACAGCATTTAACTGTAGGTTCAATTGTTGAACTGAAAAAGATATACTACTTGTGAAGTATTATACGAGTGTATTAAATTGAGTAGAGAGATAAAAGGAGTCTCAAATATTATAAGGTTACAGTTACACATTAAAAACAACAGATGCTACGACGTTTTTCAAAACTGTAATAGAAATTCATATCTTAATAAATAAAAGGAAAAGTCAGAAGTTTATTACTTAGATAATGTAACGTAATCTTCCGAATTGTTGCTGTTGCAAACACTGTCAATCAGTCCCTATCACAAAGTTAAAAAAATTCTCCATTAACTCTATAACTTTTTAATAAAAGCGAACATTTAAGCTGACTTATTGAAGATTAAAAAAAAAATAAAAATTACTTACTTTATTTTGTGGTAATGTAACATTAATAGTAATAATGCGTAAATAAGGAAATTAGAGCGAGCCATTCAATAAAATGGTTTAATTATAAACGAAAAGGCCAAAAGAAAGCAATTTGATTACTCATTGTGTAAACACAGTAATAAATACGATTTACTCTGATAGTACAAACAGATATGGAGTTTGTAATAATGGACAAACCACAATACAAATACGATATCGTGTCTCCGAACGGCAAGATATAACGTAATATTCGTGTAATATCATTACTCATTTATGTTAGTTTTATTTCTTGATCTATGGAAAATGCACTCTGTTCTTAGTGATCTAACAATAAAACGAAACATCGGTTCGCCTTATTTTACGGTTCCACTCTCAATGAGTGTAAAGTATAATTCTACTTTAGAAACTCTGTTCTCTGTAGCAAATTGGCACAGCTGATAAAAAATGTTACAGTGTCGGTTGTTTTCGAATGAAAGATTATTCACATCCCATTATAAATTCATGAAAGAAAATGTACGCCGTTTACCTTTCAAACAGCAGAGCAATAAAACTCCTTACACAGCGTGTATCTTTCGACTTCTATATTTTAGTGCCCCCGGCCGGCCGCATTAGAGCTAAATAGTAACTCTCTGCTTTAATGCGGCTTTCATAAGAGAGATATTTACCGTTCACGTGCCACATTAGTCGACTCTATTTAGTAGCTTTAATAAAACAACGAAAAGCTATTACTTCCTGGCATAATCTGCAACTCGGAAATATGTCATTCGTCCTCTTCTTTAAAAATATGAATGCATTTCCAAAATTGGGTTTCTTTAATTCCTGTTGTTTGAAAGGCCGTAAAATTTATAATTAAATGCGTTTAACGGCGCAGGACGCATGAAACCGAGCGGGGCTATAAAATGGAGATTATTGTTAATCGATGTTCAGGTGACCAATTAAATAGAGAGTGCCTGCAAATATGGTTTTGAATAAGCGCAGTAAACATTTTTAAAGTGCATTGAAAGCTGTTTTAAACTGGATTATCTGTTGGACATTTTTTTTTCATTGTTCGATTTTCCAGTATAATTTTTTTAAAAGAATTAAATTTATGACATTTAAGACCAAGTGGATTATGTATTCTAGCAATGTGAATGAACCTCGGATTTCTTATGAGTTTCCTTAAGAATGTAAAGTAAGCGAAATGATTTAAAATGACAATTTTACTTTAGGAGAAAAAGAGTATTCGGACATGTTCGTGAACATGTGCGCGAAGGCATAAAACAACAACAGTTAATTCTTCTCAATCGTCAAAGAGAGGCACAGATTTTTATAGCAGGTTGGCAGCTAGTATTACAAAAGCTAGAAGGAGGTAGCTTTACAAAAGTACAAAAGTTCTTAATCTTATCAATCGATCAATCGGCATGTAGTAAAATATGACGTGTATGTAGCTATCTCTCACATTTGTTTTACGAGCAAAGTACGGATTGGATATGCAGTTCCTAGAATTAAAAGTTCGATAGACGGGTCGGTATCAGTGTTGGGTAATATACTTTATTTTTGGATCTAATATACATATACAATATATTTGGGAACATGGATATCTGCTACATATACGATATAGGTGGTTCATTTAAAGAATATATAAATATACATATACAATATGCGATATTTCATTTGTGTATCATAACGTCCGAAAAATATTCACACCATGCGATTCTTTGTTAAAAACTGTATCGACAAATATAATATCATTCTCTCCAAAAAGGTATAGTTTCCAAAATATAGCCGTTCAAAGTTTTTTAAATATGGCAACGCAATGTAAAGAATAGCACATTTAATTTAATTAATCCCTGGCAACCTGATTTTCAGTAAGAAGCAGGAAAATTCTGCAAAAATCCACTTCAAATTTGACACTGATTTTTAAGTTACCTGCTGCTGGATACACATTTACATAATGGCAATATCCTCCCAGATTATAAAATGCAAAGAATTTGCTTTAGTAAAATATAAATTAAAAGTAAACTGGGGGCAAAAAAGGTGAAAATATTATTTAGTTAACTAATTTATTGCATGTTTCATGTACTTCTTGACGAAATTAGGTAGATTTATCACACCTTACTGAAACAAAAACTAATTTTCAACTCTCAATAACTTCACAACCAGAGACTTAAAGAGAAAGTGGTATCATAATTTTCTGTATAGTTTTTAACATAGAATCGCGTGGTGTGAATATTTGTCGGACATTATGATACAGCCCGTATATACATATCCGTTTTGTATTACCTTTGACAACATATTATATCCGAAATATTATACCATCCGTAAAGAAATTTTGCAACACAGTCGTTTGCACGATGGTCAATACAAAGAAACATAAAAATCGAGCATAAAATTGTATACATGTTTATAATATACCTATGTCGATAGGATGTTTTATTCATAAAATTACATCTACTTTCATTTGCCAAAGTTTGTAAACGAATCATCCTGTACATTGTATATCATATACCCCCAAGACTGTCTCGGTACACATAAAAAATTTATAAAATGAGTTGAACTTGAACTTGTATATATTTATTTTGTTGTTTTATTGCAATAATGGCAGTCTGAGTTAGATTCTTTGAATTGTTTTTCTTTTCTCTAAAAGGTTTTTCATTTACGGGTAAATTATTGGTTCTCCGAATTACCCGGTTATGGATCATTCTTAATCCATACCTGCTCATTCAGTACAAGCGATAAGTTTAAGTATACCTATATGCTCTGTGCCATTATTTCCTTCAAACGAGCGGCACCGTATAAACGATGTGTATATCGACCTGCAGCCCTGTATACTTATTTTTCTAGAATCGGACTTAGAGAATATTTATTCATTGCTATGAGATGCACTTGACAGCAGTTATGATATTAAATTTATAAACAAATCAGTAAATTACCTTTCCGAAAATCTTTAGAATCGCTCAGATTTCAATGTTTCGCTGTGTTGGTTCACAGCTTCTTTAGCATTAGTTAATCAACTGATACAGTGAAATGTTGAGTTGCCTGTTAAGGCTCAAGCAGAATGCAACGCCGCGCCGTTATGCGCCTTTATCTGTCAAATGAATGTTAAATATAAAGGTTCAAATGTCGTTGTACAGAATGAAAGACGTCAAGCGGCGTTGCACGCAAAAAGTTGGTCAACTTCCAACTTTAACGGCGTCAAACGTCATAATGCATAACCAAATATAACTCCCATCATCGCATTTCCATCCGGTAATTTTTTGTATGTGAATAATACAACATACAATACATCAGGTGTAACATATACATATATAATAATATAAATACTTGAAATGTATCCATTTTTGGCACAAGTTATTTCTATTTTTATGTTAGATTAACGACGTTCCACGCCGCTTTACCTGTGCATTAGGTTGGGTCATTTTTGTATGAAAAAAAAAACGAATATTGCGCCTTTGATTTTTAATAGCAAAATTATGTTGCCTTTACATGAAAACAGTGTAATGCTAGAATTTAAAGTAAATAGCACCTCATCTTCAGGTTGCGGTTTGCCTTGGAAATACGAATAACTTGAATATATTCTGGTAGTCATTTAACATAAATGTCTCAAGGAAAATAGGGTTTTTAGTATACAGTTTACAGTTTACAGTTTGATGCCCTTTTAGTATACGGTTTTGATGATAACTCTGATATTATTATTATTACAAATACGAACTTTGGCATACTATATGGCCTTTCTTGTATAATTTCAAAAATTCAAACGTCAGGCGCACCCTCTAAGTCTAAATATTAATTAAATTCAAAAATATTTCGTAGGTGTCATAATATCACTAAAAGACAACATAATTTTGCTATTAGGTAAGATTATCTCAAAGTTTGGTTTTTTGACCCATCCTACTGTGCATGTCTTTTGAAGTGACAGTTGGCGTCGTTGCAACGGCGCGTAACGGCGTTGTATTCTGTTTGACCCTTTATACTTTGTTTCTATGCCGGTAGCTAAATTGATATAAAGGTTTAACTTTTTTGTTGCTGTATACTTTAAGCAAATGGTTATTCTTGTTTTAAAGCAAGTATGAGAGCGAGAGAAACAAAACACTTGGAAATAAAAGTTGAAAATCTCTGAGGTTTTATTTTCAATAACTACCAAACTGATATAGGTCTCCTCGGCATTACACCTTTTTTTTAACCCCTTGTGATATTTATACTATTTTTTTTTTGACTAATAAGTAATCTTAAACTATTTAAGCCCGGTTTCTGGAACGTTACATAAAGTTAACGGACCGATAAAAGTAAACGTTGCTATGGCTACACATGTTAGAACTATAGGAATATTTTATTTTATCTATTAGTTAACTTTAAGAAACGTTTCAGAAACCCGACCTTAGAGCCGATCTTTCCATCTTCCCGTTAAAGTTATCTGACAAATAACTTCATTTTTATGAATGGTTTCCATGGTAGTTATCCGTCAGTTAGTTTATCAAGAGGTGAAAAGACAGGCCCTTAAAATACTAAATAAAAAAGTAAGAATTCACTCAGTGGTGTTCCTTAGATTATAACTTTTTTCTCTTGAATCTTCTATCTAGGTTCCTATTATCTGGAAGTTGGATAGCTTCCACGTTTGTGTTGGTTGAGTCCATCCCCATTTTCTTTGCAAATTTTGGATTTCGCTGGTCATAACTTCTACCTATAGGTCCCTTTGTTAAATTTAATCTCAAGATTTCCGAATATTGTGTTTTAGTTTGGCGTTGAGTCCTTAATGCCAAGCATTATCGAATGTTTGTGCTACATCTAAAAAGAGGGAGGAAAAAATTTCATTTACTCTAATAAAATTAGTTATTCTATGTATTTGATTTGTCGTAGAATATTTGGTGGTTTAGGATAAGATTTGTCACTTCTATGGCCCAGTATTTCATTCAGAGTTTAACTTTAAGCTTCGTTTTATTTCTACGGAAACAATTGTCTTTACAATTATTACCATGGGAATAAAACGAAGCTTAAAGTTAAACTCTGAATGAAATACTGGACCTATGAATGTCTTTTGAATGTCAACTTCTCAAAAACTTTTGATGGAAACAGTAATATTGGCCTATATTATGTAGCTTCAAGTGTCGGTTTTCCTAATGCCGCTTTCCATAATCTAGATACATATCTTAGTCTAAACGCAGCTATAATTTTCTTCCCGTAATTGCTAGAATATTTCTCCAGTTATTAAGTCAAAGCCTGGAGCTTTTTTGGGTTTTATATTGCTTTTAAATTCTGTTAACTTAACGACACCTAGTTCAGAAACAGAGTTGTCTGCTGGATTGTAGGACTTCATGAGCATGTTATCACTATCACACACGTCTCAATGAAAAAGTAATTAATAGAAATTACCATTATTCTGCCAACGTTAATTAGTCTGATTCGTAATGCAGAATTAATGTTTTAAATTGTGCTAAAACATTAACTACAGAATGGAATAAATAACTGATTATTATAATGTAAACTGAACAGAATTATTGATCAGCTTTTAATTACGTTTGTATTTATTTTTAATAAATTCGTCGATCAGAATGGGTTATTACCATTGTAACATAAATTGAATGAACATGTTGGAGAAAGTAATTTCGCATTGCATATTCCTCTCTGTGGTAATTATGTTTTAAACAGAAAACATCATTAAGTTAAAGAAAATAATTCGTAATTGTACGTGGCAGATTTTAATAGCCAATGATATTTTGGGAGTAGGTACAAAGTCATTAGTCGGAGTCGGGCGGGGATAATTTTCTTTTTCAAATAATTCCGGCGGCGGTAATCACGAAATTCTGCCGACTTAATTTCCCCATTAATTATTTGAAAATGCGTGCAATTTACGAATGTCAAGTTAGAATTTAATTTGTGGTGTTCTATTTGGAAAGAGGGGGATCGCGGGCCGCCCCCGTCTGCTTCGCCACCACCAGGTGTTTGCCAACACTAGGCAGGTTAGTTTAATAAACCACGAGGAATGTAAATACCAATAAGCTTTCGCAAATGATTACGACTACGTTTACGCAAGAAATACGTCTGTGCTCCTCAAAACCGTAGTTTGCAGTTTTTTTTTTGTGTAATCGGTTCAAATTTTAGAACTTTTTTTTGTTTGAATCAGTACCGTGTTATCCTAGGAAAAACTGAAAATAGCCATGGGAAATTGAATTAAGGCAACTTGGCGAATGAAACACGATCTGAGAGCAGAACTGTGCAATAAAATTTGATAACTTCCGAAACAAGGACGGTTCCGGTAAATAAACCGAAATAAAACGATACTTCTGCAAGCGATAAAGGAATTTCGCTTTCGCATATACACATAGCATGTGTCGAAGCCGAAAAGCGTTACAAATAGATGCACAAATTTATCTCTTAACCTAAGTATGGTCGTTTTAGGTAATTTACATACAGGGTATGACTTAAATCTTAAATGACACAAATTTGTTGTTTATGCTACAATTTAAATAAACAAAAGTCTCGAGCTCATTCTTTTTCAATTATTTCAACTATAAATTAAACGTCAATAATATTTTCTAACGAAAATGCAACAAACGTATTAAAAACTGAATAATTTCTAAATCTGCTTTCGTAGCAGCTTCTCTAGGTTTGATTTTTGCTACGGCAAGGACCAGTCTATGATTGATGTAACCGGTGACTTATTCTGTAACCGTAAAATTTAAACTTATGCTACGCCACACCTCCGGTTTATAATGACACTATAAAAGCAATATGGCGCAGCATATAATTGAAAAGTCCTTTTATACTACCGTCTTTCTTGTACAAGAATCGATTCAATTTCTTACGTAATTTAGTTCGTGCAATAAATTGTATCAAAATTTAAATTGAATTAAAAACTATCTGAAAATATCTGTAGCTCAAAAATTTCTTATTGTTAATTTGCATTGTAGAAGTACATAAATAGGGTAGTTAACTTTTACGGTTACAGGATAAGTCACCGGTTACATTCCAAGAATTTTACTGTAATATTTTATTTTTCTGTATATTGCATATTCTTATAATAATAATTGTGCTTAAAGGTAGTAATTTCAATGTTTAAAAATTTGTTTTCAGTACAACAAGGGTTTAATTGATTAAATTTTGGAATTATGTGCTTAAAGGTAGTAATTTCAATGTTTAAAAATATGTTTTCAGTACAAGAACGGTTTAATTGATCAAATTTTGGAATTATCTATGATGGTCGACGTATCGTACTTTGAAATAGACTACGTTCAACTGACAGGAAAGTAAAATAATTGGATTTCTTAAAATGTAGCAGTAACGTCGATATCTTTTCCTCCTTTTACTCTGGATATAATTTCTTAACGATTTCTACACTTAACAAGTGACATTTTATGTGAGTCACAACAAAAATACCATGATAACAAAATGACTTCTCTCAATAAATATTTTAGTAACAATTGTTCTGGAATTGGAAATTAGAAATGAAAAGGAAAACACTAATAATGAGTTATTTGCCAAGCAAATAAATAATCCAATAAGCAATTACATTTCCAAACTAAAATAGTAAAGGAGACTGTGGTTTAAGAAATAATCTCTGCCCACAGTTAATTGTGTGGCACATTTCCGAAAGTAATTAGGGGCCGCAAAAATTCTCCTGTTACCCGGGGGCTTTAAAAGCCCTAAATTCGGCTGTACATAGATACGATCATATACATAATGAAACTATTAAAAAAATATTTCATAAAATAAAAGCATTTCTGCTGTGGGAAGCGACAGTTAAAAGGTATACCTATGTATAACCTATAAATATCAGTTAGCGAAATTTCATATACAGTGTGATCAAGCATTTTGAAACCCTGGATAGCTTTATTAGTTTATGTAGTCTGGATCTTAAAGTATTTTGGCAGTAAAGTTATATATTTCAAAACACCACGAAAATAATGGGCACGATTTTGACACTGACTGTCCTATTAAAACTATGTGATCGAATTTCATTGGTTTACCCGTTTTCACGTCTCATTCTTGTGATTTTAATTCACATACATATTTTCCATCTAAGGAATTTTGTCCAGCTTAAAGCTTAAGCTTAACATTTTGTTAACAAAATGTTACTTACATGTTAGATTTGGAAACAAGATGTTAGTAACGTATTGATAATACTTTGTTACCTCCTGATCCTGAGAAACTGTAGACTTTATTATGATTTATAGTTTTGAATTGTTATCTTTGTTTCCAGTGCCAATCAAATGGATGTTATTCACATATTTGTTACTAGCATTTTTTCTATTAACATGTTCTTGTTATTGTTTCGGTGTATAAGCACCTTAATGAGTAGCATTATTTATGCACATTACACAATCGGGGGCCTCTACAATAAAATGTTATTCACTGTATCAATTGTCTGTTGTTTATTATTTATTTTTGATTGATGGTTGTAGCAGGATTTTTTCTATTATCTTGCAAAGTAACTAATACTGACGAATGAGCTTTGGTTATAGGAAATAAAAACCTTTTTCTTTTATAGATTTACAAGTATAACAAGTTAAGCTAAAGCAAATTTCATTATTATGAAATACTAAAATGTTCTCAAGCCCATAGTCATGAAATAATTTAAATTGACTCCGGTGTAAGGTAAAACGTGTATATAAGGGGCTACCTTAATTCACCGTGAAGTTGTGCGCGCTGCACCATTAATTTCCGGCGTACAATCTAATTGAGCGGGATATGAAGAGTTGCTCAAAAATTTGGCGCGCCGGAATAATGTATGATAGCAGAGAGCGTAATCAAATTATGAATTAAAATTTCAGACTAACTTTATTTATGAAGGCTCAGCGTGACATAAAGAAGTTACGTAAACACGTGATTTATGAAAAGTTGTAAAGCGAGTTCCCCACCATAAATTGTCGGTTGAGACTAATGAGACATTATTTTTGAAACATCTCCGACGTTAATCACGACGAGGTGGTGGATGCTGCCTGCATCCGGGAAAGATGGAAATTAGTAGTTGACCGTTGGTTCCAGGCGTGATTTGTTGTGTTGTAATTGAATCCCTCGCATATTATATCATGTCGCAATCTTGAAGGAGCAATGGAAGTGCGTCTCTCGCGCGATGATTTACTGGAGAAGTTGTAATCTGCTCGAAACGTCGCGATGTGACTGATAGATCGAGCAGTGCACGCCGACGAGATGAACACGTCCGTCTCTCTAGTATTTATAGCAAACTTTATACTCCTCTCCTTTTTTACTTCGCATCGCCCTCGTGACTTTTCCACTTGATCCTGCCATTTATACTTTTATTCCGTTTCTGACTTTTTCAGCTTTCAATTTAAGCTGAACGAAATTTTAAAGTTTTTGCTGCTCACTGCAATTTAACGATTTTTTTATTTAATCATAATATTTTCTCGGATATACAAACAATCATGTCATAATGTTTCAATAATTATTGTAGCTTTAACTGGAAAATTACTTGATTTATTTACACTTGGTTTAATTAATAGACAAATAGAAAATGTATAAAACAATCTTTGTACTTTAGTTTTCGAGAAATAATTAATCAAATATTATACCGAAAATCATGATACGCCCCTAGGTACTTGCTACAATCTGATCTCCCAAAAATCGCCACAAGAAACGGGGCCCACTGACGCGTCAAGTGCTTACGAACAAAAGTTAACTTGACCTTTAAACTTAATTTGTGCAATTAAGAGGGAGGGGCGAAGTGATCTCACCTGCACTTGGAGTTGACACGTTTTGGAAGAAAACGGATATGGTTCTACTTTATGGGGAAACTGAATGTAATGCACCCCGTGCCCGTCAACTGCGGATGGAAAGATTTCCTTTACGTCAAGTCCCACATGTTACAATGTTTACTTCCGTTGTTCATCTGCGGGATTACGGGAAATTTCAGCCTGTAAGACACCTATGACCAGGCGAGCTCGTGCATCGAACATTTACTATAAAAGGCAAAACCTGTGCTCTTTCTTTGTATTTTTAATGTGATGATAATGGAATTAAGCTATTTGACAAATTAAAATAATTTGAGTAAAATCATACCAAATGAATCCTCAAGAGCATAGACTTTTTGCAATTTGCATAAATCTCTCAGCCGTTATAAAAATTAAGGTCAAGTTATTTTTAACAGATTCAAATTATCTCAATACGTATTACAACATTCGAAACACATTCTTTTACTACATGCAAGGTCGGCCTTTATGACGCGAGGAACTGTATGATTTTTTATAATATCAGCTGTGTTAGCAAGCGAACCTGATTCATTACACTAGCATCTATGATGGGATGGAAATAGGGGTTTTTGCCCCTACAGAATATTATTATTATTATTATTATTTAACAAATAAGGGCTGAGACAAAGTCTATAAAGCCCAAAACAAAAAAAAGAAGAAAAAGCCATTACAAATTGTTGTAAGTTATTGTAAGTGAGCAGGCAAGTGAATTTTTAGCTTACATTTTTAAAGTTATGATAAATAGTTGTGATAATTGTTCTTGAATGAATTCAATGACGATGAGTTCACAATGTTCGCCGGTAGGTCGTTCCAGGTGGAAAATATCCTATTTGTTAGGAAAAACTGCCTTGTCCTTGTCTGGAAATTTTCCTTGCTGAGCTTAAGTGAGTGACCACGTAATCTGTCATCGGTGTTCAAATTAAACATATGATTTAGCTTAACAGAAAACAAGTTATTTAGTATGCGATAAGTTATGATTTAATCGCCTCGAATTCTGCGAGCCGAAAACGTATTCAGGTTGGCTAAGGCCGGGTGTCCACCGGATCGGGCCGACCACAGTCTGCCCGATTGGGATCGTGCGATAAAGATCGTGCAAATGTATTTGTATTGTAGCCTGTCCACTGAAACGATTTCAGTCGCGTGTAATTAGTAATCGTTTCAGTGGACAGGCTACAATACAAATACATCTGCGCGATCTTTATCGCACGATCCGAATCGAGCCGACTGCGGTCGGCCCGATCCGGTGGACACACGGCCTAAGGACAATCTGTCTTCATAGCTGAGTCGCGTTCATCCAAAAGGTAATCGGGTAGCAAGTCTTTGAACGTTTTCAAGCTGACTTTGATCGGATGCAGTTACAGGACACCATACCGCGCCGGCATATTCAAGCAATGGCCTCACGTAGCTTACGTATAGTTTAACAAATGTTAAATAAGACACACAAGGAAAGGTTTTATGAAGTAGATGTAGCACTGTATTGGCACGTTTACACGTTGTGGCAATATGATTCGACCAGGTTAAGTTTGTGTTCACGATTACACCTAGGCCACAATGAGAGTCTACACATGATAGTTCACTTCCGTCCAAATAATATTTAAGTCTGGGATTATTTTTCCCGATATGAAGCACGACACATTTACTGATGTTGAGCGGGAGTAACCATTCGGTGCACCACTTCAGAATCGGGAGTAAATCCGTTTGAAGCTGGTGGTAGTGCGTCGAGGGATTTCCGGCAAAAAACTTTTCTTGCAGAGTATGTGTTGTGGCAGATCTGCTGTGTACACAAGGAATAACAATGGGTCCAGTACTGATGAAGAACACCACTGCCGACTGGTCTAGGTGTGGATAGGCTACGTCCAATTTTAACCATATAAGTTCTCCCGGATAGAAATGCTTCAATCCATAAGTGAAGATTCTTGCGAATGCCGAAATGTTCCAATTTATGTAGAAGTACGCGCCTGGGGACGCGGTCGAAAGCTTTGACGAAGTATAGATAAAGAACATCCACAGGATAGCTTTTGTCCACTGCGTAGGACCACTCATTAATACATTCAAGAAGATTGGTCATTGTGGATCGGCCTTGTACAAAGCCGTGTTGTTCGTTTGGAATCACATTCTGGTTCATTAGGAATTCGAACATATCGTCAGCGATGATGAATTCCATTACCTTGGAAACGATCGGGACTAAGCGGACTAAGCTTATGGGATGATAGTTGGCCGGGTTAAGTTTGTCTCCTTTTTTAAATATTGCTGTGACTGATGCAACTTTCCAATCGGCAGGAAGGGTGTGCGTATCAGAGGATGATTACATGATTAAAGAAAGAGGTAGAGAAATAACTGATCCGCATTTTTTGAGAAATGTTGCAGATAGGTTGTCCAGTCCGGGAGCAGAGTTGATTTTTAGTTTTTGTAATTTGAGTAAAATCTTCGATATGTACATACAAGTAACAGCATTCGATTCTACCCTTAACGACAACGCTGTGATTAAAGTTTGTCGATCTATTTTAAAGTCACCCTGTACACAACAATGGATTGAATAATTAACTACATACCCCCTTGACAAACTGTAAACAACGAAATTATCAAAATTCTCTAAAACTTCACATCAATAACCTTGAGATCTGAAACATGTTCTTTGTTATACGAGTACATTTTAAAGCAAAAATTCATAAAATATTTTTGTCACAAAACACATTTAAATTTACGTACATCAAAATTATACAGGGTGTTTGGTAAAGGTGTTGCTAATATATATTCAACGATGAAAACCAAGCACAAAAGTTTAAATAACCATTTGAGTACCGACGCTTTGTTTCAAAGATATTCGATATTTCAAAGTAATTTATGCTTTTTATAAAACCGAATAATTTATTTTCATATGCTGTTGCTTTGCTAACTTAGAGCAAAGGTGATCTACCTTTGCTAACTTAGAGCAAAGGTAGATCACCTTTGCTCTAAGTTAGCAAAGCAACTAGGGAAAACTCTTTGTAACGGGTTTTCATTTACTCCTGCATACTACAAGACCTATGACGTACACAAGTAAGTAAACAGTTGGCTAAAATTGGTAAAATTAGTAAAACGGGAAAATTAGTAATTAGAGTAGGGCTTTTTCCACCGGTCTGCCAATAGTATATATTGTTGGTTGCCTAAGTATCAGGCAGAACTTGGTCGCGTAGGGTACAAACAAATTGGAAATAAAAATCGGTCGATGATCATGATCTTACTAATTACTAACAGAAAATTAAAATCGGTATAAAAGCAAAAGTTTTGACCGGTTGAAACGTATTCATAACTGTTCATTAAGAAATATGGAGCATACTTTTGAAGAACACACAGATATGTATTTAATTGGAAAGACTGATCAGGCATTCAGGTTGTACGCTGGACGGTATTCAAACCGATGTTTACCGTAACCTCTTTGAGTGTAGATCGAAGACTGTGCGAAAATGGTTCTTCCAAACCTCGTTCTTCTGACTGGGGTCATAATATCCGCTGAAATCCGATGCTGAAGAAGAATATCGCGGAAGAAAATCCTCAAATAGGCGTACTGCGAATTCTGCAGTTACTGGTGCTACAATATTCGTATCAACTGAATCCATTTTACTTTAAGAGAGTTCAAGATCATATAGTACCAGCTGACTACAATCAGCATCGTTTACTTTCTCAATTTATTTCAGAACAAGAAACTGAACAGTTTACCCTCGTACTAGGAATACTAGAAAAAAACTTCTTCAAAGGATACATAATTGTTTGTTGTTACTTTATATTTAGTTTAAATGTCATATGTTCACAGCATAGTCATATCCACAAGACATAAAATGTTGAGTATCTTCTTAAAGCGACATCTTACCTCACATATTTATATAGACTTTTATGCTTGGTTTTCATCGCTGAATCTATATCCGAATTTACGGAACACCTTCTATAAAATTTGTGATTCTCTATGGGAGTCTTCATAAATAAATACAATGTCCAATTATTTTACACGCTTATAGTTCATTAAAATTAAAAGTTAATGACATAAATTAAATTATTCGTGACTATAAAAACTAAGCCCCTCTAAATTTTTGAAACTGTTGACAACTCATTTGGAACGTGATACTGTTAAATAAATTTTAAATGCTTATTTTTCATTTTGGCTATTCATTGTTTTTTTGTTATTTTCTTGTATATTTATGTGCGAACAGTGTTGCTAGGTTGACGCTCTTGCGCTAATGATCAAATTAGGCTTGAAAATTTCATTTCACGCTTTGCGCTAAATTTGGCGCTTTAAGCAAAAAATATGGCGAATTTTGGCGCTTTGCAATTAATTCATAAAAAGCGATGCATGCATATACTACATATACAACTATGGCACTTTGGAAATTATTGATCTTCCATCTACTAGTAACTTACTGCATTCATTAAATAACTTTTCATTCTTTTTTGCACACTAGACGTGCATGTGGATGACACATGATACTTAATGGGTGTTATTTTATGTTATTTATTGTTCTCGTGCCAAAAAAAAAAACAAATCACAAATGGGAAAAACTGAAGTGCTTAGAAAATTTAAGGCCTCGATAAGTGTCAATAGACTATTTCACGCAGTTAATGATTTGTAGGTTGGTCAGTGGAAGCTACTGACGGTCAATTTGAGGAAGCTTTCTGAAAGGTTTTGTAAATCAAATACTAGAGCTCACAGAGCTAATTTATTGCGCTACTCAAAATCTGCTGGACACTGTTCCAAAATGAAAAATTTGTACAGTCATACTTCAAATAAAATGGATAGTCATCTCATCGTAATTTCTGATGAAGAAAAGAAAACATGAGTTAATACTAATAAACAGGGATCATATTTGGGGTCACTATCTGCGGAGAAAATACGAAAACTTGCTATTCAGAGTGTACACAGAACAATAGATCGACGAGTGGAAGGATCGATCGCCGATTGCGCTGCTGCCTTAGACAAGGTGGGGACGGCCGAGTACAGTCAAGTTAGAAGTGCGTGGCCAGTAAGTGGTCTCAAATATGATCCTTGCTAATAAATATTATCATGTTGAAATGCATTATACAATAAGGACCGCAGACCATTGGGGGGGGATAATAAATAAATTAACAAAGAAAAGTGAACTACGATTCCACCAGTAAAGTAAAACAGTGTTCGGCCCTTATAAAGAATGTAATTAGTACATCTTTCCTAGAAGATTTACTGATGTAATTTAAGAAACAAATCATATTCTCTTATGCTTGATGAATGTAGTAATATTTCCACAAAAAAGAAGAATTAAGTATATCATGATCTAAAATCATTTCACCACAAAATGACAAAGCGATACGACAACAAAAGAAGATATTATTCCTTGCTAGCAAGTATCTGCCACTGAACAGATAGCTTCGGTTACAGAAAAATAAGTACAGAACAAGCGCGCAAGAGTGTTTTTACTAGCATTAGGGGTAAATCACAAGAGAAAAGGATCTTGGCCAAGCGATAATGTGCGTATTTTACACCCACTCTTTTAGGTCCCTACCATATGCTATGGATGTAAGTTCTGTCAGAACAAAATATTCTTACCAGTGATTAATAGGCGACGAATGAGACTTTACGAGAAACGAGATCTAGCTATTTTGGGAAGATGTAAATCTACTGCGCATTGTTTCCATCAATGTTTTCCCATTAATGTTGATGTGGGTATTGTGCTACAACAAAACTCTTGAAAAACGTCGATCGGCAAAGATATACGATGGCTCTTCTACACAAACCAAATTGTCTTTCCTCAATAATATCTACTCTAATTGATGGATAGAAGGAAAGAAATGGCCCGTACGGTGACCTGCCTATTCATTAAATGCATTTTTTACAACGCGCCGATGAGCATTTCGTAGCATAAGTTGCACACTTGTAAAGTTAAGTGATAAGAGCTACTTTTATTTAGGATGCGTTATGTTTGCGACCTTTTGCCCTTAATTGGTCCGACTGTTCATTTAATCGCTGCAAAAATTGTATATTTAACGTTTTGAGCAATTTTACAACAAGACCGTCTCCCATTCCCATTAATATTTTATTAGGTAAAGTACTAGAATAGAAAATAGAATCAGTACTGCTTACTCAAGAATTTTGAAAAACGGTTACCTAACGCATCTTTGGTTTCTTTTTTATGGTAACAACCAATTTTTTTATCAAATGGTTATTATTGTTACTCGTGAACCATATTTTATAATAAGTATTAAGACGTTCCGCAAAAAAATACAAAACTACCAGTTCGCAAAATGCAAAGTTTTTGAATTTCCCACAAAATTTAAATGATCAACTATTAGAAGTATTTGCGTTGGTTTTTGTTTCGATTGATGCACGAACTGTACACAATAACTTTTTTTCGCAAATGTTACGAACTTTATGAATGGTATTCTATCATCACTAATATCCTCAACTGAGTAGTTGTATCCTTGGAATGTTTTATTCAGAGCTTTCGCCACTTTCTCTTTAACGTATCATAAGAATTGCCAACAACAGTTTATTTATGTGTATCACTGGATGAATTCTGCAATGCTGCTTAATAAATACCTCCTCCTCTGCACAAATCTTCAGACCTTAAAATAAGCTAGTCTTTCCAATTGAAAATTTCTTAAATACCTATATGCATGATGGTACTTTTCCCAAAGGCTCTGATGCTGTTAATAATATTGCTGCTGCTTCTCTCATTCCTTTTGTCTCCGGAACATTGTGTAACTGGATCTCCTGCTTTCGAATAGGGACCCGATTGTCTTCCGGACTGGATTTGAATTTACTTTTAATACCCAAATTGTGCTTAGTTAGGGACCCAAAGATTATATCAGTTACAGTGTAATTTCACAATTGGAACATGAATTGTAAACATAACACATGCTTAAGAAATTGTAAAGTTACATTTTTACACAATGAGGAAGGAATTTATTAAACTGAAAGTATAAGTATTCGCAAGCCAGAGTGGTATAGTTTTGCTGAATTTATGATTCTGAAATGAAGTCATTATAAATTTACACTATTAAATTGATTGATTAAGACAAATTTAACTAGTTATGAATATTTTTAGCTCTCATTAATTAATAAAAAATGTACAGTCGTGTTCAAAAAAGTGTTGTATAGAATTTTTACTGTGTAACCTTGTATGTGCATTCAAGTAAGTTCAAAAAATTGTTGTACAAGTTTTGTTGCATGTACGGTTTCTGGCAATAATAATATTATCGAAGACAAAAATAGAAAAGCCAATTGCCGCTCAAAAGCAAAGATATTTAAAACGTAGCTGTACAACACCTTTTTGAACACAACTGTACTTGTAGCTAATCAACCGAAGAGACCAATTTTAAATTTGGAATGTCTTCTGTGTTTAATGCTCTCGGTTTAATCCGCGCATTTGCTTTAATTAATTGAATTGTTATCATGGAGAGCTTTCGTTTTTGTTGCATGAAGTCAAATGTTATCTTTGTCAATCTAGATCTGTAACTGAAATTCAAGAGGTTATTTCATTTTAATAACATGCATAATATGTGTTAAATTTGTTTTAAAATAACAGGGACAACGATTAAATAAAACAAAAAAATACGAGGCACATTTTGCCTGTGGTGATCGTAAATACATAAATAAATTTTGGTGGTATTAATGTTAATAATAACTAAATATAGAGCAAACAATCCTTTAATAACGGAATAATGTAAAATGTTTTCGACCGAATTCCGGCAACAACGTTAAACTCAGGCGGCGCATACACGGGCGCGCCCGCAATATCTACATTGCAGGATTATTGTAGTATACCATTTCGAGTCGTAATATTATTGCAAGCTCTTCCCGCTCAAGTATTTCTACTAGATTCGGTGAGAATAACGCGGCATACATAGTGACAAATGAGGCAATTACGTAACAACCCCTTGGCAACTCGGGCAAAATATCAGCCGAGCATGAATATTGTCTTTGCTCTTATTCCGCTGATCGCTGTTTCCCGAATTCTGCGATACAGTGGCGCGCTAAAAAATTACCCCATTTCAGGTAATAAATTTCTTCCGCTATGGGAAATGATGTATAATTCTTATTGGAAGATTAAACCAAAAATCGTCTTGAGGCATTTGAATTTGCGGCAATGTTTTAGTGGTCTTTAAAATATGTCTTATTTCGTAAAGAGATAGAATAAAAAAGACGTTTCTCAATCTTACATTTAAAACGGTAAAAAACACTTTTTCTCTAGTTAATGGACAGAAAGCTATTATTTACGATCGTCTAATTAATTGGTCTTTCGAGACTTAGTTTTCAGGAGAAAATTAATCTTTACTGTATTGATGCTACACTGATAATTTTAAACCACTAGGGCTTTACTACTACTAAATTAAGTTAAGTACGAAAAATTCAAGTAAACTTGACGTTCCGAGAAATCTGCTGTCAATACGGTGTCTTGTAGAAGTTGTTATTAATACCTTAGTAAGTATGTAGTAAATAGCCATTGCAATCTAAAAGATTGATAAATCTTCGCAATTCTTCAGTTCACATTGTATCATGCTTGTGATTGCACAATTGAATAAAACACAAAATACTATTGTCAATAGTCGCTTCATTAAACCATTTTTGCCCGAATACTATTTTTTTTACTAAATTCAAATCTTTATTGAAAGAGGTAATTAAAGCATAATATATCAATACTTATAACATTTTTGTTGTTGTTTTTGATGATGTTCCAAAAATGGGGCGCCGAGCCTGTTGTTGTCAATCATTAGCAATAATAGTAATTTTAAATAGGTCAGTCCTTGGAAGGTTAGATAACAGGCTCATGAGTATTGAACCACCAACACCTAAATACCTAAATCAATGTAGCCTTTTTTTTCCTTGGTGAGGTTGAATTGCATAAGATGCTCGTAGAGATAACACAGTTTGTATCCGTAATGGATAGGTCACCCACGTATAAACTGTTTTGCAGAATGGTGGCCATAATAAGGTATCATACTTTCGCCTATATTCAGATGCTGAATAAGTTGGGCCTGTTTCAGATACCGATTATTCAGTATATTGAACATTGGTCGAATTTAGGCAAATTGATCTCTTTGAATAAGATTTTCCTTTTCAACACAATCAGCTTACTTTTTTATTTGTTCAAATCGGTATCGTCTCATAGGGTTAACAACTGCCATATTGTAAATTTCTGTATCAGTTTCCTACAGCATGTTCCATCCGACCACTCCGATATATCCAGATAACAAAATAATCGGTCTTTAGTAGTCATTTCAAAATTCTAGTCTACTTTTGACCTGACGTAGATAAACATATTTGATCTAACGTAAATAAACATATTGACTAAATAGTTGCGTAGTCCTTTGTAAAAAAATAATCAGCTTGATAAGATCTTCATGGAAGTGATCACTTCTCAATTATAATATCCACCCACACAGCTAGACATCATCACACAACACCCAAGCGATGGCGAACACGGCAGTCCGATTGGCATAAATTTAGACTTGGTGTCAAATTTCCCAACATTCCCACCGAATGTAAAGTGGACCAATATTTGGAATGGATGAACTCTGTCCTGATCTCATCTGCTCTAGCCTCCATCCCTTGCACCAAAAGTACACTAACCAATCAGTTCCATGATGGTTCGATGAGGTCAAAGAATCCATAAAAGCCAAAAAACGTGCGTTTAACCACTTTCGTCGTGAGCCTACAGTTGAGAACATGATAGCTTTTAAACGTTCTCGAGCGATTTGCCGCCGCACTATTTTGCAGGCCAAAAGACACTCTTGGGAATGTTATGTGGCTTTCATTAACCCGTCAGCTCCTGCTAAGGAAGTTTGGAAGCGAATGAAAGCAATCACCGGCCGTCGAACTCTCTCAAATACTCCAAACCTTCGGATTGCCGACGACATGGTAATATCGAACCCACCACAGAAGCACTCGCAGAACACTTTCGGCGAGTCAGTAGTTCCAATAACTACTTCCCTACCTTCCAGATGATTAAGGAAATCCGTGAAATTCAACTTGATCTTGAAACTGATCATCCGGCATCTTATAATGACCCCTTCTGTTTAACTGAGTTGAACTGCGCTCTCAAGAGTTGCAAAGATTCATCGCCCGGGATAGACAACATACCCTATGCCTTTTATCGCAATATCCCTGAAACAGCCCTGATTAGAATATTAGCTTTCTTTAATATAATCTGGGAGAAAGGTTCTTACCCTGCTCTTTGGAGTCAGGCCATCATTACGCCGTTGGTCAAAGATGGAAAAGACTCGCTGCTAACAACCAGCTATCGTCCTATTTCTCTCACCTGCTGCTCAGCCAAGATTTTCGAAAAAATGGTGAACAATCGCCTAGTTTGGTATCTTTAAAGCAACTAGTTTATTGTTAAACACCAGGCAAGTTTCAGAAAGTTCTACTCCACAATAGACCCATCTGGCCTTTCTAGAAAATGTTGTAAAAAATGCTCTCTTCAGACGACAGCACCTTAGTGCCGTATTCCTTGATCTCGAGAAGGTATTTGACACTACCTGGAGATTTGGCATCCTCGAGAGGCTGTACAATCTTTCCTAAAAAAAAAAAACCGTTCATTTAGGGTAAGTATAGGTAATTCACTCTCATCCAACTACTTACTGGAAAATGGCATACCTCAGGGTCCCAATCTCAGCGTGACCCTATTTCTTATGGCCGTAAATGGTATAACTGAAGGACTTCATCCGAGTATTGGAAAATGCATGTATGTACGTATCTATGTACTATAACTAAATACGTAATATAACTAAATCATCTGATTTAGTTATATTTCTGTCAACCCCCGCCTGCCAGCCGTACAATCGCAGTCTACAGGATGCAATTGATGTGGTGGTTGGGCATGCTAACGCACGTAGTTTTAAATTTTCAGCTGTGAAATCATCATGTATCCATTTCTGCTGCCTGCCGAGACTTCATCGTGAACCACGGCTCACAATTAAATCTTCCCCAGTCAAATGTATTTCTTCCGTCACTTTTCTGGGATTGACATTCGACTCCACCTTGGCTTGTAGAGGTCATATTCACCATTTAGTCACATCTTATCGGAAGACCATCAAGCTTATTAAAGTATTGGCTAACCTCAAATGGGGAGCGGACAGAGAGACCTTGTTGCGTCTTTATAAAGTCTTAGTATTACAATCTAAAATCGATTACGGGTGTGTTGCTTACTCATCCGCCTCTCGTTCTCGCCTCAAGTCCCTCGACATCGTCCAAAACGCAGCAGTCCGTTGGGCAACGGGAGCTTTTTACACGAGTCCCATCCTGAGTGTTCTTTCTAATTCCGGCATTCCATCTTTCTCGTACCGTAGACAGAGATTCCTATCTTCATAAGCTGCAAATATACTTGCCAACCCGTCGCATCTCAACTACCCTTCTATTAGGGACCCACCGACCACTGACCTTTACAATCGCAGAAACCCTATGAGGAAACCAATAAGCATCCATATCCACCAGCTGATTCCTCCACTTATAGGAAACTTCCCAGTAATCCTTCCAACGCATCCTAGCGTAACACCTCCTTGGCGCCTCCCTGCTGTTCACTACCTCTTTGATTTACTAACGTTAGATCTCTCCGCCGTTAATCATGACCACGGTTAGGCGGATCGGATTCCGCTTGCGCTGGCAAGAGCGTCACGTCTAAGTGCACTCGTTACAGGAATAGCAAATAATCGAATGAATAATTTGCAATAGCAAAGAACGTTTAGTGTTTAATTTAATTTATTTCGGAAATATGAAATTTTGTTTAAATTTAACAATTTCTTACGCGATGAAATTAAAATTTCGTCCGACGCTTATGGAGAAATGAGCCAGCGCAATGATCGTAGATAAATATGCACAGTATAAGCGGCGACCCAGGCGGACTGTTGCACGCGGAATCACATCCTCCTAACCCTGATCATGACCTAATACGTGCTTGTTTCCTAGAACTCTTAGGATCTTACCCAGATTGTTCGATAAAATATACAGATGGGTCGAAATCTCTAGACGGTGTGGGTTGTTCGTTTGTTGTTGGAGAAGAATCCTTCTTATTATCTCTCCCAACTTCAGCCACAACATACACAGCTGAACTATATGCCATTCTGGAGGCTTTAAATTATTGCGATCCAGAGGCAGCTCACTAACTCTTACAGTGCGCTCCAATCTCTTTCCTTGGCAAATGTCTGACGATCCATTAGTCCAACTCATCTTGTCAAGGATGAGGTTATTCACCAGACCCTGTGTGTTTATCTGGAAAACGGAGCATAAAGGCATTAGAGGAAACGAGATAGCCGACACTGCAGCTCGTTTGGCTGCTTCCTTGCCTGTAGAAGGTACTCCGATACCACACTCTGATGTCAAGGCATACTTGCACAGTATTAAATAAATGGCAAGAGAAGTGGAACTTCCACACCGGGTGACTCGTGTTTTCCTCGTCTCACTTAATATCTGGCGAGGCCCAGACCGTTTGTATTGTTTGCCAGGTCCCGCTAACAGTGGAACGCGTAATTATCCAGTGTCCTCCTCTTCGTCAGCTACAAGGCATACGTGGTACTGCTGCGGAAATTATTTCCGACATTGGTCTCCGTATAAAATGTGTACTTAATTTCATCAAAGCTGCCAATCTTTTTAATCGTGCGTAATGTCCCGTTTACACTTACTCCTGTTAATCTCTACATCTCTACATTACTTATTTTTTATTTTATTCATTTACCGTGATACCAAACTTTAAGCAATGTGGGGCCAATGATCTCTGCCATCGACGCCCTCAAAAAAAGCATCTTTCTATTATTTGTGTCAACTTTCCTGTTGTCCATGTATCCATGTCCTAAAAATTTTTTTTATTAAGTATGTATTTAGGCTCTGTGGACCATTATCGGTACAAGCAAGTTTTATGCGATATAAAAAAATTTCCAAATTTATTAGGATGTTGCATTATCTAATAATAAATTTGGATGCATTTACGAACAGAACGAAATCATAGACTCTACAATATATGAAATACATTAATAAGTAGATATTTGCTTATCTGTTGCTAGACATGTTATCACATCTGACAGTAGAACAAGAAACACAAGTCACAAACGAAATTAGCAAACGCAACGGTTTTGCTTTAAATCTGTAAATACATATCTGTACCTTAGAGGTAAAGAATCGTATTTCCAGTTTTTGGTTAAATGCGTTTACATATTTCTTATCTGGTAGAACATGTTACTGCTAGTTGTAATGTAAAACATGTTAGTTAAATTAGGTACTTAATAAAATAATCCAGAAGTTACATTGCTATTTTATTTCATTATTGTAAAAAAATACTGCATTTTAAAACTTTAAACTTCGTTTTCTCTAAATCTATGATAATGAAGATACGATTCTTTACCTCTGAGGTACGGATATAGGTATATCAATTTGGGAAAATGTAAACCCATGGACCTATACCTATAAGAAACAGTTAAAGTTATAGATAAGGACAAAATTGAAGGTAAACAAATAGATTTATTTTCTTTTTATTGTAATTGGTTTTCGATTTGTTGTACCTCTGTTTAAGTATGAAAACACTTTAAGCAATGATGCAAAAAGCTAAGAAAATAAATATAAAATTACAATTACGATTAAATATGGAATCAAAAATGAAAGACGGATTGAGTTTATTAAAAACAAGAAAAAAGAAGAACAGTTGCGTGAATTTAATTACATTCAGTAAAAGTAACATTAATTGTTTTTGTTTTGTAAAAGTGCGTCGACGTTGGAAAACTTATGAATAAAAATGCTCCTTTATGAAACGGTTGACCTGAAGCGGCGTCGGCGAGCGACGCCAGAGAACCGCAAATAGCGACATCTGCTGTAATATTGAGGTCAGGATCGTTATAACACAATCCTGCTCTACAAATCACGGTACAAGCAATGGAAATATAAAATTACTAAAACGCGCCACCTGAGCCAGCCGCAATTACAGACATTCATTCGACTTGCGAAAAATTTCACTTCCAACAAAGAAATATTACATTTTGACATAAAAGCGGCGGCGCATGTGGCGCTACTAAATTCATATAATCACGAGCGCAATCAGTTTTATTAATCCGCCACACTCGGATGCCTAAACAAGGAGGAAAACGAATACAGGGAAGGAGCGAAACGCGTGATCTCATCTGCAAAATGCTTTGTGCTCGAAATTAGTTGATTTTTCAAATTTTAATTTCACCACGCCATGAATTAGGTGTCTTCCGGGGCATTCATTTTCATTAGGAGGTGGCTGAAAGTGGCTGCACAACTTTGACTATAACTTAGGGAAATGGAAAAGCCATTCGCAGGATCGTACGATTTTACGAGGTAATGTCCCGTGTTCGGGACAGACACCCAGGTACGTACTCTTGATGAACGGCCCGGCGGTCGTGTACTGTGCCAGGGGACCGTGCTGTCCATCCGATGCATTCGCGGAGACCTGATTTATGCTACGGCATTTAGGTTATTTATAAAACCGCGTTGGCTGTATTGGCAAACGCGTAAGATTTCGACAAAGTGTTTTGACATGTTTCAAATTCCAAATTCACATTTATTTCTCTTACTTTTATATACTATTTTTAATTCCATTAAAGACTACCCATTATTTTTGTAGTCGATACATATATTTATTATTTTTTAAATAAGATGTGGTATTTCCTCCATTATGTATGTCAATTTTTCGAGCTTCACCTTAGATACGAAGTTGGTTAAATTGGGGCAATTTTTCACAGTATGACAAAGGCAGTGACCTATTTAATTAAATTCCTCATAAAAATGTGTCTTAACAATGTTGGTTTTTATATTTTTATATTCTTTTCGAATATCTTGAAAACTGTAAAAACATATTGCTGCGTTATGCCCTTAGTTTTGGGTGTCAATTTTATGCTGTGTTATGGCCCCACGTTGAGCGCCAATTTAATGCTGTGATACAAGAATACTCTGTGAAGCGTTTTGTACGCTCAAAATTAATTAATGAATTTTCAATAAACTACAAGATTTGCACGAATTTTTTTTATTCGCTTCACCTTACTAACAACTTTTATTTTTTTGCCTACTTCATATATAATTATTTAAACATGTATAAATACAAACATTACAATTCCTCCCTCTCAAAATCGACCTACGGGCAGAATCTAATGGGTGGACGTCGCTCTCGAGTCGATCGTCTTGGAGCTGTAGGTGTTAACTTTTCTGTATTTCGTGGAGGTGAATCAGCCTGATTCGTTTCCGGTGTGTGTGTCTGAAATTTTTCTTGCTTCTTAGAAATGATGTTTTCCAATTCATAATCATCGTCTTCAATGTCCTCAATGTACTGGCGAATTTGGTTCACATGTCGCCTATGTGTTCCGTTCTTAGTTTGAATGAGGTACATGATGCGGCTTATCGGTTTTATGATCACGCCCTTGATCCAGTGCTCCTTAGGGCGATAGAGTCGAATCAGAACTTGGTCATTGATTTTAAATTTCATAGTTATCTTTGCTTGTTTTGGCTTATTCTTAACTGGTGCTAATAACGAAAGAGGAGTTTTTGGTTGACGACCATGTGGTAATTCAGCTGGAGATTTATCCATGGCAGGAAGTGGTATGATTTGGTATGTGAATAACATCTGCAACAGTGCTCTTATGCTGCTTTTCCCTTCCCACATAAGTTTTCTTATTGAATTCTTAAATGTTCTTACAAACCGTTCTGCTCATCCATTTGTGCAGGATGGAAAAGTGCTGTTAAAAAATGTTTGATACCGGTTTCTGTGCAGAATTGTTGAAATTCACTAGCTGTGAATTGTGTTCCATTGTCCGTTACGATCGTGTTTGGTAGGCCTTCTTGCCCTACCAAACACGCCCGTTGATCTGAACTTTAACGTGATATTTTGAGTCCGTCTCCCGATTTTCTTTCGTATTAAAAATTTGTTTGACAGCTTCTTTTTTCGTGTCTTTCGACGTTTTAAACTTTGATTGACACACTGTTGCGAGGTGACCAATCTTGCTACAGTGGTTGCACTTACTTTTTAAATACCGGCATTCTGACTTCTGGTGATTTTTTCAGCAGTTCGGACAAGCTTTCTATTTCATATGACTCATTAAAATTTTTAAAATTATCTGGGTGGTTTGATTTTCAGCGTGATTTTGATTTTGGTTTGTTTTTGTAATCTGTGCCCACTTGAGTCACTTCTTCCTTCCCACTGATTAGCTGTTTGGCTGCTTGTGTCGCTTCGTAAGTTTGAGCAATTTTGATTACATCGTCCAATGGTGGGTTTGGTTGCTGCAACACTGCAGTTCTAATTTTTTCATGCGGTGTGTGTAGAATCAACATGTCCCTGATATGCTCATCCACTAACGATTGTCCGCATTCATCTTTTGCACAAATAAAATGGCAATCCTTTGCTTGGCCTCTAAGGTCAGCGATCCACTGGGCGTACGTTTGATTTGATTTCATAAGGCATTTGGACCTTGCCATAAGTACATGAACAGATGCCTTAAAATGGTCCGTGAGAGCTTTGGTCAATTCTTGGTACTTTAATGTTCTGAGTTCTCGGCCGTCTGTCAGCTTTTGGAGTAATTTGAATGTGTCATTTCCCACCCATGAAAGAAAATAAGCTCGACGTTGATCTGGGTCAGTAACTCGATGGGCTTCAAAATGTTGGTCAATACGACATTGATACGTCTCCCAATCTTCAATTAGTACAAACGGTGGGAAAGCTGGTACATTTATTATTCGTTGACTGTCAGTATGAGTGTCATTACTATTATGTTGCATGCTTAACTCAATTAATTCATTTCGCTCTTTACGTTCTTGTTCTTCTCGGGCAGCACGTTCCTGGCGTTCACGTTCATCCCTGGCTAGTAGTAACTGCACCAATTTTTCAATTGCATCTGTTTTGGCAACTGCAGGTTCTGCTTCTGCTTTCGGCATTGACTGCGCCAATGAAGCGTTTTGTACGCTCAAAATGAATTAATGAATTTTCAATAAACTACAACACAAGATTTGCACGAATTTTTTTTATTCGCTTCACCATACTAACAACTTTTATTTTTTTGCCTACTTCATATATAATTATTTGAACATGTAGTATAAATACAAACATTACACTCTGCAAATTTTCTAATTTTTTATTATTTTACTTTCTTACTTTGTTGTTGTATGGAAACACTGTTCAGGAAATTATTCAAAAAGAATAGAAATAGAAAAATTATAATATGCGGAGACTTCAATATCAATATTCAAATACAAATACCACGACAACAGACATGCCCACTCAGTCTCAACGAGTAACGAGAAGCAGCAGCAACACCACCACCAGCAGCAGTCCTGTGGAAGTTCTTCTGCAATGAAGAACGAAACGTAGGCAGTAGAAGAAGTCAACGTAACGCGGTTCCAACCGGAAGCCAATTCAAACATGGACGACGGCCGCGGAAGCCTTCAAGTTAAATTCAAATACAAGGCCAAATACAGAAAACAGGGAAACAGGAAAAGAAAGAAAGAAGAAATCTGTATCACAGTCAACGATGAAATAATAAGTACAAAAGAATTAACTAACATATTTAACAACACCAGATTAAATAAATATTATTATTATTATTATTATAATTTATTTTTTTATTTTTAAAATTTTTCTTATGTTAAAGACATTTTCAAAGAAATACGTATTATACATTAATATCGCAATATGTGAAATTTTTTTTACAGATTATTTATTGATTGGGACAACACATTGCCCCAATTCAACAAACTATATTTCTCTTAAAATAACCGAGGTGATGGTGAGGCTCGAAAAATGAACAGTCTGTTTATTTAAAAAAAAGTTGCTCTCTTGTTACCCAGCTGATGTATAAATCTGTATCAAGATCATGCTTAGTAAACATAAAATTATTTTATTTAAAAACATAGTTGTATTCCTTAGGCCCTCTCGTAACATGGTTTTAAGGTAAGCTTTATACATTTTCCCGTAATCTACACGGAGAGAATTACGTTGTAAAAGTAAATATAAATATAGTAATTTTTACAAAAATTTATATTACTATATGTGACAGCAAAATCATTTTATTAACTTAAAAACATATTTGTATTAACTGTTATATATTTAAATTTATAAAAAGATATTCTAAAATGGCTAAAATATAAAATATAATATCGTTTAATATATTTATATTTTAACACAGATAAGAAGCTACGGGATTCACACGATCACCAACCTTTGCAGCTGCATCAAAAAAAATAAGTACTCGATTTAAGAAAAAACGTATATTAAATTACAAATTTTATTAAAAAAAAATTGTGCATGCTCTGTACAGCTGTTTAAGGCCTCATTGGGCCTTCATCAACAGAACCGTAGCTCCAGAACTCCACCATAGAAAACATAAATATATTATGTTATGTTGTGTTGTCTATGAACTTCACTGCAAACCAAACCGATCTCTCCTATAGGTTATATGCCATTACGATGTGAAAGTAATGAACAATTTAAGTAGTGACATCTTTCGATCGCTTTTTGACCTCAAATTTTATGTTGTAAACATCATATCTGCAGGCCGTACTCATAAATATTACAAAATCATATGCTTAATGTAATATAATCGCATTGTCATTTCTCTTAAGAGAAAAATTTACTTGCTTTACTTAAACAATTTTGCTACTTTTAAAACAATTTATTTTATTATTAATGATACTTTTTTTACAACACGGTTTTTAATATACATTTTTCTCAGTGTATGAACAAATCGGATCCACCCTGTTTATCAATATTTAAAGGTTACTTTTGCGTCACAATTTAATTTGATTCAATTGTTACTTACATTTTTATGATCTTCCTTCTTGAAATATACAGTTTATGTTTCATTACTTTACATTTTATTTTTATTTACTCCCTTTCTTACTTCTCATGGTCAAATAATCATTATAATGTTTTGGAAATACCATTTCATTTTCATTTTCTATTCTGAGAATTTGTTTCCATCTTTTTCGGTCTCCTAATTCTTATGTTGTTTGATAATCTTGTCCTTAGTCATTCTGATGGTCTTTTTATTATGGGTTAGCTTCCGTATATGTTCCTTTTGATCCACTTCAATCCAAGTTAACTCTCTAGATGGTCACATCTTAAGAACGGGAAACAACCTTGGATTTCGTTTGTGATACGAATCTGGCTAGTTCTTATTCTTTTTCAACTATTTTTAGTTGCTCTCTGCTTATTTCTGTGTCATATACAAGTCCCACAATTCTTTCAGTATTTTGTGAACTAATAATTTTTTTTATTACTTATTCTGATCAAGCCCTTAACGTACGGCTCTACTTCCAGGATCTTTGCTGAACTTTGTTTTCTATCGATATTATGTGTGCTTCTTACTGGAAAGGTTACATATTCATATTTTGTTACGTTTTCAACAAATCAGTCGAATCTTGTCGACTGCGCTAAGCAGGTTTAGTCAACTTGTTTTCTTATAAAATGCTTGCTGCACGTGAATATTTTCACCAATATATTTATGGTAGGTCAGTAAATAAAAAAAAAATCAAAATAATCTTATAACGAGAAAAAAGCATTTCATAATTAAAACAAGCAAATGTTTCTAAAAACATAGCCAAAATGGTAAAATCAATTAATTCTTTCTTACCCAACCATCGTACAGAGACGGACGGACTTTTGGAGATCAACTACACTAAGACATTCTGTAAATGTCGACAGAACGTGGGGCTTAAAACCAAGTATGGTGCATTGGTTGTTCACCAGAATGGTCAGACCCACAATCACCTATGCGGCTTCGGTGTGGTGGCCCAAGGTCAAGCAGAAGACCACCAAACTTAGACTGGGCAAGGTACAAAGACTTGCCTGTCTAGGCATAACGGGGGCGATGAGTACAACGCCCACCGCTGCAATGGAAACCCTTCTAGACCTCCCTCCCTTACACATTGTGATAATGGGAGAGGCAAGACGAGGACTCCATAGACTGCAGCATTCACGTCACCTACTTAATATAAGTACGTGTCATACAAGTATCGTTGGCAGCATAAGGGGTCCTTTACTCGACATGAGGACGGACTATATGGCTCCCAAAGGCAACATAAACCTGCCCATCAAGATAGAAATTAATGAATCTGCTGAGCACCGGAAACTTGAACAGGATTTTCCTCTGGAAGTCTGATTTGGTATACAGACGGCCCCAGAACTGAAACTGGTGCCGGGTCTGGAATATACGGGCATAGACCAAAGGAGAAGTTATGCTTCCCGTTGGGCCAATTTGCCTCTGTTTTCCAAACAGAAATATACGTCATATTACAATGTGCCCGGGAAAACAATAGGAGGGCTTACACAAATAAGCCGATCTTCATTTTAACCGACAGCCAGGCGGCTTTGAAAGCTTTAGTAAGCTCAAAGATCTCTTCCAAACTGGTGTGGGAATGTTTGAGTAAGCTCAATGACCTGGCGGAGCACAACTGCATTACGCTAGTGTGGGTGCCAGGTCATCAAGGTATTATCGGCAACGAACGGGCCGATGAACTAGCCAGGCAGGGAGCGGGCATGGCATACCTTGGCCCTGAACCTGTCCTAGGTATAACCAAGAACGCTATTCGGGGCTTTTTCAGTGACTGGATAAGCGAGGAACACAATAGATACTGGCTAAATAGACCAGGACATCGCCATAGCAGGACCTTCCTTATAGGTCCTTGCAAGAAGAGAGCTGCGGAACTTTTGCTTTTGAGCAGGGCGCAACTCAATATCACCACGGGGTTACTAACAGGACACCTGACTGTTAAGAAACACCTGCGGAGGATCGGTAAATTTAATGGGGACCTAAACTGCAGACTTTGCAATAGGAAACCAGAGACGGAATGCACATTTTGTGTGCATATTCGGACGTCTTATGATTGCTCCTGAAGATTTCAATACGCAATCAGTGAAAAACCTGTACCAGCTGGTACAGGGGACATGCCTCACTGAATGGTTGCGTTAACTGAACCAGAACGAGCACAATAAGCCTAAATGGCTGCGGTGCCCCCGGCGCATTTTTGCAGACGGGTTCTGGTCAAAGAGAGAAAAAGATGTCGATTACGCCATCGGGCTTGTGGAGATGCACTCTACAAGACGGGCTCTAGCTGTCTGAACTGTCGTCTATGCCATGGCCATTTATATGATTTTTGCAAAGGTCATTTCGATTACGTAGTATTCCACATGTGTGCCAGTTTCTCTATGATTCGTAATGCCGGCTTTATCAATGCCACGGCAATTCTTCGAATTTGCAACAAATGTTTTAGATATTGCTAAAATTAGTAGGTGGGTGCGAAATTTGGTTAACGCATCAAAAACAGAATGCATAGTAAAGAAACATTAATTTCTCACGAAATACCATCTCGACCTCGCCAAAAGGTTTATTTGAATTTGATAATCTGAAATATTTACTTCTTGTTGATTATTATTCAAAATTCCCTGAATTAGCTTTACTCAGAAGTACTACTAGTGTTATTAATCATATAAAACAATTTTTTTGCAAGACATGGTATTCCTTCTGCAGTAGTATCTGATAACGAACCACAGTTTTCCGCACAAAAATTTAAAGAATTGGCAAAAAATTGGAATTTCAGACAAATTACATCGAGTCCAAAATATTGTCAGTCTTTAGCATCATAAAACGAAACGTACAGACAATTAAAAAATTCGGATGTTTTATTTGTGTGATTTGATCTCCGCAAAATAACTTAAAAAGTAATAAATAATAATAAATACAATATAAAGTTTGAATGTTGGAACTATACCAAACTTCACAAGCTTTACCATCAATTTTTTCGTTGTTTCTAAAATATATAGCATTTCTAGTGATCCGTGAAAGCCATAATGCTGAAATATGAGACAATAATAAAAACTTAAATCTGGCAGAACGACAAATGTAATTTTTGATGAAAGTTTTACTGAATCACAAGTTGTCATTTGTATATGGAAAGAGTTTGTCTTTTCGAATGAAGAGACCCAACATTGACACTTTTTATCTTTTTTACTTCTCAGGAAAACCAAGTTCTATTGTTATCTTCAGCTTTTGATGGTTGATTGTGTGATGAGGCTTAGTAAATTAACGGCTTATGAACCTCTTTATCATAATCATTTCTATTTGTTCCTACCACATTCCAATCTCCCTTCCATCAGCTCTCGAATTTTCCTATTAAATATTATCAATAGTGGATCAAGGACGCTGGTATTCTCACGCAATTTATTTTCGATAGTGTTCCAGTCCTTAAGTAAGATATAAGACAATGTATGTATGTATTCTGTAAGCATTTCATATGAATTGTTATGCTTGTTATAATTGACATGCAACAAGCATAACAATTGATTTCCTAAAAACCGTATTCTCTTCAATTGATTGCTACGGTATATAAAATCGTCATTGGTGAATTGCTGTGGTTGCTATGGTTACGTATCAATTCATTTCTCTTCAATTATTGTTGGGTATCAATTGAAATGAGTTGGTGCTTACAGAATACAGGTGAATGTCTCTGACATTCTTACAGGTCTTTTTATCTTTTTTTATATTGCCACAAAAGCTTAGTCGTATTAATCACAATTACATCATCAACGGTCAGTCGCTTATAAAAAAGGACTACACCATGGATCTTGGAGTTTGCTTCGATTCTAAATTAGCCTTCTCTTAACACATTGCCAATATTGTCACCATTGCTTCAAAATCTCTGGGCTTTATTTTGCGTACTACTAAATATTTCAAGAACATAGAGATATTTAAATGTCTTTTTAATTCCTTAGTTGTCAGCAGGTTAGAGTATGCATCACAGGCTTGGTCACCTCACTACATATAGATATTGAGCGCATCCAACGCAGATTTCTGAAATTTCTGACTTTTAAAATCAGCGGCCAATATCCTCCTAGAGGTGCTGATTATATAACTCTACTTGAAAGGCACAATTTTCATTCTCTCACTCAGCGTCGGGATATACATGGAACTCGATTTATTTGGAAAATTCTTCACAACAGAATTGATTGCGCTGAAATTCTTGAATCTTTAAATATTTTTGTGCCGCGTTTCAATTCTAGGTGCTCTACCACATTCAAATTGCCTGCAGCTAGAAGTAATGTTTTAATAAAGGCTCCTCTTTACGCTATGTGTCGCAGTGCTGATATCATATATGATGACGTCTTTAATGACAATTTGTAATTCAAACTTTTTTATCAAACTTTAGATTATTTAGTCTTATGTGTTTTCTTAATTGCTATGTTTTATATTGATGTATGTATACTTATTTTTCGTCCTATATTATTAAATGCTGCATTATCTATTTATTTTTTGTTATTATTAATTATTATTGGTTGGCGTGTCAAAAGATTGTAGTAGGGTGTGATGCTAGATCTTTAGAGGGAGAGCTGAGTACAAGCCGGTGATTAGACATTTATTATAAAACATTCGACATTCGTCGAAGGAGATCATCACTTCGGGATAGTGCGTCTCGAAGCAAACCCCCTACATTTTGGTAGCTTAATAAATAACTTATTTAGAAGTCTGAGTTTTCTTCTGGATTAGTGAAGGTAAGATGTCTTTTGTTTGGTGGGTCTAAACCACCCTTAAAAGTACCATGAGCGGCTGTTCCATGGGCCCGTGACAATATAATGGTTTCAGAACACTATTGTACCGTTCTCACGGCATTTCTTCATTTTCTCAGGCTTTGCAATTTATTGCTTCTCCTCCTTCCTTTAAAAGGTCGACTGATACTCCATTCTACGAGGGGATAAATAAAAAATTACCTACCTAACCAAGGCGAATAACCATTTAAGTTGTGCCACTTTTTTCAGTTGATCTAACCCACTTGAAAAAAGTTCTTTTGGAAGCTCCGCAAGAAATTGTCTACAGCATCTTTCAGATTCTGGTCTGAAGAAAATTGCCTTTTTCACAGGTTCTTTTTTAAGTTGTCCAAATAGGTAATAGCTGGAGGGTGCCAGATTTGGATTAAATTGAAGATGGTTTCATTCAGTAAAGGCATTCCTTAACTTTTGGCATATGGTCAATTGGAAGTATATACTGACTATCCCAAAAAATCGTAGCCATCAATTTTCCTGCAGAACTTTATGTGCATGCCTTTTGGGGGTTGGTGAACCTTTATGCATCCATTGCATAGATTCCTATTTTGTCTCTGAATCCCAAAAATGTATCGATTAAAACCGCTTAACGTAGTTAATAAGAAAACACATAAAAAAGTTCATTTTGAATTATTTCCCCATAACGTACGTTCATCGACGTCGAAATGTCGAATTCGCTGTCTGGCACAGTGTTAATCATGTGATGTTCATTTAGGACGCTAATAAAATAGTAAAAAATTTAATTTCCCTTGATTGCCGACCTGTGCATCCAGTTTAAAATTTGACCACACTCGCTGACTGTAACCGCGCATACTTTTAATCTGGTCCTTATGAATTATTATGGGCGTGCATAATGAAGACTGAAAATCCATGTATCTCTAGTGATATCATTTACAGAGACATATCTGAAAATTCTGTACAATGTTGTGAATTGTAGTTTCAAAAAAATGAAGTTACATTTATGACTCAATCTAATTGTTACACTCAAACGAAATTGGAGGTATCAAGTTATTAATAAACTTTTGTCACTTATTAATTCCATTATAATTAAAGAAAAATTTAAGTAGCGACATCCTGCGATCGCTTTTTGACCTGACATTGCATTAGGATTGACAAATTGAAGCCAGTTCACTACATAATAAGTCATTCCATACACGGCGGCCATGCGTGCTGTCAAAGCATAATGAAAGTTTTTAAAAATTTTGTTGCAAATCGATTTTGATTGCAGTGGATTCCTCGAGCATCCTCTGTACAGCTGTTTCGGTTCTATTTGGGGCCTCGTCAGCAGAAGCGTAGCAATGACAGGTTAAAAAGCGATCGCAGGATGTCGCTACTTAAACTTCTCATTACTTTTACATCGAAAGTGCGAATAACCTAGGACAGGTCGGTTTGCAGTGGAATTCTCGAGCTACGCTTCTGCTGTCGAGGCCCCAAATAGGGCCGAAACAGGTCTACAGCGGATACTCGAGGAATCCACTGCAATCAAAACCGATTTGCAACAAAATTATTATAATTGAAAGTGATTTCATTCATTTCATATTATTTATGCATCGGCAATTTCAGGTCCCAATGTCAAAAACTTTCAGATAGTTTATAATAGAATGTAATTCATTTTGTCTTGTTTTTACTACCCACATATTTATTTAAATAACTAGTGCCGAAATGATTGTCTATATTTGTTAAACAAATTAGATATATCGTAAATTTTATAATGTTTGCGAAATATTTTCATGAGAAAACACATTTAAGTTAGAGGACGAAGCCGGATCGTCGACTGTTAAACTTCTCGGCACGTATTGTAATTAAAGGCAAGTCTTCAGAGAGTTGTCTGTAATGCGGCGTAATTTATTCATATTTTCGTATCCGAAATGTATACACATGTGCGGATGCGAAATCACCTACGAATAGCGAGTAAATGGCTTCAACTCTCTCGTCGTAATGTATTCTGCTAGAAACTGAGGTTTGAAATGAACTCATGAAATAATAAAATGCTCTGTGTTGATGCCGTTTACACTCTGCTCCTGCGACGAGGACGTACGACGCGAAAATAAATCCTGCATCTCCATGCTAATAGATATGGTAGTTATTTGCATTCGATTATAAATACCGTGCTTCAGTGTAATATCGCACTTTATGCTACGAGAAACAAATTTGATGTATTAAATAAGTAGTACACTGATATATCATACAGTAATGTTACAGAAATCACTGCAGTATGTTTTGATCCTTCATAACAAATTTATAGTCTACAAATTGGTTCTGAATACAATCCTAACTGATTCTGCAATCACTTCAAAAGAATCAAACAGCGAATGTAATCTTCAATTTGTTGCACTTCTTAGCGAACCTTTTGGGTAAGCGCAGCAACGGAATTCATACTTAATTTAAAAAAATGTATTGACTTTCAGAGACAAACATCATTTTAATTTGTGAAGCTTCAATACGTTTAAGAATTAAACATGATAAGATCGATGAATTTAATTAATAGCGTTTCTGTCAAAGACTTTTCAGAGAATCATGAGATACTGCAGCTAAGAATACATTTCGGTCCCATTGCCAACAAACACAGCAGAGAACAGTGTTCTTGGACGCTTTCAATTTATGTAGAAATAATGGCCAGATTTGTGGCATTTATTTCGGTGCTTGCTTTCCAGAAACATCATAATTGGATTCTGACCGCATTTAAGCCCACAATTAAAAACGTTCCTTTTTTCCTCATTTTTACGTGCATTTGTGCGATAATGTGGTAATGGAAGTTGGTGAACAACACTGACGTTCGAATTAGAATTCTAATAGCATTTGCGGCGATTGTAATCATTCAATCATCAGGACGTTATAACTGCATCAAATAAATAATGTAATTAAGTTTGCGTGTTGCAAGGTTTCATGCAACATTAGCGGTGTCAACATTTGTTTTCATTTTAATGCATCACAGAGCGAATTAATAAAATGCGTTAGCAACCGTATTAATGCCCAGCCGGTGCGTAACATATGAATCAGGAAACAACAACTCAAAATATGTAATTTATATGCAGATTAATAACATTGAGACATAAACATTAACACATCATAAATAAAGTTTTAAAGAAGAGCAGAATTTGGGAACAGAGGAATGCAATTATACGGAAAGAAATAAACAAAATATTTTAGGACGCAGGAAGAGGCAGAGATTACTAAAATGAAACAATTTTTTTTTTAAATAAAATACAGTTACAATTTGAAATTATGTTATGAAATTATATTTTAAATATAATTACTAATCTCCTGTATTGTTCGGTCTATATTTGTTAATGCAACCCGACGTGTTACACGTCTGTTAAAAGTTATTTTACACGTTTTTCTCATCTATTATCTGCTATCTCATATTTGAATTTCTTAAAAATATTTCTACGAACAATAAGTCCCCATCATACAAAATTTAGGTTGGTGTGCAAAATTTTCCACGGATATACCATACGAGTATACCTTTCTGGCAATAATATCTCTTGTGTCATTTCAACAACCTAGTCCTTTTTCTTCTATGGTGCATTCGTTTCATTCTCAGTTGCGTTTTGAATACTTACTTCATTCTCAACTTGTCTTTCCTGGTTTTGCCTTCATATCCGTTACTTTGAGCAGGGCCGGCCACAAGGGGGGTGTACCGGGTGCAAAGCACCCGGGCCTCGGACTACTCAGGGCCACCCGTACTCCATACCATAGTAACAACTAGACGGAATTTAAAATAAATGATTAAAGAAACCTATACTTTTAATATAATTAGTTTCATAAGGACTCCTCGAGACACTTTCCTCCTCTAAATACCGCGACGAAAGGAGAGAAGAAACGGTATTCCGTACATTTAAAGCTTTTGTTAGTTTCTGATGTTTCTCTAGACAAATGAATTGTTTTTCGGCTTATCGAACGTTGAATCTGAATTCAACCAATAATTCAAAATTTGGGACACTTCAATTTTAATTTCGAAGACGTTTCGTTTACGACTTACTTAAATTTATTAAAACCAAACAAAAAAAAACACTCGCAGTAATAATTTTATCTTTCCAATCAAATAAAACTGTTACGGTTGAAAAATTCATTCAAATTATTTATATTATTTGCCAATCGCCCTGTATTTGTGCGGGAATCAAAAGGCCAGTTTGGACCTTCGTGCCGATCGTCACATTGCACCGTATTGCGTCAGAAAACCATACGCTGCTACCTAGCCTACGGTATCAGTCCAGTTCACTCTTTCGCCCGGTTAAAAATGAGTTCATCTTGTAACAACCCTCGTCTTAGCGCAGTTGAGCAGAACGCATTCTCTCCGCTTCGTGCTCTTTGTTGCGACAAATTTCTCGGCGTGCAGATCTACTGTTTGTGTGTGATTACGATCTTTGTGCTTCTTTTCATGTGAATCTTTTGATTGAAGCCTGAAACGAAATTTACTCCGAGATCTGCTTAACTGCATGCCGAGTAAAATTTCAAGCTCTTTATAAGCTTCTCTAAGCCTGTTCCTGGGACAAGGAACAGGTAGGTTTGATCGACAACTTTGTGCGTATTTTCCGGTTGTAACGCGTATCTTTTCTTTGCTACTATGCTTCCAGTGGTAGTCATACCCCCCTTTTGACAATTATCAACGACCGTTTGGGTGGAAGAAAAAGCCGTAATCGCAGTTTTAACTGCTAGAAGCCCTGGCATCACGGGCCACCCCTCGTCCGGGGTGGTCTTGCACACAGAAGTAACGTTGTAAACGGAGAGTTCGTGACGTAATATTTAACGCCGTTTTACATCATTGACAGCACTGTCCTCCGCTGGAGGGCGCTCATTTGGATGCTTCCACTCTACTTTTGATAACTGATTGTCTAAACGTGGATTTGGTTTAAAAGGTCAGAATCATTTGATTTATTTATTTGTTTGCGTCGTCTAAACGCTGCGTCGCGTTAATATAATTTTAATCGAGTGGCATTAGATACTTATTTTAAGCTTTTCTGTAAACGATAAGCAGATCTGTTTCTGGGTAAAAGTTTTAATTAATCATAGAGTGATTACAAGTTTATTTATCTCTTGCTCAACGCTTTGTGACCACTTCTGGGTCGTACTTGTTACTTATTTACATTCTACGTTCTTGAGCATTTCAAATAAAAACAAGTGAGCTCAGCTGGTGATTTTTATTTTATTTAACTTGTACCCCCTTTGCTTTTGGGGTTTCGTTGAACCCTCCCTTCTCCAGGAGTTTAGCAGGTGGTGCTGAAGATCATTGAAGTTACTCGCACAATTTGCTGTCCTTTAGGTAGGTAGCAAAACTAAGGAGAAAATTTATTTATTTATCAAGAAATCGAACTGTAGAAAAATCGCGACGAGATTTAAACACAGATCACATAATTTATATAATCTATCTGGCGTCTCTAAGAGGGGTAAAGTGACATCACCCGTAACAGTCAAATTCAAAATATTTCCATCTCGCGCATAGCTTCCGAACGAAAATGTAGAGAACGTGCCATTTTTTTATTCCGTTTGTTTTTTTCTTAGTACGCCCAATATCTGTGTCCATTTGCGAATACCATCATATTTCTCAAGGTTTGCAGCTCGGAAAACATTCTTCCAATAAAATTGTGTTACATTCAAATCTCGCGCCAAAATATCGTGGCGATACAACTTCATTCAACTGCGTTTTAACACAGTTGGCAACCCTACATCCCTTCTCTTTACTACTCAACGTTTATTCGTGTAACACACCACGTGACTGGTTTTCTGGTTTGGTATCCTAACAACCTTTCGCCTGCTACAACTCGCCTTGATGAAGGCCTTTCTTGTTCGAAGTGTGTTACAAGTCGGACGTAACTTGCGTGTATTGTGAAATTATCGTAGTTTTCGCTGTCTGTGAGGAATAACTCAATCGCGGCTGTGCCGGAAAATCACGTAATACCTTCGAACACATTTGGAGGTCAGTTTAACTCCAATTCGAAGCCCGGGAACGAATTAGTCCCAGGTAATGTAAAAAAGTGCAATGGCGGGTGTATCAAAATGGCTGCTAACGAAACCTTTTTCCCTTTACATTCAGGCTTTTCCTATTTGGGCGTAGTTTTCTGACGCCGGCTATTAGACCAGGCTTTCGGCCTATTTCTCCGGAGGCGCTTCTGCCCTGTGAGTGTACCGTAACCCGATCGTGGGAACCTGACCAGCCAAAGCAGATTGATCCAGATTGTCGTCGCTATCCGCGATCAACAGAGGGCGTTGTAATTACCCACCGACCACCGCGTTTCGGTTGGCAACGTCGACACTGACCTCGGACTGGGCAAGCTGTCAAATAAAGGTTAGGTTTTCAACGTAATTCAATCTGACGTTTACGGACCGATCAGTTTAGATTTTAGTTGTTGTTCATGCATAATTAAATTGCGAATCAGAATTACGGACTACATGTTGCGCTACGTTCACCGTAGATAATTAAGTAGTCAATTGCAATATCGTAGAGTGTTATCTTGACTTATGTAAAATCAGATCTGATTATCGGTACGTATTAACTTTTAGTGTTTGTTGTCGGCTAAGTTACCGAGTTACTAAGTTAACAGTTCACTTATTTTAGGATTTATTTTTATTGTGTGTTACAATAAATTTTGTACCACAGTGAATGTTTTATTGTGTCGAACCTGCGCTGAGCGTACCAGTGAATTTAAATCTCCTGAAATTATTGGTCTATCTAAGACGAACGCGTTTAGGCTTAGGGAGGGAGCCTTATATGTGGAGTTCTTGCAACCGGGGGTACATACTCCCTGGCGCCCTTAATAAATACCCACCCCCTTCTCCATTGTGCTAGCTTGGGAGAACCGTTGTTTAGAGACAACGCCACTTGTCATCCGGTAAGTCAGTAATTTAATTCAGGAGTATTTTTCTCTTTTAACATTTTTGTGGTGACAATTGTTTGTCTACTCTAACCACAGGGACTGACTGTTATAGTTTCAACTCATTGCGCAAAACTACATATTTTGTTTTAACTTAGTTCCAATTCAGACTCAAACGTTTAAATTTTAAGATTGCAACAGTTACTTTTTAATTTTTGTACAGAATTCCTGTCCTTTTAAAAAAAAAGGGCCCCACAATTATTACTGCAGCCGGGCCCCGGCCTTGACTTTGAGGTGACTGCTTCTACCTGAAAGTGTTCACGTTTCACTGAATAATGTAATAAGCTTATAGTCCAAATAAAAGATCTACCTTAAGATTAGGTACATGAATACTTTAAGTACGCCCAATATATCGGGTACTTAAAACCAGCCTCCCAGTTCTTTACATCGACAATGCGAAGTAATCCGAAGTAGAGGAGGAAAAGTTAATAGGTTATCATCGAAATAAAAAAGTTACATCAATTACGTCATCAAGATTTTCAGACTCCAATGCTGTTCGTTTTTAGCGATTCGATGCAATGATTCAATGATTCGTGAAGAAAATATCAAGCGTTAATGATTCAGTAACATCCAAGCGACCCTATGACGTTGTTTAAGGGTTAACATTTGAAACTCCGTTTCTTCACTAAATTTAGCTGTCTAGCAAGGTGGCTACGCCTAGTTGTTCTCTGGTAAGAACTGGGATAGGTAGGTTTTTGGGGTTACCCCTAAATGCCCGCATCAATTACTGAAAATTTTACAGTTGCACATGAACAATTCTCAAAGTTAGTTTCAATTAATTTCTCTTTGACGTAGTTTTCGATTTGCGTTTTTCACTCGCATATTTTTTTGGAAAGAAACAACTAACTTAAGAATGCAAGACAAATAATTTTGATTTTCTTAAATAATCGATTTATGCTAAATGCTTTCTAAAAATAACGCTTTGATTAACTATTTATTCGTTGTCAGGAAATCAAAATCATGATTTGTGACGATGTCGTCTCTCACATTTGAAGTATTTAAGTCACTAAATTGAAATTATAATGATGTTTATGTTATTTTTGCCATTTAATTATGATCGGGACTGGCACTAATGAATGCAGCCAATTAAAATAAAATCAATAACTTTTCGTCTAGTTTTAGGCTATGTTTTTCACAATTTTCATAAATGCTATTTCAACGTGATTCGCTAGCTTTTGTTCCAATTTCGATAAATAAACGAATACTTTTTGTGTCGGTTCAGGCGCCACATACTGAATAGCATTATTTTTCATACAAAATTCAACCAAATAAAATAATCATCAAATTAAATGAGATTTATTTTGCTAACTGGAATCAACAATCATTAACTATATAATGAATGAGTTGAATATAATCTATTGTGCAAGATAAAGGCAAAAATAATCAGAAAATTAAAGAAAGAAGCATTTGGCAATTTTAGTTTCTCTCAGAATTTGTGTAGCGCTTTCATTGTCTCATTCCAAGGAAAACTATGTAATGGTGTAATACGTGTTCACAAACAATAGTCGACCGTAAATCTTACACTAAGGCGTAATAATTTATTATACCTAATAGTGTTAGATCAGGGATCAAAAGCATCGTGGGTCCACCCGTCCACATATTAGACGGCAAAGCTCTCCTTAGAATATAATATACGCATGTCTTCGTCTTGTTTCTCGACAACCTACGGTGCAGAAAGACACAGGACGAATTGTTGTAATGTAAAAAAGGAAAAATTCGCAGGACCTCAAAGGTTAACGAGATTTACGTTCAACGCTAACGAGTTCGCATCTTACAAGTCTGTGCCGCTTAGACAACGTAATAATGCTCCAATGTATACTATTGCCCATAAGTTTAAAGCCATCGCTACAAATGTTTTTTTTTAACTTAATAAATAACATTTTTATAATTTATAGTTTTTTAATTTCCTTATAAACTAGAAGTTTGGCTAAAAAGTATGCGTACCTAAACTAAAAACTTTACTATGAATACAATATTTCGAAAATTCCAGATAGACAATTTATCAAAAATTACGATTGAAAAGTATTAAAAATTTATAAATTTAGAATTTACAATTTAAATTAATCATTTAGCAGGATATCTTTAGTGTTTTTATATTTTCTTCTGTACCATACATAGTTCAGTAAGACTATCAATTCGTTCGTGGCCCGATAAAATATTTTTAAATTATTTACTCTCTGCTTAGTCCCATATGAACGAATTTTAAATAAAGATTCACGATGTGAGTCGAGCCTAAATGACTAAATTTTTATTTTATAACATTTAAATCGTGTCGAGGTAGACTTTATTAGAACTCTGCGAAAAAAGGTTGCAGCTTGCAGAAAAAAGCAGGCTCGGCACAGTAATTAACCGGCCATTTATATAACGGTTTAAACCGATTTGAATTTCACAAAGAACCGAAGCGGCGAACAATTTAATTGAAAAACCGTGTAGCCAAGATCAATCGCTGCAACAATTTGTTTTGCGTTAACTCCGCGTCGGCCGTCACATTGTCGTATTGACGTTTTCGTTTACGTAGAGTGTCAACAGTTGTTCGACATCAAAGCGGAACTTAATTCGACATTTTCTCCCCGGTAAAGAGTCAAAGCTTGCCCTTAACTTGATACCGGGGTTAATTAAATTACCAGGAGGTAGTTAGTCGCCTTCATAAAATGCTTCCCTTTAGTTAGCAACGATTGGCGTTACATTTCAATATCACATTGACTGTACTGGAAAATTGCAAATTATTAAAGCAGGAAGGGAAAATATAACAAAGTATATATTAATCAAATCAAGCCGACACTATTCAAGTTACCAACAAAAGCCGACAATTATTTCAAAGATTTCGTGACCCTTCGGGCGAAGTGTGAAAAATACACGAAATAACCCCAACACAGAACCAATCAGTTTTCATAATAGACCTACAAAAGCAGAAGTCCGAGCACTTTGTTTCAGCACGGAAACGAGTATGTCAATCTCGTATAAAATGAGACAATCAACGTTAAAAATTAATTAATTAGTTCGTACATGCTTCGAGCGTTTCTGGCCAAAAAATTCTCATTTGTGTTTCACCTGGAATCGTCGTGCTTTTAAAGACTTTTTCTCCCGGTGCTTTAGGATCGTATACTTTGATTATGTTTCGCGGAATTTTTCTTGGTTGTGCGCCCTTTGATGTCGTCCGAGGTTCAGGTTTGTTTGCCTGTTGAAATGCGGCTCTCATCAAATCGCACAGAGATGTTTCAAATTTTAAATACGACGTAACGTGCTACTTGTAATTACGCGAATTTTTATCGTCACGTTCACGTTCTCGTTAGTTACAAGACCGTCTTTATTTTCAAAACTTTTCATTTTTGAAATCAGAAAATTCTATCGTAATTTAAGACATAAGTTTAAAACAAACTGCAAACAGAAGAGAACTAGGTATGTAAGAAATTAGCAATTTGTAAATCGTTAAGTTCATTGCGTAAGTTAAATTCGATACAACGTATCCCACGCGACCGCGGTAAATACGCCCACCTTAAAATTATGTAATCAAACGACTTGCTTTGCAATAAAACTGTACTCGGAAAATATCAGCTTCATATTGCATTACCAAACAGAAACCGGCATTTTGCAAGCATAATCAAACATGATTAAGTGCGGACGATTTAGAAAAACCACGATAGGGAAAATGACCCACATGCAAAGTTTTTGGTAATCGGAATTTCCGGTATGAACCATGTAAAAGGCGACTGGGTTTCACGATACGTAATCATACAGCTGTAAGTCGTATGGTCGAGTATATCACCCAGAGTCCGAAGGCGTAATCAACATTCATCGAATGTCATAGTGTGTGACGAAACTCCGAAAGATCCGTCCGTCTCTCTGTACCTAGTACCATGGTTTGGGTGAGAAAACATTAATTCATTTGTCAATTAGTTATATTATTAGAAACTAACAACTGCTTTATTTGATATACAAAATGCTGTTTCTTCTCGTTATAAGGTTATTTTGAATTTGTTTTGCATTGTGTCGTACGATATCGTTCTGAAGAAATCTTCAATTACATTTAAATATCATATTTGTCTAAATTATGCTCTTTAATAATTTAACTGATTTATTATAAGTATTCATTTTTGTTATTTCTTAAAATTGTCTTAATTGTTACATGTCTTTGAGTTATTGTTTATTGTTTATAATTTCATTTTTTTAAATCCCAAATTCCTTAATTGGATATATAATTATTTTTACCTATTTTGAATATATACATTTATATACCGAGTGGAATATGAAAAACCTTTGATGCTGTAACGTCCTTATTTTTTATCCGATTTTAATAAATGATACGTCAAACAAAATTACTTAGATAAAACCACAATTTGAAATGATTTAACATTTTTTTCCGAGTTCCGTTTTTGACAGAAGACAGTCAACTTTTTTTTTCAAATTGCGCTACTATTTTTTTACTCATTTTTATAGAAATGTTTTTCCTGAATATGAAAATCTAAACAATTATACCCATGCATGGAAAAAGAACGAGAATTTAAGGAAGTAATGTAGAAATTTTTAAAATGAAACAATCACATTAAACAAGGACTAAGTGGCTGTGCATGTCTGTCAGTCGCGCATTTTACTAAAATTAACTTCAAAAATTCGCACGTTTTGTACTTAAAAAAATTAAAATGGATAACCAGAATTATGTGGATATGATTGAAGCATATTTTGAATGTGGAAAAAATGCTGCAGCTGCCTTAAAACTTTACAGAAATCGTTTTCCTAACAGATTGTTACCAAGTGCCGATAAATTTGGAAGACTAGCCCGAAATTTACGAAATTTCGGACTTTTCAAGAAGCCCAAATCAATTGTCCGTAAAATTCAAGACGAAGATTGCTGTATGTTGAAGAGAAACCTGATGCATCTACACGAGAAATTACTTTCCATATGCCAGTATCACATTCAACGGTTCGGTACATTCTGAAAAAGCACAAAATCTTTCCTTATAAACCACAGAAGGGATATGCTCTCGGTGAAAACGATACCCAACGTAGGGTTCAATTCTGTACATTTTTCGTAAACAAAATAAGAGAAGATCCACTTTTTCATCATCATGTATTATGGTCAAATGAATGAATAAGACTTTTGGGAAAAATGGTGTGAAATAATCATCGGCATTGGAGCCGTGCAAATAATCATGTGGTAGAAAATAATTTTCAAAATCGATTTAGCGTAAATGTATGGAGTGGTATTTTAGGAGAGGGGCTTGTTTGTGAGTTCTTTTATTATTGAGGGTAATCTAAATCAGGGAAAGTATAATAGTTTGTTACGCAACGAACTAAGTGGTTATTTAGATGAATTGTCAATTGCTGAATTAATCAGGGTGCTACACCTCATAATGCGCGAATTAATATTGATTTTTTAAATAATTATTTTGGCGATAGATGGATGGGCACTTACGGACCTATTTGATGGCCTGCTAGATCGCCAGATCTGAATCCACTGGATTTTTTTCTGTGGTCTTACATTCAAGATAATGTTTACGTGACTCCCCCAGCTACCAGAGACGATTTACTAAGAAGGATCTTACAAGTGTGTGAGCAAGTACCACCAATTTTTTTATTAAACGCAGCAATGAATGTTAGTAGAAGGTGTAGAATGTGTCTGGAACAGAATGGGGGCAATTTCGAACAGTTACTTTAAAAAAATTATATGGTCATTTCATTTTTGTAAAATTTCGTTTTTTTTTTTAATTTAAAATAAATTTGTGACTTCTCATTGTAATGTAGGTGTAGTCAGAAACAAAATCTCTAACAGAATAAGCACAGAAAAATAGACACGTACAAACAAATAAATTGCTACTTGAGTCCTTTATGGTTTGATTGAAATTTTGGTAAAAAAGTGAAGAGATGATGTGGGAATTGTTGATTATTATACAGTGATTTTTTTTAAGTGTGGCCATAGGTCACACTTAATAGAAGTTCTATTATTACACCCAAACTCTATGTCTTAATTCAAATTTTACAAAAATAATTATACACTATGTATATACAATGATTTTTTTAAGTGTGGCCATAGGGATTTACATGATAAAAATGTGACCTCATGTTAGTGTATGTTATGGGACAAATTTTAAGTAAATTTTTGTATTTAGTAGCAAATTAAACGATTTACTACAAGATGAACTTTGCTAGAATATCTTAACACGTTTTCCTTAATTTCATTTTACTGTGAAAAGTTGAAGAAAATAGACATAAATTATTGAACGAACGTAATCCATGTAGGCTGACGTTATTAATAAATAATTTGTCACTGTGATTACTGATAAACCAATTATTGCAACATTAATTTATTACCACTTGTAAAAACTACTTCTTCATACCATTTAAAAATGAGTGGAACTTCTTATAACATACATAATTGATATTTTTAATGCTTACTTAATAATAACGGACATTTTCTTTATAAATTTTCAATAGACAGACATTAACGGAACTTTTCTCTTAATGACATTTCAGCTACCTTGATTTTTGACTTCAGTTAATTCTATGCTTATTAATTTCAACTTCTAACCGGAAAATAATTAAATAGAACATGTTATTGTTATTCTAGCAATGTGCATTTCGTAGAAAAATGTTTATTATTAATAAAAATAAAAATTTGCTTCAAATTTGTGCCATAATATACATTAACGTGAGGTCAAATTTTTAACATGTAAATCCCTATGGCCACACTTAAAAGAAATTCATTGTATATACATATTGTATAATTATTTTTGTAAAATTTGAATTAAGACATAGAGTTTGGGTGTAATAATAGAACTTCTCTCTCACTCTCGTCGTGACATCTAGAGGAACATAGTGTCTCGACGGGGAGGTCTTATAAAATTGATAAATTTAAAATAAAGGATAATTCAGCCCCTTTCTTTCATCATTTTTTTAACCACCCGTCCCTCGCAGGTGCATAGAATGCAAGCGTTAAGGAATAAACATTGATAAACAATGGAAGATTTTCTCCAAAACAATTAAATACTGTTTAATTCTTGCAAAAAAAAATTCTTAGACCAACGAAGGATTTCGAATGTATAAAAAACATGTACAATCAGAAAAAGGAAAAATATTTGTATATGTAACAGAGGGTACTCTATTTTGAAACAATTACAATTTACACCAATCTTTCAGTAACCTTTTGTTCGGCCTTTCCTTCTTACTGTACTTTAAATGCTCCTCCATAAGTCATATAAACTTGGGAAATAGAATTTACTTTCTTTAATTCATAAGTAACGGTAATAAATTAATTTGTACCTCTTCTGCTTCCTAAAACACTCCCGGGTATCGTCGTAATGATTTGCGAATATTTAAAATCTGAAGCTACGATTCACCCTAGGATCCATTATTTCATATTTTATATACGTTTCTCTAGGAAGAATTATTTCTACCTGCGGGCATGGGATGGTAACTATTTAAAATTATCAAAGACATTTCAACTACCGTCTCTGGTGTACTTTATAACTTAAAATCTGAGATTTGGAAACAGTAACTCACGTGGATGTTATCAGGGTGTATACATCTTGATAACATCATCATGAATCATTTTTTATGTTGTAATGATTTGCGGATATTTAAAATCTGAAGCTACGAGGCACCCTAGGATCCATTATTTTATATTTTATATACGTTTCTCTATGAAGAATTATTTCTGCCTGTGAGCATAAGGTAGTAACTATTTAAAATTATCAAAGACATTTCAACTATGGTCTCTGGTGTACTTTATAACCTTAAAATCTGAGAATTGGAAACAGTAACTCTCGTCGATGTTATCAGGGTGTACACACAAAATACAGGGCTTCAAAAGACCCTCGATACGATCTCGTAATCCGACCGATGACGAGGCGAACAATGCCTTCGCGGACCGAACGAAATAAAAGGCCAATTAAATTTTACAGCACTTAGACAAAGGATCTTTTTCGGCAAATATTAGATTGAGATATAACTTAATTGAATGTATACATTCCTAAAAGAGACATTAGACGGAATTTAATTTATGACTACTCTCCAGAATTAAGGAGACCATAAATTCAATCGTCGACTTAGATTTCGCCTGGGTTAAATATACAGATTAAGTTTCAGACGATCGTCGTTTTATGCGTGCATATTCGATTTGGACGTTTTAAAATAATTACCTATTCCTCTCTCTTCGCAAAATTCCTTTATTTATGAAAAGTTCAAAGACATTTGTTTTTCTTTATACTCGTCACAATTGCTGTAAGCTCAGCTTTTTCATATCCTTATTTTCTCTCAGAAAGGTCTTATTTACAGTTAATATACCTCCTCCTTATTTATTTTACATATGCCTATATTTACAAAGACATAAAATGAATACAGTATTCTCTACAGAGTCTTTCTTCTTTTTCGTTTGTGTTTGGGTAGGTTAACATTAGGCGTTTTTGTTTCATAAGTGATCCGCAGCTGATCTGAACTTAAAGTGATCCTCAACTGATCTACTTCCATTTGATTCCATGGTGATATGAAAAGAACGCTTTTTGTACGGATCATATCAGTGCTACTCGGAGCTACTCCACGTGTTGAAACGGAAATGGCTATTATCACCATTGTACGCCACATCGGGCTGTATAGGCCGGCAATACTCAGGTCTTACTTACTGAGAATATATTCGAGTCTTTATTAGTCAATTTGTTGCGAAAGCCTTATATTTTTGTATATGCTATCAAATGAAAAATATGTATAATCACATATATTCGTTAGTTACAAGTAACTCGCAAAGTGGTTTCAATCTTAATCAACCTCATCAGGACAGTATAATCAAACAGCAAGATGTTGATCACTTGTAAAGATTTTCTGTTCCTCTAATGCCCGTTTGCACCAACTTTTTAAGCAGAGCTTAAAAAGTTGGTGTTTAGACTATGACATTATTTATAGATTTAACAAAATATTAGTCACATTCTCATTAATAGTTAAGTTGAAGTTTAAATGTCAATCAGTATGTATTTGACATTATACTGACCATACGTAAATGTCACATTCTAAACATAACTTAAATTTAAGCTCTGCTTAAAAAGTTGGTGCAACCGGGCATAAGACGAGATGATCAGATTTGTTATTGTCATTGACTTTTAACGGTAATTAAAACTTTTATTTCTTCTTTGTACCTCATTTTTACTAGACCTTAAAGAATTACCCGAGGTATAGTAATGACATTGAAAGATATAGAACAATTAATACACATCATGGGATACTAAAAGAAATAAAATTATTATACGTTCAATTCAGCAGTCTAGAATCGATTTTTGGACCCGAGGTCCCCTAGTGTACCGAATTTTCCGGTTGATTCTAAGTATAATAGCTGTACGAGTTTACTTTTAAGTATGAAAACGGAACGTCTTATTTGCATTGTAAATTTCTATGAAATATAAGCCTTCTTCGCCGCAAAATATATATTAATAGCTTAGTTATTCAGGTCCTAGCGGCAGAACAAGACCTTTATTCGTGTTAAATCATCGTGAAACATGAAAGACCGCCCTGGCCGTGTTTTTTGCCCGACTTGCATGTCGCCTCCTTATCAGAATGAACCGAAGTGACACGGTCGTTGTGTTAAAATAAATTTTAGTTGCGTTTTATTTTGATCTTGTTGCGGGAAATTAGATACCTTAATTACAGGGAATTATCGTGATTTTATTCATGTAAGAATCTAATTTATTTTTAATTTGGAACCACTTTAATGATATGATTAGTGGAATTAATTTGATGGTTTAAATGTAACGTGCGAGATTGCATTTCCTTGTGAAAATATCAGCGGAAATGGTCAAGTCTAGAGAGAGCGATAAATACAAATCGCGATAATTAGCGAGATTTATTTCAGATTCTAAAAAAGTGTCCGAATAAATTGTTATTTCTATTAACGTGGGGTGAGGGATCTAATGGATGTTGCCTATAAATCTGACAACTAACGAGATGTATTCCTCATTCTCCCCCGCATTAATGGGTTAGCGAAAGTGTCGATACTGTAAATTAGCTTCGTAAATTATTCGGAAAGAAAGCTCTCACTCTGAACTTGAATTGGAGCTTCATTCTTTTGATTTTCACGCCGGCTGCAGTTTATAAACCGGTACCCTATTAGACTCATATAATTGCATCGCCTTTTTTCAGAAAAGTTTAATATTAGTACAAATTTTACTTGTTAAAGTAATTATTCATACAACTGTATCAAGCTCAGGTTGTAACATTGAAAATGTGTAAATTAGGGTTTGTTTACTGAAGAAAAACGTAAATATTAATTAGCAAATTCATTGTCAAGAGGAAAATATAACTTTTTATACTTTACATTTCGTGTGTAAACTTGCGGTCAAAAAAGTGACCCGTCACATTGAAATTTAATGTTTTAATGTTTTGATTATATTGACATACTCTGTACGAACCTTGCAGTTTTAGAGGTTATACTAAATGTCGTCTTAAATTTCTATTCTAGTTTTTCGTTCACCTTCTGTATTAGTGACAAGCGCGCAAATCGAACTTCATTTAAGTAGATCATTATTCAAAGCAGCAAATTAAATGCGCTTTTATAACGTTGACTTTCCTCTGGTTTTCAGACCAATTGATACTGTAAACATCCAAGGTTATTTAGATCATCTTCGCCTGAAACCACTCACGTCGATTCTTCCATCGCATCCATTCCATTGTTTTTGAATTTACTTTCCCACATATTATTTAATATTATTTCCAGTTTATTTAATGACTCATGTTTAGTAACAACCTGTAGATAAATTTTCAAGTTTAATCATTTTTATTAATCAGAACATTCTTGCTTGCTGCTAGGCAATGAAAAAGAACTAGAGCTCTAGAGCAAAATTGCTTTAACCTTAGGACCTGTTTCACATGCAACCGAAAGTCAATCTTGACGATCTGTCGGGGCTACAAATTTAAATCGACTTCTTCCCATGAAAGCGTACCATCGCCTGGATAGAAATCTGGTACGGTCAGTTTTACACAGATTGATTTGGGCTGCAACATGGCAACTTCAAACAAACTCCCGTCACTTTCTAATTTCAAGTAAAAATGCCACAGCTAAACAATACTCAAAAAGCTATCATTCAAACAAAACAGCACGATGTGGTTAGCATAAAGGCAATTGCGCTTGAGCTAGGTGTTAATAAGAGCACAGTAAGGCCCGATTTTACAATCGTCGGATAAGCATTATTCTTAGAATAACGTGACTAGGTGTAACGTAGATATGGAGGAACATTGAAGGATATTCGGCGAACAGTTATTCCGTCCTTATTCCACGATTGTAAAACTGGGCCTAAGATGCAAACCCTCACTACTTGTTAGTAATAACTTACAACGCTAGAATTTTCAAAAATTTGGGTAACTGCGTTTTTTCACTGCCTTATTTTTCTGTGTAGCCGATGGTATGTCTGCGTCCTAATTGGTGTTTTGCTCTCATTGTTAGGACTGATAAACGGACCTAAAACGTCAACAGTGAGATCATCTGGTTATGAGTGTTATGACTAGAGCATGGACATACTTTTACCGAAGCAATGCCAACTCCAAACGTGTGAGTTTAAAAGTGCGTTAATTATATTTGACAAGAGAGTTCTTCGCGAATAAATAACACTCTATATATGTTGATTAAAAAAATCCCAGACAGGATAGAAAGTAATACCCTAAAAGACCGTGGTGGTATTTCCCCTTGACGGAGATTTTCGATTTTCACCTGTAGCAGTCAGCAGTGCGGCGTAACTTTTTCATCTAGTTGGCTCGCTTTTATCGGGCCGGGCAAATGGAGATGCGAAACTGAATTATCAAAGTTGAAACTTTGCTTTTACGTCAGTCACACACTAATAGATTATAGCAGGCACGGTGGTGCAATGGTAAATACGTGGGAGGCGAACAGAGCAGGAGCATGCACTTCATCACAGCCGCGACAACCGGAACAAATGGAATCCAGTAACATCTCTCGCAGGACATACGCATATTTGACAAACTGAGTTATGACTGCGTGACAGATGACGGATTTACGGCTTTCTTTAATCCGAATCGGCCCGGATTCCATTTGCAATACACGCCGGTTTGCCGTCGTTAATTTCGCGTCTCATAACTTTGCTGAGGCCTCTGACTTTTTGGAACCTTACATATTTCTTAAGAATAATATTTTTTTTTTTCAAATTTCAGATATCCAAATTTTTGTCTATGCATACAATCTAAACGATATTTTGTGATTGTTTCAAACAGTATCAGTATACTTGGCTGAAGTACATAAAGTATTAAGTATTTTACTGAAAACAGAGAAATTCCAGTACCAGTATCAAAGCATCCACTCTTTCAGTATTTGAATCGTTGTTTACTTGTTTATTAATAACGAGCGTGTAAAGTGTAAATAAAGACCTGGTCAAGTGAGTTGTGATCGAGAATTTATCCATTGCATTTACATAGCAGAATTACTAAATGTAGCCTACTTGACCAAGTTTTTATTTAGACACGAGTTACTTACAATTACATAAGAAAAACAACTTTTAATTTAAATCATAAATTTATTGGTATCGGAGTGGATGTCCATCGTTTCGTGCGTATTTTTATTACGATAATTTTTAAATCAATACATTAAACTGTTGCAGTATTAGTATTGTCTCTAACATTTAATTAATGAATTTATTATAATTATTATTTTGTTTTGTTTCTTTTGCCATATAACTAAACACGTAAACAAATACAAACAAATTTCGATATTCATTTATTCGTACTTCCAGTATTCCTGCGAACTTGCAGTTAGTAGAGTACTAAAAATATTTCACTATACTGGAAGTAACTGAAAGTACGGGAGATAATTTCTACACTATGAGTAGTGCTTTAAGTACATTTCCAAGTATACAGTATTACTTATTACAAATAATGTACCAATCAGTACCCAGCATCAGTACTTTTTTAGTGGTACTTAACATTCAAGTACCAGTAACGCAAAATCAAAAGTACTGGGAATAAAGTACTTCAATTACTAAAAGTATTTAATACTTTACTTGCAGTAAAATTTTCTAATCAGTACCCCCAGCTCTGATAAATACTTAAATTGTTTAGGTATACACAAATCTACAATATTCTATCTTTAATGATGTTATTATGACCAGGAAGCACCATGTGTTTCAAAAAATGTTTAATTGTGGTAGACCATATTGTGTGAACGTTTGTCTAAACTTTTACAGCAGATATTGGAAATGACCAATCACTTATAGTGTAGGAGCTAGCAACGTAGAAACCTAGGGAGAAAAATTTAGACCAAAAGTTAAAATATAAGGCATATTTCATATTGATCCGTAAAATATGCCTTATAACTCGTGTCTAAATAAAAACCTTGTTAAGTAGTCTACATTTAGTAATTCTGTTATGTAAATGCAATGGATAAATTCTCGATCACAACCTACTTGACCAGGTTTTTATTTAGACGCTCGTTATTTCAACTTTTGCTCTAAATTTCTATAGTCTCATATTTTAACTGTATAATGGCCAAGCTTCATAGAATGCATGCACTATTTCTCATCTCAACTTTCGGACTTGATAGATAAAGGTTTTTCATAAATAACTCGAAACTGTTTAAAGTGGATTTATCTGCTTTTGTCTGATCGCTCCACAATTAACCTATTTTAAGGAAAGTTACGTCGCCTGCCCTTTAGACATGCAACAGAGTTCGTTAGCCAATCTTTCACGTCAATGACTAAGACCGATTTTAAAGCAGGAAGAAACTCGAATTTTTCATGACAAAATGATGTAGGTTTTGATGTTACTAGTTCCCCGACTATTATATGCATAACCGGGTTCTACTTTTTACTCCGTCTTACTTCCTCAAATTTGGCAGTAATCCACTGCGTGACTTTTTTCAGTTGTTGAATAAAATTTCAACTACACCTAAAAAAATTAAAATTTATTTGACGTTTCTTTTTTCTGATATATCTATATGGTTTATGATTTAAGGGCCAAATTCTGAAACATCACTCATACTTTTGACTCATACTCAACACAATCTCAAATTGAATTTAAATTCAGAAACCCATCAGTTTTCATTTTAATGATTTTTTGACTCCATATCGTAAATCACTGATGATCAAAATATCTATGCTGACCATGATTATACGAATAAATATAAAAGCATTTTTGAATTTCAAATAACGTCTAACATCAAGTTTGAATGTGAGTTGAGTATAAGCGATATTTTAGAATTTGGCCCTGAATGTGACATTTTTTCCATAATCTACTTTAATTGAAAATATTTTAAAACATCCCTTATTAACAAATTATAACGATTATACCGTGTCTTTCCAGAAAACTCTCCTCCTTAAGTAACTTTTGAACCATTTGAGGTACAACACAACTGAAATTCTCATCATTAAGGCCCGATTTTACAATCGTCGGATAAGCATTATTATTGGTATAGCGTGACGTAGGTGTGACGTAGATATGGAGGAACGTTAAAGGATATGTGGCGAACAGTTATTCCGTTCTTATTCTGCGATTGTAAAACTGGGCCTAAATAAATTAAAATTGAAGGTTAATTAAATTTACCACATAGCCGCGACACCGTACAACTGGGTGATAATCTATGACACTACGACTGTGCAGAGAGGTTAATTAATTTATGTACAATTTTTACATTTTCTGTTTCAGTATTGAAATTAACCTCTTCTTCACCTACGTATCAAAAATTACATTATCAATATTTTTTCAGACCTCCGTTGTTCTGTGTATTTATGATATCATAACATTTTGATTTCTTCGGATTATATTATTGTATCATTCAAAACAACTACTGTTCAGATTTTTTTGGTGAACTTTCATTTAATACTAAGTCTATCCCTGAGATAAGGAATAAATTTCCCCAGAGTAAATCTTAACAAAGTGACGGATACGTAAAGGTGTTTGCTAGTAGAAAAAATATCAGGCCAGAAGATGCAGGGCATTAAAAGTTTTCTCAGTTCCCTATCTGAAAAATGTTAGCTGCAGAGGAGGAAAGGAATTTTACGATGGCGTATGGTAAAACACATAAGGAATTGCTTTCCATTCTTTTATGAAATGTGAAACATTTACGTTATTTTTAATTATTTATACTCGCCGGATTGTATTATCCTTATAAATAATAAAGCATCATGCCCATCGAACTTCTTGTTGCATGCGTTCAATGGCTGTAGCAGCGTGCACCACTGACTTGCCATTTGCTGAGTATGAATTATGCTCAAATTTTAAAGTATCTATGTCCACTTTGTTAATTGATTACTACGCATCTCAGGTTACATTTCAGCTAATCGGGATTGCTATTTGTCACGACCCACTAGCTTTCGGGAGACAGAAGTCTCTTATCCGGACTGCGCAATATTTTTATTGAAAGCAAATTTTGCCCATTTTGGCGCTAGTTCCCCTCTTTGAAGTTTATTTGATACTTGATACGCAATTCATTCAATCTCAATTTATGTGTGCAGTATTTTGCGAAGTAATTAACAAACTTGCAATAATTGGTACATTTAATGATTTTTATTGGAAAGAAAAGCGTTATTGAGCAAACAATTACAGCTTTAAAACTTTTCAAGGGCCCGGTTTAGCTAAAGAGAAAGTGTGGTATGAAAATTATCAGTTCGTGTTTCAAGCGATGTTTGTCAAGCAAGATATCAGTAATTATTGTTGAAGAATTACGTATATTAAAAGCTCCTCTTAGAGTTGACTGCAAACGAAGAAGTCGGAAGATGCAAATGGAGTTAGGAATAGTAAGGTTTGGTTGCTAAATGTGAGAGCTTTTGGGTAATTGTAGTCTGTAGCCTGTCTGTAGTTTTGATCTGTCAAAATAAAAAACAAAATTTGAAGCCATTCTGCATAAATTAAGATTCAATGGAAATTAAATGATCTAGTAGAATCAGATCACCTACTGCACATTGTAATATTGTATTTATTCATTTTTTGCTGATGTAGGCGGGATTTTTTTTATACGGTTGTGCACCTTGCCAATCGACTCCTGTGTAGATTAGAGGTTATGTATATATTTTGACGTTTATAGGATTATCATCGGGTTTAATCGTTTTAATTTAGAAGAAATGAAACAGTTTTAGTGACAACCAGAGCAAATGTTCAAAGTGTTCGCCCCCGGCAATTAATTAAACATTTTGAACCGTCACTTTGACAATTCAAACACAAATTAAGCTGTCATCACTTATGTTTGAATTGGCTTCCGGTTGGAACCGCGTCACGTTGACTTCTTCTACTGTCATCAGTTAGTGTTGCCAATCTAATTCAAAATTCATAGCCTACTCTAATTACAAATTTAAATGATCGCGTGGTATTATTAATAAAAATTAGGCAACCAAAAGTGCAAAAATTAAATTAATCAAAATTCAAATGACACAAACAAGGAAAGCATAAATAACCAAAGAAAAAAATTGAGGAAACTATAATTAAGCAAAAAAATACAACTTTATTCGCTATACAGTGATCGCCAGATAAGTCGGGCCATATGAGAATTTTTTTTATTACTGATTTCTCAGAAAAATTTATTCTTTATAAAATAAGCCCCTGCATTTTCCCAAACTTAAAATGCACTTACCAAAATTTGAATACCTCTTTTCAGGTACCGAGGAGATCAAAATATTTGATATCGGTAAAAGAGTAAAGTAGTTTATTTTTCAAAATACGCGAAAATATTATTTGGAAAAGTTATTCAGGAATGTTATAAGATCTTAAATATGAAATCATGGTAGCCTACGGTGAAGAAAGAAATTTTCCATATTTTTCAATTTTTCTCGTATCAACGTGTGTATCGTAGAACTTTGAAAGTGTAAAGCTGGACATTTCTTCAGGTATGATATGAAAATAATCTGAAATTTGTTTTTCGCTCATCTACCAACTAGAAATTATGATCAATAACATTCATACCATAAATCTTTAACTTTTTTGTGTCCAAATTTTTTTTTCATCCTAGACAACCGAGATTTCATATTTACTTTGATATTTACAGTCTTTTTCTTTTGCTTTTCCCCTTTTGTCAAATGTGTTTCCTAATTTGTCAAATGACTTTCCAATCCGCAGGCCTACTATACTTTGAACGGATTGGAAAGTCATTTGACAAATTAGGAAACACATTTGACTAAATTCTAAATTGTCTGCTGAACCAACCTACATTCAATAGTGGTAAATAAAAAGATCTGCAGAACAGAACCATATGGGTTGGCTCCTTTTTGCATAATGCCATGTCAATGGCTGTGTATAAAAAAAATACTCACTAGGGACACTTAAACGTCAGTGTCTAAAACTACACAAGTATACAATAGGCCTCAAATTGTTTAGGAATTTTAGAATTTAGAAAATAAACTATAAGGTTTAGAAATTAAAATCGTTTTAACGCATGTTATCTGTCAGTTATTAAATCTGTGTTTATGAACTTATCACTTTTGACTTTAATCGCTTTTATACAATACTTAGCAACAGTAACTTGTTATGTGTCTCTCCTTTTTCTTCTTTAGCGTTTCATCGCTTCCTTTTTAATTTGGGGGACGAAGCCGCGGAAATGAATGGCGGTACCTTCTAAATACCTTAGTTTCAAGTTTTTACAAAGTGTTAATGCAGAAAAACATCATTCTTCGGCGCGTTTTTCTACTGAATAGTTCCAAACTCCGTTAACCGTTGTTCCATTGCATGAAGTACCTTCTAAATACCTTTCAATATTAATCATTCTTCGGCGCGTTTTTTGAATAAAGAAATGAAAATCTGAAAGAATGTCAAGCAGAGAAAAACGATTTTTACCTAAAAATAACAGCTTTAGCAAATATCAGGCAAATATAACGTCAATCAGCAGGTTATGAATGCTACAGCACCGACATGCGTTTACCAAACCAACGCAAACTCCAAATTTGGTTCAGGTAATATTTATCTTAAGGTTTAAAAATGAAAATCGACTATAAGGTTTAAAAATGAAAATCTTTTTAAGGCATGTTATCTGTCAGTTATTAAATCTGTGTTTATGAACTTATCACTTTTGACTTTAATCGCTTTTATACAAGTTATCTTAACAGCGAGAGTAAATAAATCATGCGATTTGGTGACAGATAATTTTATCATTTCGAATATTCAGTACGAGTATTCACACGGATAGCCAAATAGTAGTTTTCTGTACAATTCTAACTTTATTGAAATATGATGTACTGACATATTAAACGTTTTCGAAAATTCGCTCCGAGTAGAAATGAGAAAGAGAACATTTAGAGACTAAGTGCACGTAAGAGTAAGAAAAATGGCGCTCCAATCGAATTAACGAAATCGCCTAATATCGACAATAAAATCGATGTCTGATAGAAAGTAAATATCAAACTTTAATTCCAAAACGTCAATCAAGATGACAATAAAGGCTAGCTGATATCAAGAAACGTTTTACACTCTTATGAATATGGCCTGTGGTACAGAATAATATTATAGCAGATCTTGTCCGTCTCAAAATAAAAAAAAAAAAACACCTGTTGAAGTATGTTGCTAAAAAAGAAAATTGCCAGATATATTTTGGTTGGTATTTCACTGTACTTAATGCGCGTCAGCAATTTAGCGTCAAAATTTAAAATGTCAATTAATACTTAATTTGTCATAAGCCTTATGATGCTGCGAAAACGCAGAAATCTTTTAAATTGTGTATGATCACACATTTCTGAATTATCCTTCTCTCCAATTTCTTTCTTCCTCCCTGAATAAGTCGAACTCCACAACATCAAAGATGCCGACAGACAGTTTTGTATAGCAGATATTAATCTCTTTCTGTGGAATAATCGTGTGCGAAATTTTATGTCAGCTGCTGTACATATAAAGCATTCAAAAAAAAATTACATGAACATCACTGTATCAGCAGATTCAGGCCATACTTATTCGACGACTACTTCTGGTTTTAGCTCATTCATATAAGTTACTATATTCATAGCCACTTTAATTCGAATGAACGGGAATTTCTTATGAGTTTTTTCCCGTTTACATTTGTATAGGGTTAGTTTTGTTAATATAAACCTCCATTTATTATTTTAATTATTAACCGATACAAAAAATTTAAAAATTGATAACTTACGGCTTATTATTTTAATTATTAACCGATACAAAAAATTTAAAAATTGATAACATACGGCTTTTTATCTAGATTTCATTAATGTTAGCAGTTTTGCAGTATCATTTTTTTTATCAGTTTTGGATCGGTTAATAATTAAAATAATAAATGGGAGTTTACAATTAATAAAACTAACTCTGTACTTAAAATTTTCTCTGTGCTAAGCGTTCTTGTTTAACGCGGGAGCACGTTATCAGAACAGAGATAGCGTTGCAGCCAATAAAAGAAAATTAGATTCTAATTATACCTGGCGCGATATTTATTATGCAGCTGGAATAATGAACGCTCGCAAAACTACGAGTCGGCTTAATGAAACAATAAAACTAATTAAATCGCAAACAAACATTGATCTACTAGACGCGTCTGGATAGGTGCCAAAACGGCATGGTTCATATTCAGTTTTAATTTCGCCTCTAATGAACACGATTTCAACTCAAATGATTTATCTCCGAATAGTTTTTATTTATTAATAAGGATACGACACTTCTTTCGTATATAAAATAACGAATATGTTAGTGTTTCTATTACAAAACTAAAAATAGCCAAAAAGCTCATTTATAATGTAGTAGACAAGTCATGCAAACAAATGCATTTATTGTTGTATTGTATTTTATAATGATGATGTAAACAATTTTTGTTTTTAAGTACAATTGATCACAGCATAAAGCTGATTGATGAATATTTATCCACATACACTGGGTGGTATGCATAAAACGAAGTAGATGCTAATACTAGTAATATTCTTCGAAGTATCTTCTATTACATAAAGTACCTACTGAAGCATATACTACGAAAGCAAAATTTATACTACAGCACGAAGTAAATACTACGTGCTGTAGTATTTTCTATTAAAATGAAGTACCTACTACAGACGTGGACAAGAAAAGCAAGTTACGATTTGTTCGTTCATTTGTCATACTCGCATACGGTGTATTAATGTAGATACAGAGAGTAATTAACCATATAAGTGTGTCTGTGTATTTTTGTATATCGAAATAATCATGAGTGATTCCGAGTCTGGAAAAGAACAAGAAATTGAAGAGGAACGGGATGAGCAACTATGCTTTGTTCTTATCTTAGAAGATTACAAAATTTTATTTGATAAGCGGATGACTCCTGCAATCAAAAAAGAAAAAGACGAAGCACTAAAAAAACTAACGGTTGAATTTAATAACAATATAAAAAAGGAGCTGGACACAAAACAAATTTTAAAAAAATTCAATAACATGAAAACAAAAATTGAAGCTATTGTTGATCTCAGGAAAACAGGAAATAAGAAAATTTATTTAACTGAATGGCAACAAAAGTTTTACGATTTGTGGAATGGAGATAACAATCCTCTTCTAGATAAAGTACCAGGGGCAGCTCAGGCCGGTCTTAATAATGAAGATGCCGATGAATCGAAAGGTAAGCAAAAATTGCTTAGGATATAACTCAATGCATATTGAAATTTTGTTTTAAAGGAAATCCAAATGTTGTTTTGATTTACCTGCGAAGTATGACAGTGATAAAAAACGAAGTAAAGGAAATGAAGGAACATCATTGATAGAAATGCAAAAATTATGTTTAAAAAGACAAATTGAAGCCGCTGAAGCTCAAGTACTTGCTGCTAGAGCAAAAGCTCAGGAACGTGCTGCTATTGCTTTGGAACAATCTACGAAGGGAATTGAACAGTTAGTCTGGATCCTGCAGATGTTTTGCTACATTATGGAGGACAAAGGCACTTACAATATTCTTTGGTACTCTTTCAGTTTTTAGGCGAAGAGTGTAATTAGTCATAGGGAAACGTCGTTTCAGCTGACCGAAACAACGCTCTATCACAACGCGCTCTTTAGTATGCAGAACATTAAAATTTCTTTCTACAGCAGTTACAGGATTTCTAAATGGTGTTAATATCACAAAATCTTCTAAGCGGACACTAAATCGCGCAACTATACACTTTACGTTTCGCAGTCGTTCGACTGCTTCATATCATATCCAAAAAAATAATCAAAATCATTCAATGCTTGTAGAACATTCATTAGAAAATGACCATAATTTTGATTTTGAAAATACTAACATTTTATATTACGAGTCTAATATTTTCAAAAGACGTTTTATTGAAATGTGTAAAATAAAAATGTCGTCGAATTCTATTAATAAACGTACTGATTTTGCAAATTTAAACGATACATTTTGTAGTTTTCTCGATTCCTTAAATAGAACATAGATCTGTCAATTTTTTAACATTTGTAATGTTCAAATTATTTTAGATTAAAATAAATATAATATACATAAAAAAAAAAATCAAGTTACTTTTTCAGTTTCCGTTGACAACCTTGTTTATTTTGACAACATAATTTTCACTTCTGACGAAGCAGTCGAACGACTGCGAAACGTAAAGTGTATAGTTGCGCGATTTAGTGTCCGCTTAGAAGATTTTGTGATACAAATTTCATCGGACAAGAACCAACTGTAAATATGGTGTTAATATCCAAGGTGCGATACTGTAACCTTCATCGCCCAATAAAGCTACCTCTGTTGTATTGTTGTACATAATACCATAGACAGAGGAGTTTCGCCATATTCTGCTATCATGTACGGAACCCGGCCAAGATGCATCTACACTAGTGAATATTTCTTCGGAATTACAGGTAGCTTGAACGTTGATTGAACACACTCCTTTTCTATTCACATATTCATCACCGTTTACTGATGGCTTTAAAATTTTGATATGGGTGCAATCTATGGTACCTATAACTCCAGGGATTTGTTTTCCAACTCTCCATTCAACCATAGCAGCAGTGAGTAGATCTTCTGTTTTTGGAAACTTAATCCAGATATTCCTCTTTAAATAAATTAAATCGGTCACTCCTTTAATTATTCTTGATACTGTACTTTGGTCTACACCCATATCTGCAGCAACACCCTGCTCAAATCCAGGATCCCCTGTAAGAAATTATTGTTACATATAATTATTAGGATTACACCTAATCCTTATTAAAATCACCTAAACTCCGCAAAAATACTTGCATCTGCTGAGTAAGTGATAAAGCTCCACCTCTTGTTTCATCACCATCACCTAACAAATGATTTCCCATCCAGTCTACATTTTCGCTGTTGAACCTAAAAACCCAATAATCTATACATCAGATAATCATTTTATAATTACAAATGATGTCACTTTTACCTGAATAACTTGCGATATATGTTATCAGTGTATATTCTTATTTCTATATACGCTTTCCGGTTACGCACATTCCGCACATACCGCGTGTCGGAGAAGTTTGCTAAATAGCGGCTTCTCTTAAACTGAAGTAGATACTACCCGACAGGCGAAATCTGAGGCTTTGAAGTAGATACTACAGTAGGTGCTTCTACAGCGAAGTAAAAACTTCTATGTGCTCGTGTACATAATAGTATCTACTAGATCGCATAGTAAATACTACGTTACTATAGTAGATACTTCACTTTCGAAGTAGAGGCTGAAGTATTAGCATGTACTACGTTTTATGCATACCACCCACCGTCTTTCAAAAAGTGTGCTACAAATGGGATTTTTTTTTATTATCGATTTTTATAAAAATGTTTTGACTCAGAAAGCTTCTGCACTCCTTAAAGTCAAATTAGGAAATGTGAAAAGAAATTTATCCTGAATGGTATACAGCGTGAACACCGAGAAATGAAGATGTTTTAGGAGTAAAGTGCCCTTATTTTACAAAATACAAAAAATGTCATAAGAATAAGTCATTCAGAATTAAAAGTCATAGCTAAATATGAAATTACAGCCTCCTATCTCAAAAATAAAAAGAAATCACAATTTATTGTGAATCACTCTTTATACACACTACATTAGGAAATACTGGTGGGATTAAAGTGTCAAACTAATATGAATAGGATAACACGAAATTTGTTCTTATTTCTCAATTATTTCAATGCGTTCCGAAACTTTGTGCTTTCTTGTAAATAGTACGCTTTTTGAAAGACGCACTCTTGTGAAGCAACAAGATTCTCTTGCATCTATTTTGTATGTCCTGAAATATATAGAGTGGCTCTTGTATCTACACGTTTCCAAATAGTCAGAAACTTTATTACGTCTATGAATCAGTATTCGCATTCTTGAATTGCAGAAGTGTTCGGGGTTACTTTCTTTTTGTTTAACTCGAAAGCATTTGCTTTTAATGCTTTTAAGATTGGAGTTTGTTGTGGTGTCTTTGTTTGTATGATCTCATGTTCATAATCAACCTTTGACTTCCCAGATGTTTGTTTAAATGTTTGTTAGATTGTTTGCATGTAGCAAATCTGAGTACCACCGCCATATGCGGTGGATAAAATCCAGAACCTTCCATTATGTGCTGTCGTACATTGTCGTCAAGGAATCAAATACCACATACCAAATCAAAGTGGTATTTTATTATATGAATGGCTCGTACAATCGTCTCAAGGTTCTCTCCGTAATCGTCTATGTTAATTATAATGCCAAGACACAAAAAGTTTCAATTTTCATTTCAATTTCATTTCTGTTGTTTGATCTTCAAGAATTTGTGTTCAAATTATGAGGAATGATAGGTAGCCTACTGCTTTGTTGACTGTAAACATCAAGCGGTTTGCATGTTGACGCCTCCATTTTGTGACATTTTGATGATTCATAATGTTATGTACGTGTATGTCTGATATGTATCAGAAGCCCATGAATGAACGTTGTATATAAAATAACAAAAGGTTGTTATGAAAAGTCAGTTATATAAACAATTTGTATCATATTTGAATTAAAGAATAAATCTTTCTAAAATAAGCAACTCGGCCCCTTTCATCAACACAACACATAATGTAACTATAAACACCAATAATTTGTTTGTGAATATCTACCAAAGGCCTTTTCGGAAACTATGTTCGGGTTGCAGATCGAATTTAAATAGTTACCTGATGAGGTTAACCTTTCTATAACTGAACCACTCGAGTTTGACGCGAACGTTCCATTGAATGACCTTGCAAGTGTCAGAAAATGATATAAACAAAAATAATAATAAAAATAAGTAAAAATATCTAAATATTTACCTTGCATTCTTCTGATCTTACTTGCCGCAGTGACAAAATGTGACAATTTGAGGTTATATTCAATAACCCAGTATTTTAACCCTACTAAATAGCAGGGTAATTAAAAAGTTAAAGAGATTCGAGAAATTAACTGTTAGTTTTCGAACACATGTCATTCGATCGGGTTAAGTTTCTGAACGGTTCTCTAATAAGACCTAAGAAACCCGATGAAGCAGTTTAAGTTTCCGGAAAGGCCTCAGGTAGATACTTACCTTCTGAACTTAACTATTGTACAGCTAGTCACTTAACTTATATTGGCTGACACAAAAATAGTTATATTAGATCTATATAGTATAGCATCAAACATTTTCCTATCGGCCTAGATATAATGAATTTTTATTTTCAGATAGGTCTCATAAATAACTCATTTTAATTGGTGGAACTAAATTTGAGTGCTTACGAGAAAACAAATTAATATAAGCGATAAATATGTGCACCTAAATAACAAGATATATGTTCAAAGAAGCAGGAAGCTTGTTTTTCATTTTTGTACTATAGCGTTGAAGAGCAAATCATAGTCATTAGAGATTTGCAGTGTTATGACTCAAATATAATAATTTATTATTATCACTACGTTCATTTAGCAGAAGTGAATCAATGAATAAAAAAGGACCAAGTAGAATATATGTAGGTATAAGAGAAAGAAAGAGAAACAATGACGACACATTTGAAGTTTAAGAAAGAATGTGTTATATACTTTTTCATACTATAAAAGTAAACACAAACCTTTTCTTATTCTACTCTTTTATCATTCTAGATAGATGTTCTACCGTTGTTGCACTCATTTCCTATATTTTAAGTAAATTTAAACGATGGCTATGCGTACATGTACAGCTGTAACCAATGTTAATGTCATAAGGAGAAATAGAAGCGAAGTGTCGCCTTTACTATCCTATAGTTTGTTTTTAAACTAGGAGGAGTAACAGTTGTCAGCCTGTTGTAAGTAGATTGACACTGTAACACTAAATTACTAAATCAGAAATTAATTTGACTGGCTTAGGCAGTTTACAAAGTCTTCAAATAACTAGTTGTTAGCAACAGATTTGCTTATAAATATAAAGTTGACTGAAATTGTCACATGAATTATGAAAGATATTAATTTTTAGGCTTAAATTGAAGGCTTGTGTAAACTGGCTGTCAAACAGCCAATAACTTTGCGAGTTTTTGGCGGACAAAATTCAAACTACTCCTCCTAGTTTGACAACAAACTATAGTGTTGAAGGTGGTTCATTGATATCACGCATTTTCTGAGCAGTCGTCTGTAAAATAAAAATAGTAAACGTTGACGATTTGTTACAGTTTCGGTCTCTCATGGCATGAAAAAATGTTTCGTTTGTACATCTATAATTTATTCACAGTGAAAACAAATACAGTGACTTTCAAAAAGTGTGCTACAAATGGGAATTTTTTTTATTATCGGTTTTTATAAAATTTTATTGACGCATTGAAGGCTTCTGCATCCCTTAAAGTCAAATTGGAAAATGTCAAGTGAAATTTATCTTGAACGGTATACAGCGTGGACACGGAGAAATGAAGACGACTTAAGAGTAAAGTAACATTGTTTTACAAGATGCAGCAAAATTTCATAAGAATAAGTTGTTCAGAATTAAAAGTTATAGCTAAATATGAAATTACAGCGTTCTATCTCAAAAATAAAAAACCACAATTTATTGTGAACCACTCCTTATACACACTACACTAGGAAATACTGGTTGGATTAAAGTGTCCGCCAAAATAATATGAACAGGAAAACACAAAATTCGTTCTTATTTCTCAATTATTTCATTTGATACTGAGAGATTATTTCAATGCGATCCGAAACTTTGTGCTTCCTTGTAGCACACTTTTTGAAAGACACTGTATATACAATGCGATTTTATATTATTTAAGTGTATTATGATTTGTTTCGTGGAGTGTAAATATAACATTTACCAGTAAATCCATATGTTAAATAAATTCCTCAACATGGACGCGAATGTCATCGTCCTAATGGGGACCGAATATCAAAATCTTATAATAAAGGAATAATTGGGACCCATACCTACGGGTCAGGCAAGGGATCGCAACGCCGAGATTATAATTAATTTCAAAGTTTGCCGGGGCCCAGCGTGACGCAACGTACTTGGAAGGTCTTCATCCTGAGGCTAGTGGAAATTGTTCACGAATTTCGTCCCCTACGAATGTAGAAAATCCGTAAGTGCAGGACTAATTAACTCGCCGGAAGAGTTGTTGATTGACACGAGCGACGAGATCCTTGATTAAATTTATAATTTCGCTGCTTTTTCTTATTTAATTCTCATCTCGACCGCGTCTATCTATCAGGAAACGATTGCAATTCAGACAATGGTGAAGCTAATTGAATTTAAAAAGAATTCCCGTGTTATAGATGGGAGAGGATTCTCGATTTTTGCGGCGAGCCGTTCGAAGTTTCCGCTCACGTTCCGTATTATATAGCGGCGCTCCTTTGCAATGCCTTTCATCTTTCCACATTACAACATTACACACGAAACCAATTATGTACACCTTTGTGTATTGGCTTTATTACCTATTCGTGGCATAACTTGTGAAGCTTCCTTCCAATGCAGTTGCGCCACCTTCATACATTCGCGAAATGGAGACGGATCAAAGATCAAGTGCCTCTCTGTTCTGTGATGGCCAGTGCACTTACAGGACCCGTCACAATTATCCTCTGAGTTATATAGTTTTGGTTGCGCTGTAATTCTCGCAAGGCACCATTTATTTATGCCCAGATAATTCGCTCTTGCCGTATGCATAAATCCTACCGAGACAGTCAGGATGTATCTTGTTGGGAATTAATGCGAATCAGTCTCTCTCGTGTTTATTTCTTCTGGTATTAATTCATAGCTATCTTGAATATAGATTGCATGAGATATCTTCTGTATAAGCAAAATTTTGTATGTGCATAGAAGAGATATAAACTATACGTATTAATAATGAAGAAAATTTTGATGTGGTTCAAATGGGTGTGTAAATTTTATTTATAAAATAATACACCACGGAATAGCATGGGCATCCACAATCCTTTTTCATCATTTCGTACCTGCAAAATGAGTTAACAACTAAAATTCTATGAATAAACTTTATATATTATCTACAACCAAGCTGTAAGCTTTTATTCCAACCACATACAAATAATAGCACTTTTGAATTAACTGTTTCAAGTAACTCTCTTATTGTTATTATTATTCTCTTTACACATAATACAGATTGAGAATTCCGTCGGAATCAGACAAAAATTTGGAATATTTATTAGCCGCGCGTACATAATCCCATAATCCTAAGTCAAATGTAATTAACCTGACTTAAAGCAATTTAACGTAACACAAGTGGAGGGCACGCCGTAGGCGCTGTGGACTAACAGCTAACCTAATAACAAGCCACAGCTAATGAAATCGTGGCCTTTACACCGGTACACGTTAAACCGGGCATCACGGCGCGTCGCGACGCTACTCGTACGCTTCGCTGCTCTCCTGATACTACTTCAGCATGAAATTACCGAAACGCGCTCCATTATTCAAAACTGGGCTCCTGAAACGTCGTCCACTTGCATCGAGTGGAAATCTTTCGTGAGTTGACATTGCTATATACATATAATACCTTTTAATTAATTAATTGAAGTATTTTTATGACTTTCATAGCTTACTACTAGGTAATTCTTTTAGCATTCGATTTTAAAACATAATAAAACTTTGTTATCAAAGACTGTGGCAGTTCTAAAAGGAGTATTATTTTATATACAGGCTGTTTCAGTGAGGGTGCACCAAACGCGGTATGTCGGTAGATATCGAGAAAAGAAATAAAAGTTTTCTACATTTTTTTAAACGAATATGTTTTGAGAAAACATAAGCGAAAGGAGAGTCTTATGTTTTTAAAACGCACAGTGGATGAGGACGAACGGTATCCTTAAGCTGATTTAACCTTTCGCTTGAAATGTGAAAACTTGCAAGGGGTTATTATAATTTTATTAAAAGGTGGATTCTTTTGTTGGCAGAATCGGATTACCTAATATTACCTATTATTTAATTGTTAAATTAAAAACGTGCCTACCTGTAAAAATTATTCCTTTCTTTAAAAATAAACCGAAAAGGGTAAAAATGTAATTTGTATTTAAAATTATTTTTGTGTGCTTCTACACTTACAGATAATATAAAAATGTATAAAAATGACTGCGTTTTCGTGGCCAGGAGCTTTTCATAATCCTTCGAGTGCCCTAAGGGTAACCGCCGACTCGCGACAAATTCTCACTTATGGGGTAGTTTAGTTGGTCGAGAAAATTATATATTACGACAAATTTCACAATGGCGACTCGAGGGAATCCTATCAAAACCTGGCACTACAAATACACTTGCAGTGCCGGGAATACCGAGCTGGCTAGTTATGATATTATTTTAAGGTCTGCAAATAAAGCTCCCCGGGTCTTGCACGGCCACTCAATTATTCTCTTACAATAACAGAAGCAAGAACTACATAGTTGGGTTTTTGTTCAATGTTCCGCCAAATTTGCACAACGTAAACTAAAAGGAGATAAATTGAATAAAAAATCGCAATGAAAATAAAGAAGAGTTTATGCACTTTAAATAAGTAATATGAACTTTGAGAGATGTTCTATCGTTAGGATTATTATTTGCCGAAACGTCCGATCAAATTTAGGTTCATTATTTTAATCTTCTAAATTACGGGCCACCATCGACATAATTTTTTCTAGTTTCTCCTCCACGTAAACGTTTCCAGGCAATTTCGTTAAGTCAGGTGTTAGCATGATTTATACCTTGATAAACGGCCCTGATATATTTATATAATTACACTAATTGTGGCCATAATTGCGGGACTTTAATCTCGCTTTGGCCTGCCCGTACACTTTTTCTTACTGCAGGACGTTTAAACAAAGAAATTACAACGTAGGAAGAGAACGAGATATTTATCGCTTATTTTAGGAAATAAAGCTGCCGCAGCTCGTGCCCCTCGACCATTAATGTACAAGGTGGTCAATAATTTAGAGAAAAAAAGCTCCCCTACGAAATGTACTTACATAAATTTGGTTAACACGATCGACGATCAGCAAGTCGTGTTGGTTGATCAGAACTGTATTTGCAAGTTGTTTGTTTATGCATCGGACGAATTTATTGCGAATTAACGAGGCACGCTAATTCGCGAGCGATTTAAATAAACGGTCACACAGTGAATCGTTGGTCTGTTGCACAGTTTAGCGAATTATTATAAAAGGCTGCGATAGTCGGTCGCTTTTATTCCGAATTTAATTTCATGTTCAGCGACCAGAACAATATAAAACAGGAATATTCGTTAAATATTGAAATAACCTAATACGAGGGGAGCATAGATTTGACCTGAACTTCCTTACACAGCGATAACAATAATAACACAAAGTTAATGAAACAAATTTTATTTTTCAAAATAATGTACTTTCTTTAATATAAACTTATCCCAACGATCAGGCAACTTGCGAAAACAGACAGAGAAAAATTATTTTGGTCGTCTGCAAAGCCAATTTTCGAGGGGAAGGACATCGTTCGGATTTTGTGCACTTATTTATAAATACACAAGATTTAATTGCATTTAAAATATTTTATTTTATTTAAAGTATTTTGTCATATTTAAAATATTTCAGTATATTTAAAACTATTTATTAAGCATCTAACATAATTTTGAAGTATTTATGCATTTATTTGATTGTATTTTAAGAATTATATTAATTTACATTTATTTAAACGTATTCAAATATATTTAACTGTGTTTAAAAATAATAAATAAGTATTGTAACAGTTAATTAACATAATGCATTCGTTTGAAAGAAAATAATTGAAGACCTTTTTACAAAAACGACCTTTGTCCATTTTTTACATTTTCTGCAATTATGCAAAAACAATTTTCCTCGATTCAAGTGCGCATTTCAAACGGTTTTTAATGGTACATCATTTCCTTTGTATATTCGGAGTTTCCTTTCGTGTAATTTCAGTTAGTGACATAAATAGTAAATTAGATAAGTTTAATTTTTTGTAAAATATTTGTTTGTAACATTGATTAGGTTTCTATTTTTTTATTTTATAATTATATTAAATCAAACAAAATAGATTGCAAACGTTGTTTATAGAAGAAGCAAACAAAATATAAAACACAATTTAGATTTATAAGAAAATAAACTTAACGCAAAAGGTAACTAAACTAACTACCTGTAATTTTACACACTCATATCACTGAACTTGGGTTATTTTTGTTAAAACTAAGTTCACCACATTGTTGCTAACCTTCAGAAATATATGACATTATGTAAATCTCGGAAATCGCATTTTTGGACATTGGTTGTTCTTGTAAAAAGGTCTTCAATTGTTCTTAAGTACCGTTTAATGCGAAAACTTAAAAAAGAATAAAGTGCAACGATATATGTAAAAAGAGAAGAAGTACATTTTTATTGCTTTAGATATATCTTTGTATCTACACTGTGTTCCAACATTCGCGTTGCTTGACGCGAAATGAATTTGTGCCAAATTTGACGTCCAGAGTGTTCAAGGTGGAATTAATACAAGAAGAAATAAATCTGTGCGGGCAAAAGTTCTTCCTTTTAAATTTAGGAGAAAATTTTAGTAAGATAAAATATTTCCCATTTAAAATTAAGGAGATATACCAAATTCCAACATCCTTGAAAGAAAAATAGAATTACGGAAAATCACTATATTTATCAGTGATTTTCCGTAATTCTATTTTTCTTTCAAGGATGTTGAAATTTGGTAGAGTTATAACTTAGCGTCATCTATTTATTGATCAAAACACAAATAAAATATGACTTCAAATAATGCTCTATCTATATTAGAAAATAACTTAACTGTTTTCTTTTTTATTCAATATATAAAGGGCGTTAACGTTTTACAACTCTACTGGAATATTTAGGATAATTAGTAATTTTCCGCAATTTTGATTTTTCTTCCAAGGATGTTGGAATTTGGTAAATCCCTCTTAAATTTAAAAGGAAAACCACTTTGCCCACACAGGTTTATTTCTTCTTGCAATAATTTCGCCACCTTGAAGACCTTCGACGTCAAATTTGGCACAAATTCATTTCGCGCCAAGCAGACTTGGACTGCAGAACGTGAAATCTGAATTAAAATTTTTTTGCTGCATTATACGTAACGCGAACTCAATCCGCGAACACACTGTATACAACGTGTCTCAGCCAAGACTTTCACCCTTAATATCTTTGTTATTTATTGATGAATTTTGCTAAACTTTGGCAGGTACCTTTATTAAAAACTAAGAAACTAAATATTCATTCAGCATCATCAAACATCATTGCAATAAAAATGTATTATTTTTAAACGGCTTTTTTCTTTATGAATTGCAGAAAAAATGTGAACAAATGTTAAGATTTTGAACAATTTTACCTTTAATATTACCGGAAATAAATGAATTACTGCTACTGTTCTTTCACAAGTCGGATTCTTTTATAATCGTGTTTGTACCTATGTATTTACCATAATAACATCAACTCTGTAACAACAGAAAGCTGTTTAAAAATAACATTTTGCATTCACAAGGATTTGGCATAGCAGAAAGATTCATCAGTAATCATTACATTTTCCTACCAAATTTTGCTTTTTTCTATCCATAAACAACGAAGGTAACATATGTCCAAATAAATTTCTGATAAAGGTAGGCCATGGAAGATAAATTATTACAATATTTACATTAAAATATTGTCCAGTTCTCGAGTAGTTAAGTAAAATTGAAGTTTATTGGCCATATCTTACAGCTTGATATGTTACTAACTTCAAAAACTGCTTGGTGTTGTAGATTTTTACACTCCATGACCTACCTTTATCAGAAATTTATTTGGACATATGGTATAAGGGGTTAAAATCTTGGCTGGGACACTTATATTAGTACAATCTGCCACTTCTTAATCTTCGCTTGTCAGTTTGAGACAACCAACATAGAGAGTTATTCTTTAGGGCCTGTTCTTTTATTCTTATGAACCATCAGATTGTGTCAGCAGAAATTTAATTGACCCAAACATAAATCAATTATTTCCATCTTTTTACAAACTGGTGGATCTGCTTGGTTCCTGGTGTTTTGGGTGGGGGAAGTGTAATTTCATACGTTTTTATGTTGTTTCATCGTTTTTATTTTGACATAACTTAATTTAATTAATTTTTTAATGTTTTTTTTGATTGATTTGTACAATACTATTAATTATTCTTCTTCCAATGATGAACCTTCACTTGATGACTCAATAATATTTTTACGTTGAATGGCATTCAACACTTTCATCAAACTTTCACTAAATTCCTATACATATAACATAAATCCATTGTAATCTAACAGAGGTGGATTTCTGTTCAATCACTTTCAGCACTGTTCGCATCCATCACAACACAATGCTGAATTAAATTTTTAAAATGGAATAAATTAGTTTTTTCTTTTTCTTTTAGATAAAAAAGCCCTAAGTACTTCTTTATAAAAATCTTTGGAATATGTGTTTTTCTATTCCTTCATATAGTTTTAATTTCTTCTGTGTTTTTTCCTATTCCTTCTATAGTTTTAATTTCTTCGGGATCATTAAATTTTGGCGGCGTTGAAGTTACTGCAGTTATTCATATTGCAAGGATTTATTAATATTTAATTCAATTTAATGGTATTCAACAAAAACTTAAAATTATTTATTATTATTTGAATGGTATTTATTCGTATTTACTGGTATTTACTGTTAATTAATTTAATTTAAGGTATTTATACATATTTATAGCGTAATTAACGTATTTTAAATCGCAGAAATAATTAAGTAGATTTAAATTTACTTTTAAATATTTATTTAACTCTTCGTACACCTATTTAAGAGATGTCCTGCCCCTCGCCAATTTTGCACCGCTTCTATTACCTATACATTTGACATAAATTTTTTGCGTCCTAAGTATCTGCTAAGAGGCCTAAACTCTGAATTTATAGCCTTTCGGTCAATTAAGAAATCTGCTAAAACTGAACCGTGAATATACCAAGATACCGTAACCACCACGTTGCTTGCTGACGGTACAGTTTTGAATTTCTGTACCCGCAAACCACCCTGTTTGTTTTCTGGGATTTAATTGTACACCCGAGATGTATCAACGGTAACAATTCGTTCCAGATCACATAAAAATTTAATGATAATTCGCAGTACAACAGAACTAGTACATCACCAACAAACATGTCTTTGCTATTTATCAATTGTATATGTATCTTCATTATTATTAAATTTAGGTATAAAAGCCCGTTCACAATGACTTAACGTAACAAAATTAAATTAAGGAAATTAGAGTGTTAATTTATGTGTTCACAATGAAGAAATTTTTTGTTCTTTCCATGCGTAAGTATTTGCAAATTGTTGGTGGTGGTCTAGGTTAATAAAGGATAAAATTCTTTTGCTCAACTCGAGGACTCAAAGACTACACTCACTATACTGTTTTAGAACGCTGTTGATTGAATGTACTTAACAGAGTTAACCTAAAAATGGAAGTTGTCAACTTAAGAAAAGTAAATTAATAGAATTAGCCAATAGTACGCTTACATTTCTAACAGTGTTTCCAACTTTTATTAAGTGATTAATTTTCTTACGTTAAGTCATTGTGAACGGGCTTTTACTGTTCACTGTTCATCAAAAATTTAAGAAGTCCAAGTCAAATCTCTACTCCCCTCGTATTTTGACAAATGCGAGAAATACGATTATTGAAGTCACATGATATATTATTCATTCACTTTCAATCTTCTGTAGGCAAATGAAAAATGTAACATTCAACCAAAATTTCTCGCTCTGTATATTCATGGTTAAAATATCATTGAACTAGTAGGTGAGCAAAATATCTCATGGATAACCCGCTAGTATTTCAAAATATCTCCTTCCTTTCAGATGGTAAGCTCTTACTTTTTATCCTGTTTACATGGTTACGTCATTTTTTTCTAGCTTATTCAAAATTAGTTGAAAATTAGGCTACAAAACATGCAAAAATTCAATACCCAAAACTATGAAAACCAAATAAAATAAAAAGTGTATTTAATAAAAGCAACTTGAATTAAAAAAATATGATTACTATCAGGTGAAACCTCCCTTTACTTCCACACCGTCCATAATTGTATATTATACCTACTATAGAAATACATAGGTACATATTTTTGAGACTTTTTATTACAAATTTCACTTGTTGTACTTATTCAAAACAACGTGTATATTTCAAAAATCTTGAATAATATATTCAACAAGCACTATCATTGTAATTATGCAAGTTTCAATTAAATCACTACAAGAAAGTAAGTAAACTTCGACAGACGGTTTGTTCGAATTTTCTCAATTTGAGTTCTAGTCTAGGATACTCTAGAAATAGACATTTCAGGAATATGCAAAACAAACAACGTTAACGTAAAACAACCAAAAACAAAACAAAAAAAAATAGCAATAGCAAGAGAAATTTACTTCCAACAATAACCAATAAAACGACGATGAAGCAGTAGTTAATTAGATTCGTAATTAAATTATACATATACATATTATTAAAGTAAAAAAGTATTACAAGAAATTAAGTCTCTAAAAACTCTCATTCTTATCAATTTAAAAATGTGCTAACAACAACAATTTAGTACCTAATAGCAAGAGAAATTTACTTCCAACAATATTCAGAAAGATGTCATCCACATAGAACAATGTTTATTAAGTTAGATAGAAACATTGCACTTTATGGATCTTTTCATAAAACTCGAAGGATGTATCGAGAACGCCTTAATGATGATGAGAATGAGAAATTATTAGAAGAGGCAATTAACAGTCACTTATAAAATGTATAAAATTATGATACTATAAGAAAGAATGTTCCTCGAGCATTAATATTTTTTAAGATACGAGTTTTCTAAAGATATACAGTCGAACCTCCATAACTCGAATCTCAAGGGTCCGAAAAATTACTTCGAGTTTTAGAAATTTAGAGTTAAAGAAAGAGATTTCAGTTATACATAATGTGCAGGGACATCAATAAATTTCGACTTACAGAAAATTTCGAGTTGTGGAGGTTCGAGTTATAGATGTGCGACTATACATAATTTAATTTTAATTTAATACATTTTCTTGCTTTAATAATAAAAATGTATAATTTAATTACAAATCTAATCAACTATTGCTTTGTCGTTGTCTTTGTGGATATTGTTGGAAGTAAATTTCGCCCCGTTATTAATTCTAAGTTGTTGTTGTTAATCAATTTTTAAAGTTACGTCATTCTTGGATTCATAACATTAATTTTTAGATCTAAAAATTTTACTAAAATCAGCTTTTGTGATACACGAAATAAAACTCCGAAGGTACATGAAAGCTTTTTCGTTTTTATCTTCACTGCAAACCATATTTTTCTTTGCTTTATTATTTTCAACAATTTCTTGTATTTATAGCAGTTTTAGTTTATTAAATAGGAATGTGTTGGAAAAACATCAGAAAAATAGATCTATTTAATGCACTGAGAAAAATAAACTGTTCAGTCAACCAAAAACACGTTCAGTTAACAATATTTTTCGTTTACCTATTAGCAATGACGCGTGGTCATTGAACCAACAGTCAAAAAATGTTAAATATTTTAGATTGAATCAACTCAATATTTTGTTTGAGGCAAGCATACAATGAAGACATCTTTCTTGTTGCTTTAATGCACAAGAAGATTGATACAAGAACTTTAGATTGTTAAAATTGCTAAATATTTTATTAGTCTGAACGCTGTTAAGGAATTAAAATTATATTTTTGATATATTTAAAGTAATTTTTCAATACGGTTAATAAAAGCGTAGAGTCAATTCAATCTAGACTATCGTTTCGGGAAACATCAATTAAATGTTCACCTCTTTGCGATACTGCCAAAGTAAGATAACCCTTCAACCTTTGTTGAGGTGACAAGAGGAGCTGAATTAACCTCTCAACGAATTTTATAATGTCTAACGCATTCGAAATATGAATAACTTATCCGTTTAAGAAACGATGTCGAACAACAAGGTTATGCTGGGACAGACAGTAAATATACGTGAAGTTTTAGCGGGCGCCATCTGGAACTCGATAGTTTGGTAATATGGGAATTAACCCTCGCTTTTACTTGACTTAACATTTATTCCGTTAAATAAAAAATCAAAACAGACATATAAAAGCAACGGCACTTTACGATCATTTTGAAATTTCAACTTTTTGATTTAACATATTAAACACTTTCATTTTAAGGCAAAACATTTACATCGTTTAGTCAAACGTAATAGTTTAACATTTTCTTAGTGTTACTTCAACAATTACCAAGATGTTCAGTTAAGAATATTACCGTTGAAACAAGTACATTTTATTTAAGTCAACGCACAAAAAGCTGACATTCAAAAAGTTGTTGACTTAACTATTTCATTTTTCTCAGTGTGATATTAAAATTCAATGTGGCACGCATAAGAAAAACTGAAGAGCACAAAAGAGCACAAAAAGTTACTGTAGAATATATTAATTTTGTTATAGTCGCTGCAATAATAACTTCAGAAAAAAATAAAAAAGAATATTACGTTTTTTGGTTTTTCGGAAATACATATTTCAAAAACTGCAAGATTTTTTGAAGATTTTTCAGAACGAATTATTGTTCAGCACCAAAATACGCAACTTTGTCCTAATTTAACCGACTTCGTATCTCTTACCGTTTCCGAGATCCCAATGGTGAGCCTCGAATTTGTAACCGTCTGTAGATTATTGTTAAGTATTAGTTAGCACGAGATACAGTTCTATTTTGAATTTCCTGTAGTAGGGTTCTTAACCTATTGGAAATAAAGGTATTATTATTTTTATTAATATACGTGTACTTATTTCACAAATAGGTACAAGTACAAAGTACCTCAGGTCTAAAGTGTATTGAATTCCTGAATTGGTAATTCTGGCCTTTTTACAACGTATGTGTCTTCACTCTAATCAAAATTTACTACAGTTGGGGGCACCAACGCTAACATTTCCCGTAACATAAGTCCATAAGAATTTGCTTTGATTTGGAATGATCTATGCATTCAAAACTTCTGGACGCATTTGTTCGTAATGGCAGTTCATAATGAGGCATCTCGGAGCTGCGTGGAAAGGACATATTTTGGTACCCGAACCGAGCATACCTACTATTATTTGTATCATGGAAATACCCGTCTTTACTCAGAGGCAGAATTATACGGAAATCACACAGTTTAGTTAAAAATCTCAAAATTATCTTTAATCAGTTACAATTTATGGCTTTGGCAACATCAAATGCTACTTTGAAAGTAATAGTGTACCTGTTGCACATACTTAAATACAAGTGCTAGAAAAAGTACTTAAGTAGCACTTGTACTTAGTGCTTATAACCGTAAATGCATGCACAGCCCTGCCACAAAATTGATATTTAAATAAGATACATCCATCTCAATTATCTTATATGTGAAGGTTTATATTCTGTATCAATTACTTATTTGTCAAATCGATGTTTTTTTTTTTTCTTTCCTCTTTCCTAGTATGTAATCGGTTCATTAACTTTAACACACATGCATGGAATAATATTTTAAGACTTTCGCTTTCGAAAGTATCGATGAAGTCGTTCCGTGAGAATAAAACCATAAAAAGTCCACGGATCAAACTTTATAATGAAATAAAGTCCGCCACTGTAAACTTCATGTTTCGAGTACAGAGGAACTTTTAAAAATATATCCCACCAAATTGTAGTGTGGCACGTTCGAGGGTTGCTTTATTTCTTATTTATTTTATGTTACGTTTCAGAAAGGATAATGTACAGTTGTTTTTAATCTTCGTTTGCCATGTTATTTGTCTGTAGTTAATTATATCAGACACCGTTTTTATAATTCGTGTTTTTATTTAAAAGAAACACTAAATGAAAGTTTTATTCTTCAGATTTATTTAATTTTCTTTCCACGCTTCGAATGCAGATGTTTTAGTGCTATTCCTTTCGTTTTTAGTTTTCTTTTTAGTCTCCTAAAGTCTCGATCGATTAAAACGGAAAGGTGTTGCGCCTCCGAAAACGCTTAAATTGCACAAATGACACGCCATTATGCATAACGTGTCGCTGAAAATAGGAACGCCGCATTCGCACGTTTCCGCTGCAACGGCGCAATAAAAAGTGCGCCTTCCGTAAATTAAAAGCAATTCCGCTTAATAAGGGTACGTACATAAAAATGCTAATATGATGTTTGAAAATTGACTGAGCCCCTTGTAAACTGTCATTACATGTAATTTATTCAAGTCCGGCGGTGATACTGTCGCGTGTTCGTTTGCTCACATTCCGAACGGCAACTTACCCACGCACGTGCAAGTTTTTAATGGCTTTTCTTTCTGTGTGATCGAATTTAACATGGTCTGTATCGATTACGGATAAGAATGTTATAAATATGCATTTTGTATTGGTTCCCTATTATTACTGAACGGCACAATGTTCTCAAACAGATAAATGCAAGACAAGTATGTGCCGCTTCTTACTTCCAATTAGAAAAAATAAGTTTTTACATCTGCTTTCTGTATGAAGTTTCTAATTGCATCTTCGTACAGGCTAGCACAAAATTGTGAATTTGGTCATTTATGAAATTATTTAAGAAGTTAGCATCTTCACAAACAATACTTCGCCAGGGTAAATATCCACAATTAAAATATATTTTTAATAATACACTATGTTCCGTAAAGTTACTTCTTCTCCTTGGCAGATTTTGGCTTTTGGATTAACCCATTCCAGCCAGTTACCTTTTTGCGCGTAGCTACACTTTTGACACACTTCTCACTAAACACTTATGATTAGTTAGACTTCCTAGTATAAGATCTTTGCCTGAGAGGATAAAAAAACACAAAGACGTAAAAACAGGGATTACGAGGATTAACTCTTTTAGCTATAAGGCTCATTAACTAGCCATACACGAGCATTCATTTCCGCCGCAATCGTGAAGGAAAGAACGTGCGTTAGTGAAGTATGAGATGACTAGCCAAATATTCTTTACTTCCTTTGGGAATCATGTTAGGGATGTTCCGACGTTCCTAACCGACACGATAAATACTTAGTTTCGTGTAGACTTGTTTATACTTTGTTACGTTCAAATCTCGCGCCAACGAAAACGCGAAGGTAGAGTGATATATGAACCGCGTTTGGATACAGGTGGCTACCCTGCATCCCTCCTCTTTACCACTCGAATTTCATTCGTGTGACACCCTTCTGTTAACGCCGTTGGTTACCGCCCGTATTTAGCGGCCTTCACCATCTTCGAGCCGTTTCTATCGTTCTTTTGTGTTCAGACCTTGGTTGAGTGATAACGTCTTTTACGTGTTTTGTGAAATTATCGGAGTACTTGCTCTTTGTGGAGGAGTAACTCAATTGCGACTGTGCCGGAAGATCTCGTGAAACCATCGAACACATTTGGGGCACTTTTAAGCCCCGTACTAAGCCTGGAAAGTTAAGAAAATCCCAGGTAATGTAAAACGTGCAAGGGCGTGTACCTAACATGGCCGCTAACAAAAATAATTTCTTCTATGTAGGCTTTTCTGTTTGGGCGCAGTTTTCTGGCTATTAGACCAGGCTTCTAGGCCTAATTTTCCGGTGGCGCTCCTGTCCTGGGAACGTACCGAGACCCGATCATGAAAACCTGATCAGCCATCTTGACGATTTGAGCGGAGCCAGTTTGGACCAGATTGTCGACGCTTTCCGCGATCGACAGAGGTCGTTGTAACTACCCACTGGCTAGAATCCCTATATTACTAGAGTACCGTAATTGATTGCGCCACTACTTTGCCGCCAAAATGGCGTGCTTGTAACAACTGACGCAAACTGATGCAGAAATATTTGACGTTTGAGAAATGCAATGTTTGCAACGATAAATCAAATTGATATTTTGGTAATTCTTTCGAGCAAATATGCCGGATTGTTGTCTGCTGAGTTGTCTTCTTTCTTCTTTCTACTTTCTATTTGCTTTGCGCAGCAATGCTGCTTTGTCTTACGGCCGTAAGCCATTCCAGACAATTTACGAAGTATGTTTAAGCTGGGTCTTAACCTTTAAACAGCACAAACATCCATGGCTAATGGCAGGATTCGAACCTGCGCCGCCGAGCGACACGACTTTACAAAGTCGGCTAGGCTACCGCTAAGCCACCCGGCGACCCCTGCTGAGTTGTAAAAACCGGGGTTCCGCCCCTTTCGAATACCAACACATATGTATGAAGAATAAAGCTAGGGGAAAAGTCTGGTTAGATTTTATAAATCGCGGCAAATTGCCTTCCAGAGGAAATATTTGAGAAGTAAATATTTACGCACTAAAATATGTTTTCCTTATTAGAATAGAATACTTCTTATTTATGCTTCGCTCAGTTTCTGCGGCTTTGACTAAGACAGCAAAATTCTGAGCTCAAATTAAAGCTGGCCTCTGTATTTATTGTTGATTTATTTTCTGCACGATTTGGTCGATTGGAGACGTCGACTGATCGATTACGCTTTAGCTGAAGGATTGTCTTCTGGCGCCCTTAATAACACGGTACAACAAAAATTTAAAAAAATAAAAACCCGTCAGGTTTCTCAACTGTTTTTAACATTTTTGGAGTCGCTGAATACGAATCTGCAAACAGTTTTCTCGGGTCACCTCAGGTTCTCGTTGTAGACATCAGTAAAGACAAAGAACTCGTTTGTCTTCGACTTCTTTATTGGTGTCTAGAGCGAGAACCTGAGGTGACCCGAGAAAACTGTTTATAGATTCGTATTCAGCGACTCCAAAAATATTAAAAATAGTTGAGAAACCCGATGGGTTTTTCTTTTTTTTTATCTTTAGTATACTGCTTCATTGACTTCTTTACTAGTGCCTGGAACGAGAACCTGAGGTGACCCGAAAAAACTGTTTGCAGATTCGTATTCAGCGACCCGAAAAACATTAAAAACAGTCGAGAAACCTGACGGGTTTTTTTGACTGTTGGACAGTGTAATTTTACCATCTTAATCAACCCGCCCCTTTCTTCACTGTTGCTAGCTGAGGCACAGCTGATACGTTTCGTCAGCAGAAGCTTGTCATCTTGTCAGTGGTAAGTACGAGGCAAGTAAATTAAATTTGAAATTTGGTGACAACTTCCACTCTTTCCAAGATTCAGTTTGTGTTAGTGAGATAGAACAGGATTTGTTTCGTTTTAATTTCTCGAAGGGAAAGATTGTCGAAAGAAAGAAAGGAATGAATGAATGCTCGTGTATGGCTAGCTATTGTAGCAGCCACAGAAACGAGCCAAGGAAAGGTAACATAATGATTTAAAGGAGAAAACTATGCCTAGAATATGGTTCAAATTAATTATAGAGCAAAATTTCTCTAAAAAATTTGTGATTCGATATTGTGAAGGAGTCATTCTAAAAATATATGATTCGTGTTCCCAATTTTCCCACATTCGCAATAGGGAGAATTTTTGTTTTCGAGTTTAAATAAATGAAAAGGGGTAAGGCAATGGTTTAACCTTAATCTCGTGATTATGGTGATCGTTTGCCGTCATAATGAAAATTTCTTGAACCAAGAAGGTTTTGAAACATTAGAATTGATACTGTGATAAAACTTGTCCTTCATAGATAAAAATGTATCCCACTCCCTCTGCCATTTAACTCTTTTCGCAAGTCGTACAGAAAATCTGAAGGGTACAGTGATTACGATATGAATAGTTACAATGGCAGTAGCTGCTTGAACTTCTCGTCGATCTACAATTTCATTTCCTTGAATTCCCTGATGTCCTGGGATCCATAGAAAAAAGATTTTATAATAAAGGCTTTGAAGTGTGAAATATCTTTATCTGAGCTCCGCCAAAATTGAGTCTTGTTTTGTGGAAAATGAAGAATTTTGTATGGGCATTAAAATACTACGTGAATCTGAACAAATTAAAACTTGTTTGATTCTAAACAATTCTACTAGAATTAAAGCATGGAAAATTCAGCTCAGTTCCTGTTAAAAGTTTCATTTTAGATCTACGATTGATTGAAGGTATGTATGTAAATGCTTACTCCGACTCCACCATGATTTCTTTACATTTGGATCCATCCGTAAAATGTACTTACGAAAAGACCATTTTGCATTAATAACACCTTGATACACGGTTTCGGTTGTTGATGTTGGCAAACAAGTTAAATCGTATTCTTGTGTGAATTGCAAATCCACTCGAATTGGTTTAATTTGACTATTCAGGCTATGAAGAAAATTGGGAAGTTTTAAAGTAGCCTGGATTTTCTGCTTTATTCTACATTACCTTTATACACTTTTTAAAAATGCTGTGATTGTTGCTTTTCAAAAAAAATATAGTGATTTAATATTTGCAGATTTCTACTGTGATTACTTCTTACTTAGAAAATTTTAATTTTTAAATCATCCTTGTTCTGACTGATCCTGTTTAGGCATGCATGCGTCACAAATTTCATTCGCAAATAATTTCTTACATACTTTCTAAACGGAAGTGCTCATCACCCGATATACATTATTAAACATCTATTTTGTGCGTGTCATTTAAAAATGTCTCTTTGGTTTCCAGTAAGGTCCTGTACCATTAAAAATATATTTTCATTGTAATCGAAGTTTGCTTATTCTCTCTTCTTCCTACCACACCTGAAGGAAAACAGGGCACATTACAGTGTTTCGTACGGCAGTGGCAGGTTACTAACTGGAGTGTTAATCCTGCGCAGTGTCGGTGGTATTCTGTGCAAGCTGTTCGACTACATGTTCCCATTCTCTTCTGTTCTGTTTCTTTCCATGTCTTACTTGTCGTTTCGATGTCTTTTTGAGTACTTCTTTTCCATATACTGGAAGGACTTCTTATTTCCCTTTTTCTAGCGATACTGAACTGTAAGGATTGTGTGCGATCCATCTCAATTTGCGTTTTCTTATTGTTTTGTCAACTGGTTCTTCATTCGTGTTTTGGTTTTATTGTTATGCTTCTTGATGACCAGATTTGATTTAAGCAGTTAAATGTTCTGCGTTCTGCGTGCTATTCCTATGTTTCTTGCAATGCCCTTCTCTGTTTCTTCCTTGTAACTAAATACTTCCCAGATAATAAAATTCCTCAACCTGCTCGATTCATTTTCCATCTATTTATATTGTGACGATTCCGGCGCCAGCCCGTCTCTTGCGTCACCGCCGACGCGCCTTAAACGAAAATCTTCGGGCACTTCGAGATCACGCCAGCGGTGGAATCAACCCTTGACTCTCCGTCGCCTTCCAGGCGATTCTCGAAAAAAGAGCCCGGTTTATAAGGAAGCAGGCCGACCGGGAATAAACAATTCGGCATTGGACAGTTCGGCATTAAAGTCGCGTTAGTCTTTCGCTCGGCTGTTAAAATAAATTAGATATAAGCTTGTAAATAAATGTTAGTGTTATAGTGTAAGTTTATAAATAAATTAATTTGCTTTCAAATAAATTAGTTTATTAACTATATAGTGTTTTGTTCTTAAAATAAAAATTAATCGAACCCTTAAAATCGTAACAATATGTTACAGTCTCCGGATTTTGTGTCAATAATTTCGTTTTGTTTGTGATTGTTCTTTTACTATGGTAACTAGTTTATATGTTTTTGTTTGCATATGTATCTTATTGCTAGTGATGAGACATATGTCTAGCATAAATTTTTCTCGCCATCCAATCGATAACAATGAGGAACAGCATCGGTGATAGTATGCAGCCTTGCTTCACTCCAGTTTCAACGTTAATGGGTTGGCAAAATGAAAATCCAACGAAAGAAATCAAATACGAACAGGATGTGGTTCGAGAACATCACTATTAAATTAAACGATGGACCTGAAATGGAGGGTGAAGTAGAAATAGATAGCAAAGCAATCATCGTTCACTATCTTGATCGTCGACAATGTGGTCTACATATCATAAAAGTTGATTGTGTTCATCTGAATGAGGCCGATGAGGAGAATATTAATTTAGTGATTCTATTAGTACAGGGAGAGATCATTCTGCAATTGCGGTTTGCTACCCAGAGAAGTAAAACCCAATTTTTAGAGTCTGCTTTCCACAGCAGGCATGAAGACTCTGGCAACTCTAGTGGTCATACGACACCATCTTCACCATATGAAAATGAATAGATAATACAGCATGTACATTTAATTAATTAGAATATTAGGTGACCACTGTATTATATAGTTGCTTTTATTATTTTTAAGTATTTATTTGGTATTCCAAATAGGTTGAGAATATTCCACATTCTACTTCATCGAAGCAAATGCTTTAAAAAGTCGATAAAATTGATGCGTATGTTTCCTTCCATTCAGTTGTTTGTTCTAATGTTATTGCTAGAATGCCGCAGGATCCTTGTGGTCTGTACCAAGCTTGGTTTTCTCGAAGTCTCCTACCTATTGCCACTTTCGTTCCTTACATCATTACTCGTCTCACGATTTTGCTGGTTATACATAATAAAGAAATTGCTTTTCAATTTTCACATACGTTAAGATTACCTTTTTTTTAGGAAATTTGATGTTTATTCCCTGACGACCATTCCGAGGGTATTTTCTCTTCCCTCCAAATTTTATTTGTTAACATGTATTTCGGTTAGTAGATTACTATGTATATTTATTAACTCTGCTACTATCTGGTCACTACCTGCTTCTTTCTCATTTTTCAATTTGGCAATTGCCTGCTTAATTGCTCCTAATTTCACGTATACTGCGCCCTTGATTATTATTATTATTGTATTATTATTACACACCAGAAACATAATATTCGATTTTTACAGTCGTAAACATGGTGCGATAAGTGCTTCTACATCAAACAATGTCACAAATGAACTGATTAACTTTTGTGATTCACTGAAAGGTTTCGTCTTGCGGCACAATAGGCGTCGCGTAGGGTTGCATAGATCAGGAAAGGCAGGTACGTAGCATGTCTTCCAAACGATGCCGTTTTCTTAATTTTGTTGGAGGAAAGCAAATTTTTATATATGGTCACCTATCCACTGCCGTATGGTCCCTTATTTATGGGACAGCCTGTATATTCATATAATTCACATTTATTTGTGATACAAATAAATTTGTTTATTCTAAACAAATGAAAAGTATTTGTTAAAAATATACATTACACTAATTAGTTAATTAATTAGGTAATTTTGTTATTTTTTTTTTGCAAAAAAGGAAGTTAGCTAATTTGGTGTTTATTATTTGCTCTTAACCAATGGTTAATATTTTTTTACCTTCTCGTATATGGCGTGACGTCTTAGTTAAAACATTCCACCGTCAATAATTTTTTTTTGATATCGCAAAAAACTTAATAGGAGGCATATTTTAACAGAAAAAATCAGTGTTCTCACCTTATCCCTCTAATCTTATAAAACCACATCTTCGAAAATTTCAGATGGCAAGTTAATGTACTCAGATATTTTAAAAAATTATTGTCTTCGAAGTTATCTAGATTCCTTCTTTTGGTTGATACAGGGCGTATTCTATAAGAATGTATCGATAAAAGTGCAAACAAATTACATGTTCATGCAGAGATTCAAATTATGTAGCTTGGCATTTAAAATTTTTGAAAGGGAAGAAAATAAGTCTGACATGAAAGTGAGATCGACTAGTTTTCTCGATAAATCAAAAAGTAATTGGCTCAAAAGTTATTGAAAGTGGAGCTACTGGAGAATTTTAGCTGTACGCCTTGTGCACACTAAAATACAGAACGCAGAATAAGGTAAATACTTCTTTAGTTAGTAATGCTAAGAGGTAATTTCAGGAACATTTACGAAAGCTATATTTAACTGGCGGTTGGGTTGCATGCGAATGAGGCCTACGAGATTCTAACACGTAAAAGTTGCTAAAATTAGTGTGCTTAATTTAGGATTATAATGACCACCCGTACAAGGCATCGTATCAGTATTTTGATCTGTGCTTCTTGTTGTTTTCAAAAATTGTTGAAACTTCCGCTCGCGTGCAATTAATTATGTTGATTTTATTATTCAATTATACAGGGCGTTCACAAAAAGCAGTGTTTTTTGGATTCATCTAAGTAAGTCTTAATAATCAAAATAACGTTTATTTATTGTTAGATAATTTTAGAATATGTATGTCAAAAATTGGTCCTCTTTTTTGTGTAAAAGAAAAGTGAGTCTTTAATTTAAAAAATGCAAATTTTCTAATTGAAATGAAATATGTATGTACATGAAATACAAAGTAATTAAGTAATTTAGAATATCTTTTTGTTATGAATAAGGAAAACCACTTTCAAGTTCGAAAATTTCGAAGGAAGTCGAAGAAGACATTGAGAAATTAAGTTCGCAGGAAGAGCAGCAGCATCCGTGATAGCTTAATCTCGAGGAGCTCCGCTATGAATGTTCACTCACAGTATTTACATGGAAACTCTAAGTACTTAAGCTTGTATGTATAGCAGTCATTCCGATAGCGATCACGTGACAAATCATAATATCGCGTGCTAAAGCAGATCAATGGCGGACTTTATTAAAGTTCTAAACCGAAGGGGGTTGCGATTTTATAATCTAAATTGCACCTATCGCCTTTTCTCTTTTAAAATTAATTTTCTTTAATGTCACTTGTATTACGTTTTATTGCTGTTTCGCAGTAAAAAACAGATTGGCTTTTTAATGCGTTATTGTAATATTAATCGAGGAAAGTCAACACAATTTTTTAATAATACTGAAAATTAAGGTCAGATAAAATAAATTTTCTCGTTTTTTATTAAATTTTACGCGCAATTTAGCTGGTAACTTTATTGTTGCAAGAAGTATCAGAAAAAAGGTCTAATACATGCATGCCCACATATTGAAAGTTAACCGAGTGAAAATATCGAGAGGAAATGCCGGGGCCCGGATTTATTATTAATGGCACTGTATTCGAAATGAACCCTAACACAAAGGCGACCAACGGTTGTTAAAACACAGAATTTGCATAGGTGTGCATATATGTATACGAGTACAGAGTTTTATGTCCAATTTATTACAAATTACGTAAGACATTAAATTAAATACTCGTTAGCCGCTTGCGAAATTTAACACCGGGAAACGAGCTTGTAGCACCATTAGTAAATAAAACACGCCGCTGAGTTACTGTTACAGACGTCGGAATTTTTGCTCCTGTAATGGTGTTGTTTGATACATGCTTGAAAAGATTTAAGACAACACCATTTTTAAATATAAAAGAGGAAATAATTCAATTTAATATGCGAGGCGGGCCAATGTTTTAACATAGTACTAAATGAAAATTCAAATATTCTGCTTGGTAAAAATACATAGTTGCAAATGCAGAACAACAACACCTCTGTCACATCAGCACCACATCGCCAATGCATGCCGACCCTTTCAACAACTTCAAGAGAGCTCATATCGAGTTAAGGTGAATAGAAATTATTCATTAGTTTAAAATCGAACTGAATCTGTGACTCTTACGGTGTAGGAATTGAGTATGCACCGAAGGGATAGTGCACACTCAATTTGACACAGCTGGTTATTTAAATTTTTAATTTTATATTTAGAATTGCAATTTAAATTTCAGCTGCTTCATGCCAACATAACAATTTACAGTTTAAAGAAATACTAATATATGGTGATTCAGGTTTAGCTCGGTCACGCCATCTACTTTCTCGATTATTCCGGTGAGTTTCGAGTCGAATGCTAGATGGTTACAGACGTATGATAAAAAAAATCGAGAAGGAAATGATCTCAACTGTAAATACCAAACCTGGTGGGCAATTTGAATTCCGAAAGCGATAAGTGTGAATACAGTGGTTAGTGAACGTAACATTCAGAAAAAGTATGAGTTTTTCGTTTTATATTATTTGTTAGTTTATTTTTGAATCTGTGTTTAGAAAAAATTCAAGAAAACACCAACCTAAGAGTTAACTATATCTATTAAATAGTCTCATAGTCATAAAAATACCTAACAGTGCATTGTTAGAGACTTTTGAAAAAATTAATTAATGTAACGAATCCTTCCCGGGTGTGATGTCCGTCTATTGAATATTTTTTATTAGGACAAATTATTACACATTAAAAAAGACTATGCTCTGATCACACACTATACTTTTACATCAGTATAATTTTAATATTTAAGCATTCTTTATTTTTTTACTTACCTAAATACAAACACCTAGAGCTTTAATTTTATGAACAGATAATATTTAATAAAGACAATTCTGAAACATTCTATTATTGTTTAAATAATTTTTGTAAAAAAGTAAGCAAGTAATTACTTTAGCCCAATGGTTATGTTCAGATTTTTCTTATTTCCTTGAATACTAGGTTAGTAGTAGATTGCCAGCTACTTTTTCGTCTTACCTGTTTGGCTCTGCATAAAGTTGCGAACGCTGGGAAAAATCGTCGATGTTAAAACTCTACTTGGAAATATGCCCAGCTCAGTGGATACAGGGTGGGCTACAAATAGATTGTCAGTAGCTTAAATCTAGATGTAAAAAGGGCGCCACCTAGCGGAAAGTTGACCAAGCAGGTCAGTAAAACCATGGCCAGCTACATTAACATTCACTGACGTGTATGTATGGCCGCTTCAGTTTGACTTTTAAAAATTTGACGGGTACTCCACTCAGCGCCTCTCGTGAGTTTTTAAGTAATTGCAGTTGTCATTACGTTCCTATCAGTAGTTCTGTAGCATCTTTAATAGAGAGCGCTGAGGGGAGTACTCCACGGCATGCTTTCTCGGAACCGAATTTTAGGCGAATTGAAACGGCCATACATACACGTCAGTGAATGTTAATGGAGCTGGCCATGGTAAAACTCGTGGTACCGTTAGGCCTACACACGGTATTGAAATAGCTGAAATTCCCAAGGTTTATACCTGCTTACAAAATAAAATTTGTCGGTCACCGTGTAAAATGACAAATTAGCGGTCACCCTGTATCGTACCCAAAAAATCAGACCAAAAACAGATAAAAACACGGTAAATGGGGATACGGATCGTTTAATAAATACAACGTGTCGCTAAATTCCGTGGACATGGCTTAACCCTGGGATCAAAATAAGATGATTTAAGAAAAATTTACTTTTTTTTTTCCAAAACTTTGAAGCAAAATACCGACTTAACGAAGCACTTTTGGATATAGATAAGTTGAGCTAAATCATCTTATATTGAACCCAGGAATCTGTGGTTAAGCCATGTCCACGGAATTTAGTGACACGCTGTATGCAACAAAAATGTGCAAAAGACTAATATGCAAGCAAAATCAAAAGTTAATAATGGGCAGGAAACCCCACTCTAATACATTTTCAGAAAGAAACATGTACGTGAGACACTGAGACATAATATTTCATTGTGCAGCACGAACTAAAATCGCCATAAACCAGCCAGGATATCCTTTTTGGTTAACATCAAATTGTACAAACAAATTTTCTATCTACAGATAGCCAAGTTACTTCGCAATCAACTTTAATAGAAAAAAAATTAAGTTTGTGTTCAGTTGAAATCAGGAGCCTACGTTAGCCAGTTACGGATTAGGGGGCACAGATACATACCCAAAATTGACATATACGAAAATAAATTTTTCACTTCTGACGAAGCTGTCGAACGACTGCGAAACGTTAAGTGTATAGTGCGCGATTTAGTGTCCGCTTAAAAGATTTTGTGATACGAAAATAACGTAAAAATATAAGATACATATAACTTCAACGATACCAAAACCATCTCCACCAATCTACAAGTATGTTCGACCACGGAAGGGGGTTCAGCTCTCGGTGAATGCCCTGTGAAGAATCGGCAGCTCTCAACAGGGGTCTTTCTCTGCGAACACGATGTCGTAGTAGAAAGGATCTTGAGATTCGATGACATCAACGGCAAAACTCGTACGGAAGGAATCAAATTGCTCCCAAGGGGTCGATCCTAGCCCATAAAACGTGCTAATGGAAGAAACACAGATATAAGATAAACTTGATAAACGAGAGCGAAGCTGATTCGAATAGGACTTACCGCACTGAACAATGGGCTAACTAAAGGAACGTGGCGCGTCGATCCTCGAGCAACGCGTAATTTATCCACAACAAACGTTGGAAACTGAATCTTCCAGAAACTTCTCACAAACGACACTGAAACCCCTTAATTCAGGGCGGTCTTAACTTCAAAGCATTAGTAAATATTGGACGGTCGTTTGCAAAGCGTGCTCGTGATCTGCCAAAAACGGACACCAAGAAACACCAAGCTGGAAAAATGGCTAGCTCCACCTCGTTTTCCGTTTTCGGAATTCGAACGCGAAGACTACAGAGTAAGCAGTGTTCCCACTGTTAGAAAAAGACAATTTAGCAAATGTAAAAAAAGGAGAAATAAAGAGCGAACAACCGAAGCCGAAAATAGACAAATTGTTTGAAAGTTTGAAGATTAAAATTGAACTGTAACAAGATAACAGAGCTTTATTTGCTCTATCATAGTAAGTACTCTTTTTGTAAATAAAATTTTTCTTGTCTCAGTTAAATACTAAACAGAGAAAACAAGAAAATTATTTATTATTCCATTAATTTCCGATTCTGCAGACCTTAAAATAAACAACCACAACATTATATATAGGTTGCATGCCAAACAGAAATGGCGACGATTCTGCCGTTATTATTAACATTATTCTGCTTACATGCAACGCAAACAATATTGTGAATAGGCAATCTGATCCGAGTAAATAATTATACAGCGTTCGACTGAATACCATTGTTTCAAGTACTGATTTTATTGTGCAGAGTTGCACGGAATTTGAATTACACTATTTGGTCTGTTTCTTGTTGTGCCTTCACGAAGATACTTTAATTTCATTTGCTAGCCCCATACAGAATGAAATTATTTTCGAAGCGAATTGTTCGGTAGAGGTAATGACGGCCGCCTGTTTTATTATAAATCGCAAACTGTCGAAGGAAATTTATCATTTTCATCATTTTAATATTCATCGCCCAAAGGTGGTTTCATATCGTCAGAGGCCGAAAGAAGGATTTACGAGTTGTGCACACGGGCGGTAGGAGATTTGTTGGAAGTTAAACTGGAAACACGTGGGAGTCGGCCGCATTTAAATTTGAAGCGTTTTAAGTTTCCTATGTGTTTTCTGATAAGCAAAACATTTCGCGAAACAAGAAATCGCATCCTCGGGGGCGCGCTATGCGAAATGTTTTCTTGGCGTTCAAGAGCTATATATTTTAAAAGTTCGCGGCCGTAAATCATCGTGGGAAGTCAAAGGTGAGAACACAGATTTAATTTTAAATTCTATTACAACGTACGTTTTGAAATGTGACCTCTTCTTAAATTGTTATGTAAAGCGATGAGGCCCCACATAATGAAGCCGAATAAAATAACCGCCGCGCATTGTTTAATCTTTCTTATTGTTTCATGTTTTACTTTGTCTTAAACTTTTTAAGTAGGTATTTCGAAGTCTATTCTTGCAGTAACCGTGTACGTGGAATAAATTACGTTAAATTCACTTAAATCATTTATTCAAATTTGACAATGATACGAAAAAACAAGAAAAATTTATTACATTGATCAAAATGATAACTAACAAGCTAGCTTGTTTATAATAGAAATTTTTGAGTGGCTGTGGAATCCTCATAAATCCGATGACCTAACTTTATTCAAAGCCATGAATATTCGACCATAAACTTATGAAATCGTAGATTAAAGCTTCAACCTCCTGTCATTTATGCCCTTTTATAAAGTTAATGTTTGTTACGTCTTCCTTGCAGTTCTCGTATTGAAATACTGATAGCACATTTTAGTTATTCACTGTTACTAGTTAGTAAAAAAAATTCTCATATTTATTCTTTAGTAATTTTACTCTAAAGCAAAATAAAATCAGGAAAAAACTAAAATTTGCAAAAAGAACTTTCATAATAAAAGACTGCGCCTTCCACAACATCTATTTGTAAATCTAACGGTAAAAAGGAAATGACTAGTGAAGGACAAAATAATCTTTCCGATATGATACCTTGTTCACCTTGTGCAGTGGCTTCTGCAGAAATACTTTCAAGAAATGCTTTGTCTACATGTATAGCAGCGTTCATTAAATAATGCATAGTCCCATTTCTGTTTGTTTTAACACAAACCAACATAATTTTTCGTTTGACATCTTTAAAGACCCCCTGTCAAAAAACTTGAAATACCGTTCATCAATATCTTGTTTAAGGACATCTGGTGATTTTTCTATTTCTTCTTCCTTGCTATATTTCGATTAAAATATGATTACAACAGTTCCAGGAATCACAAGGATGTCAAAATCGTTTTTTTCTGTGACGCTTTTCCTTGCGGCTGGCCTTGGGTTTGCGCTGAGGGAGCTCCTTCCTGCACGTAGGAATATCCTTCATCTCTTCTGATGCTCTCATCACATCTGTTCTTTTTTTGTTTTAACAAATCTAAATTTATCCCTGTCAAAAGTCTTGAAATACTGTTCACCAATAATTTGTTTTAGCGCATCTTCCTTACAGAATTTCAATTCAAATATGACTCCAACTATTCCAGGAGTCATAAAAATGTAAAATTCATTTTTTCTCTCACGATTTTTCTCGAGCTTTCGCTTACGGCTGATCTTGGCTTTGCGTTGACGGAGCTCCTTGCATGTGGGGTTTTCCTGCACCTCTTTCGATGCTCTCATCACAACTGTTCCGTTGGCTTATGCAATGAAAGTTGTACTATTATATGCCAAACAATAAAATACTATGTAACTCTGACTCTTTATCTGGAATTGTCGCACCATCTGAGAAGAAGCCTTAAACTAAAATCTTTCTTCTTCACTTTATTCAGTTTCCTCCTCGTCACTTACCTTTTCATCGCTGGCCTTTATTGATAACAATTTCTATTTTGGCTTTGCGTCGAAGCAGCTCCTTCTTACACGTGGGGTTATCCTTCACCTCACAACTGTGCCTTTTCTGTTTAAACAACTTCCTGTCAAGTCTTGAAATACGTTCACCAATAACTTGATTGTGGTCATCTTGTGATTTTTCTACTTCTTCTTCCTTGCAATATTTCAATTCTAATGTGACTCCAACTGTTCCAGGAATCACAATGATTCATTTTTTCTCTCACACTTTTCCTTGAGCCTTTCCTTTCGGTTGGCCTTAGCTTTGCGTTGAGTAAGCTCCTCCTTGCACGTGAGATTATCCTCTGCTTCTTCTCATGATCTTATCACAACTGTTCCGTTAGCTTGTACAGTGAAAGTTGTACTATTATATGCCAAATTAAAACAAAGTGATACGTAACTCTGGCTCGTTATCTGGAATTGTTGCACCATCTGAGAAAAAAACTGAAACTTCTCGGACTCGAGTTTTAAACAGTGATTGACTGTAATATTTATGTTGTACCTCCCTCTTTAACTCTCTATTCGGTACCTTCAATCGCACAGTCCTCTGATTCTTCGCAACTGCATTCAACAAACCATCATCCCAAATTGCTATAAGAAATCTACCTTATTCTGTGCAACACAAATTGTCTTTTTTAGGTTTTTCGACTGGCTCTTGTATCTCAGGTTTCACAAACAATGTTCCTAAAATGTTCACAAAGCTTGACCTGGTCAATAACTGTCAAACATTTTTTTGATTGCGTGGAACACTCTTTTGTAAATAAATAATTTATGACAGACCAGCTGCTGTAAATTATTGTTTCTTCATTATCTAATATTTGATATCCATCGGTTCATTTTTTGATACTGTCAGAATCCTTCACTGTTTGAAATTCACTTTTACCAAATAGACTATCCACTTTCTCTACTGCAAGTCCATATACTAGAGAAAATTTAGCATCTTGCACAATGATTGAGTAATTTCCATGAAAATACTATGGATACTGGAACACATGAATTAAATAACGCGTGCTTCACATACTCGTCCTTCAAGCTTGCTGACAACAGACGACTAATGCGAACGACAATTTTTAAAATGTTATGACTCATTTTATGTATTACGCACATACATTGTTATTAAATTGCGTTATCTGTATACAAGTTGTTTCAAAACTTATCGGTTTAGCTCTTTTACACTTCTTAAACTCCTTTAATTAAAATCTTATGAAATAATTTTTATCCTGTGTTTGTGATTTGGATTACATTATTCCTAAAGTGCGAACGAAAAGAATTGTTCGCAAAACTTCTACAGAAACACGACTTTACTTGATTAATCATACGACTTTACAAACAAGAAAATTCATAGAGATGAAGCACAGCTTTGAAGGGAATCTTTTACATCGGTTTAAAAAAAAAACATTCTGGTCGTATTGATATTATTAATTCCGTTAAAAGCTTGTACATTTCATTTTAATTAAACAATGGTAGTTTTTCGTTCTGGAAACATACATAAATCACGTTTAATCTCGTAAAAGGTTACGACAACTAATATACTATGTAAGACATGCATCTTAGACGGTAACTAAGCAAGCAAGCAAGCGAGTAGACAGAGCGCTATAATTTTAAAGTGCTGAGCTGGAATATATAAATCAGGGCAGCGTCTTTGGTAATGTTAATTTCTAGTCCTTATAGTGATACTGTGCGCACATAACTTAGACCGAGCTAAGTACTCGGTCGTAACCTTTGAAACGCACCGTTTATAATAATGCCGAGCTTGATAAAATAATTTATGTTGCCACTAAAAATGACGTTACGTGTATACGTGTCTCGTATAAAAAAGAATTACGGCGCAATTTATCACCAAATTGGATTAGGATGTTTGTCGATACACTCACTATAGTGACTAAACGAATATATTTCGGTTTAACTCAACCTCTTTAAACTAAACAGTCAACTTTAATAAGTTTTAGTAGTTGTGACATTTATGCTATTTAAAAAATCAAGTAAGAATAAAGCAATTAATTTTTTTAGAAAAAAACTATTTGTATGAGCAAAAAACGTTTTGTATGAGCGAGAGAGACGTGTTGCTCGCTTGTAACTTCCTACTCCTACTTACTTATTCCAATTAATTAAAAGTTTATGACGCGATTTAAAAATTGAAAACTTGTAATGAACTTTCGCACTTCTATCTGCTCGTCCATCATTAATTATTCAATCGGATTCTATGCTCCCTAATTATTATTTTGAAACTAAACTGCACCGACCTGAGCGATTCTCCTGAGAGAATTATTAATTAGTATATTAAAAGTAATTAAGGTAAAAGTAATTATGGTCTAATTACCTCAAGAAAGTTGACTCAAGGCAATCAGCTCATACAAATCTCAAATAATTGACGTTTTTTTTTACTGAATTCTTACAGAAAGCGCATTTAATAAAAAATAAAACAAGATGGAAATTCTTAACTGCAAGTTCGAGATTCCTGAAACCTGTGGTCAAATTTTTTAACTTATTTGCCGCACAAAGTTCAACTGAGTTGTGAATATCAAATGTGTTCGTAGTGAAGTTTAACTTATCCATCTATACGGGAGAATATTTTAATACTTCCGATCAGACCGCAATGTAAAGTTTGCGAGTTAATTCGCCGCTGTTGCTTTTAAATTTTTAATTTCGTTACCATACCTTTTTCTTGTACAAATATAAAGTATTTTTTGTAAAAATATCTTATCGATTTAAAGATTACTTTTTCTTAACCTGAAAAGTGTTGTAAATCCAATCTTCATTATTATTTTATTTGTGTTATCCTTAATTTATTATTATTATTAACTCTTTTGTCAGATTCTTCAAATTATTAAATCTAAAATTGTCTATAAATCATCGAAAGTATAAAACTCGACACGAAAAATTTAGTGTTGGTAGCTAATAAAATACTTTCATTTTGTGAGGATGTAATTTAAAACTCTCTTTGCAATTTGATGTACTACATCAAATGACTGCTCAGTTTGCTGTGATATTCCGATTTCCTTGGCTCATTGAAATATCATGTGTTGGCTTCTCAGGAACACTGCCTGTAACTGTCAATGCAGCAACAATGTTTCTGCGGCAATTAGAAGAGTCAACATTAATTTTGGGAAACGTTTGTTAAAACTCATTCATCACACTCGTTCGCTATAAAATATAAATATGGTAACATCAGATAGCAAATGACAACGAGATGTAGAGGCTAGCTTCCAAAAAAGGATTGGCATACACGATAAGGATCCGATGAGTTACTCAGTTAATTTGTCCTCACTCGAATCGAAATACAAAAACACATGTAAAGCAGTAATTGTTACCATATACAAGAACTCGTAAAGCTGACTATTAAAAAGAAGCCTAGAATTAACATATGAACATATGAACAAATCTTTCCTGAAGATCCTGAAGTTTGAAAGTACACAGTAACAAGTAATGATTTCTGAATGAAACCTTTTATTTTTACTTGCATTATATCACACTTCGTACAAAAATTATCGCATCACTTCATATATTTATGTGTTGATAGGATCAGATTTTCAATTGTGACAGTAAAATTTATTCATTTTGGACTGTTATAAAAGTATATTAAAACACAAGTTACAGAAGGTAGTCTTTCAAGCACGAATCCAAAATTCGGACAAGTGCTTGAAAAGCCTTCTGTAACGAGTATTTTATACTATTTTTTCTATTTTGCCCCTTTTTAAAGAAAAAAGCGATGTTTTAAAATTTAGAGAATTTTGCGGTGGTTGGTGATATTTATTTAACATCATTTAAGTAGCCAGTGAGAAATTCAATTTTAAATGCAAAGTAAAAAATACAAATGCTCAACATTATGGATTTTAGCAAACTAACCTGCCCTGCTGTTCCACTGGATCATAGTCTGATTGCGCCTCGCTGCCTCGCATAATAAAACCACTTTGAAGGTAACAATGCACTCCACAAAATTATTGTATCAAATCAGAACATACCAGGCATTAATATAATATATAATATTTAGTATAAATTCTAAAGACACATCCAATGTGTTAACGTTTATAATAATTGCACATTTCATGGTGGTGATGTTTAAATTAAATAAAAGTTCTTGATATCGTTTGACATTTGATGTTTATTTCTTACTTGGTACTACCAACTACCAACATTAAATAAGCTAATTCACCAATGCCATTAACGCACTCAAATTTTCTATTGAAGCACTCGTTTCGGTGCGTTAATAGCTCTATTACCAACGCAAAATAGAAAAAACCATTTTAAGATACTCTGGTGAATTTTGCTTCACTATCGCACTAATTACGGTTGGTCATTGGAAGATAACACATTGATCACTTGTAGTTTTTCATAAATCACCTCTATCTACAAATCCTATCTGTTGAATATCGCTGTGTTGATCCTATTCAAAGAGTTTCTTGACATCTAACAATAAGTCGTGAAGAAACTGTCCAAGTGATTGCCTTATTACAAGATGGTCGTGGACACAGATAAGTTGCTCATGTACTGGCGTAATGATGACAGTTTCGTACGCACATGAACTGTACAGCAATAGTGCTTCACAGTGATCGAAGTGTTAGAATTTGTATACAAACGATCAGAAATCGTCTCTGAGAAGATCATTTGGATGCCCGAGTACCAGCCTCAGGCTCCAAGCCTACAAGAGAACAGAGTTGCGCGATTACAGTTTGCTCAGAAACACGTCCTTTAGGCACCAGTCGTATTCACGATCGTGAATACGATGACTGGAGACATGTATTTTTTCGTGATGAGGTGGCTCTATAATGGTATGGTCCGAGATCTCTTTAGATGGCCGCACTAATGGCGGATTTCACAAACGTTACTTAAATTTAATCATCCGTTAAAAGTAAACGTTGCCATGGTTACATGTGTTGAAGGTATAGGAATGATTATTCTTAATCAACGATTAAAGTTAAGTGACGTTTGTGAAATCCAGCGTAAGTTGGTAACATTAATTAAACAATAAATGGTTTTCAAAGTAAGTCACGTCATCTACAAGCTTTATAGAGGCTCTAAGCCATTCCAAAACTTTGTTGGTGAACTTAGTGTGCCTTTTGTAAATGTCTTCGGAATATACTTCTACACCTTCTTTATAGTAGTAACTGTTATTTCCTGCTGCACCCTCGGTGCCACCTAAAGTAAAATAAAACTCGTAAACCTTTTTGACTTTTCAGTTGAAATTCACTATACTTTGGAGCCGACTTTCTCTTTCTTACAACTACATTATCTTTCTTTATGGTCAGTTTCATAAAACTTAGTTAACCACTCGATCAAGTTAATCATGTGATTAAGCAATATCATTGGAGGAAAGTTTAAATTTCCTCCAATGATATTGCTTAATCACACGATTAACTTGATCGAGGGGTTAACTACGTTTTATGAAACTGGGCCTTAATGTTTTCTAAGTAATTTTCATTAAGATTATCTAAGTTTGACACCTGCCTCCTGAAAAGTTGCTTTTCCTTTCTCTTGTACATTTTTTTTGCTGTCCTTCCGCTTCCTGTGATTCGAGTAAGTGTTTTTCCATTCTCTACCCGTTTAATAGAATATACACTACTTTGCGGAGCTCTCATTCTTTTGAAATGATTCACAGTGTACCTATATTTTCCCCGTGCTCTTTGTTTCTCATAAAACTCGGCAATGGGCTTTCTTTTAACGCCTTCATCTTGTCATATACGGAAGTGAATGGCACCACAACCTTGTTTTAAGTTTTGTTCACTGAACATAAATGACACAATTGTTTAGTGGTGGGAAGGGCTAAAATTTCATTCCATATAAAAAGGTAATTTTTGCTACTTAAAACTCAAACCAGGAACGTACAAACAAAGAAATTGCCACTTGGATCTCTTATGGTTTGATAAAAATTTTGGAAAAAGAGTGAGGAGACGAGGTAGAAATAGTTTGTTTATTTCTGTGTAAAAAATTTTGTAAAATTAGAATTAAGATAGATTTGGGCGTAAAAATAAAATCTTTCTCTCACTCTCGTCCTAATATCTAAAGGAGAAAAGGATCACGAGGCCTTGTGAATTAATGAATTCGAAAATAAAGGATACTTCATCCCCTTTCTTTTATCTTTTAACTCTCGTCCTTTACAAGACAAGAGGTTACTAAAATGACCCTGAAAAATTAAATAAAAATGAAGTTTGAGTTTTTCAGATTCATTGTTTTCATTTTTTGAAATGAAATTGAAACCGTTCTGTTGTTTTGATATTTAGTTATATCAAGTAGAAAAATAGACTATGCGTTTGTATGCACGATTTTATAGAAATAGAGGTGATGCGACGATGATGCGTTTATACTCTATCGCCATCAGACCAAACAAAATTCTGACAACTTCTACTTTTCGTCCTTTACAAAGCATCTTCCACCTAAGAAATTCGTCACTTTTGTGTAAAGGAGTAACAGTAGTACCAGTAATGAAAGGCGGACGCTTGGTTCTTTCATTATCATGGACATCTTATAGTCGTCCCAGTTTGGTAGCAGTTTTATGGCCTTGCCAAAAAAAAGCGACAGAGGCGACCGCAGTGCCGGTCTCTTTGAAGCTGATTTTTATAGCAAGATCATAAAACCGATACAAAACTTGGACGACTATACCACCACAGTTGTAGTATTGATTCAATCGTAACTTCCTTCGCCCACTTTTTGCATCGACAAATTGTTTGATGGATCTCATTCACAATTGGAGAGGATATCTATTTTGTTATTAATTTTAATCACATTCTGTAATTAATGCAGGTAACTTGACGAAACTCACACAGAAGTTGGCTAAACAGTCTGTTTTTCAATTGGTCTGGTTTATTCTTCCGCGCATGCGTATTTTAAACGGTACCTTTCTTATGAAGAACATACGTCAAATATGGAGAGGCGTATACCGACGAATACTGATAAGCTTTTTGGACATTGCCGTTTATTTTTAAGACTATGACCTTAATCATTCGCAAATCAATAGATGCAATACTGCAGTGCAGAAGAAAGACTATGTGAATGTTATGGTGTAAGTTTCGAGATAATTTTGCATAAGGTAAGGACACGTCCTGTGCTGCATTAAATTAAAGGCAGATTGCACACCTAAGCGATAAGAAGCGCCGGTGCAGACCGGCGCAACTATCGGCGAAGCGATACAGCCTGGAAAACCGATAGTGATAACATTAGTGTTGCAATAAAAGTTGCGGTTGATCACAGTTTAAAGAGAGTCTCCAGCATTAGGATAATGAAAAGCGAGAAGCGCCGGAGGCGAACCGATAATTAGCCAACAAACCGCCGGGCCGCCCGATGAAATTACTTACTCTACTTAACCGCATAATCTCCTCGCTTAGGCCGTCGAGCGCTCAATAGCAGGAATAATAGTTAAGCAAAGGATACTGTCCTGATAACTTTGCCGGGATTTACAGACGAGCTTATTCGCAAACGACTGAGATTCGGGACCGTTATAATGGATCGCTCTCTTCTTCCCGTCCTTTATTTACTCCACGGTTTTCTTATCGCGTCAGATTTATTCATGTGCATTTAACGCCTGCTTTGTAATTGCTCGAGAACGGGCATAATTTCTTTAAAATTAATCTCCGGACCAATGTTCCCGGATTATCCCACTATATTAAATTACAAAAGTCGATTCATCGATGCGTTTAAAAGGAATTATTTTAATTACATTACATATCTATATAGGTTAATCAGATGTTTTCTCAAATTATAAAACACAATGTAAAAATGTTAGTATTTATTATTAAATCTCACACGTTCAACCAATTACACATTTTTTGCCGCATGCACTTTAATCAGTTTTCGAATGCATTTCGCTTTGAGAAAAGAGTACATATAGCAGAAGACGTATTTTCCTTAAGATGGAAGTAGTTTACGTCGAAGTTGCTAGAATTTCTTTGTACGCGTCTAATCACTATTAGAGTACAAAGAGGAATTCGTTCGAATCGACGCATAATAAGACCGTAGTAACGCTATTAGACCGTAATGCAGTTGTTTTGTATCAGCACCTGTTGTACAGAAACTTAACTGGATTACATTAAACTTCATTTAGTCGTTCCTCCCTTTTAGATTACGGCGAAATAATCCGCGGTAGCTGGGAATTGCGGCGTATTTCATCTCAAGTTATTTTCCAGTATTGTTTTGCTAATTTCCTCCAGAGACAGAAATTCAACTTCGCAACTCATTTGTTAGGCGTACGTCCGGATACGTCGTAACCTTAAGGATCTGCGCTTTAATTACATTTACATTTGTCACAACAAACCAATTACTTCTTGTAGGATAGTTTATATGCATTGCCGTCTAACTAAAGATCGATTCAAATTTCTTCGTTTTATATGAAAAGTATCTAGCTTTAAACTATATACAACTTTTGCACGTCGTTCTGTCTATATACCGTACGTTTCATTTCAACATGAAAACATACGCGCATATGTTACTCGGTCTTGTTTTAAATCCTTTGATTTTTATATGAACCTTACGTACACAGTTGGTCTGGCCAGGACTATCTATGCGTTTTTCGTGAGTAAATGAAGGATAGAATAGTAGAAACCGCATGAGTAAACGAAATAGCTACATCAATCGACGTTGCCGATTGATAACACGGGCCACACTCCGGCCGCCGCATTCCTACCTTCGCACGCAACATTGTAATATCTCTATTTCACTTCCACACAAGTTTCATTGAGCCTCTCCTTCATTTACTCACAATAATCGCATACGTAGTCATGGCCAGACCAACTACGTATGTCTGGAATATGCTGCGAAGTGGACATTTAACAAGAGCTTTCGCAAGATCATTCTCTTACTGTGCAGGCGATAAGAACTTTAAAAACTGTAGAGTGAAATCAATTAGAGAAGAACCGATGTGTCATCCAAATTTGTTAGTTTTCACGTCAGCAACTGCTGATGGGACAAACTTTATAGTAAATAATGAAACTACATAATGATTACAATTCGCGTGCAGCAAGAAACACCAAAATACCTCTTTCTTATCGTAAAGACTTGTACGAACGTATTACGTGTGAGGGTCTTCTCTATTTAATTTACCTCTACCACATAATAAAACAACAAATTGGAAATAGTTTAGAGAATTACTCAAGCCGAAATTAATCCAAGCTATACCTTTAAAAAATTAAGGTATGTGTTATCGATGCATTTACTTCCACAATTCAGGAGGTGGCGTGGAAAGTAACTCCAGAAGCGACCAATTCAGTTATAGAACACCATTATCCAGACAGAGATACTTGAAAAAAGAAACCTGAAGAAAGAAAAAAATGGCAAAACTCCTCGTGTACCTAGCGATAAGGCTAAGCATAATAAGGAACTACAGTCGTTACTGGTAACTTATAAAAATATGGAAATCCAAAAACACCAGAGCAATTATATTATTTGGAAAATAAACAAATAAAAATCAAACGTCCACAGTGGGCAAGAAACCACAATGAAAGGAAAACGCTTTCGACCAGCATTTGGCAAACTATTTTCTCATAAGCAAAAAGAGAATAACTTCCATAATCCTAAATATAACGGCATTGTAAGAGCAAATTCCTGGCTACGCTTACTAACAAGTGAATCTCAACTTGGGTCTTCAGAGTTTGACTAGAAGAGAATTAAGAGTGAGAAAGAAAAAGGAAAATAGTTTCTTTCTCGTGAATCTGTAAGATTTTGTAAAGTGACGAATTGAATTGAATCTCTTTTTTGATTATCGTTGCAACATTCAAGTAAACGTTGTACCAGACGAACCCTTGTAGATTGACTACCCTTGAACCAGTTGAATAGTCAATCCGTTTTAATTCCCGTTCGTTACGTAGAGAAAACGCTAGATTTTCAATGGACCTATCTAATGGAAATCAGAAGAGGAACAGGAAACGAGAAGAGGAACGTTACAAGGAAGTCTACACTCAATTCTAGTAGTAATATGAGAAGAAAGGAGGAAGAAAAACTATGTATGTGATGTGTGTTTCTCCAAAGCCGTTAACCTATTTTGTTCCGGAAATATTCAAGGTATGAATGGATAAATACTTTTTTACATTGATTAAATATATTACATTTTAAGCAATGCGTTCGTCCTTGAGAAATGTTTATAATTAGATACTGAGTTTGCATGCTTGCAACTTGCTTCGGAAGCTCATTTTTTTTCAATTGTCTGCATATCTATTGTCTTTTCTGGACAATAGATATATGTTATGTTGTTAGTACTTAGTACAAACAAGAAGCTCATAAACACTGTGAAAAAAATCGTGTCCACACAATTTCTACACCTAACTGTAGCTAATGGGATGACTCGTTACTGTTAGACGAATAAGTTACCACTCGTATCAGTTGCGACTCATCTAATGTAAGACATATTTATTTTAATAAGGATATATTTCATAGACATCTGTAAAGTTGCGCCCATGTTACAAATGGAACTTAAGCAACATGATGCCAATCTACAAGATAAGACTTCAACGAACATCTACTAACATGGCCTCTTTAACGCGTTTTCAACTCATCTGTGTCGCTCTCGGAAGCAACTACGGAAACGATCTCGACCAACAACTTGTCTCGGTACAATGGGAAGACTTCAGTTTCGATGCCAACGACGATTGTTGATGTTGGTGTAGTGCACTTCAGGTCATCGAACCCCATCAATGGCATCACAGGATTCTCATCGTGTTGTCTTTATTATAACTTACATATCGACTTGATGTAGGATTACTATGAATTAGCGGTATTAGTCATCAAAGGCCTTTGAAAGTGCATCTCATCTTTTAGAAGAAGCATGCAAAAACGTCTTAGCTAAAATAGTTCTGCCTGTGTAGTATACGTACACGACTGGGAGATGATTTTTTTTTTAATAAGAATTTGGATTAATGGATTTTGGAAGGTAAAAGGTATGTAGAAATCTCTACCACTTATCAAAAATGCATCTCATCTTCTAAAAGGCGCATGTAAAAGCGCGGAAACTTCTCATCACATAAACAAATGTGGGCCAAGACAGGATCTGCTGCGGGACTACAGAAAACTGATTGGCCAATTCTACTTTTTTTATTCTCTACTTCACAAAAGTTCTGTTCTTTTTCATAACAAGTATTTAAAGAAAACCACGATTTTGCGTTATTACTTGTTTGAACCGTTAAAATTTTCCTTTTATGAATGGAGAAGTATCAGTAGGTAACAGAAGTCTGAAATTATTCAAACGCATTAACCTTTTTCAGGCTTATAAAGATATGTATTTCTTTAAACAAAATTTGAAGTTGCTTCTTATCCCACATACTTAAATACAACGGCTGGGTGAAATTTTGAATGGGGTAACTCCTAATATCGGATAGAGTTTGGATTTTCTCCTCTGAAGATAACGTTATATAGCTATCCAAATTCGTATTTGTTTAAAATAAATTTGTAACGAAAGGAGATGTGAAATTCGTTAAAGTCATAAAAGCCTCAGACCCCAATATTTCTTTTTTTTTAATTTTAATCACACAATTGAAACTGCTGAGATAAAGTCGTCTTAGCACTGTCATAATAGATATTCGCAGAAGACATTGTATCGTAATATACAGCATGGTTCTTAAATAATACCACAAAATAAAATGAGCAAAAGAATAGAAAATGTAAAAAAAAATTCTTGTCTCTTAGTTTAGGAGGTACATTTGATCAAAATATGTATCCAAAACCATGGTACTCCACTAGCTGTTGTATATCGCGTTGGCCTAGTCACCACTGGGGATGCATTTTCCGTGAGTAAATGGAGGATAGAATAATAAAAAGCGCATGAGTAAACGAAATAGCTACATCAATCGACGTTGCCGATTGATAACACGGACTACACTCCGGCCGCTAGCGCCGGTCGAATTCCTACCTTCTTACGCAACATTGTAATATCTCTATTTCACTTCCACACAAGTTTCAATGAGCCTCTCCTTTATTTACTCACAATAAATCGTATCCCTAGTCTTGATTAGACCATCTGTGTATAACGAAAACTAATGCATATCACAGATATGCTTAGTAAAGTCTCAGTGCGACTTTGACATCAAAACGGAAGTTTAGGATCCAGCTGTGTTCCTGTGATAGAGACAAGCATGCCATAGAGATCCCCGAAGGTGCGTACAAGGTTGAAGACATCGAAAATTACATAAAATCACAATTGATAGAAATTACCTAAATGAATTATTAGGTTTGTTCGCGGTAAGGATTCAGAACTGATTCGGAACTATTCGCATGCGCAGTTGAAATAATGACGTTCGCGGATCACAAAATTCCGAACTTCTAGTTACAGTTCTGTGTTCGCGGGTCAGCCAGATTTGGTTCGAGATCGATTCTTAATTAGTTCTACTGGTTCTAGGGATTCAACAAGAACCGTAAGTTCGAGACATGCGCAATTTTATGTATAGCGACAGTGGGCATGTTGTGGCTATATTCGCAGCTTGCGGAGCTATATTCACGATTGTTTTTGTTTTTATTCTGGGTTTCTCTTGCAGTTTTTTTGTGATAGTTTAATTTAGGTTTAATTTGATATTGATTAGAATTGTAATTGTTAAGTAAATTAAAAAATGTTTTTACTTTTCACTTAATAAAACATATATTTTTAGAGTACGGCCATAATGTCAGATCATTTATCGTCATTTATAGAGTTAACAATTCAGAGTTCTCATTCTTGTTTCCGAAATCGTTCGCGGTAAATAAACATCCCGAACCGGTTCATAATCGAGCATGCGCACTACGACAATCCTGAATTAGTTCCGTACTCGTTCTCGTTCATTTTGTGTTCCGCGAACAAAGCTATTAGCTTTGTTCGCGGAACACATTTCGAACCAATTCAGAACGAGTACGGAATTAATTCAGGATTGTCGTAGTGCGCATGCTCGATTATGAACCGGTTCGGGATGTTTATTTACCGCGAACGATTTTGGAAACAAGAATGTAATTATTCAAGCAATTACTGCAAAAAAATGGCACTGACAGGTCCATGGCGTAATTCCATATTAAAATGAACCGCATCTGAATTTCGAAAGAAATGGATTATTGTGTACCGCAAATAAAAACACAACAAGCCTTTGAAAATGATTCGTGCAATTGACGTAAGAAAGTTTAACCTGGAAGCTACATTCGAGTATATGTTAGGTTTCTCTGATAAATGTAACTCTGAAGTACTTAATTAAATACAGAGCGATCACAGAATTTTTGTTATCTGCTTCCACAATCTCGACAATTAGTCAGCATATTCGAAGGAATCTGTTTGAGCGCCTGTAAATACATTATCCTTAGCCCAGAAGACAGGAAGTCGTAAATTTCCACCTTCCGACACGCACGGTATCGTCAAACAATTACAACTATCAAAAGTGTTATTCATGAAGACCGCACGTTCCCGATTTATAGTGATCGGCCGCCGATCTCAGACGGGAATTTCCGCCGTCGATAATCCGGGAATTAATGGCCGGACCACAGCAGTCTATTACATTACCGACCAGGGCCAATAAGTTCGGCTGACTTTCATTTTCGAAAAGTTCGTACGTCTGTACAAATGAAAGGTTATTTTATACTGCTGTGCGGACGGAGAAATTTTATCAAGATCGGCGCGCGATCGCCTGGAAAACTCCGGCAGTCGCGTAATTATGGGCCGGCCACGCAGCTCCAGATTAAATGGATAACGAAATTCAACCTAATTCAGTATACAAAATTGTTGAAATTTATAACCTCAAGGAACATAAGAGAAACAAGATTTTTTTTACTTGATAAGTCGGTCATTCATTCAAGCTGTGTTAATTATGTAGATTTTACTGGTTAATCAAGTTACTATACTTCATCCGTCGTTGTAATAATAAAAACGATGAAGTTGGAGTTATGAATGGAATTAGCTGTTGAATACAAACTGTAGCAGCACAAAAATATCTAGCAGCAAATCCACAATTTAAAAGATATCCGCCACTCACAATAACAAGGGATCCAATTTAAAATTACCTACCTCCTCAAGATCATGGATCCTGCAAAATATTAGGTTCTGAAATTTTCTGAATATAGCTAAGACATGATTTTTAATTCCATGACCTGAGGATGACTTTAATTTAGATCACTTGAAATAAAGAATTATAAATGCTCTTAGCGCTTTGATAAAAGCCTTCATTTTTCAGCTAATTATGAATAAAAATTGTTGTCGTTTGTCTGGGGAGTCCTAGCTTAGCAGTGTAGGCACTACTCACCTTAGACTCTAAAAACATATGACGACTTTCAGTCACACTGATGATACAACATTGCGACGTATTCATAGAAAGTAAATTATTGATGAAACGTCAAAATACCTAGTAAATTAAGACTGTTTGAAATAAGGGTAAGAAACACGTAAGTAAATGTTCGTAAGTAAATGGCTTCTGGTTGTACCACGTCACAACTTCTTCTTCTGCCGACGTTTCGTCCTTTCGATTGACCAATAAGATATTTCCAAGTGTTATAAATGAAGATCAAGTGGGTATCTCAGTTGAATATATTAGAATATTTTAGAATGTCCAATAGCTAAGGACATGTGATGGACGTGTTAGGAGTTTTGTATCGGTGAATAGAATTTGTTGCCCGGTTTCTAGTTTACGTTCGTCTAGTACGGAACTGTTCTTACGTTCATATTAAAAAACACGAATGTTAACCACGCGTCCACATGAAGAAGGGATATGATAAGCACCATCACTCTGTAGAAGAATATGATCTTTTGGGGAGGGTAAGTAATCAGTAAGTTTGTTCATCGATGAGATAATCGACTTCATATTCTCTTTTCTGAGAATTTTACCAATTCGTTGGTGGTATATGGAATGTTGAGTTCTGGTGGAGTGGAGTTGGGTTTAGATTTCGAGAAGTAGTTATTTGAGTTCAAGGTGAAAGGACGATAGATTTTGGTACTTTGGCTTCAAAGAATATATTAGCCACAATAGGAGGGAGAGATGAACCCTTAGCTGCACCTGACACATTTTCGTAATACTGGTTTCTGGAAGACGTTAAGCAACATTCCACTAAGAGCTATTGAGTTTTGAATAACAGATAAGGTATTCGTGACGTTTATGAATTTAGAAAAAGCGTTTGATAGCGTTGAAAGGAACGCAGTATGGAATAGCCTAAAATAGAGGATAATAAATGGCAAACTGACCCAATGTATAAAGAGCTTCTACGAAAATACAAGATCCTATGTAAGAACTGAAAATTTACAATTCGAAGAATTCACAACCGCCGAAGGCCTAAGACAAGGAGGAGTTCTCAGTCCCACTCTATTTAACATAGTAATGGATGACGTTCTAAAAGAAGTAAAAGGAAAAGTAAAAAAACTAAAGGTGGGTTACAGGAATATGGAACTAATCGAAATATCTAAGAGCGTGTTGCCGACGATTTAATGATCTACGCAAAGAATGAACAAGATCTACAGCGCAACTTACAGATATGGATGAACGCGCTACTTACTAAAAACCTAAAGATAAATGTCGAAAAGACCAAGGTGATATTATTAGGTAAAGAAGATCGAGATACATCAATAAAGATAAATGATATACAGATTGAAAGTGTACAATCATTTAAATACTTGGGTGTGAAAATATAAAGTAACGGCAAAATTGGCGGGGAATAAATTATAAATTAGAGAACGCAGCCAAGGTCTACCACTTCCTGAAAAATACATTCATCAGGAGAAAAGAGGGAGGTTTGATTCCCCCAAATGTAATAAAGGTATATTAGTACATTATTTGCACTATCAAAGCAAGCCAGGAAAACAAAAATTTGTTTTTAAAACAATTTTCAAACCGATATTGTTATATGGAAGCGAAAGCTGGGTTTTATCTAAACGATTAGAAAGCAAAATTCAGGTCTTGGAAATGAGGTTCTTACGAGATATAAAAGGAGTTACACGAAAGGATAGAATTAGAAACGATATAATAAGTGAAGAACTAGCAGTGGAGCCGATCCTAAAGAGCATCAAACTAAACCAATTGAGATGGTTCGGACACGTAGTAAGAATGAGAAGAAATAACAACAAAAAGAATATGGGAAACAAGATTGCAACAAAAAAGAAGAAGAGGTAGACCAAGAAAAACCTAGTATACGGAAATAGTAAACAACTTAAAAGAGAGAGGACTAACATGGAGTGAAGGGAAAGAATTAGCAAAGAACAAGAAAGAATGGCCAAAGAAAATTCATACTGAATAACGGAAGTAATGAAAATTAAATATAAAAATTAAAATTAGAACAGTAAATAATAATAAGTTTACCTTACCCCGCAGTGGTATCATAAGATTTTTGATTAAATATATAATTCTTGGATAATGTGCTACTTACCTCGCTGCAAAATATTAAGAGTGCAAATTAACGTACGTCCCAATTGCCGGCTAAACTTAATGGGATAGGTCGAGGTCATGCGTAACCCCAAAACAGAAGGCAGAATTAAAATTACAATAAATAAGTCACCATTTGTCTTTATTTGTGCAAACATATAAACCAATACAACACTAGGTCACCAAAGACTTAATTTAAATGTAAACAAACGTTTTGTCATGTAAACAAGAAAAAAAAGAAATATTAAAGCACGAAGAACAGATCCGTTTTCGTTTACACAAAACAAATAAGAAAATAACAAAACTAAATAATTATATCACCGCGGAACACGGTATACTTTACTTCATGTCGCCAATAAAATTGAATAAAATAAATTGCAAAAGTCCAACCTTATTGCTTCTAAAGTTGCGTTCCCACCAGCTAAGCCAGTGTAGGTGTCACAACCACAAGGGGGAGCTGTTGAAGCGGCGTACGACGGTTCCGCGCAAACTCGCCTATTTTACTGACGTCAATATGGAACAGGGTGGTTGAATCAAATCGTCACGACCGCCCTTCGTTAAGTAGCTTCGTCAGTACCGCAAACAGCCCAAAAGGGTAGTCCTAAACGCAACCGCAAATAACGCCTCCTGTGAAAACCTACGAGAAAGAGAATCCGGAAAGAAGCTATCGATAGAAAGAAAAGCCTAAATTAAAGAATGAAAAACAACGCTACAGCCTGAAATACGCACTTAATTGCTTATATAGTAAGTAGCTGACTTATTTATTGAGGTCAGGCTTCGGCAAGTATAAACAAATATTTTGGGACCGCCTAGAAAGTCATTCACAGATCACGGAAAATATCTTCCGTTCATTATTCCATCAAACGTTCCAGTCTGAAGAGCACACAAAATGGCCAGCAGGCCGAGAAAACGACGTGCATCTTAGGCGATCAGCAGAGATACTGGCGGGTACTTACAGGTTCTGATGTTGACGGGTAAACTCAGCAAGGGGGGTTAGGAAGAGATGACAGTCAAATTACGCCGGGGAGTAAGTGAAATAAAACATCACTGTAACGCGTAGCTTATTGCTTTTGTTTGGTGGTGCAATATTCTGCAATCTTGTGAAATAAAAGAAAAACCAGTTACGTATTTTAGTTCCCACACATTTTTTTTTTTTCGGTTAGCAGGGGGGGATGTTTTTAGTAAAGTTGGATGACCCGAAGTACCAGAAATGATTATAACAAATGATTTTCTTTGGACGGATTGTCTTAAAAATGCATTTTTTCTTTTAGTAAAAGAATGAAACATTGAAATGTCATTATCGCTCTTGAGCTATTGGAAACATGCATACCCCGTGAAAACAAATTAACGAAATAAGTTGCAATTTTTTAAGGAGCCTAGAAAAACTGGTTCTCCTCTTATCCATGTGAACAATTCAAACGTAGGCTACAGACTAAATTTTGTAAAATTAAGATCTGACATCGCCTATGAATTTTATCTGCTTGGAATAGACATCGAGTTCGGGCAGCGACACATGCAGGGACGAGTTAGGTGTCATAATGCAAACAAGGGTGTATGTGGACCCAGATTATGCAGTCAAATGAGATCGTGGAATATGCATGAAAATCTCCGCAGGGACGACGGCGAGCTCGGCGTTACCTGTAGTTTGCAGTGACAGTTCCGCCTCATCTACGACACCCCGGCTTTGCCCTAATCTTATTAGATTAATATTGAATTTGTAATGCGCCATCAAACTAATGTGTGTCGGTAACTATGACAATAAACAAGATTCTACACAATCCGGACCAGACTGTTTACCTGTGCGCGACGCGACTCAGGTGAGAAGGGCTGCACTGGGAATACTTCAGAGATTCATTCTGCGGCTTGCTACCCAGATTTACTTAGCACGCTGCGTGAGGTACGTTATTAAAGTTTTATATTTTTAGCGGAAATATATTAAATTTGTAATACACCTCGTGAAATTGGACAATATATGCGCTTGGCGCGCATTTTATCACCTCCTCTGTTTCAGAACCTACAGACGTAACTATATGCAGTGCAATGTATAGATTTATTTTTTTATATTTTGCACCCTATCTAGAAGCTTTATTTTAGGAGCTAGAGGAAGTCTTTAAATACACAAGTTTTAGAGTTATCATGAAAAACAGAAGCGCATCACAAAGTAGAGATAAAATACAATTCTTGTTTCTTTTTCTTTTTTAATGTTACACCCTATATATTTGCTAAAATGAAAGATTCCTGGTTTCAAGAATGTACCTATAATAATTTAGATGAGCCGTTTCTGGCACCTTTGACTTTAATGGAATCAGTGTAGAAATATTGTCACCTGTTTGAATTTACTGAAAATTAGATAAATTAGTTATGTTGATGCCACCAGATCTTGTAACAATTTTTCGTATATTCAGTGGAGGTTCCAAAATGTGGAAAATGGCAATTTGTAGTGTTGAACAAATCACTGAACAAATTACAAAATCTAAATATGTAGTTCGGAACAAACTAATTTGACATCTATTGATGGAATGGGTGGAAAACGTAAAATTTAATGACAACTTTTGAAAGACGGAGAACGACGAACGGCACTGTTAATATTGGAAGAACTACTGCAGTTGCCAACTATAAAAAAATACTTGAATGGAATACAAATTGCAAAGCCAATAACAATTTCAATGATAATGTAGTCACTAAAGAACCAAAATAGAAAACTGATATTTAAAACATCCTCCTTCGAATCAATTATTAGCTAGATTTTTCATTTATATTCTTCAATATTCAGTGGTAATGTCTAGTACGTGCGTTAGGTTAATTTACTACAATTAACCCCAATATTAAGCTCCAGTAGATCTTATTAATTCGATTTTAATTACGAGGTTTTTATTCGCTTTTAATGTAAACATCGATTTTATAATTCGTGCCGAAGTTTATGTGCAGAGAACTGCACGATAAATAAATAATGCCTTTCAATTAAACCAATTCCCAGTAAATTTTTGACCATTATTGAATTATTAAAGAAAACACGAATCCAATAACGAAAGCAAGTTACACCGTCATATTCGATCAACCATGTTTGAAGCTTGATTTTCTTTAGATTTTTTTATCAAGCGTGTCTATTTTTAAAAATGTTTTATCTTCGTTGTACGAATATGATAAATAATATTGTTATTTAATTAATTAATTAATTGTTATTTTAGGAGTTACAATATGAAGCTACAGGCATTTAATAAATCTGAAACAACTTCAAACTCTTGTTTGTAAATATAGGGCTTACGGTATGCATATAACATTAACATTTTTTAGCTTAAATTAAATTGTACGATTAATCTACTTGCCAACGTACATTCATTCCCTGTAAATTGCCCTATGCAAATATAAACGGCAATGTAAAGTAGCTGTCTATATAAAATATACATCACAGTTCGCTTCAATAAATAAATAATGCAAATTCTAAATATAGCCGGCACTTTTTGGCAAATTAAACACAATTTCGAACTCTGCTATTTACTATGTATTGTATAAATATGTTCTCAGTGACTGTTTAATAAGTCGACGGAATACTTCGGGGGCCTTATACGTGGCATATCTGAAAGCCGCCGCAATAATATTTCGTATTATATTTTGTATTGCGCACTGTACTTTTACTCGAAAAGCTTTATCGTGTAGTTTGTTGTACATTCGTCAGTTCATGCAAGTTCACCTTTCATACGAAAGCAACACGCATGATTTACTAAACCTAGTAGGGTAGTGTTTATCTTTCAAACATTACATCTTCAATTAGACATACGATATTTTAATATTTAATGTATTGAATAGATGAAATTTTCTATTTCTTTTATTTTTGTGCTGAGTTTCAATTTGAATAGAATAAATTCTGCTTTATGACATATCGAATTCAAACAGAATATTACAAAGGAATTTCAAGCACCAAATATATTCGTTAATTAAAACGATGGCTTTAAACAAAAATGAACTGGAAATGTTATCCTGCACGTCGAGATTTTCTCATCGCATTACATCCACCGTGCATCAACCGAATCAGTTCCCGAGGAGCTCTAAATTTAATAAAGAAATGCTGAATGCGCCCTGTAATTTTTAAATTGCAAGAGAACGTCACGCATCAAGCGATATTGCAAGGAGCAAAATTTATTGTAACGAGGAAGTTAATATTGATCGGAATTAATATTTCTCGTCGCGTTCAGACGCAGGCAAACAACGGATAATCACGAAATCGCTTTCTCTTCGAAATTATATCGTAAGAAATAATCCGTCGAGTCATGTTACTAAAAGCTTTCGCTCCGGGCTGATGTTACAGGTGTGACACTCGTCGTCGCTGACGTCAAGTGCGTCTTCCCTTATTTTAATTACTATTATTATTATTATTCCCAACTCCTTCTGCAGATCCCCGAGAATTTTCTCGCTGTCCTTGTCAAAATTTGGATGTAAAATAACATTTAGCATTACATAATTAAAAAGGTACGATTGTAGCATGAAGAAGAATCTCAGAACTGAATTATAAAAATGCACATGGAAAGTAGCGATTTAAGCGACATCTTTATAACGGAAGCTTCCTAGATACGATAAACCGAGCTGGAAAATTGTTATAGAGCCGAGCACTTCAGGCGGATGAATCTAAGACTTTCATTTAATCTCAACGTACGGAGATCATCTAGCTCAAAGCGGTGGAACTCCACGACCACCTTGTTTAGTACTAAACACGTTGGGGTAAGTTGTTGACGATGTAATTAACTCTAATCAGGGTTAATACAAGCAAATATATCATTAATATAGTTCTTCATAAATTTGTCTCAGTATCAAAATAAGTAAACGTTATTCAAAAGTTGTGCTTGAGAAGAAAATTAATTAATTTTCACTGTTACTTAGTGATAAAGTTTTTGTAGATAAATTAAATAGATTCCCGTTGTTGTAATACTTCTTGAAGAAAATCTTTTCCATCGGCTTCTCCCCAAAATTCCAAATAAGATTCCTGCGGCGACAACCACCTACACACCTCTTCCTCATCGATTCTCTTTGTTGCATTAATTCTCGAACCTGGGTCGGTCATGGAAATACCTCTTTTTTCTTCCACGGGGTTGATTTTTTAATACTTTTCTTGGTCACTTTTTCGTAATATATAGTTAATACGAAATAACTTTATATTAATTTCTAGAGAGATATCTGTCATTGGACAGAATCTCTTCATTTCATTTTTCAAACAGCAAATAAGCTTATTGTTATATTTTATAATAGATTGCATAGTAAACAATCATAAAAAAAATTAAAAAAAAAAAACTTTCTCGCATATAACTTCATCTCATGCAAATCGCAAGTTGATTTCAATTCTTTCATAAATCGCATTTTCCTTATTTAAGGACAAAGTTAGAGTATGCAAACTACGAAACAGAGTATATTTAATATTGAATGGAATTTGAAAATACTGTGTGACTCACTATTGTTTTACAATTTTGTGTAAGACATTAGCTAAATTTCTACATAAGGGTCAAATAGTTCAGTCTCTAATTTCTTTCTTTTCATGCATGCAGCTAGGATTATTCGATATTATAATTCTACCACAGATGTACGATATTATCAATTTTTTTCATGTTCTGTGATGTCTATTGTTTCAACCTTTTTTTTCTTCTTTGGTTGATTCAAGAATCACGCTGTACATGTAGCCTTGTCACTCATCAGCATCTTCGAAACCTGTACCGACTCCTTTGGCACGCGATATTTTTTATAGTTTTGGTATCGTATCATCTGGTTTTTGCACAACTGTTATTATCTTTACTTTTTCCTTTCTTCTTTGTCTGCCGTTTCTTAAGAGAAAGTGGCCTTTCATAATAACGCAATTTTCTTGTACCAAGAAATTACTCGTCTTACTTTTCTCTGATAAATTCCTTTTTCTTAATATTTTTCCCTGTAACCTGTGATCATAAACTCCCATTTAGAGACCTTGGTAGCATAAATGTGTCTTTTTTCTTAAAGCACATGACTAATCAAGTCAATGGTCAGATTGCACCATGTGATCAGTCAGCCAACTGGAAACATTGGTTACGATTTAAAATTCGACGGGTAGGTATTATCCGAAACATTAAGTGATTGATTGCGACTGCTTGAAAAACAGTAGGTAATTACTAAAGCACGGATTTAGGTGCATTTTTAGGTCATGAATCATCCATCACACATGAACTAAAAATGCATCTAAATCCGTGCTTTACTAATTATCTTTTGTCTCTATCTTTGTCTCTAATGCAGTCTTAATCTATATAACAACGGTAACACCTGCAACAAGTATAATGTCATCTTCCGAATTAGTTAAACTAGCAAACGTTAGATAAGTTGTCTTTTTTATTTCCATTGTTCAATGATATTTAAAGCTATTACGAAATTTCGACTTTCAATTTTAAAGTTTTGCCTTTATCACTTTAAAGACACTTAGTTGATAATGAATGATACAGACCAATGTCTTTAAAACTATAAAGCTATAGAACGCTGCAGATATTGCAGTACTGACTGTTTGAAGAAAGTTGTAAGTGTCTGCAACAAAATGAAGTCGATATTCATTTAAAACAGGATTAAATCAATACATCCATAAAATAAATTTATGAATATGTAAAGAAATAATCTTTACTAATCCATCTTCAACATTTGTAAATTCAAACTAATTTATTACTCAAAAGAACAAATTTTATCAAATATGGACTCCATAATTGTAAAGATTGATGGAAAATTAATTCTCCTTACGTTTGTTGCGAGTCTCATTATAAATGCAAGCATTGCAATACCCCGTCACATAATGCCAAGTTAGATTCTGTTCCTAAGAATAAAATGTGCTGCAATCGAGCTGCATCTCCATGCTTAACTACTGAGTCCCCCCCGAAGTTACAGTTATCTGAGACTCAGTGCTCGGAAAAGCGAAATAATGTAACAGTTCCTCGACAATCATTTGCCGCAAGTGAAAATAGAAATAGAACTATGGAAAAAGAACTCACTGTAAATTTTTTATAAATAATATTGACACTTCAGATGGTTCACCAGAAGGAGTTCAAACATACAAAATAGATTTTGTCTATAAATATGCAAGGTTTAAGAAATAAATTGAAGTTGAAGTCTTTCTAAGTGAATATAAACTGGATATAGTATGTGTTACCGAGCACTGGCTGAAAGAAACAGAAATTTCTTGTTATAATATTAACAATTATAACATAATTAGTAATTTTAGTCGTAAAAATTACATAGGAAATGAGGTATTGATATTACGGTAAAGATACTTGTCAAATCAATCAATATATTTTCGATAAAGAAACATAGAAAACAGTATGGAGTTTTGTTATGAGTCTGTATAGGTCCATAAATAAATTGAAGTAAATTATGGAGAACTTGTTATTAAGTAAAGTGTGTAGTAATACTGATTACATATACAGGGTGTCTCAGAAAAACTGTTTCTAACTTTCAGAAGTAGTAGAGGGCATGTAATTGAGCAACTTTTACTAATAAAGTTGTGGCCGGAAATGTTTCCGCGTCAAGTTAAAACAAAATAAAGAAAATGAGGACTACAAAAAATCTCAATGCAAGAAATAACTTTTCTATTTATTTCTAGTAGATACATAATTTTAATTCATTCTAATTTATTAAAAATCTTGAAATATTATAAGAAATGTTCAAGTTTAAGACCACCATTCTGGATGCATAAGTTATGACTTACGATGAATTCTTCGAAATATTTAACGACGATCACGAATGTAACAAAAGTAAGAATAATTTAAACCACTAATTCTTCTTCTGTGTTGACAAGTGTTACATAAATATTCGATTTAATATGAGCCCAAATGCAAAAATGAATTGGAGTCAATCTCGCGATCATGCAGGTCAAGGAAAATAATCATTTCTCCCAATCCAGCGATTGTACTTTTAAAGATTCATTGGCCTGCACGAACTCCAATTCATTCCTGTATTTGATGTGATATGAAACTGAACATGTATGCAACACCTGCGAACACAGAAGATGAATTAGTGGTTCAAATTTTTCTTGCTTTTGATTCCATTCGTCCTCAGATATTTCGAAAAATTCGTCGTTCAATCATACGTCGCGTCGTCATAACTTATGCATCCAAAATATCGGCCTTAATTTTGAACATTTCTTATAATTTTTCAAGTTTTCCTAATAAATTGAGATGGATTAAAATTGTATAGCTACTGAAAATAAATAGAAAAGTTATTTCTTACTTCGAGATTGTTTCTCTTCTTCATTTTCTTTATTTCGTTCTAACTTGACGCGGAAACACTTCCGGCCACAACTTTATTAGTAAAAGTTGCTTAATTACGTGCCCTTTACTACTTCTGAAAGTTAGGAATAGTTTTTCTGAGACAGCCTGTATATGTATATACTAATTTAAATAACCAATGTAATAAAACTATAGTACTTTTTAAAAATATATCTTGTTATAAATTTAAAAGAAATTTTTTCTCAACCCCAATTAACTGTGAGAGGGGTACCGCAGGGAACCATATTGTGATTTGCAGATGATACGTCGCGTTTGATTAAAGGCAGCACTATTAAAACGAAAACTACTTAGACACATGAATAATTGGTGCAGAAATAATGATCTCGTATTAAATGCTGTAAGAACTAATATCAATCATTATTACACCACTGAGAAGTGGCTTCCACAAGTACAAAGTGTCTGGAAGTCAACATTGATTATAGTTTAAAATGGAACTTATTAGCTAAGGTCTTTGGTGCACATTATACTGGGTGTCTCATAACGTACAGAGGAGATTAAAAGGGTGAATAGAACATCAAAAAATAAGGTAACCTTTTCATATAAATGTTTTCCCAAAAGTCAATAATAAAGAAATTATAAGCCCTGAAAGAGGGGTGGAAAATATTGTTCTTTTGGCAATATCTTTTGGATCCTTTAAGTTATGAAACTATTATTTTAAATTGAGGTGTAAGACACCTAACTGCACATTGTTAGATCTTCCCTCCTTTTTAAAAGGTAGTTTTAGGGGGTGACTTTTCAGTATTTTATTCCTAACTTTTTTATTTTTACATATTTCATCAAAAATTTACGAAGAGAAATATTCTTTAGATTATTTGGCACATGAAGGTTCTCTTGTTGCATTTCGATAAACGAAACCGTTTTCGAGTAATTGAGGTTTAAAAGTTAGCATACGTCCATTGCATTTTGTTATCATAAAATACTGAAACTAATACCCTCAAACTACCCATTAAAAGGGAGGAAATGCGTTAAATGTTCAGTTAGGCGCCTTATATCTGAGTTTCAAATATTAGTTTGATAACTTAAAGGATTCAAAAGATGTTGCCAAAAGAAAAATACGTTTCATACCTCTTTCGGGGAATTATAACTTCCTTATTATTGACTTTTGGAAAAAATCTATTTGAAAAGGTTACCTTATTTTTTTATGTTCTATTCACTCTTTCAATCTCCTCCTTACGTTATGAGACACCCAGTATCATTTATATGTAAAATCGAAAAGTCAATTAGTTTGAACGCTCTAGATCAGTTTTACTTTGCGTATATTAAATCAAGAGTTACATATGGCCTTACCTTTTAGGGAGCTCCTTCTCCATTCCAAAACGTACTTATTATGCAAAAGAAAAGAATTAGGTATATGCTTTTCTTAGCTACAGAGACTTCATGTCGTAATTATTTTCAGTTATTGAGAATATTGCCATTGCCAATACCAAGCCTATATACAGAGTGCTTCGGATATAAGGTAACAAACTTTTTGTGTATGCAGAAATAAACGAAATAAAACTTTTCTTCCAGTAATTCTTCTTTATATAACTTAGCTTTTTTTCAATTTGAAGAGCCACTGTTTGTGATCTATTGGAATTTCAAAACGTAGGAGCAGAAGTAGCTAAGCAATATTTTGTTTTCTAATCTTTAAAAAATCGTAGTGTTTTTGACGTTTAATATCAAAAACGTTAGCTCGCTTCAAAAATTAAAATTAAACGTGTCAAAAAATTTTCTTTAAATATAAAAGTCATGACTAGAGAGCGGATTTCTAGCCTTTATGCTTTTCGTGAGGGATAAAAGTAACGCAAAACTTTTCATGCAGTGTAAACTAATTCAAAATTTGATATCATTTAACGCACATTTTTTAATGCTTTTTTTGCTATTTTGTTAGTTTTATGCATATTTAATTTTATACGCATATGTACTGTCTTTTCAAATTTTAATTTTTATTATTGTTTAAATTTTTTGATCTGTTATCGAAAAGAATAAAAGTGAAGTTTCTCGAATTTTATATACAGTTCATTTTTCTAATATATGCTGATCGATCGATTAGTCAAAGAACTTTTATATAGCTCTCTTCTTCTAATTTTCGTGAAACAGAATTACGGCTTTTGTCATGTCATGTCATTTTATCTTATATTTTCTTAACTCATTGTCATTTCTATACGATCGACATACATATAATAAAAAATGAACTTTTTTTTATATAAGAAAAATTCAATTTTATCGACGAGTGGAACGTATTAATTCACTAGCGATGAAATCGCGAGTGAATTATTTTTCGGGAGTCGATAATTAAATTTTATAGTCATGTATAATTTTTTTTCCACAGCAGATGTTAAAGAAACAAATAAGAAAAACCAATTACAAATTATATTATTAGGGCCCAGTTTTACAATCGTGGAATAAGGACGGAATAAATGTTCGCCGAATGTCCTTTAACCTTCCTACATATCTATTATAAAAATTATTGTTATAAAGAAACGGAGTGTAACATGTTTATACAGGGTGGTTCCGAAAGAAGGTGCCAAAAAGCAATCAGTTATAGCAGATGATGAGTAAAACTCATATACAAAAAATTTTCCTAATAAAACTCTTCGTTTTTGAGTTAAAAATAATTGAAAATTTGTTGAAAATTTGCTGTATGCTAATGAGTTTAGATGTTACAGGTACCGTTGCTAAAAAGAATGCAAATATTGATGCCATACAACAAGTATTACCTTTTCAATCCCGATTAACATTCGCGTTCAGCAAATTTTCAACACATTTTCAATTATTTTTATCTCAAGAACGAAAAGACTTTTATCAGAAAAATTTTTGTATATGAGTTTTACTAATCATCTCCTATAACTGATTGCTTTTTGGCACCTTCTTTCGGGACCACCCTGTAGTTATGCTTTTATTTGTGAGTTATTTCTTTTTGTTTTTTGTTCTTATTAACAAATTACTCTATAAAACATAAATCATGTTATTCAAAATATGTAAATTAGCTTGATTTAAAAAAATATTGCTTTGTCAACATTAAGAGTTTAAGAATTTTTGCTATTTTGTTGCACGTGTGTTTTGTTTTATTTTTTAAGCTTTTTTTGTTAAAATAAAGCTTTTTTCCATAAAATATTAAGCTTTTTTAAGCGCTTATTTTTATTTTTATTGTGCTTACAAATCCGCTCTCTAGTCATGACTAACTTTAAATTTGAAATTCCAATAGATCACAAACAGTGGCTCTTACAATTGAAAAAAATTGTTACTGGAAAATGGTAAGCCATACGAAAAAAATTTACTGGAAGAAAACTTTTATTTCATCTATTTCTACATACACAAAGCAAACCCACACGATGCAATTAATACACCTTCTGAGGTATTTACAAGTGATTTTTCTCCGTTTCACACATTTCTCTTTCAACACGTTATTTATACGTTCAAGTCCGAAAGGAATGGACGTTGACGTTAATTTACGTTCAATGCATACATAATATGTTTATATTTCTATTATTGATTTACGTGACGACTTTTAGCTTTTCTCTTGAACATTCCAGAGAAATTCTGAAATTATTAAGAAACTCGAAATAATTAATGTCGTCACAAAACGAAATTGTTTTTTTTTTTTAAACGAGAAATATTGTTTTTCAGCCAAATTTTTATTTTTTTAAAGACAATTTGCGAACTTACCACTCAAAATTGCATAAGTGTTATGATATACAGCTTGTTTCAAATTGTTTTGGAAATGTATACACTGATCTGGCAAACCCCGTAGCCCCTGCCTACTAATTGTAAGTAAAACGTATCAGGCAAGGCTTAACGAACTAGCATAAACTTATGTCTTTCATCTTTTACTTTATAATAGAGCCATATCTGTCCCATACAATTAATTTTGAAACAACCGGTATGTTGCTGAGTAAAATATTGCCAAGAAATTATGCTGTTTTTAATATAGGTCTTCAATAACAAAATTATTTAAATCTCAGTAATAAGTAACTAATATCGTGTTCGACTCACTACTTTAGAGCATTCTCAGAGTATTCTCATCTAGTTACTAAATAAATTAAAATATAAATTAAGAAAACACATCATGAATGTGGTATACTCGTATATATTTTCATGATTGTTTTTATGTTTATAATTATTAATTAACCCATAATTTCAGCCTAATCAATGTGGGACAAACAAAATATTGTAGCGCAATCCATTTACTTCCCAGAGATTGAAGAACATGAGGTATTCAGTGTTATAACAAAGCAATTTGAAGCAATTTGAAGCAAAATAAAAAACTGTTGATAAAGCCTTTGACCGATCTCTAAAACCAGAAGTGCATTGGCCATAGTCAGGAAAGGGGTCACACTGACTTATTAAATTACCGCTCTAATTCAATGATAAAAGAATTTACTAATTGTAAGATTTTTAGGGAAAAATAGTCAATTTTCTGGATCTAATTGCTGAAGGTCAGCATGGTTTTCGTTTCGGTTTTCCATAATTACCGTCTTTGAATTCTGTGAAAATGCTTTGAATTGAGTCGACAGTATTCAACACTTTTCTGATTGGGAAGCTCTGAACCGTTTGCATGAATGTTTTAAATCGTACTTTAACAGTCACTTTCTTCAAAAAATTTTGCAAGGTTTTTGTCAGGCACAACGACTACGAAGATCAGAGTCTCGCAAGGATCGGTACTCGGTCTCCCACTATTCTCAATGTTCATTAAATTGTAAGAGTGATGATCCGGATCCAAGAAACTGAATACAACTTTTGTTGAATTTGGTAATTGGTGTGCAAATAACAGCTTTGAAAAAATGGTTCAATGACTTTTTACAAACGCTGATTACTTATTTGCACCTCACGTTATCAAGTGAAATAAAGAAGTTTGTTACCTTAGATCCCAAACACTCTGTATAGTGAGAATATTGTTATCAAAAAGAAAACATTTTAATAATTTCAAAACCAATAATCATATAACTTCTCATACCTAAAATGATCATACGTTCCGTTTTCAACCGTTTTTTAAACCATTGTCCTGTTGTCTCCGACACATCACTCGGGACGAGACTCATACGACGAGACTTATACAGATCTTAGCCGTAGTTGTCCCGTTATAAGGATTTTAACCGTAATAAATCGATATTGTCTGTTAATAAGACTGTCCAAAAAAATTGTCCGAATTTTATTATTTTTCGTTTTCTTATTTATTTATCAATATTAATGAATACATTTTTGTTGAATATCTTAGTTATTTAACAACCGATTTTGAAAAAGTTTTATTTATTGTATTCAGCATAAAAAATTCTATTAAATGGGGTATCACAAGGAGTACTATGCTATTTGAATTTTTAAAGTTGGGGTTGCTAGCGCTTAGGGGTTGAGGGGTGGGGGGTTGAAAATTACATCTTTAAATGATGATTTAAAAATAAAAATCATTTTTTTCAACCATTTTATAGAATTTACCGTTACTTTCGGGAAACACTGTATTATTTTCATATAACAATTTCTTCTGGAGTAACGAAGCTATCATTGTATAAGTTGAGAATTATACTGTATGCTGTAAGTTGAGAGTTATGCTGTTGTTCTCTGACAAATTATAAAGAAATTGTTATATGAATTTTCATCGGGCAAGAATCTAGTAGATTTATTTTTAGTAAATACGTTTTTACGATAAAGTTATAAATTGACTACAACACCCGGTATGAGTATTTTGATAAAGAATTAAGAAATAATTAATTGAAAATATAAAAGTGTGTATGTACAAATATTTATTTTTATTTGCGCATAGAACAAGTAACAATGAAGAGTCGTCGAACAATTTTTTTTATCGCATGTAATTACATCAGCAGGTCAGAGTTGGAATTGAGTTTGTTTGCACACCGAAAACATTAATCTAACGTCGAAATTAGTGTATGAGCGCACAAACACGAAATAAATTTCGCCCCGTTAATCTAATAATGTGTAATTAAAGCGGACGTCTATTTTTAACTTTTCCAATTTGCCGCTTATTTGCATACGGGGTTCGATCCGCGGCGATTCGATAGTTTTTAAATTCAATCGATGTGAAATTCAATTAAAAACTGAAACCGCCACTTTACATGTTCCATTAATCGCGTGCGCGCGGTAAACGCAAATAAATACGGCACGACCGCGCTCAATGTATAAAAATAAACATTATTATTGCAGGGTAAGTGTGTGTATCTCTGGGGCTCTTTCTATAGGCGCTATATTCAATTCAGAGCGTGTCTGAACGCAGATGAGCGCAATATGGCAGTAACTACCGGGGCTACGTGAATTACATTTATATCTTTACATCTGCAGGTGTAATTTCAAGTATCGATTTTACATTTATAAGTGCAGTAATTTTAACAAAAGGTGACGGAGCAGAATGTGCGAGACGAATTCTCTCTCTCGGCTTCAAGGTATTCAATCTTCGAACTGATTGAAAAGCGGTTATTACACATTCCAAGTCTCGTGATTTCAGACTAATATAAATTCCAAAAAGGATTTGTCTTTTTTCAGTTATGTATAATTTCAAGGTAACACACAGGGTGTTATACCCGCCTAAGGTTTGTTTACAAGCACGAAACAAAACGCTTATCATTTATCGAAATAACATAAGAAACTTACAATTAGTTGTTTATTTTCATAACCAATGCGCAGCTTTATTAATGAGTGAAAGCAAAAGTGCCTACATACATATTACAAATACATATACAAAATTTCCTCATATTTAAATAATCTTAAAAATAATTTGGTTTAAATAACATATAACTTGTGTTCTATTTTAGTTCTTGTGTGCATTTCTTATAGACTCTGATGTATTTTTGTGTTGGTGTTATTATTGTTATTTCGCAGCTTTATATTTAATTTGACTCGTGTTGGTCTCCACATTTTAATAATTCGCGTAAATCGGCGATGACTTGATGTAACTCGTTACACGGTAGTTATGCCAAAAACAGAACATTCCTAGTTAAATCCCAAGTTCGGAAACTCGTGTTCGAGATTTCAGTTATTCAGCGAGCGTAGAATCACCGTAGGCGAGCCCGAAACTCCTCGCAGGCCTCAATTAACAGCACCAACTAACCGATAACAATCCGAGCAGCTATAGACACGCCACAAAGAAAATATTACAGGACAGAGAAGATTAAGGCTATTAAAGGATTACAAAACTTCTAAGGATATAAGCTGCGCTGCGGTAAAAGATTAAAATGTCCGAAAACCCATTTCCTAATCTATCAGATCTTTACAGCGCGGTTATTATTAAGATACAAAATAAATTAGGACGATGGCTTTCCGCCGTAAAAAGGCCCTACGCCGAACGAACTGGTTTGACGATAACGTGATTAAGGCTATAAGCTCCGGCTTTATTAACTGGACCCCATATATTGCTCGTGAATTATCTATAACTGATTTCACCGACGGTCTAATAAATGCCACACCTGCTCTATTTACAGCACTTGATGATTATTTTACTGCGCTCAATTTTAGTACTGATAAAACTTTATCGTAGTGTTTTCCTTTAATTAAATATACTCTTTACTTTATATCACTACTTACAACAAACGACTCTTTTCTCATCATTTCAACAGAGACTGTCGTATTGCACGTACACCAACCTTTAGATTTGTAATAATTACGATTAACAAGTACCACTTGCCACTCAAGAAACACGTAGATATTGAACCATTTACATAATATGAAGTAATTTACAGCAAATCGTGGATTATAAAAGAATTCTTACACTTAGCAACCCTCTGTAAATAAATCATTAAACCCTGTTTGAATTTTATGTGATATGCTTTATCAAATCTGCGAAACGTCAAGTAAGTATACATTTTTCTTAGAATTAAAAGTTGCTTCATTTTTCATGCCGTCATCCTACGAGCAAGAACATTCGTGAACGATATGCTTTAAGTGTGAGGGACGGGTGGTTAAAAATGGTGAGAGAAAGGGGATGAATTATCCTTTACTTTCAATTTTATCAATTTTACAAGGCCTCATCGAGACACTATGCTCCTCCAAATGTCACCACGAGAGTGAGCGAGATGTTCTATTATTTACCACTCAAAATAATCATCAATTTTCACTTTTCCTTCTCACTCTTTTACCAAAATTTTAATCAAACCACAAAGGACTCAAGTAGCAATTTCTTTGTTTGTACGTACCTACTTGGTTTGAGCTTTTTAGCCAATGATCCCTTTATATACAATGAGATTTTAGCCCTTGCGCGCCACTGCATATAATTTTCGGGATTGTCGAAATTTTGCACGTTCTTTCTTTTATATGAATTTTAGTTGTAAATAAAGAGAAAATATATATAAATGTATATATTCAGGACAAGTAAAAAAATCGATTTAGACAATTTTTTAAAAATGATTACATAAAACAATTTAGTCATATTATTAAAAAATATTATTTAGATATTTGTAAAATTTAAGTGTAATTATAGATTACTCTAGAACGATATTGTTAGAAATCGATGCTTGTATCTGATGCAATGTTAACATGATTTATAGTTAAAAACAGTTGTAAGTAGATAATAGTAAATAAAAGGGTTTTTCTGACACAAAGTTTAATTTTCGGTCCATTTTTAAAGTTATAGAAGGCAATCTTTAATTTTATCCTAAATTAAGAACGAGTTCTACACCGGGTAGGTGATAGATTCGTAACATTTTGGCGACCGTGACAGGACAAAGCTAGTCTAACTCCTAGACTCCCTACTGATTACCTACTGAATACATACATGGAAAGATTAAGGAAAGCCCTAGAAGTTCATCGCAACTCATTTTGGAAGATCTATGAGGCCACAGGAAAGGCATTGAGACAAATAGATCCTGACGTGTGCGAAGTTCAAGGAAATATTCGATTTATGGACCAGAAACTGGAGATGCTCAACGAACTACACAAGGAGATGATAGACATCTTATTAGATGAAAATTGTTCCGAGACAGATTTACAAATCGAGGTAGAACAAGCCGATGACTTGGTGAGAAAATTTAATAGACTTAAAGTAGATGCAGAAAAGCTGTCCAGTAAAGAATCGCTTGTTGAAGTTTCTAGTAATCGCTCAAATAATTCGACTAATGCTAAAAGAATGCTTAAGCTCCCGAAGATTGAGTTTAAGAAATTTGGTGGTGATGTTATAGACTGGTTATCTTTTTGGAATACATTTAAAAGAATTAATGATGATGAACAAATAGAAAATGAGGATAAATTCCAATGTCTCATACAAGCAACGGTACCAAAGTCCAGAGCTCGACAACTTGTGGAAAACTACCCTGCTACTAATGACAGTTATCCCAAGGTAATTGAAAGTTTAAGATCTAGTTTTGGAAAGGAAGATGTTCTTATAGAAGTGTACGTGAGAAAACTTTCGAAGCTGATTTTAAATAATTTGAACAATAAAATGAAATTCAGCACTTTATGTATTTGATAAGGTAGAGTCTCAATTGAGAGCATTAGAAACATCAGGAGTTACTTCCGAGAAATGTGCAGGTATGTTGTATCCTCTTGTCGAATCTAGTTTACCTGAAAAAATTCTTCGAATATGGCAAAAAAATGTTGAATTACAAAACTCTTTGAAATGTCGACTTGATAAGCTGATGGATTTTTTGAAGAAAAAATTCGAAAATGAAGAAAGAATTTCACTGGCAGTTTCGGGATTTGATGTTAAGCAGAAGAAAAAAGAATTTGTTTACAAGGAAGATAACATTGCTACTGTTTTTAGTTTAGTGAACTTCAAGAATCCTCCAAGATACATTTTTTGCAAGAAAGAACATTCTACTGAAGATTGCAAAGAAGCAGCATTATGGTCTTTTGCGAAAAGAAAGAACATTTTGACAAAGAAAGGTTGTTCTCATTTGTGTTTGAAATTCGGTCACGTAGCAAGAAAATGCAGATGTGTTGCAAAACTTAAGTGCCGAAAATGTAAAGGAAAACACTGATGTGTCTGAGGGATGCTGAATCAGAAACCCGAGCTTCTGAAAATCCTTTGACATCGAATTCTACTTCAGAAGAAAATTTAGCGAATAATACTCACAATGAAGTTTTGTTGCAAACGTTGGTAGTGAACCTTATTGGAGAGAAAAATTCCCGATGTGTCCGAGCTATAATCGATACAGTATCACAGAGATCGTACATCAGCAAAAATGCTGCTGTTGAAATGAATTATGTTCCAGTACATCAAGAAAGAATCATACATGCTCTTTTTGGAGGTGCACATTCAGAAACAGTAAGTCATACATGTTATCGAATAAAAATACAAAATCTTAACGAGAAATATACATGTAATTTTGAAGCACTGGATCAGTCTGTTATATGTCATAATGTGACATGTGTCAAGCAAGGACCATGGATGGCTGAACTGAAAGAACTTGGCATTGAAGTGAATGACACTGATCAAGGACCTATTGAAGTTTTGTTTGGTGCTGACGTTGCTGGAAAATTGTTCACTGGTAGGCGGCATGTTTTAAAATGCGGATTGGTTGCTTTGGAGACAACATTAGGTTGGGCGTTAATGGGGAAAATCACCAAATGTTACTCCAACATCTTCGAGGTTGTCTTCAATGATAGCAACTTTTTTATTTAGAAAAGAATCTTCAATATCTGATTTGTGGAATCTGGATATACTTGGAATTTCAGACCCAAACGAACAAAAATTAAACAGAGAAATTGAAATTGAGATCATGAATCATTTTTTGAAAACCGTGACTATTAACAAAGAAGGTAGATATGAAGTTCATATACCGTGGATAGAAGATCATCCAATTTTGTCAAGAAATTTTGATTTGTCGAAAAAAAGATTGGATAATCTAATGAAAAAATTAGAAAAGGACGGTTATTATGAAGATTATGATCAAGTTTTCTCAGAGTGGTTGGCTGAGGGTATCATCGAAGAAGTGGCAACTGAAAATTTACAAGAAAATGGTCACTATTTGCCGCATCGTCATGTAATTAAATTGAGTAGCGCTACCACAAAACTACGACCTGTGTTTGATGCATCAGCTAAAGAAAAGAATTGTCCTTCACTAAATGATTGCTTAGAGAAAGGAGTAAACTTGATAGAACTGGTGCCTTCAATTTTGTTACGATTCAGGCTTAATAAGGTAGGCGTGATTTCTGATATCAGAAAAGCTTTTTTGCAAATTAGTTTAAATAAAAATGAACGAGATTTTTTACGATTTCTGTGGTACGATAAAAATGGTCAAATGAAATGTTACCGCCATGCTAGAGTTGTATTTGGGGTAACTTGTAGCCCATTTCTACTCATTGCAGTAATTGACTACCATTTGAAAAATGTTATGAGTAGAAAATCTCGCTATTCGGATAATATTTTAGCAAAATTAAAGAAAAGCTTTTATGTTGACAATTGCGTCACTAGTGTAAATGATAAAGACGAACTCCAACAATTTATTGAGCAGTCTCAGGAAATATTGGCAGAGGCAAAATTTGATTTAAGATGTTGGGAGTATACTCTTTCAGATGATGACGCAAGTGTAAATGATAATTTGTCTTCTGTGCTTGGCTTGAAATGGAATAGGTGCACAGATACCATAGAAATTAATTTTGAAAATTTTAGAAACTTCAGTTTTGACAATGTCACAAAAAGAGTAATTTTGTCAGCCGCTAATCGTATTTTCGATCCCATTGGATTTACTTGTCCAGTATTAATTTGTCCGAAGTTATTGCTTCAGAAAACATGGATGTTGAAATTAGGATGGGATGCTAAAGTTACAGAAGACATTGAAAATCAGTTTTTGCATTGGTTGAAAAATATAAATGAATTAATAAAACTGAAAATTCCCAGATGGTTATTAAGAAAAAATTATGCAAAACTGGAGAACTGGAGCGTTCATGTGTTTTGTGATGCAAGTCAAGATGCTTACGCCGCAGTAATTTATCTTAGGACAGCGACAAAAGAAAATGTTTACGTTCAATTAGTGCAGGCTAAATCAAGAGTTTGCCCTGTAAAGAAATTATCCATTCCTCGACTAGAGTTACTAGCAGCAACAATTGGTGTTAGATTATTGACAGGTTTTTTATCTGAAGTGGAGAAAGATGACATATCTATATACTGCTGGACGGATTCTACTACAGTGTTATCCTGGATCAAAAGAGAAGATTATTGGAAACCATTTGTCTGGAATAGAACACAAGAAATTCGACAGTTAACTAATAAAGACAATTGGTACCATGTTCCGGGTCATCTGAATCCAGCTGATCTTCCTTCTCGAGGATGTTCTGCAAAACAGTTATTAGAATCTAAATGGTGGGAGGGTCCATCTTGGCTGTTGAGAAATGAAGAAGAATGGTTGACGCAAAATTATGAAATCGACGAAGCATCTGTATCTGAAGAGAAGAGAAAAGTTATAACAGGAAAAGATGGAAAAATTCGTTTGGTTCGATTGAAAACTGCTTCAGGTTTATTACTGAGACCAATTCAGAAAATTTATCCTCTAGAACTAGGCGATGATGATGCAGTGAAAGACAGTTTCCTGAAAAAACAAGAAATGAAAAAGAAAATACATACTAGGGACGAAAAGATCGTCACGACTACCAGATACGGACGGATAGTGAAACTCCCAGAAAGATTGACTTTTTAAATGTAAGTCACTACACGTGACTTAGGTGGGAGAATGTTAGAAATCAATGCTTGTATCTGATGCAATGTTAACATGATTTATAGTTAAAAACAGTTGTAAGTAGATAATAGTAAATAAAAGGGTTTTTCTGACACAAAGTTTAATTTTCGGTCCATTTTTAAAGTTATAGAAGGCAATCTTTAATTTTATCCTAAATTAAGAACGAGTTCTACACCGGGTAGGTGATAGATATTCGTAACAGATATCATACAAAGTCAAAACGATATCATACGAGAAAATGCAAAACAAACTCGAAATGATTTTATAATGAGAAAAACAGTCTTTCGTAGATCAAATAAAGCAGTTGTTAGTTTATAAAAATATAACTAAATCGCAAATAAATTAATGTTTTCTCATCCAAACCATTGTTCTAGATGGAGAGAGAGGAAGGACTTTCGGAGTTTCATCATACACTAGGACATTCTTCAAATACTAATTTCGCTTTCAAACGCAGTCGCCTTTTTATAGGGTTTTATAACCTAAATTCCGATTACGTAAAACTTTACACGTGTGCTAGTTGCCCTATCGTGATTTTCCGAAACCGTCTGCTCATATGCTTGCATAATGCCCGGCTTTTTCGATGAGTCACCTATGCAGCTGAAATTCTTTTTTCCCAACTAATTCCCCAACCTCACAGAGCTTGTCTGGGAGGGGTGTCGGCGGCTGCGACCGACTTAGATGTTAATTTCTCCTTCGGCATTCGCCTTACAAACTGGGGAAACGCGAAAAACCCAGTTCGAAGGAGCCGGTATGAATCTGAAACTGTATGAATCTGAGCCGGTATGAATCTGAACCCATATGCATCAGGAGGGGATTCGAACCCACACCTAATAGTGTCGAGTCCGTAGCCAGCGGACTCAACCAACACGGCTAACAACTACCTTCTTCGAATGCAATGATCAAAGATGCAAAGATCAGCCATAACTCATAAATCGAGTCGCTGTAAAGTCTGTTTACATATTTGTTTATGTGGGACATGTGGGTGAATTCTTCCGCGGTCGCATAGGCAACGTTGTATCGAATAAGTACAAACTATAACAAGATTCAAGGACGTATTATATGTAGATGTTTCAACTAAGAGTTACGCCACTGATTATCATATTATTGTATTTTTGAGGTAACTCGTGTCTAAATAAAAACCTGGTCAAGTAGGCTACATTTAATAATTCTGCTATGTAAATGCAATGGAAAAATTCTCGATCACAACCCACTTGACCAGGTTTTTATTTAGACGCTCGTTATTTATTTCAAGCATTACCTTAAGTGTGAGTTCGGTTACCTAATTTGAATAATTGAAAGCCCGTTATCATCTGTCCATACAGGGTGACTGTTAATTATACCGACAACTTGAAACCACGATAAGAAGCGATGTCCGAGAGTATGGGAAAAATGTTAAAAAAATTCTTGTGAACAGTTTATAATTAATTAAAAAATGATCCCAAAATCAAGCTCCGGCACTGCATACGAAATAGGGCGGCCACGTTCTATAAATGCGACAGGATAATAGCCCAATAAATTTTTTTATTGACTCTCACTTGCGCACAATGCGACCTTGACACACATCTCAATTGGTTTTATTACACTTATAACAGCTGGGGAAGGCAAATTTCTTTTATGCCACGTAATTATGATTAATTTCTAAAGTAACTGTATGAAATACGAATAATATATTCGCAAATAATTGTGTAAATGATTGTTTGTTAGTTCGTGCGGATTATTTACTAGAGGGGAATGTTCGCTTCTTCCACAAAAACAAATTGCAAGGATTTAAATCTAGTAATGGCAGGGGTCAAATGCACCAAATGCAGGCAGCTGATAGTAAAATGTTCGCACGGAGACAATAAAAGTATTATTACTGTTGTTTTACGTCGCTAGTATTCTGTATAATACTAATTGGTAATAAATACATAATTATCGCCACAAAAGAATGATTACATGTTTAAATTTGCTTAAACGAATCTGTTTTCTCTGAAAATGTGAAATGATTTATTAGACCTAAAGTTCATCGCCAAGTACTTGCTTGATAGCCATTTCACGGTACTTCAAGTTATCAAATAATTATCAAACATTGCATATGATACGACATGCATGAACTCTGTCACAAAGTCAAATTTTCTTTGCAAGTTAATTAAAAGAGATCAAATCAACTTTTGCACTTGGTGAAGTAAATAATTCTTATTTAACCTTCATGCTTCTTGCAAAGTGAAAAGAATGCGCCAGTGCGCCAAAAATAGAGGATGCTGAAGTTATGAACGTTGGAATTTGTTAAAGTTTTAATAGATTTGTGTAAATAAATCCTCACATACAAAACGAAATTATAATAATTAACATTCGAAACAGATTACGCATGAGTTTACTGATGTATTTGTTTCAAAGTGTTGTTATTCTTTCGTGAAATAATCTACTTCAGGTAATTTGCTGCATGCATTATTTGTCACGTCGTGCGTTGACCTAAAAACGAAGTGAAATTCCACTTAAACTATAAAAACTTTTACATTTACATTTACTTTTACATTTATTTCGTTCATTTGCTCCTCGACTTTTTAACCAGGGGCGCATCGTTGTTTTGGGGCTAATTTTTGATTAATTATTACTAGAAAACTAAAGTAGAAAGAATTTTTTTAACATGTTTCCCATACTCTGGTACATCGCTTCTTATCGTGGTTTCAATTTGTCGGTACAATTAACAGTCACCCTGTATGAAAGCAAATCGTGGTTGCTTTCCTTTTGTAACAAATTTAAAATGCTCATACCAGATCACACAAATGACGTTCCTTTTCGCATGAACAGGTGAGGTTAAACTGATTGTGAGACATCTACCTTCCTCTGACCCTGGATCATTGTATTACTACTGTAAACAATTGTTTTCGGAATACTATATGGAAAAGATGTCAGCCACGACATATACGAGCCCTGCGCCAAAAGTATTTGCCCATCTCTTTTTGGTAAAGAAAGAGACAGTTAATTAGTTACTCAGAGGTAGATTATTTTTCGAGAATAATAATAAATAAATAGAAATTTATACATTTCTAAATAAAAGTTTTGATATTGTCACGAGCTTGCGGTGCTCGGGGGTTGCGTAGCTCAGGGTTGGAAGGGAGCAACAGGGGTCACTGTAAACTAACACATTAAGAGCAACAAAGATTACCTTTATTGTCTAAAAGTTTAGAGACACAGATCACTGCACTCCTCCGAAGACGATCAGATAACTGATAATTATTACAATAAATGCATGGACTTATACCTATACTAAAGATGTACGTGATGTCATGACCAAAGGTCCACGAAATTCGGTGGACACGCGTAGTTACTAAGCCGGAAAAGATGTTGTCAGGATTTTTTACGCGGTTACCAATTCATTTAGATCGCAAGCTAATTGTTTTTCGTTAAACTAATTACACATTGCCCCAGTTATTTTACTTATGTTGCTAATTCTGCAAGTTCAGTGCAATGGTTCGATGCTTGCTGAGCGTGCAGGTCTGCAAATAACTCGGCATTACGAAAATACTTTTCTTTTTTAAATTAATTAGTAAATTACAAATTTCTCGTAATCGTGACAATATTTAAATTCTAATAATGATTTCAGAGGATGCCTGTAATTGCTGTAGTTACATAGTAGAGAGTAAAGCAAAAATATCATATATAATTTTCAAATTTTGAAAGGAGCAAACGTTGGATTTCTACGATTCTTCAAATAATACCGCAAGTATAATGACGCGTGTGTAGAGCCTTTGGACTTTTGTGAAATAACAGAAAGCTGCGCTAAAGTGGTTAAAAATACTTTCGGAAAGTATCCGGCGCGTTCATAATAGTCTCGGATGTGTTTAATAAAATCAATAGTTGGAAAGAGAAGAAAGGAAACAATATTAAACGGAACCAATAAAAATTTCCCTGTGTTTGTAGCACGCTCATGTAACTTAATAACCCTGCCGATCGCGCCCGTTATAACTAAACCAACGTAAATATTGGTTTTCCTGAACGTGTGCTACAATAAAAGTGACGTGTGTTAGATCGGTAATTGTATTGACATTTTCCATATGCCACCGGCGCGATGTTGCCGCCGCCACCACTTCCTTTCCGCGTTTCACAGAACAATAAATAAATATCGCGATTACAGCGCAAATATGTGCCCGATACCGATGTTTTGATTTGTTTGGCTTTTACTATTTGATTGATGTTTGCGTACTGTATGTGCTTTTGTAACTAGCCGTGTTAATGGCAATCATCAAATACCTAATTGATTAGCGGAATAAACGTCGTCGATTTTTCGCATGATTGAATCCGACAAAAAATATAAAATCAGCAAACTACTTTAAAAGTCGGAAGGAAACAAAAATAGACACAAACTGAAAGATTTCAAGAAAACATGTTTTAGTCTTATGAAAATGATTACGTTCTAACAATTGAGATATTTCAAGATTATAACAAACGGCCCATCCCAGAACAGAACTGTATAATCCAACAGCTCCAAATACAATTTACTGTATACATTGGCTCGACTTGACAGAAGATGGCAAATATTGACTATATCTAGAAGATGACGAGAGACTATTAGAGCATTATGTACCTATCAAGCGGAAAGTTCGAGAAAATGGGAGAAGCAACACTTTCGAAAATTCTCATTTCTTGGTAAAGGTTGACACAATAGATCCAAGAAGTTGTAGAGGAAAGATGAAGATCAAACTACTTATTTGACTTATCCTATTCTAACAATATTGTAACGATTTTAATGGTTCTATTAATTTTTATTTTAAAACAAAACACGAAATAGTTAATAAACTAATTTATTAACAAGCAAACTAATTAACACTAAATTAAACACTAAATAATTTACAAGCTTAAATCTAATTTATTTTAACAGCCGAGCGCGAAACTTTCTAATGCCGAATTCTTTCCGAACTGTGGCCCGCTCCTGGCCGCGTGCATTTTATATACCGAAGCTGTTGTTCTCGTATTTTCTGGAAGGCGACAGGCTGTCTGATCTAGTTATTCTGCCGCCAGCACTTTCTCGGCTGTCGCCTAAGGTGCGTCGACTAGACGGCTGTGACGCAAGAGACAGTCTGACGCCGGCTGGTGTCGACGAATCATTACAATATTATTACTTAATAGAAGCTATTGACCCTAGGAGTAATCGGTTCCAATTTAAGGTGATCATTTCGTCTGCTTTCGTCATCCTGGAGTCGCTCCCCATTGAGATTTATTACCTAACCTACCTTACTGAATTACTAATTTCTGCTCATTTGAAGTTGAAAATGAAGTTGGGTAAAAGATGCTACATGGCCACAACCGTGTACCCTACTATGGGATGAATCTAATTTTTATTTGAATGTCTAGGATATTGTAGACCATTTTAAACGGAAAATCTATCCAGAATATACACGTTAATCAACGGCAACAAATTGTCAAGAATTAGGTATAACCACAAACTCTACAAAAAACTCTAAACAACCAAAACTTTCTGGTCGTATAAAACTGATAACACTCAAATAGATAGGCCATGTGCAAGGGATACAAAATTCAAGATCCTTCGTAAAGACTGTAAAGACAAAACAGTGACAAAATGATATTCAGACAAAAGTGATAAAAATAGTTGTCGAATGAAGCCAAGAAGAGGAAAATAATTAGACCTAATTTCGATTGATCTGCAATGCTATTGGAGGTAATGCAGTAGTACTATTACGTGAATTCCGTAACTGAATTGGGAGTCAATATTAGATGGTAGAGCAATACAAAATAAAATAACTTGGATAGTTATGCAAATAATGATTATAAACATTTTATCCAAAGCGTTTGTTACTACTGATTTTGTTGTCGCATTTAAGAGGCTCTTACATAATTTTAGAAGACCGCCTTAGCCCACTAGAAAGGCGTAAACAAACCACGGCCTTCTAAATGAATAACGAGTTCTAACTGGCCTGGGCAATAGTGCAGCTCAAGCGTGCTCCGCTAAACGCTGATTGTAGGGTGCTTTCTTAATTGAAAATTTTGACAGTTCTGTCACATTTGATTGGTCAATGAGTTCGTGTAAGAACAATAATTAATATTGTTGTTGTAACAATTTTGGCATAATGAATGTAATTTACATTGGAATAAGGTAGAGTATTCATGTCCAATTTCCAACTTAATCCAACATTAAATTTTTACGGTTTTGGATTAATGTGATGAACGCTCTTTTGAACACGTATTACATTATCAAAACTCTTTTATGTAACTTGTAATTATTCATAACACGACAGATTTTAAATATGGCAGTCGTTATCTATTGCGCAAGCGTACTTCACTCCGACGTGATCAAATGATTTGCGCAAAGTTTATATCGTAAAAATTATGCTGTGTTACGTTAATTACGTACAATATTAATTCAATGTAAATTTTCCAAAACGCCCAGGCCAGTTAGTACAAACCAAGGATATTAAACTCTATAGGACTGCTCATTCCCTATCTCGTAATGTTCGCCTGTTTTCTAACGTCAGCAACGGTCCTCCTTTAAATTTAACGACTAAAGCTTTTTTTTTAATGAAATTAATATAATTCAGTTCTTTATTTAAAAGAATCAAATTTTGAAAGTAAATACCTATTTAATCAAAATAAATTACTGTAAAATATGCGCCTTTCTTAATTCCAAATTGTACGGACCGATGCTTACGTCACAAGCGAACAGAAACCGGTGATTGAGGTTAAGTATCCTTGGGCAAAACAAATAATTATTTGTTTGTGCCCAAGGATACTTAACCTAATCTAATTATAATTAGATAGCTGTAGGTGCTACAAACCTTTAGGAGTAATTTGCCAATTTATTGCTGTGTATGTGTGTGCACCACGTTGGGTGACAATTTTTTTTTGTGCTGTGTTCTCAGGGTATTTTGTATTTTGAAAATTATATGGTTGCTTTCTTTTCTCGTTTGTTGAACTTTGTATATAATTTTTCTTTTCATTTATTTATCTCTTCTTTTTCCAGTTTATTACAGAGGAGATTTGACAGTTCTTGTGCTGATTGACTACTCTAAGGCCTTCGATACAATTAACCACGATTTGTTGTGCGCAAAATTGCATTATTTCGGCTGTAGTGATCTTGTAGTCAGTTTTATACGATCTTATTTAAACAATAGGACACAGGCCGTTTTCATAAACAACACCATATCGTCTTTTCAAGCTCTAAAGTCGGGAGCCCCATAGGGATCAATTTTTGGGCCACTTTTGTATTCTCTGTACACATCTGATTTTTATACACATATTAAATCCTGCTCGACTCACTGCTATGCTGATGATACTCAAATTTACTTCAGTTTTAAGCCTTCCGATTTAGATTTATCTTCAATCTTAATCAATGAAGATATTCAACGTTTAATTAATACGTCTCCGTCTTTTTTCAAGTTTCATTGAAACAACCCCCTTGCCCCGCATGTGCGCACTTGTATTACCTCACTATCTCCAACAAACATTCGTTACATATAAATCCTCATAAATCATCGGCAATGATTTTTGGCAGGGCTAAAGATCGGTAGGGGGCCATAGACAGTATGAGTATAAATAATAATACTAAAATTTCGTTTGTTGAAATAGTTAAAAAGCTTAGGTGTAATTTTGGACACCAATTTAAGATTTACAAATCATGTAAACAAATTAATACAAAAATCTTATTCGATATTAAAACGCCTATATGTTAACCGGCAATGTCTTCCTACAATGTTAAGAATTCAACTGTGTGACTCTTTAGTATTATCTCTTTTCAATTACTGTGATACTGTCTATGGCCCCTGCTTAGATACAATAACTAGTCTCAGGATGCAGAGAATGCAAAATTCCTGTATTCGCTTTATCTATGGCTTAAGGAGGAGAGATCATGTGTCACTTAAAATACGAGACGCTAATTGGCTTAATATGACCAACAGAAGATTACTCCATATGACATGTTTAATTCACAAAGTATATATTACCTCGTCTCCGTCTTATCTTGTTTCATTGCTAACCCCTAGATTTCTACTCCACGAAAGGCATACGACGCACGAGTGGATTGCATATTCCATCCCATCGAACTTCACTCTTTGAAAGATAAGATCATTTTCTTTTTGGTCAGTAAAAATTTATAATAGATTGTCACATGAGATTAGGTCTTTGTCACTTGCGACTTTCAAAAAGAAATATCGGGATCAGCTCTATTCAATGCAGCGGTGACCGTACATTCATTCACATTCATTTATTTTTAGTACATTTATTCATTTTTAGCACATACAATAGTTCTTTCTGCATATATACAAATATATCGAAATATTATAATATTTACTAATTTTATGTCACAACATTTATAGTTCGTTGAGTGGAAGAGCAGCTTAGCTGAACTCCGCCAAGTAAATAAAGGCATTTATTATTATTATTATTATTATTATTATTACTGTTCTGGGTTCTTCTTTTGATGAATTCGGTCGTGGATCTTGCAGACAATTTCTTTGTCGTGGAGTATAAAAATGCGATGATTTTGAATGTTCGGGCACTCGCGAGCCTTTGCATTCAAAATATCTAGTATCGTAATTAATGTGTGTACATGTGTGTATGTAAACAATAAAAAATGTCGTTGAAAATGTAAAGCGCCTGATCCACGTGCAAGTAAAACCGCGGTTTTAATCTGCGAGCCAGGCTCCTCGTTATTATTGTACGTCGATCAGCTGAAAACTGAGGTTTTAAAAATCGACGAGCCTCGCTCGTGACGTGTCAGCTTGGTTTGACATTTACTCGTCATGCCACAACACTGCTAGTGGATCACCACCGCAAGCGCGAGCCAACAGTTTTTAATTAAACTAATACTCCCAACATACGAGTATAAAGCTTCCATATTGAAGCACAACACATTTCTGGAAAGCGCAAAACTTGACTTAAGGATCGCCAATTTTGCTCGCTGGTCGATTAGCAACCAGTCAGGCGAGTAAACATGGCCATTTTAAAACCGTGGTTTTACTCGTCAGTTTTACTCGCTCACGGATCAGGCGCTTAAGAAGTTCATTATATTATCACAAACACTCAATTTTTACAAAATAACTTTTCGCAAAACCATTTGAGAATTTAATTAGATCGATTTTTCGCAAAAGCGCTTAGGGGAAAATAGGGTAAGTTTGCGCATGGGGTATTTGTACGCACCATTCATCTCAAAAAGTAATAGACTTACAAGAAATTACTGCTCATAAAATCTATGTTATCCACTCACAACTCTAATTTTTGAAAGCCCTAATAGTATTCTCTGTTCACAAATTAAAAGACCACTGGCGATGTTGCCTTGTGAAAAGTACAACCAGCAGCATTGTCCTAGTTAAAAATTGGTAACAAAATTGACCAGTAGTGTTTGAAATAAAAGTCAAGGTTATGCGTGCTGAATAGATCCGTGGTGCTAAATTTAATAATTGTGATCATAATTGTGATAGATTCATGGTTTTTACTTTATCGTTCGTAAACAATTTTATAGCAGACAAACTGTAATTATCCATTATATCACGAACGTACGAATTTTTCATAGTACAGGTGTCTCATTTTCGATGGTATTCCATAGGTATCTTCGTTAATAATGGGAATAGAAAAAAACCGAGCACGCAATATTGGGTCAACTTTTTATGCTAATTTGAATGGCCAACTTAAAAATTTGCTTTTCCCTGCCATTTTCGCGGTACAGTTGAAAAACGAAAAATTCCTCAAATTTTCAAACGCGCATATTTTTTTTATTTTTAAAGATATCGAAAAATGTTACAGGCATTTTTTATTCGACTTTTAACATAGATCATGATTCAAGCAGAAAAATACCCTTTTTTAAAGATGTCAAAGCCAACTATGGCTTCCATTAAAAAAAAAAAACATTAGTTGTGGTTATATCTCGGTTATTATAAACTTTTGGTGCGATTTGATTAAAGAATCATGATCTACGTTAAAAGCCGAATCATTTTTCGATATCTTTAAAAATAAAAAATATATGCGCATTTGAAAATTTGATGAATTTTTCGTTTTTCAACTGTACCGCGAAAATGGCAAGGAACAGCAAAGTTTTAAGTTGGCCGTTCAAATTAGCATAAAAAATTGACCCAATATTGCGTGCTCGGTTTTTTTCTATTTCCATTGTTAACGAAGATACCATCGAAATTGGGACACCCTGTACATAGCTGCTTTCTTTCGCTGAAAAGTTTGAAGCGTGATTCGAATAATTTTTCGTTACCCGCTCTGGATCTGAATGCATTTCAATCCAAACGGATCGTAAAATTGGAAGATTGAAAAGGGAAATGGGATTACCGATCGGAATTGAAATTTCACGAAGATCCATTTGCAAGAAAGCATCCATCTTTGAATCTAAACCCATTATGTTGCGTTTGGATCAAACGAAAGAAAGCAGCTCACATTTGCCGGTTGCTTAAATCTGGTTCCAAACTTTTTATTTCAACATAACATTTGACGAACGCTTCTTTCATTTCGGCATTTAAAATATTTTTCTGCTTTCGAGGCATTGAAATGGCTTGTTAAAATGAATATAAATGTAAACAATATACTAATAAAATTGATTTGACAAATTACTTTGACATGAAACTTCAAATACCTTGCCAATCTTGCTATTTTGATAATGTTTTGTAGGGGACTTATGTTTTATACCAACATAATGCAGCAGGTGATGGTTTTTTAATTTGTGAACAACGTATATCTGCTTTACCTATCAAGTTCGGTATGACGTCATAGCAGCAATGAGTTTTCAATGTATGTTTGGATTTCGAAAACTTAAGCCGTAAATAAATTAATTATAAATATTTTACTTTCAGTTTTGTGTTACGATATTCAGTAACTTTTAAAGAATGCATTGTGCATTTGGTATTTATTGAAATTTTTTCTTTACAATTTTGTGATAATAAAAGAATGCAGGTACGGGGAAACTGTGCGCGTTGTGAAGGCATAAGTGTGCGCGCGAAAAATTTATATTTATGCAAAAGTACACTGAGAAAAATGTATATTAAAAACCGTGTTGTAAAAAAAGTATCATTAATAATAAAATAAATTGTTTTAAAAGTAGCAAAATTGTTTAAGTAAAGCAAGTAAATTTTTCTCTTAAAAGAAATGACAATGCGATTATATTACATTAAGGATATGATTTTGTAACATTTATGAGTTCGTCCTGCAGATATGATGTTTACAACATAAAATTTGTAGGTCAAAAAGCGATCGAAAGATGTCACTACTTAAATTGTTCATTACTTTCACATCGCAATGGCATATAACTTAGGAGAAATCGGTTTGGTTTGCTGTGGAGTTCACAGACAACACAACATAACATAACATATTTATGTTTTCTATGGTGGAATTCTGGAGCTACGGTTCTGTTGATGAAGGCCCAATCAGACCTTAAACAGCTGTACAGAGCATGCTCGAGGAATCCGCTGTAATCAAAACCGATTTGCACAATCTTTTTTTATAAAATTTGTATTTTAATATACGTTTCGTAGCTTCTTATCTATGCGTAGATATAAATGTTAAAATATAAATATATTAAACGATATTATATTTTATATTTTAGCCATTTTAGAATATTTTTTTATAAATTTAAATATATAACAGTTAATATAAATATGTTTTTAAGTTAATAAAATGATTTTGCTGTCATATATAGTAATATAAATTTTTGTAAAAATTACTATATTTATATTTACTTTTACAACGTAATTCTCTCCGTGTAACTGAAATCCAGAAGAAGACACATACCTCCACAGATGTGGAGAGTTGCTACTTAAAACTGAACAATGGTTTAGGTGTATTCTCTGCTCTAAATGGGTGCATACATGCAACGGTTGGAACTATGGGTGCGCGATATGATATTTTCAATATCGATTATCGATAACTTAAAAATACTGATATTTATTGATACACCGTTATTCAGCCTTTTTATGTATCGCTCCATGTTACAATAACATGAGAGAACAACACATAATTCTAACATGCGTTATAACATAAAATGTAGAATCTCGTATGATGTATCAAACATAAAGCTTGGTCTGTTAAAGACTCCGTTATGTTAACCTGCGTTTCATCTGTTAAAATAGAAAAAAGGTTTGGTACAGACTAAAACGAGACAGACTAAGGGAGAAAACTAAAAGTGCAACAAGGAAGGCGAACGACCTGTACAATAAGTGCGCGCGCTACACTTCAAATGACGGCAAACGTCAAAATCTGCCTGATTGCGAATTTGTATTTTATCAGTATTAATAAATAATGAAATGTTAATATTGCATCCTCGCATTACTAAAGATTTCGTTTTTCAGTTATTATTGTGAATGTGCCGCGCAGTTAAAATGAAAAATAATCATAATCATAATCATAATCAGGAAAAACTGAGCTTGAAAACCTGAAGTATCGAATAAATACTTCCTTTGGAAATTCAAACGGATTACCTATTTGTATCTCTTAGGCCCAGTTTTACAATCGTGGAATAAGGACGGAATAACTGTTCGCTTAATATCCTTTAACGTTCCTCCATATCTACACCACACCTACGTCACGTTATTCTAAGAATAATGCTTATCCGACGATTGTAAAATCGGGCCTAATAAGTATGTGTACCTTTGAATATTTTCTGGAAATCTAAACGCAGATTGCCATTAAAACTCTGAGGCTATTCCTGAAAAGTATGGACTAGTAAATTATTGTTGCAAGCTAATTACAATTTTAATTATTAGTAAGGTTTTTTCTTTAAGGAACACAATTTTACAGCACAATTTTACAAGGAAAAGGAACTTGTAACTTAATGATTTACAAGTCCATACTTTTGAGGAACAGGCCCCTGGAAAGCAGGGGAAGTTATAGTAATTATTTTAATTAATCGTTACCTTTCATTTAAGATTTAGTTGTTGCAATAATTTTAGATGTAATAATTCACCCATAATTGGTTCCATTTAAGCTGTTATATCACCAATCAAATTAATTACTTTTTAATGCGAAATCCCTCAGTAGGACGCGTTTTAACATCCATGTTAAAGGCATAACAGGACCTCCACACTAGAAATTATTTTAACATGGCCAAATAACATTTATGTTGTAATAACATAACATATAACATGACAAGAAGATACATATTTCCGATGTGTTAACATAACATGAAAAAGTCCATAACATGCATGTTAAGATAACATGGAGCGATACATCATAGGGCTGATTATCGCTCTATCGTTAATATCGATATCGGAAATGGAAATATCGTATTTTCAAAGAATCTTATTTTTGTTGTATCACCCATGTTTTTTTATAACAAAATATGCATACAGTATGCTCGAGAAATATTTTATTTCAACAGATGTTCAATATTAATACCTACAAAGAGAAATATTCTACTGCGCTAAGTTACCCCATACCCATAACCGCGCACACTTACCCCGTAGGTATGGTTTTCTGTGCGCAGGAGCACTGTCATGAATTTTATTTTTTATTGTCCGTATTTTTTCCTTTTAAGTTGTCTACGCTTTGAAATTTGTTCCGCAAATATCTGGAGCATTGTGTAAATAAAAATGGTGGTTTTATCTTTATTATTTTATATTCTGGGGGTCTGAAGCAAAAATGCGCACAGTCACCCCAGTCTCCCCTATAACAAAGTATTACTCATTTGTCACTTCAGTACTCGTCCTATGGATCAAATGGTTAAATCGAATTCCGCGCGTAAGCTAGTTATTGCTTTATGGGTTACAATTTCGCGCGATAACAAGAACAGCGCCCTCACTCGGTTATTTTCTCAATTTCTTACTATTTTAACCTACAGTTTCCTTTATCGTTTAAAATTTTTCTAAGATTACAATTCTAATCCTAATTTCTACGTATTTACATCTTAAAAAATCTAAATAATTTATTTACAACAAATGCTTACTTGAAATTTAGAATTTCTAAATAAATCTGCAAAAATACGTTCGGCGCAATATACCCTCACTTTTTACTCACGTTACTATTTTTAAGTGTCGTTCCAGCAACTCTTGATAATTAATACTTACATCCTGGGCCACGGTTGTCTTCACCCTTACTCTCCTTCTATCTTCGAGATATATAAGCCTCCTCTTCTTTATTTGTACTCGTAACAGCAGTCGAGATGGGCTAAAATTGTGCTATACCTACATGGTTGTTTTGGCTTCTTCATGTACTTGGCAAGGTAATTCACAAATTCGTCCCAGCTGTCCTCTGGCTTGGTGATATTACTATTCAACTGTTATTTGTGATATTTATTTCCAATGGTTCCATGGCTCGCCTTAGCATAATGATGGAAATTCTTTAGTGCATGGTTTGTGTTTGAAGACGTTTTGTGTTTGTTGTCTTGTTTTCAAGTGATTGTATTATTGTGTACATTTGTTTCCTTTTGTTGTGTTTTCTTTAGATCTGGTCCATTAACAGCGCAGTATATTACCAAAAGTTTTAAGAAATTTTGATTACCACAATCAATATTTATTTAATTTTAATATGAATGATGCGACTTGTTCCCTGTTTTAAAAATCCGATAAAATGTATTACATTAAAAATTAATATGATGATAATCGTAATAATGTCTGTGTTCAAGTTAAAACGGAAGATAATATTTTTAACGCGTAATGGGAAATAAAAGTAAAAATTTATTCGAAACCTAATCGAATAAGACGCAAACGCCCATTTTATTTCTCAGAAGGCAGAAAGCAATTACAGAGTGAATATCGCCAGTTAAGCCGCAATATCTGCGCGGATATAAAACCCGTATGAAATTTGCATGCAGCAATAAACATAGAAAATTACATTTATTCGAATAAAAATCCTCAAAAACGTACTATTACTTTTGTGTGTTGAACACCGGCTTTTAAGATAAGATGGCGTCAGGTTCGTGACCGATGCAATCTCTCAAAGCGCGGGTCGCCGGCACGCTAGCAGCATTTTTGCCGGCATAAATGGGCCGCAAATCGCACAACACCGTCTGATAAGCCGGCCACATTAAACGTAATATTCAAAGTGTCTGCAGTGATAGTCCGCAAAAGCCGGCGCTCTTATTTGTAGTAAATATCGGTTAGAAGAGCGATGAAATGTGGAGGGATTGAAGGAGCCAAGGCCCCGGGTATTCCCCTTGCTATTCTTTGACTTATCGGCTGTCTCTTCGACGGAAAACTCTTTTTACCCTGTCCTTATACGTACGGCCATTTCAAACCTTTTTCTATTTTCGTTTCTTCAGCGCGTCACTTTTATCGTGCAATGCATTCACCAAAAGTATTAAAAAAATATTGACCTTAACAAAAGCACAAGTGAATTAGTTTCGATTCATTTTTTTTACTACGAGTACTAAATAAAAAAAAACTAAATATCATTTTACATCATATTATAGAAATCGCAGCTAGAAACAGGAAATATATATTAAAAAACAAATTGAAGTGGAAAGCGATACATGGAGAAAATAGAAAAGCGACTAACTAACTAGTATGATTTAGGGTCGGTCTTTCCATCTTCACGTTAAAATTATCTGTTGAATACTTGATCTTTTTGAATGATTGATTGATTTTTATGAATTGTTTCCTTGTAGTTATCCGTCAGTCAGTTTATCAAGACATGGAAAAACCGGCCCTAAACCAAATAAATAAATAGGAGATAAATTATTATCACTCACATGGATCATTAAAAAAAAACTTACGATTTACAATTAAAAAAAAGGAAAAACAAGAACAAAAGAAACAGAAAAAGAGAAAATAAAGAAAGGAATAAAAGTCGTTATTTACTGAAATAAATGGATTACTGAAGAAGTTTAGGAATGTCACGACTGGAAGAAGAACAAAAAACGAAGAGCAGAAGAAATAACACTGAGTCAGAGAAGTAATTAGCAAGAAAAAGATGATCAATTATTTAATACTCGATAAACATAAGTCATCTTGTACAAATTTGAATAATTGCAAAACAGTAATGCATTTCATGAAATCTAAAATAAAAAGGAAATACAATTAGGTTTTAAATAAAGAGGGCAAGGAAATACTTTAGTAGTTCAAATTCGAACAGATTTCGAAGTTTTTGAATAACTTTTTGAAAACTTATTTAAATTTTAAACCTAAACATTTTTTAATTGTAATTTTTATTAACCAAGTAAATACAGTGGAAGCTCCGTAAGTCGAACTCCTATAACTCGAATTTTTCTATAACTCGAAGTTGCTTGCTGTCTCCTGCACTTACCTAGAGTTTCGCATTGATTTTTCGCTCTTTATTTCGAATTTCTATAACTCGAAAATTTCTACAACTCGAAATAAATTTGACGAACAAAGGACTCACAAAACTCTATAACTCGAATTTTTACGAGAAATCACCACTTTTCTATCATCAATTTACAACGTTTCCAGCGACACTGCTTCTGGGAATACCCTACTTCGGATCTGAAACAATAATGCTACACACTTCAGTTGCATTTAGTGTTTCAACTAATTTGGTCGTATTGTCTTTACATACATATAAATTTCCATAATAAATATAATGCCTAAACGTCAACTTAAAAGTCTTACAGTTCAACAAAAGCTTTAAAAAAAAGTCGAGAGTGGTGTCAAAAAGAAAAATATTGCTGAAGAATACAAAATACCAGCAAGTACATTGTCCACGATTATTAAAAACGAAGCATCGACAATACAGTTTTCTCAGGATACAATCAGAAATCCTTGTGTTCTTAAACGCAATAAACCCCACAAAAATGTGAATGTAGCAGTTTTCAAGTGGTTCTCATCGGTCAGAAATCAAAACTTGCCAGTGTCCGGTCCAATCTTAAAACAAAAAGCTCTGCAATTCGCAAAGAGTTTAGGAGACGAAACTTTTAAAGCTAGCGATGGGTGGCTTGGCAAATTTAAAAAAAGGTAAGCTACTAACTTTTTCTATACTTCACATTTTGAAAAACCTATTGGAAATTACAGACACGATATATCACAGAAAAAAGCTTGTGGTGAAAGTGCAGCTGTAAATGAAGAACAATGTGAAACATGGATTAAAAATATTTTACCTAGTCTTTTGGCAGATTATAATGTAGACGATATTTTCAATGCCGATGAGACCGGTTTGTTTTTTAAATGTTTGCCCGACAAGACCCTGTGTTTTAAAAAGGAAAAATGTCACGGTGGGAAACTAAGTAAAGAAAGGGTTACGTGTCTACTTGCAGCAAATATGAGTGGTTCAGAAAAACTGAAAATTTTGTTAATTGGGAAAAGTGCTAAACCAAGATGCTTCAAAGGAGTAAAGTGGTTGCCAGTGGAATACAGCAATAATAAAAAAGCATGGATGACGTGTGATTTGTTTGAAAAATGGCTTCTTTCATTAGATAGGAAATTCGTAAAGGAGCATAGAAAAGTCTTATTCCTCATTGACAACTGCCCGGCACATCCTGCAATTCAACATAAATTGGAAGCAATTAAACTGGCATTTTTTCCACCAAACATGACATCGAAGTTACAACCTCTTGACCAAGGGATCATAAAAAGTTTCAAGTCACATTACAAACTCAAAATATTAACTCATATTTTGGATAACTACGAAAAGTTTAATGAAATTGCTAAAATTAACCTTCTAGATTGCGTAAAGACTGTAGCCGCAATATGGAACAACGATGTCACGCAAAAAACAGTACAAAACTGTTTCAAGAAAGCTGGTTTCGGAAAATAAAATATTTACGACGAAGAAGACGATATTCCGTTAGCGGAACTGAGGCGACCGATTAGACATACAGAAGAGGAAGAAAATTCTAATACAATTTCAGATCTCGAAGAGAAATTTGAAAACTGTATAAAATTATTCAATGTGGACGATTTGAACTTTGACGATTTTTTAAATCTCCACAGTGACCTTGTAACCAGTGAATATCCTACAGATCAAGAAATCATAGACAGTGTTAGTTTAACCTTCATAAGGCCGGGCGGGGTACAGGTGTACCCCACACATACATTTTCTATTACAACTTCAACAATATATTTTTTTTAATTTTCTCTTTTCTGCTATCTTTAATTTATATATTTTTTATATAGTATCCAAAATATTAAAGCATTTGTTTTAAAATTGCTACAAGTTAAGGCCAGTTTACTTCATTGGGGTGCATTTGTGCCCCACCTAGCCTGTAACAGATACCAAATTTTTTGATCACGTGGAAAACCGACCGGGGTACAAAGTGACATCAGACGCACAATTCTAACCTTTCACGTGGTTTATATTGGGTTTATAAAATATTTTTTCTTACTAGAATTACTGGTTGTTGCATGAAAAATTATCACATATTTTACAACTGTGAATCCCCTAATTGTTTGGGGTAAACCTGCCTGGGAATTCCATTCCCCAATTCGAGTCGAATTAGACATTGGCAAGAATAGCGAATTCGACTCAAAATGAGGAACGCAATACCACTCGTGATTTACTACTGTGTGGAAGTGTTGAACGAACATTTGTATGCAAAGTGAAATGTAAAATCGTAAAGCACTTCGTGCTTCTTTCCTTCTAAGAATGACTTCGTTATCAAAATTTCGTAACGAAAATAAGCTTACCGATGATGAACTGTTGAGAATAATCGAATCAGACGATTTTTATGAATATTTTGCATATTTATGTTGCCTATAAAATTTACAATTGAAGCACCTTTTTGTCTGATGAAAACTATTATAAAATATATCATTATTTTTGAACAGACACAAAAATTGAGTTTAAAGTCGACGTTTCGTTGTGTGTTTGACAGCTTCTTCTTATAATTTTCCTGAAGAAGCTGTCATATACAGAGCGAAACGTCGATTATAACATAAATTTTTCGAAGTGTCCATGCAAAATTTTTATATATTTTACATAAAATTTACACAGAACAAAAAAGAATCTGTGGGGTACAATTGTATCCCACGTGGCCTTTAATGTTAATTTTAAGCCCGGCCTTATGAAGGTTAACCACTGAAAATCACGAAGCAACTCAAGAAAATAGCGATGACAGTGACTTTGAAGAGATTGGAGTGGTGAAGCCTTCGCATAAGGAAATTCAGAATAGTTTTGAGATTTTAAAACGTTTCTTCACGATGGAAGAAAGTACAACGGATTCTGTCTATTCCGTATTAAATAAAATTGAACATTTTTATGAAACAAATTGTGTCAAGAAAGCTACTCATCAAAATTTAATCACCAATTACTTTAATCGCCAGTAAAATTAATTAAATGGTGATTAAATTTTGATGTATGTAATTACTAATGTTTACATATGTTTTTTTTTACTTCTTAATAAAATTTGTAAATAAATACGTATGTATGTACATGTATGTATTCATGTTCTTTAACTCGAATATTCTTTAACTCGAACTTAATCTCAGGTCCCTTGGCAGTTCGAGTTACGGAGCTTCCACTGTACATATGTGTATTGTTTCCTTGTATCTTTTAATTTGTTTACTATTTATATTCAATTTCTAATTTAGTGATAACATATACGAACATTTTAAAAATTGTCTAGACCTATTAGACTCCACCGTTTAATCAATAATTTATGTGGTTCAGCCATGCACACACAATAGGAAATAGGAAGTCGACAATTTGTACAATTTGACAGGGAGATAAGAGTCATTGTTCACTGAAATTCAATATATGTAATTGGAAAGAAAATTAAACAGTCATGTATCAGAAAGCAAATCGAAGTCAAAATAGATATGCAATAAATTATACAGGATGTTATCAATTAAGATGACAATAATTATATCACGTATAGAGGACATCAAAATATTTCGATTTATCCTACTTTATCCAAATGAAGGCATATTTGCTTTTTTGAAAAAATTTCGAATTTCTGAAGTAATTAATCTTTCGACTTGAACATCTCGAAAACGATTAATCTGACGAAGATGGAATTTGGTTTATTTCTTGTATAATTTTATTCGAACTTTTGAGTTTTTGTTTCAGATTTTTTGAAAAAGTGACAATAAAAAAGTTATTTATAAAAACGATAACCTACTACCCTGGATCGACGCCACTGATGAAGAATATTAAAAATATTTTGTCTAAAACATATCCATTCTGGTATTTCAGTCGTCTTATACAGGGTGATTTATTAGCTCACCGACAAGCTTTGCCATATGAAAGCTCATGTAATTTTAAGAAAAAAAATCATTTGGTAATATGTCCGATTTCATTTATTTAAGGAAATAGAAGACTTCAAAGTTTTGATTCTAATTATTTTAACGTTGGAAAATAATAGCCAATTTAATAATAATTAGAATTTTTTGTAATTATGTATTTATATGATTTTGAATTTTGAGCAATTTATGTAAATATTTAAGTGATTTTGCAACATTAAAATAATTAGAATCAAAACTTTGAAGTCTTCTATTTCCTTAAATAAATGAAATCGGACATATGTCCAAATGATTTTTTTTTCTTAAAATTAAATGAGCTTTCATATGGCAAAGCTTGTCGGTGAGCTAATAAATCACCCTGTATATCAAATTTCAACCCTCTATCTTAAACTGTTCCAGAGATATTTAAGAAAATATACTTTCCAAGTTGTTCCTTTAGGAGGTCATATCTAAGAAACGAAAAACTTTTGGATATAGATAAATTAGGTTAAATCGCAATATTTTGATGTCCTCTATACATGGTATAATTATTGTCACCTTAATTGATAACGTCCTATAGAACGACATTGCCATGTAAACAAAGTAGCAAGTTAGAAAACAATAATGTACACATGGTATGGTCAAAGAAACTATTTTTTTAAGAATAAAACAGGATCATATTTGTTGTTATTATTTGGGTATTAAAAAGGTTTAAACAGTAGTGTCAACATATGAATTTATAGACTTGAAACCATGAAAGATTGAGTTTTTATACTTATACTTGCTGTCAAACCTAAACATTACTCAAAAAAAAAACACGAAATCTCACTTTGCTCTTAATCACACTTGAAAATGAAGTACGTCTGAAAATCAACGTCACAGGCCGGTTACAAATAACGCAGTCGACTTAATAGTATCCCGCAATACATGGAACAAGCGGCAGTAAAAATATTATCCACACAAAAGTTACACTGCTAAATAATTGAGCATTGATTAATGCGAGCGAGGGTCACTTTTATGAACATTTTGGAATGTGGTCCGGTAATCCATTCGCGTCAATTCTGAATTATTACACTTCATGAAACGCGCGATATGTCGGCCGAAGTTGATCTGCTAATTCAATTTCGAATGCGTTTCGTTCTGATCGATAATTAACCGTCGCAAATCGGTGGCTCGATGGAAATTTATAGTTACACATGTTATTCGTCGTAAAATTACTGATAAATACGTAATTGACTCTATCTGCTGGCCGTAAATTACTTTAAACAGCGCCTGTACACCGTCGCCATATTTGTCATTCTAATTGCTGAACGTTGTATGTATTATAAAAATATCACCACTAAAATATAACTGTATGTTAATGTGTAACTAATAGCAAATTATTCATTTATTTCATAATAAATGGACAGCCACTATTCCATATACAGGATACGGAAGAAATGATAAATCAACATCACTCTGAATTCAGGACACTCTCTGAGCATAAGGGTTAACTCAAGACTAAATTAATTCTGTTATGCCACTGATTAGCCTATTATTATATGAAAAGTTTAGATCACGACATCCTGTGATCACTTTCTGACCTAACATTGCAGCAGGATTGACAAATTGAAGCCAGTTTGTTACATAATAAGTCATCCCATGCAACAAAATTCTTTAAAAACCTATTACTCGTATTATAATTAGAGTATTTTGTTTTAAGTATTACCGTAAGATTGGATGATCACGTGAGATTCGGACATTGTTGAAAACCCTGTATATTTAAGATTCTGTTGTTCATTAATTATCACTATTTTCGCTGACATATACAGTTCATATTTATTGTATGGCAATAATATAAATAAAGGTGTTGTATTATACTAGTATTATTTGGAAATAATTTAGATAAAATTGTATCTAATTACGTTATGCTACAGTTATTTCAATTTTTTTCTGATTTCTGAGTTCATTTGTTGAATAACATATTTATAATTCGACATCATTGAGAAATAACTTTATTTAAAAACTATTCCATCCACCATTATTATTCCGTTGTGTTAAAAACAATTGAGGAGAAAAAATTAAATTGAAGTAAATATACTTAGATTGATGCCGAATATCAGTTTTCCAAACCCAATTAAATTTCAAGAAATGTAACGAACGGAGTGGATGCAAAGCTGTTTTCTCTCCTGAAATTTAAAAACGTTACTCCAAAGATTATTATCGATTACGTTCAGCTAGATAAACATCGCGGATAAGGTGAGTTTGAAAGTTCGGCGCGAAGCCCGGAAACTTCCGGACAATATTGAAAATTGAACGGGGAATAGAGAGAAACCGAAAGCGCGAGGAGTAATTATGATTCTTCGTTTTCATTTCTGACAAAAAGAAAACGTCTACGCAATTTTTCCAAAGTTACTAAGTTAATCAAGAACAACAATCACGAATTAGTTTTATACACCGTTGAGTATATCTGATTAATTACCACTTTTCTATATTATGTGTGCTTTCCACAACTAAATTACAGTTTATCAAAAAAAAATATTACTAATGAATATCGAATAATTATCATTAATATGAGTACTCTGCAAGTACTCTAAAATTCAAAATACTCAGAAATTGACCACAAAGTACGAACGTTATTTTGAGATCGTTACGTGTGCACATAAAATGGACAAATGTATACGGAACTATTCACGTATGCCATTCATTAAAAGTTTCCAAGGAAAGAGTTTCATATTTGTTGGAGGTTGTAATACACCCTGTACAAATCTATTTACCTAAACACTTTACTTTTTACTTTAACAGTAACTCTTATGTGAAAATAATTTTAATTGTAAAAAATAATTTTTGCAATTTAGAAAATACAACTTTTTGCGTTTGTGGCAAATCAATTAAAAATCAGGATAATTAAAAACATTTTTCATAGCGAAAATTGTTGTATTGTACATATACAGGGTGTTTCAATGATGATGCACCAAACTTAGGGGACACTTTTCCGATATTATTTGGAACAAAATATCTTAATACAATTTTGCAATTTGAAATTTGCATTACTTTCAGTCCATGTTTTTAGAAATACTGTAGCAATTTAAATTTCTGCCGCCGTGAAACTAAATTGTTTTATGAATGTCACATAGCTGCAAGAAGGCAATAAATATTTATCGTAAGCGAAAAAATTTATAAACGACTTTTAATTCTGCCCTTGACCGAAAGAAGTGTTAAAGGAGCAACTTTGAAAGAATGTGCATTTTGAGCTATTCTGATAAACGTTAGATAATGCGGATTTCGTTGATGATCAGGATTCCTTTCCACATAGAGACGTACTGCCAATCGTGCCTTTCCTCGACATTCTTCGCATAAAATATGCATGTCTGCTTATTCTTGAAACGTAAAATCACCCATCGCAAACACGTGTGATAACACATACATAAACACTTACATACACTAATAAACTGTTGAAGATGAAAGTTACTAACTTAACCAAATTCACGCAAATTATGCTTCGCTTCCAACGTTACTCTTTATTAAAATCTAGAAATCATTCAATACCCAGAACGAACTAAACGTGTTTCATCACATCATCTGAGGCGACATTTTATAAGCCAATAAAACAATAAACCGATTCTTTTGACGAAGGTTAAGGATTCCGTACGACCTCATCTACGGTACGTTTTAAAAATATGCGATTCTCCTTTCTCTTCGGTTTTCTCAAAATCTATTCGTTAAAAAAAAAAACTTATAGGAAACTTTTATTTCTTTGGTCGATATCTACAGACATACCGAGTTTGGTGCATCTTCATTGAAACAGCCTGTAAAAACAACTGCTTTTAATAATTTATTGCATCATTTGATAAATGTAAAGTATTTTTTTGTAAACCATTTTTTCCATATAAACGAAGTTTCTCTCGAAAAGTAAAAAAAAATTAATTGGTAAATGCATTAATATGATAATAGATAAATTTGTACAGTGATAACCAATTAACTATTCTGGTTTGAGTGTAGTGAAATTGTATCACATGCCGTCATGTGTGAGAAATTTGTGTATGGCTTGTGCGACAATCTTGGTGGATTGGCTTTAGTGGCTGTGCGATGATATATAGGGGTAGCAAGTCACCCATTTCATTCATGCAGAGTATACAGATGCACACGTGATAGGGATGCGTAACCTATTGTTTGATATATTAGACACAGTGGTTTGTCGCAATAATTACTGGCTTCGTGCAGGCTCGATTCAAACACGTAGATTAGTGCGGCAATTAGAAGGTAATTGACTTCAACGCCGCACACCACCTCTTGTTTTACATTTAAATTGATGCTCTCAATTTGCGCTGATTTTCTGGGGACGATAACTTTCGGGGATTTCGGATCTTTCGGTGTAACTCGTCGACAGTTATAGAAACTAATATTAATAGGTGGTACATGTCTGCAGACAATTACTTGCGCAGAACAGCAACTTGCAGGCGAGTTAAAGCTGTCGGCAGTTTCAAAATTACACATGCACGTCTTATAGATGCCGCAATCGCCAAAAGCTATTCATAAATACATCAATATTTAAAGATCTGAAATGTGATGAATTTAAGCCCAACTGCATTGTGTAACTGCTGGAAATTTTAGTTCACGCAAGCAAATCATAATAATTCTCTGGTAATTAATTATAGATGAAGATACGAACGTGTGGATGCGGTTAGCTAACACGACCCTAAATGATAAGTTGTCATCAATACCCTATAATGTCACTAGGCATTATTGATGTCAAATAAATACATCACATACTAATGTGTTCAACAATTATTGTAGTCCTGTAAAGTAAAAATCGGCATTCATGTGTGATACCACAGTTACCCAGGACTACAATAATTCTTGGACGCATGATACTTTTACTTTGAATTTGAAATCTCAAATGACGCTTGAAAAGTAACGGCTGTCAGTGTCAAACCGTCAACAACCGGAAGTTACTCCATCTGTATCATTTAAAAATAAAATTCAGTACCGCCAACTCAAACAGTGATTCTTGATCATTTTATATTAAAATACAATCATCGGATCAAAAGGGTTTGAGCCTTGTCTTTAAATTGTTCGCTGGGCCGTATCGCATTTTTACTAATTAGAATCTGACGTATCATATCATTGTCTCATTGTGAAACAAAATCTTAATAAATACTACTAAAACGATCGTAACCATCCTTTTAACAAAATAGAAATAAATGGACTTTTAAAGATTGGATATGTTTCGTAATCAATTCATTAACTGGTTGTCGATTTCTGCTAGGTCAGCGAAGAGTAAATTTTTCTTTTTCCAACGTACGAGCCATATCATCTCTTTCGTGTGGTTTCATCGCGGTAAATCGATTAATAAATAATGGCCAAGTTCCTCTTTAAGTCGTCGAGAAAGCTGCCGAAAGATCGTTTGAAGGTGAGAGTGTAATTGCATGCCTTAGATTATTTTGAAGATTTTCTCACAAAAACAAGATTATTTTCTACTGACGGCTCATTTTCGAAGTGAAACTAGCAATCAGTGGCGCACCCAGTACTTAATCCTTGGAGAGGCACAGTATATTTATGTTATGTATATTTATGTCGTATACAAAGGGGAGGGGCAGAAAGATAACCAAGCTACCGAGAAATTAAAAAAAAACTGTTTTATTTTCTTACGCACAAGCCATAATCATATGAGGGGGCACGTGCCCCCCCCTTGATTGCGCCACTTCTCGCAATGAAGGCATGGCAGAATAAATAACAGTATTTACAAAAATCGACTGCGCTCTTTGTCCGTTTGCCCAAATTAGAAAATGCTATTAAATAAGATATTAATAACATCAGAATAGAAAAACTTCAACGAGTTTCAAAATACGAGAAGAGTAACTAATTTCGTACTTACCAACCAAATGTAGCAATAGGATTCTACACTGTAATCAACAATTACTAAAGGTTTGCGTCTGAAATATTTCAAATGTATATCAAGGGTATGTTTACTATTAACGCCTGAACGGTCCAGTGGTAAGAGGACCGGCCTTGCAATCGCATGGTCGTCGGTTCAAACCGCACTCGGGATTTTTCTCGGGGGTGGTCGGTATCGACTTTAGGCACCCTTCAGTGTTGGGGATAAAATTCGACACTGCTTCCCCTTAAACGGCGAGAAGGTTGGAAGTAACAAAGCCATGGAACACTTTACACACACTCAAAATACACTCCCGCTCCTGAGGTCCTGACAAGTCTTCGACTTAGGACCCCGTTGGGCAACCACCACAGATAAAAAAAAAAAAAAAAAAAAAAAAACAGGTGATCAATATCTTTTCTAATCAAGTGACCTATGGAAATAAAATCATTTGTCTTTTATTAGTTCATTATTTCAAATGCCACTTGAATTACGTATTGATATTGCATTCCTATACAAAACGATAGGAATGCAATAAAAATAATTCAAATGGCATTTCAAATAATGAACCAAACGCAGACAATTTTTTTCCGTAGGTCACTTAATTAGAAAAGATATTGATCACGCGTTACATAGAAACTATGCCAATAATAACCTCCATAGAGCGCCGTGCCTTAATCTATTTGTTTGTTATGGTTATTTACTTATTTAATATGTTTTTTTACTTCTTATAACTGGATATCCAGACTCAAACCTTCAGTCATTGTTGATCACATTGAACGAATATTTCTAAATTACTTAACTATAATGAAACAAATTTAATTAAAGAACAAGGGAAGGACCCAATTGTGCAAACACGGTAACTTACCCCACCAACCGGAAAAATTATCGGATTATAACAAACAAACAGAATAAGTGACGCCGATCGAAGTGCAAACATGATTTGAAGTTACTTTGAGGTTTTGACTCACTTAAAATATAAATAAAAATTAAAAAGAAATCGGACCAAACCCAGCGAAAACATGTACGTTTATTCAACGTTAATTTCACGTTGTAATGGTGGAAATAACGTTATTCGTTGAAAAATGCAACGTTGTTTTTTGGTTGAATTAGCAACCATAATTATATCACGTTTGTATGACGTGTTTTTTAACGATCAGTTTAATATGGACGTAATTATAACGTGAAATAAATGCGTAACAATTTTGTCTTTTTACGACGTGATTTATACTATGAGTAAATGCGATGTATCTACCATACGTTGATTACCACATCATTTCAACGTTAATTCAACATCTACTATTCTACGTAATAAATGAGAAAAAAATTAACGAAACTAATACGTTAGATAAATCATAATTTACAACTAAATTTTTAACCCACATTTTATAACGTTATTTTAACGTATACCGAATAAATATGCCTTACAAAACGTGATGTTGACGTTAGAAAACACTTAATTTTACAGTGATTGTCTATCGTGTTTCACACCTTTGAATTCTAATTTTACTAAAAATCTATGAAATATGAGGTTCTTCTCCATGCTTGGCAGCTTTGAAATGAAACGAAACAGGTATGAAAAGTACTGCTAATTTGGACATACGAGTCAACCACAATCCCTTTTTAAGTTGACGTAATCTGTCAAATTTTTTTAAGTTAGTTTGAATTTGATGCCCAAAATCTGTGATTAAAAATACTAAAGAACGCAATAGTCAATCAATTATACATACATATTGTCACGAATACTCATTGGGGACAGCTATATAAGAGTGGAAAGTTTAACTGGAATAAATTCTGTAACTTAGAAGATTACGATTTGTAAAAAAATTCTTGGAACAGGTCAATTTTTATTTTTAATGGCGCATATTACAAAGGGACTTTTTTAATTTTTCAATTATTTGGAGGGGTGAAACGACCCCTAACTATGTTTTTTTTTAATGGAAGGATATGTTGAAAAAATTAGGAGTACAGCTACGTTTTATTTTTTTATTTTTCTTTAGCAGTAAAAGGTAAAAAAACAAAAAAAAGAATTTTTTTACTAAAACCGTTTTTAATGCCAAAAATTCAGGAATAAGCATTCCATATGGTATCGTATTGTTGCGTGCAGCCAATAGATGGCGCTGCCAATGCGCTAAATTTTTAATTGTACGTAATTACCTCATTGAAGTTTTTCCCAATAGGTGGATAGGAAGAAGATGACCGATGACCGATTGAGTGGCCAACAAGATCTCCACATCTCACCCCTTTAGACTTTTTTATGGGGGTATTTAAAAAGTAAAGTTTATGTGACTAAACCAAACGACATAGCAGAACTTCAGAACTTCAAATTCTGCATGAAATTAGGAGAGTAACGCCGGAAATGTTACAAACTGTTAGGGATGGAATTTATAATCGATTAGGGTATTGTCAAGTGAGAGGTGGCGAGCATTTTGAACATCTGATGCGTTAAAATCGTTCTAGTCAAAAATTTATTTTTTATTTTTTCGCCTTTACTGTTTAAGAAAAATTAAAAATAAAAACGTAGCTGTATTCCCAATTGAACAAGCTTTTAAGAAAAAAATTACTCAACATACCTTCCATTAAAAAAAAAATAGTTAGGGGTTGTTTCATCCTTCCAAATAATTGAAAAGTTAAAGAAATCCATTTATAATATGCGCCATAAAATAAAAATTGACCTGTTCCAAGAATTTTGCTACAAATGGCAATTTTCTAAGTTACAGAATTTATTCCAGTTAAACTTTCCACTCCACTGCGGTGTTCATGAGCAGCATGTAATTTTTTTTAAATTTTCATAAAGAAATAATTTTGTAAATAATAAAGTAAATTGAGAGTACTGTATTAAATGTGTTTTGTCGAATATTTCATGTTAGTGTAAATATTTTTAGAAATAGGCGATTTAGAATTACATGTGTATTATAAATAAATAATTTAGAATTTTTGAAATGTATATACAAAGAAAATAACCTTAGGATTGTAATAATTAGAAAAATTGATTTAATGATGTTATGATAATATGGATGTTAGAAGGAAACTGTAGGTAGTAAAGAGTTCGGAAATTGACGAGTGAGGGCGGCGCGTAGCTATTGTAAGTTAAAGTCCCCGGTTCGGCTTTATTACTACTGCCTCCTTCCGCTTTACGAATCAGTCACGGAAGCGATACGGCACTGGGATCTCCAAATGGCTTAGCGATCTAGTCTAGCCGACTTGGAAAGTTCGTGTCACTCGGCGGCGTGGGTTCGAATTCCACCATTAGCCATGTATGTTTGTTCAGTCTAATGATTTAGACCCAGCTTTAATACACGTCGTAATTGTCTGATTCAACGCTACACGTGGACATTGCCGCGACATTTTTTCGTTGTTTTAACGTAATCATAACACACGAATTCAACGTTTGTTACATGTTATTCCACAACGTGTTGTATACGTATGTATGCACTGGGATTTAACGTAGAAATACCGTGGACAAAGACGTTTAAAAGAAGTTGATTCGAGCGTTGTTAAAACGTATTAATAACACACGAATTCAACGTTGACTAATTGTTATTCTACAACGTTTCTTACACGTGGACAGAGACGTTTAAAAGAAATTGATTGCCGCGACATTTTTTCGTTGTTTCAACGTAACAATACCACACGAATTCAACGTTTGGTTACATGTTATTTTACAACGTTTTTTACACGTACGTGTTTTCGCTGGGAAGTTAGTAGTAAGCAGAGAGAAAGTGACATGGTCTCGACGTGCAAACACGAGCCGAAATCTCAAATACCAAAATAAAATAAATCAAGTAATTAAAATAAATCAAAAAAACTTGCTACAGGAATTTCGGTGGATATCGTCAACCTTGAGAAAACCAAAAAAAGTGCAAAGAACCGACGAAAGGGCACTACAGCCGGGCTACATAGCAATAAATTGGCTTCCAACGTATCCGCTAAGTAGGGCAGATGCATCGCATATTTTTAGCTCCCAGCATTCTGACAAAATAGGAAAAGGGAAAATATGTGTTAAGAAATATTCGGTATCGAATTTTCACAGTGAAACTTTTTATCAAAACTAAGATCAGGTATGATGCATGTTCAAAATATTTTCGTTAGTCTCTTGGAGACCGAGTCACAAAACGAATCCCAATTCAGAAGCGATTCTTTCATGGATAAAAATATGCCGTGAAATAGGTTCAATATATTATGAAATACCGAAATAATAAAATTTGTGTACACTCCGGAGAATGTTGAAAGCGGTGGGGATGTCTTAAATGAAACGAGTATTCTCAGCAATTTGTCTCAACCGAGAAGCCCAACGTTGAAATTATAGAGCAGATTCAGAATATTATTCTAGAAATGTTAACCGAGTAAAAAGAACAATTTATTGTGAAACAGCTACAACACAGTAGGTATTGAAAGAATAGTGTCCATCGTGATTACATTCTTTTTAAAATCAATTGGATTTATTAACTTCACCCTGTACGGAAGAGATGTCTTTAACCGGGTAGGTAGTCCAGGACGTTTATATACGTTGTTCACAAATTAAAAAACCACCACCTGCTGCATTATGTTGGTATAAAACATAAGTCCCCTATAAACCATTATCAAAATAGCAAGGTTGGCAAGGTATTTGAAGTTTCATGTCAAAGTAATTCGTCAAATCAATTTTATTATTATATTGTTTACATTTATATTCATTTTAACAAGCCATTTCAATGCCTCGAAGGCAGAAAAATATTTTAAATGCCAAAATGAAAGAAGCACTCGTCAAATGTTACCAAATTTCTAACTAGGACAATGTTGCCGGTTGTGCTTTTCACAAGGCAACATCGCCAGTGGTCTTTTAAATTGTGAACAGAGAATAAAAAGGTATAATTGTGCCCAATAAGTACGGCGGAGGAAAAAAGTCTTGCAAGATAAAATACGTTGGTATCATTCGACACACAGTCTAAAACGATTGCCTAAACTATGATGTTGAGCAGTGTTCGATATCCTTTCGCAAAGAATCAGTTAATCCAGAAGCGCCCTCTTTCTCATGAAACATAGAAATAAATAATTAGATTATTCTTATTACTCGTACTGAAATTCAAAATAAAATATTTCGTAAAACTACACAAACATATACTTGCATAAATTTTAAGTTTTTTCATCCTTTTGAACATAAATTTGTGCTGTTCAATCATTTTTTCATCGTTCTTTTTCAGTTCCTAGGAATGAAATAGATTTTAGAAAAGAAATTAGTATAATCATCCAAATTGCCTATCTTAATGACTTTCCTATTAAACCGATACATAATACTTTTAACAAAATTAGAAATAAATTACACAACATCATTTTCCCAACAATTACAGAAAATAATAATTCAATAAATAATTTTTTCTCTATCCCTTATGTTGGTATTTTGTCAGTCAAACTAAAGAAATTGTTAAAAATAAATTAGGCATTGCTGAAAATATAGAAATACTTTTACATACTTTCTTGTTTGCTAATGACATTCTTAATGAACAAACTTTTTTCAACACAAATAATTTCTTCAGTTCGATTGATTAAAAATCGTGTGTTTGAATTCGTAACCTGTATCTAATAAAATACATAGCCAAATTTTAGTTTTTTTTTCAGATTTTTATTTGTTTTTATTTATTATATCCTGTCATTTTACACAAAGTTCACAGAATTTTACACATCATTTAGGATTTTTTCAAATATTTGTAAGTAGTTTTTACTGTTAATTTATTGTTACATTTTATTATTATGTATTTCTTTACCTTGAATGCGTTAAGCACTGATTATGCTGTATAAGCGAAACTAGTTTGCTGCAATAACAAAATTAAAGAAAATTACAGAAAAGCATATCATTTGTTAAATATTTGTTAAATATAGATTATTCTTAATTTATTTCATTTTTAAAATAAGTATTCCTTGTACCTTATTTGTGCAAAGATTGACTAAGACGTTTCAAGAATTAAATATGCTGATATAATAATAGCTTTATAGAGAAAAGTTTCTGGAATGGTTGATTGTTGATTGGGCTGCCTGTAAATGTAAGTTTATTTGGAAAATCTCCTTAAATTGCTATGGGATTTCGGGATCAGTTTAACTGTAATCTTTAGTTTATTCCCATAGGTAACAATTATAAGAACAATTGTTCCTATGGAAATAAACTGAAGATTAAAGTCAAACTATAGCAGAAATACCAGGCCTATGACAGTCAGCTGGCATATTGCTAGGTGTCTACGAAATTGAATGTAATTTGTTCTTCTAATTCCATAATGTTGGGAATTCAGAAGCAGAAGAAAATCGTGCAAATCGTCATCGCTGTGGAAACATGTTGTCCACATATCTGAACCAATATTTAAGTTTGAAAATTGATTTCTACTCCGTAAATACGTTGACAACAATTGATTAGATTTGATTTTTTTTTATATTTACATAGGTAGTTAAGTTATCTATGGAATTTCTGACATATTCCGATGCCGACTAATTTCCTGGATTTACTTGTTTGCTTGTGACTGATTTAATGCATTATGATTTCATTTATGTATTGTAACTATTTTCTGTGGCTATAGTCAAATAAAGACAAAGAATTAGACATATTTCATTCAGAGTATCTACACAGGTGTTTCCTCACATTAATTTATAACAGTTATATTCATATTTTAATGAATATTAAATTATTTATGTCTACATAAATGTTGGTAAACACATCATCAATAACTGTCCGTTTTTCAAATGCTGAAACTCTGAATTGCAATTTTAGTGGCAATAAAAGTAAGTTTGGTGCCAGTTTTAAGTCGGAGCAATAAGTGTCACCCATAATAAGTCCAAAGCAGATGCTGTCTATCGCGACTCATTTCGCCGCTGTAAAATATGCTCTAAAAGTTTGCAGCGTGTAATAAGAGTAACAGCGTGCATTCTGCATAGATGCTTTATGCGAGAGATGCCTTAATAAGTTAATTCTTGAACTGCAGATCTTCCACAGGAACATCATTACTAACGTCGCGATTTATTATGCTTCCTAATACGCACTTTAGCTAGCAAGAATCTTCTTCGTGTCCTAGATTGCAACTGCAACTTCAGACGTAAAATTATATTACCTCGGATGTCCCGGATGTTGTTGGCAAAACTTAATAAAAAATAAATTGTTGTTTCCTCCGAGCAACACATATGTAGCTAATGGTTACGTATGAAATATGTGTAGGGTGCTTATAGGATGAGCGGGCAAAAACCGCATCTCGGCTTATATGAGACTTTAATTAATATTTCCTAATTGCGTTTGATGTAGCTACTACAAAGGGCAATATTGCATTATTATTTCTTTGAATAAGAGACTATAAAATTCAAATCATACATATATACCTACATACATATTTATACATAAACTTGCATTGTGAAATTGCATAAGTTACATTTGTTTAAGTTACAGTATTTCATCTGTGTATTTGGTGTATTATCTTTCTAACCACGTCACAGTTATAAAATAGTGTCAGCATCTGTATATAAACAGAATTTTATTAATATCCTAAAATAGTTCATCCCAGAATTTTATATATAAATACCAAATACTTTTTAGCAAAATATAAATTAAAACCGAATCAAATTCAATGTAAAAGCGAAATATTTATTTCCGGACAATGACCCCCAAACCGAAGTAATAAAATGTATTATACCAACACGGAACAGTCTAGCAGATGAATATAAATGATAGGGATGAATCGGTGGCATTGTTTCGCGTCTGGATAATCAGAGTCCTTGTTTTCATCACTTTGTAAAAACTGAGCACAATAAGCGGACTGCTCTTTAGTTGCAGTACTTTTTTTTTAATAATTTGAAAGCTGATTTTGCGCTGCGCTTTTCACGCTGTCTCCGATTGCCTGTTCATTTATTAAGCATTGAATGTTTGTTAATACCCGTAATGCAGCAATGTTTTTTTTTTCGTTTAAATTTTAGTGTCTTATGTAAATTAAAAAGATAGAATCAGCGATAGAATTGTGAGCAAAATATTTGTATTGTAAACTTAATTTATTAAAATAGTATTTTTGTTTGCCTTTACGTTAGATACTAATTAAGAGTCTAACAAAGAAAAGAATATTTTAAAATGTGATGAAGGCGAACTGAACTAATATCAATTCTTTACCCTTGAATTTAGACGGCATGTCGTACCTTTACTGTAAAACAGCATAAAGGAGTGCAATGACGTACTTTTCACTAACAATAAGCTAACCTAAGACATGGCGTCCAGGTCATGGCAAGAGTTGATAAAAGATTTAAAAAATCACTCGATAGAAATAAGCAAGAAAACTCGAGAATCAGAAACATTCCAGGAAGATATAAAAGAAAGAATTAAATTATAATTATTGATATAATTGCGTAAACTCAAACCAATAAGACATTTTTGCAGATGAAGAAAATTATATTAATAAACAGTAAATAAAATTATAAATATAATAAATTAAGTCAAAATTTACATTAAAAGTTTTTTGCTACGTTAACTAAAGAGGGCAAAGCTTGGTTTTATAAATACGACGGTAAATTGCATTTATGGTTATTAGTTGCATGAAAGTGCGATCATGACACAGAATGGAATTTTATGCATTCATCATTATTCATTTATCAATTGGAAAAGAAAGTGTAGGTGATATTTTTACGAAATAATCTCTTATGAATGCTAAGTAGATCAATTAGAAATAATACCTACTGTTTATATTATTCAAAGTTTAACAATTATTCCGGCTGGAAATAGAAATCATTTATGACTGTAAATATAATCACAGCATGTATTCTCAACGATTCGAAAACCATTCATTTTAGAGTAAGAGAAGTGAAAAGGAGGAACAGCTAATTAATCACAAAATTGAAATTAATCAACATTTCTTAAGCAAGCATTAAGCAGAATTTAAGAAAATAAAAATTTGGTGGAATTAATCATTTTAGAACAAATGGAACAAGCAGAACAACAAAACGATAAGTGCGTAGCTAAAAAAATTTTAAAGGAGCATGGATATTACTATATTCCTGTACGATTTACTACACAGCGTGTTACGGGACGGGAGTACTACCATTTATTGAAACCACCAATCATTCACAAGGAAAAAAGCAAAATTTTTATATAACCACAGGGTAAAAGCTAATAATAACCTGAGTAAAAATTATTTTTCTTTTTCTTAGAGACAGTTTTAGGAGTACTGGACGCCATTTAAATGTCTCAGCCGAAAGTAGTTTGCAACTAATAATAACAATAATTTTATTTTAAAGTTGGTTCTTGTCCGATGAAAACTGTATCACAAAATCTTTAAACCACACTAAATAGCGCACAAAACACTTAACGTTTCGCCGTCGTTCGACAGCTTCGTCAGAAGTGAAAAATAAATATTTTTCAAATAATTTTATTGTTGTTGTAGGTCAACGTGTGACATAAGATTAGTCAGTTGAGATAGTGATAGTTTATAATGTACAAATTAACGTTAGGCGCAATAGGGCGACTTCACATATTCTATTATTAGGGCATTATGATACATGTCTAGCAGAATTTATTTACAATCTGTAACAGGGTTACATTCAGTAAATAGTTTAACATTATCAGTACATGCCATGGAGATTGCTCAGTAGCAATTTCCTATTTTGCTACAAATCTTACTTACAGTAAAGTATTATGTCTTTAGGGTTGATTTACATATCACATTAAGAATAAGCAGAAAATAAATCAAGGTCAGAATCTGTTTGGTAGGTCACTTGGAATGTGGCATCTGAGCCTACATCTTGCCAGTTATGTGAATAGATTTTTTGCTAGTTCATTTGGATGTTGTTGCAACCAATCCTTATATATTTGGGAGAAGATGGCTACTTCTTCTTTGACAGAAGACATTTGTAGGTCATGTCTTATTAATACATTCGATACGAACCATGGAGCGTTAGTAATGGTACGAAGCACTTTTGATTGAAATCCTTCTAGGATCTCGATATTTGAGTTTGATGCAGTTCCCCAAAGTTGTACTCCGTACTTTTATTCTCAGTAAAGATTTTAGTTCATGCAACGTTTGGTATGAACCAAAATCCAACAGTATAATTTTTGTAAGTAATTATTCGACAATTTTACAGTATAACAATACGAAAGTTATAAGACCATTAAAGCAAAAAGATCAAGAAAATACTATATAACCACGTAATTTACAGGGTGCCCATTTAAAATCGCAATATCTAAATTAAACATAACTTCTGTTTTCATAATATGGTAACACCAAGGAAGTAGAATGTGTTTCAAGAAAAATCCTCCAGAAGTTCTAGTAAAGTGAAAGAGAACAGATATACATTCAAATAGCTGTATCTCCGAAGCTTCTAGGAATAATAACCGTATTCATATGAACTCACTTCTTATAATTACCCATACAGTCATCTCCCAGAATATTTCTAAGCTTGCCAGATTGCGGGAGTTTTCCTTATTTTTGGGTTATTTTCTCTAATACAGAGGAAGATGCAAGCCGTGAACGGAAGTCTTAATCCACGCTTTCCAGCATCTCCTTATCTATTTTTTTCCACTTGTTCCCGAGTTTCTCAGTTCATTCAAAGTTCGGGGCTTCAAATTCATACACACGTGCCTTTAGGAAGAAACCCCACAGGAAAAAATCGCAAGTGCTGAGGTTGGGAAGAGTAGGAAGAATAGATAGGGGAGATGCGTGGATCAAAACTTTCGTTCACGCCCAGCGAAAACATGTACGTTTATTCAACGTTAATTTCACGTTGTAATGGTGGAAATAACGTTATTCGTTGAAAAATGCAACGTTGTTTTTTGGTTGAATTAGCAACCATAATTATATCACGTTTGTATGACGTGTTTTTTAACGATCAGTTTAATATGGACGTAATTATAACGTGAAATAAATGCGTAACAATTTTGTCTTTTTACGACGTGATTTATACTATGAGTAAATGCGATGTATCTACCATACGTTGATTACCACATCATTTCAACGTTAATTCAACATCTACTATTCTACGTAATAAATGAGAAAAAATTAACGAAACTAATACGTTAGATAAATCATAATTTCATAACTAAATTTTTAACCCACGTTTTATAACGTTATTTTTAACGTATACCGAATAAATATGCCTTACAAAACGTGATGTTGACGTTAGAAAACACTTAATTTTACAGTGATTGTCTATCGTGTTTCACACCTTTGAATTCTAATTTTACTAAAATCTATGAAATATGAGGTTCTTTCCATGCTTGGCAGCTTTGAAATGAAACGAACAGGTATGAAAAGTACTGCTAATTTGGACATACGAGTCAACCACAACCCCTTTTTAAGTTGACGTAATCTGTCAAATTTTTAAGTTAGTTTGAATTTGATGCCCAAAATCTGTGATTAAAAATACTAAAGAACGCAATAGTCAATCAATTATACATACATATTGTCACGAATACTCATTGGGGACAGCTGTATACAGAGTGGAAAGTTTAACTGAATAAATTTGTAACTTAGAAGATTACGATTTGTAAAAAAATTCTTGGAACAGGTCAATTTTTATTTTTAATGGCGCATATTACAAAGGGACTTTTTTAACTTTTCAATTATTTGGAGGGGTGAAACGACCCCTATGTTTTTTTAATGGAAGGATATGTTGAAAAATTAGGAATACAGCTACGTTTTTTATTTTTATTTTCTTTAGCAGTAAAGGTAAAACAAAAAAAGAATTTTTTACTAAAACCGTTTTTAATGCCAAAAATTCATTTTTATTATTTGATAAGAAGAAATAAGCATTCCATATGGTATCGTATTGTTGCGTGCAGCCACATAGATGGCGCTGCCAATGCGCTAAATTTTAATTGTACGTAATTACCTCACTGAAGTTTTTCCCAATAGGTGGATAGGAAGAAGATGACCGATGACCGATTGAGTGGCCAACAAGATCTCCAGATCTCACCCTTTAGACTTTTTATGGGGATATTTAAAAGTAAAGTTTATGTGACTAAACCAAACGACATAGCAGAACTTCAGAACTTCAAATTCTGCATGAAATTAGAGAGTAACGCCGGAAATGTTACAAACTGTTAGGGATGGAATTTATAATCGATTAGGGTATTGTAAAGTGAGAGGTGGCGAGCATTTTGAACATCTGATGCGTTAAAATCGTTCTAGTCCAAAATTTATTTTTTATTTTTCGCCTTTTACTGTTTAAGAAAAATTAAAAAATAAAAACGTAGCTGTATTCCCAATTGAACAAGCTTTTAAGAAAAAAATTACTCAACATACCCTTCCATTAAAAAAAAAATAGTTAGGGGTTGTTTCATTCTTCCAAATAATTGAAAAGTTAAAGAAATCCATTTATAATATGCGCCTATAAAATAAAAATTGACCTGTTCCAAGAATTTTGCTACAAAATGGCAATTTTCTAAGTTACAGAATTTATTCCAGTTAAACTTTCCACCCACTGCGGTGTTCATGAGCAGCATGTAATTTTTTTTAATTTTCATAAAGAAATAATTTTGTAAATAATAAAGTAAATTGAGAGTACTGTATTAAATGTGTTTTGTCGAATATTTTATGTTAGTGTAAATATTTTTAGAAATAGGCGATTTAGAGTTACATATGTATTATAAATAAATAATTTAGAATTTTTGAAATGTATATACAAAGAAAATAACCTTAGGATTGTAATAATTAGAAAAATTGATTTAATGATGTTATGATAATATGGATGTTAGAAGGAAACTGTAGGTAGTAAAGAGTTCGGAAATTGAACGAGTGAGGGCGGCGCGTAGCTATTGTAAGTTAAAGTCCCCGGTTCGGCTTTATTATTACCGCCTCCTTCCGCTTTACGAATCAGTCACGGAAGCGATACGGCACTGGGATCTCCAAATGGCTTAGCGGTTCAGTTCAGCCGACTTGGAAAGTCGTGTCACTCGGCGGCGTGGGTCTCGAATTCCACCATTAGCCATGTATGTTTGTTCCAGTCTAATGATTTAGACCCAGCTTTAATACACGTCGTAATTGTTCGATTCAACGCTACACGTGGACATTGCCGCGACATTTTTTCGTTGTTTTAACGTAACCATAACACACGAATTCAACGTTTGTTACATGTTATTCCACAACGTTTTTTATACGTATGTATGCACTGGGATTTAACGTAGAAATACCGTGGAAAAAGACGTTTAAAAGAAGTTGATTCGAGCGTTGTTAAAACGTATTAATAACACACGAATTCAACGTTGATTAATTGTTATTCTACAACGTTTCTTACACGTGGACAGAGACGTTTAAAAGAAATTGATTGCCGCGACATTTTTTCGTTGTTTCAACGTAACAATACCACACGAATTCAACGTTTGGTTACATGTTATTTTACAACGTTTTTTACACGTACGTGTTTTCGCTGGGCGGCTTGCTTCGTGCTACGAGTAGAACAGTCGCCATTTGAGTGACGTTATCTTTCGAACATAAATGGCAGTGTTGTACCTACATTTTGTTCATAATGAAAAAAATTTAAACAAGAAATAAACAAGTACTGGCATTCTAAAACCATTCGATTTCTCTGACGCATCCTGCATATCTGTTTACTTATGAAATTTTTAAAATGTTATCGGTTGGTTTAGTTATCCCATTCATTGTCCAAATTCAAATGTGTATTTCTTTTAACAATAGAGATTCCCATACTGAGAATGTTAAAACAGGAACGGAAATAACAAATATCCTGATATCAAGTAAGAAAGTAAAGTAAGTAAAAATATCGTGAGACCTTCAAAGAGGTAATGACGGTAGATAATGAAGATAGGTATTCAATTGTTACAAGAGAAGAATACACCTGAGTTGCCAGTAAATACAAGCTTCTCTTTAAGAGAAAAGTTTATGAAAAATAAAAACCGCAATTGAAAATTAAAATAAATAATAGATATAATAAATTTTTACAAATTGAACGAAAAATTGATTAGTGTCCCTGAAGGGATTTAAAAAAAGGTACAATATTCGAGGAAAGAAAAGAATATATACAGGAATGTGAAAATTGGAGGACACAAAATTTGGTTCAATTTCTGTAATAATATTTGGAACAAAAAATTTTTGAGCCGCTGATACTGTTTGGAAATAGAACACGTTCTATTTTTTCAGACAGTTTATTGCATAATAGAACTTGTTCAAGAAATGAAACTAAATCTTATTAATTCCAAAACGACTTTTAAGACTATTTTAGACTGCCATATTCCTTGTTCAATTTCTACAATAATACATATTTTGAACAAGAAATTTTTAGCTGCTTGGAAATGTTGAACACTTCAGACAATTTTTATAGTTCGGCCACTCACTTGGAATTAATTATTCAAACATTTTATTATTTCATCATTTCTATATACAACCTGTTCGATAAGTATGTTAGATAAATTATTAAATATAAAAGAAGATTGGATTTTAGAACAGTAGTTTCTCTTGCAGTTATATTTTGAAAATAAAAAAATAGGAGGTTTTCTACTTAAGATAAGTTACATGCAGATTTCTATAATGCAAAAGTAATCATAGTTTTATTAATAAATTAAACTTTGCTTTACCATTTCATTCTTTACATGGTTTCAACTAAATACGATCATTTTTAAGTTTGAAACTAAAGTAAGTATTAATTACTTCCTTGCAGCAAACGAATACTTTTTCCATTCTACGGAAATACAAAGGAATGTGTTGTAAAAAAAAGTGATATAAATATACTAGAAATTTTGCCGTTTTTGATCATAAGTATAAAATTTAAAACGCCCAAATAAGAAATAAATTTATGTTCCCTGTATTCCGTGAATTCTGTAAATGCCTTTTGAATTTACAACAATGCCCACTTTTATCGCCAAGCTCTATTTACATAGAGCAAAGGATAGTCGTTTTAATTATTCCTGGCGAATTGTTTCTCAAGAAACCGAGGCCGACGTTATTTAAAAGCTCCTTCCACCTTTCGTCGTTCAAAAACTATACGTATTCGCGCACTCGCCTGAAGTACTAAGCAGAACGCGTTGCAGTTTAATTTAACCGAATACCCGAACCTTATGACACATGAAAGAGTAATTACGGGTAGCAGGGTTAGCTTCATGTTTTATACGAATTAGAACAAACTTTCTGCGCGTTCGGAACATGTAAATTATTTCGAAGTATGTTGCGGTTAATATCACGTGTCTTCTTGCTTATGAATAAATGCCGTCTGCTGCGGATTCTCTACATAAATACTTAGCGCATTTACATTTTAGATATGTACGTAGAAATTCAAACGGCTCTGTGAAATGTCACTAAAAGTTAACCGAAAATTATTCTTTCTTCTTTATCGTACACGGCAGAAGGCAGTGTAAACTTATACTACCTTCTGTTTTTAAACAAACTGTATTTAAATTTATTTACACAAGTACTTTATTATACAGGATAATCCTGAAATAAATGGTTAAACTCTTGAATGTCTGTGAAAATTCATTTAAAAAAAAAGTATGTAGTTCTAAATCACTCAGAACTTTAATTCTGGTAATATTTAGGCCATGGGTAATATTTAGCCATCGTGTCCATTTTTGACACCGACAGCAGTTTTACAGAAAACAGCGCTCTTAAACATTTCAAATTATTTGAAACTTTGAAAACAACAATTTAGTTATGCACTATACTATAATATGTAGTGTACTTTTAGTATTATTTTTTATTAGTATGCTTTTGTTACTAGGTAGATATAATGATTTGTTTGTCAATAAATGAAGACGTGATATCCTACTGGAAACTGCAAGATTAAATTAACATCGACCGATTAAATCCGCCGATCTCAGATCTAATCGATACGTTACGTATGCATTACGGCGTTACGTACTGTGCTGGCAAACAATTAAAACAAGTCCCCAAAGTTAAGCGGCGGGTCTTATCCCGGAGTTGTAAACGCGCGAACTACGCTAAACACGAGATTAAAAGTTTCCGTTTGCTCAACCAAGAGCAACACTCAAACATAATCAGCTCACGTACTGAATATTAACATATTTGTAGACAGATTATTACCTTATGCGTGTTTAGAAATTTTGATGGAACGGAATATGCTCGAAGGAATTCAGAACTGTCGTTACAGACAAAGGCCTATTCACGTCGGCGATGAGCTTAAAGATAAGCTAAAAACTTAACGCCGTCACATGCAAGTACGCGCTATTGTGAAAAGGTGTTACGTGTATTGCATAAAGCCGATTTTGAACAGTTAACTCAGTTCTATGAGTCATATGAAATATTGGTCAACTATCGACTTCTTGGATCATTTCAATGCAATAATCGATTGTTTTTATGATGCATTATTCACTGATATCAATAAGTTTGTGCCAAAATGAACATTTTTACATTATACGATAAGTAACCTAGGGCCCGATTTTAGAGCCAGAGAAAGGTTGAAAAAACGCTATCGAAATTATGTTATATTAAAATATTTCAGCTGCATTATTCAGGTTATTAGTAAACTATAAAAAAATATGCATCACCAGTACATACAATCATTGGTGTACCTAAGTAGCTAATGCAAAGTTCAAAGTAATATGAAAATGTGACAAAGATAAAAGAAGGAATTTCAGGATAAAATATTATCCTTCCAATACAACGTCAAATCCAGGATCCTACTTTGTCAACTTACGCTGTTAATGTAATGAAATTTTATACCTTTTTATTTATATTACCTGTGACGCTTTTAAAGTAAAATCTTTCAGCAAAATGCGAAACAAAAGTATGGGCTTAAACTAATGCAAATCTGACGTATTAAAATTATTCAAATCAAGTCCAGAAATAAGTCATACTTTAACCCCGACTTTTTTAAATTCCTGCTTTTTACCGGTTTAATACAAAACGTACGTTCTAAAAAGCTGTAAACGTTAACGAACGTCCATCATAATAACACCCATAATCGTCACGCTTTATTTAAATGCAAATTCATATTTTAATGTGCTTCTAGAATGATTAAGTTCAACAAACAAGAAAGCTATTAGATTTACCTTTCTTGTTTAAAAAAAATACACCTTTGTGATTAATATATTTACAGAGAGCCTATATTATGGTATCTTCACAACGCTACAGACTTTTACAGTATTGTGTTTTAAAAGCACATAATAGCAAATGGTTTTTAAATTGCTGAAAAAAATAGTTTACAGAACGCCATATGTTCCGCCCGGCAATATATTTCGTTGCTTTACGCAGAAGAAGGCGAGGGCATACCTTAAATTTTCCGCTTATGCTTTCTTCGGACGAAATTTCAATTCTCTAATTGCACCCCCAGCTGCACAACGAAGTTATAAACATGGCGTTAACTGCGAGCCCGAATTATTCCCTGTGTGCGAAAGCCCGCGATAATTAGCGACCCACAACACGTACCACGAGATAAATTCTGCGCTAATTTGCAATTATCCGCTATTTAAAGAAGATCAATCGAATGTGCCCTTCTGATTTACAGATGCTGCGGTTCTGTAGGTGTAGATGATTGCTGAGATTAAACACTGCATTTTGCAATCTATTGCAGTGGGAGATTTTGTTCAATCAAACGATATTCACGTTGAATTCGTCAAAAAATGTTAAGGATCACTTATTTTTAAAGATACTGGAAGTTACGCAAATTAAGTAATAAAAATAAGAAAAGAATTACTAGCTGATCTGTTAAGAATGTTGGCTTTTCTTGTCGATCGATTACATTCAAGAAAATAGATACGACTGCTAAGTCATGAAATCAAAAGGCCTTATTCGGCGTTCGGTAGACGACCATATTCATCAAATCCTTCATCAACAATTAACCTGGGAGATGCAAACTGAACTCTTAAGATCAAGAATCTTAAAAGGCGATAAGTTTGCGTCCCGTGACCTCCACAGGATGACGTCACGTTGATGAAACATGGGATATGAATTCGAATCACTCCCCTATACTTCTAACTTTGAGTGACATTGTAATTCAGAAAGAAAATCCCCCAAGTATAGTTGGCAACAGAGCTTCAAAATTAAACTTGAAAAATGGATTGAACGCTCACTTGCTTTAAGAACTAAATGATGAAATTGAACCTTTTATAAAAAAAACATTCAACAAGCAACGTGGGAAAGTATCCCTGAAAATACCCGTAGAACAAACGGAAATAATTACCCAAAGGAAATTAAGAACCTCATTTTTGAAAAACGAAAGCTTAGAAGAAGATGGCATCAGACCAAAGCACCAGTGGATAAAACAGCTTTAAATAATGCAACACGACAATTAAAGCATGAAATCCAGCGCATTAAAAATGAATTCATTGGTAACTACTTGAATGAACTCACTAATGATAACAGAACAGGCTATTCACTCTGGAAAGCTACCAAGCGATTGAAAAGACCTGCCTTACAAAACCCTCCAATCAGATATGCAAATGAGAGTTGGGCTCGAAACAATATTCAAAAAGCATGCAGATTCGCAGAACACTTGCAGATGACCTACCAACCGAATGTTGGAGAAGATCCTGAAGGCTGGAACGAACCGGAACCTGCTTCCTTAAAAGAAGTTTCTGATGAAATCAAAACTAATATTAACCCGAAAAAAGCTTCCGGCTTTGACCTAATTACTAGTAAAAACCTGAAACAACTTCCAGGGAAAGCTATCGTAAAACTTACCAATCTTATCAACGCATCATTCAGACTGAAGTAAGTTCCCATGATGTCGCAGAGGTTAACATGTTTCCCAAACCTCCTCATGAAGTTTCATCATACAAACCCATATCATTGCTTCCAGTTACTTCGAAACTCTACGAAAAATTGCCTCACAAGAGATTAAAACTCCTAATAGAAGAAAAAAGTTTGAGTCCCGTGCTCCCGTCCATCAGTCTGGTTTCAGAGAAAACCATTCGACCATCGATCAAATCCATAAGACTACAGATATCATTGTAAAGTCGCTAGTAAAAAAAGAAAGTTCCTCGACGTTGCCCAGGCGTTCGATAAAGTTTGGCATAAGACTGTGTTTCATAAACTGAATCTATTTCTGCCAAGACAATATTCACAACTTTTGCAATCCTATTCGTCAGAAAGATATTTCAGAATTAAGCAAGAAGATGCTTATTCTGAAATAAAAGAAATTAGAACAGGGGTACCACAATATAGTATGCTAGGTCCAGTACTATATCTGCTATATACAAGTGACATTCCAGAGCTTCACAATGACACAGTGCCCACTTTTGTTGATGATACTGCAATTATGGCTGTAGGAATAATCTATGAAGAAGCTGCTGCAAAGCTCCAAACCTCAATTAACTGAGTCATTGATTGAACCAAGAAGTGGCGCATCAAGCTGAATAAAGCCAAATCAGTTCATGTCAACTACACCAACAAAGAAGAACAACATTTACCACTTAGGATAAACGATGCTCAGATTCCCTATGCTAGCTCAGCGTCTATCAAGGTATGACCCTAGATGCCAGACTCTGCTGGAGAGTTCACGTCAAAAAGAAACGTGAAGAGTTCAAAAAAATGTATTGGCTGCTAGGACGGATTTCCAAGTTTTCAACATATAATAAACTCCTTCTTTATGGACATATGGCATTCAACCATGGGGTTGTGTCCGTTAAGGCAATATGCAAGTTATTCAACGGTTCCAAAATAAAGCACTAAGGAGCATCATAGATGCACTCTGGTATTGCCGAAACAGTGACATCCGTCGGGACTTACAAATGGACACTGTTGACCAAACTATTGCCAAATCTGCCAGTAGCCACGAACAAAGGTTTGCTCCATCATGTGAATGTTGAGGCCATCCTGGAGAACACACATCTATTAAGAAGACTCAAAAGGATCAACCCCTTTGAGTTAGTTCGATAATTGCGTCAGTTTAAAGCAGGGCACAGCGCGGTATTAGTGCTACATATTAATTATAGTGGAGTATATTATAATGTAGTATATTATATAACCTAAGGCAGGCTAGTGAGTGGGACCTTAGTTTTAAGACATTAACAGTAGGTTAAAGAAAATTTGCTTGATCTAAGTATTGATCAGTTTGTAATATTACTAAAGACCCTATGAAGGGACGTATTAAAGAAAAAAAATTGGTAATAATTTATAAGTGCTCTTACTCTTAAACATAGCAGCACAATACAAAACAAGTTATAAAATAAAGTATGAAAAAGCAGTTGATGCATTCAGTAGTAAAATGTTCTGCCAAAATTGACCAAAAGTTGACTTCGATACGCACATAAATACCATATATAATATACCATACCATTTCAGTCGCATTGAAGACAGGAGAATTCCTTGGCCATGAAGGCACAGATATTTATGGAGATCAAATAATTTTGAATGATGAAAAATGCTGCTTACCTTTGATCTATTAATTCAAATTAGTAAAAGGATACCAGTATTAAACAAAATATAAAGTAAAACCATTTGGCAAGGTTGTCCTAAATCAATGTTCAGGGACTGTATTACATATTCGTTTTCTTCGTTTTATCTTAAATATATTTCATGTTTACCATTAGTTCATTCGACATTGTACCACAGCAATTTTTCGAGTAACTACATACATATTTTGAAATTAATTTAATAACCATACACAAGCTTAATGAATAAGTGAAAAATTAAATTACATGCCACTAACACGAACGCAATTTATACGGCCCTAATGGCCCTTGATAAGCACTTTTACCGCAATTTAATACGACCAATAAATTAAAGCATAGCGCCGCTTACATTTTTTTGTTTAATTTGAAAGGAAAGCATGCCACATATTCTATTGAAATGCAATAACTTGTAGAATATAAAGTTAGAGAAATCGATCATCGTCCATGATATTAGTAATATTTCATAAAACCAAAGGTAATTGAAGCGGAAAATGTACGTACGCACATCAAAATGAAATCTTTTCTACGGCAATGAATCTTTGATTGATTTATTTTACCCGGATTGTTAAATGTTTTACGTAATTCAACGGGTCGTAAAATCTCTATTATTAATAGCGTATACGCAAACTAATCACTGCGAATTATATTATTTCGGCTTCAGCCGTTTTATGGCCAATTTATGGCTCAAAATTTAATTGATCAGTGTCGGGCGCGTAGTGTGCATTAATTTATACACGTTTATTATTGCTTTATCCTACTTGGAATTAAAATGATAAAGAACTATTTTATACATGAAAAATTATGTCATAAAGTTCCGGACAAAAGCACAAAAATTATGTATTTATGAAAGAATGGGTTACCTGTGTATGAGGAAAATGCACCATCTTATTTTCAAGTTAATTTTGGTCTCAACTCTTTCAATGGGATAGAGAATCAATTAACGATAACACAGACGTCCGGATGACCCGTGAAAGCTCGACCTGAAGAGAGGGTGGGAAAAATCGAAAATTTGGTACTGCAAGGTCTCTGTTATGGCCAATGTCTGAATATTCGAAACAAATACCCTAAAAATTTTGTAGGACAATTTGGATATGAATAAGGTGTCCGTACATTAGATTCTCAGATTGCTTACACTTGAGCAAACATTGACCAAAAAAAAAAAACCCTCAAGAAAGTTTGGCCGCGTTGAACTAGAAAGGACAGAAATTTTTTTCTTGAATTATCACCGTGGATGAGACTTGGATATATCACTGGGACCGTCCCACTAAACAGGAATCCACGCAGGTGGTTCATGAAGGGACTCTTCCACCCAAAAAAGCCAAAACACAATTTGCTGGAAAAGACTGATGGCAATAGTTTTCTGAGATGCTGAAGAAGTCTTGCTGATTGCGTATATGCCGAGGGGGTCTAACATAAATGGAGAGGCCTATGGAAAATTTAAAACAGCTCTGGAGGAATAACGTCCATATTCTTATTTGTAAAAAAAAAACTTCTTCCTGCACGACAATTATCAGGTTCAAACAAATTCCAGTAGATAATCAATGACTGTGGGTTCATAGAGTTACGGCCTCCACCTTGTAGCTCTGACCCAGCCCCGTCCGACTTCTTTTTACTCAAAATCTTAAAAAGCTATCTCAGGGGAAAGCGTTTTGTATCTGATGAAGCACTTAATGAAGCTGAACAGTATTTTGCAGAATTGGTCCTAGATGTATTGTCCTCCTTGAGTATCACAGAAACAGTAACGTGTGTTTCACTGTTACGTTATAGGTAGCTCCGTATCACGGTTAACCCATGCGTTAAACAGAATGATAATGCTACCCTAAATGTGATAACTAACGACGACGTTTCTCCAAATAAACAGCCCAATTTCACACTCATGGGAAAACCGATATCCGGTTAAATTTGAGGCGTCGCGTCGGTCCAAGAAACGCTAAGAATAATCAAAACCGGGTGGAATTATTAACGGCGAGGATCCCGAATGTGCAAAAAGTCGCAATTAATTTATATGGTGGTGAATGGGAACCGCGGCGAGTCATAACTTCTTTGTGCGAAGTGCGCGGACAAAAAAGAAAAACTTGGGGCGCAAAAACGTCGAGGAATGTACTAAAGCGACGCAATTAGGCGTCACTAATTCCCCGCGGTTTTGCGCGCGGACGGGAATTAAGTGGAATCGCAAGTTGGCTTTATTCCGTTCGGTTTGTGATCCGAGATTATACGTCAACACAACGCTGACGAGCCTGTATTGCTTTACCGTTTTTTATCGACTACAAATTTGACAATTACGTGACGGACACACAAGCGTACAAATACATTCAAAGAGAACTTTATAAGGAGTAATCATGTCGTATTTGATATAAATATTATTTGTGTAGAGCTCTTACCCAATCAAAACCTTAATATACGAAAACTGACAGCTCACTGATAGGATAACAATCGAACGGTTATAAGTGATCGATAGAAGATAAATGAGGTACAATTTGCAGTTAGGAAGTCGTCTGTCGGTTTTATTAATGTATGTTTGATTGATATTCTTCGCGAAGAAAAATCGTTGGCATTTAAAGGCTCTTTCGATTCGCGCCCTTTTGATTAATGCGCCCACCAAATGTTATCCCTTTTACTTAGGACTTCCAATGTCGGGATTCAAATGCCTTACATTAAAATGTCATTTCTTTTGCGCCCGGCTACGCAATTAGTTTCCATCCATTTGTCCGTTAAATATCACACAAATCGCAGAAACGGATGTACGAGGGACATTCTGAAACTAATGTCTTTCATTTATTTCCACAAGAACTGCAACGCAAAAAGACCGTTGAACAGAAAAAGTTTTCGGCTAAAGAACACTATTTTTCCAACTAGTTACCACTATTGGTTATGTATTTTCACCAGAAATAACAATGTATCTTTCATAAAAATCTTCACCAGGATAATTAGCCTAGTTCTTCACAGCTGCAATAACAACATTTAAAAAAAATATTGCTCGTCCCCATTAGTGTAGGTTCTCGTTCATCCCTCGTATATAAGCGTAAATTTTTTTATGTAAAAATAATCAATTTTTAAGCATTTTACACGTAGCGATCACCCCATCACCTTCACGAAACTTCTTAATAAAATGAGTTATAATAAATTTCCTGCATTAATTTCACCAACGCCATCATTTTTTAAGTTAACGAGCTACATTTCTAACTGTTCATGCTTCGGAATGTGTAGTAGTTTTGATTGATATCAGCGAAACTAAAACTCCACTTTGTAATAGTTTAATTTGACGGGTAAAAATTATGCCGACACTTTATAAACGACGATATCAATTATCAGTGTCTCTGAAATTATTTATTTCCGCCCCTTTCTTATCCTATATTATACTTTCATGCGATGTAGTACGTATGCGCAATTTTAAAACAGTAATAATTCTGTCGGACGCACACAAGAAATAAATATTTGTATTTGTTTTTAAAAATTTCGAAAGAAAAGACAGTCATTCGAATTTAGCCATTTTTATTAAATGTTTAATTTTCGTTTCCTCCTTGTAAATGTTTTAAGCTGTTTCACCAAAAAAAATTCATTGAGTGAAATACAGGGTGTTCCTAAACTCCTGTCATTTATTAATACTGTAAATTCGTTAAGGATGGATTTATTTTAAAAACTCAACGATTTTTTGTTTAAAATAGCATTGAACACAGTTAAGTAATTTCATGAATATTGACATGAGTAGTTTATAAAAGCTAATGAAATGCGTGTATCTTTATTGTACAAAAATAATGTTTCGAAATACTGTAGTTTTGCTCTAGAGCAAATTCGAAAAGTGATTTACTTCAACAAATAAACGCTATTTGTTGTCACCAATTATAATTGTTTTCGTTTTGCTGCTGTTGACTTTCACACATTTTTTTATAGGCGTTTTTTCACATTCCAAGATTGTAGTTAACGGTATAGAGTATTTCCAGTATTTGGATCCTTTTTATAATCCACTAATTATTTGCTTCGCTTTTTTTGTTTCTTTTATGACTTCATCCAATATTAGTTTATTGGGACCATCGGGGTCCATACGTACTCTTGTTTAACCTCCTTTATCATCTTGTTCATTTCTGAATTTTCGATTTGTTGTTTATCCGTATAGACACTATGCATTCTTTATTAGTTGTTCTTTGTTCTATTCATTTTCTTTTTAATAATTTTTTGTCAAGTTGACTAACTTGATAAATGCGGCATTTAGGTTGAAGTACGTTCTCACGGCCTGGAAGATTGCTGAAATAATTATGATTTCTAAACCTGAGAAAACGAATCAGGTGGAATCATATCGCCCGATTTAGTTGCTCCCAATAATATCCACACTCTTTGAAATGTTGAAAACAATAATCGAAGACAATTAGTTGATTCCAAATCATCAGTCTGGCTTTCAAGATCAGGTGCATAGAATCACAAACATAATAGAAAAACATGTATATGCAGCCCTATTTCTTGACGTTGCGAAGGCCTTTGATAAGGTCTGGCACCAGGGGTTAATCTGGAAACTTCATGGGGTCTTTCCTAAGTAATACGTCGTGCTACTGGCATCATATCGAGAGAACGGAGTCTTCAGAATCAAGCAAGAAGATACTTATTCTGAAGTTAGAGATATACGGGCAAGTGTACCCCAGGGCAGCGTGCTGTGACCAGTTCTTTACCTCCTACATACCAACACTAAATAAAGCAACAATCGCAACACTTGCAGATGACACTGCCATTCTTGGAAAGAATATTAGAGAAGCTACAGATAAACTTCAAATGGCTACCAGCACCATATGTAAATGGACTAAAATATGGCGAAATCAGCTCACATCAATGTCACTTACCAGGACGGAAATAGTCCTATTAGAATAAATAATCAAAATAGTCGAATGTGTGAACTCGGCTGAATACTTACATATGGATTTGGATGCTAAACTTCGTCGAAGGAACATATGAAAAAGAAAAAGAAAGAACTAAATATTAAATTTTAAAAAAATGTATTGGATGATTGGACGTAGCTGAACATCTCTATGCACAACATAATCACCCCAATTCTGTAACTCATAACAATACTGCTAAGTTAACAATATTGTTAAGTGAGATATTTTGACCAATCAGGGCTTAGATATGACGGATTTCTATGTACTGATTGGTCAAAATATCTCACTTAACAATATTGTTAACTTAGCAATGTTGTTATGAGTTACAGAATTGGGGTAAATGTATAATCGGATATTGAAACCAGTTTGGAGTTCTAGATGCCAGCTCTGGGGTTGTGCCGCTCAGTCCAACATTGAAATAATCCAATCATTTCAAAATAAAGTTCTCAGTTGCGTTGTAGATGCATCCTGGTTTCTTAGGAATAGCAGTAACCACAAAGATCTTGGAATTCCTCTAATCAAAGATGAATTTAAAAGACCAGTCAAGAAACACGAGAACGGACTTTCAGTCCACACAAACTATTTGGATACTACAAATAAGTTAAGGAGGCTCAAGAGGAGGAACCCCTTCGAACTTGTGCGTTAATAGTGAATAAGTGTAAGTAAAAACAGTGCACGTGATTCTGCGAAAATCAAATTAGATTTTAATAATAGAATCTACTGGGTGATTACTGATTATAATCTCTAGTATTTTGTAGTTTGTAAGATTTTTAGATAAAAATAAAAAGACTGAGTAAGTGCTATTTAATTTAAGGAAAGTTAATAACTAGTTTCTCGAGGGTAGCTAGCTAATCATTCAATATAATTTTGGATGACACGTTTTAAAGCAACAATAACGGCCCGTTAAAAAAGGCTCCCCATATGTAAAAGTATACAGTTTAGTTTTATTTTTTATTTCACAACGTGTTTATTGTAATAAATAAAGGTAGGGATTATATTGCAATTGTATGTTTTGTTTGCGCAACTACGCAGTAAATCTTCATTAAATTATTTTTACTGGTCACCCAAAATAGCATTAGTTTTAATTAATTTTATAATTCAAATAAATGCGTGTGTCGAGGATAATACAATTTATTGCATTAATTAAATATTAATAAGTATCGTACAATTCTTTTCCTATAATATTCGTTGATATCTTCCCGATAGTACATTAACAAAAAAATTCCGCGAATTTAATTCATGCACATTTTTTATGTACAGTGTGTTTCACTTTATATGAAGTGACCTAAATAATTGTTTTAATAATAACGCAATTGAAGAAACTAGAACCATAAGGATCTAAGTGACATAACGGTTCAACTGACACTCATACCCTTGTTGGAGCTAACACATTGATGCAAATTATTCATATAGTACATTTGACAGTTTATAAATGGCACTACATGTTGACTACATGATGTAAAAGCATTGTTTCGTTATTCCATCAAATTAATTAGTATTTCATCTCCCCTTTTAGCACTTATATCACTTCACAAAAATTTGCACTTAGATCCTTATAGTTCTAATCCTTCCAGTTATGGAGGCCATGAAGAGCAATTTCTATAGGCCACTGCGAGATTAAACTCAATTACACACTCGCTACGGTAGTTTATATTATTTTATTATTACTGAGATACTATTGTTAAATCATTATTTGAAGAAATGAACCCATATAGAAAACTCAGGCTGTTCATTGTTAATTTGAACATTCCTGCTGTTTTATAAAATTAATGTCGAGTAAAAATATTCCAAACAAACAAATTGGCCAATTATATTTTTTAAAGCCTGAAGTGCGAATTTTAAAGGTCGCTAAATGTTACCTATTGTTTGTTCGTTCCCATTCCACACACAAACGGAAAGCCTTTGCGCTTTATTAAGTCGTAGCGCCGGCGGTTAGCTTAAATGTCAGGCTCGTTCACGAACGATTTCTTTTCCGTTCTCGTCAAAAAAAAAAACCGCGACATTAACTCCACGCTTCATATTCAACATGTTCTCTGATCGCGCAATATTACCCTCCGACTCTAATAACATTTGCTAGGAAACTATTATGCGCGTAAGTAGCTCCGGCTTCATTCGGGAGGCATATTTAAATTCTCTTTGAAGTTGAGAGCAGCTTCTTGCCGTTTCCATTCCGGACCCGCCGCCAGTAAATTAAGCGCCACAAAAACTTTGACCAATTCTCCTTAGCGCCGATTTTCAATTCGCAGCAGCAAGTCGAGGATCTTCCTCGTCGACGGAAGATATGCATGCAGATGGTCTTCTCTGATTAGCCGTTTGCATAAAAGCCCTGGGTTTTAGACAGTTATTTTCTCGTTCGGCGCAAATTAACAGAGGCTATTCGATTCTAAAGTCTTAAGAATAGTCAAAACTACTTTGAGACAACGAATTTCAAGATGTCCTCCAAAATTAACAAAGACCCTGGTTGCACTATGTACTATGGTTTGGTTTTAGGCCCGATTTTACAATCGTCTGATGAGCGTTATTCTTAGAATAACGTGACGTAGGTGTGATGTAGATATGGAGCAACGTTAAAGGATATTCAGCGAACAGTTATTTTGTCCTTATTCCTTATATTGTAAAACTAGGCCTTAGTCTTACTGTTTTCATATTTTTTATCGTTGGTTTAGTTATTTATGTCGTGTCATAACTTTTCCATATTTTAATTTTTTAATTGAAGCCTTCGTCAAAATGATTGTTAATAAAACACTAATTATGTCAGTCAGCTTTATTAATGAACAAAACATAGAATGTATAACATTCTATCTTAACAGGTGAACGCAGCAATATCGTTACAAAGTTATTATCCAATTAAAAAAAAGAAATTATTAACAGATTTACGAAGCATAATTATTTTTTCTAATTTAATTAAAACGTCTGGCTGACGATTCATGCATGATGGACAAGATGAATTGAAACGTTTGCAGTTGCTCACAATTAAATTTTTGGCTAGTAGATGTATGGAAAATCTTCAAATTAATAAAGCTATCCACACTTTAGCACGGTACTCTAAAGGCTAATATTACAGGGTTTAATGATGTCCTAAAAGGCCACCTCCGAATCCTCCGTGACCACCTCCGAATCCTCCTCCGATTCCTCCACCGAAACCACCACTGATTCCTCCATGATCACCTCCGAAATCACCGCCATAACCACTGCCGAATCCTCCTCCAATACCTCCGCCAAGACCTGCATCGAATCCACCATCACCATGATCTCCTACGTGCACGAAAACGGGCACTGGTTTTTTGACGATATTGATGTCAGGAATATGGACTGGAACGTGCTTGATTACCTTCACTGGGTAAGGTTTAGGTACTGGAACTGTAACTTTGACTGGCACTGGTACTTTGACTGGATAGTGAACTGGAACGGGAATGTTTTTCACCACTTTGTATGGAATAGGTTTATCGATGTGCACTGGGTATGGTTTTGGAACATGAACTGGGTATGGTTTGTCAACTTTAACTGGGAATGGTACTTTAACGGGCACGGGTACTTTCTTTTCTACTGGAACTGGATAAGGTACAGGGTGATGTACGGCGATTTGCTTGTGTAATGTGATGTGCGTAATTTTTCCATGACCATCGTCTCCTCCGCCGATTCCTCCTCCGAATCCTCCACCAATTCCACCACCGAATCCACCTCCGAATCCCCCTCCAATTCCATGTCCGCCTAAATCACCACCGAATCCTCCATGACCAGCATCTAATCCACTATCAAGTCCTCCATATCCCAAATCAAGACCACGTTTTTCGTTCTTTTTCTCGTCCTTTTTCTCGTCCTTTTCGGCGTATACTGTGGACGCCAAGAGTACCGCGCACACCTGAAAAAATAGCTTTGTTACATACAGAGCAATTCTCTTAATAGGACCGTGTGTTTGATAAGGCATTGTTGTAACACTATACCAGTAAACCTACCAAAAATTTCATGTTGCTGCGTTAGAACACCTGGGGCAACTGTGCTTCATGAACTTGCCCCGCTGGCTTATATATTCGCAGAGACTCCCCAAGAACTGCCGTTAACAAACACTTTCTAGAATATGAATTAAATTTAACGTAGCGTGGACACGCTTTTTTAACGCTGCCTAAATTCATGTAAGGTTAAGCCGCTAATTAGATCAGATTCCACTTGGTGATCTTCTTTTCACTTGAATATAAAGTGGATTAGCTTGAATGTTTTAGTATTTTAACACAGAGACAAACGTTTTAACTATGTACAGAGTACTGCTTAATTTATGTTCGCAGTTATTGTTACGTTACATACTTTGTTTCCGTGTAGATACTATTACGTATCGTGTCGAATAATGAAACTGTAGATCTATTTGGTAATAAAATTACTGCGAATTCTAGAAAAACGTTAATTATAAATAAAATTGCGTATATGTGGAGTATCTCCATACATAAATATAATTAATTTTAATGAAAAATAAATGGGAAATGTTTAGGTATTAAAAAAAAACTGTAGATATAATATTAAATTAAATTATGCGTTTCAAAAAATCCTGGATTTTTATACTGTTACAAGAAGCTTCTCTTTTCTGATATCGTACTTGATGGTTTAACAAAATGGATAAAATTTAAAAATCATATTTTATGCAAAAAATTTGACAGTGTAATTTTCAAATTTTTGAAAATATTTCAGAAATGAAAGTAGATTTTTTCCATATTCTTAAAGACACCAAAATAGGGCAACTTTTTTATAATTTAATTGCCTTTATATCTCTTAATAGTTTACGAGTTCCTCGTAGTGTTTATAATCCCGACCTCCGTAGGCTGTTTGAAAAAATAACAATATGACAACCGCCGCGCCATGTTGTTGTTAAGATGATCTTAACATGATGGATTTAATGTTGAATATAGAGGAGGGGGTTTTGCATTAATTTTCTTGTCTACTCCAAAAGATAGTATTTGTAATCCATTTGAAGCTTTCCGAGTTTCAGTACTCTACTTCGATTGGTTCAAAAATTATTAGTGAGGTACAGATGCATTTTGACCATAGATATAGTAGAGTGGATATCGTGTGGCAATGCAAGTGCATAGAAAACGAAGACTCCAACATTAAAAAGAAATAGCTTAATAGTACAATTATCCATAGGAGAGTAAAGAAAGGAAAATAAAACCACGTGACCTGGGGCAAAAAGCCGAATAACTTGCATAGCTGAGATAAGAAATGATTATTTTTTTAATTAATTTAATAGAATCATCTTCGCTACAATGTAGAACTAATATTGTTAGTTTTTATTATTAGTGCTTTCTCCAACTCAAAACAGTATAGCGGAATTTTAACAGCAAGGGTAGATAAAATAACAATTTTCGTATTAACCATAGCAACAACCCACACTAGTTACTGGGATCAAGATCATACAACGCGATTTTGAGACGTGATTACTCTCTTTATTTTTCTCTCTTTAACGTTCGCTTTAGAAGAATAGAATGTTACACACGACGGTAAAATTTAATTATCGACTCGTGAAAAATAATTCACTCATCGATAAAGAATAATTGTACCGTCTGGTATAACAAATAACTACATATTAAAGTTTCCCATTTGACTTTTATTTCATGCATACTTATGTAATGAACCATTGGCGGTCAAACGTTATTACTACTGATAGATTTATGCTCAATATATTATTCCAGCTTTTAAAGTTTTACACAGAATCAGAATTCACACATCAGACCTTAATTTTTACTTATTTACTATATCCATTTATAAAAACATTATTTTATGACCAACTACATACTAAACTTAGAGCATGCAATTGCAATATTCCAACACCCCTTCTTAAATGCATGCGACAAAGAAAGTTCACATTGGGGGAGATCCAGGAGTCAAAGTTGAACACATAAATTTTTGAACTGTTCTTTATCCAACACCTTAGTGAACATGTCTTCCCCCTTGGAAGATATTTCATTTCTTGCGTGACGTTGCTTGCACCATCTTGAAACCGTTCTGGAGGAACTCCTTTGTTTGTTCGTTGTGAACGTCTGACGCTTGAAGTGAGTTCTGATGTCCCTACTGCCCTTTCTGGCTGTGTAGAAACTAATGGAGATAAATCGAGTCTTTTTCGTGGACGACCTCAGCCTCCTTTTCTTGAATAACGATCACTTCCGGTCCGATTACTCACTCAACCTCTGGTTTCACAGATTTCTTGAGTATCTGACAGTGACTTTCATTGTCAGATTCATTACTGCTGTCACTGTCACGAAAGATTTGATATCTGACCCGATTTCATTACGGACTGTTTCGTTCTCAATGATACGTACCGATGACGTTATCCGGGCCCACATCCGGGCCTTAGTTGTAGATGCATCTAGCACTCAGTATCCCTTGGTATGCAAGTCATACCCAATCAAGATGCCTTCGGTAGCCTTGTCTTGCCAGACTTTAACTTGCCACTTCTTTCGTTGCTGCAACGTGCTTCCTATGACAGGAATGTGACTTAGATCTGGCTTCTTGCCATACCACAGTTCATAGGGAGTTTTCTTCAGCGCTAATGACGGCAGACGATTCTAAAGATAATTGGATGTCAGCACCACCTCGTCTCAGTAGCACGACGGAAGATTGGCTTCATTCAGCAGACACCTTGCCATCTCGCAGAGATATCGGTTCTTGCGTTCTGCCTTTCCATTCTGCTCTGGAGTATACGGTGCGGAGGTCTGATGCTCAATTCCCTTTTTAGCCAGAAATCGGTCGAGAATTTTATTACAGTAATCCCTGCTATTGTCAGACCGGATAACTTTCGATCCAGTTGATTTTCTACCATAGCCACATATTGCATTATGGCTCCAACCACATCACTTTTCTTTTTAACTAGCATGGTGACAGTGAACTTCGAGTAATTATCTACGCAACTAAGCAGATAACGATTTTCACTAGGAGCTACTGTGTCAGACAGCCCACACAACACATCAGTGTGTATCAGTTCTAGTGGATATCCTGCTCTAGATCTACTTGGAGGATACTTGTCTTCTTTTTAAATAATTTGCTCCATATGCAAATCTCACACTTGCTACTGTCGTGTTTAGCACCCGGCATAACATCTATGCCAGTGGCTAGACCCTGACGTATAATTTGCTGTAAAGCCTTCGAATCACGATATCCTAAGCGTCTGTGCCAAAGTTCAGCTGTAGTGCTGTAGCTGGTCTCTCCCGTCTTGACTGCATTAGAAAAACCTCTGCTTCCTCTACTAACACGGTTTACCACAAACAAATTGTTAACTGGATGTTCATGAAGCACAGTGTCTCCATTTTCATTCCGAATCACATATCCTTGTTGCCCTTCCTTTGCAACTGAAAGCAAATTTCCATTTAATTCAGGAACGTAGAGAACATCACGTAGCGTTACTTTACAGTACTCCCCGGATGGAAGTTGGCATCGTAAAATACCAAAACCAACACCAATGACTGGTGATGATTTACCATTCTTCGCTATGTTCACCCGGTGTCCTGACACTGGTGAATGCAACTCCGTGAAGAACCCACGATCTGATGCCAAGTGACTGCTGCTGCCAGAGTCTACTATCCACATCAAATCACTATTATTTTCCCCTCGACACTTTCGATGATTACGCACATCAAACGAGAAGTCTCGCCATTCACTTGCAGCCTTTGATGATTTCGGCGAAGACATTTCATCAGCAGATTCTTGTTTCTCTTCCTTCAGCTTGTAGCAGTCTCTCTTTAAATGTCCTCGTTTTTCGCAGTGGTAACAACTACGATTCTCCTCTTGTTTAACACGACCCCTTGTCTGCTTGTATGACTTTGGCTTGCCAGAGAACTGGGTCATGTCGTTGCCTTCGCTGCTCCTCTCCACTCGAAGATTGTACTCATCCATTAATTTATTGACAACGTACTCCATTGTGAGATCTTTTGAACCTCTGCCTTCAGGTAAAGTAACAAGACCATTGTATGACTCCGGAAGACTTGCCAAGAGAGCTCCAATTTCAAGATAGGTGCTCATTTCGACTTCAGATGTTCAAAGTTGGCTCGCCAACTCTCGCATCATCGTGATGTGATCACCAGGCAGCGGACGAATTATATTATTCAAGGTTATCGGTCAGAGACGTACTGAATTGCGCGCGGTGGGAGAAACGCATACTATTTCCATTACCTACAAATTAGTTGCTTTTTACTTGCATCCTAACGACTAATTTTTACGACGCCGCTGACCGACACGATGCATTGCAATTTACACGCATATCGCTCACTGATAACCTTGAATAATATAAATCGTCCGCTGCCTAGTGATCACGCATAGAACCGCCTGTGTACCGCTGACTCCAGAAGCTTCTGATCAGATAGATTTGGCTTGACTCGCTGTTTTGCTCATAGAGTCGTTTGTAGGTGCCCCAAACTTCCGATGTTATTTCGATATTCTGAATGTGGGTAAGCTGACTTTCCTCAATAGACGACACCAATTTAATGGCAATCTTCCAATTAACATAGTTCTTGTCATTCAACCGCGCTTTACTTTTGTTGTCTAACTCTGACTCTTTCATATTCATGCCGAAATTATTTCAACTAGTTTGCTGGACCCATAACCTGATATACGAGCCCTGCGCCAAAAGTATTCGCCTACCTCTCTTTGGTAAAGAAAGTGACAGTTAATTAGTTACTCAGTGGTAGAATACTTTTCGAGAATAATAATAATAAATAAATATAAATTTATATAATTTTAAATAAAATTTTGATATTTAAATTCTAATAAAGATTTTATTTTCAAAAACAGTTACACTAGCTAGGCGAATACTTTTGACGCAGGGCTCGTATATTCCAGCTTTTAAAGTTTTACGCAGAATTAGAATTCACACGTCAGACATTAATTTTTATTTATTTACTGTATTCATTTATAAAAACATTATTTCATGACCAACTAATGCATACTAAACTTAGAACATGCAATTGCAATATTCCAACAATTACTTTTACATCTACACCTTTTCCAATTGTAATTAAGAACACGTCAGTTGTAATTCAGAATTGTTAATTTAAGTTTAGAATATATCATTTGTAATTCAGATTTATCAATTTAGTTTCAGAATGTATCATTTGAAATTCAGACTTATCAATTTAATTTCAAAATTCGTTATTTATAATTCAGATTAATCAGTTTAATTTCAGAAAGCATTAAATGAATTTGTATGTACAGCCTAATTCACGACAAATGAATTACCCTGTTGTACATACGTTCCAAATTTCTTTCATCTACACCTTTTCCAAGTGTAATTCAGAAAGTAACAGATTAATTTCAGACAGTGTCAAATATTTTTCAGGTGCAAGAAATTAATATTAGAAACTATCAATAATTGTATTTCAGAAACGTAAAATGTATTTCAGAATGTGTTAATTGTAGTTCAGAAAAGCGAAATAAATTTCAGAAAAAGTCCTAAATTGTATTTCAGAAAATATCATTTGTATTTCAGAAAATAAGAATTATACATACAGCATACCATAATACATAGTAAATAAGTCTTACAATACCTTAGGAACCATCAACAGATTTACGTGGAATAGTTACTGTCACGATTGCATTGAAATAAAGTGAAGATTGAATTTAACTGATAATTATGGAATTTGCATGGTGTCCATGCTAAGAAATGCAGTTCTTCGCTTATTACCATGCCAGGCACTTACAAATTTACAAAAACAAAACATAATCACAAATGATTCCTGATTTACAAATGATGCTTTCTGATTCATAAATAATATTTTCTGAATTCTTTCTGAAATACAATTTACTGATCTGAACTACAATTACTACTTTCTGAAATACAATTTACTAATCTGAAATATGTACATCTGAAATCTTCTGAAATACAGTTAGAAAAGGTGTAGAAGTAATAATAACAAAGTTAGCGTTTAACCCCCAATGGTTAACTGCATACGGTTTCATAAAGGCAAATGGAAAACTTCTCAGAAGATTTCCTGATTGTGATTTCTCGTTTGAATAGTGAAATATTCTGCTTCTAACAAAATTAATTTATAAAATTTAATGACGCAGTCGTTTAACGCAAATTGACAGCTGACTAAGTAATTGAATTAAAATATCACTCATCGATTTAATGTTCTTATTTTAAAGGCGAACAACACGGAAAAGACTTCACGTACAAAACAAACAACTTGAGCAGCGTTTCGGAGTGTTAAAACCGCGGATGGCACGCGCGTTTTTTCGGTTAATTCAAAAGCTCGCCGCAATCTCGCATGCTTTTCGTTTCTGCGAGCTCGAGATAGCGCCTTATATACGGCCCATTTGTGAGGACGCTCTCGGTATCAGTCGCTTTTGCTGCTAGAATATGACGATTACATCCAGTGGCAATAACTGCTTTAATTAAGAGATTAAGGAACTGTGCTAGTAATCGTTACACCATTTTAATTAATACTAAATTAAACTTAAAATTAAAAAGATTCTCTTGGAGATTATTATGTGGTGTTGAAATATTTTCCTTCATTTCATCTAAGGTAGCTCGATGATTTTCAGAGGTACTTGTTTGAAATATTTCTTGAAGAATTCGAAAAACAGATCACCTATCTTTTTTGATACTATGAAACAGAGATATGGACCTTTATCACATACTCAAATTAAAATCAATAGGTTATTTAAAACTATGAATAATATGAACGGTGCCCAGTAAGATTGTGAATAATCTTTACACATTTATGAGATTTGTTACTTAAAAAGGCGCATGCAGACAAAACTTGTCCATAGAATTAGAACTAGCAATCTCAGCTGGAATATCAATGTAATCCCTGTATTTGCAATTGAGGAATTCCTGTATGACATTTTTAGAATGCCAACCCATTTTCATAATAAGCTTTTAAGTAAAAGCTCTTGATTTCTCTTCGAAAATGCTTTAACGTAACCTATCTCAATCGATCTCCTTGAATACCGTAAACTTTCCCTTTTTGTGCTTCTTTCAATCGCCGAGAAATCTTGTATTCATGCCTATCTTTTTCTGAGATTTCGTTCTGACGGATTATTTGTCTGTTCCGTTTGAAGATGGAAGTGTAAAAGAACTTCCTTAAATGGAATGATTGTATCTGATGTATAATGTGAATTATTCACGTTAATTACGAAGCACTTGTTTATGTTCATGTAAATTTAAATGTGCCATAAATGTGTCTGTAGGGCAGTTATTTTTTTGCATGCCACGATTAAATCTAACTCGCGCCGTAAGTTTTTAGCGACTTATTGCATTCTCATGACATACGAGCAACAGGTGTTCCCCGACACATTTTCCTTTGTTCCTTCCTTTTAAATGTTTGAATCCGAAATCACCCCGTCTGAGTCCCTTGTTGAATCCCTTCGACGTCGAATGCAAAACCGCACCGAACGGTCTCAACACGTAGGTTGTACAATTACGGTCTTCCTTGTAGGCCCCCCAAGAAATCGAACACAAAAGAGAATTGCGTGTCTTGCCGCACTAAATCGCGGTAATCAACGAAACTATAATTATTTCTATGACGTTGCCTTTCGTAATTACAGGGTCCTAGCGTGATTATTGTGATTTGTAGGAAGCGTTGTTAGACGGCCGTTTATTTTATATTTATCATATTATATGTTTAATAGCGGGATTATTATTATTTTATTACATAATGCATGTTGACCATCAACCATCCGGCATCTAAATTATGTATTTCATTAGTATAATGAAAATTATGATATTTGCTCGGTGTTAACACCGATAATTTAGATATTATGCGCCGATTTTATAGTTCTGTACATAATGGTATATTATAAGGGAACATAGCATACGAAAAAATGCATTCTACTCCAAATGGTATTTTCTATACGTTACGTTGTGTTGCTTGAAACGGTTTAATTCCATATTGCACGTAACCATTGACAACTGCCAATCACAATCTATTAACTCATCTGTCAAAACTGGCAAACAGGGAAAGCTTTTTTAGGTACACATAATACAGTGATACCACGTACTTGTGTAGTATTTATTCATCGAGCAATCCCACGAAATGCAATATAGTACATACGACAACTTATGCAATAAGAAAAATTGTTAAAGGTCGGCTTACGCTACCCTATTTCTTGTATAAAATTTGGTTGAGTTTCTTAAACAATTTAATTTGCGCAATAAATTGTATCGAGATTTAAATTGAATTAAAAATCTATGGAAAAATAGAACGTATTCTATCTGCAAATCGTATCCGCAGCCCAAAAATTTCTTGTTTTAAGTTTTTATTATAGAAATTGAACCAAATCTTGTACAAGAAATAGGCTAGTCTAAAACGGCCTTTAGATTAGACAACATTTTAATTAACTCGAAGAAAAATGTATTTAAAAACAAGAATACATTTTATTTCGGATTTCATCATGTTAGCATGTAAACACATAGTAGCCTTGTGTTCAGGAAAACAGGAGAGCGCATACATCATATTTTTATCAGACTCGATTAGCGGGCGAAGACTGACTCCATAAAACACTCCATTTTAATTTCGCTCAACAAAGGGGCCGGCTCTCTACGAGCAGCACAAAATATATTAGGGCTTATCTTAAAAAGTAATTAAACGGAAGACGTCAGTTGTTTACATTAATTAATTACTCGGTAGGAAGTGTTAACTTAATTTTAAATTTGCCGGAATATAATTATCCGCGCACAAAATACGCGACAACCGGGAGGGGTGACTCGCGCCTTTTTCTTTTCTGGCGAATTTCTTCGGGAAGCAACTACTAATTAGAAACAGTTACGTTGGCGATTGTATTTAGGCCGAATTATTTCGGCAACGTGACAATTTTAAAATACCCTTTCTATTTTTAATGGAGTGTTGAACCTACAATTTCACATGTTTTTGTATATAGAGTTATTCACGTACTGTTCATTAAAAGTTTTCAAGGAAGAAGTTTAGATAGAAATTGAAAATTTAGGAAACATAGATCTCTCAAATGAAATAAAATTGACTTCGAGTTATACTGGAAATCGCTATCAACACATCAGAGATTTGTGGAGAAATTTTTATGGCACTCGGAGAAAATGCAATAAAGCAATTGGTTCCAAAAGTTTGCTCTAAGTGATGAAAGACTTGAAGATGAACCCCAATCTGTAAGACCAACTTCCTTAAATGAGAGAGAAAAGAGACGGAACTTAAGCAAATGGTTGCCCCCTACTTTGACACCTAACAAAAAACTACAACATCTCACAATATGTTCTTCTCATCTTACTCAGTCGAAAACCGAACCTTTATTCAACCGAATTCTAACGTGCGATGAGAATCGGATTATGTTCTCATCATTGGTTATCTTCAAATGATTTTTGTCACAAATACCAAAGATTCAACTGACCCCAAGAAAAATGTTGCTTTGTGCTTGGTACACTGAGAAAAATGAAATAGTTAAGTCAACAACTTTTTGAATGTCAACTTTTTGTGCGTTGACTTAAATAAAATGTACTTGTATCAACGGTAATATTCTTAACTGAACATCTTGGAAATTGTTGAAGTAACACTAAAAAAATGTTAAACTATTACGTTTGATTGAACGATGTAAATGTTTTCCTTAAAACGAAAGTGCTTAATATGTTAAATCAAAAAGTTGAAATTTCAAAATGATCGTAAAGTGCTGTTGCTTTTGTGTGTCTGTTTTGATTTTTTATTTAACGTAATAAATGTTAAGTCAACTAAAAGCGAGGGTTAATTCCCATATTAATAAGCTATCGAGTTCCAGATGGCGCCTGCTAGAACTTCACGTATATTTACTGCCTGTCCCAGCATAACCTTGTTGTTCGACATCGTTTCTTAAACGGATAAGTCATTCATATTTCGAATGCGTCCGACATTATAAAGTTCGTTGAGGTTTATTCACCTCCTCTTGTCACCTCAACAAAGGTTGAAGGGTTATCTTACTTTGGCAGTATCGCAAAGAGGTGAACATTTAATTGATGTTTCCCTAAACGATAGTAGAGATTGAATTGACTCTACGCTTTTATTAGCCGTACTGAAAAATTACTTTAAACATATCAAAAATATAATTTTAATTCCCTAACAGCGTTCAGACAAAAAAAATATTTAGCAATTTTAACAATCTAAAGTTCTTGTATCAATCTTCTTGGGCATTAAAGCAACTAGAAAGATGTCTTCATTGTATGCTTGCCTCAAACAAAATATTGAGTTGATTCAATCTAAAATATTTAACATTTTTTGACTGTTGGTTCAATGACCACGCGTGATTGCTAATAGGTAAACGAAAAATACTGTTACCTGAACGTGTTTTTGGTTGACTGAACAGTTTATTTTTCTCAGTGTAGACACGCTGGAATCATTCATTACGAGTTTTTAGAAGTAAGAAAAACTGTTACTGCCAACGTCTACTGTGATCAGTTCAATAGAGTTCAGGAAAAATTACGGAAAAGACAACCAGCATTGGTAAACAGGAAGTAATTTTGTTTCTTCAGAATAACGCCCGACCTCACGTACATTTCAACCATGTTCGCCAGATCTCCCACCAACGTCTGGATAACCATATGAGGAACAAGCAGTTCAATAATGAAAGAAGAAGTGTAAAGGTTTTTCCACAGTAAAACAAAAGATATTTTTCGTACATATACATTTTTAGGAAGTATTGCAAAATGTACGTGCAAATTGATTGAAGGCTTTGAACTTTTTCATCGTCATGTGCAAACGAAGCAATGAGTATAGCGTGGCATCGCTTAGAGACCCTTATAGAAGACGTGATACCAAAAGATCAAGAAATCATAAACTTCTTCAACTTTCTACTATGTTGGAAAAGCCTATTGTGATTAAAAACATACTCCGAATATACAAGTCAATAAAATTATCCTTCCATTCATGACATAAGCATTATTAGTTATGGGAAAATGTAATCAACAAACTACAAGTATATGGAACAAATTTATTCGTTATCTGCTACACGGTTGCCTTGGTAATCTCCTCCTAAGGCACTGAACTTAGTCCAACGTTTCTTCTATTGCCAGAAGCTCTCTTCAAAATCATTTTCCGTGAGGCTTTTTAGAGCGCTCGTCGGGATCCGTTCCACCTCCTCTTGTGAGCCCCAGTGTGATCTTTCATGTCTCTCTTGATCTTAAGAAATAAAAAAAGTCAGAATGGGCCAGCTCGGACGAGTAGGGCGAATGTTCCAAAGTAGTGATTCGATTTTTGGCGAAGAAGTCTTTCACAACAATGACTGTGTGTACTGAGGCATTGTCATGATGCAAGCATCCAGTTGTCATTCGCAAACAACTCCGGTCGGATACGTCTTACCCGATCCTTTAAACGTCTCATTCCTTCCAAATATTTACTGTTTGTCCTTCTGAAACAAATTCTCGATGCACAATACCGCTCCTATCGAAGAAAACGGGTCTTCCTTCTCTCGGATCGTCATCAACCGATTCTCGCCCGTCTTTCAACCTCTGCCGACTTGTAAACTGCAGCAAGTTTCATGGCAGACTCACCTTAGACCTTTTCGGAAACTATGATCGGGTTGCAGATCGGGTTTAAATAGTTACCTGATGAGGTTAACCTGTTCTATAACCGAACCGCTCGGGTTTGACAGGGTTTACGAACGCGCGAACGTTTCATTAGGCGTTCTCGTTTCTGGCGGATCACAGGAACATAACGCGTATGGATCAGCGAATCGTGTTCTTTTGTGAAAATGAGTAATCCCCTCTACTAATAGTTTTGGATCATGATTCGGTTTTCAGAAACATAAGTGTTTATGTTTTGCTTGTTTGGATCAGGATTAGAGGGAAATTTAAACTCAAATTTAGTTTGGAGATTACAGGATATTAGATAGAAATTGCGTTCACCTACAATCTAATATGTTTGATACATTTGACACTTCGTTTTGACAGTTTACAAAGGAACGTTCCAAACACGTTTCAAAGGAGTGTTCTTTTGTAACAAGAACAAACGAATCATGATTCTCTAAACACGTTCAGATCGGATCAGGATCATTTCAGAAAGGAAAGCGCCTATTGAATGACCTTGCAGGTGTCAGAAAATAATATAAACAAAAATAATGATATAAATAAGTAAGAATAAGTAAATATTTACCGTGCATTCTTCTGATCTTTCTTGCCGCACTGACAAAACGTGACAATTTGAGGTTATATTCAACAAATATTCAATAACCTTACTAAATAGCAGGGTTATTAAAACGTAAACCCGGTTGCGAACCTGAAGGGATCCGAGAAATTAACTGTTAGTCGGCTTTCACACCAAAGTAGCAAGCTGCATGCAACTTGCATCCTGGATGCACGCTGCATGCCATTAATTTTAGAACCTATGTAAACAATTGATAATATTCACACCGGTGTAGCGTAGCATTCATGCGATCTGCCACTTGCGACGTGCAGCTTAGCTCATAGGACAAGTTCTATATTTTGCTACGCTACTTTAGTAGAGGCCGCGGTTTCGTCTTAAATTAAAACATTGTCGAGCTAAACGAGGGTTCTTGACAATATGCTGACACCAAACCATCAGGAAACACTATGTTGTGGTTCTTGATGCTTGTTCATCACTTCATACACGTGCTAGAAACAGTATGAAGGTCTTTAACAATCACACCTTCTCTTTCTTTTTCTCCTCCTAACAACCACCGCTGCAATTAACGCCATAGCTTCATCTTCGGATGACATCTTGATTATAACTCGCAAAACACTGCCAATTCGCGAATTGCATAGCTTGCTATACTACCTTGATGTGAACGCAAAATTCTAAGATGCGCTATGCGGCACGTTACTTCTCAAAAGATGCAAGTAGCATGCAGCTTACTACTTTGGTGTGAAAGCCGACTTAGTTTTCGAACACAAGTCATTCGATCGGGTTGTTTCCAAACGGTTCTCTAATAAGATCTAAGAAACCCGATCAAGCAGTTTAAGTTTCCGAAAAGGCCTATAGACTACATTCAAAAGCTTTACGATTTCCGATCCGTGTTTCTTTAATTTTACCAAAATTTTAATCATGATTCTCTGTTTTATTAAATCCATAACCAAATTTTTACAGCGAACACGAAACTGCTTCGCAAAATTTGACATTTAACTAATTAAATGAAGTTTGAAAGTTTTGAAATTTGAACTGAAGATAGGACAAGGATGCTATTCCACGGCCTACTTCTTGCCGTTGACGCAGGGGTGCAATATAAAGCACACAAAATATATTCTACGAACTTAATTGTCAGTCCTCGTATTAAACAAAACAATGCCATTCGGATAATAACGAACGCAAATTAATTCATACGGAACAGACAGTTATGCAACGACCTAAATATAAATTACGTATATACAAATTACAATGCGTGGAAAAGTCAAAATTACAGACTCACACACAAATAAAAAAATTATTGAAGTTCCAAATCAAATAACAAGATAAAGGAAAAAATACCGGTCCATCTATTAAGTAACCAAGAGATCAGGAAGATCGACTCTTGGGAATATTAATAATAATAACAACAATAACTAGAGAGCGTAGAAATCATAATTTTGTCGCAGATTTGCCAATCAAAGACTTCCAATTCACCACATTTTAAAGTAGATTCACTAAATACCATTATGTTTCATAAGATCCAATGAACAATATTATTAAACATTTCTCTCGAAAATTCTATCTCACATCAAAGGAAGGGCTACCGCAAATTATTTCGAGAAACGAAATTAATAACTTAACTCTGCGTTACATTTTCACCATGAACAATCAAACAAATCACTGATATTCTATATCGTCATTCCCAATTGAAGGCATTATTCCAAAAACCAGACAAGTCCAAAATATCTAGTTTACAAGTTGTCGCTATTTTATATACTTTAAGACAATGGCTATCTAGTGGTATAATTTGTTTCGCTATGAAACAGACATGTCCGACGATTTTGCACGGAGAAATATGTGCGACTCTATAAAAATAAGGCAAATCCCACTTGTTTCCTGCAAAAGCCAGACAACTATCATTTTAGGACTTGTCTGGTTTTTGGAATAATGCTTTCAATTGGACTTTGCCCATTACTTCACTTTGGAAGTAATAGTTAACAGAAGCATATTTGCCATTTTCTTCATCATTCTGACTTAGGCTCTGTTTTACAATCGTGTAATAAGGACGAAAAACTGTTCGCCGAATATCCTTCAATGTTCCTCCATAACTACGTCACACCTACGTCACGTTATTTATTCAAAGGGTCGAAATATTCATCTCCTATTAAAGTTATTCGACGAATAACTTGATTTTTCTGAATTGTTGATTGATTTTTTATGAATTGTTTCTATGGTAGTTATTCGTCTAATAACAATTAGCTAATTTATTAAGAGGTGGATATCTCTGCCCTAAGAATAATGTTTATCTGACAATTGTAAAATCGTACCTTAGTGTTGGATAACAAGGTACATAATCCTGTGAATTGAACTGTAGAAATGTTGAGTAATTGAATGCTGTTATTTGTGATTAAATTTTATCTTCTGCATTAATTTTAACAGTTTCTATTTTCTTCCGAAGGGCGGTTTTTACAGACTTATATTCTTTAAAATTGGTTTTTCTCACAGTTTAGACCATGAATAATCAGACAATTGAACTTGCCCGACACTTCGCTTTGGAAATATTGTGCGATCCAAAATTATTTAAATTCTGATCTTTGGCACTATAAGCATTGAGCGGTTCCTCTCTGAGTGAAGTAGTTCTTTCAAATATCGATATATCAATATTTTTCGTGTTCATATCGATATTCATTAGTAAGAAAAATAATCGATATAAATATTTTCACACAGTCCTATTCTCAAGCAAAAGCACCTGCCTTCCCGCTCTACATTGTTTACAATCACAATAAATTTTAATTTTGTGTAATACTAATTTTATGTAAATTAATAAAATACAAAGAGTAATATTCTGAAAGTAATCGCAAACGTAATTGGCAGCTAGCGAAACTAGAATGTAACATTTGAACTGCAATTGTTTTAAACAAGGAAAATCCTTTAAATTAAAAGAAATTGTGACAGTCGCGTTTTTAATTAAATATATTGTAATTGTATAATCATAATAAATCTTATATTAACCCTAGAATGTGTACAATCTAAAACAATGCCTAGTTCCATCTATCAAAATTGTGGATTGTGTTACTCAGTTCAGTTATAAATTATAAAGCTTAATCAAAGAGGAAGAGTTGTCATACTGTCGCGTTTTTCTTTCCTTAACATTTAAACCACACATTTGTATTATATTGCACAATGCAGTTTTTATTACTTTCTGCTACTTTCTTATGTTTGGATACAGCGGATAAAAACACGTTTGTATGATCTGATTTTCAGATGACTACATTTAGATTCAGCTGTACATTGCAGATTTTACTATTACATTATTGATTTTTCCTACGATGAACATGAAATTTGTATGCAAGTATTTTCGGGTGTCGGTGCTTTAAGTTATGGCTTACAATAAATGTCAAAAAGTGTCTCAGCGCTTGAGTGGTTTTATTAAAGGCGAAAAATTTAATTCAACAAAAGCATTTCCTCCGAGGCAAGAAACGTATTAAAATATTTGTAATTTCAAGTCAGGAATAATAAAAAGGCCTACACACGTACAGTACGCAATACATTTTCTCAAGACATTCAATTATGACTTCACATTTAAAACGCGGTGCTGCGGTAAGACACTGACTTCGTGAGAGAGTAATATCGAAAATGTAATTTAAACTTTGAAAATAAATCAGAACGAAGAAAAAACGAAGAGGGTGGGTCTTAACAAACAAGCGCGAGCAAATGGGCGAGATTTGTTTTCCGCTATATCGCCCGCAAACAAGCGCTCTTATATAACGCACGTCGTTCGAGCAAATATTAAAATCGTGAAAATTTCCGCAGAGCAAAGCTCAATTCTAGATTCCGGCCTCGAACGCCATTAATTTCGCAAACTATAGCGTTAACGAATTCAATTGCGGCAATATGGTAATCGCGGTTGCGCTTACCACTCGCGATAATGTTTAATTTAAATTTGAAGGCAAACATCGGATCGCTTTTTTGTGCGGAGACGACGACGGAAAGGTCAACTCTTCGCGTTTTAATAACGACCGCAACGATTTCAGAATATTAAGTCGCCAGTTTCAGTAACCGAACTGAAAGTATTACAAAGTTGTGAATTCAGGACTCCGGAGAATTAGCGCGACTGCAAAAATGCAATTTGAGTTGGAAAGTTTGCCTCTGCTTGCTACGAAAACAATGAGACGTATTTTGACGGATGATGTTTTAAAAGTTTCCGAGATTATTACAATAATCATTTATTGAAGTGAACATTAACTTAATGAAAATTTCTTAATGAAAAAAAAAAATTGTTCTGCCTGAAAACGTCCAGGTATAACACTCATATTAACACATGAAACGCTTTTTAAGCTCAATTATTCTTTTCTTTCTTTTATGCATAGAGAAGAAAAATAGCTTTACTACTCAAAATAAATTGTTAGTCCTGAACATCACGTTTTTCATCTATTTTAATGCAATTTCTGATTTATCTTAGTACCTACCTACTATTTCTTAGTATTAGATAAAAGTTTTGACTATTGTAATAAAATTTCTTCGTCCAAAAGATGATCGTATTTCGGATAAAAGCGTGCAAGCGGTTAAGGTAGAAACGGTAAAACATCGGACTACAAATGTGTCGGACGTAGGGTTATTTGCATGCACCTGTGACCATGTCACATCCGCGTTCGATATTCGGTTCAATCTTACAAATAGCACCAATCAGCGCAAGGGTCAAACATCCCTTTCGCAGAGGATACATTTACTGTCTACAGCCTTCCATTTGTATGTTTCCTTTCGATTACAAAGACTATCTCGACACGTGCACCATAAATTTGCGTTAACTCAGTTTTAAATCATACGCCGCGAATAGAATGTTTTAGACAAAAATGCCGCAATGCAGTCGTAAAAGAAAACATAAAATTCTTAATGCAATTATTGAGCACTCTTCCAATTTACCAGGATCAAATTAGATGTAAGTATGCAGAATTTAAAATTATCAAAACGTAGAAAATAATCAGCTCACAACTAGCAGTCTCTAAGCTGATTAACAATGAAACGGAAAGATTTCACAAAATACACTACGTAAAAATTAACACGGGTCTTTAGTATGAATACAGAATACTATGTCAATACATACTGTGCGTGTGTATATTTACACAAGCACCAGTGCGTATATAAATTATTCACATGTAAGACCGGTGTTAATTTTCACACATAGATCGAGTGTGGACTGCAAATAACACAGTTCTTTTCAGTAATGTTAACACTACATTATTTGGGAAGTAAAAAAAATTGGTAAAATTTTTCTCTCAAGATCCTAATCAATTTCTGAAAATTGGCCTTTACATTTAAATACCTTAGAACGATATTTATAACCAGACAGCCATGAAATATTGATTCTATTGGAGATTATTTTCTTTCCGGAATACATGCGTTTATTGCTTTATTAGCCTTGTGTCAGTCATATACAATCAATCACTGTGCTTCTCTCTTACACATAACTTCACATTTAATAGCAAGCTATTTTCGTTAGGTTGAGACGAAATTCACGTTACTTGATAAAATCTATGCGTTTGGCCTAACCTTCTTACTTCGAGAGATAGAAAAAAAATTTTAAGGAAAGTTACATTGGATATTAAGAGACTTCGAGTGATCAAAAATAACTAAAGGTGTGCGTCCGGAATATTCAGATATGACATAAGTTGATATAAGAAGTAACAAAATACATTAATCAACCACAAGAAACAAGTAAATTATCGCAGAAGTTATTATTGACATATTGATAGTAAACGCCTGAACGGTCCAGTGGTAAGGGACCGGCCTTGCAATCGCATGGTTATCGGTTCGAACCACACTCGGGATTTTTCTCGACTTCAGGCATCCTTCAGTGTTGTGGATAAAATTCGACACTGCTTCCCCTTAAGCGGCGAGAAGGTTGGAAGTAACAAAGCCATGGAACACTTTACACACACTCAAATACACTCTCGCTCCTGAGGTCTTGACAAGTCTTTGACTTAGGACCCCGTTGGGCAACCACCACAGATAAAAAAAATAAATAAAACATACGTCGCAAACAAAAAAAATTTGAAATATTTCAGGTGCAAACCTTCAGTCATTATTGATCACAGTGTATAATTTCTAGGGGACCATCGCATCGTGTTGAAAAACCATTTTCAGATTATAAGTTAGGGTTGCAGTCGTTTATTGAAAAAAAAATTTTTAAATACACTACTAAGCATCACTTGTGTAGCAAATACATAATAGGTATATCAGTAACGTGAAAATTTGTTAAAGTATATTATATTCAGATCATAATTTATGCATACAGTAGTTAATTGCTCTTAGCAAAATATGTACAATTATCTTGTTACTAGTGACGGTCAATCAAAAGCTACTTTTCCCAAACAACTACAATCTGCGACGACAAAATAATCTGTAACAGCGATATAGTAAACATCAATTTATAATAAGTTATGTAATAAAGCAGTAATTTCTTAAAACTTTACGACAACCCTCCTACTTTTTACAACACACCTGCTACGTTTTATCACTAATTGCAATCGCAATCGTTGTTAGAGGTATTTGATTTTTTTTTTCTCTTTCCAAATTCATGTGTAAAACGTCACAAGTTGTCGGCTGTGCCCAAATGTTTCATTTATGTACGTACTCTACTTCAAAACTAATTGTATCAAGTCGACGACAAATTTTGTCTTATATTTTTGTTACAAAATTCTCATTCAAAATCTTACAATTCAATTAGATTCTTGTTCAATGAAATTCGTATGTTTTTTTTTTACAATTTATCAACGGATAGTAAAAAATCGTAAAAATTTCAACGTTTACTGACGAAGCCCGAAACGTCGAGATTTATATGACTTTTTCTGTTTAGAAAAAACAAGTATTTAAAATTTTGTATTAGTTTTTTTTCTTAATCTGCTTTTTCTCTGATTTCTGTGCCTTTTATATTTTTATTATGTTTATGATTCCTGAAATACAAAATTAATGACATTCATCCCTTAGCTCTATCTTACGATTTATTTCCTGATAAAATTGTTAGGGTAGACCTCAGTTCATTCCCCTATTATGCGTCCGATTAGAATTCAAACTCTGGGATTGTAAATGTGATGTTAAATAGATTATTGACTGTGGATGATGTTGAAATTGGATTAAATCGTTCGTAGTTTCGATTGCATGTAAATAACATAGATAATTTACAAACAACCCCGAATTAAAGATTAAACTATAAAAATTTTCAAAGAAAAATGTAAGATAACGCGAAAATTTTAAAAAAGAATTTTAATATTCTTCCATCAACAAAAAAAAGAAACTAAGGAGGGCGTTCTTAAAATTAAATATAAAAAATGTACTGAAAAAATAGAAATGTTAAAGAACATAAAAAAGGAAAAAAATGTGTATTCAATATAATATGTAGAATGAACTCAAGATATTCAAGAAATTCGAAATCTGAGGGAAAAATAGATAAAAGAGCAAAGGAAGGAAATACAAAAATACAACAAAATTGATATGAAAAGAAAAAATAAAAGTAATGAAGTAAAGAATTAAGATAGGGGAAAAAGTTTATTTAAAAGAACTCGGGTTCGAAAAATATGAGTATTAAAAATTTTGATTTACGGTAACAACGCTTAACAAAGAAGAAAAGAAAAAGCAAAACTAAATAAGAAAAAGAGATGGGACAGACAAAAAAGGAGAAATAAAACACAATGATATTAAAAAAAAGAAAAAATCGACAATAAGGAATAGAGGATAAGGAACAGTTATAATACAAAATTAAATGTAAAATAAGGAAAACGTTTAATGTGATATAATAGAATTGTCAACTATAGCATAAAAGAGGACGAAATGAATATGAATGCAGAAAACAGAAAGTCGTTGGATATGGAAGCTCACTTTAACACTCAGGTCAAAGACACTGGATTAAAAAAAATTACAGGGGATTACAGGCATGAGAATTTGACAAGTGCTAACAACGCCAAAACCGTTTCAGTTGACTAAATATTATATAATTCGAACTGATCTATGATATGAATATTATGAATGCAATAAAACATGCATGAGGCATCAACTCACAAGCAACTAAAAATCGTAGGAATCCTATACAAAGATCATATACAATCTCTAGAAGAAGCTTTAAGGGAAACGTGTCATTTCACATTGCAATTTATTGGTTTTCATGTTCATTTATTTTTACGTCGTTGATTTTTTGGTAAATGCAAAGTGATTAAAACTACTGAATCATATTTAAGTGCTAATGAAATATTTGTTTAAAATTTGTTAATCATTTAAGTAAGGTTTTATTTAATTTTGTTTTTACTGCAGCTATTTCAATTTTTTTCTGAGTTTAATGCAAATTGTAAAATTGATCGGGAAAAGCAGAAAATAAGAAATTTACTAAGTATTCAGATTTTGAAATTAAAAGACCAGTTTTTATTAACACCTTCTTTATTGACAGTTTTACATTAAAAAGAATTTGTGGCACAGCTCAGTCGATATGTTTTCCCAGTTACCAAGAACAAATTAAAACTGTAGTATGAAAATTTGTTACTTTTTAATTGATTTACTTCAATAAAAATTAAGAAAAACGTTTTTGTAATTTTGCTTTATATAGTTCGTATGGAAACAATATTTATGTTTCTGTCCTTCAATTTCTCACTTTGTATGTAAGCCTCGATTTAGGTTGTCAAAGCCAGGTAAAAATTCACTCAATGTAGATCTATACAATCATATACCTACCATGATACGTTCGGAATCATTAAAAAAATTTAAAACTTTAATAAAATCCCATATCCTTAAACATTGTTTTTATTCAATTACGGATTATCTAAAAACACGATTTAAATAAAATTAGCACACACCGTTCTACCAATACTATGTGTTGTTTGCGGATTGTATCTTCAATATGAATAGTAATGTATGACGAGTTCTTTTGGATCAATAAATTTAAATATGAATATAATGAGATTCAACTAAATCCTGGAATGCAATTGTTACTCAAATAAGATTTTTAACTATTTTTACCTTGCTGCATCCACCTTATTGCCAGTGCAATGGGCACTTACTGTTAAATGTGAAATGTTTGTTTGTCAAACTTGTTTTAAATGTAATGTTATATACAATGAAATGTTTGTTTGTCAAACTTGTTTTAAATGTAATGTTATATACAATAAACATCATATACCGTAAATATGTACGAATTGTATCTTCAATGTGAATGGTAATGTATGACAAGTCCTTTTGGATCAATAAATTTGAATATGAATATGAATATGAATATCAACATGTTTTGTCCTTTTGTGAAAAAAGCAGCGTTACTGGTTTCTGCATTAGTTCTCCAATGCAGGGCCGCGGCCGGTCTTCTAAATACTAGGGCCCGGGTGTAGTAAGAATTGTTTAAAAGTTTATTATTTCAAAATTAGTTTTATTTATATTCGGTGGGAAAGATAAAATTCTTTCTGCAAGTGTTTTTTCTTTGTTTGGTTTTAATAAACAAAACGTCCTCGAAATTAAAATTGAAGTGTCCCAAATTTTAGATTATTGGATGAATTCAGATTCAACGTTCGATAAGCCGAAAAACATTTCATTTGTCTAGAGAAACATCAGAAACTAAGAAAAGCCTTAAATGTATAGAATACCGTTTCTTCTCTCCTCGAATTAATTTTGAATGTATTGTGTGTATTTTTATTATTGTACTTTGATATTTGAATCTCTTTCTCACTCTCGTCATGGTATCTAGAAAAGAAAAGCGTCTCGACGAGACCTTATGAAATTAATTATATTGGAAGTATAGGACTCTTTAATCTACTTTCTTTAATCATTTATTTTCAATTCCGTCCAGTCGTTACAATGGTATGGAGTACGGGGTCCCCTTAATAGTCCGGAGCCCGAGTGCTTTGCACCTGGTGCACCCCCCTTGTGGTCGGCCCTGTTGCAGTGTCCACCAAAAATTGATCCCTGTTGCTCCTTCGGAAGTTGCTTCTATAACAGAAAAGTTTGATTATTAACTATAGATCACTTGCCCAAGTTATTGATCCCTTTGGTATAAAGGAAATCCAATCTAAAATGGAAAAGCGTGTATCGAAGGCAATTCCAAAGTCAAAACTGAGTATCTATCCTATTGGATAACGTAAGTTGTAACACACACTACGGTACTCAACATTAAGTTTCCCAGTTCCTTTCAAATATTTAGATGTACCTATATCGAGAGCCTTAACTAAGTCAACTACAAATCTGTAGCAGACATGACCCATTATGACCCAATCTTGTCACAACGGTTTCAAACACAAGTGAACCAATGGCTTCCCGATCCATTTTTCACATTTGGCAGGTTTTGTCAGTGTAACATGTGGATCTCCTGGAGTGATAGTAGGTGAATCCTGGAGTAGAAATTTCCTAATCATTTTATGCACTTTGTTTGGTCCATGCGGATAAGTCCGTTGGTCTTATCGTAATTAATCTCCATTTCGCCAAAATTTTCAGGTTTTAAGTTGCCGCGGACATTCTCGAAGAAAATCACAACTTGATGATACCTCATCCTTAGTCCACCTGACGTATGAAATAGCATAATCCCACTTTTAAACTAATAAAACGTTTATAATAATAATAATAATAATAATAATACTTTATTGGTCACTAAAAGTACAGTCAAATCAAATAAATACATTAAAACTTGCGTGACCAAAGGGGTCCGAATCAGCACAACTTTCAGGGAAAGTGCTGCTCTTCCTTCGGATCCTCATGGATATATAGAGATGAATGAATACATTCACAGAATAGTATAGAACAAATTAAAGAATAGAGTAATTGACATAAAATTTAACAAGTTAACAAGTTACAATGGTGTACTTGGGTAACAGTAAATGCAAGACCATAATGAGGCATCACATTATCGAGTAAGAATATACAATCGCATCTGATATCTGAATGCGGGGATCGAATTTGATTTTAAATTATTAGGAATGTTATTAAAAAATTTTACGATATTGTAGGAGAATGACCTTTGGAACATGGCAGTACGATGGAGCGGCGGTGTTAACGAACCTCTTGATCTGATGTTGATATTGTGAATGTCTGTCCTGAATGAAATTTTATTATACAGATAACCAGGATTTTTTGATTGAAGAATTTTGTAAAAGTAAACCGCGCAGTGAAGTTCTCGTCTCTGTCGCATATTTAACCATTTTGCTCTATCAAAACAGTGGGAAATGTGATCTGTTCGTCGTAGACCGAAAGTGAAACGTATGCACGCATTTTGTACACGTTGTATCCTCCTTATATCAGCTGCATCCAAACAGGGTCCATAAACTACATCACAATAATTAAATTGAGAGAGAACAATAGTATCGCACAGCTTTTTACGTAGATCTTGATTAAGATTTTCTTTATTACTGTATAGCAATTTTAGTTTACCAAAAGCTTTCTGAACTGATTTACTAACATGCGTTTTGAATCTAAGCTGTGAATCTATGAAAAGACCTAAATTTTTGGCACAGTCACTTATGGCCAAAGGATGATTGTTAATGCAGACGTTAGTATGGTTTATAGCAGCCGTCCGGGAATTACGTCTACCAAAAACCATTACACAAGATTTGCTTGGATTGATTGTTAAATAATGATTGGCAGAGGATATTGCTAACTTATTTAAATCAGAATTAATTTGTGCGATACCATTATTGAGATTTGCAAGATCAAAAGAGTGAAGCAGTTGCGTGTCATCAGCGTAAAGGTGACATTTGCAGTAATCAGGATTATTTATGAAACTTGTGTAAATACAGTACAACAGAGGACCAAGTATACTACCCTGTGCTACTCCAGTTTTAAGATACAAAGTATCAGATGTTTTATCTTTTAGATAAACTTTTTGGACCCTATTCATTAAATAATTTCTGAAAAAAATTATAGCAAAATTACTGAACTCGATATAGTGTAATATAGAAAAGAGCAGATCGTATTTTATGGAATCAAATGCCCTGGTGTAATCCAGTAAAACCAAGATGGCAATTTTGTTATTGCCTATTGCTGTGAGTAATTCGTCAACAATGAATGAGAGTGCAGTCGCGCAACTGAAACCCTGCCTGAAACCGGATTGAAATGGTGGTAATATATTATATTTGTTTAAATGAGAGCGGATTTGAGTATCCACGCACTTCTCAACGAGTTTGGGAAGAATTGCTAGAATGCTAATGGGTCTTAGGTCTTTAAAGTCCATTGGATTAGTGGTTTTCGGTAAAGGCAGAACGATAGCTTCTTTCCAACAATCTGGAAACACACTGTTTAATAAACAATAATTAACAATATAGGTTATATGTTCAGTTAAATAAGGGCAACAATATCTTAACATACGCAGACTGATTTTGTCAGAACCACATGAAGTACTTTTTAAATGATGCAATTGATTAGATATTTCTTCCTCACTTACAGCTTTGAAGGAAAATAAAGAAGCGAAATCTGTAAAAGTATTATTACTGTAGAAGGTCTTCAGGTCCGTATTAGGAGTTTGTACAGGAATGGAATTTATGTTATGACATTTGTTGAGTTCGGCAATTCAGGCGGTGCATGCACGCAGTGAAAAGTAGAATTACCGAATTCAGCAATTTCCTTCAATAAGAAGCGTGAGGTTATGATATACAGATTCGAAAATTTGTGTACTGGACATAGCAAGTTTGCTTCGATTCGGTTCGTGGAAAACTAATTACAACGGCCCGGCTGAGCGAGCCGCTGCGGGCAGTGACCGACATCGAAAGCAAGTGGGCGTGATTAGTCAAATTTCTCTTTTTATTTTTCTAGTGCGTTCCCTGTCGCACGCATTATAACAGGATGTCCAGTTGAACATTTGTCGAATCTGTATGCCAATGTATTAAGTTTCAAGCAAGGCTGGTTCTCAACTGACAATTCACGGCCAAGTAAGGAGAGAAATTTTAAAAAAGGCACGTTACTATCAGTATTAAAACCGAGAATGTTCTAATATCAAGAAAGGAAGAAAATGAGGGAAATAGAGAAGAAATTAGTAACTGATAAGAGGTACAGTAGATGAAGCAGCAAAGTAGGTACTAAGATATAAAACAAGAAAAACAGATAAGTGAGTTGATTAAAAACGACTTGACAACGAAATGCTTACTGAACTCTCATTTATGCATTAAGTAAAACAGTCGAGCTTTGTGTAGTTTTGGTGTTTCTGTAAGTTCATAAAGCATATTATTGTATTTTAGCTGATTATTTAAGAACTAAATATTCATTCAGAAATAAGACAAGACAAGAAGAAAATACGAAACTCGACTTCTCCCCTATTATGAACCGCCCTTACGAGCTTATGTAGAAGCGTTTTTTTTTATAGTTGCTTTGTTTTAATAACTTTCTCTCCAGTAAATCACTTCACTTATACCTCAAGCATGAATTTGCCCAGATATGAACCGCCCTCCCCGTGAAATTTCTCAGGGTTCGCGGCCTCAGCCAAATGAGTGCGTCTCCCAACTTTATATTGTATACAGACTTGAGTATTTTATGGCTTCTAAGAATTATCTGACATGTGCGAAATAAACTGTGTGCGGTCGCACATATATCACAACGAGTCGGTGCTCTTAGATTAAGTTTTCCGATTTACCGAGCGAAAGGTTTCAAATCGGTCTGATTGATTTCGGTACGTGTCACGTTTACCGAAGAGCTTTGCATGCTACGCTGTGAGCTTTTAATTTTCTCGGTTTTCAGAAGGAAAGATAATAAATGACGAACGAACGCCAGGCCGTTAGCCTCCCTCCGCGAACCGGAATTGACCGGCAGCGATGCTCAGCTTACCGAGTTGTTATCCTATTAGATTATGGTCCCGGTGGCGGAAACTCTCGGCGTGCGGCTCAATATCATCAAAAATTGAAAAGAAACAAGAACGGATTGGGTCCTTTCGTATTTCTTCTGCTGGTTAGAATTCAAGACCATGAAGTCACGTCGCCGGCAGTTCCTTCACCTTCCGACTTCATGCAACCCTAACGTATATATACATTTTAACCCGCCGGCGGATTCGATTATGTACTTATCTCGGGACTATCAACGCAAACTTTCTCATAAGTAAAAAGCCACGACACCGCTTTCCTTGGCATGACAGCGATCTTATCGGCGCTCCTACATATTTCTGTGGCGTTGTCCGTTGACGATCTTGTCGGTGTAATTAAAACCCCACATGAAACAACACTTTACATTTATTTATTGAGCGAATTTGTTCACGTCGTAATTTACATCAGCATACTAGTTGAGACGTTCGTTTTATTTGCGATGTAAATATCAGTCACTTTCATTTTATCATTTTTGTAACAATAACCAAATCTAAATAAATTGTATTCATTAGTTGAAAAAATTATCTCGGCTTTATTTTCTTATTATAATATAAAAGCTATTTTCTCTTTTTTACACTTAAAAAGTGATTCTCAGCTTAAATTTAAACTGGCATAGTACAACTGGACCTAAGTGATATTGTTTTTTTTTATCTGGTTTAACTAGTTAGCCAGTATAAATTTAGAAAGGATCGTTTTTAAAAGTTTCCCCTAATTTTTTTGTGTAAAGTAAATTTCCGGAAAATTTTAGTTGATCTATTATTCATTCTATTAAAACTAAAATTGCATTACCACTGTTTAATCTTCGCCGAGAACGTGTTTGGCGCAGTTTATCCCCAAGTTATAATTAAATTACATACAGTATTACAATTTGATGTATGCCTACGTCATAATTACCAAAGAATTATTGCAGAGAGATTAGTATTCGCGTGCAAGTGGAATAAATCAAATTACCTACGTACAGCGTATGTTAACGTTTCCCTGCAGCTTTTTAGATTCGTTTCCAATGCAATTATTAAGTTTATGAATTAGTTCGCGCTTCTGGATTAGTTCCGTTTGCGGATTTAGGAGGAGTTTGTGTAAACGCGGAACACAAGGTGTAAATGAACGAAGACAGTGCCGGGTATCTGTCGTTCGGCGTTTGCGTTCGACTGCTCACAAGAACATAATCGAATCAGAGGACTTACACAGAACGGGCAGATCCGGGCTTACCGGAAGGAGAGAGAAGGTTTTAATGCGGACATAAGTAGTCTAAAGCGACGCGATGAAAAGTCGAAGTCTCGCTGACCGGACGCATAAAGAATTAAGCGAGTCAGAAATATTCCGCCGAGATATTACACGAGCTGTCAGATCAATTCCGCAAATAGCCACCGTAATTTAGAGTAAGTAGATATGCAAATACTGGCCTGATGTACGTCCACCGATGCACAAAGCACAAACGACATTAAATAGTCTGCGAGCATATTGTGTTTCCACGCTTCCTGCAGATAGAACGGGGCATGGTGCATACATTATTTACAAATCATACGGAATGCTACGGAAACTTCAAAAGCCCCGGACAAGTACTTATAAACACTCTTGTTTTACATCAGAAATGAAAATTCAAATTTTCTTTTAAAGTCTGTCTAGTTCGTGCGATGTTGGAAAACACAGCTGAAAGTTTCATCAAAAATTTATTTTTAATCTAAAATTTGTTCCTGTTGACTTATTACACAGAGCTTGTATCACATAATAATTATTTTCTAGGTATATAATTTTGTAATGAAAAATGTCGCTTATGCAGGATGCTATGATACTTCAGTTATTTATTAAAACTGCAAGTTCCCTATCATGAAAAAAACTGTGATATATGTAATATATTGTTTTTAATTTTGTCATTCTCGCTTGTTTTTCCATGCACTCAACTCGACTTGAGCTACTTATTATTTATTTATGAACTGAGTAACCATATGTACGTATGCACCTAGAATGGTGATGAATAAATTGAATTGAATAATTTTCATAATCTAAATGTTTAATCCACAATGAGAATAACCTAGCAGAAGGCGAAGAAATTTTGTTGCTTTAGAAAGAAATTTTGTTACTTCTTGTTCCTTAGCCTTCTTTAAATTGTTAAATTGTTTGTTTTTTATAACGTCTGTCCGGTTCGTGGGGTATTCGCAACATAGCCGAAAGTTTAATCAAACATTTATTTTTTTAAATTTATCCTTTGAGCTATTACATAATTATTTTAAAGAACATAACTTTTTAATGAAAATGTCCTTTATACAAGGAGGTACTATACTTCAGTCATTTATTAATACTTAGGTTCGATCATTTGTTAATACTAGGTTCTACATCACAAAACTCTTAAACACATAGACGGAGAAACACTTTTAAGTGATTTAATTAATTATGCATTGTTCGAGCAATCAAGCATGGTGTGTATTATTTACTCTCGCGCAGTATAGACTAATACAATACGAAATTACATCATAAACAACGTCGAAAAATGATTTTGTAAAATTTAAAGTACAAGAAAGAACAGTGTAAGTAAATAATAATAATTTACTGTTTAAATAAATATTTGTTCTAATATATAAGGATAAGAATGCACAATACAACAATTCAATTAATTCTGAATAAGAAATTACTTGGTCTTGCCGACTTTAACTAAAACAAGTACCTTCATTAAGCTAACAGACAACAGTACGTTAATATTCTATGGATATCCTCACAAGAAGAGGGAGATGGAAGGAGTATAACAGATGCAATTTAGAATAAAGGAGACTATTTTCTATATCAATAAATACTACAACCTTGTAGTATCTGGTCTTCAGTTTTTCTTATCCTCACTAGTCAAATCAAGAAGAGGGAGATGGAGAGAGTATAACAGATGCAATTTAGAATAAAGGAGACTATTTTCGATATCAATAAATACTACAACCCTGTAGTACCTGGTCTTCAGTTTTTCTTCCTTAAAACGTACATATAATAGTAAGTAATTTATTCTTTACATTCTAAAAATGGAATATTATTTTTACAACATGTACAGAGTAATTAATGCTGCATATTTTATTTTTCCTGAAAAAACAGTTTTATTCACTTTGAATATTTCTGTAGCAGAACAAATAGTCGCGCCGTAAACTTACGCGTGTGTATAAAAACAGGAGTCGAGTGGGCTATTTATATAGAGCTAAGTGAATCTGCAGATGGGAAGTAGAGTAGGCTGACGGTCTCCTCCTGAAAAGCTGAAACTTCACGCGGTCAGTTCCGAGTTAATTGACTTCAGAAACGGTGGCGCTGCGTCCTACGTGCCGTATGAAAGTGAAAATTTTTGCTCCCGAAAGTTCCGACGATAACGAGCGAAACGTGACATAAATTACACGGGTGATCATTAAATTTGCTTCTTTTCAGCGCTCATCGGATTATGATTTGAAGCGTGAGTAGTTATTTGGTCGTTGCTTTTCTGGTTAAATAAACAGCGGGTTTTATTGCGCCGTCGCGATTTACTTTTCGGACTTTGATGTTGGTTCGAAATGGATTTTTAAGCTGCTAGATTATAAAGTGATGAATTATGCTAGCAGACTTTATGGTTTCTGGGTATGCGTTACGGCACATAAAAATAGCGCGAAATATTTGCGCGTATTAATCATGTAACTAATTGTGAAGACATAAATCGCAGCTATTCAGGTTTTACGATGAGAATATGGCTTTTACTTTATAACATCATGAAATCAAGCGATTAACAAACATTAAAATAGAAGTTCTTTCAAATTTTTTATGCATTCGTTCATTATGATATTTATAAGGAAGACATAAAAGGTTTTGCTTATAAATTTATTTTTTATAGTATTTTTATTCTTATTTTATTGTAGATTGTATGAATAATTAAACTTTTTTAATACTTTAACCCTGGAACAACAGAAGCACATTTCTGCGAAGTTTCATAATAATACATACTTTATTATCATATTTCGACAGTATCAATAAAATCATGTAGGTACAATAACAGATATAGGGGCAGGAACACTAATAACTAAGGCTGGGAATCGTATTCGAATAATTCGAATAGTCGAATATTCGAATATTTGGAATTCGAATAGTTTCAAAATAAATTATTCGAATATTCGAATATTCGAATATTCAAATATTCGAATATTCGAATATTCCAATATTCGAATATTCAAATATTCGAATATTCAAATATTCGATTATTCGAATATTCGATTATTCGAATATGCGAATTATTCGAATATCTGCGCGAACGAATGCGTATGGTATGTAAGTAGTTATTCCGTTACATTCCGTAGTGAGTCATTATAGTTTGCGACAGGGTAGGTCGTGTGATTTAGTTTGGCCGTTTCTTAAAATACTGTAATTGTATGTATGTACAAAAGAACGACATGAGTTCAAGAAGTAAAATATGGGAATACTTCACTAAATCTGATAATCGTATACAGATTATATACATAAAGAAGTTTATCATACTACACTTTTTTTTCTTTTGAAAATAAAAATATACATGTTCATATAATCCATATCTTATTGCACATTTATATTAGTAATTAATGATTATCTAAATCCTAGAAAAAGAAATACTAAATAACTAACTGAACGGCTTCATACTTATACTCATGCAGTTACTCAAATTTGTATATTTAAAAAGTCGAATATTCGAACATTCAATAGTTCCAATAATTCGAATATTTGAATATTATTCGAATACTCGAATAATATTCGAATATTTGAATACTCGAATAATATTGGAATATTTGAATATTCGAATATTTGAATATTCGAATTATTCGAATATTTGAATATTCGAATTATTCGAATATTCGAATTATTCGAATTATTCGAATATTCGAATTATTCGAGTATTCGAATAAAAACTGAAACGAATAGTCGAATACAAAAATTTATAAAATTCCCAGCCTTACTAATAACATAGCAACATACAACAGCACATACATGTTTGTGTGCAGTGTGATGGCAATGACTAAGGATGATTTGAATTTACCGCTGTATTAAATTATTATTAATGTTAATATTGGCAACACCCGAGTCTATCACTCACCTTTGTTATTTCTGTTTTGATATAAGAATTGTAACAGTAACATAAATAGAAGTAAAACATCAAAAATGCGCCTGCGCGAAACCAAATAAAATAACGTGAATTACGCTGTATATAAACAAGTTGCACATTTAAACAAAAAAACTGAACTAGTGAATTGCACACGACATTTCTCGGCTTCTAGATATGAAATCTTCAGAACTGTAAAAGCAGTTACAAATTAGATAGTATGTACTTTTATACAACTTATCACTGGTTATTTCGTTTAGGTAAATCTAATATACGAATTCTATTTATCCATGTCAAAAATTCATACCACTGAAGGACCATTGAGCTAAAAGAATTTTGCTCAAGAAACAGTCTGTAGACTTTTTGTTTATATTTTGAACGGTACCTACAGATCATTTTTTCACTACATGCCGATCGTAACGAGTGGTTTTTTAAATCCGACGTCAAGTTAGCTGTGAAACATTCATTGTTCTATTCATTGTTCTATTCATTGTGAATATTCACAATGAATAGAACAATGAATGTTTCACTGCTAACTTGACGTGTTAAGAAAATATAAATGACGAAATGACGTGACGTGAGAAAAGCCGCAAAGCTGTTTCACGAAAGTTAGAAGGAGATAGTTACATAAAAGTTCTTGGACTTATCGATCGATCGATCGGCACATAGTCAAAAAAGATATTCCAAAAAATTTAAGTTCTTTCAAAAATTGCAAAATACGAGGGTAGATTCCATAATTATCTACCTAGCCATGAAACAAAGGAGCTATGTTGTTGATTTTTAACAGTTATGAATTGACAAGTTTTTGACGCATCTGTGTAATTAAACTTTTGAAAGTGAGTAATTCAAATTTAGAACATCGAAGTATAATAAAATTTTTGACTAAAGAAGGGAATACTCCTAAAAATATCCATGAGAGAATGACGGCAGTGTATAACCATGATTCCCCACCATATTTCCAAGTCAAATTTTTGTTAAAACAGTTTCGTTGGAGTATATAAATGACGAAATGACGTGACATGATAAAAGCCGCAAGGCTGTTTCGCGAAAGTTAGAAGGACATAGTTACATAAAAGTTCTTCGACTCATCGATCGATCGTCATACAGTAAAAAAATGAACTGTACACATTTTATGACTAGATATAAAAGATATAAAAAATGTTAAATACAAAAGTTTAATAGATTTACTTGCACCGCCAGAATTTACTAAAAAGCAGGGTTTGAGGATATATATCACTGATATATATAACGATATATACCATAATATACAGGGCCAGCATGGGGATCTAGCTTATAAAAAAAGATAGAGAATCGGTTCAATGGAGGCAAAGTTTTGTCAAATTTCATGCTGATTAATAATCTGTTAAGAAATTTGAAATATCTCGAACGGTTTCTTCACAATCGAAGAAAAACGAAAAATTTCGATTTTCGAAAATAGGACAAAACTTCTTTATCTATGACTTTTTTCGAAATCAATGAAAACATTCCTGAAGCAACTTTTTACGCTTGATTGAATGCCGAAAGTACCATCGTAATCAGAAAAACCGACTACACTCGAAATTTTAGTCATTTGAAGCGTGCTTTAAAATGAACTTCTGTCATTTTGACATTAATATTATTTTGACAAATCAAATAAAAATACCCCAATTAAAAGCAATTCAGAAAGCAATAATTCGAACGCGACTGCAAGACAAAATCAGTATTCGAGTAACTGCAACTGAATTTGCTGTTAGTATTAGTAATCATAGAGAATATTTATTTCTTTGCAATGGAATGAGATAGATGAGATTTTATAGGTTGACAAATACATGACAAATGGTGTCAAACCTAATGTTACACAACTAATTTTTTTGAAAATTGAAGTGTCGATCTCACTTCGCATGTAGTCGGTTTTTATGATCACGATGGTACTTTATTTCTAGAGCGATTCGTTTTTTCTTATGGGCGCGATTTTTGTTGTATAGACAGGTAGGCAGCACATTACTTTCTGAATTCATATGCCACACTTGCTATTTTGTTTAAATTTTCATTGATAAATTTTAAAAAAACTGAAATTAAATTATGTGCACACTGCACATGTTAAGTTAGCTTAGTTTCCACACATTAAGGCTGGGTTTCTCAGTCCTAGTTTAACTTTAAACTCCTGTTTATTCCCATGGTAGCAATTATAAAACCATTTGTTCCTATGGAAATAAACAGGAGTTTAAAGTTAAACTAGAACTGAGCAACCCAGCCTATGTTAGCTAAGGCTCAGTTTCATAAAACCAATGATATTGCTTAATCATACAATTAACTTGATCGAGTGGTTAACTACGTTTTATGAAAGTGGGCATTAAATAAAGAATGGCGTATCCAAATGAAGAAGAAAGTGATATGTTGCGTAGGTATATTTTATTATCACAACGAAATTCCATTAGAAGTGCTCAGCGGTTTTTAGAAACTTATCCGGAAAGAATCCAACTAAGTATTAAATATTTTTCCAAGTCGGATAACAATTTGATTAAAAATGATATAACGTATACGGCTAAGTATTGCGGAAAATGGAAATGTCTTCGAACAAATGCTCTGTATTCTATTTCTGTACATACTCTTCGAGTTTCAAATGTAACATTTTGAATAAAATTGTTATAATCCAACTTGGAAAAATATCTAATATGTTGGTTGAACTATCTTCGGATAAGTTTCTAAATAACACTGAGCACTTGTAGTGGAATTTTTGTGACAAATAAAGAATGCGCAACATTCTCGTTTTTCTTCATTTGATTCTGTATTTATTAACAGACCAATTAAACAAAGGTATACGTATCCTTGGCTACTCAGCAGGCAATTGAACTTAAGCTAAGTTAATATGTGCACAGCACATGAATCTAATTTTAGTTTTTTCAAAATTTCTCAATGAAAATTAAAACAAAATAGCTAGTGTTGCATACCAATGAATTCAGAAGAATCAACCCATCATTGTTTTCTGCAACGTTATTGTAAATTCAGTAAAATATCAGAAATTTGGGTTCAAGATTAGGGTGACCAGATTTTTGACAGCTAATGCTGGATGTGAACTATCCAAATTGGAGAGGAGGAATTTCACCTTGTCCAAATACCTTGCCTTTTCAATGAAATCCTCGACTTAGCTATATTTTAGATAACAACTGTATCGATGATCGATGTTGAAAAGACATCGATGTATTCATCAAGTATCGAGCGTTTAATATGTTTTTCAGTCCCAGGTGATGGGAAGTATTTCTGGTTACAATCTTGCGAAAATAAGCTCGATTAACTTCAACATCGAGAGAGAGAGAGAGAGAGAGAGAGAAAAAATAACGAATAGAATAAAATAAGCAGGGTCATTTAACATGTCATATTTATGAGCCCAGAATCATATCATTTGGCCCAGTTAGGATTTTACAGTAACGTTTTTAAATAATTTTGTTTTACAAGTCCAAAAAAATATTTCAGATTAATATCCCTTAATCATAGTTTTCGAGGTTCTCAACAATATTTCAAACAGTTTTAGCAATAATAAATGTCAATAAATTAAATTAAATTATTTATAAAGTTATCTGTAAAATGGGCCAAATGATTAAATGATTCTGGGCTGGTATAGCACGTGTAGAAGTTAATACTCATACTCATACTCATACTCACTTTATTGGTATTATAGCCTTTATAAAGGATATACACGTCACTTACTACCTACTTACTACATCTACATATAGACTACACGTATATATATACACAGTGTACACAATTACACGTAATGATTCGAGTTGTCAAGTTGAGAATTCAGTGATAGAATAACAGGTTTTTGATAACAATAGTTGTTTGACGCCTTTTTTAAATTTAGCTAAGTTAAGACTCTGTATTTCCTCCGGTAGCTTATTAAACAATTGTCTACCCATGTGTAAGAATGATTTTTCATATTTTGTAGATTTGTGTTCATCTACTGTAAATAAGTTTTTCGAGCGAGTATTGTAATTGTGAAAATTAGAATTCGTAAAATATTTATGGGCATTTTCTTTAATATAAACTAGAGATTTGTATATAAATATTGCCGGTAAAGTTAAAAGTTTTAGGTTGTGGAATGCAGTTCTGCAAGATTCCCTTGGTCCTAGATTGCAAATTAGTCTTACAATTCTTTTTTGCGCTAAAAACACTCTGTTGCTACTAGAAGAGTTCCCCCAAGCTATAACCTGGTAGGACATGTGACTGTAAGCTAGCGAAAAATACACGCTAAGGAGCTGGTCTCTGGAGATGACATCTTTCAGTTGCATAATTCCAAAGTAAGCTTTGTTTAGCTGTTTGCACACGTGATCGATTTGTTTATTCCAGCTTAATTGTTGGTCGATAAAAATTCCTAGAAATCTTGTGGATGGTACTGAATTAATAAGTACACCATTTACACTGAAAGCCTCCACCCCTGGCTCCTTCCTATTAAAAAAACGAAGAATAACAGTTTTATTGACATTTAACATGAGTTGGTTTTTGTTGCACCAATTGTTAAAGTTGGATGTCACTTCAGCCACTTTTCGTTGGAGATCTTCGGGGGTCTGTGCTGAGCATATCATGGATGTATCGTCTGCAAAAATTGTTAAATGATCAACATTGATGTAGTGGACTATGTCATTTGTGTAAAGCAGAAAGAGCAAGGGCCCCAGCACCGACCCCTGAGGTACTCCTTCATTTATGTCATAATCCATAGATGTACAATTTTTTATTTTGACACGTAATTTGCGCAGACTTAAATAGGATTGTATCCAATTCAAGACATTACCTCTTATACCCAAGTTATACAGTTTTTCTTGCATGTGGTTTATATTCAAGGAGTCGAAGGCGCGTGTCAAATAAAAAAAAATACCGGCTACACAGAAGCCTTGGTCCAGTTGTTGATAAGTAAATTCAAGGAAACTTGCAACTGCTCCTTCAGTAGATTTACCCGCGCGAAATCCGTGTTGCGAATCGTTGAGTAATTTATGAGTTTCGATGAAAGAGATTAATCTATTGTACATTAGTTTTTCAAGAAGTATGGACAATTTGCTCAGAAGAGCAATAGGGCGGTAGTTGTTAAGATTACTAGCATCGTTTTTCTTAAAAACTGGAGTTATTATCGCGACCTTGAGAATACTGGGAAAGTGGCCTAGTTCAACAGATCTGTTGATTATGTGGGCTAAAGGAGCTGCAATTTGATAAATGATTGCTTTTAACATTTTGCTGGAAAGATTATCAAAACCTGAGCTGTTTTTGTTTTTAAACTTCATAACTATGTTGATTATTTCGGAAGCGTCAGTCGGAAAAAAAGCAAAAGTTTTTGGATTAAATTTGTCAACTGTACAACCTCGAGGAGGCTGGGCTCCGAAGTGTTCCGTTAAGGTGAGGGTCATAATATTAGAAAAGTGGTTGGCGAATAGATCAGCAACTTCATAGGGTTGCGATACTGGTATTCCATTTATGTCAAGGATTATGTCCGTCGTTTGTTTTGTGCGTCCAAGTTTGTCATTAATTATTTTCCAAGTTGTTTTAATTTTGTCATTTGAAATGTGATATATACAGCCGTTTAAATGTTATGTCAGGTTTATTTCGGACTACTCATTTTTTCTTATTCAAATCTTACCTCGCTGACTTCTTAACGTCCTTTTATTCTCATTAATGTACCTTTTAATTTAATGTTTATTTTAATAAACAGAGAGTTAATCAAAGCAAAAAAGAAAGATACTGGCGTGTTGCTTGTTGCCTTTCATGTTCCTTGTAATTAAACTTAAGGTAAATAAATAAACAGTGGTGTAGCTAACAATGCTGTGCTTTCTTAACTTGGAAAGTAACAACATACAAATCAAAGAGTGGAATGTACAAGAACGTGACTTTGAAAGCATTTTTAAATAATTAATTAACAATTCAGTAGGATACGCCAAAGAAATTTGTAATGATATGAGTAAATTCGATGTAGAAAATAACTGATGGCAGGTGAATCACGACGTACTGAATTATAGAAGAAAAGAATGTTTTTTTGCACTGGACAGAATGATCACAAAGAAATCACCTCAAGATTCAACGGATTCATATTCTTGTTAAGAAATATTTCTTGCTTAATGCATCAGATCTTTTGAATAGTAAATTACGAATGTTGACCAAATCGTGATCATAGTGGCATTATTAATAAGGAAGAGAAGAAAAAATTTGAAAGTTTAATTTTTGTTGCTGCTACTTAAGACGAAACACAATGTGGAAGGGCGATCCTCTTGCACTTTTGCAGTTTATTGTAAAGCAAATCTCGAGAATTCATTTCCTGATATTGTAATACTATTGGAAATTTTCTTCACAATGGCTGTAAGTGATTATGACAAGAATTTTTCTAAATTAAAATTGATTAAGAATTACCTCAGATCTAAAATCAATGTCTCACATATGGTCTACAGTAACTACAGTAACTGATGAAATTATACTTCGACAATGTATTAACAATTTTTTTAACAAAGTGTACAAAAAAGAAAAACATTTTAAAATCCTGAAATTACAGTTTACTTCAAAAATAATAATAATAATGAAAGTAGAAACCTGCAGAAGTTAACATCTGTACGTGTCTGCACTGTGTCTCCACACCACATATTTTGCCTTAATTCAAACAAATCTGTCACATGGACTTTTAAAGTCATAGTGCCTACAGGTATAAAACATTTCATCAAAAAAATGCCTAGCGGGTAGTGACTACAGGTTTCAGACTAATATTAGCCTCGTTAAGGAAACTATTGGCGACCCCAAGAATGAATAAGACCTCTGCTGGAAAAAATGTTAAACTACGAAGCGTAACGAGTACCTAAGAATGTATTCCTTGAATTCCTTCTATCTTTAAATTGTAAAATTATACATATTTTAACTTAAAGAGTGCACCATCTCTATAAATAAGGTTTCTTTTTGAAAAACATTACTCGCTTTTCACCATGTTTGTTTTCAATCGCCAGCACACCCATCGGTGATTGGAGTCGCGAATTGCCATACTCGTTCAATACAAGAAAAGCTCTACAATTAAGAACTCAACAATATCATAAGAGTTAGTTATTCTTCAATAAGTACACTTTGATATATCAGTAGGTGAATAAAGTTAAACATTAGTAAATATTGTCATCGCACTATAAAAAGAAGTTAGTTCAATGTTAATAAACCATCAAAACACAAACCAAGCCAAAAACAATTCCAAAAGAGGCCATAAAAAAGCAATGCTTAACAGCACGTGGGATACTTCTTACATGCTCTTGTTTTGTGAAATATGAAATTACGACGCCTCTTCCGCCGGATGTCCGCAATCGAAATTTTTGCTGCGGATTATTGTTTTTGGCACACACTGCGAAATATTTCTGACATCTGTTTGTTTAACGTTTGATCTTGATACGTTCCGGAGCGAAGAAACCGACACCCCGTACTTAACTCACTCCATTATTTTTAACTTGGAAGAGTTCATAAAAAAAATAAATAAATAGGAACGGTTTATTTTTAAACATCCTTTTCGTCTAATGATCTAATGCACAGTATACCAACCAAAGAAAAAAAGTATGTGCAAAGATGATTAATAAATTAATTCTAATAATAAAGATGATACCAAGTGATTTTTTAATTTTTTTATCAACTTTTGCCATAGAATTTGGACGGTATGTCTTAGCTTTACCTACTGTAAAACAGCATCAAGGAGTGCAGTGACATACTTTTCACTTAAGCTAAGACATGCTGTCTAGATTTCATGGCAAGGGATTATTAAAAAAATTTAAAAATCACTCGGTGTTATCATTTATACAGAAATAATAATCTTCGTATATTATGACAATTCCCTGCGAACTAGATTTAAAAAAAAAACAATATAATTTTTATGTATCCATTATAACATTATTTTATTTTGTTTCAGACTAACAGCAATAACAAAATATCCAATAATAATTCTGAAGTACCTAGGTAAGTTTTATAAGTGTGTTTATTATTAAACTAAGTTCCAATGTGTCCAATGTGCAGTTTTTTACACACCACCCTTTAGTCGTTTGCAAATGCTAGATTTATAAGCTCCAACTCAAATCAATCTTCACCCTTGCAGAATTTTTCCACTTCCATTTAACTTTAAAATGACCTTCAGATGTTTTGTCACTGATTTGTAAGTCACCTTTTATATTAAGTGGTGAGATGTTGAATAAACCTTAATGATATTAAATAGAACTTATGAAAGCATTCAGTTTTCATGTAAATAGAAATTTAATCTTTAAAACCTTCCAAAAGGTTTACGACAATCTTAAAGGTACCCACTCATGTAGTGTTACTGAAGCAATTTGATCGCACAGTACGATTGATTTCGACCTAAATTGCTAAAACACCGTCTTCTTAGTGGACAGTAGCAATCAAATTGAAAATAAGCAAGCAACTAGATGATCTTATAAGAAATTTATTCGATTTCGTCGTGAATGAGCGCCAGCAACCGGATTGCTTATGTTCTGACGATTTCAAGCCATGGGATTGTGGCGACCAAATTGCTCAGAAATCGATATATGATTAACCACCTTAAGACGAAGGACGACGTGACTGACATTCAACTTAAAATAAAATTTAAAGCAGTGTTGTAAAACTAAACATATTCAAACATTACCGCGCGCACCGAAATGAAATTTCACAAATTTTACGGCACCTCATAAGAATCCAACACAGGTGTGTCTCACATAAAACACTGACGGAATGTCTTCATCGTGGCGACAAAAATTTACATTAAAACGCACAAAAGATTCTTTTGTCTGAACTACTACGTTTTAACTGCGACAATTTTATTCATTCAAACGAGATCTAAGGAACAGATTCTTAAAAACTAAAAACTGCAGTTATAGATACACAGTTTTCAAGGACGTTCTTTCATGAATCTAAACTGAAATCGAAGTCTACGACAAACAAACTCTGGCATTTTTCTCACACAGTCAAAAGGGAAATTCCTAGCCATGAAACAAAAGAGCTATGTTGTTGATTTTTAACGTAATGAATTGAAGAGTATTTGACGCATCTGTGTAAAAACTGATTCATTTTATCAAAAAAAATAGGAGTTATTAAACTTTTGAAAGTGGAAAATGAGTGATTTAAATTTAGAACATCGAACTTTTGACTAAAGAAGGGAATACCCCTAAAAATATCCATGAGAGAATGACGACAATGTATAACTATGATTGCCCATCATATTTCCAAGTCAAACTTTACTCCAAGCAATTTCGTTGGGGTAGAGAATCTATTTAGGATGATCCAAGAGACAGAAAGGCCTTAAAAGTTCAAAATACAGATATAGCAAAAAAAAGTTGAGCATTTTGTGATGAAGGACCGCCATCTGAAAGTGTCCTCAATTGCTGCAGAAGTTGGAATATCTGAAGTTTCGATTTTAAGAATATTGCACTTAGATTTAGGATTTCGCAGTGTCTACTGACTCCAGAACAAAAATTGTGCCGTAAGAAAATTTCAGAGCGAAAGTTAACCCTTTCAGAGGGGAATTCAATTCTATTTTAACAAATTACCACTGGCGTTGAGACTTGGGTACACTTTTGGGACCCAGAGACAAAACAAGAATCTATGCAACGGATGCATCCACCTCCGAAAAAAGCATGTACACAAAGTCCTGCATGAAAATGGATGGCTATGATTTTTTTGGATAATAAGGGTACCCTTCTAATTGAATATAAGCCAAAAGGCTCGACAATTAATGCAGAAGCTTACCGAAGTACACTTCAAAATTTTAAAAAAAGGCTCTTGAACAAAAACTACCTCATAAGATCCTGCAAAGAAATATTTCTCTTACACGACAATTGCAAGGTGCATAGAGCAACTTAAGGAATTTATCGACGCTGGCTTTATTGAACTGGACCCATCCTCCATGTAGTCCAGATATGGCACCCTTCGACTATTACCTATTACGACAACATACCTTAGAAAAGATACCCGAATAAACCTATTGCTCACATTATGATTCGCTTTACCAAGTAGATATTATAAATGTGATTGAAAAATTTAAAGCATGTAAAAAATCACCTTTTTGTTATATTAAAGACGCCATTAATAAACAAATGCAAATGTATACTGATAAATCATATGTTGCAAATACGATAGTAATTTAATATGTGCAGGTTTCAAACTGTCCTCAAACATTTAGGTTCATATTGTGCTTTATGGACTTTGCGAAAAGCTGAAATAATTGGATTTTCATTAAATCAACGATGCCCTCAGAGTACCGTAGCTTGCAATAATTAAACACTAACGGTTGTTAGATGCGTGTTAAAGTCAAATCGTGCCAAGATGTGGCACGCATTAGAGAATTTACGAAGTGACGGAGCAACGTCGAGGGCGTCCACGACCGTGCCATTACAGAACTCCAACCCCGGTCCCAGAAACAACCACTTTACATCTATCGGATACTCAGCGCCGACACGAACATGAATATTTCAGCGTAACAGCTCTCACTTCGAATGTATTATTCTTTCTTTGTAAATATTGATTCGCAAATACTCCAAGCATGTCTCCTCTCTTAGTCTTTGGTCTGCCTCTGTCCGTCCATACGTGCTTTTAGCAAGGCGCTTTGCGAAATGAGTTTATTGGATTATACATTGAAAACATTTAAGCTCCCGACCATTTGTACTTTGTTCTTCACGTTAATAATATATTTACCAATACACCCCTCGGTGGATTTATGGTCGGAGGAAGTAATGCGTTTTGTTTCCTTTGGGTAGGTAACTATTTCCGAACTGAATTCCGCAGTTCTCTTAGCGTATCGACAAAACGAAATAACCGACTTTTATTCATACATCTCACGAAAAATGTGAATTTAGAAAAACGTTACGCAAACATAAGCTATTTTAACATATTTCCTTTTCTATTTCTATTCCTAATAATTTATTGAAATCTCAGTCTATGAGAATCAAAGACTTAATAAATTTTTTTGTAGCCGTTCATTCTCCTAGGAACTCATATTTCAAATAAGATCGATGATGCAAATGAGGAAATTCCCTTCCAAACTTCTGGTTTAATCCATTCATGTCTACTTTACTCTGTTAAATACAAGTTTTAAATTTTGAACGATAAGTGATACTGCCACACTCCATACAGTTGTCGGCTCTAACGTCATAATATGTTAACATTCCTTTCATTTATCGTCTCAGGCATAACCTGTCAAGTTGCAGTAATTTGAACTTATCGAAGTTGTTTAAAATTTATTGGTTCCTAACTTCCTATGGGTTGTTTAGTTTTGCCAACTACTGCTTTGATGTAACTTATAAGAAAATCTTTTAAGCGGACACTAAATCATCGGACAAGAACCAACTGTAAATAACGTAACTTATAAGAATATCTAAAAGGCCACTGATTTTTACATCTTTTTTATTAGACTCGGTTGAGATGCAGTAGCAATATGAGTTAATTGTATGGAAATCCCGGTGCAGCTTTACGCCACTAAACGATTTGAAGACACTATTTGAAAACCTAGGGGCCCTAAATGTTATTCTTCCGCAATTAGAAGTAGTGACTGACATTGATAAGGATAATCTTAAGAATGATAGGTTGCCTCCGGATATTTCAGCTACTATTTTGAGGACTCAGATATTCCTTTGAGTAACAACAAAGATCTAAAAACAAAAGACATCTCCTTCCATTAGCGGTTTACAATCTATGTAAGTTAAAAATAAATATCAAGAACCTACGTACATGGTGGATCAATGTATGATTTTCATTAAAAAAAATATAACTTCATGTTATAACTCGAAAATTTAAGTAAATATCAAAAAACCAACTACACTACTGAATTGTATTCAAAAAAGTGTCCTAATAATGTCAAAACAGTTTTTCAATATCTGTAAAAACAAACGAGATATGCGCGATTGACGAAAAATCAAAAATGTCAATTTTGGCTTATAACTCGAAAACAAAAGAAGATAGCCAATTTTTGTTTACTCTCTTGACTTTATCTCTAAAAAAGAAATAGAGACTTGGCCACTAGTTTTTTCTATCTCTTATAGTTACAGAGATGCCCATAAGAGACATCGAAATTGATCCACCCTGTACATAGGGAAAAATGAAACCACAATATTCTATTTTATTTCTTTCTCGTTTATCTTTTCAAATATACCGAGGAGTTCTCTAAAGTGATAGATGATCTTAAAAAACTCAATGCAAGACAAATATTTGAAAAACTGTGGTGGAAGTATTGCACCTAATTGGTAATAATAATAATAATAATAATGGTGGTTTATTACTCAACAGTTGCAACCAGTTACAGAGTAATTTACATAGGACATTACATACAAAAAATAAACTTAAAACCTAACAATACAACATAAATTACAATAAAAAGCCCTCTTTGTTATTTACATTTAATATTGAATACCAGAAGATCAGGACCGATCAGTGCAGATACCAAGAATAGACCATAGTGCAGCAACGCAGAATTATACAGAGATGAACTTTTTTAATGTTTCCGCTATTTGTCGTTTGAATGATAATAACGATGTATTAAAAATGTCAATTTGGGAGCCATATTTATTGTAGTTACTGCAAAAAACGTAAACCGGATCTTTCTTCAAATAGTTCGTTACTGCTAATGATGTGTAGAAAAGTTCCGTACTTCTAGTATTTTTCTGTGGAATTTTTATACAAATATTTCCTAGCATAAAGGGATCATCTACAAATCCATTTAGAAGCCTGAATAGAAAGCACTGTCCTGTAATTAACCGTCTACAGTGCAGCGACATTCCATCATATGTTTGAATTAATTCGGAGTATGACAGGTTTTTAGAAAAAATATTGTAATCTAAGTAATCTTTAAGTTTCAAATATTTAAATTGTATTCTCTCAATCCGCAGCCTATTTTGAAGATTGTAAGTTGCCCAGATTACTGAACAATATTCCAATCTTGAACACACGTATGAATTATAGAGCACGTCTAAAACCCTAGAAGATCTGAATGGATTAATATTCCTAAATATAAAACCTAACATCTGATAAGCTTTTTTTATAATCTGATTAATGTGTTCATTAAAGGAAAGATGCGTATCAAACATTACACCAAGATCAGTAGTAACTGTTACTTTTTTAAGTTCTTCGTTATTCATTATACATTTGTAGTTAACAGTGTTCTTAGTGTAAGAGTAAGAAATTGTTCTACATTTTTCGACATTGAAGTGAAGATAGTTTTTCGGATAATCTATTTATACTGATCAAAAGGGCAATTACAACTTCCAGATTACTCAATTTTTATTGGAAATAGAATAATGAGTAATTATCAAGAACGTATGTATCTAACGATGAAGACTTAGGCATTACAGCAGTCAACAACAATGCCATTGAAGCACAAAAAGCGAATGACAATACCTCCCTTCATGGATTGATTGTAAAAATGGGGGTATCTTCCGACAGTCAAATATTTTCGATGCCACTCACCTAAACAGTTTTTAAAATGAAAGCTTATACCTACAAGTTGGAAACAGGAATTGAATTGTAAGCAATTCTTCGGAATATTGCTGTGTATTTAAACTCTACTACAGAAAAGGCTTCATAAGTGAAAAGCACGTGTACTTAATCATGTGAAAGAGTCCGAAAACATGTGGTATACTTTGATAATTATTTCTGCTTTAGCTGAAAGGTTTCAGAGTTATGGAAACCACAAGAAAAAACCGTACCAAACAGTATCCAATCCCACCCACAAAGGTTTTTTAAAAAGAGACAATTATTATATTGGGACAATAAAATTTGTACTGACATTTGAAGTAGTCCAGACCCACCCAACCGAGTTAAAGCGATTCAGAAAGTTATATGTATAAAGTCCTTATTTGTATATACGGATGTAAAATATTTGTGGAAAGAGATCAATTTTTCATTATTATTATTATTATTTGTTCCTTCAACACAGTTTTTCAAACACTAAAAGACGTACAGAAGTTTGAATAATAACTATAATCATATTTATTTCACTTTTTCTTATGAAGTTTATACTACAAACTTCATTTCTTCAAACCTTTTTCTTATAGCAATTTTAATCTAATTTATGTGTCGATTCTGCTCGTATCTGCAGCAATCGTAAGATCTGTAAACCTTGAATTTTGAAATTCTGTCCAAGATATGATTTCTCGCAGGTCTCTGGGATTGCTCGTAAGTCTCTGTGGTATTATCTTATAGATATACAAGAAATCATATCATATAGAGAACTTCAAAATTCCACCATTTAATAATTGCCTTACAGGCTTACAGATCTTACGGTTGCTACAGATATGAGCAGAATCTACCCAGGTTAGTAAAATAGAATTGAAACTTCTCCGAATTGTATTGTAAAACTGTAACAAAACTTGGTGAATATAGGAAAACAAGAATAATATATAATAAACGTGTACGTACCTTAACAATGTTTTCTCGATAACTGCTGAACGATAATTTAATTGAACGTGTATACGTTCTAACTGTGCTAAATTTAACGAGCTGTGAAAATAGTAAAGTACCCATAAAGACGGCTTTTATAAATAGATTTTATCTTTCGAATTCCAACCGATCTACTTTTTTTAAATATATAAATATTCACCTCCGAGAATATGTTTTGGCGGTTGAATTTTATTTATAAGCTAGACGTAAAGACCTTCGCGTAGACACGTATACATGTACAGTCGCAATTAAAATTTATGACAAAACCTTTACTGAGAAACTCGTCGTGAACATTTTATTTGTGGTTTCCTACCAATAAATCATTTACCATATCCTGGATTCACTTTTAAGTAGTAAGAGCTGGATGCATTCGACGTTAAAAGTTTTGAAGGAGATGGGCACGATGTTCTGTAAGTGTCATAAATTATGATTGCGACTGTACGTACATGTATCTCTAGATATCCACGGGAAAAATTGTATGTCGCAGCTTTCGTTATTTATTTTTTTATATCAAGAATTGGTAACCATTTAAATTAGCAACCACTATAAGCTCAAAATTTTGTTCGTATGTCGACAAGACCTAGCTTATAATCGCTAATTTCAGGTGTTGAAAGACGCTAGTTTAAATTGTTTTTTTTTTTTAAGAAATAACCTTTTTTTATACTTGAGAGTTATTTCCAGAATGGAAGTAAAATTGATGGTGCTTGGGATTGGTCAGTACCAAATTTTTAGTGTTCTCTTTTCTTCTAACAATAGGTACGTGTAAGTGTGGAAATAAATTATACATACCATGAATATGATTATCAGTAGCTATTAAAAAGAAAATAAAGTTTGAGATTGGAGTTATTGAAAATAAATCAGTATATCCATTTGTATTTGCTCACCGACTTGAACAAAACTCAGTCACTTTACTGCTTTTTCTAAAGCTAAGGATATTCTATTCTAACTGGAGACAGACACTATGACACTATACAGGGTGTAATCAATTAAGCTTCACTTACTATAACCACTATTAATACACAAGAAAAGAAGCGAAGTTATGACATACATTTGGGAAAAATGTCAATAATAAGTCCGGAAAAATATACCTTTAGTTTTTACATAAAACGTTTGAGAAGCGCTGGCTTGCATTTAAAGTAAAGTAATAGAAGTGCAAATTTTTCACAAAATAATTCATACATAATAATATTAATTTATTTCTTTAATTTAAAATAAAACAATAATCATGAATCCTACTAACAATAAGTAAAAAAAAAATAGGTAATTCAATTAAGGTCACATTCTAAAAGTATTATTGGAATAACAAGCACGCCGAACTTGTAATCCCTTAATTTATGATTCTTTATTACGTTCAGACTAAACAAACAAAATTCCGAAAAATCTTGGAGGTACTGTGTGTACGCCACAGTATACGCCTGTTCAAAGTGCCAGTTGATTACGATAGTTGCAAGTGTTGTGTTGAGATTTGCTTTTTAATTATTATACGTAGTTTATCATTTAATAATCTGAAAGCAAAAAGTGATTTATACCTGAATTAAACAATAAACGTTCGTACTATTAAACTCAAGCGATAAAATCGCACCTTATTATAATTACAGTAAATGATTTAAGAATGTTCTTCTCAAAACTTAGGAAAAGCGTTAAACTACACATTTTTATTAAGTGCAGTCAATGCATTCATTTATTTGACTGAACCAAAAAAGAATGTTCTCATCCGCAAAATTCTCCCATCTCCAATTTGTTTCTAATCAATGTACTTAAAACATGCATTCATCATTTTAACACGCGAAATTAACACACATTAAATCACGTAGGGTGTTTACAAAGTATGGAGCATCATGATGTAATTATTATCGATTATTATCTAATGAAACAGATGGACGAAGATTTCGTTATCGAATTGTGTTGCGGGCGACCCTGACCCAGTGACCATGACATTTGCGGAATTTATCGTTTTACGATATGTTGCAGACGCACTGACGAACGGGCAGTTTTCAAAACAAAAGGCGATGCACTCTTGTGGTAGGTCAGTTTTTAATTTTTGAGCAATACTGTTACGGTAATAATTTATGTAACATGAAATAAGGGTCGTGGCTCAGTTAAAATAATATATTAAATATAAATACATAAAGTCAAACATAATTATATACAATAAACGTACATGATTGTTCACAATTATAACAACAACTTCTGACTAGCAATCACTCTAATCATCTGTCACACTAATCATGATCTAATGATCAGCTCGTTGATTATTTAAAGGGATTTCGTCCGAGGACGTTTTTCCCGGGATGTGATGAAATTCTGCCTTGACATGTGAATCATCCAGAACTGCAAGCATGTTACTCGGAATTTGCGTATTCCTTCCATGACATTTCCGAGCGATTCATACTTATATAATTGTTTACGAAAAGCTTTGGCTGACCGATTTTTGCAGCTGCAGATTCTTGCGTTGGTGGCGTTATCCTTGTCCTTGTTACAATACCATTGATATTTGCAGAATTAATTCCTTATGTGATGAAGAAGTTACATTATTAGTAAGCGAAACTTATTCGATTACACCCTGTATTTAAAAATGCTTGATCCGTTTCTCACCTGAAAAGGTCGCAGAAAATCAGAAATCACTTGAAGAAAACCAATTGATAGAAACCACCACAACGAATGTCACAACGAAATATAATTATATTTGTAAAAATGGCCACTTGCTAATGTGGTTTAAAAGACAAATTTGAGAATGGTTAGTCTTAAACTGAAACATGTCATCTGATTCAGGGTTCTTGTACCAACAACTTTAATATAACATCTTTTTCAACGTAGTAGTTTTTTGTGACCTTCTGGCATCTTGATTCCAAATTATTTTACAATTATATTTCGTCAGATTTTCATATTTCATAGTTATGGTTCTGGAATATATTATTAATTGTTTCAGAAAAATTAAATTTGACTTCTTAGTTAACACGAAATATGAAAGAACTGAAACACTAATAAACCCTTAATGAAGATAAAACTAATTTGAAATTGTTGAGTGTTTTTAATTTTGCCAAAGAGAATTTGCAGGGTTCGTGCAGATTCAGAACGTGACGTGATTTTCTTGTTAAAGCATCGGTTCCTGCGGTTACGTAGCACGGCGGTCGAGGTGTTTCCTTCCGGTGTTTACAGTATATGTATAGGACGAATACCTTAATTGTTTCCTGTGCATTCATTGTATAAAGTTAGTAGAGTTTCCGCGTCTTATAATGGGCCTTTGTTCCAACTATGCAGCGCTGGAGATATTTAAGGTCGCCCAGTCGGTGCAACAACAACGGGATGGCCACTTAGCTCGAGCCTCTTATCGACGAACCACAATGCCCGCGTTAAGAACCCACAATACAATTTGTAGCAAATAAACGAGCACCGGGAGAAAAGTATTAGGTGGGTAATTTGGTCTGTGGCGTGGTCTTTGTGATCGGCAGATTTCCCAGAGGAGGAAGAGAGCGGCAACGAACTCTATCGGCCGGCCACTGGAAACACCGACAAGATCCATCGAAATTGGCCGAGAGTTAAATATTGGCTGTGGGGATTTCTCAACCTGTGGCAGGCCACAAATTAAATTATCGAAAACTTAGAGCAGAATTTTCTATATGAAATCCCAATTGATCTGCGTTGACACGAGAAAATGACCGCCCCTCTGGCTCTCGAACCTGACTCGTGACAAACAACCACAGAAACCAATAACACCCCTGTCCTAACTATTAGTCCTGCGCCAGGCATCGGACTCGACCTGTTCATGGGGTCATATTTCACTTAACCTGCTATAAATTTTCGGCTTTATCACGTCTACATTACGTACCACCGATCTAACGCCGCGCAAGCTCTCAAAAATTGCACCAAGCACTGATCCTTCACGTGATCCGCATTCATTTCCTTTTCATTCCGACCCCCAATTATTATTGCGTGCACAAATTCGTAATAATTGCGGAATTACGTTTCTGCTTGTTATTTCGAATATAAATCCAACACAAACAGATTGCAATTTGAATATGGGCAATTTTGACGTAATATATTTATTGCCCATGAATTAATCACGGGAATTTAACAAAGGTTTAAATAAATTCAACTACAAACTTATCTGTACACATACAATATGTTAAGGAATGTATCGAAAAGGAATGCATTATCAAAATGTACAGCTAAAGAAATATGTAAACTTACAGAGAAGACGAGTTAGAAAAATACGGTTATTATTAAAGTTTAATATTAATCTACATAAGGTAATTAATAATTTTAATTCAATTAATTCTGATGAGTAATCGAATATTGTTTGGGACAGTTCCGCACAGAACCTTCAGTGCATTTTTTAGATGCAGCAAACCAGCATTTTAATTTTTTTTTTTTTCATTTTAAAGCAACCTTACCACCCTTTCGGACAGTTGCTCAATATCGTTCAACTGGACGAAGCTGTAGACAGTTTTTAATAAAAAATTGTCACAATATTGTTATCAGTAAGCCACTATTCTGTGGCAGTGGCATAATGGGCAGATGCCAAATACGCCCAAAATAAAAGGGCGTAGCTGATACAACGGAAGTATTATTTTCTGAAGCCCTTCATTTTCGTAAGTTTCAGTATTAATTGTTCTCTTTGTATAGAAAATGCTTCTCTATGTAAGCCATAAGAACACGTAGCTTGCCAGACAACCACTTTTTGCCCAAATTTGTTTACGTTAACATATTTGTCGGAATCGTCCACGTCCTCTTCCACGCTCTTAGTATTAGAATTGGGGTCCAGGGAGTGCTTTAGGTCCTCTTTTGCATACCTTTTGTCATCTATTAGAATGCACTGGCCTGGCTTCGATAAAATTCTTTCATAGAGCTTTGGAGCTCTTCTTCTTGCTGTCAATTTCTGTTCACAAGATTATTTGGCTATTTCTGGCTCTAATTCATAGAGTCATTACAATAGTAGTGTCAGCTTGTCTAGTATTTTCAATGTGCCATCAATTATTTACAGGCTTACAGACTTTATGATCCTCACAAATTTGAGCAGGATTGATCCATAAACTATCCGTGAAATAGCAAGTGAAAATTGCAATATTTGTTATGAGGTCACTGATACAATTCTTTTTGCTTTCTTATCACGTCTGGTTCGAATTAAAAAGTTTTTAGTTTCTATTGTAGTTTGAGTGCAAGAAAATGAGTGAAGTGAAGCTTGAACACGAAGACATTATAAAGTATGAAGGGCCTGTGGAAGAAAGAATGAAGAAAAATTTCAGTAATTGTAAACAAAATACGAAACTTAGAAGCAACTGCTTTAAAAATTTCACATATAAATTTAAAAATAAGTAAAGTGGTGCTCATTCCACAATAAAAGTTGTACGTGCAATAGATTTGTGAAGAAAACTTTATGACTTCGATTGATTATAACAATAACATTTTTTCGAAATATTAAATAGATGTGATATTCAAAATAAAAAGTTACAAGGGATTTTGGCACCAATAAAGGTATAGACGCAATGTTAACCGGGAAAACTGACGGCTGCGATGTTTTGGAAGAAAAATTTATAGCGCTGTTGTTCTATGTTTCGCACAAAATCATGTACTACTTGGTTTTTAGTTCAAACCAAATTTTTGCGTCTTCCTAAAGCAATTCTCATTTTTTTGCAATGTCTAGTTATCGATCTTTTATTTCTAAACTTTGTTGTCCTTACCATGTTAATAGTTGCTTTATTTTCTTGCTATTCTCTTGACAACTCCTCTTCATCACTGCAACTTGCAACTCATATATTTCATGCTTCGTATTACTTGACATCTAATCAATATTTCCCTAGGTAATGAAGTGTAATTGTATCTTTTTCTAGAACTATTATTTTCGAAACTGTGCTGATTTTGTTGGTCTAAATGTGATTGAGTTGTATTATTCCAATTTTTCGAAAAGTATCGTAGATTATAATTGAAGGCATTACTCCAAAAACCAGACAAGTCCAAAAATGATAATTGGCTGGCTTTTGCAGGAAACAAGTGGGACTTGGCTTGTTTTTATAGAATTGCACATATTTCTCCGTGCAAAACCGTCGGACATGTCTGTTTCATAGCGAAACAAATTATACCACTAGATAACTATTGTCTGAAAGTATATAGAATAGCGACAACTTGTAAACCAGATATTTTGGACTTGTCTGGTTTTTGGAATAATGCCTTCAATTGCATTTGCAGATTCTTCAAAGATTCAAAAAACTCTTCCATAACCTCGAATATTCGCGTAAGACAAAACATGAAAACATGAATTTACTCTGAGAATGGATCTGTCACTTTTTCCACAATGTGCGATACTGCCATGATAAATTAGGCACCAGGTGGTAGCCTAAACATAAGTCAAAAACTGGGATACAATCAAATTTAAAGCTAGATAATATGCATTAGTTGCTTTCCGATTCTTCTTTACTATTTCTTGATTTCTATTATTATCTAAAACTCTTCTCATGTTTTAAATTCGTTATATAACCAAAGTATTTGTAACTAATCTCTTGTATTTTCATTTAGTATGAATAATTCTTCCAGTTTTATTCGCATTTGTCTATGTTAGATAAGCGGGATATTTTAATTAAGCTTAGGCCTGGTCTTTTCATCTCTAATTAACTTTATTTTGCGATTAATTTCCATAGTAACGTTTGTGATCACAATTGTTCTGTCAGATAAAGTTAACTGGAGAGTAAAAAACCAGGCCTTATTATTAAAACTTATTAAACTCATTCAAAACCATTCCATTTCGTTTATGGAACAAGTTACATACGTATATTGATCTGCATTTTCTTTAATACAAACAATTGCGTTTTGTCTATTCTTGATAATGCATCCGGCAACTGTTATTCGCATTCATATGCAAGACAGGAAGACGAGAAAACTTGGCGAAAAAAAGTATAAAACTTTTATCGTGATAAATCCCGCAGCATGTGGAAAATTAGATTTGTCAAACAAGAATTTAACTTGCCTTTGATAATGGCGAACCTTGCAATATAAAGCGGAGTCAGCAAAGTGGATTCATTATAGTAGCAGGTCGAATTTATCGGTGAACTGAAACACAGTTTACTTAATGACGAAGCACGAAAATCAACTTTCGTTAATGCGAAAAGACACGCCCGAAACTACCAGAAAGTAAAAACTGAAAATATTAAGATCTCGATGAGGAATTGCAATTAATTCATCGCAGGGCCAAGATTTTCCATCGGAAAAACATGGCATCCCAATAAGCTCGAAATTAAAACGTAGAGCTGTTGAATTTACGACATAATTCCATGCATTATTAAGAAAGCAATAAGATGCAAAATGACGTTGTCCAACATCGAAATATGACACAGAGAGTAACAGCCTCTATAGGGAAGGAACGCATTTCCTACGGACATCTGTCTTTCTCCGGGCCTTATTATTAATCTTCTCGTCTTTCTCTTGCGCGCATACGCGCTGTTCCTTCGGGAGACGGCAAATTTACCATCACGAAACAACAATATTTCAAAGTCGAAAACACTTTTCCTTACGTCAGTTAACTCACCTATTCAAATGTTATATGCAAAAAAATTTATACGTGTGTTTAGATACAGCCTTTTTACGTTGGAGTATAGTTAAGTTTATTTCCTGCTGGTCGATCAGTTTTTATGGAACGTGGCCCGAATGTGACATGAAATATGCATGCTTTCCACCACCCATTATACAAACTCATTTCAAACTTTATCTCTGAACCATTACTTTTACTTATTTGACAATTTCTGTTTATTATTTTCTCATATATAGAACGTATAATACTGTAGATGCTTATCATGAATAAGACCCATTTTTCGTATCACTACTCGTATGATCTATAGAACAAAAACCAAAAACTGTACATAATAGGCACTAATAAAAGCACATTTGTTTTTTTTAACATACAAACATACCGCCTGTTTTACTGAAACTTGAAAAACGGCAGAGATACATATAATAGGCTATATCATAATATAAAAAATATAACATAAAACGAAACTGTTCGCTTGATCACTGTCACATCTACTTCGCTGTATATAAACTCAAATTTTATATAAAAATCAAAGGATTTAAGACAGAGAGCAAAATATACAAGCACGTTTTCAAGTTGAAATTATCGAAACAGACGGTATATACCTATTAAAAACGTACTGTGTTTGTACTTTGGTATTGTGTAATGCTTAAATGAAAGATTGCACACAACAATTTAAACAAAATTAGATGATTCAGTATAAAACATTACAGGACAGAAGACATATTATTCTTATTTCTTAGTGACATGACTTAAATTCATAAATGCTAGAAGAATCTACAAATCATACTTTTACTAAATACCGATCGTACAGATCTGAGTTAAGAAATATACGACGAAATGACGTGACATGACAAAAGCCGTAAGGGTGTTTCACGAAAGTTAGAAGGAGATAGCTATATAAAAGTTATTTGACTTATCGATCAATCGATCGACCTATACATATTGGAAAAATGAACGTTAAATATTTTTCGTATTACACAAAATTTGGGAACTTCTGAATTTAATCGATGATTACTTTTTCTTTGCAGAATGAAAAAAAGTGAAAATGCAGCGGCCTCAGACCCCCCTGACAGCGGAGGATCCAGAGAACCACAAACACTAGCGCCTTTTGATCAGAGACATAACTTCAAAATAGGCATATACGGATGGAGGAAAAGATGCCTTTACATCCTTATATTAGGACTACTCATAATCGTAATTGTGAATTTAGCTTTAACGCTGTGGATCCTTAAAGTAATGGAATTTTCGTCAGTGAGTATCAAAACCTGAATACTTTAGTTGAAGACCACGTAGTCAATGGACTATTTGCATTTTAACAACATTGGATCAGGGAAAACTGGATACAAAACTAAATATAAAATATTGTCTTGTGAAATTTATGATTAGTAGACAATAGACATATTCTTCTAAAAAAAAACTAAAATATAAATCTGTCTTTTAAATTTCTATTTTGTCACCTACACAAACCTAACCATTATAGACTGTGGCATCACTACGTCTTTTTAACATACTATTTGTTTACCTTCACACTTACAACAATTTTATTACATATTTCGAAAAATGTAATTTTATTCCTTCGTATATTAATGTATCACAAAATTATATTCGTTATAGTTCAAAAATAAAAATAATTATTGTTATTTTTAACAAGATTTGAATTATTAAAACGAAAAATATGTTTTTTAATTATTTCATTTCAAATTTGATGAAAAATTGAAATCGCGACATCCTGCGATCGCTTTTAACATAGCCTAACATTGCAACAAAATTTTTAAAACTCTAATTTTATGGTATTGAATATTTGTAAAATCTATAGGTGAAAATAAGGAATTAAACTATGGAAGTTTGTGTGTTATATGAGGTCTGTTCCAACCACGCTTTGTGACGGTTTCGAAACCGTCACAAGCATGCACTCATCAAAGTTTTACACTTGACAAAGTTGTCAAAATCGATCATTATTTCGGTGGACAACTGATTATGACGGTTTCGAAACCGTCACAAAGCGTGGTTGGAACAGAGCTATGAAGTTTCACTTGAAAAAAATAATTACATTTGTTTTTGTAGGCTCTGTAATTGCATCGGTCAATGCAGAAAGGGCATATGTCCATGATGAATAATTTTGCTAAGAGATATTTTATGATGTGTTTATTTACATACTTTTCTTTGTACATTTTTCAAGAATGTAAGTTTGAAGACTATGGACATATGCCCTTTCTGCACTTAATAAAAATAATGCCAAGATACAGACAAGAAACGAGCAAATATATTATCAAATTTTATTGAAATGTTTTAATCATAATTACAGAATTGTAATTTAAACATCGCATCCCTATCGTCATCGTTGTGTTTTTTTTGGTCAAGTTAGTATTTCTTCATAGAAATATTTATACTTTTCCAGTATATCTGGATATAAGTTCGATCGAGTGATACGTGTATTTACACTTAATCAGCGCACTAAATTTTTCTCCATATATAGTAAAAATAAACAGCAAAATGACAATCTTAAATAATCTAAACTGTTTCTATTAACTTGCACAGCAGCAGTAATTATTAATTTTCAAAGCTGCCAGTATAACTTGGCTGCTCATGTAAAGCAGAAAGAGAATATGTCCAGGACATATGCCCTTTCTGCATTACACGAAAACCCTTTATAACTTTCTACCAAAAACATAGGATCTGTACCGTTTATACACCATATTTGCACTTAACTGTCAGCAGTATAAAACTCAAAATCACGAAAATATGAACATATGCCGCTTACGCGTTATGAATTGTTGGCTTATCACTACCATATCGCAAAACAAAAAAACTTGTGCACTCTTGTAGCCCATCATTTACATTTTTCCGTAATCTGTAATATCGATTCACTTATTGATTTGATTTTGCTGGAACATTAAGAATCACCCTGTATAAAATTTAGAAGTGTGGTCGTCTCAGTTTTGTATCGGTTTTATGGTCTTGCTATAAAAAAAGCGGCAAAGAGACCGGCACTACAGTATCTTTGTGGCCTCTCTGTCGCTTTTTTATAGCAAGACCATGAAACCGATACAAAACTGGGACGACTATACATAACTTTTTTTAAAACAATTCATAAACAAAGTAGTAATTATATGGGCATTCATACCGGCTCCTCCGAACTAGACTTTCTACATTTTTTAAGTTTGTAACACGGAAGATAAGAATGTCTAGAAAATCGGTCGCAGCCACAGTTAAGAAGCTTTATAATCGTGGATAATAGAACGCATGCAAGGAAAAGAAGATATATACATATGTACATATCTGCGTACATATGTATAAGAGCAATATCTCAACGTTTTTATGCAGCATCCATTTTCTCCTGGTCCAGAAAATAACATTTACAATATTACTCAATTTAAAAACAAATAGTTAAAAATCGCTATTTGATATTGATATTTCGATCAACCAGTAAGTAAGGAATTTTCTTTCAATTCTTTTAAATTACGTCTTCTTTTGCAAATTCTAGATTTAATTAATTTATTGAAAAAAAGAGAAGAGAGCGCGTCGTCTAAACTTCGAAAGTGCGCGATTCATTTGAAATTAGATAATTGCATATTAATTACGAGCAGGAACTTTAAAATTTTGTCCCATCCGGTCCCGTAATTATTATCGCAGACATCCATTCAGACACAATCTATGAATATATTATTATATCTCGGAATCAAAGAAAATTTCAAACAACTGTTGCATCTCAATTAGAGAAGTTTTAATTGCGAAATTTTAAAAAGGATCCCGAATGTTTTATATTTTTCTTCCTCGTAGCTCGAGGTTATAATTACCAGCGAAATTTCAGAGAAAACTAAGCGACAAGTCATTATCCGCGGATAATTCTTTCGTTTGCCCGCGCGCCGAATTATTTTCGTGCAGTTTTTTCTTCTTAATTAATCGCATCTGCTTAATGACCGGACTGATCCAATAGATTTTTTATGTCTGCGCGAGGCGACTTTTATTAAATTCGTTAAGTTAATGATATTTTTTAAATCGCTTCGGTAAATTAGTTCCAACAACTGCTTTTGTGTTTCTAACAATTGGATAATTTAGGAAGCGACGGCTTAAACCCTGCGATCTCCTCTCGGATAATTTGAGGCAGGAATTGCTTTATCAGAAGTTATCTCTTTCTCTTCCGAAATATTGCATTTTTCATTTATGTTGAATTGTAAAAATTTAGTTAGTAATTTTGAAGGTGTGCTTCGTTCCAGGAAGGTATGGGCCAATTAAAAATAGTAACCGGCGGTCTCCGTTTAGAAGGAAAAGCATACGTTTTGGATTCCTTAGTAGCAAGTAGTATAAGATCTAGAATGGGTCAACCAATAATTATAGAGTCTAGTAGAAACTTAACGCTTACGACGAGGGACGAAAGTGGAATGCTCGAAAATTTAATGTATTTAGGTGAGTAAAAAATACACTATAATTCATTTATAATAATAGACATTCGGAAAATTGGTTCTCAGAAGAAACTGAATTCAATACAACCGCTAAAAGGAAAAATTAACATAAAACTTAAATAAACATAAATGTTGCAACGATTTAATGTAAAATATGTATGTGAAATATCCCCTTATGAATAACCATTTTCCATTTGATTTTTTGTCGATGTACTATGAACGTCCTTTCTACTTTTAGACATTATCATAACACTACTTGAGCGCAAAACAAAACAGAAAATAAGATTGCACACTCTCAATTTTTATCGTTTGAATTTAGAATATGCATCGCACAGTTCCCCTTATACGATTCGAAATAGCGACATAAAATCATTCATATTTTACTTACTTACAGACTTCGTTAAACACATATAGAGATTGCTGAGAAATTGGCGAGCATACTCTATACTAGCACGTTGGAGAAAATATATATAATTGTATCTTGCAAAAATATTTTTTTTTAATTTTCGTTAATCATCAAAGTTTTAATTTTACACTTTTTATAACGTGGCTTAGAAATAAACTTAACCAAACTAATATTGCCAAATAATAATTTTGATTTATTTATTTTTTGATAAATTTATTAAACTGGCATTATTAATTATCATTTAAACACAGATTTTTTTTAGCATTTTACTTAAACTCAGTGGGTGTTCCTGGATAGGCAGTATCGTATAAATCTGTCAATTTTTCAATACTCTTTACTTTATGTATAGACGGGTTCCTTTTATAAGTCATCTATTATAAGCGTATTCCAGCGGAATTTTCCAAGTTTGTTCCTACAGCAGTTCCTGAGTTCAGAACTGTCAGAATCAATTGCTCATCTTAGATTCAATTTTGAATTAATCAGGAACTTCATAATTAAAATTATATAGTGTGTTCAAAAACTTCTCAGATAATGGGTGGTATGCATAAAACGAAGTAGATGCTAATACTTCTCAAATTAGTATATTCTTCGAAGTATCTTCTATTACATAAAGTATCTACTGCAGGTCTGAAGCATATACTACGAAATCAAAGTTTATACTACAACATGTAGTAAATACTACGCTGCAGTAGTATTTACTGTTAAAATGAATCTAAGGCTTTGAAGTAGATACTACAGTAGGTGCTTCTATGCGAAGTAAAAACTTCTACATAATAGTATCTACTAGATCGCATAGTAAATACTACGTTACTATAGTAGGTACTTCACTTTCGAAGTAAGTGCTTGAAGTATTAGCATGTACTACGTTTTATGCATACCACCCATTATATTTTGGATACTCTTTTAGGATCTTCATCTCTTTAAAAAATAACTCTTTAGGGACTGATTTTATATTTTCAAATTTCCTTCTTTGAAAAGAAAACTGAAAGCTATAAAAGTCTTTACACGTCTCTTTTGTAGGTATTTTTTTAATGTTCTATCATAATTTGTTTACAAAATTAAGCGATGATAATAATAATGACAAACAGGAAAACTGACTTTAATTAATTATAGAAATCACAACAATTCTAAAATTTTGACCTGTAAACTGGGTTCATATTATCATAATCTTGCTTTAACTTAACGAAACCCATTAATTCTTGAACATTATCAAAATGCTAAAAATATTTTCTGTATGCGCAGAAAATATTTCTTTAACAAATAATATAACAGTGAAAAAGAAAAAGGTTTAGAATCTAACCAGTCATAAATAATCTAATAACAAGAATCTCGCAGATAATTTCCAAGTGATCTGTCAAATTTTAATTTTATTATTAGGATTCTTGGAAACTCGTTCAACTAAAAGAAAAAATAATTTACAATCAGATTTAATTCAAAACAGAAAAAATAGTTATAAATATTGATCGATTGTAGTAAGATGTAAATTGTAAAGCGCATACAAACGCACAAACACCCGCATGTCAACAAAATCAATCAGTTGAATTTTGCATGTCTTTGCAAGGCACATATTTTTATAATTTATTGACAATTACACCGAATGCTCCAAATATGTTGCATTTCGCATTGACTTACGCTTAAAAAATGACACCCCTTCATTTTCAATGCAGATGTTTATTTTTCCCAGAAAATAAAGGAAAGTTATTAAAAAGACTTTGCTACAATCAATTTCCATTAATTCTTTTCTTCCCTATCAAAAAAAAAAATACTATTTTAGTATTTCTCAAATCAACAAATTTTATGTTTTTTCCAATTCAATTTTATTATTTGAATGTGCCGAAAACAAAAGATAAAATTCATAGAATGTGAGAAAACTTTTATTTAAACAATTTTTCACATTAAGTTATGAGATAAGAGACATTTTAGACTAATAGAAGTAATTATTAAATATTTAGTTTAGTTAGAAACAACGGGGACATGAACGAGTGAAATGTACAGTGAGTTTAAAAGTATATATACAGGGTATTTGTTAAAGAAGTAATTCGAATACAGATTCAGCGATGAAAACCAACCATAAAAGTTTATATAAGCATGTGAGCTCGGATGTTGTTTTAAGAAGATATTCAACATTTTATATCTTGCGGGTATTACTTTATTTTGTGAACATAATTTGACATTTAAACAAAAAAAATTAAGTAATAACAAACATTTCCTTGTTACAATGATTGTTCAAAGTGATCTCCGTCCACTTGAAGACATTATTTTAAGGAAGGGAAAACTCTCTCCGGGACTTCAAGTGTCCTTCTAACAATTTCACTACCGTTCTGTATCCTTTGAAGAAGTTTCTTCCATAAACTATACCTCTTTTTCCAAACTAAATTAAGAAAACGATGTTGGTTATTGTGAACTGGTACAATAAATGTTTGAACTCTCTTAAAATGAAATGGATACAGTTGCTACTCACAAACCACACTCCATGCCACGAGATTTATAACACCAGTAACTGCAGAAATTCGCAGTACGCTTAGTTCTGAATTTTCTTCCGCGATGTTCAGTACCTCTTCTTCAACATCAATTTCGGCGAACGTTACGACCACAGTCAGAAGGACGAGGTTTGAAAGAACCATTTTCGCGCAGTCTCCACTCAAAAAAGTCGCTTTGGATAACGTCCAACGTATAACCTGACTGCTTGGTCAGCCTTTCCAAGAATTAAGTGCATATCTGTATATTTTTCAAAATTATGCTACATATTCGATAATACATAATATCGATCGTTTCTTATACAAGGAGTTTCCTTTTTATATCTATCGCTGTCGTAAGTTAGCACAGCAATAGCCAAATAAATATAAATAGTTTGGTTTTACAAAAATAATAAATTACTTTCGAATATTGAATATCTCTGGAACGAAGCGTCGGAGCCCATATGTTTATATAAACTTTTGTGCTTGGTTTTCATCGTTGAATCTATATTCGAATTCACGGAACACCTTTGCCAAACATCCTGTATATATGCGTACCCTACAAACAACAGCAAATACTGTAAATAAATTCACGGTGCTATTTTAAAATAAGGTTTTCTCTCATCTTTTACGATTTTATTATGTGTAGGCATTCAAATAATATAATTAAATTAAAAAGCTTGATATTTTGAAAGAGAAGAATTTGAAAACCTGAAAAATTCTAAAGCAATTTTTATTTTTTACTCCAAAACAGCAAGGTAGACCTTAAAGAAAAATTAGGAATATTTTTCAGCAATTTTTTCGACAAAATTATTTATGTGCTGCCTTTATTTTCAATATCAAATTCACTTCTGCATTAAAAAATGGAGTGCCTTTAAAACAATCATTTTCGCTTATTTACTTTCACGTTTATTAATTAAAATGTTGTATAACATGAGCCGTTGTCACTTTGTATAAATATTAAATTCCAATCCCAGTTATCACTACATGTAAGTACTTCTTTTCTAACAAGAAATGACTTGTAAAAGTTGGTTGCGAGTCATCAGGATCGCAATGGAGCCCCCGAGCATATTCTGTATAGCTATTTCGGCCCTAATTGGGCCTCATCAGCAGAGCAGTAGCTCGAGAACTCCACTGCAACCCCGACGACCAACAAGATATACGCACGCTCAGCGTGTGAAAGCAAACATGTGAAATAATTGCGCCGCAGCACAACTATTTTCCGACTTATAATTCGTGTCGTGAAAGCAAATAGCAACAATACCGATCCTGATCGCGATCCTGACGACTCGCAACCAACTTTTACATGTTTGCGATGACACGTTTTGTCCGCTTCGACTGCCATCTCGTGCGTGTTAGCTTATGAGGCAGCGGTATTGTTGCTATTTGCTTTCACGACACGAATTATAAGTCGGAAAATAGTTGTGCTGCGGCGCAATTATTTCACAAGAAATTACTTCTCTAAATCCTGAGTTTGACTTCTTTGTAGTATGTTTTTTCCAGTCTCAGACATATGAATAATAATAATAATAAATTGATCGTGTAAATCAATGTAATAATATGATTTTTGAATGTTTATTAGACCTTGTTTGGTTGTGATACCTGGGGTTTTCATTGTTCCCCTTGTTCTGATGAAATGTTTCAAAAAGTCAAAATCTTAGTTTTTCATTTTTCACGAGAAAAACTCTTTTTAAATGAGTTTCATCTCATTCGAGAAACGCTTCTTAAATGCAATATTTTTTGAGTAAATTTTTTCTCACTCAAAAAATGAGGACAAAGGAAAACATAAAAACCAAGTAAGATTTTTGAGTTATGAGTTATTGTATTTTATACTTAAGAAATCATTTTTAAATGAGTTTCCCTTCACTCAAAAATATTCATGAAGATAAAAGAGGAAAGGATCTACACTGTCTTTCCAAAAGTGTGCTACAAATGGGAATTTTTTTTATTATGGGTTTTTATAAAAATTTATTGACGCAGAACGTTTCTGCATCCCTTAAAGTCAAATTGGAAAAGTCAGATGAAATTTATCTTGAACGGTATACAGCGTGGACACCGAGAAATGAAGACGGCTTAAGAGTAAAGTACCCTTATTTTACAAGATACAGCAAAATGTCATAAGAATAAGTTGTTCAGAATTAAAAGTTATAGCTAAATATGAAATTACAGCCTTAACAGCCTTCTATCTCAAAAATAAAAAAATCACAATTTATTGTGAACCACTCTTTATACACACTACATTAGGAAATACTGGTTGGATTAAAGTGTCCGCCAAAATAATATGAATAGGAAAACATTAAATTGGTTCTTATTTCTCGATTATTTCATTTGGTTCTGAGTGATTATTTCAATGCGTTCCGAAACTCTGTGCTTTCTTGTAGCACACTTTTTGAAAAACACTGTATGTATGTGTATTGCTTCATTCCCTGGAAAATTTTATAGTTACTTACTTTTTTAACTTTTCGTTCACAGTTTTTTTTAATGAAATGTGTTCTCCAAAGCATCAACTCGAAAACTTAAAAAACTCTAGAATAGTGATTATCAAGAAGGCATTATTCATTATCGAAAATATCTTCCGTGATTTTCATTAGGATTAGAATATAAGAGGAAACATTTCGTTGCTTCTATTTATCATCTTGGTAGGAGACTCGCGTAATGTAACATACAGTATGCTACAGTACTGCAACTCGATAAGAGTTCTGCGAACATTTGGTTCGATAGGTTAGCGTCCTCGTTGTAGCCTTAAGTGACTTTGAAAAGTGTAACTTTACCATAGCCGACCTACCTTAAATTTTGAACGTTGCTCTTTATGTCACTCATTGTAAGTGCTTTTTATGTCACTTATTGTAAGTGCTTTTTAATGTCAGCACGTTTTCAACGCTTACACTGAACGCCCTAAGTGAAAGATTCAGTTGTCCTAATACGTATGAAAACAATTCAAGGTAAACGTCATTTTTCAATTATATGCCAGTCTGATGAATCTAAGAAGAATACTACGTGACCTCCAATTGCGAGAGGCAAAGCTGTTTCACGAAAACTAACTACATACAACTTCTTAAAATTATCAATCGATCGATGGGCATATATTAAAAAATGACGTGTGCCTAGTAAAAAATTTATTTTTAATATATTTACCTACATTGATAATTTTGACTACATCAATTCGTTTACAAATTCTACCGTAACTATTAGAATTGTCAAGAAGATAAATTTTCTAAATCCGTGATTCCAAAAAAACCCGTGAACCCTTAATTTTCAAAAACCAAAGCAGTTGGCTAATACTTGTTCTCTGAGTCTAGCATTTTCTCTCTACATCCCTATAAGAGTGTTACTTACCCAGCATTTGTGCAGATACAGAGTTTATTTTAATTAACTTAATTCCATTTAGTTTAATTTAATTAATTTTATTCCAAATGTTTGCTCTTTATTTTTAATGTACCCTAAGCAAGTAGACGACTCTGAAAGGCATGAGAATTTCATGTAAACGAAGTTTAGAATTTAGAATAGGACAATTTACGGAAATCATAAATATGAATTCCTTGATAAGAGTTCATTAGTTGCTAAATCGACTTCTGAGCATGTCTTCTTATGCCATTGCCTTACTAATCTTTTCATTATTCATTAAACCTCTCCTCAGAAGCAAGTATGTCCTGAAATCGTTCTATTTCGCCTAAGATAATAGCAGTACAATTCCTAAAGTTTTCAAAATTAAAAAAACGTACGTTTTTTGTCCAAATTTTGTTTTTGCATCAAAATTATGCGTAGAAAAATATACAACATTTAATCTAAAATCTAATCAAGTTTTCATAAAGTTATGTTTTGCACTATAATCGCTCACAATATTGCAGAATCTGATTAGAGACCGATACAGAATGTTTACTTGGCAAATCATTAAACAGTTGTAAGTCAGTATGAATAACACCTTAAAAGTTTCTGTGTTTCAGAAAAACTAAATGAAAGTTCCCTGTAGGTAACAATTTTACATTTTTTATTGCTTTTAAATATCTGAATGAATAACGTAAACAATAATAGTCAATATAGAGCCTTAAAATAATTACAATCAATTATTTATAAAGTAATTCCTGAGGTTTGCACATTGTATAATAATTCTTTTGTGATTCGTCAGTATAAGTATGACTGACATTATTTTAGTTTATTATATCGAAAAGTTTATCAAAATCCTTTTCTTAGAAAAAGCAACAAGAGAACAAATCATCCTCCTTTGAAAGGGCTTTAGCGCAACTGTAATCATGTATAAGAAAATTTCGGATTATAACATATTTTATGATCCAATAAATTTCATATCTCGAAAATATATGTAAGTCATATCTTTATTTACAACAAATGCCATTTTATTGAGTTGTGTGAAGAAAGAAATTAAATATAACACGTGTATGAAAAACCAGAGAAATATTACTTTAAAGTACTCATCGATTTACAACAAATATATAGGGTGATTGTTATTTAACCCGAAAAAATGAAACCACTAAAAGAAGCGATATACCAGAGAATGGAAAAATGTTAAAAAAATTCTGTGAATTTTAGTTTTTGAATACGACATTACTCTATTTAAGAAAGAACAACAAATGAGCGGAATAAATACAATTCTAAAAGTGTTTTACAGTTTTATGACTGTTAGGCGTCAGGCATGAACTTGACATTTAAAAAAAAATGAGCTCCAAAACATATTCGAAATTATTGAGAAATTCACCTGAAGTAAATTATTCAAGAACAAACTTTATAAAATAAGGGTAACAACGGCCTTGCACTTTGAACACCTTCTTTGCCAGGTCAACAAATAAATCACCACAACACGAAAACAATTCAAATCTCCGTGTTAAGGATTCTTTTCTGCTTTTCATTAATTTTAATTTAAGTTTCATTATAAATAAAGTTGCAAATATTTAGTTTATTCCTACGAGCAAAGTGTCCACATTTTACTGTTTCAATGAAGTCCAGAATCATAAATAATTCGTCATAATCGGCCCACGTGTTTGTACTAGAATTGTTCGGTATTCATTTATAGCCGTAATTCTTCTTTCCCTTTAAACCTGCCTGAATGTGCATACGAAGAAAATTTGTTTTGTATATGGCGTTCAATGAGAAACAAATTTTATTATTACAAAAGACAAATTATGAACACAAATCTATTAATAGTTTAACAAAATTCAAAATACGTTTGCAACTCCCTATTCTGTATTTTTTAACGCACTTAATTCCGGGTTATAAATCGTTCCTCGTTTCACCGTGAGCATTAAATTTACGACTTTAAATAATTTGTACGACTTTGAATAACAAGTGATTTTAATTAATTTCATACTTCATTCATACGAGTATCGCATTACTTTTTCGCCAACTGGTTAACAACGTAACGGCATTCCATCTATTATGTGTTACGGTCAAGTTTTATAGCTCTCTGATGTCATAGAGCTGTGCATTCGGCGTTTTAATCTATAGTCCTCGCAAATACAGGAGAGGGTAATATATGTATAACACAGGCAAAAGAAGTTCCACAAACGATAAAAAGAAAAAGTTATTGTCTTTATATTTTGCCGGCACTTTTTTTGCGCGGCTTGGTGTGTTCCATATTTGCGAAAATTAGTAGTTTCTTATTTCAGTTAAAATTATACTACCTACTACAAAATTAAAGTGATGTTAGAGATCTGAAATTTTATGAATCATACGTTACTTCTAGATGTTATCAAATCATACGTACACTTAAAAGAAATTGAGAAATATTAAATTCAAGCGTTTTACAAAATATCCTTGAACTTTTTGAGCATGACATATACCCTTTATGTAAGAACTATGGTTCTTTAGTATCGAGTTAGTAAAGTGTGTATTATTTTCAGGAAATGATCGTTTCGAGTGCCTAGCCAATAACTTTAAAATAATGGACGACAGAGGACACGTCTTATTCTCGGCAGACGACGAAGAAGTGACGGTGGGAGCGCACGTCCTCCGCGTGTCTGGAAAAGGAGGAACGATGTTCAGCGGCTCCGTGCAAACTCCGATCGTGCGCGCCGAGTCCGGCCACAACCTCCGGTTTGTTAACTTTTATGGTATTTCATTCCGGGAGCTTTGAGTAATAATTGGCGCGCGCCATCTGTCTTTCAACTCTTCGTGCATATTAATCCGGCTTCGGCTTTCTTATAAATTTTATGCGGCCGTCTGGCGCGTACCATCTCAGCACAATCTGCTTCCTCTATTAAATCGCTCTGGATACGGTGCTCGTTTTATGACTTACTGGTGCATTTCTTTTGTGAGATATCCGCGCACTTTTGGACGCCGCCGCAACAGATGTGCTCTCACTCGTGTAAGATATATGGCCCCCGACCGCCGGCGAAATGCAAATTCAACTACTTTCACGCATATTTCATTTATTCTGACGTATTGCTCAGTTCTTAAGCAATTCTTTCCAGAAGCAGTTTGAATATTCTTAGTACGTAGTGTATAAATAAAAATCTCTGTGTGTTTCGTTCATTTTATTATTTTTTACTGATACATTAACCAACTATAATGTCTACAGAGACGTTATAATAGATCCTCCACTCAGTGCCTTCTCGTCAGTGTAATGAGTGCATTCGCTATTGTAATTACAGTCGTTACTTAAAACGTTAATAAGTGAAAGACAGTAAAATTGCTTAGGAAAGATCAATTAGAGAACAAAACAATGTTTAATGTACTTTTGAAATACATGCTTTTTCATAATACTTATCTTACAACGTATAGAACGGTAGATGTCATTGGGTGATTTGATGAGAGATTTTCTTTGGACATACAGCAAGATAGCCACTACTTGAAACTTTATAAGAAGGCAATGAGTGGAGAACTTAACTCGAACTGCTATGAGTAGGATGATTCTTTATTAGCGAACTATACAAGTTAAACAGTGAGAATCTTCATCATAAGCCCCTACATTAACCGACTACAATGTCTACAGAAACATTATAATAGATCCTCCATTCAGTGTCTTCTCGTCAGTGTAATTCGTAATTACAGCCGTTACTTAAAATGTTAATGAGCGAGACACAGTAAAATTGCTTACGAGAGATCAATTAGAGAACCAAAAAATGTTTGATCTACTTTTTAAATGCACTCATGCACTGTTTAAATGCATGCATTTTCAAAATTATTGTCTTACAACGAATAGAATGCTAGATGTCATTGAGTGATTTGATGATAGATTTTCGTTAGGTATTCAGCAATATAGCCACTACTTGAAACTTTATACATATAAAGGCAATAAGTGGAGAACTTAACGCGAACTGCTAATGAGTAGGGTGATTCTTTAATAGCGAACTATACAGGTTAGAGAGTGAGAATCTTCATCATGAGCAGCTACATTAACAGTCTACAATGTTTAAAGAGATGTTCTAATAGATCCTCCATTTAGTGCCTTCTCGTCAGTGTAATGACTGCATTCGTTATTGTAATTACAGTCGTTACTTAAAACGTCATAGAGCGGAAGACAGTAAAATTGATTACGAAAGATAAATTAGAGATCCAAACAATGTTTGATCTACTTTTTAAATGCACTCCGTTTGTATTTGAATCAAAATTTTCAGGTGACGTTCGCGTTTTACACAAGACTCTATCAATGAATAATCCTGCACGATATCTAGTAATATGTCCAAACAATAACCATGCAAATTTGATGTTTTTCAAATGCTAGACGTTTGTTGGGCAAGTATATTTGCTGGGCTTTCTCCAAAATTCCAGCTCAATGCTAGACGTATGGTGACCCTAAGCTATGAGGATAAGTGAGAGTGTAAAGTTTGAAATAATCAGTACACCCTGCTCAGATATTAGGGGACTCGGTGATCCTAGTGATCACAGAGTCCTTGCATGATTCTAAGAAGAAAATCTTAATACAAAAACTCCTGTTTATATGCGAGGTCATCAAAGTTGAAGGTATGAGGAATGAAAATGCGTTTTAAGTGCATTTAACCAACCAAAATTTGTTCAAATTATAATTATGTAGAAGTTTTTGTTATCCTTGCAGTTTGTCCTCATTTTAAGCTGTTTTAACATGTCTTCAACGAATTAGAACTAATAAAATAAAAGTAAGACAAAATACATTTTTATATTAAGATTTTCTTCTTAGAATCATGCAAGGAACAGCGCTACGACCTCCAGGTCCACTAATTTCTGAATATCCTGTATAAAGCGTAAATTATTGACGCTTAAGAAAATTTCAAAAACAGGTCAATTTGTGATTTACGTAAATTGCGCGTTCTTTGGCATTCACTGACATTTCATCTAAATAACAACCCCTAAGTTTGAGTTGATATTGCGATAGGTCCCGTGACTATCAAAGCGATGCTACAAAAATTTTGACCTTTTTCGTAAGAAAATTTTTGAGAAAATTAATAATGAAAACTGAAAAGCAGAGTTTTAATTTTAATGGTCTTAAATGTATTTCAATTAAAAATAAATAAATTTAGAATATAAAACAACGTATAGGAATAAAATGTTCAAAATATCTGCCACCAACTTCTTGGTAATATACCAGTCTAGCTTGAAACTCTTGCAGAACATTGCCAATAGTTTCGGGCTATACCTATAGCTCTAATTTGATCATCACTCTTATATGTAACCCTCTGTATAATCAGTTAGAATGCCAAATTGACCTGTTTTTGGAATTTTCTTAAAAGTTAATAATTTACGCTTTATAGCGATTATTCCAAACTTTACACTCTCACGGTATGTAGTTGGTCTTGGTGAAGCCAACAGTGGATTCGAAAGAATTTAGTCACCCTGTGTTACCACACATTCCCCAATTATATATTTCCTTTCCTCCAGATATTCTTTCTCAGATCTCTATCTTTAGCCAAGCCTTCTTGCTCATAACCTAAACTTCAAAACATTTTTTTTATAAATGGCGATTTTTCAGAAACGTTTTTCACAAGTCAGCATGTAATGTTTCAGATTATAATAATGATAAATAATGATCATTTTCTAATTTTTTCTCGTTGTCAAGTCGGTCAATTGCTTTTACAATTTGATAATAAAACACAGGAAATTATTCAAATTTATTAGGTGTTTAATATTATGTGAAACGATAAGAACTTCCAGAAATAATGCTGAATTTATTTATTCACACACAATGTCTTTCAATGTTTTAACAGGCAGCATTTTTAAAATTTGATATCTAATACGAATGTACACATACATAAATGAAAAAACAGTTCTTGGCATGTTGCACCGTGCCTCACCATCTGCCATATATTATTACATGGCATTTACTCAAAAATTTATTCTTCTTATCTGTTGTGCACTCCCGCAAATGGACACCTCGCACTTGTGCTCTTCATTCTTTCATTAGGAACGGAGATCGCGTTCGAACAATAAACCAGTGATTTATAGGCCTGTGTTGATTAAATAATTCAGTACGGCGATAACTTTGCCGTTCCCAGTCGATTTTTACCGCTTGTTTGAAAATTAAGAAAAGTTTCCCAGCCGGAAAAACTTAAACTTGGCACTATAATCAATGCTAAGAGTCGCATTACTCTGCGCACGAGACTTTTAACGTCGCGGCGTTTCTTCTTAACGAACGTAAATTTTCATCCAATGAAAATTTCATTTGACCTGCAGATGAAGTTAGTGTCTTATTAATTATTTAAAGTACACAATATGTGACTAGGTTTAACGAAAAATGTAATTTATTATTCATTTCTCATTCAGTTCAAAATTTTGTACTCCTCCAGTTAAGTTATTCATCAAGTTTTCAGGATAACAAGGTGCAGATTTAATTATGTCTAGTGAAGACAAAATAATTACCCTGAATACTCATCTTAATAGAATAATTGTGCAGGCCAAATAAAATACTGACGCTGGATTTCACAAACGTCACTTAACTTTAATCATCGATTAAGAATAATCATTCCTATACCTTCAACACATGTAACCATGGCAACGTTTACTTTTAACGGATGATTAAATTTAAGTAACGTTTGTGAAATCCGCCATCTGTCTCGTGAAACTTAGTAAACCGTGCATTAAACAATAAACAACTGTCAAACATATTAAGGCCTGGTTTATCAAACACAAGTTAACTTTAAGTTAAAGTTGACCTTCAGTTAATTACCATAACAACAATTGTCTTCATAGTATGTAGTTACTATGGGAACAAACTGAAAGTTAGAGTGAACTTGAGATTGATAAACCGGGCCTAAGTCGTCGCCATCTGAGAACTTCAAGCATTATTAACTAATAAAGGAAAGATAAACAGACCTATGTTAATATGAAAAGAATTGTTTAAAATTCTATTTCCAACAACTCCTCTCATTTTTCGTCGCCACTTATGAGACACACTGTATAGAAAGAGGTGTACTAATAAATAGGTACATTAACTCATACTAATTATTATTTACATTTTAGTGATTAAGAAATGAATCGAAAAATTTGAGGGACCCATTTTTTCAATTCGTTTAAGGGTTTAAACTTTTTCAAAACTGTTTTATTTATTAAAAGATATTGTAAAAAAATATAAAGCTTGTAAGGCGCCGTTAATTTTTAATCAGACTGGTTCTGGAAGTGTTGTTTTTTTTTTAAAAAAAAAAGAAGAAAGAAGTTTTCTTTGTTCACAAAAAGTGATTGATATTTTTTTACTTCATGTTCCTTTGTACAATTTACGGCTAGAAATAAAATAAAACCTACGCTACAAGCTTTATTTATTTTTTATCATGTTAAAAAATACTTTTAAAGCAAAATTTTTAAGTAATGTTTTATGTGTCGTTAGTTTTAAAGATATATGCCTCGTTACACCGACATCGATTAAAGTTAATCTCGAATTAAAGCAAAGAAAGTCCTATGTTTAACCTAGGATTAATTAACGACGAGTCAGGTCAGTTAACAGCAACTCAGCCTAAAGGTTTTTAATCGAACGGTTTCCACTGAACTTTATTTTTCTCCCAACTAAATAGTAGTAGTATAGATATGACACATTAAAATTAAGTAGTTGACATTTTGGCCTAGATTGGAAACCACATTGAAATATTTAAAACAGAAAACTTAAACATGACATTTAGTTAAGATATACTTTATATGTCAGACATTTTATTAACATTTATAAAAATTATTTATTTTTCTTGGTTTTCCGAGATAGTAAATAAATGAAAGCATGTTTTATCTAAAATATAAATATATAATACAGAGTTATATTATTGTACAAATACATATAGAGTCGCGAGCAAAAAAATTGGTCGTCGGTATCATTCTCACACAGTGACAAGTGGGACATACTTTTTTCCAGTTACAGTTAACAGTTGAGCCGAACTCACAGCGACATGCTTGTAGTCTCGGAAATGACTTGCACAAGTTTTGAATCTTGCATAGAAAATATAACGTGCAGATAGAATCACTCAATGTACAAGAAAACTTTAATTTTCCGGCCTAGCCGTTTAAAATTTAGAACAGTATCTATAAGCATATTTGAACATAGAAGGTTCTAAGATTCCATTCCATGCACACCACATTCACGGTCACAAAGTTGCACAAGTCTCCAAAAAGACAAGTTGATCCTAAGTCGTACTAATTAAATTTTTAAGTAAAATTTATAGTGCATGCATAAGAGCAGGAATAGCGAACATTAGCTTGACTGGAAATTAACTGACTAATAATTTATTATTTCAGGTTGGAATCTCCGACGCGATCCTTGGAGATACGTGCGCCGGCAGGAATTAGTATCGAATCGCGAGCCGGCGATATTAAAACAGTCTCCCTAAATGACATAGATCTTAGATCCGTGGCTGGCGAGATTCGATTAGAATCCAGTTCTGTGCTAATGCCATCCCTGCCTACGGCGATACCTTCGACGAGAGGGTCGCAGCCAAGAAACCACGAGATATACCAACTATGCGTGTGTAACAACGGGAAGCTCTTTTTGGCCCCCTCTTCCGTCACGTGCGCCGCCGAAGAAAGCGGCCTATCTACCCCGTGCCGGTAAGACGTTTTCGTTCTGGCAGCAAACTGACTTTGTGTAAATAGAATTTTTGTACATACGTGTGTATAAAATGTAACGACGCTGATTATCTGTAAAGTATATAGAAATGTTTTAAATATAAGTTTTGTATTATTTATTTACTTTTAGGCGAGCCTAAATAGTGTAATATATCATATGTACATTGTAAGTAATAAAGAACTATTTGTAAATCTTTTTTTCTTTCATTACTTAAGCTGACAAATGAAAAATATATTAATACAGCGCAATCTAAGTTGTACAATGTCAAACAAATTAAAATAATTTTATGAAAAATTCTTAGAAAAAGTTAATTTGCATAGATAATCACATTTAAATTTGCAATTGACCTATATCAGAAAAATTTATTTTGATAGAGAAACAATAAAAGAAGTGAATAGCGGCATAGCTGGCAAGGAGAAGTAACTGTCGACGTACGTACCGCTATTCACTTCTTTTATTATATCTTCCTGGCGATAACTTTTCCATCATTGATAGAGAAACTATACAACTATTAAATAAAGGTGGTTATAGATATAAAATATAACACCACCAACTTTTTCCCAAACTGAAGTTGAAAGATCACTCGATATTAATTTTTCGTTTTATTGACTTTTGCTTTAATATAAGGATATAAGCACGTTTACATTTTCCTATGTAGTCTGTTATTTGCACGTTCATGCTTGGCCAAAAGATCTTTTCACGAACTCGCTATTCTGTTTTAACAAATCCCAAATGACAATAATATGTTTTACTTAAAATATCACTTCGTAATGTAGGAGAAACAACGATTTTCTTGTCATTATACATACATATAATAATCTGTTGCTTTTAAATAGGGATTGCAAGTTCAGACAAATATTTCATTTCTGTTAGTCACTTGGTTTTTATCAAATCTAATCACTGTTTGTAATTCTTCATCATTTTTCTATTTCATTTATGAATTGTAATTTTCTTTCATAATTCATGTATTCTGACATTGTTATTTCTAATATCGAAAATTATCCGAATACTAATATCATTGTCATCGTTACTATGATCTAAATGAGCGTGTAAGAGTGTATCTGCAATGAACAACTCCTTTCCTGATTTATAATTATAAGTTACATCAATATTAGATCGTTGCAGTCGCAATTTCATTTTTTGTAACCTAATAGGTACATCGTTTATTGTTTTTTTTTTTGAGAATCGAAGCTAATGGTTTATGATCACTTTCAACTTTTCATCATGAATTTTATTCCACGAATAATTTGTAGTAATTTGTATATGTATACAACCTTTTCATTACAACTTTATCATTTAAAATGTCACTTACTTTAAGGCCCGATTTTTTCACCTCCTGTTAACTTTATCTGGCGATTAATTCCCATAGTAACGATTGTGATCACAATTGTTACTATGGGAATAAACGGTCAGATAAAGTTAACGGGAGGTGAAAAAACCGGTCCTAAATGTGTTATAATTTTTCAATGGATGAAAAATAAATGCGATAAGAAAACAAATTTTCGGAACGCATGGAAATAATTGGAACCATTCATGTTACCTTGGCGAATACTTTATTCCCACCGGTATTTGCTAATGTAGCAGTGGCGTAGATAGAAACTTGTTTTGGGGGGGGGGCGAAAAAAAAATAACGAGTACGAACTATAATCCATTCACGATCTTTTTAGACTCAGAGTAGGCCACATTCTTGTTGGTGCCTCCAAGTAAGTGAACATGTTCCATTTTAATTTGATGAAAACTGACGCCGAAAAACATTGATGGTTTTTAGCATTTTGATTTAGTATTAAAAAGTCACAAGTAATTATTTGTTTTAATGTTATTATTTTACTTTCCTCATGCCATCGCAGAGTATAAGAAGCAATATGTATAGTCGATGGAACTGACACTGACATTAAAGTGTCAGAAGCATGTCAGAAGTTTACATTTGTCGCATTTTGAGTTCTATCAAAATTCATGTACGTAACTTAACGAAAAAAAAAAAAACATGGCCCTCTAGAGTCTAAAAAGATCGTGAATGGATATTACTTAACATTTTATTTATGAAATGCAAAACGGCGAACAATAAACAACGTCATACGAAAAACTTCTTTAGTATGAATTAAGCGGAACATAATATTTAGAACGATTTCGATATCTACGCTACTGTCATGTAGTGTGTATAAAGAGTGATTCGTAATAAAGGGTGATTTTTTTTTATTTTTGAGATAGGAGGTTGTAATATGTATTTAACTATAACTTTTAATTTTAAACATTTTCTTACATTTTCCTGTATCAGTTAAAATAAGGACACTTTACTCTTCGCTGTATGCCGTGAAAGATAAATTTCATCTGACATTTCCCAATTTGTTTTAAAGGAATGCGTCAAAAATCGATAATAATAAACAAAAATCTCACACTTTTTGAAAGTTACTGTATATTTTATTAATTATCTCTGAAAAATATTTAATTAATGTCATGAGATATATAATAATGAGAGAAATATAAACTTTAGATATTAGCTATTTATGTATTAAGGGCATAATTAGGAGATTATAGCCCGAGAGCATGTTTAAAGCACGACGAGCACGAAGCGGAGTACTTTTAAGGGCTCTTATCTACAATTATTCCCGTGGTACATACGACGTCTTATTTTATTTTGGGCAAAATTTCTGAATTCAATATTTTCATATCATACGCGAGTGATGCATGTTGCTACCATAAATAAATAATAGTATGTATATTATTCATCGACCGAGTAATGAACCGACCGAATGAACTGCAGCACTCGCTTTGCTCGTGTTCCAAACTTTCATTCTCGTGATTAATAGCCACTACTCGGGAGTTGAATACTATACACGACTATTAATGAAAATTTTTCGAAAACAAATCTGACGTTTATAGACAGTGCAGTAGAACAGTAGAAAATTATACGTCGGATGTATCTGGAACGTATAATCTCATCTTTCTCACTCACGATTTTTAATCTATTTTGTCCAACAGTGGCATGTCTTTAGGGCTGGGTTTCTCAGTCCTAGTTTAACTTTAAACTCCTGTTTATTCCCATGGTAGCAATTATAAAAACAATTGTTCCTATGAAAATAGACAGGAGTTTAAAGTTAAACTAGGACTGAGAAACCCAGCCTAGGTGTTTTATACGTTAGTTTTGAGTGACTAAAATCAAATTTCAATCACTAGCACTCAGAGTGCAAAATCAACAACTATCCATGACGACCAACCATGACTGCTTGACGTTTTAAATAATGTCACTTCAAAAATAACTTTTCAAGATTCTTTGCTGTTAAAAAATACAACTGTTGGACAAAACGTTGTTTATCACACGTAAGCGAAATGCATTTATACACTCGTGAGAATTCTCACTCATGTATAATTTTGCATTTCTCTCACTTATAATATAATCTACTTTTCTATCTCGTTCATCCGTTTAAAAAAATCTTGTGTTTATATTATTTCCATGACAACAGGCGATCTTTTCACACCCTACTTAAATGTGGGATGTGAAAGATCGCCTGTTGTCATGAAAATACTATAAACACAAGATTCTTTTAATGGATGAGCGAGGTTCAAAATAGGTTAAAAATCGTGATTGAGAAAGATGAAATCGTACGCTCCAGATACATCCGACGTATAATTTTCGAACGCAGCATCTGTATCGACGACGTTAAATTGTATAAAGGGTTGTTAAATTTCATTACCGTGATAACGGCCAATCACAAGACTCTATTTTGAATTTTAACGTCTCCTTAAATTTTAACAGCCTGTTAATAAGTTACAGAATAGCCCCTAATAAAAGCCAAATTATGCCCAGACAAGCGAAACAGGTTTTTTGGATAATCGGTTAACCGGTTATCCAGATAACCGAATATCCCGTTATTCAGATATTCGAATATTATCGGTTTTTTGGATAATTGAATATTTGAATAACCGGGTATTCGGATGTTGAATATTCAGTTATCCGAGTAACTGGAAATTCGAATAATCGGATATTAGAATGAGTTTTTTTTTTGTTTACTGATCATCAGTACTTATTAGAAAAAAAGGTACATATGTGCATAGTTTTGTATTTATCTCACTTGATTTTCTTACAGGTAACTTATCTTACTTATCTGTGTAATCTCCGCGAATTATAATTGTCTTCCATCTTTCTATTTTCTGAGTCTAAAGCCTGTTTTACATTATGCTAATACTAAAACATAGTACAACAAAATATCAATAAAAATGTCGTGGTTACACGTCATATTTCCGTATTATTTTTCATAACATATTTTTTTCTGTTTTACACTATCCTAAAACTTGATAAACCTTTTTCTAGTATCATTTTCTATGATAATATAAAACAGGCTTTAAATTATTGAATCAAAAATTGGAATATTTATTAACGTCTTGATTAGTATTTAAAAAAATCCAATTTATTAAAATGCAAGACGTTAATAAATATTCCAATTTTTGATTCAATAATTTAAAGCCTGTTTTATATTATCATAGAAAATGATACTATATATATCACTCATATATCGGTTTTTCGAATATCCGAATAGTCCATTTTTGGATACTGGAGTAGTCAGTTTTTGGATATTCGAATAGTCGGTTTTTACCATTATTTGGATAACCGGTTATATCCAAAACTGATTTTTAAAGAAACCGATTATCCGGTTTCAATTTTTTCCTCTTTTTACCAGCACTAATAGTTACATGTCTCGAACAAATCGTACGAATGGACGATATGTAAACTTTTAATCAGGGTTTCAACTTACAAACAATAGTATTTATAGTTATTTATCTTTATTTCTTCATTCCATTATTTCTTAAATATGTAGAAATAAATCGGTGTAATAAATGTGAATTATATTTGCAAAAGCTGTACAACTGCAATAAATAAATAATAATAAATTCATAATTAAAGCTGGTTCTTGTCCGATGAAAATTGTATCACAAACTCTTTTAAACGGACACTAAATGGCGCACAAACACTTAACGTTTCGCAGTCGTTCGACAGCTTCGTCAGAAGTGAAAAATATAATAATAAATTCAGTGTAAAAAATGATGCAATAATTTATTGTACTTTGTTTAGATTGGATTGGTACGTAATACGTCATTAACTACACTGTGAGGTCCATCCATCGATGGTATCCTTCATGAAGTTATGTAAGTGTAATAATGTGCAGCCACATTTACGTTTAACCACAGATAATAGATCTCTCCAGATAGCCAATGACACAGGAATGAACGGACGCTCTAAAAATAGTAGTGGGTAAGCTATGAATTGTCTAATGCAATCGAGTAATTCGAGAAAATCACTATTTTGATTGTATTTTGATTTTTAACATTTTTACAGCATTTCAAATTTTCAATAGGTCCTAGCTCATTTTTTTTAATGGAACCACATACATATTATGCTTCTTAGCTTATAGCGTTTTTCACTGGAACTAAATTGTGCACTGAGTGCCCACTCAGAATATTCTCATCTTATTTTAACCTCATGTAATGAAACGGGATGGAGATATTCTGAGTGCGCACTCAGTGCACAATTTAGACCCAGTGAAAAACGCTTTAGTTCAACAGAATTCTTTTTTTTAATTATTTTCATTTAAAGAAGAGCGGGACTGAAACCTCAATAAATCATGCTCTATTTTAAATAACTTTCAAGGAAAGTATAAAGTATTTGATATCAGCGTACTCAGAAAAAAATTCTGTAGAACTAAGCTAAGAAGTTCCAGGTTCCATTAAAAAAAATGAGTTATGATCTATTAAAAATTTGAAATGCTGTAAAAATGTTAAAAATCAAAATATAATGAAAATAATGATTGTCTCGTATTAGTTGATTGCATTGGAACGAAAATACACGATTCATAGCTTACTAGATTGAAAAACAAAAAAGTTTATTTTTCGTTGTCATGGAAACCAAATTTACCGTATGGTACATATTCGGACTCGCAATGACATATAGCTTACAAATATGTAAAAATATGCATGGTATTCCATTTAAAATAAGAAAGTTGTTATAACTTCCGGCGAAACCGGAAGTCCTACCATGCTCGATGGTATGTCGGAAAATTCATTTTTTGTTTAATTTACCCTTTCCAAATTTCATGTAAATCAATTAAAAATATACAAATTCTAGAAGGGTGAGCACATGGATTGGGACACCCGGTATACGTCATGACCAACAACATGACCAATGATATCGCGTTTTTAGTCACGTGATTATATTTTTTTAACCTGTGTCAAACATTAGCTAAACATTATTCCAAAAATATAAAACTTGTAGGATCCATTAACCATTACTATGCAATCTTATAGGCGCCGTGCACATCTCTGCGTTCAGCGCCGCCTGGCGTGGTGATTTGTGAATTAGTGATATGAAAATCATTCTTGAGACTCATTGCATGGGAATAATATTACTATTATATTAATTACGATTTACACTAATAATTTGAAACAACTCGTATTTTCATCATGACCGGCTCCATTAACATTCACTGACGTGTATGTATGGCCGTTTCAATTTGACTTTTAAATATTTTGTAGAGATGTGTCATTCGTGAATGATTCGATCTTCGGGATTGGATCACTTGAAAGTATTGAATGATAGAATCTCGTTTCAACGGAGTCGGTCGATCGCGACATCGATTGTCCTTTCTTGCTTCATTCGTCTCGGTCTCTCGACGTCGGAGTCGGTGATATGATATGATTGTACTTTTTCTGAAGGAGTGAAGAATTAACCCGAGCAGTTTTAAATAATGCTCGGGAATATGAACTAATAATTATATTATTATTATTATGTCATAGCATAGGCAGCAGAGTTTTTTTTTTTTTACATTTTCCGCATCTTTCTTTTTGTTAGCCTGTTTTGAAGAAATATTGATAATATAATAAATAAATTTCAAATGAGAACCAATGAATGAAAAGCGTGTTAACTCTAAAACGCAACCTTAAAATACAATGTTCGATCGTAACCGCATTCCTAGCTATCATTCAGATTCTGTATTTACCTATATTTTAGATTCATTTGTCCTAATCACTACTAGAATTAAACACGCTTAAAAATACACTATTAAGTATTGACCTCGATAAGTATACGTCGACAGATTCAGATTCAAATGATATATAATTTCAATCACAATACTATTCAATCGCACATACTACTTCAATCATTCATCGTGGTGAGTGCGTCGCATCTGCGTGTTGAACGACGGGAATGATCGAATGATTGATACAAAAGATTCGATCTTTTTGGATATCAATCACCGAACGATCGGATCTGTGTAAAATGAACGAATGACACATCTCTAATATTTTGACGGTACTCCTCTCAGCGCCTCTTGTGAGTTTTTAAGTAACTGCAGTTGCCATTACGTTACTATCAGTAGTTCTGTAGTATCTTTAATAGGGAGCGCTGAGTGGAGTACTCCACGGCATGCTTTCCGGAAACGAATTTTAGGCGAATTGACACGGCCATACATACACGTCAGTGAATGTTAATGTTGCTGGCCATGATTTTCATACCACTAATGCAGAATATGGTCATTGGTGGCGCTGGCTTCGCATGTGCATGGTCCCTATAGCGTTTTCGAGTCACCTGCACTGGTTGCATTCTGAGTAAATATAAATGTAGATAAATATTTGCAACTTGTTTCCTCATAACCACCTAACAAGATGAAGATACTCTGTGTGCACACTAGTGCAGTCAATCGAAAATTCTATTAGGTGATTTTTCCAGTTCCCTGTACGAACCCACACAATTGAGCGACAGCGGCTCCTAAGTGAACTAGGCTACAACATGAACCACTCACGGGCCCCTTCACAAAATTTGATTACCCAAATTTCACTTTTCGCCGTCTTTAATCTAAAATACCCGATTTTTGGGTAATTACCCGCACATTGGCAAACCTGGTTGGGAGTGATAAGTGCAAATATCCGAACGCACTTTAGTTTACTTTTACAGTGTTGTCATGTTGTCAGTGTTTTGCTTTTTGCTTCAGTTGCCTGCACTGATAACAATGACGGTTTTGTTGAATTTTGATACTAGCAACAATTAGGAATTAGTCACACTTTGTGTTTACGAACTAGGTAAAGTACTCGTTCATATCTAAACCTGTTGTGTTCGTTTATACCTGGTTTTTCGATTATTATGTAGTTTACCTTACACGTAGTAGTAAGTGAATGTGATAAAGTATGTTTAATAACGTAAGAGCAGGTAATTTTGTTTAATGTCGTTCAACAATTAACTGTGTCCAGCTGTTTACTTATTTGTTGAATTTTTCTGCAGGTTATTCTCAAATAGAAGCTGTAACGTCACAAAGGTTACAGAACTGCTACGAAAACGATGCTTCCTTTACTATATATGGATATGAATTTCAAAAAATTCGCACAATATTGTACCATGTCTTCAGCATTTTGTTGCTTGGTGTACCATATCTCGTTTGCTTTTGGTATCCGAATATCAAGGTGATAAAGTACAAAAAGTGTCCACTGAGATATGCAAGCATCATATTATGTAAGTTGGTGTTTATTGCATGTCTCTTAAACTTTGTTCTTAGTTATTACTGGGGTCCTTAGATTCAATTGACATTCAACTTATACGATAGGATTCGGAAACACATTGTCATTTTTGTTAGTAATTTCAGATGTTATGTTGGCTGATCTGATTTCGCATGAGCGTTTGACGTAAGTGTAGATTTTGAATGTACTTTTTAGAAATCTGCAGTTCAGGTGGAAAACTTTCTGTATTTAAGTATTTTTAAAATGCAACATTTATGTGTAGACTCAGGGCTGGCCTTCTAAATGGAGGGGCCCGAGTGGAGCAAGAATTGTGGGGCCCTTTTTTTAAAGACAGTATAATAGTGTAAAAATCCAGAATCCTGTACAAAAGTTTACTATTCCAAAATTAGGAAAGAAATTGCAAAATCTTGCAATCATAAAATTAAATGTAGTCTAAATTAGAATTAAAGAGATCAAGTTAATTGATATTAATTTAAATTAATGTATTGTGAGTACTTTTATTATTGTACTTTAAGATTTGAATCTCTCTCTCACTCTCGTCGTGGTATCTAGAGGAGAAAAGCGTCTTGACCAGTCCTTATGAAACTAATTAGATTGAAGGTATAGGATTCTTTAATCAATTATTTTCAATTCTGTCTGGTCGTTACAATGGTATGGAGTATGGGGGCCTCTGAGTAATCCGGACCTGGGTACTTTGCACCCGGTGCACCCCCCTTATGAAAAGGTGGAGGACAAACTTGACGCTGTCATTACTTTTTCATTAAGTTTGTAAATTAGAAAGAATAAAGAATATTGTAACTATTTCATAAATGACCACTAGATCTAAAAAATAAGAATCTGACAGGTTATTTCCAAACACTCTCATAAAAAGTGAGCAAAAATTTTTTTTTAGATTAATGTAGGTGGTGCAATGTTTGTGATTAACTGAATTAATAAATGTAATACATTCATGGGCTGTCAAATTTATTGACTTTTTAGTTAATCACTGATGTACACTTTCTTTGCACCGACTACTCTAATCTGATTTTTATTTGCTTACCGTTTACAAGTTACATCTCAATCAAATCTAGAGACCGTAATTATTGTTAGGGAAAAGTTTTTCATGTTTATTTTATCCAGAGCTGTTTAGGGTAACTTGCTGTCGATGTTTTAAAGTTATACATTTTTATAGCTTTATTATTAAGTAAAATTATTAAATTACTAGTTTTAATGGGCATCTTTCATTCGCATCTTAGATGAGTGCACTTTTTCTGTGGATCACTTATTCATCAAATTTGTATGTTGTTTATAAATAGGAAAGTTTCATAGAATTCAAGGAACCTTTCATGTTTATTTTACCTACACAAAAAAAAATAGTAATAAATATTACAATTGCTTATGATTTTGTTATAAATTAGGAAATATAGGAAAATACAATGTTGTAGCAAACAGACTTTTTGATTTTCTTGAATTATCTCGTTATTTTATAAGCAGATTTAAGAAATTTTGGTACCTCCATAAGCAGATAGAAAATCTCTACCAAATGAATTAAAAAATTATGTACTACATTGCTATTAAGAAAAAAATACGGTTGCACAAATATTTTGACAACTGGCAGTGCAATTCAGAATCAGCATGAAAATTAGAGAATCTTTGCTAATTTGACCGAACTTCTATCTTTAAAAATAAGAAAGTTAACAATGGTGAACAGTTCAAATTGAACAAACTGTATAGATTTATTGGTGAACGATTCAAATTGAACAAACTATAGATTTATGTCATGTAACCTTTTGCTATAAAAGAGGAAAAGAGGAGTAAATTTGGTAAAGGCAAAGTCTGCAAAGATAGTTGTGTTGATACGTGAGAATCAAGCTCACCTCACTCTACAGCAGGCTTAACTATTAACACACAATGGGTGGTATGCATAAAACGTAGTACATGCTAATACTTCAAGCACCTACTTCGAAAGTGAAGTATCTACTATAGTAACGTAGTATTTACTATGCGATCTAGTAGATACTATTATGTAGAAGTTTTTACTTCGCATAGAAGCACCTACTGTAGTATCTACTTCAAAGCCTCAGATTCATTTTAATAGTAAATACTACTGCAGCGTAGTATTTACTACATGCTGTAGTATAAATTTTGCTTTCGTGGTATATGCTTCAGAGCTGCAGTAGGTACTTTATGTAATAGAAGATACTTCGAAGAATATACTAATTTGAGAAGTATTAGCATCTACTTCGTTTTATGCATACCACCCATTATGTTTTATCCTTTGTCTTGCTCAACTACAAACTGCTATGTTACAGAATCAGCCGACAGATTGCACGTCTGCATGTGCATTGAAAAACAGTTTTATTTTAATTATTCAAAAGAGATACCAACTTTAATGCTGTGGTAACATTTTCGGTTAATTCAATTCAAAAGAAGGATATTCAAGTTGGTTTACTGTCATCCACCTTTCATATGTAGTTTTCTCCATCATTTACTTTTTAGAATTCTTTATCCCTTCTTTCTTGACATGGCCTCTAAATGATATCATTATTATTATCAATAAGGATACAATAAAGACAACGATCTTTATACTACCAAATTTTGTGAAACTTTCTTGTAGCGTTTTCGATTGACTGCTGTAGAGCACTCTCAGAGTATTCTCATCTCTTTTCAACCTCACGTAATAATAAGTGATAGATATATTCTGAGAGTGTTCTAGAGCAGTCAGTCAAAAACGCTATTAGTTTAATGTGAATGCTGAATGAATAGTGTACATTTATGGATTCTAATAATTAATTTTAATATACCTATAAAGAGCCCACGCAAAGAACGTGTTAAGTCAGTTTTTGGGCATTTTCAGGTTATGACGTATTGTGGTAGTCGATTCAATGTAGTGTGTAACTATCCAATTCACATATAAAAAGCGTGTTTAGTACGCGTGGTATTTTCAGTTTCAGTTTGGGCCTTCCCCGAAAGAACACGAGACTTTAAACTTTAACAATGCTCTTCTATAAAATTAACAAACAGTGACTTAACACGTTCTTTCCGTGGCCTCTTCATATATTTTCACTTTGAGTTATGACAGACACCTTGCTATGATAGAGGGAACTCTTCTGTTTCCAATACTAACTCAGTTACTACGAGCATTTAGTTTGAGAGTTGAGACATAGTGTAATTTAGAGCAAAACTGACGTCAATTTTAATTTATTTTATTTAGTTAGTGAGAATTTTACAAATTATTCAATAATAAAAGTGAAGACTGAAATCCTTGGAATTCCATCCATGGGAGCTCTAGAATTGAGGCATTTTACTTATCAACACACCAAATACGTTTGGTTGGAACACAGTGATTGTTTTGGAACTTTAGATGAATTAATGCCGGCTGTAACACTTTCTGAGATCCTGAATAGTTCGTTTGGGCTGGTTGAAATGGAAGAGCAAAAACTGTGAGTCATTTATTGATTTGATGAAAATATTATTCTTGCTTTTTTATACTTTTTAGTTTAAGTCTGTATGGGCCAAACAAAATCGAGGTAGAAGTGAAATCATATTGGAAATTGTTTGTAGAAGAAGTTTTCAATCCATATTATGTCTTCCAAATGTTTTCCATACTGTTGTGGTGCTTCGATGATTACTTGATATATGCTGGTTGTATTTTTGTTTTAACGGCGTTTTCAGCTGTTACTGCCTTATGGGAAACAAGAAAGGTTAGTTCCTTATTGAATTTATTACAGTAAAATCTTTTTACAATTAAAATGGTGAAATAAATACTCTTACAAATTTAATCAATTTATTTATGTGTATAATTCAGTATAATTATGTAAGATTTGTCAGTGTACATTTCAAAAATCAAAATTACACATGTAAACAGAATAATGAAGCAGTTACAGTTTTAAACTAAATTTATAAATACAGTTTTAATAACTGACAATAATTGTTGTTTTAAATATGTTTTTATTGATCATTAAACTTTGATTTAATTGAGATAATACATTTTTTCTATCATTATCAGTTTTTGTGTTTTAGAAAACAATTCCATTTATCTTTCTGTCTTAAAAAAGAGATGATAAGATTTGCTTCAAAAAATACAAATGATTTATTTTTCATTTGAAATGTGGGCTAGACGATTGGTCGAACTTAGATTGTTATTCTCGCATAACTTTACAAAATTACAGTAACAGATCGTAAAAACTTCCACACCGATGTGAAGGTCACAATCTGAGACATAAAACACAGCTGTGGAATGTATGAGTTTTCATTCAACGTAACTACCAGTGCCGTTCCATAATTTTTGTATTCAATTTTCAACTCCATTTTTTTTCTAAAACTATCAATATTACTTGTCACAACTTTTCAAGTCACACTGCATATTAATTAGATTTTAATTTATGTTCCTTTAGGTTTAGGTTGTAAGAACTGCCAACATTTTTGGGGGCCTAATAATTTTGGACGTACGGCATATACTGGGAACAAAGGCATTTTTTTAATTAGATAAAATTACTAAACAAGTTAACCTTTAGGTTTGGTAACTTGATGTTTATCTCTGTTGCGTATTGTTTTCGCCCATTGTATAAAGTTTCTGTAACACGTGAATTTCTTTATCCAAAATGTCCGCGTGGTTTTATTACATACAACGAAATAAACGTACAACACAAATCCTTGCGTCGTCGTAGTTACACAAAACATATATGACAACACTATCGACTTGAGAAAATGCGCCAGTAAACCGAATAACCAGGAAAACCCCAATAAGAAAAACAGTATAACGCAGAGTTTGATTCTGAGAAGAATTAGACTGTGCTGGCCACCGAAGGCTTTTATCTTGGTACAAGAAAGACTCGCAAAAATCAAGAAGAAAATCGTGATGTTGCTTAACGTAACACATCCTATAGGCAAGAATAGGCCGAAATACAAACCTAGTCCGACCAGGTAGCAATAATTTGGTTCAGCATAGCTCTGCGGATGGAGGAAGTAGGTGATTACAACTGGAATAATAGGAATAAACCAACCTGTGAAATAAGAACAGAGAAGTAATTGAGGGGGTTCGCTCAATAAGACCTGTACGAACTTTCTGTACTGTAGATAACCAATAATGAGCATCCAGCAAAATTGCGAAATGACGATGTAATGTAGCCCAATTGCGATGACCTTACACCACGACATGCTTTGTACGTTCCACAGAAAAAGCAACAACATTTGGGCTAGTATATTCACTGAGAGATTTAGCAAAATTTTAGTTGCTGCGGAATCCCTCCAAGTTTTGAAGCTGAATGCTGTAATTATAATACTGATGATTCCAAAGATTGAAAGCGCACATCCAACGAGTGATATTAGATCTAAGACTTGGTTGTGTGGAGCGTTTACAAGTAGGGCAAAATGGGTCATGTGTGAGAAATTGCACAGTTTGAAGTCATTGTAAAATTCTGGTGTTTGACTTTTGCGCCAGCGTCCTTGGATTGCAACCATCATTTCGTCGATACCGTACTCCCAAAATCCACAGTGAAAGTTTTCTTCATGAACGGAATTCGCCCTGAAGATTATAGGAAATGATTCATCTAAGAAAATGCCGGTGAATCCAGTGATGTAAATACTTAAGACAAAATTACTAACGTGGTCGGATTTGATGTGATTGCCGCTTCTGAAAAGTACATCAGTGATGTAAACGGCGGCGATTAGACTAGGGTTTTTATTTTGGGCAAAGATTTGGGGCAGTAAACTGGAAGGTATAAAAGTTGCAAGTTGTAAATCCTCAAGGTCTATATCCTCAATCGATGTTATATCTGTTAGGTTTTTAAATTGCAGCTTTCCATCAATTTGGTAAACGGCGAAACCGAGAGTTCCCTCGATATTATTCAATGTCGTCACCCATACCATTAAATTTTTGGTGGTGGTGTTAATCATACTGACGCCATTGGCAATGACGCCCAAAGCAAGATCGATGTTATAAAGAATGACGTCAGTTGAATTTAACTTATCTTGGGCGAGTTGCAACACATCAGAATCTATTTCTGTTACACTATTCACGTTCCGGATGAATAAATTCGGGTCGAAAGCTTCTTTCGACTGCGCGATTCTCCCAAAAATCTGTGCTATCAAATGCACATCGTAAGGTATGACATCGGTAACGTTGGAAGTAATATTCCACAGACCTCGGTTGATTTCATCGGCAGTTTTGTTGGAATTTGCAAGTTGATGTAAGTCATCGGTTATCTCAGAACCGGAAACACTGGAAACTTCCCCGATAACATCTGACCAGTATGCTCCTTTCATAAAACTACCCTGACATCGACGAGTTATTGGTAGTCCGTTTTTTTGCAGGAATATCTCTCTTGGTGGTGTTTGTTGCCCTAGATATACCATTGGCCACGAGGCGTGCAGAGAAAGTGAAATTACCCGTGTAGTGTTTGCCAAACAAAAATCACTTAAACCAAGCCAAAAATATTTAAAATCAGATGGCTCGAGTTTACTCAAAAGTTCTTGATATTCAGCTTCTGGATTTATTATGTTAGGGAACGTGGTCAAATGTACAGTCAGATTGACTTTGCTTCGGTCGCTACCCAACTGAGGAGGTTCAGGCAAACGAATCAGTTGATATTTACTTCTGTTTATTATGTTATGCAAACGAAAAATTGGTACCATATGAATATTATAGGGTGCCAAATTGAATTCATCAAAAGTAAAATTAAGCACGAAGTTCAAGCCGTAGGAAGACCTCATACCAGCCAAAACTTTGTTACTTTCTACTTTTTCAGCATCTGGTAATGAGAATCCTTCGCACCAGTAATAACCAACTGCCAACGATTCAATTTTGAAACTGTACGTCAGTTTGCTTTCACTTTCTTCTTTCATGGCGAAAGAGTACTTGGAATATCGCAATTTTATAGTGAGTTCCACTGGATTACCCACCACGTCTGTAAAACAGGAAATCTGCATGTCTTCATGCGTTGGTATTAGTTTTAGAGGATTTTTCACTTCAACCGTAATTGAATCGATTCGATCGAATTTCAGGGTTATTTCAGGCCGTGGATAATGCTCAAATTTTTCATCACACACTGAACAGTCGTCACTGGCATGAAGTATTGGAGATGATGTCGTCCAGGGATCTGATTCTTCGGTGACATTAGGTATGGGAGAGGGTGTCGTCAAGGGATCTGTCGTGGGTGTCGTCAAGGGATCGGTGTCATTAGAAGCTGTACAATCCACTTGACACAAATACTTAATTTGATTGGATCGACAGTGACAATTGGCATTGCAGATTTTGTTATAAACGTCACAGAAATATTTATCGTTTATGTTATAAACACATAAACCTCTGAATTTGTCGTTACAATTTGCACTCTTCACAAAGTTAGGCGATGAACCTCTTAATAAACAGTCATCATTGTCGTCGATCGGCATTTCCCATAAAGGATTGAATAAATAACTGTAGTTAGGATGTAGCTTTGGATATTCAAAATAACCATAAGTTTCGTCTCTTTTAATTTCAACCCACGTAGATCCGTTGGTTTGGTTAAACATTGCATCGGCGGCGAATATGGTTTTTGTACTTTTGAATGGACATTCGAAAGGAAAAGCACTGTTTTCTATTGGCTTATAGCAAAAAAGTCCATCTTGTTGTAGGCCTTCAGGACAGACCTAAAAAATAATATTGAAATTAATATTAAAAATTTCAAGAAAAAATAATAATTTTCAACCTATTAAAATTAGAGTCAAACAATGAAACGCTATGCCAAGTTTAAATATGTAGTTTAATACTGTTTTTATAAATAACTTTTTTCGAAAAACTTAGCAATAATTCATTGAATACAAACTCCCTATACAGGGTATATACGAATTCGACCGACAAACTTCTAAGGTATATTTTTTGCTTAAAGGTGTACCTCAAGTGTTCATATATTTTAATCTATCTTCTTTAATTTTGAAGTTACGACCTATTATTTCGTTTTGGTCTCCTAATCTGGCATTGAAGTCATTGAATGATTTTTTTTTACGTTTCAAACTAAAGTTATGACATTTAAGAAAATAATCAGACCACTACATTGGAAATAAAAACTAAGGTTTGGACATTTAAATGCTTGTGATGCGCAGTAACACAAGTTCAAATTATTTTAGAAGTTCTAAATTCTTCAAAGAAAGCTACAGTAGGCTATAGTTGTCAAAAAAAATTATTACTAATATTGCAGCACCAGCAGATAAAGTTTATATGATTTTTTTATATTAATTAAAGGATTAATGAGAAATTCATGATAGTATATTGAAAATGTTTTGTCTTGTACAGACTTTATTCTTCATATAAAGACCAATGTTTTCGGTCGAATTCGTATACAGCCTATGTAATTATCGGCCGATATCAATTATTCCTACTATCTCAAAACCAATCGAAATCGCTTTTAAAAATAGGTTCTACACATTTCTAGAAAATAATCACTTATTAAATCAATACGGTTTTCGTAAACATATTTATATCTACCAAACCATCCATTATCCAACTTTTACAAACAATAACAGAATCCTTTGAGAGATGTGACTACATATCTAACAGTAAAGTAATACAATTCGCCGATGACACAACTATACTAAATGACTATATGATAGCCAAACTGACAAATATCGATCATTCGATACTGCTGTCTAGAGACTGGTTTACGAATAAATTATTATAAATTAGTCTAAATCTTGAAAAAAACTCAAAATTTCAACTTCTCATTAAAACACTAAGATAACCTTAGTAATGACTAATGACATTTCTAGGGATCACTCTTGGCCCTAAACCTTCATTTAAAGAGCATATTACGTTACTAAGCAAAAAATTATCCAATATTATTTTTTTGTTACGGCGGATATCACATATTACACCTATTACAGTAAGGCGCCATGCCATGCATATTTAGGACTGTTTCAAAGTCAAATTACTTTCAGTGCCCTTTTCTGGGGAAGTTCTACAGATTGGGAAAAGATATTCGTTCTGCAAAAGAGAGCCATTAGTGATAACTAATAGTAGTTATTTAGAATCGTGCAGGAATTCGTGCGAATGTTTGCCGGAGATTGTAGTACATCCTGTATAATCAACGAAACTATCCTAATAATGTATATTTAACGATATACAATTTGGGAATCTTTCAATAAAAAGATTAGTAAAATAACTTTTTAACGCATATTTTTCCTTAATAAAATTCATAGCAAATTGCTTTATACAACAAATATCAATCGTCACTTATTTCTAGATAACTAGTTTTTATATTTACGTACAGGAACTTAGCGTACTTATTTGAAAACGATTTTTTAATTTATTTCGTTATTTTGTACACGAATTTAACAAATTTTACAGCAATACGCTATAAGGAGAGAAAAAATACTCACAAAACTTAATTAAAAAAATTAGATAAAAGACAGTCACGCAAAAATTTCCGAAATCACTGACCTCGTGCCTTTAGACAACAACAGCTTCTCACAACTATGTTTCTAAAAAATTTTTTAAAAAAGTCACTTGGACCTTATCGCCTCATTCTATGGACTGCGAAGTCTATATGATGCGAAACTTATAAGTACCGGGCCCAGGCTCGCGCTTAATGTGGCGCCACTAGACCCGGGTAGGGTTTTGGCGTTTTGGCGCCACAGATGTGTCTAATAAAATGTTATTTTTTATGAATATGATTAAGTTACATAGAGAAAGTTTATAAGATAATTCCTTGAGAATCATTATAAACGTCTTCTAACTTAAGTCTTCTACAGTTCCACGTATACATACTGTTGTGGATGATTTGTATTCCCACTATAAACAGTGTATGAAACTCTAATTTATATCAAGGTCATACTTTGATGTAGCTAGTAACCATAAAAGTTTGTGGTATACTTTTACTTCTGTATGTATTATTTATATTTTGCATTGCATAGTTTTTTATCCACTTTTATTTATATAAAATTTTTGAAACATTTTTCTGTAATTTGTAACGTTTATTCGCTTACTGATTCTGTTTTGGAACAATTAAAAATTACAAATAGAACTTACCTTGGTTATCCCTGTTTGAATCAGAGCAACTTTGAAAATGAATAAAACTCTTAAAATCAGCATAAAATACGCCATTAAAAGCTTCTGTCGCTTCACGTGCTCATGTTGTATGGAGTAATTGTAATTTGGTCGCAAATTGTCAGCTCTCAGTGTTTAATCTTTCAGAAGCTTTTAACTCGCCGTCCCTAAGAGAGAATAAATATTTGTTTTTGTTTCGCGGCTGTACATTACGCCCTATTTTATTTACATGCGACTTACAAATATGCCATATGGAAGGTCCATATTTATTTTACTGAGATTCGGTAATCCTTTACTGATTAAAGGAAAATGTATCTCGTGCTGTGATTGAAAGAGATTAACTTTTTGTTGAAAATTTATTTTTATTTTCTGGGTCGTGTAGTAAAGGACACTTTTGTAATTTCTCATTAATTATTACTGATTATTCTTTGTTGTTTTTTATTCCTTTTTCTTTTTTTGTCATTTCTTCTACAGGAACGCCACGTGATAAAAAAATGCACTTCTTTATATCAACGGTTCACGGAAAAAGCATAAGTCTTGAGAGTGATTTATGCAGGGTTAGAAACGGGTTACTGTAATTACTAAGTTACTTTTTTTTTGTAAAAAGTCCATAAAAGTTACTTTTTTTGACAATGAGTTACAAGGGTTCACATACATATCGAGTATCCCAGCCAATCCGAGCTACAAGGAACTAGCAAGTGATTTCACATATTGTTGAGTTTTTTCTTTCCAAGACAAAATACAAAAAAATTCACATTGCGTCTACAAATTCTCGAACGAGTATAACTTAATGTTTCAAATTATTATTACAGACAAGCAAGTTGGCTAAATTACATAGTCCTGGCTTCTACTGTGTCTTTATTGTAGCAAAACCAAGCAATACATGATTTGGTGGAAACATCAACAAGCGGAAATGTGGAAATTTTACGACGCCATTTAATGACAGACAATGCAGAATGCATGGTAAATCCAAGCGAACTAGTGCCAGGTACCTTAATCATCATACCAAGGACAGGTTGCATTATGCCTTGTGATGCTGTCTTAATCGAAGGCAACTGTATAGTCAATGAAAGCATGCTTACAGGTATTTTTCATTTAATTTCACCGAATTAATTTATTAATTATTTGTTTATGTAAATCTAGGTGAAAGTATTCCTGTTACTAAGACTCCTCCACAAGAAAGCTCAGAAGTATACGATCCGTTAATCCACAAGCGTCATACCTTATCTTCTGGAACTCACGTGCTGCAAGCTCGTTTCTATGAGGGCAATTACGTGCTTGCACGTGTCGTTCGTACCGGATTCAGTACAACGAAAGGTGCCCTCATCAAAAGTATTCTCTACCCTGCGCCACTCGGTTTGAAATTCTACAAGGACAGCCTCAGATTTGTTTTATTTTTATTTTGTATTGCTGCTGCAGGAATGTGCTACAGTTTATTTCTTTACATACATCGAGAGGTAAATCTGTTAAACTCGTGGCACAATCTCTTTATAAACGTACGGTTACATCGTAGACCGACGTCAAGGAGGTCATCATACGCACTTTGGATATTATTACCATAGTAGTCCCACCTGCATTACCAGCAGCAATGACTGTTGCAATAATTTCTAGTCAGAGCAGATTGAAGAAACTCAACATATTTTGCATCAGTCCACCTCGAATTAACGTTTGCGGAAAAATTAAGCTTGCCTGTTTTGATAAGGTAAGAAATGTTCAAGTCTTACAAATGTTTTGTAACCTTGATTGCTCATGCTTTAGACAGGAACTTTAACTCACGAAGGACTGGATTTGTACTCTGTGATACCTTCAGAAAATTCCAATTTTTCTCCTGCAATTTCAGACCCGAAACTTCTAGATGTGAGGCATCCTTTATTACAAGCAATGGCATCATGCCATTCACTTACTAGAATAGACGGAGTACTCTCAGGAGATCCCTTAGACTTAATTATGTTTGAGAGTACTGATTGGGTAAGTATTATTTTATTTATTACCTGGCAATTGATTCTATCACTTGTTCAAAAGACTTTTGTTTAAAGTGAATATGTTTATGTAATCACAGTTTTGCTATTCATTGATAACTTAATGGAAGTTACTTTAATTAATTGGCATTTTATTAAAAATCTTATACATTTTATTGTACTCATTCTGATAAAAGTTACAATGTAAATAAAGATGTTGGAAGAGCCAGGAGTGGAAGAGAATACAAGATTTGATATGTTAGCTCCTACAGTCGTTATGCCAAAGTCCTTGTACAGTTACCTGAACGTAGCTGGGGGAGACAGTCAAGTGAGTCTTTCGATTCTTCCATCTATTCAAATATTACTAGCCATTACAAACTTTAGGTGCCATATCAAATAGGAATAATAAAAATATTTGCCTTTTCGTCAGGGCTACAGTGTATGTCTGTAATAATTAGAGAACTGTCTGCTTCTCACATGGTCGTCTTTACCAAAGGTGCTCCTGAGAAAGTCGCCAGTTTATGTAGGCCTGACACCTTGCCACATGATTTTTCCAAGTGCCTTTCTGACTACACAGCTTCGGGTTATCGCGTTATAGCGATGGCTTTTAAAAATTTGCCTTCCAAGACTAAATGGACGACGGTACAAAAAATACGCAGAGATGAAGTATGGGTTTTTTATTTTAAACATTATGTTTACAAATCATTATTTTTTATTGATGTAGATTGAGTCCGAGTTGAATTTCTTGGGACTTCTGGTGTTGCAGAATTCGTTAAAGCCTGAGACTACACCTGTCTTAACGCTTTTACATAATGCTCATATACGAACAGTAATGATTACAGGTAGGCTTTAAATATAAGCATATACTAAGGAGTTGTTATTAAAACAATTAAAATTATTATAATTCAATACGAAGTTGTATTGCAAGTTATGTTTCCCTAAACATGTTTTTAGGAGATAATGTAGAAACAGCAATTTCTGTAGCTCGTAACTGTGGTATGGTGAAGGTTTTTGACAGAGTAATATTAATTAAAATACAGCCTGATAGAGAAGATGGAGATGTACCAGGTATTATTTTTGAAAATGTTGGCACTGAAGGCAACAGTGATTACGGTGTTATCAACTTGGATAATGATGTAAGCTTAGTTAATAATACATATTACATTTGACTGACCATTAAATTAAAAAAATTAATTATATTTGATTTTAATTTGAATTTCAGAACTGTCACTTCGCAATGGATGGAAGAACTTGGTCAAAATTGCGTGTTTTTTACTATGACGTTTTACCGTTATTGCTGCTTAGAACCACGGTGTTTGCTAGGTTTCAACCGGAGCAGAAAACGCAGGTAGTAATGGAAATGCAAAAATTAGATTACATTGTTTGCATGGTAGGAGACGGAGCAAATGACTGTGGCGTAAGTAAATTCTGAATATTACAGTATACTGGGTGTCCGGTAAAGAATGGGCCATACTTCAAGGGGGGCTTCTTTGGGTCAAAACAAATCGATATAGATCAATTTATCTTAGTACAATTTTGCTTCTTTAAAAAGTTATGGCCTTTCAAAGATAATTTTTTTATTTCAATATTTTAGCAAAACTCGTTCATTTTTGGAGGTATTTAATTGTAATTTGGTATTTAAAGGTTTCTTGTACTGCTGAATCTGAATATCTTCCTATTTTTAACGTAACATATAGGGGGCGCTCTCGAGATCCTGACATTCCTTTGTTTATTGCTGTACTTTTTTTTAACGTGAATATTTTTTAAATTATATTCATTTTCCTGAAAGAACTTTTAATTTACTTTAAAAAAGGTATACTTGTTACATGTCGCTAAAGTCTACCAGTTTTGAGAAAAATGGCTTTGAATATGATAATGCTGAATATTACTGTTTTAGGTCTACGTTGAATCAGGCACATAGACCCGTATTTCAGTTACAGTTTAACTTTAATCTTCACTTTATTTCCATGGGAACAACTGTTTTTATAATTGTTACTATGGGAGTAATCTGGAGTTGAAAGTTAAAACTATGAGTGAAATACGCGCCCATAGCAAACATAATAAGATTTTTTTACGTAATGTATCGTTGATTTAAATGTGGAATTGTAAATTTTTTTCAATTTTAAGTAAATTACGAAGTATTGCAACTTTAGGTAATTGCCTCTTCATGCTGCAGCAGCGTTACTGGTGTAGTAAGTATTCAACATTTTCACATTCAAAGCCATTTTTCTCAAAACTGGTGTACTTTAGCGACATGTAACAAGTATACCTTTTTTAAAGTAAATTAAAAGCTCTTTCAGGAAAATGAATACAATTTAAAAAATATTCACGTTAAAAAAAGTACAGCAATAAACAAAGGAATGTCAGGATCTCGAGAGCGCCCCCTATATGTTACGTTAAAAATAGGAAGATATTCAGATTCAGCAGTACAAGAAACCTTTAAATACCAAATTACAAATAAATACCTCTAAAAATGAACGAGTTTTGCTAAAATATTGAAATAAAAAAATTATCTTTGAAAGGCCATAACTTTTTAAAGAAGCAAAATTGTACTAAGATAAATTGATCTATATCGATTTGTTTTGACCCAAAGAAGCCTCCCTTGAAGTATGGCCCATTCTTTACCGGACACCCCGTATATTGAATGTAATTTTTTAATTAACCGGAGATTTTTTTTTACAGTTAAACTTTTATAACACATTTTGTAAGTGAGAAAGACAGTCTTCTTAATTTTAATTGTAGTTTTGCATTTTATTTCCTCCGAAATTAAATAATACTAACAGAAAGCTTTTTTTTGTAAATCATGTATTTATTTTTATTCACAACAATAGTCATTTATTGTATAAGTGTTTTAGATAGCACTTTATCCAAGCAAGAAAATTAAACGCGGGAACGAAGTTCGAGAGTTTAATTTTCTTAAGTGGATAAAATGCATCTAAAACACGTATGCAATACAATGTTTTATCCACAATCACTACATTTATGGAATCAGAATGAGCGAAATGTAATTAAAAAATATTCGTATTCGCAAAATGAAACGTGACAGGCTTTGTCATACCTACTGGTTGCTATGGTACGTTGTTTATTATCCACTAGACTAAAGTAAGTTTATTCCTTTAGTGGATAATAGCTCACTTTAAATGCTTCATAAGTGTGGATAAAAGTCCAATAAAATTATAATGTGATAGTGGATACATTCTTTTATTTACAGGCTTTAAAGGCAGCTCACGTTGGTGTTTCACTGTCGCAAGTAGAATCGAGTGTTGCGGCTCCCTTCACATCCACAATTGATAACATCTCCTGCGTCATCCATCTCATGTTAGAAGGACGCTGTGCTTTAGTGACAAGTTTTGCTGAAATTAAATACATGGCCGCCTACAGCTTAATCCAATTCTTTTCCATATTAATTCTCTATAGGGTGAGCAAAACAATCCATTTATTTTTAAGTCTAAAATTGTTTTTGTTACTTTCAGAACCATTCCATATTAGGTGATACACAATTTCTTTTCATTGACCTGATTATAACGACCAGTTTTGCTTTGGCCATTGGCCGACAAGGCCCCTCTGATAAATTAGTTTCAAAGAGACCAATGGGTTCACTTGTGTCAGCCATGAATTTAGTGCCTTTATTGTTTCAAATTTTTCTTTGTGGATTTGTACAGCTCGCTGCCTTGTATTATCTGACTCAACAGCCATGGTTCGAAGCAGTTCCTCCTGTGGAAAATGAAATTGTCATGTGCTGGGAGAATACAGTTTTGTTCATAGTATCCTGTTTTCAGTACATTATTATGGCAATACTGTATTCTAAAGGCAAACCATTCAGGGAAACAGTTATGACAAATTTTTGGTTGCTCACATCAGCTTTGGCACTAATTTGTTTTGTTACATATTTATGCATTTGTCCTTCGAAGTGGGTAGCAGAGTTCTTCCAGATTTATTATTTACCTTATAAACACAATCATAAGCAAAGAGTTTTCAGATATACCTTATTACTATTCCCCATCGTTCATTTTTTAGTAGCTCTGTGCATAGAGGTAAGTCAAATCGTGTGGAAAGGACTCTTTAACTTAATTTGTTTGATTGAAGATATGCATAGCTGATACCAAGTGGTTAAAATACATTATTCATTTTATGACGAGAAAACGTAAGCCAAAAAATAAGTACAAGCTACTTACCAAAGAGAACCAACTCGAATATCTACTGAGCTTTGAAAATGGAGAGACTTCGACCATTTCGTTGTCATCAAGTTTTCGAAGTTAACTTTGAATTATTTTCTAAAAACCTTAATGTGTTCAATAAATATATTGGTAAATTTTCCCTAACCATTTAGGGGAATTATATTTTTTTATTTGGAACATTGAAATTTTCTTTTATTTGTATAAGATAATCTCAGAATAAAGAAGTTTCTGCCATTTATTAATTTTTTATTTGTTCTCTTGGTACTGGACTAGTCTGTCAGAATTGCTTTTTTTTTTTCATTTTTTGATGAAAGAGACGAAAACGTAACAGAATCAATGAAGATAAGATTATAATTAACAAGGCTGCGCCTGACCAGCGTGCAACGCACGCAGGCGGCCGAAGAAAGAGATGGATGGTATTTTGTTTGTTTTGGTGCAAGAAACATGTCCCCGAAATTCGTTTTCTTATTTTTAGAGTTCGACCAATTAATCAGCTTCGGCTTCAACCATCTTCGGCCAAAAATTGCACCTTCAGCAAAATAATCGGCTTCGGCCAAGTTAGGCCGAAGGTTCATTTAATAAACAGGCCAACAAGTGTAGAGCTTTATGTGCGACTATAGCTTCAGTTTTGTAAAAAAAATGAATTAAATGAATAAAAATGAATTTAATTCAAGAAAACTGCATTAAAAAATTTAATTCAATATAGTTCATATATTAGTATTATTTTGAATTACAACTCTCATACCTATCTTGATTGATGACATATCAAAGTGAACTGGAAAATTAAAATATTAATTCAATTTGATATGCCAATAACAATCTTCATTTTATAATACAAGTTAAACATACGATAGGAAGTGAGAAAGTAAGAAATCGTCATTTTCTTGAGGTCTGTTTGTTTGTATTGCTCGGAGTTACTCTAAAAGCTATCATGTGTAGTTTTCAGTCAAATTCGAAGTTTTTTCAACACGAGATAAATGAATTTGACTGAAAACTACATATGATAGCTTTTAGAGTAACTCCGAGCAATACAAACAAACAGACCTTTAGTGTTGCGCAATTTCTTCGGCTTCTTATTTTAGTTATACACCGTATATCCCAACAGTGTGTTCTCGAGCAATATCGATAACTATTAAAGATTAAAAAAACTTATCAACATATTTTTTGCTTGTAATTTTGGAGATTTAAAACATAAAATCATTTTCATCTATACAGAGTGAATCAATACAGTGGTGCCGGACACAACTTTTTTACTTCAGATGGCACCCTTTATACAGGGTGTCCACCGAGTGCCGCGGTCTTCTGTACCGTCTATAGTAGAGATGTAATTTTTCCGGAAAAATAAAAAAGATGGAAATTTTCCGATGACCTTTGCCGGTAATTTACCAGAAAATTTCCGAATCAATTATAGTAACGTATTTCTTTAAAAAAATATATTTTTTTATAAACTCAGGAGCAAACGCTCCTGTAATATAAACGCTAATATAAAAAATGACAGAAATTACAAAATAATATGTATTCACAAACTAAACTTACGCTCTGGCGTTCGCTTATAATTCATAAATTGTACGTATAGGTATTTTTCTGCATTTTGGGCGCATAATCTTTTGAAGTTAAGTTAGGGATTACATTTTAATAAATGATTTTATGTTAAACTGCGCAAGCACAACAAGTAATAACTTCGTTAAATTTTTGTCGGAAATTTTCCAGAAAAATTGGTTAGAAAGTTTCCGGAAAATTCCATTTTAGAAAATTTCCAAATTGGAAAATTTCTGAACCCACATCCCTAGTCTACAGCGTATAAAATAGAAAAAAAATTCAAACGAGCTACGATGTAACTCAGCCAGCTCTAATTTATAAAATTATTTTTGGTTCAGTGACTGAGAGTCATACAAAGTTATATTTTTTTTAAATGGAATACCGAATAGATTTTTACATATTTCGAAAGTACGCATAACGAATAGGTAATAACCGAAAATATCGGAGTTTTACATAAAAGTTTGTAAGATACTGATATGTAAGTGTAAAAAAATTGCTGTATTATGAGCGCAGCGCTTATATCTTGGTTATTTATTAACATTTCGTCATGAATTTTTGTAGGTAGTCAATGCAATATCTTTTCTAGAAAAATTTCAGAATAGCTTCGGTCTATTAGTTATTATGTGTATACTATACACGGTAGAGAAGACCGCGGCACTCGGTGGACAGCCTGTATACGATGCCAAATTTGGATTGGTCATAAAATTCTACGTATTTTCTTTATACCATTGGGCCCATTCAGGTAACAGCTGCTGCAAGTCAGCGCTCAGCATGATGAAAGTCAGCGGTCATGTACCTTTGAACGGACTGTTACTTCTCAGCAATTTTTTGTGTCATTTCAAAAGTTTGAAATTTATTGAACCTTGTTTTTGGATGTTTTATAAATTTAAATACAATGGCAGAAAATATTTTGTTGTGAGAAATTATTATGCGACGATGGGTTATATTTAAATGGTCTGCTGCCCATAATACAAGATCTTGCTAAGGTTATGTTTGTTACCTCCACCAATGAACGTTCAGCGCTGAGCAACTCAGCGTAAATAAATTCCGCTGTGTAGAAGTGACAGCTGCTGAAACTTAGCGTGTCGGTTCAGGAAACTTGCTGACCCAGCAACTCAGCTGCTGTGGTCGTCTGAACGGGCCCATTGTCTATATCTAAACCTAACCGTTCTTGAGATATTTAAAATCTTGTCTAAAAACTGAAATTTGCAACCACTATTTTATTTATTCATATTTTAACTTTAAGAAAAATATTTTTGGAACAGATGTTGTTGATACATAAGCATATTATGTATAAGCCATTATTAAATGCACTTTTATCGCTACAATTTCAAAATGACAAAACTCGATTTTCTTAAATTCTTTGTTTAATAAAGTACTTTCATTTTTGATAAATATGTTTTATACCTATATGCCATATTTTTTTGAGATTTTTAGAACTACATATTTCAATTATTTCTTTTAAAACGAATAATTGTTTAAAGTGTAAGTGTAATAGCGTTTTCGATTGGCTGCACCGGTGTGCACTCAGAATATCTCTAGGGTCAAGTGACGTAAATATGCAACACGCTAAAATTAGGGTAAAAGTGAAACAATCCTGTAATTAATTAACAAATGAATTTATGCTAAAACTGCAAGTGCTATTATTTAACTTGTAGATTTATTAAGAGAAAATAAAAATATGAAATTGTTGCTGCAAATTTTGTACTGTCCATGAGGTATTTTCAAAATGAGTATGAAAACATATGAATTAAATTTCATATTTTGTTGTACAACTTTCCATGTAACTGCAAAATAAATTGCAGTTTCAGCTTTATATTGATTTTGCACAGAGCAAATAGGTCACCGATCATCCTTTTCGTTTTATTTTTCCACTAATTAGTTTTTTTTTTAATAGTAATTTGAACTTTTGGGAAAAAGTGAAACAACATTTAGGGAAAAAGTGAAACATTTAGGGAAAAAGTGAAATAGCTTGTGGGAAAATATGAAACAATTTTATGCTGGTTTGTGCAAGATTCAACAGGACTACGTGCTGTGAAAATGCAAGGAAATAAGTTAGTTGGATGTGTGATTTCGGCCAAGAAACTTCTTGAAGATCAGTGACAGTTTCAGTTAAAAATTAACAATGCCAAGAAATTATATAAAATTATAACGTGTGCCCAACAATTATTGTAGTCCTGGGTGGCTGTAGAGCAGGGTTGGAAAAAAACTGTTTTTTTTTTTTTAAAAAAACTTTTTTTTTTAAAAAAACAAAACATTTGTTTTATTTGATTTTAAACAGTTTTTTTGTTTAAAACATGTTTAAGATTGACTTAAAATTAATCATGTTTTAAACAAAAAAAACTGTTTAAAATTAAATAAAACAAATATTTTGTTTAAATTTATTACACTTTTTTAATTGCTTCAAATACTCTCACAACCTAAATTACATAGTAAAAAGGAAAAAGTAGTTATTAGTTGTATTGCGAAATGATAAAAGTTTAAAAATATTTACGATAAAAATTCTAGAGATTCATTTTTGCAGTTTTTAGGGTTGAAAATAGAAAAAAGTAGAAAACAGTTGTGAGCTTTCAATTTTCGTCTAAAAATGTTTTCTACATATGCAATTTCTAATTTCAATTTTATTTTTTATTTCTTATTTACGTCCTTGAAAATTGTAACTAGTTTACCAGCTTTTCTACTTCTAATGATATTCTAGCTGATATTTTAATTTAGAATATACAAAATTAAATGCACTAAATAGACGTTCTAAGGTATGTTCCTTATATAACGTTTCAAAAACATCCTCAATTTTTCAGGTTAAGCAAATCGAGAAACGGACCAAACTCTATATTCAATTACCAATAATAGTAAAACAGTGGTCTTACAAAACATTTAAAATGAAATTAATGTCGTTTTTAAAAGATGATGCATTCTATTCTACTGACGAATTTTCAGAATTTTTCAAACACATGTTTTTTCTTATGGTCACCCTACTACTTTCTCAATTAGTTGTACTTATTTGTATATCTGACTTTTGTAAAACACTTGATTGAGTTATTGCGACAATAAAAATACAAATATTCGAACTCATATTGCCATTTGCTACAGGCAATTTTCTACAGGCTGCCTAAATTTTTTTATGTTGATCTGTTGATATTTAATAAATGCAAACGACATATTGGGTGATATGCATAAAACGAAGTAGATGCTAATACTTCTCAAATTAGTATATTCTTCGAAGTATCTTCTATTACATAAAGTATCTACTGCAGCTCTGAAGCATATACTACGAAAGCAAAGTTTATACTACAGCATGTAGCAAATACTACGCTGCAGTAGTATTTACTATTAAAATGAATCTGAGGCTTTGAAGTAGATACTACAGTAGGTGCTTCTATGCGAAGTAAAATCTTCTACATAATAGTATATACTAGATCGCATAGTAAATACTACGTTATTATAGTAGGTACTTCACTTTCGAAGTAGGTGCTTGAAGTATTAGCATGTACTACGTTTTATGCATACCACCCATTATGTTTCAAAATATAATGGAATGAATAATAAATCAATAAAAAGTAAAGGATTCAAGTACTAGAAAATATCATAAATTTTCATATAAAACACCATTTTCGAAAACAAATATTCATAAATTTTCTTTTTTCCTAGAACAATTCAAGAATGAAATAATTTAAATGAAATAAATTTGATAAAATTAATAGGAAATGTGGAAAGAAAGTAAAAGTTAAGATGTAACTTTCTAAAAGCCAAATTTTATGTATTGTTAATAATTTTATAGTTATTTATTTTGATTATTAGACCACAAAGTATATTTATATACTGTACATCTAATTTACAATAATAATTAAATAATAAATGCTGAAAGATCTTTACACGAATGTGACTTTAATTTTAAAGTCTCTTTTAAATCCCATTATCAAACTGGCCCTTAATAAGACAACTAATTTTTTATTATTAAATACATATTATACATATGTATCAATAATACAAAACACTTATATATCACAAGTGTTTCTTCTACGCTTAAAACCACAAAAATGAATTTAAAACATCAAGTAAAAAAAAAACATGTTTAAAAACATGTTTAAAACCCAATTAAAAACAAACCCTTTGTTTAAAACAAAGGGTTTGTTTAAAACAAAATTAAAAACAAACCCTTTGTTTAAAACAAAGGGTTTGTTTAAAACAAAATTAAAAACAAACCCTTTGTTTAAAACAAAGGGTTTGTTTAAAACAAAGGGTTTGTTTTTAATTGGGTATTTAAACACAATGTTTTAAACAGTTTGTTTTAAACTTTCCAACCCTGCCCCATGCATAACACTTAGCAAACGGGTTTGAAAACATGAAACGCAGAGTACGCTTATGTATTCAAGCTGAAGGACAGCACTTTGAGCATATTTGTACTTATTGTAGTTTAAACTTTAATGTCGTTTTATTTGATGTCATGATCAGTAACAACTGACACTGACAGTTACTGACCTTGAATTGCGTGTCGCCAATTTTATAAAAAAATCACAGCTTACTTTTGTTGAGTTCGGAAATTCACGCAGGGGCCCGTTCAGAAATAATGCTCCGACTAAAAAGAGCGCGCTCTGGGTAATATTCTTTCTCTCTCTTGTAAGTGATTTTGTGCATTTTGCTTTTCATTTTAAACGCCCAAAGTGCTCTCGCGATACAGTTCCTGAACGAGCCCCAGTGCAAGCATAGAGTGAAAAGTAGAGTGAGAACGCAGCTGATTTGATATACGTAAAAGTGAGACAAGAGTGCTCGAGGAGTGAATAGAGTGAGCGCGGAGGAATTACCGAACCCAGTATTTAATTAGGAATTTAATCGAAGGCACGGTAGATATTATATGCATTTTAACTGAACCCGTTTTTTAATTAAAACTTTTCTTAACTTTTAATTATTTCCAAAATATAAAATATTTCGAATAGTGATGACTAATGTCAATAGAGAGACCATACACATGGGAAGCCAGCGCCACCAATGACCATATTCTGCATTAGTGGTATGAAAATACGAGTTGTTTAAAATTATTAGTGTTCATTTGAACTTGAATATTGTAATGTATTTCAGTACCAGGAAGCTCAAGTATTATGTACTACAATCGTAAATTGTCATAAGAGTGATATTATTCCCATGCAATGAGTCTCAAAAAATGTTTTCATATCACTAATTCACAAATCACCACACCAGGCGGCGTTGAACGCAGAGATGTGCATGGCACCTATAGGGTTCATTGCATGAAATTTTTAAAAATCGGAAGAAAAAATGATTGGCAATAATAGCTGCTTTCCCGTTACCCACTTTGTGCACGTGAACGAGCTCAAAAGCCTAAAATGCGCGAAGGGCACTTTCCAGTTGACGTTTCGATGTTCGCGTTTTACGCGCAATATGTCCTTCCCCTGACCTTATTCCCCTGCCCCCTCAAGCACCACCTATTATTTTTGTGCTCGAAGCACATGTTCCCCCACCTTGAATTCTACCCTGATACGGTGTCTACAAGATAACTACAAAACAAATACGTATTATTGAAAAATAATTACTGTCAAATATTTTAATAAAACACTTAATTAAACAATTTTTAAAATTAATTTTCAATTTGTTGTAAGACACACCTCTACAAATACGTTCCCGTAAGTTTGTACTCGAAGCTCATGGGTTTAAAACTCAACTGTGTTTAGTGCGCAAAGTTCAGAGCTTACGGGAAACGCCTACTGATGTTGAGTTCGGAAATTCACACGGTGCAAGCTCCGAGTGAAAAGTAGAGTGAAAGCGCAGCTGTTTTGATATGCGTAAAAGTGAGACAAAAGTGCTCGAGGAGTGAATAGAGTAAGCGCGGAGGAATTGCCGAACCCAGCATGAGTATGGTAAATCGCAATGATGTGGTAAGACGTAGATACACAGTGCCTTATGTTTCCTGCATTCTCGATTGATATCAGCATGTGAGTGAAATAGCGAATATCTGTGAGTAATTTTAACTCATGTATGCGACAAGCATTGTCACTCAAAGCCTAGATCATGTGACTTAGAGTGAACAATGCTTTTGAAACGGGTGTAAAACCATCTCACTCTTAAGTTAATATCAATTCTTCTTTCTCTACAGGGAATCTGCTACTTGATACATCATTGGTAAATCGCCTGACGTATAGGGTATAGGCACAGTATAAATATCTTACAGTAGGGACAAATCCGGTATTTGCATGAACAGTTTTTTAATGCGCATGTTTCGAAACTGGCGGTCCTTCCACAAACGACCGAGTGTGGCGCAACACGTCATTTCATCATTGTGTACAAAAGTGTGGTTATAGCACGGTTATAGTTTGAAGTTATAAGGCATAAGGTTAATTTTCGTTATTAGTTTCGTCGATTGTACATAATAGGTATAATTTTGTGTTAAATATTGTACAAGATATTGATTATTTTATTCGGAAAGAGAGGAAGACTGAAGTATTTGACTTTATACGTTCATCCCTTGTGGGCGAAGCTACATTTAATTTATGTTTTTACTGTTGTCGGTTTTAAATCTGCATAAAAATATGGACAGCACTAGTGACATCTAACTGCAGTAGAACGAAGGACCGCCAATATCGGCCATGTTGGGGTGAAAAATCGGGGTATTGAACATCAAAGGTGCCGACACGGTTTGTCCCTACTGTAAGATATTTATACTGTGGTATAGGCAACCAACAGCGCCAGTTTCTAATGGAATCGGAAACGTCAAAACGATATTTAGAATATGATCTTCAAAATTTTCAGTGCGCAAACATCAAACAGGTACATTTGGTCCTGCACAATAAATGTTCTCAATCGAAGGTACGTTATTTAGTTTCAATTATTGAGTGAAAGTGTGGTTAAACTGTTGTCAATTATTTCAAACTGTTTCAAGCTATGATTAATAGGATGTGGGTAATTCCATTACATTGGATTTTTTCTAGGCGATTTTTCCACCAGACGCATTATGAAGTGTTAAGTTTGCCAAGGAACTGTACGCAGAAAGAAATCAGGGATGCGTATATCAAATTATCGAAACAAGTATATTGCAGACTGCAATGATTACAATGATTACATTTAAGTTTTTCAGGTACACCCCGATAGGAACAACAACAACAAATCATCACATGCTAATTTTGTTAACATTGTGGCTGCATACAATGTTTTGAGTAAGCCAGATTTACGAAGGGTGTATGATTTGGGTTTGCACAAACAGAATACGGTGATTGTTCAAGCACAAGATACAGTTAAAAGTGAAGGAAATGTGGCAGGAACTGCTGCAGATCCTATTTTTTGGGAGAACAGGGATAAGTCACAAGATCAATATTATAAAAGTGAATCGTATTATGGAATTAAAGGTCTGAAAAAGGTTTCCAATGTTATTGTGGTGGTAGTGTGTTTGGCTTTTGCTGCATTTGGGGTTGCATTACAGATCTTGGCTATAAGGTAAATATTATAACATCATCTGAATGAGTGCAGAACTGTTAATCATGTTTGAAGCATGTAATTACCAAAAATTTAAAAAGCACCGGTCTTGAAAATTTGAGACGTTATGCTCAAGGTTTTGCTGAATGCTGTTCTTGTATGTAAATGTATTGTTATGTGTTACTAATATCCTTTCATGATCTTTTTATACTCTAGAGGGCCATGTTTTTTTTTTTTTCGTTAAGTTATGTGCATGTAGTTGGTACAACTCAAAATGACTATACTGCTTCTTATACTCTACGATGGCATGAAGAAAGTAAAATAATAACATTAAAACAAATAATTACTTGTGACTTTTTAATACTAAGTCAAAATGCTAATAAAAATCATCAATGTTTTTCGGCGTCAGTTTTCAAAAATATAACCATCAAATTAAAATGGAACATATCCACTTGTAGGTACCAACAAAAATGTCACCCTAACATGGCCTACTCTGAGTCTAAAAAGATCGTGAATGAATTATAAGTGGCAGCATCTTAAAATATTTTGCTTTATGAAAAATGAGAGTTTGGTTTTTTTTAAAAACTCATTAGGGAAAATACAATTTATATTTAGATTTTATACCTCTTTTAGTTCTTCCATTTTTATCCTGTTAATAAAATATTGAAAACACATAAGAATACAAATCAAATCGTAAATGAACGAATAATTTACTTTTTAGGTCAAATTAAACCAGGGGCGTAACAGAAAAATTCAGATGGGTTTCAAGTACCATGTGCTTCATAAAACTAATAATTGATATAAAAATTGTTATAATTGTATCACTAGATAATACTACCTGATTAAGCAAGGAATTATTCCAAATATCAAGACCATTACTGTTTTCATTTCTGAGTTAAAGTTGTCAATATTAAACCTGAATCACCCTGTATAATTTTGTAGAAAGTCGCTCACTTTCAAACGTAGTCAGATGATGCAACAATCGATAGATGCTGAGAAAAACTTATCACGAAGCAGAGCTGAAGCAGATACAAATGGAAATGCAGAGCAAATTGCACGCTTGAAGGAAAGGTTCATAGAGAACCAGTTGTGTAACACCAGTTATCAGAAGAAATTTGATTGATGCTGCCTATAGAAGATGTTGTAAATAGAAATTTGTGATTTATTTAATTAATAAAATATTTTAATTTATTAAATACTGTCTTAATTTTCAGATAATGAAAATATGATGTGTGATGTATACTAGATCACTTTAAAAGTTGTAGCAAGTTTGAAACTTGCAATATATCGCCATAAATGGTAACAATTTAGCTAATATATTCTTACACAAAAGTTAATAGTTTTCTTCTCGGTTTTCTTGATAATTGCAATTGAAAATTGAAGTTGAACACATAGAACACTACTGGCGATTACGTTAATGAAAATTCATGCATTCCACAGCTGTATCTGCTGAAGCTTTTACGATCAGCAGTAAGTTATGCGTGAATTCCGAACTACGAGGAGCGTTCAAATATGAGTGAGAATGAAACAAAAACGTGTTACATACTATTTTTCAACGTAGTCTCCCTCGACTGCAATACACTTGCGACAACGTTCTGGAAGCTTACATATACCATTTTCGAAGAAGGCTTTTGGTTGCACAGTTGTAATGAGTTTTTTATTATCCCTAAATTTATGGCCACTTAAAAACTGTTTCAATGGTGAAAGCAAATGACTTCCCACAGCTTTAGCAGCTTCTTCTGACAATTTTCTCAGAGTTATCCAGTGATCAACCCGAATAAATTGATCGTCCCAACATTGTCAGGAGTTAAGGACGTTTTCGGTCATCTCACATGGGATATGTTTTCTACACGGTTCTCGATCTTCTCGAAATTTTTTCGCCCAATCAAACACCCATTCCTTGGACATACATTCATCCTCTAACTGGACTTGAAGTCTTGTAAAGATTTCAGATGATAAAACACTTTCATTCATTAAAAATTTAAAGATTATGTGTTGTGCAACAAAACACGGAACTTTTTCTCTGAGATGCTAATTTATTATTGGCAGGCGTAAATGAGAAGAATTTGATTATTGCTAATGATAAGTTGGAATATGCCAGAACATGACCCAGAGCGCTTGTTTCCATCCATTGTTTTCTATGCTCAAGGCAACTAAATTCTCACTCATATTTGAACGCTCCTCGTAGATTTGCCTATAGTCCGCAAATTTGATCGACATTTATCTTACTTGATAGGGTTCAGAATTTAAACACTGGCATAATTAAATAGTTTTACGTAATTCTTGTTTCCAAATAATTCAGTTAGTGTGTATAAAAAAAATCGTTACTGCCTCAATTAGGCGATTGACTTTTTTCTTTGTATGAGCTACGTAGCGGGTTTTTTCTTCTTAGCAGAGAGAACGCCTATCTACTTTCGGTGAAACAAAACGCAACGGAAAAGATGTCTTGCAGATTCCGTGAGCCGACTATTGATAAAAAACCGCAGCGTGGTTTAGTTACAAAACATAAAATTTAAGTTCACTAATGAAATAAACATATTATAAGTAATAAATATGTCACTCATTGATACAGTTTTCGATTCGCTCTGGAGTATTCTCACCTTGTTTTAACTTCAGTAATAAGTGGGTCAGGGTAGAGTTCCTGTATATAAGTTAGTTGTACGATGTATTTTTTTAAAAATGCCATAAGGGGTGGCTGTGGAAAAGAAAATTCATGTCTTAGCTCCATTCATGTACTTTAAATTGTCAGTTTTGGCATGTGTTAGATGCCAAACTACAACATGAGTTTTAATTTTCATAACCAACTTTTATGGCATTTTTAAAAAAAATACACCGTATAAGAGTTGGGCCATGTATGATGCACATTTTAATTGGTTGGAACTAGTTTCAAGGAGTATATGATTTTATATAATTTGACAATTTCGTTTTGACATTATGCTTAAGTATTTCAGCATTTAATTGTAAGAAAAGAACAAATTGCGGCTTTTCGTTTCGTACATTTTCAAAAACATTCAAAATTAAAACGTATGTGCAATAAGAAGCGGTAAAATTTTGTAAGTATAATGGAGGATGCCAATTGTACAGCTGAATTCATAAAAAACGGGAAATGATTTTTTTCCAGTTGTAAATTTGGTTCCATTTGTCAGTTAATTGTCTACTTGACAATACATACATATCTTTAAAAAAAATTAACCTATTTACCTATGAACTGACATACCGTCAAATAATTCTAACCTATTTTTAGTAAATCCATTTTCACACTATGAAAATATTGAAAAAAACGTGTCGATTTATTTTGACATTTCCCGATTTTTTTGAATTCAGCTGTATATTTGACATTTTCAGTATGTAATAGTTGTCCGATTTAAACGAAGAATTCTTAAACAAAATGTAATTCCAACACTATTTGCAGTGATACTGGAAATAATCTCCTTAAAGACTAAATTTCTGAAAATGTTAATAATTTTTCATTTAAAGCTATCAAATTCCATCAATTATTCCAAATTATCACAAATAGGAAACGATAATAAACAACTAGGTAGGTATTTTACATATTTCATGCAATTTTCAGAACAAGATTTTACAGTATAAACGTTACACACAATCTTTGGAAAGGAATCAGTAAAACGTGCAGTGGTAAAAGCAGTCCAATGTGAAATTTGACGTCAAAATTGAATTACCTTTTTAAATTATATTGTAATATCTATTACACGTTTCTTATGTATCCTTCTTCATTATAAACTATAAATATAATTTCTTAAATAATACGATCAATGTATTTGTCATTCATTAATAAATAAAGAATGACAGGAGAAAATAGCTTGAAAAATCAAGTGGTTTTTGATATTGGATCCACATGGCTCAACTCTTATGTAAACATTATATAGGAACTCTAAGGTCAGGGTCGCTGAAGAAGAGTAACAGTTGTAAAATTTTATTGCAGTTTTACTGCTTTATTTATAAAACTTCGCTTTATATTTCTTTATATACAGTGCTCGCCAAAAAGTCGGCACCAAAAGGGAAAAAAATTTGTTTCTGATTTCTCGAAAAAACTTTTTACGGCAATAATTTGTGCTTATCTGAAAACCTGTTTAGCCTCTATCAGATATACCGAGTGATTTTTCTCCTAAAAAGCACCTTGCATCAAAATCCTAAAAATTATGCAAAAATATTACATACTTTTCGCTAAATAATAAAATATCTGAAATAATAATTAATATTTTTTATCATTTTTTCAAATTATAAATATTTGAAGTTTTCACCCCCAAAAAATTGAATTCTGATATTAAGTTTTAGTATGTGAAATTTTGAGAATATTCTAAAAATTGAAAAATTCAATTTTTGCAGTTACAGAAAACCAAGTTTTCTGTCCTTGGGATTGTTCAATAAGCTGAAGCCAACACACTTTGAAAAAACTCGTTGAAATCTTGATTAATTTCCGAGAAATAACAATTTTAGGATTTTGACCATTTCTGATAGGAGCCAAATAGGTTTTCAGTCAAGCACAAATTATTGCCGTAAAAAGTTTTTTTTTTTTTGAAAAATCAAAAATAAAATTTCTTTCCATTTGATGCCGACGCGTTCTGTATACATATTAGGGTAAATATTTAATGAATTCTAATTTATTAATTAGAATTTTCTGAACGTTTTCCCCAAACTCTATGACATGGATTCTCCCAGTGGTTTTATTTTGTCGGGTATTTTTACAGTCACCCTGCATATTTGTTTAATAAATAATATTTGATTTATTTTATAGAATACCTTCAATACCAAACATAATTTTGATTAAAGCAGATCTGAATAAGCTGAAATACTGAAATTATTTCGTATGTTTTAATTAATGTCAAATTTACTTTGAACATTATAGCATTGGCAAAAGAAAGAACTTCCACTTTTGCAGTGGAATTTTAATTTTGCGAAGTAGGCAAATGTTTTTAAAAAATAGGTTCATCTCACAATCCTTAAACAGCGTTGAAAAAAAATTCAGAATTACGTATCTTATATTTCCTTCCCCTATAGCTTTTAATAGACCAATCAATTGGGAATATTAATATCTTTTAAATTTAATTCACACAATAGCTGCTTTCTTTCGCTGAAAAGTTTGAATCATGATTCGAATAATTTTTCGTTACCCGCTCTGGATCTGAATGCATTTCAATCCAAACGGATCGTAAAATTGGAAGATTGAAAGGGGAAATGGGATTACCGATCGGGATTGAAATTTAACGAAGAGAGCATCCATCTTTGAATCTAAACGCGTTATGTTGCGTTTGGATCAAATGAAAGAAAGCAGCTTATATAATTACTTTGAATCCGAATACGTAACATTCAATCTTATTAATATTGATTTTGATGTGTACTCGTATTTGACATCATTAATAACCATGTACTTAACATTGCAAACAGCAAAGGAAGAAATTGGTTTCTATCATATCAGTTGTTAAATTGATTTATTTATATTTTATATCAGTCACGGTAAAATAAAGTTTTATTAGGATTTTAGCCTACATAGCCTGTATATGATAAAATTATTTTTCACTTTTTTTCAGAACGTTTCTTGAAACCAGAACATAATAATTCTTATTTTAGAAAAGTTTTAATCGCGACATCCTGCATTCGTTTCTTGACCTAATATTGCATTAGGTAGTACAATGCTGCGTAGAGTGTTCAATTAGAAGTAAAAATGTTGTGTTCTGGTCACAAGAAATCTGTGCATTGAAAAATAAATTTGTTGTACAGAACTTTTATAAGGAGCAGAAACTCTGAACTTTTTACTTATCTTTAATATTGGAATATGGAGTTGTCAACAGGATCAAAAACTTTATTTTCGATTTTACGACATTCTTAAATAAAGAAAAATTTGCATGTCGAATTAACTATTAAAATAAATTGCGTTAGATATACAGGGTAAACTAAGTAAACATGAAAATGCTTCGAGAGAGAAATACCATTATCTTGCACTTTAGAGTTAACTGTTAATAGAAAAAGTTACTTAAAAACATAAAAATATTATTTTAAATACAAAATTAGATATTTATTGATTTTCTTAAAAGTTCATTTCTATTGTTTATTTTAAGATAAGGTTTTTGAATTATCTAATTTTGTATTTAAAATAATATTTTTATGTTTTTAAGTAACTTTTTCTATTAACAGTTAACTCTAAAATGCAAGATAATCGTACTTCATATTTTCATTTCATTTTCGTGTTTTCTCAGTTTATTAAGACCCTGTATGTCTATGCAATTTATTTTTAATAGCAAACTAGTTAACTCGACAAGCAGATTTTTTTTAAATTCAAGAATGATTGTCGTAAATTTCTTTTTTCCACTACTAGTACTATAGCCTGTCATTTTGACATGTGTTAGGTTGCTGTGAAAAACAATTTCTCGACCTGAGGTAAATAATTTTTTTATTATTTACCACGGTAAATAATGAACATATTCAAGTTTTTTGATAATTCTGTAACAGTTTTGAAGAGAGAAGCTTTATAGGGTAATTTAATATAACCAAGAGATTATATTTAATGATATTTTATGCATTAAAATTGTCGTTTGAATAAATTAAACTGATTTGAAACTTGAATATTCAAGTTTTTTGATAATCCTGTAATCGTTTAGAAGAAATGATATTTTATGAACTAAAATTTAAAGCACGGTTTAGGTTTATTAATTACGAAACATCGTTTACCGTACTTACTTTATTTAATTAACGATTTGACCTTAGCAAAAAGATTGACGTAATGTTTGTGACAAATTAAAAAATTTAAATCAACTGTCATATCGGTAATACAGAAAACTGTAAACCTTTTGTAATTTGAAATAAATATTTGTTCAAATTAAAATTATCATTTGCACTAGTAGTGGAAAAAATAGTATATACACCACGGTAGAGAAGTCTTATAACCCTCGGTCCTTTACATCCCTCGGCCCTAAGGGCCTCGGGATGTAATCATACCCTCGGGTTATAACACTAGACTTCTCTACCTAGGTGTATAATATACTATTATTTAACCCACTGCTTTGTTTTACTCGATTTTGTTTTTCAATATTTATCTAGAACAAATAATACTATTGTGAAAGTGGTCGTTTGCAATTGTATCTTGTATCTTGACAAAATAAATCATTTTTAATAGCAATATTATAAAGTCAATTAGTTTTTTTCCCTAATGATTTTTCCCACGCGTGCAAAATAGCAGCAGTACTATTAAAATTAATGATCCGTTTCGAAATGCGCTGCATCTGTGACACAAACAGCTGGCGTTAAATGAAAGAAAAAAAAAGCGTAAAATCCGTTACGCAATCGAATTCATTAATAAAATATCAGGAAGTCACAGTCCCGGAGGGAATGCAAAAAAGGTGCCTCGTCATTCTATTGGGCGTGTGTCTTAAATACTTTACACTATTTTTTTATTATGTTTTCTGCATTTTTTCTTTGCTGGTTGCACGTATCCTAATTATGTAAATTCGCGTTCACATGATTTGATTACCAGTACGTGTTGCGTACATGTGCCGCTGTCAGGAAGTGATTTGCTCGAATTTATAATTGCGTGCAAATTTTTTTATTTGTTTTATAACAAGTGTACAAAAAGTTTTCCCATCTAGTGTGTTGGGTCTGTATTAAACTATAAAAGATCTTTGACAAAGATCTTTTATAAAAAAATATGACAGTGTAATAGGCAATCTTTTATAAAATATTTTGTAGAAATAGAAATACATATTTCATTTGTATATGCACTTTTACACATACCGGTTGTAAATTTTGACGTAGCCCTATCTCATTAAATAGGTATTAATTAAATATTTCGTAAAAAATATCACCGATGCCTATTCTTTCGTTACCAGCTAATTAATGTGTAATGTAAAATGTACACGAAATTGGTCACGCTTTGATATAGGTTAAAAAACTATAAATATAGTGTACTTTTACAGTTGTGTTTACAGAACGTCGCAGTGTTCAAGCTTGCTTAGGGTGACCATACGACCTGCACTGTGCTGGATTGCCCTGAATTTTAAAAAAGTGGTTCAGCATTCGGTAATGTTAAAAAACTCTTCTGAGGTGTCATGTATTGAGAAAAATTAGAATAGGTGCAATTTTCTATAACTGTATTAAAAGCAATACTTCCAGATTTCAAAATAAAAAAAAAACTGTTTTGTACCGTGTAGTCGCGAAAACGTGAACTAATTAAGGACAGTGGTGTTCACGTTTTCGAAATGTTCACGTTTTGGAACTATTTTATCACATATTTAGAGTATGTTCTGAAAAAACCTCAAATATTCATGAAATAATCTTTATTAAAAAATATAAACAAAAACTGTTTCCTTACAAAATGTTTAAATTTAACAATTTTGTTCACGTTTTGGAACATATTGCAGAATATCCAAACCAGATGTTCATGTTTAGGGGCGTTCATTAGGGTGGGTCGAAAAACCAAACTTTGAGATAATCTTACCTAATAGCAAAATTATGTTTTCGTGATATTATGACACCTACGAAATATTTTTGAATTTAATTAATATTTAGAGGGTGCACCTTACGTTTGAATTTTTGAAATTATACAAGAAACGCCATATAGTATGCCATGAAAAGTTCGTATTTGCAATAATAATAATAACAGAGTTATGATCAAAACTGTATACTAAAAGGGCAAGAGAAGGTGGATAAAATTAAAATTCGAATCTCGCAGCAACGCCTAAATTCGATAGCAAGAAAGATTTCAATATTGAATGATTTTCATTAATTTTTCTGTTGTATTATTTTTTTAATTATTAATAAATTAATTATGTCTTAGTAACGAATAAAATAATTTTGATTGGTATTTTTATTGTGTATTGTTAAGTTTCCTCCAGTGATATTGGTTAACCAGACAATTAACTTGATCATATGGTTAATTACGTTTTTATACAGTTTTCCCTAAAACTTGAATTTGAGTTTCTAAAACTTTTGTCTTAAGCCAAATAATAAAGTATTCTATACTATACACATTATTGGCGAAATATTTAATAATCATATTTGAACATAATAACTAACAGAATGAAATACTGATTTTGCAAAATAAAAAACGAAACTTTTAAAAACTATAGGAATAACAAAATAATTCTAAAACGTCTTGTAATTTCACAGTAAGTGTTCAAAATGTGCACCGTTTTTTTCTAGACATAACCGAATCCTCTTTTTAAAATTACGCTCGACATTAGTTAGCATATTCGGTGTAATATAAGTAAAATGTTTGTGTAAATACTCCTGATTTTAATTAAAATGTTAAAATGTAGAAATTATGAAATAATATTAAATATCTCCTGAACCGTCAGTAATTGGTATAGGGAAGAGTATAGCTAATTGAAAGATAATTTTATGGAGCAACTAACGACGATATAAAAATAACACCGTTCCATTTAAAAAACAAAAGTTATTGCCCTTCAATTGTTGTCGAAATGGAAATAGTTTTACTGGATCCCTGTTTAATGAAAAGTAGATTTTGTTACTGCAATAGATACCTTCCACTTAGCTTGTAACAGCACCACAATATCTGCTTTCTAACTATCTTCGTTAATGAGATATTAATTGTAAAAGTTATATCCGTATTTTCCAAAAACCAAAAACAAAGCCTAATATCTTGAAAACTATAGGACTTAGGTATAGGGAACCCTTATCAAACTTACCCTAAAATAACCTGATAAGCTCAAATTCGTTATAAAATATAGGGTGTTCCATTTAAAATAACGAAGTAACATATCGTAGAGCCAAACTGGGACATCCTGTATATTCGAAAATAATTTTAAATTATGCGGAGCTTGAAAGGATGAAACTTTGGTATAAAACATTTTCCCATATTTTCAAAAGGAACGGCGTTAATGAAGAAACGCGGTTAAATGCCACAGACTGTATAATTTTTTAAATATTTTTCCCGCTACATATCTGCGCCTGGTTTTACTTTGTTTGGATATTTAAGAATCACCTGTGTGATTGAAACTGTAAAAGAGGCGATTAATAATAGCAGGTACACTCAGAATCAAAAGTAATGCTCTCTGTAAATGTTAAATTGCAGCCTAATCCCTTCTGACTGCGGTTAAGCAAATGAGCAAGCAGGTAAACAAAAACCAAATAAAAATATGAAACAAAATTCAACACGTGTTACCTTTTAGATCGTCATTAAAAATTTTATTGAGGAGACAATACTTTTAATGCTCAATGTACATCGAAACATATTCAAATAGTTGTGTTTATTAATTAATAAGTAGTTTCAGCCGGAAAGAGATCTTAACTTTCTACAAGACACCAAAAACAGAGTGTAGCTAGAAAGCAGCTTCCGCATTAATAATTAAATTTAACGACTCCAATGATTTATTTGTTTGGGTTATCCGATAATTACATAATATCAAGATTTGTGACATCCTTTTATATTCTTAAAAACATAACTTGTCAATTTTTTAGGAATGTGATTGGAACTTGCTCGACGATGAATGCGTTCTTCGACATTAACTCACAGAGACTTTTTGTTGTGAACTGGTCTTGACACAAAAATAATACTTACGAATGTGATTTCTCGTTGCCGTCAACCTCAAACCCCATCCGAGGACAAGGTCTTCACAATTAAAACTTGAATCCACTGAACACGTCGTGTTTTATAAATTATCTTGTAAAATTTTCATCCTAGCGCTTGGGGTATTCCAATTTCGTAAACGTGTGCAGAGAAAACAAGAAATTTGCGTACGAGAGAGATTAAATTTGCTTGGAATTTCTGCTGTTATCGGCATTTCGAATTTCTTGTGCGTTAGGATAAAATCAATAACGGATTTCCCCGATTGCTTTTGCAAATCCTTTTAACTTGAGGACTGTAATTTCCGGCAAGATCTCGAAGAATAATGTGAAACTGGAGATTTTCTTGTCTTAAGAGAATTTTCTCTTCCAGTTCGATGCATTTACACTTCTGTATTTCACTTAGAAATTTTGAGAAACTTGCTATAAGGTCATATTGTGATACACAGTAAAGAAAGAGAGAAAATATTTTGCATTTAAAATCATTTTCTTTAGTGTAAAATATTTACAACTAAATCAAAGCAAAACTTTTTAATTATGTTTCATTCGAGAGATTATGAATCTACAGTACATACGGTGTAATCCTTAATATTTGCAAATATTTTGACCATACCGAATTATTGGCATGTTGGAATGTCTTGATTTGACTGTGTTATATGTTTATTCGTTGTCATTAAGGGTGTCTCATTTAGATAATTGATTAAGAAATAATAAGCGTTTCCTTTCCTTTTATTTAAAATTATCACATTATGTTTTACTTTTTGCATTTTACTAAATGATAAATGACACTGTAATGCAGCACAAAATAACTTAAGAGAAGGTGCTTCAGGTTGATCTTTGTATTTGACAACAATTATCAAATCGAATAAGTGAAATTTAAACAATTTTGAAATATTCATGATTACACTATACATAAATAGGTACATGTGATAAAGACCAAGTATAATTAATCTACCACAGAGTCACGACATCGCACGGCTGGGTTTTGACCTGAACTGTGGATAGAATAGTTAATCTATTCTCACAATGACAATGTAATTTTTAAAGCTTCTTACTATGCCTTGACGTAAATATTTGTGATCAATGCCACTGTTCGATAGTTGTATATCTGTGAGAAGCAGACATTTTTATGCATTGGGTGCGTCGAAAACAATTTACAAACAATGAAATGCAAAAATATCCCGCACGTGTCTTGTAGGTATGCATTGTGCAAAGTGTAAACATTATGTAAGCACACAGACATAAATATAATTTTGTTTTTTATTTTTGTATTCCATGTTTGAATAAAAAAAATGGAGAAGAATGAAGGTTTTAATAAACTGGAGGAAAGAAAACAAGAGAAAGTGTAATTCAGGAACCGTTAAAAAAAGTTTTAAAAAACAGTTCTGAAAAAGTTGTAATGAATTTATCTGTTGTATAAAGTTGTTGATGTGTAATTGTTTTTCTTATTCTTATGAGCGATATAGTAATTGGGAAATAGTATAACTTTATGAAACGTATAAGTTTCTAAAAATATAGCCTAGCGTGCTGTTGTTGTTCCCAAATGTTTCTTCTAAAAATGAATATAGAAGTTTACAATACACATTAAAAACAAAACAGTTCTGATTTTTTTAAAGAGTATTAATAGAATATACAGTCATCTATGCACAGATAATTTGACAGTTCTTCGTATTGTTACGACTTCGGGGTTCACAAATTATAATCGTCGTTTACTTTAAAACACTTTAATGTCTACAATCACTTAACACAATGAAAACATAATAATATCGAGCTGCAAAACATATCTAACAAATAACACTTCTATAACTTAGCCGTTCTACTAATGCGCTAGATACACACATACATACATATAGCTTCCGAAATAAAACTGATTTAAAGAGCGCGCCGCTCGTGATTTATATAGTAATTCATTCTTTCGAGAATAAGCGTTGAATAAGTAACGAATGTTCCAGCAAATTCTACCATCATCTAAGGCGAATCTGAAAAGCACTGGAATATTTGGCTGGCTCATAGGTGGCGTGACTAATCTCAAAACAGAAGTTTCATCACGGAATGCAACAGTATACGTTTTTATCTACATAGAGTTCTTAGTATTTGCACAGTATAAAGAATACAGTAGCGGAACTCGCTTGTCGGCACTTTGATCTCTTTACTGGATTTTCATTGACCTCGAGTAGATTAAAGGGGTGTGTCGGACTGTTTGTTCTGCTTTACGTGTGAGCGATTTTGTTGTTAATTGTAAATTTACACGTGCCCACACACCAGGGCCGGATTGTAGTGTATAGTGGACGTGGTAAAAAAAAAACAAGGCAGAAATAATGTGTATTGACATAATTATAAAGATCCATTCGGTACCAGAGCCGTGAATGAATGAGCTCTGCATCCCGAGATTGTGACTCAGACCTTGCGCGGGATGTTATGCGCGAACTGAATATTTTCATGAGAGTCGCGCTACTGTGTAATCTTTATACTGTTATGTGGTATTTGTAATGAATTTATCTATTACTAAAATTATTGACCCATAATTTGTTTTTTCAGAAATCAGGAATAAATCTATTACATGAAAAGTACTATTTTTTGAAAAGAAAAACAGAAAATTCATGAATATTGTTACATTCTGTCGCTAACAAACCTAAGTATTTTTATAAATTGTTACACCATCTAGTTTTCCGATGATGCGAGAAGTGTCGACGTGAGTAATGATGGTATTGGAATTGTGCGAAAATGTTCGCGAGAAAGAATCCTCTATAAAAGCAGAACCGGGCACGAGATTTAAATCAGTTTACATTTAGAGAGCAACATGTATTGTTTACAGCAATTCGTTGCTAAATAATAGAAGCATTAGTTTGACGGCAGTATTGCAGCTCGTTATAATATTTTATTTTTTATTAAGCTATTGTAGACAATTAAATTATCTTTAATTGAAGGTCACATGTTGTCTCAGTTGTATCTCAGCCTTAATGTTTCAATTTTCAGTCTAAATTAATGTAATATCAGTTTAATTTTATATACCTAATAACGTAAAAAATTTAATGGCATCAATGATTTTATTAAAGGGAAAAATCCGTCGACAAAAAAATCACGGCCCATTAAACAAAGCACTCGACAGCATAATTGAATTTCATCGCGCAAGTGGAACGAAATTGGAACCGGTCAAGAAGGAAATCAATCTTCCGAGCGTAAAAATCATTTCATTCCCTAAGCGGTCGTTCGCTCACGTTCCTCGGGAAAAACAAACAGCTAATATGGTTTCCTCAATAAAATCAATGCCTTCAATAGAATAAGTTTAGAAAATAGCCCAAGTTTAGAAAAATTAAGAGTTTGATGATTAATAAAAACAATTAACAAACAGGTAGGTGATGAGAAAAAAACTGAAAGCTATTTTTGTCGACCTTTTATTATAATTAATTAATTAATTAGGTAAACATATAAGGCATGTATGGTCCAACTATCTGATATTCAAGATGATGAATTTCGATTATAAAAGTAGGAGCGAGCTCGTAGTTTAAACATTTATTTCAAAACATGAATGTGCGAACTAGTATAGAGAATAGAGAATTGTGAAATATTTTGTGCAGTGAAGTAGTATAGCTCGTTCGTTGATTCTTAAATTTTGCTCGATGAATACAGATAATTAAATTATTTCAATTTAATTGAAAATGACTAATTTGAACTGGAATTTCTAACTATATTTTACATTGATTTATCAATTTGGGAAATAACTAGACAGAATAACTAATTAATTTTATATTAGTTAATTATAAATCATAAACTCGGTTTAACAGGGACTGATTAAATCGTGCTAATTGTATTTACAATCGCACATAAATTGTGCAGTTGACACGTTCATAATTAATTATACATTAAATGCCAGTTCGATTACGCAAAGCTGTGTGGATATGAAAACTGAATGGGTTTTGATTTAATCGCGTAATTAATGCTTAAACAACCTGCCCACGTCTTCAACAGAATTAATTCCAAAGTGGTGCCAATACGAGAAAGAAAGCACATAATTTCTAATAAAGCGAACGCAGACCACCTGTTCAGTTTCCTCTGGTGAGCAATTTGATTTTCACGCTCCGCTGAAACGCAAAACGTTATATTTAGTTCTCTTAAAAATTCCTCCTTGGCATTCCAGCTAGGCAAGTAAATGAAATTCCAACTAGAATCTTGCTCGAATAGATAGAGGGCGAAATGCCATGCATTCCATGTATGGTCGGTTAATGGCTGTGTTTGATTTACTACTGTATTCTGTCTTTAAAATAGAACAAAAACAAAACTATGAGATTAAAACCAATCATAATTATTTTGGACATTAATCTTATGCACACTAATAAAACTGATGAATCAAAAATATTTATTATTTTAAAAGCAGAACAATTAAGTTTCTTAATATGTAGGTACCGCAACTTCTTATTACATAAAATATTAAAGCTTGTATGACTTAACAATCCAGTTACAATTACAATATATTTATGTTCTGAATTGTGGAGTGTGATTACCGTTCTCTTTACTAAACGTATTACTAAATTTTACTGTCTTTCCCGTATTCAATTTCCTTTTGGCCACTTTCAGTCTCGACTAACGAAACTCATTTACAATTTTAATTTAATAATATTCTTAACAATTAACAAACAAGCACCAAATGCTTTCAGTTTATCACGAAAATAAATTAATAAGAAAAACTCATCCATTTTGTTTAATTAGTTTTTGTGTTCGTGTGTTTAATTAAGTAATTCATGTCGACGTATGTACATATGTATGTAGGTGTAAACGAAAATTATTCTTGTTGAACACCGTATCTATAAACACACTTAACTACACTGACTAATCATATGAAGAGCCCCTTGATTAATATACTAATATACTAATATACTAATCTGAATAATTGATGAATCCATTGAGAGAACAATTCTTTAATCAAATAATCGACTATTTTGTTTATAATCAAGTGTTCCATTAATCAACAAACGACAATTTCCTTTATTGCAAGGCTTGCAGATATCAATTAATTTGAACTACTTTCGGCTGGTTATTCAATATGGTTGACTGCTTATTTCTGGTGTTTATGAATCATTATTATTTCTCAATCTTTTTTGAAAAAACTTGTCTCTCCAGCTAGCAGGTACTTCGATATTGTCGGCTGTGACCCCCGGCAGGGGGGTTACCCTGCTTACTAAAGCGTGGATCCAACGGCTTCGGCCGTAGGTGACCATTGTGGACGTTTGATAGAGTTCCTATGGGTGTGACGAGCCCACCGTTTCGAGTTGGCGTACCAGTGCCTGGGTTGCACGTAACCTAATCTGTAGTCGTGGCCGAACTTCCAACCAGTGAAGCAAACTGGTACCGTGGGGACCGGTTAGCCCGGAGGATACCCTCCCCTCCTCTGGAGGGGAGCGAGCAAAGGGGGCCTCCGCCGGTCGACTGGGTTGGACTCACGGGGGCAGTGGTTGCAGGCCCGCATGCTAGGGCTAGGGATGATGCCCACCCCATCCCGACGTATGAACTGCGGATCTCAGTTCCGGCACTAGCCTGGATAGCTAGTAGAGATTAGATAGGTCTCCCTTGACCAGAAGGGGCGAGGGACGTGTAACCCCGAACCAGTCTGGTAGTAGGACGACACTTTATAGTGTCAGCCACCGAAAGGTGGGCTGCCCTGCGCGTTGATTGGGCGTATCTCAATCCGATGGCTTTGGTCGGGGCCCGAGCGGAGAAGGGCTAACTCGCTCAGGTGCCGCTCGTAGCGTTTTAGAGTATGATTAGGGAGCTGGTCTGTCTGTCTGTCGGCTGTGACCGACGTACTAAAAATTTTTCTCCTCCGGCATTTACCTTATATAAACTGAAGAAACTCACAAAATTCAATTAGAATAATATTGGTAAAGTTCGTTTTTTTAAAAAATAATGTCTGTCAGTGTCAAAATTCTAGGATTTCTGTTGGAAGTCTGCTTTTATCCCTAAATGTAGAGCAGATTTTCTAATATTCAGGAAAGAGGTACCAACATCAGAAACATTTGACTAGTATTATAGAAAAAAAACGAACAATACAAATCTGAACATGAAAATTCTACTTGTCCTACAGAACTCGAATATTCCTGGAATGAAATAGAATCTACTCTCACAGTCTTGATTAACTTGATTAAGCAACTGTTGATCGTATGGAAATAAAACATTTCAAAGGAAAAGAGTTATTACTCTGTAATGTAAATTACAATATTTTACTTTTAAAGCGTTTAATAAATTATTAACTTTCATACATTTATTTTTTTAAGTTCTTTATTATTTGTATACAAGTGGTGATATAATAAAAACGGTCGGAGCCGTCAAATTTATTTGATTTTTAAAATACCAGCTTCAATTCATAATCGCCATTATTTCAACAAAGGTCATTATGGACTTCAGCTTTGGCTTAAGGCAGTTTTACACTATCCTATTTTTTTGTACAAGATTTGGTTCAATCTCCTAAACAATTTAATTTGTGCAGACAATTGTTTCAAAATTGAAACTGAATTAGAAAGAAAGATCTGGAAAGATAGAACATGAAATTTTATGGTTGATTTTGTTTTTTTTAGTGAAATATTATTAGATTTTTTTAAATAGTCTATTTCCAAACCATATATGCAAACCAAGATTTTTTTGTTCTAAATTTTTATTGCAGAAATTGAATCAAATCTTGCACTTATAAGAATTAGAGTACTCTAAAACGCCCTTTTTAGAATCAAACTGGAATTATATAACTTAACCACAATAATAAAACTTTAATAACAACTGTAAATTACGTGACGAGAAATCCTTTTTAAGACGGAACGGACTCGGATGTGGAAAAGTATCGAAATATCCGTAGCTTCGGAATCGGATTCGGAGTTCAGTAAAATCCCTAGTGACGACTGAAGATGCACAATATTGGTACAGGGTATCAAAAGAAAAGTTCTTTTCTAAAATTACCGCCTTATTCTGTAACTCATAACGACATCCTTAAATAACTACAATAACACTGACATGTTTTGACCAATCAGTACATAGAAATGTTTGTATCTAAGTACTGTTTGATCAAAATATAGCACTTAACGATTGTCGCTATTTAAGAACGTCGTTATGAGTTATAGAATAAGCGGGTTAGTCCTTTTCTGATTCGGTTGGTGATTTGTTAAGAATAAAATAAAGTTGCATTTGTTCTTTAGTTGTTTGACATTTTCATTTCATGCTGGTTGATCACTTTTTTGTAGACAGTAAAAGAGAATATCTTTCTGTATCGCTACACAATTCTTCAGAAGCGTAATAAAATAATTATCACAGTGCAACAATGTGAGAGTCAATTTTTCTAACTGGCCTTATTCCGAAAAAAATGAGTAATTCGGAAGTAAAACAAAATACATTTCGCGGGATTTGGAGAGTTTGGCTCATTTAAGCGTTTTTTTAAGATTGAAATTAGCCATTCCTTGAAATTGAACACTACGGTGGAATATTTCAGTGGCGGCTCGTCGGGGTGGGCAGGGTGGGCACTGCCCACCCTGTTAAAGTTTATCAATATATAATTAAAACAGGTTCTTGTCCGATGAAAATTGTATCACAAAATCTTATAAACGGTGCGTATAATTAGTGTCCATTTATAAGATTTTGGGATATAATTTATCAATACAATTTAACCTTTAAAATAATTTTGAAATATTTTTTCATCTATTTGTGTTCTTTAAATTTATAAATCCAGAACATTATTGTGATGCATAATTAAAAATGTGCATGTGATCTAGATTCTAGAACTTTGTATAATTCCGCAGGCTCGATAATACGTTAAATTGCGATGCGATGCAGCTCCTTGTCACTATGCACGAGTAGGGTGGGCTCGCCCCCTGCATGACTGTAAATGCAGACATACGCTGTCCTTTCATTTAATGTGATAGACAGAAAGGAACGCTACACGTAGGTTGTTACGTTACCCTATCTTACGTTCACTCGATGGGCAGGCCCACGGCCACGTGACAGCTCGAGATCGGAGTGCTATACATATAAACAAAGTGGGATATTAAGATTAATTTGCCAAATTTTGTATTTTATTTTATCCATTCTGTTTGATTAATACCTAATAAATGTTACATAATATTCAATATTCGTCTGAAAGATTTATATTATACATTGTAATGCATAACTAAAAACAAAAAGAATAGTAGCTGGTCTGAAGTTAGATCGCGGGAGGGCAAGCCCGTCCTACAATTCGTCTGTGTTCGGTTGTTCACGAGCACCATCCGAGTTAAAAACGTTATGTCAACGCTTTATTATTAATTTAACTAAGGTGAGAGATTTCGATATTAATGTTTTAAAATGGCAGATTTATCATTTAAAAATGTATGTTAGTTCTTATTTTCAGAATTTATTTTAGTTACTGTTTTGCATTTTATTTAATTATTCTGAGAATTTATTTAAGTTATTGTTTTAAATTTTATTTAGTTATTATTTTGAGAATTTATTTCAGTTATTGTTTAGCTACAGTTTTAAATTTTATCATTTCAGAATTTGTTTTAGTAATTCTTAGAATATAAGGTTTTGTTTCCTTTTTTAATGTGTGGAAAATTGGAGACATACGGAGATAATGACATATAATATCATAACGATAATACTTGTTCATCAACTTGTTAAAATAACTTCTAACAAAGAACATTTAAAAAATATCAATCAGAGGAATATCTTTATAAAAGGTCCTTTAGTTTTTCAAATGTTGCCCACCCTCTGCATATCTTGAAGAGCCGCCACTGGAATATTTTAAAATTTCAGAAGGTAAATACCTACGAGAAATTCTTTTTTTTCGCTTTATTTTGGCGAAAAGAATACTTTTATAAGGAATATCCGTTCATTTACATTCATATGTTTTTTTATTTATCAAAAATACCATAAAAATATTAGAAAAGAAAGATTTTTGATAGGAGAAATTCAATTTTTCGCATTATTTTGGCAAAAGGAATACTTTTTAAGGAGTAAAAATTCATTTAAATTATTTTTTTATATATTTATCAAAAATAAAAATTCTAGATATCTAGATTAAAGAGTATGCCGCCCTATTTTGTATGCTGTCGAAATATTATCTAATGACCGAAGTTTTAATCAGTATGGAACGTTAGCCAACTGCGCAGTCAATTGATATTAAAGTGATTTTGTTAACAATGGGAAACAATTCATAAAAATCAAGTTATTCGGCAAATAACGTTATTGAGAACTTTATTAGCAGATGGAAAGATCGGCCCTAAAAATAGCATACACTGCAAATCAAGAAGCTTTTATTGTTAAGTCGTATTATTGCATAATATGTTTAGCAACATTTCAAGATAAATTTCCAACCATATAGCGGATGCTAATTTAAATTTGTGTGTTAATCACGACATACGTTTTCTTTGCACCTTTACCGGAATATGCCAGACACCTTTACAACCTCTTTTATATTTCTAATATTCGTGTGTGTTATGAATTGAACCATACGTTCAAAATTGCTAACTGCTAGATTAAATGTATATGGGCACATTGGGCACTTTTTTAAGGTCGCTTTACACTATTTGATTTTTAATTTGACTTCAGAAATGTAATAAATAATTAGGTGCAAATTTTCTGTGAAATTAAAAATTAAATGGAAAATCAAATAATGTAAAAGTCGCTCTACAGAGCCGTCGGAAAAATTTATTTACGATTTTCTCTAATTCTTTTAATTTCCTAATGTTTTTATAGTATTTCTGATAAATAAATTTAAAAAGAAAAATATTCTTTTCGACAAAATAATGTGAAAAATGAATTTCTCGTACCAAAAAGACTTTACAAATACTTTTTCGAAAACAAAAAATTCTACCGTTAAGTGTTCAATCCCAAGCAAAAATGGCTAACTTCTATCTTTAAAAAAAGGTTTAAATGAGCCAAACTCACTAAATCCCGAGAAACGTATTTTGATTTACTTCCGAATTATTCATTTTTTTTGGAATGAGGCCAGTCGGAAAAACTGACCCTCACATTGTTGCACTGTGTTATTTGAGTATATCAACATATAACGAGTGATCAATATCTTTTCTAATCAAGTGACCTATGGAAATAAAATCGTATGTCTTTGATTAGGTCATTATTTCAAATGCCATTTGAATTATTTATATTGCATTCCTATACCAAATCTAACTCTTGTTTTTATGATTCTCTGACGGAAATCCATTATGTATGTTTTTATGTATTACATGTTTTTTTTTATAAATTTGGATAACAAATTCCAAGTTCACGTTTCCCACTTAAAAAAAGAAAGCAGGGGCCAAGAACAACGAAAAACTGGTCCATAGAAGGTGCGTAAATGTCAGCCGTTCTCTTGTAAAAACAAGCGAACTCTGCGTTTTAAATTGTTAATAACACTCGCTGGGATTACTGGAATGTTATTTAACTGTTTGCAATGTAACATTAAACTCTTTTGAACAAAGATTTATTTCTGTTAATGAATTAAACTGACAGTTATGAATAATTAAAATGAGAATGAATGAAAAAATGAATTAATCAAAGACATACAATTTTCTTTTCATAGGTCGCTTGATTAGAAATGATATTGATTACGCGTTATTTTTGTTTTAATTTCCTTTAAGGAAATTTTGTATATTTATTATGTCTCTTTCTCCTTTAATTAAATTAATCAATTTTGGAAAATCGATTGCAACATTTTAGTAAAGTCAAACGCACACTGTATCACATATAATTTATTGAAATAAAGTGTTCTGCATATATAAATTACACAATGAGCAATACAGTTACAACATATCACAAACTTTTGTACCTAGATACATACAGCTGTTAATGAATATTTATTGTCCGAAATTATATATGTACACGTAAACTTGCAAACATTTACACTTAACATACACATGCATTTATTTATAATATTAATTATTATCGTGAACACAGCAACTTTTTTCTACTCTAACAATTAAATTTGTATTTATTAAAAAAGTACAAACGTTACAAATTTTGGATATGATTTGTACTTACTTTGAAATATAGACTCGGCGAGTATAACATAGACACAACGTGAATTTGTGTTAATCAATTACGTTTATAAAGTACATAATACACAATAATTAATATTATTTTTATTTTAAAATTTAATATCATTATTATACATAGTATAACAAAAGCGATGGTCTCCTGACGAGAAAACGATAACCTGTATCATCCGAGGCGCACTAGAAACTATTTTCATGGAAGATGAACGATTTTAGGAAATTATCTGCGCGTAGATAGATACTTCTGCGTGTGGAGGTTCCGGATTGAAAACCGGAACTCCGTCCACCTTGTAATCCTCGTATTTTAGCCTGTAGATGCATTCGAAGCCGAGCCTGGCTAATGCCTTAGCAGTGAAATAACTCGTGCAATCTCCACGCATGAATTTGAAACCATGTTCGCGAGCGAGATCTCTGTAACAAAACATCAGCTGAAAAAGAGAAATTAAAAAAAAAAAACAACAAATCAGGACCACATTCTATTAGCAAATATATTTTTTTAATTTAAATTTGGGTTTCTTAAATTATCTCTTGAAAGAAACATTTATGATTAGAATACTTGAGTCACCAAAAAAAATATATATTTTTTAATAATTTTCTCCAACTAAATGTTTAAATGTTTAAAAATGTTTTTACCTTGATTTGTTCATTAACTTCTTCGCAATTCCCTGCCCCCTCCATGTCGAATCCACAGACAGTACAGACACCACCAATTGCTTATCTATGTCCGGGTATCTCCTGAAAATATCGACTTCTACGTCTATATGCTCTAGTAGAGCTACAATTTTCGAAAATTTCGAGTCCTTCAGCACCGTGGTATCTGGCTCGGCATCTTTCTTTATGATGCCATTGAGAGAGACCCCGATAACCTTCCCTGAGTCCGTTATGGCCAGCAAGCTCATACCGTCTTTTACCGCTTTCATCGAATAGGTCTCGAGTTCGGGGCATGTATCTCGGTTTTCTAGCAATTTCACGTTGATGTTGAGTGGTTCGTCTCTAAAGAAAAAGCGCCTCAGATGCTCCAGAATTTTTTCTTTGTCATCTTTTGTTACTACTCTAATTTGGTAGGGCTCAGGTGGAGGTGATAAGGGAGTGTCTGGAGTCATGGGGGACGACATGCTGTCAAGAGACTGGAAAAAAATTATTATTCATTGCCCATACATGGGTCGGTATTTCTGTCACTGATTAACTTTAACCGTTGGTTTATTCATTCTCGTGTTTAAAATTAACCAGTGACAAAAATATTATTGCTGATTTCATTGTCACAGTTTACACGTAGCTGTTTTATTTAATTTAACCCTTCTCGGAATTGAAAATTTCTGAAAACTTGCTAATATTGGTACCTTTGTATTCAGAAAAGTTCTTCGAACGCATTCAATGTTGCAAATTACTTTTTGCCTGTTTGTAGGCTGTTTGCACATAGCTGATGATTTTGTTAACAACGACAGCCCAGGCTGCAATGAAAGGTTTTGAACTCAACACAAGAAGCACACAGAATCAATATTTCTTACCAGAATATATTTAAGCATGGTAAAGACTCAAAATGTACAGGTTCTATTTGGACTATACAACAAGTAAATGATTTGTCATAAAATATATAAAAAGGATCTCCTTTTGATTGATGCGTCGATTTAAAACATTGATAAACGATGTGTAAAGTGCGAAATAATGCAGTTAATTAAGAGGACACAATGTTTACCCATTTATTTATCTAATCGCGGCCATTGTTACAATCAATTAACATTGCGCTGAGCATAGTAGTGCATAGTAGATGTTTCGTATAATTGGTTTATGTAACCATAATTGCATTACACAATCCCATGACGTCATATTGTTGTCAAGTATTTCCGATTATTTTTAAAATAAAATTCAATGGAGCACGTTTTAATTCTAACGTAATTATCTGAAGTGTAAATGTAATTTATATTGATAGTAATGATTGCGTGTTTATTGCAGAACACCGTCTTGTTATTTTTGAGTTTCTTATTAAACGTTTTGAGCTTATTGAAATTATTACCAATTAAAAATGATGTTAATAATATTGCACAAGACTTTAGAAATAATAATACACGATATGTTTTGAATTTGCCAAGCACTTTGAGCGTTTCGAAATTAACATTTACACTGTGAATTCGAATTGAATTCTGCCCTTTCTATTTATAATGAAAGCACCATTCTAATATTTTTATGAATAAATAAGTGAACATATTCATTTTATAAATACATGAGAAATAAATCGAAATATTATTTCTAGTGCTTTCTAAAACATTTTTTTTAAGAATAGTTACGTACACATTTTACTTATGTATGTTGCTATGTTTGATATAGGTGGTGGCTGGTGGAATAATAGGTGTTCTGGTGCTTACAAGAAAACTAACTATGAACTGTTTGTATTGTTATTGTACAAGGATAGAAATGTTTTTAACCCACGTGACCCTACCGTATAGGCAACAATTGTAGTCTATTGGTAAAAATGCTTTTCTTCGTGTTAAACCTTTGGAGGATATAATGCCTGCGATTTACAAAAACATCGTAATTCGCATCAGCTTCTGGGAATTCTTGGTTAAATACAACAGAAACCTACAGCGTCAATGACAAATACTTGCCCATTTGAAATGGCGACCTCATTTTTCGCAATGTTGCCACTTCTAAGAAAACAAAACTTAATTCAAATTGGTCACCGAGTTGAAATCATTTCTGATGTCACTGAATTTGTTAATTATGAAACTTATGACTATGACACATTTTACTCATTTGCTTTAATTTTTTTAAATTTGAATGCTTTCAATGTTTGAATTTTAAATTAAGATTACGTTCGAATAGAAACGTCATAAGTGATTAGATGCACACATGCGTGTTTGGTTGCATCGCCAACTCTAATTCGTTTCTCATCTGATCACTTGTTATTATTCAGTAGGTATAAATTCTATGTGAATGAAAAAAATCTCATCCTATAAATGAACTATCGAAGAAGGCGTGCTTATTGGCTTACTCTGCATACATACAGGGCGATCAAAATTGATTGTCCTGATCCTACATTGCTTTCCACGAGCTTGAAATCGATTTTTACATCCAATTATTAAAATGAAGTTAGCAACATAGGGTGATCTGGGGAAGTTACTAGATACCCCAAGATTTTGTTGACAGTTCATTACCGTTCATTCATGAAAAATGGTTTATTTCATTGTAACAGCAATATGATTAAACAATAATTTTGTTCTTTATTAATTAGGTTAGGTTTGGATGTAAGTTTCATGAATGTTCTATGCACGCACTGCTTTTCGTTCTAACCTTCATATGGTAGATGTAAATATTGATATCAAGCTCACGGAAAGTAGTGTATGATCAGGACAATCAATTTTGATCTCCCTGTATAATAATTCGTAGGTTTCGAATTCAATTTTCATACCTGACAACATTCTACTTCTCAAAGAAAATTTACATTTTCAATGAAATTCTCATTTCAGTTTCCATTTTTTGTACAACACCTATGTTATTAAAAATGTACTGCCTCGACTATTATCCTCATTTACGAAATAAAAATCACACATTAATGACAATAATATAAATACGAATTCTGGTACTTACATATGTATCACTGATCACTCGTTACAAATAACTAAATTCGTACGAGTGCTGTGAAGTTTATAAAAATGTGTTATCTTATCGAGTTCGGGTTATTACTTGATTGAAATGAGGATCATCTTTCGACATTTTTTTGATAACGATCGGCTGACTGCATAGGTACAAATTTGTATCATAATGCAAGGGTCTGCACTCACTTGTTCGATGAATAAAATGATAATGAAGCAATTACGAAGGAATCCACTGCAGTTTATCTTCCAGACCGAATCGGTGAGGTCTGGTGATGATAATGTGGAAGGTCAGTGAAAGATCGAAGTTCAATAAAAACTTATCGTTTCTCTCAGAATAAACCATTTTTGATGTTGTACTCTAAATTTATTTACTGCTCTCAAAAAATGAAGTGGGCCTTTAAGACATTTCGAATGAATTGCCTTGTGGTGTGACCTGATAAAAATGCAATGTAATATGCATGGGGCTACCTTGCAGGTCACCTAAGAGAACGTAGGAATTCTATACAAAACTACAATTTTTCGAAAGGATTTTAAGGAACATATCTCAACTCATTATTTTTTTTTTTATAGTAATTTTAAAAATAACTTCTGTCTTAAATTAGAAACACTTTAATTCTTACTATTTTTATTGAAAATTCAAAGTTAATTTAATCTTTTTTATTTGTAATCTTGGATTCTTTTTTGTTTGACTTACATTTTATTTAGGAAGTTCAGAAAATAAAGGAAATTCAGAAAAGTGTTCTTCTTTAATTTGTTTAATAGGGTGGGTCATTTTTGTATGGAGAAAAATGAATATTGCGCTTTTGATTTTTAATAGCAAAATTATGTTGCCTTTACATGAAAACAGTGTAATGCTAGAATTTAAAGTAAATAGCACCTCATCTTCAGGTTGCGCTTTGCCTTGGAAATACGAATAACTTGAATATATTCTGGTAGTCATATAAAATAAATGTCTCAAGGAAAATAGGGTTTTTAGAATAAAATAAACATTTATTAATAATTAAAAAAATAATACAACAGAAAAATTAATGAAAATCATTCAATATTGAAGTCTTTCTTGCTATCGAATTTAGGCATCGCTGTGAGATTCGAGTTTTAATTTTATCCACCCTCTCTTGCCCTTTTAGTATACAGTTTTGATGATAACTCTGTTATTATTATTATTACAAATAAGAATTTTTCATGGCATACTATATGGCCTTTCTTGTATAATTTCAAAAATTCAAACGTAAAGCGCACCCTCTAAATATTAATTAAATTCAAAAATATTTCGTAGGTGTCATAATATCACTAAAAGACAACATAATTTTGCTATTAGGTAAGATTATCTCAAAGTTTGGTTTTTCGACCCACCCTATTGTTTAATTCGTTTAAAAAATGAAACGAGATGTCATACGTCATACTACAGCTCATTCATATCGACCGGACTTCCTTGAATTTATGCACGCGTTCTTATTACAACGTAACTGCGTTCTAGTGATGAAGATTGTTTGCATGGATGTGTCACCGGAAATCTCTGAAAATTCTGGATACCACCTATTCTACTCATTTTACAATCGGCGTAATTTTTTGCAATATCCAGTCACCAAGTGGTTTGAGCGTACGTTTTCCTTGAAATCTGCTGGTTTATTTCGATAATGAACTGTTTAAAAATCTGTTGATGTTCGAAATGAGTACAAGACCGTCATGTCACTAGCTTGTGGCACAAATGCATAGTGTACGTGCGCTTGATTCAGTAAGATTATGGATTTACTTAATGAGACCATTAACTATGACTCGGTTTATACATACATAGAATTATAAAATATTTCTGGGAAACTTAAAGCAAAACGAGGTTATCAATTCAATTTAAAATTTATCTTTTATTTTATTATTTAAAAAATAACTATATATAACACATGACAGAATAATAATATTTTGAAAGGTAATTAAATGAACCGACGTGAAAAAATCTGTTTTTCGTAAATCTATTAGATTAATTTAACAATACCTTTAATTGTACCATTGAACCATCCTACATACATATTGCTATGTTATTTTAGTTTTAAGGTTTTGAAAACTGTAGTAACAATATTTTTATGTTTATTATTATGATGTATTAATCAGTTAAATTTTGTATATCAAGAAAAATTATGATCCCAAGGTATTTCGACCCAAATGTTGCTAACACTGAAACACAAATTTTTGTTAAGAAAAACAAACTAAGGGCAACAATCAAAAGATGCAATCACCAACATTACACTGACACACACACACCGGTCTAAAAGCAGTTTGGATGTTACAACATTGTGGAGGATTTGCAGTTCTTTGAAGGCATCTCCGAAGCCGAATTTCTCAGACCAGGAGCAAGTCCAATATAACAGATTTTATTACATGTACGGTTACATTTGTTTCGTAACTGTAATCAGAATTACATGGGGATTTATTTGAAACTAAGTACGAATGTGAGAGTTGAATAATAAGGAACTTATTCTTTATACAGAAATTTAACTCGCGTTCTCACAAAAAATTGTTGTTTTCATTTCACCACGGTGTGATGGATGACAGAGTTCTTTTAACGAGACTCTAAATAGGACCAGAGTTCAATTGGGGCGGAATCGAAGTAAAACTACGAGTTGAAACGTATTGATTTATTATCGCGATTCAATTAGACAATATTGTAAAGTGAAGTGTAAATAAACATTAGTTGATGTACATAATATGAAACCGTAAGATTGAACAGACTATTAATCAAATCGTTTATACATTTTTAAATTTGTTTTTAATAATATCAATAAATAATTTAATCTTTTTGAACTGATTACATATTTAAAATTTAAACAAATAACCATTACAGAACTTAGTTTATATTAAATTCAGCTAAAACAAACAAACAGTCACTATTGTTGCATAAAAAGAAATTGTTAATAAAGAATTTTAAGTTGACCGGAGTTATTTTAATTAATTTATGAGCAAAGAAATAATCTACGAGCGCGCAATGAACCCAGAAACGTAGACTTTAACAAAAGAAAAAGGTTTACGTCCTGAACCTTAAGAGTTTCATGATTATACACAAATATGTACGTTATGAAATAAAAACAAAAACAAATTTAACAACAACCAATAACGTAGCAATATGTATATCTAATAATTTTTGTAAATTGTAACATGTTATCATAAAGTCTCATCACCCCAGTAGGCTTTAGATGTGTAAGGGCACGTCTTTTCTTAGAAAATTGAATGACGTTTATAATTTGTATGTGTCACATTAGAATTAGAATTCGACAATATGAAGCGACGTGTAAATCTTTGCCGTCAGCAAAATGGGCACCATTTTCAACTATTATGAATATGCTTTAATACTGGAATTTTTAGTTAATATACACGTTTCTTTAGTCTGTAGCGTTTTGAAATGTGTCGATTGATTAAATAGAAATGTCATTCTGACGATTCTGACTAGTCAAATATTTTAAGAAAAGACACGTGTTCACGTTTCCAAAGCCTACTTGGGTGCCGGGACTTTATGACATGTTATTTATGCAAGAGGTTTGTCACTTATTCTATTAAATTTATGTTTGTTATTTAATTCATCCGACTTCTAAAAAAAGCGGACGGGATGCGATAAATTCTGTTTATTTATATGTTACGTCGATCTGATGCTGTATCAAGGCCAGCTGAGATTATTTCATTTGAATGCCAGGCGATAACGTCGTATCACGCCAAACGTTTTGAAAATGAAACTATTTCCTTCCGATGTGATAATGTGTTTTAGTAGTTGAATTAATTTCTAAAATTGTTATTCTCTCGAAAATTATTACCATTACTTACCAATTCTCAGTAACTAGAACTATGCCAACAATTTTGATTTAATGATTATATGTTATTTGGGGAATTTTTGAAAATCATGTAACGTAGCATTTATGTTTCATTTTTATTTATCGGTGAAAAAATTTAAGTAAAGATATTCCTTCCGGTTGTTCTTCTCGAAAAAACTAACGTGTATTGTAAATTTTATGAAAACTGATCACTTGTGCATTATCAAAAAACTGTAAACTTATAGTCATGTGCACCGAACAAATAAACTCATCTTAACTTGTGTAAGTCTGTTCGTTCAAACCAGCAACGAAAGAGGAGAAATTAAAAATACAGAAAAACAATATAAATTAAACGAACATGGGATTTTAAATTTTAATTGACATGTAGATCACAAATTCAATGGCCAAATATGTATTTACATATAAGATGCCCATTTTAAATCGTAACCCCTGCAGATTTTACAATAGGCAACACATCAATCAAATCATAATATGCTAAAAGCTGGGAAGTGTAATGTGTTGACTAAATTCTGATTTTGAGGGGCCATGATTTAAAATGGGCATCCTGAAAGATGTTTAGATAATGCACGAAGAATAGTTTTTCAATAAGATAATTCCCCAAATAAATACAACATTTTGATATCGATGTGTATAATTAAAAAATTGATTTAATAGCCTATGTTGTATAAGGGCTGTTTACATAAATATGGTTAATTTATCTTGGCTAACGAAAAGCCCTGATTTAAATCCAAAGGAAAAATGTGGACATTGTCTAAAAAAAATATACCTATACCTATGTACTTTGAAAACATTCGGCTGGTGAATTAAGCCGAATAGAAGAAACTGGAATAGTCTTAAATTTTTTAGTTTTTAATTATTTTGTAAGCAAATTATCCAGGTAAACTGTAACTTGACGATTGCCCAAGCCAAAAAGTTTAGCTCCAGTAAAATCTGTCACGTCATGATATTTTGCATGAGGTTGATGCATGCAGCTGAGCATATAAACGAGATTCAGTCCAGCGCCTGCGCACCCTTAATAAACAGAAATTAATTTAATCTATAAATTTAACAGATGTCTCACCATGCATAAGCAGTTGTATAGGGTCATTTTATAATTCTTTATTTAAATTAATATGTGACAAAGAATCTTTTTTGGTTACTAAGGTTTTAAAGATTCTGTGTTGTGGATGCTGCCAAACAAAAATTGAATTTTTTTAAATCTAGAATTAGAAATTGTATTTTCCTTGAATTTTGTTCTTTGCCCAATATTGCAACGAAGCAAATGTGCACAATAGAAACAATATTTCAAGACAGCACGGGTGGATGTGAATGTAAATGACTGTTGATCATTTTTGTCTGACTTTGATTAGTTACAAACGTCCAGTGGTCAACTGACGAGCATTGATCACGTCACACACATGATCAACAATTTCCTGAGTGCACACAATTTGTGACCGACTACACTTCAAAATAAACTTTTAAAAAAATGTTATTTTAACAAAACAAATAAAAATACTCCAATTAAATGCAATAATTCAGAAGGTAATAATGCGAACGCGATTGCAAGACGGAATCAGTATTCGAACAATAGCAACCGAATTAGTTGTTGGTGTTATTAATCATAGATAATATTAATTTTTTGAAATCGAATGAGATGGATGGGATTTTATAGGTTGACAAATCCATGACAAACACTGTCAAAATTAATGTCAAACAATTAAAATTTTTAAAAAAGAAAGTGTCTATTTCACTTCGCTGTAGTGGTTTTTTATGATCACGATGGTACTTGATACGAAGAAGCACCATCCTCAAGTATTGTCACCAAATCTTCATGAATTTTTTGGTGTTGAACCTTTCTTGTGAAGATACTTAATTACAATACGTCTCCATTTCTTCAATTATTTGTAAAACTTGTACTTTAAATTAGACTAACTTATAAACTCTTGATGCTAGAAGATTCAAATTTGGCAGATAAACGAATAATAATTGACGTCGTTATGGAAAATATATATCAAGACCTTCTGTTGTTAGGGACAGTAAATACTGTACAATCCTCGTAATATTCTGTAGTTTTACTACGACTACATATTATATTTGTTTACTTCATTCTTGAAATATTAAGTGCGGTGTTACACATAGAAATGAATGGAACATTTGCCGAAAAATGTTAAAATTTCTGCGAAGACCGCCATTCCTGAAAAATATTTACATACTTCGTCTAGTCGATAGACTCGTTACATTTTTAAGCACTTAGCTAACACATGTGGTACACATGTTGACGATTGTTTATCATTGCGATTTACAAGATGTATGCATGCACGTATGTATACGAATTATAATCGGTGTTTGGCTCAAGGTCGTACGAAAAGAATTAATAATATAATCTAAAATGCCTCAAATAAAATCAAAATTCAATGACTAAACATTTATGTATTAAAAAAATGTGTATCTACATAGGTAGAGAAGTCGAGGAAAGTACATTATTCTATAATGCTTGTGTTAAGCCCTGGTGTTTGCATTAAATTTCTTGAGATATTTTATTTGTATGCTGTATATGTACATCTATTGTAAATCACAACTTAATAATTCATTCAGAATGGGTAAGTGCAAATAGTTAGTTGTTCAATGTGCAGCTTAAGTTTAATTCTTGAAAGCACTGAAATGGTAACATGTACACTTTTCTAATTCCTATTTCGTCATTACAGCCGACCCCCAGGTAGTTTATTTTTAAGGCGTAAATATTGCATGTGATTCCAAAAATCCAACATAACTTGATTTTCTATTGTCATTTTTTCTAGTTCAGCTAATCTACGTAACCTTTGATAGATTGGTTTTCCATCTTTTTTTTTTACACTAATGCTCAATTTAATAAAATTGAATTGAATGCTTGTAGAGTAAAACCTCTAAGCTGATACCTACCGTGACCAGCAAACTGTCCGCCTATTAGAGCTATAAATGCATGTAAATTACGTAAATGGGGAATTAAAAACTTTCCGGCTAAGAGAAGTGTCCGCCAAGAAAGCTTTTATTCAACTCGTCATCATACAGAAATCGCACCCTATTACCATTTTCATTGCAACACGAAGTGTTATTAAAATAATCGTCATCAATTCGGAATAAATCTTGGAGTTTTGTCCATTGAACGGTTCAATGTCCCGATGGTGGAGAGCAAACCTTAAAAAACCAAAAATCTGTAATCTTTTCTGGATGTTTCCGAGTCACGACTGTCCTTTGCGTTAGAATCTAAATCAATTCTGCAATTGTCATCTTCTGAAGATACCAAAGATTGATATTCATTAATCCGGTGAAGATTCTTGGTTGGAGTTGATCCCTCGTGTCTGCATAATAGAGGTTTAATAAATTGCACGTTTTGCTTAAAAAATTTCAGATTATTCTGCTGAACCTGCACAATGATCGCTTGTTTATTCCATCAACATTTTGTTAATAAATTAGCTTGAATAATGCGTTTAAATCCGAATAAGCGTCCTCTTGTAGAAATAACGTAACCATTTTAAAATTATGGCCTAGTGGTTTTCGGTAAACCAAAATATCAAGCTCACATGATTCTTGTATATTAGTACGCCAAAGTATTATATACGTATACTCTTTATTTTTCAAGCAATTTCGGGTAATTCTAAAGTGGTATCGCAATAAACTTACAACGCGCGCAATTTTTACATTCCTACATATTCTTTTTTACAATAGTGTAACATCTGATACGCCTATTCATTTTATTATTTGATTTATATAAAAATCATAATTATTATTAACGTGCATAGGCAATATTACTTTGATTATTTGTTTTAAATATAAGAATCCATAGATAATGAAATTATTTAATTTTGCAACGTGCGCATTAAGTATTTCCTTGGCATATAATTTACGGGTGCTTGCACAGTCGAGCACACACAAATATGATAATTCAGTGTTTGTCGCAAATTCTCTTGTTTGATTTAGATATCCTGAAGGTTACCACGGCGGCCAAAAAAAAACCTGAAGCCATTTACTACTATTAGCGGCTTCGACCGGTTTGCTGTTTGCATCAAAAATTAAACCTGCTCGGGTACGTACAGTCGCAAGCATAATTCATGGCATGACTTTTACAGAAAAATTCATCCGCACATTTTATTTGTGGTCTCCAAGCAAAAAATAATTTACGACATCCCAGATTCACTTTTAAGCAGTGAAATCTGGATGCATTCGACGTTCAAAGTTTTGAAGGAGATGGTTACGATGTTCTGCAAGCTTTCTCTAAACGACATGAGTTATGATTGCAACTGTACATAATTATTCCAAGCATTTCATTATTGAACCATCAGTTTATTATTACAATGACAAATCATGGACGCATGGTTTTTGACAAAAATTTATTGCTAAAATATGCAAAACAGTGTTCATTACAATTCTGGTTTGCAGTAAACCGCATTAAAAAAAAGTACAGACAAATAAGTTGTTTACGATTCAGTTTTTTAAATTGTTAAGTGAAAGGCCGGCCAATACTATTTATCACTTGTGTATAATCATAACCGTGTAATTTATTACATTTCGTGGCTGACATGACCTTTATTATTTTATAATCGTTGCAATAGTGCTTTCGTTGTAATGCTAAATGAATTAATGTCGGCGGTTCATGTTTTCTGTGTACTTGCAATTATTTTTCGAAAATGTTATTTATGGACATTATATTTTTTCTGTTTTTGTTCTGGCCAATTCAAGGCTGAACAATTGAAAAGCAAATTTTTAGTAACAATAAAGGATGTTTTAGAAAAAATTATATGCAGTAGTATTTAAAGCCCTGCTATAAATATTTCACTTAAAATAACAAGCGTATCAAAGCCTATGATGATAATAGCAAAATCGTTATACTTATACAGATGTTATCAATTAAGGTGGCAGTAATTATACCACATATAGATGACATCAAAATATTGCGATTTAACGTAATTTATCTATATTCAAAAGTTTTTCGCTTCTAAATGGACCACTTGGTCCAAAATTTAACATCGTATCATTAAAAATGACAGTTTGGCAACCGATCAAATATGGCCCATTTTTTGCATAAAACTAAAACAACTCGGTAAATACTCAAAACAAGTAAATAACATGTTATATCAATTTCAACAGCTCTTCAAGTGCTAACCAAAACTGCAATAAAATATATAATGTTAGATTTAAAAAATTATTAGGTCTGTAACTTTTAAAGGAAGAACGCTGTATAATTGATAATTTTAAATTATGCAGAATGGAAACCTATATAACTTTTATTAAGAAAATGTTTTGATGAAATGTATAGAAAAGGGCATTTTCGCACTAATTTGGAGGTTTGGGATACCCTGCAAATATAACGAAATTGTTACACAAATCTTTTCCCATATGCAATATTTACCAAATTCGATAAATTCGACTTTTTAATAAATTATATCTGTTGCCCTCTTTAATTTTTTTCCTTAGCTCGTGAACTTTGTCCTTAATGTCAGAATTGAAAAATGTATATTAAAAGATAGTACATCGTTGGTTTATTACAATGTCCTCTATGTGTTATTGTGACAATTGTGACCCTACATTCTTTCAATAAATACACCTACCATTATTTTTATTATGTTATTAAAATTGATAATCGACGACCTTGGCTTCACTTATTTCTCCTTCGTAGTAGCCCTCAAATATTTTGTATCAGTAGTTGTTGTGACAGTTTTGAGCAAGGAACAAATATGATCGTGTTCTTGATGCTGTTATCATCAGCCATCCTGGCAGTTTATCTATATCTGAAACGTATTTATAATTATTGGGCAAAAAGAGGCGTTCCGACTCCACCTGTTAATTTACTGTTTGGGAATTTGACCGAGGCCATGTCGTTGAAGAAGGCACTGGGACAAATTGCAACAGATATGTATAAGTACGAATGCATTATATTAAACATTCAACTTTGACTTTACTGTAATATATACGTACTTCAGCGAATATGAAAATTACTCTTACGTAGGATTCTACAAAGTCCACAATCCTGGGATTCTGATTCGCGATCCAGAATTAATCAGAAGCGTTTTGTTTAAGGATTCATCGAGTTTTCAAGATAATGATATTCATGTGAACGAGAAATCTGATTTTATAATGGGAAAAAATCCTTTCACTCTTAAAGGACAACGGTGGAAAACAGTTAGAAGTCAATTGACTCCCGGCTTTACTGTCAAAAAGGTATTAAAAATAAGGGCCGCATAACTTCATCCCAATAAAATAAATATTTTAGATAAAGACGTTTTTCCCACTTTTGCAAGAAACTGGTGCCAAAATGGTGAAGTATCTCGATAACCGAATTGCTCTTGGAATTAACGAGCCATTGGAAGCAAAAGAGTTGTTGTCAAAATTCACAACGGAAAACGTTGCCAGTTGCGTTTTCGGTTTAGATGGAAATTGTTTTAATGATGAAAATGCGGAATTTCGTGTAATAGGCAGAAAGTTCTTGTCCCCGTCACTTTGGCTGGGAATTCAACACGTTTTAATTATGGCTTTTCCATCATTAGCCAACGTTCTGGATGTGAGGTAAGTAGGCACATTAAATAATTTTGATGCTACCTTCTTACGTTAATTTGGAAAAATTATTGAATATTTTCTTAGATTTTTTCCACGTGACATATCTAAAATATTCGTGAGATTAGTTTCGGAAACGCTCGAATACAGGAAAGAGAACGGCATCATAAGAAATGATTACCTAGATTTTCTGAAGGAGCTTAAAGCAAAACAGAGTGAAATAACAAACGATGATATCGTGGCACATGCAGCCGGATTTTTCGCGGATGGTTTTGAAACCAGTTCGATTACATTAACCTTCACTCTATATGAAATAGCATCCAACCTTCATGTTCAAAACAAGCTGCGCGAAGAAATCGGTGGTATAATAGGAAAATACGACGACAAATTTACCTACGAGGCGATACAAGAAATGGAATACTTGGACTGCGTATTTTGGGGTACGTTTTTTTTTTAATTCTATTTCTCGTGTCACTGACAAAAAATTTCTTTAGAGGGTGTGAGAAAACACCCGGTTGTATACATGTTGCAAAGACTCTGCACGAAAGAATATGTGTTCCCATCTTCCTTACTTAACGGAAGTGGGTCCAGCGTAAAAATTGAACCTGGAACATCCATTTGGATACCGGTAGCGGCGATTCACAACGACTCAAAATACTTTCCTAATCCTGAAGTATTCGATCCCGATCGGTTCTCCAGTGCGAATAAAAGCAATATCATGAAGGGGACTAACTTGGGTTTTGGGGAAGGGCCTCGTATTTGCTTAGGTCAAATTTAACAATAGGCGTGAAAAAGGTGATGAATTGATGTTTTTTACAGGTCAAAATTTTGGAATTGCCCAGGTGAAGTTAGGGATCGCCGTTTTGGTGCACAACTACGAAATAAGATTGAATAAGAAAACGCGTTTGCCCTTGGAATTGGATCCGAGATATTTTATGCGAGCTTCCTTGGGTGGGATATGGTTGGATTTCTACAAAAGAGTTGTTTAGTAATTTTGTTCTTATTTTTAACTATTAGTTACAAAGGTATTTGTTAGATTCGGATTATTATTATTATTTGAATAAAAGCTTTTGGTCGACAATTATTACTTACTCAAAAATGCATACGTTCGAATAGAATTCTATTCGGTATAATGTGTTAAAGACGTGAGATTTTTAAAGACTATATGTATGGGTCGATTCTGCTTATATCTGTAAGATCTGTAAGCCTGGAAGTCAATTATTAGAAGGTGGAATTTTAAAGTTCTCAGTATGATACGATTTTTTGCAAGTCTATTAGATAATACCACAGAGGCTTACGAGTAATCCTAGAGGCCTAGGAGAAATCATATCTTCCACAGAACTTCAACATTCCATATTTTAATAATTGAGTTACAGGTGATCTTACGGTTACTACAGATATGAGCAGAATCGGTACATTATAAGTACTGTCAATTTGTTTACGAATATATTTAAATTTCCCCGATAATATTTTATTAATCAACTTCAACTTAAATTTACAAAAAATATTCTAATTGAAAACTTTTGCTTTAGTATTATAAAATTAAAATAATATAGCTTATTATAGGTATTTATTGAAAAATGAAGATTAATATCCAGTAAGGTAAATCCAGTTATCCACTTTAAGTAAAAGATATTTTGGATATCAATCTTTGCTTTTGAGATTTCAAAGTTCACAATCTTTGGAATGTCCATAAAACAGATGTTAACTAGTGTAGTACAATAGAACCGTGGTGACTGCAGCCACTTTCCCGCTTATACCAACAAGAGCTCGAGCAAACTCAAGATCGTCAAAAAAGCCGGTCGAAAATTGTTCAGTTATTTGAAATGCAGTAACGGTAGCGCAGCTTGAACAAACTCCTTTGATTTGTAAAACACTATAACAAAAATAATGAAATAAACTGGACAAGAGATACGCTTACATTTTTAGACAATTAATATTCTTTTATTGGTTTATTATTATTTTATTTTTTAAACCTGTATAGCTTTGTTAATTCCCCTTACGAAGAAGCTCTCGTATATCAGCAAGGGCGTAACCAGGTTATACAATATGTCCCAGATAACTTTTCCAGCATGAGGATCTCGCTTATTAAAAGAGATACCAATTCAATTAAATGGGATGAACTAGTATTAGGGTAGTCATAAACTATTTTGAAATTTAAGAAATTTCATGTGGTTCAGGGGTTATAGCCAAAAGACAAAAATTTTCAAATTTCGTTTTTTTGTAATAACTTCTTTATTGTAATCGATGCGTTTTCGTTATTTGTACTTTCTTAAGGCACTTTTTTAAGCAGAGTTTAAATGTGCTTTTAGATTTTTGTTTTCACTTTCCGTTTTCGAGTTTTCGCCCCAACTTCAGTTTTTCTTATGAACCGCCAAGTAGGCTTTGGAATAATTGAATGCGCTCTTTTTTCCTATTTACAATGTTATAACACATTTAATATTTATTTTGACAGATAACGAAGAAAATTAAAAAAATATATATATTGTCTTGACAAACGTATGCTTTGATTACAATAGAAAATAAACATTTTTTTTTAACAAATGAATATTTTAAAAACATTGATTAAGAGTATTAAAAAGTAAACCTATTTACAAAAAATAGGTCGGCTAGGTTGATATTCGAACCCACATCCTTCGATTCAAGGGCTCCACACCATAATTCAAGCGTAATCAGGGAATATCTTAATAACCGGTTCCCTAATTCGTGCATTGGTAATCGTGGATATATTTTATAACCTCCAAAGTTTCCAGATTTAACCCTTTCGAATTTTTCTGTTTGGGGTTACGTCAAAAATAAAGTGTTCAAGCATTTGAAAATGTTGAAGATATTTGTGAATCTGTGCTTGCAACATTTCATTCAATAATTACCAAATTCGATAAATTCGAATTTTTAATAAATTATATCTGTTGCCCTCTTTAATGTTTTCCTTTAGCTCGTGAACCTTATCCTTAAAGTCAGAATTGAAAAATTTATATTAAAAAGATTGGTTTATTATAATGTCCTCTACGTGACATTGTGACAATTCTGACCCCTATATTCTTTCAATAAATGCACCTATCATTACTGTTATGTTAATAAAATTGATAATCGACGACCATGACTTCACTTATTTCTTCTTCGCAGTTGCCCGCAAATGTTTTGTATCAGTAGTTGTTGTGACAGTTTTAAGTAAAGAGCAATAATGATTGTGTTCTTGCTGCTGTTATCATCAGCCATCTTGGCTGTTTATCTATATCTGAAACGTATTTATAATTATTGGGCAAAAAGAGGCGTTCCGACTCCACCTGTTAATTTACTGTTTGGAAATTTGACTGAAGCCATGTCGTTGAAGAAAGCATTGGGACAAATTGCATCAGATTTGTATAAGTATGAATGCATTACATTAAACATTCAACTTTGATTACTGTAATTATATATATGTACTTCAGGGATTATGAAAATTACGCTTACGTAGGATTCTATAAAGTCCACAATCCAGGGATTCTCATTCGAGATTCAGAATTAATCAGAAGCGTTTTGTTCAAGGATTCGTCAAGTTTTCAAGATGCCGATTTTCATGTAAACGAAAAATCTGATTTTATAATGGGAAAAAATCCTTTCACACTTAAAGGACAACGGTGGAAAACAGTTAGAAGTCAACTGACTCCGGGTTTTACTGTTAGAAAGGTATTAAAAACAAGGAAGGTATAGCTTCATCAAAATAAAACAAATATTTTAGATAAAGACGTTTTTCCCCCTTTTGCAAGAAACTGGTGCCAAAATGGTGAAGTATCTCGATAACCGAATCGCTCTTGGAATTAATGAATCATTGGATGTCAAAGAGTTGATATCAAAATTTACGACGGAAAACGTTGCCAGTTGCGTTTTTGGTTTAGATGGAAATTGTTTTAGTGATGAAAATTCGGAATTTCGTGCAATAGGCAGAAAGTTCTTGTTACCATCATTTTGGTTGGGAATTCAACACGTTTTAATTATGGCTTTTCCATCATTAGCCAACGTTCTGGATGTGAGGCAAGTCGGCACATTAAATAATTTTGATGTTACTTTTTTATGTTAATTTGGAAAAATAATTGAATATTTTCTTAGATTTTTTCCACATGACGTAACTAAAATATTCGTGAGATTAGTTTCGGATACGCTAGAATACAGGAAAGAGAACGGCGTCGTAAGAAATGATTACCTAGATTTTCTGAAGGAGCTTAAAGCAAAACAGAGTGAAATAACAAACGATGATATCGTGGCACATGCAGCCGGATTTTTCGCGGATGGTTTTGAAACCAGTTCGATTGCCTTAACCTTCACTCTGTACGAACTATCAACGAATCTTCATGTTCAAAATAAGTTGCGCGAAGAAATCGATAGTATAATAGAAAAATATGACAGCAAATTCACTTACGAGGCGATACAAGATATGGAATACTTGGACTGCGTTGTTTGGGGTGCATTTTTTTTTTAATTTTATTTCTCGAGTTCACTGACTTAGAATTTCTTTAGAGGGAATGAGAAAACACCCGGCTCTATACACGTTGCAAAGACTCTGTACGAAAGAATACGAGTTCCCATCTCCCTTACTTAATGGAAATGGTCCCAGCGTAAAAATTGAACCTGGAACTTCCATTTGGATACCGGCAGCGGCGATTCATAACGACACAAAATTCTTTCCCAATCCTGAAGTGTTCGATCCCGATCGTTTCTCCAAAGCAAATAAACACAGTATCATCAAGGGAACTATGTTGGCTTTTGGAGAAGGACCTCGTATTTGTTTAGGTCAAATTCAAAATTAGGCGTGAAATATAAGATAATGAAGCGTTTTTTGCAGGCCAGAATTTTGGAATTGCCCAGGTGAAATTAGGGGTTGCAGTTTTGGTGCACAACTACGAAATAAGATTGAATAAGAAAACGCGTTCTCCCTTGGAATTGGATCCGAGATATTTCATGCGAGCAGCCTTGGGTGGGATATGGTTGGATTTCTGCAAAAGGGTTCCTTAGTATTCTTGTTATTTTTTATGGTTTTCCTATTTTAACTAAGGACATTTGTTAGATTCCAGTTATTATTATTCGAATAAAAGCTTTTGGGTTGACAATTATTACTTACTCAAAAATGCATACGTCGAGAACGAAATAGATCGGCGAGAGATATGCTCCTCGTTATTCTTTGCTTATATTCTATGGGGGTCATTCTAATCGGATTTGCAATCTAGTAACGATTGTCCTTAGAAACTGGTAAGAAGCTGCAATCTCGGAAATGTTCCGTGGTAACAGGATACAACGTTGTGCCTCGTACCAAGTTGTCACCTGCAACCCCGATTAGAATGACCCCATTAAGCCCGATATTTCAGTCATGACTTAAATTTTGGATTAAGTAAACCACAATCCAGATACTTAAAAAACTTCGACGTATTTTGTTGAATTCCCATCTCTTTCTAGATTTAAGAATCCGGAGTGTGTGGCTTAAATTTTCTGATTGAATAAAATGAATTAAACCTTAACGTGTCACTGAAATACGCTTAAACCAAAATTTAACCCTAAACCGAAAATTAACTAAAATTATTTGGTTTACGCTCTGACTGAAATACCGGGCCTTAAACAATTAATATTCTTTTATCAGTTTATGAATATTTTATTTTTTAACCCTGTAAGGTTTTGTTAATGGCCCTTACGAAAAAGTTCTCGCGTAACAGCTTCCTTTTGGTATTAAATTTTGACCTTAGTTATTACTCAACTAATTCATTATTACAGCAATTAGAGTATTTATTTTGTTAAAAATTGATAAACGGTGGCCTTTAAGTTCATTTATCTTTGAACGCTCGTAATCGCTTAAAATGTTACAGTTAATGTCCTAACCAAAGAATAAAAATGTTCGTGTTATTATTGGTTTTGTCTGCCGCTTTTGCAATCTATTTTTACCTCAAACGCGTTTTCAATTATTGGACGAAACGAGGTGTCCCGAACCCGCCTGTTAATTTGTTTTTCGGAAACTTAGCCGAAGCTATGACGCTGAAGAAGTCACTAGGACAAATTGCGACAGACATTTACAAGTATGTATGCGTTAGTTTAATTAAAATTAGTTTAATTAACATATTTTAGTACATATGAAGACTATGCTTACATAGGATTCTATAAAATCCGCACAACAGCGATTCTACTTCGCGATCCCAAATTGATCAAAAGCGTTTTGTTCAAAGATTTCTCGTATTTTCACGACAATGACTTCCATGTAAGCGAAAAATCGGATTTTATAATGGCAAAAAACCCTTTTCCTTTGAAAGGACAATAATGGAGAATCGTTAGGAATCATTTGAGTCCAGCATTTAATGTGAAAAAAGTAGGAAGGATAAGGACCTTGTAACACGCAGATGTGCTACGCTTGTTTGTTGACTTGTGGCGGAATGCGTAATTCTTAAACACCTGGTCAACCTTTTCAGAATTTTCATGACGCGCTGCTCGTCGAGAAATTCGTGTAAATGTTATGACGATGCAGTTCAATCGTTCCGTAAAAGAGTGACGAAACTACTAGGAAGAACAGGGTAAAAATTCCAGGAGAAACAGGCCAAACGCTTCGCATGACCAGGGAGAATATATACAGAGTTCACGCGGCACCCCTAACCAGTCGCTCGGTATTACGCGTGTATTCAATGATCCAAAAATAAATCGATTTATTAACTTCCACACTTGTACTCATTTAACTCCAACGCCAAAGTGGTGACCCCGACGTGATCTGCAACGAGTAATAGGCGCGAGTAATTTCTTTTGGAGTGCGTAAGTTCCATAAATTAATCTGCTCTTGCAAGTGTCAACATGAGTGTCGCAAGTGAAACGGAACCTGCGGAAATAAATCGTGTCGGCGTTCGATTGCCGCAATTTTTGCAAAGGATCCCGAAATGTGGTTCTGTATGGTTGAACGAAGCCTCGCGGCGGCTGGAATTACGTCAGATGCGACGAAGTTCGGATACGTGCTCGAGTGTTTGACCCCGCGACTGCGCTGGAGTGCGAGACATTATTGTTAATCCGCCTGCTACAGGGCAGTTTGAAAATTAAAAGGAGCTCGTCGCTAGACTGGGTACCGCAAGAGCAAAGAACGCGCCAACTGCTGGAACGCGAAGAAATCGGCGATCGGAAACCGTCGCAATTTCTGCGGCACTTGCGCGAGGACTAGCCGGAAAAACAATTCCCGACGCGCTGCTACGAACGCTGTGGGTGAGTCGCTTAACAAACCATATTCAGGCTTTTCTGTCCGTACAGGAAGATGAAAATCTGGACAAAGCCGAACTCGCCGACACGATCGCGAGAACAATGCGACCGGCGACATCGCAGATCGCAGAGACCTCCAACGACGTGGGGAAGCTCTTATAAATGTTAAGATGGCCCAGTTATCAATGAATCTGATGGAGCAAATGAAACGGATGCAGTGACGAAATTGCAACGCTATCAGAGTCGGTTAGACGGACCGATCCAGCGACCGCAGGTTCGGCAGACGGCGCACCAGATCATCGTCGCGAAGAAGAGTCCCGGTGGCGATGAAAATGTTGGTACCACCAAACATTTGGAAACGAAGCGACGAAGTGCCGGCCCCGTGCTCTCGGGCGTCGGGAAACGCCCTGGGCGGTCGCCTAGCAGCGGCAAGTGTACCGTGCCCGTCATCACGCCGCTTATTCGTAATTGACAAAAGTACGAAAGTGCAGTTTTGATAGACACAGGTGCGATTTGTGCGTGTATCCGCGAAAATGGTGTCCGGGCGCCAATGCAAAACGAACTATGTACTTTCCGCTGCGAACGGGACCGAAATCGCGACATACGGGACAGTGAATCTGTCGCTAGATTTCAGCCTCCGGCGAGTGTTTACGTGGAGTTTCGTGATCGCCGACGTGGCCAGACCGATAATCGGCGTCGATTTCCTGAGCCATTACGACATCTTGGTGGACACACGCCAACAGCGATTGTTGATCGCGTTACACATGTCGCAGCGCAAGGGAAAGCAGCGACATGCAGTACACCAGCGGTCAAGTCGGTTTCGGGACATCAAACTACCATGACATTTTACGCGAATTCGCTGACGTTACACGCCCGTATGGTATGCCAAGAGAAGCCGCCATCATACCCGGCATCATATCGAAACGACGCCCGGACCTCCAGTAGCCAGTGAACCACGTCGACTTGCACCAGAACGGTACGCGATCGCGAAAAGGAATTCGAGACCATGCTCCAGTTGGGAATCGCTCGACCTTCGAAGAGTTGTTGGTCGGCGCCGCTACACCTTGTACCGAAGAAAGGAGACAGCTGGCGTCCGTGTGGCGACTACCGTGCCCTAAATGCTCGCACAGTCCACGACCGATATTCGGTGCGTCATATACAAGATTTCTCGCACGCACTGAGGGGCAAAGTAGTTTTCTCCACCATCGATCTGGTACGCGCATACAACCAGATACCAGTCGTCGAGGAGGATATCCCGAAGACGGCGATAACGACGCCCTTCGGACTTTTGAGTTCTGCGTATATGACGTTTGGATTACGCAATGCGGCACAGACGTTCCAGCGCTTCATCGACGAGGTACTGTTAGGACTCGATTTTTGCTTCGCGTACATCGACGACATCCTGGTGGCGTCCAAGTCCGAAAACGAGCACAGAGAGCATCTGAGGACTATTTTTCGAAAATTCCGGGAGTATGGAATCGTGGTTAATTCGGCAAAGTGCGTTTTTGGACAATCTGAGGTCACATTTCTCGGGCATCTTGTGTCCGGGAGGGGCACAAAACCGGTCCCGGAAAAGGTAAAGGCGATTCAGGAGTTTCCGCAACCTGCGACGGCGAAGGCATTGTGACAGTACCTGGAATGTTAAACTTCTACAGAAGGTTTATACCCAGGACAGCGGACGCACAAGCCCTCTTGAATGGGCTACTCAAAAACAACATAAAGGGTAGCGTACCAATCAAGTGGACACCAGCTGCAATTCGTGCTGAGGAGAGCAAGGAAGGCCTCGCCGACGCCGCGATGTTGGCGCACCAAAACATGACGCGCCACTAGCAATCGTGTGCGACGCCCGACGTGGCTCTGGGAGCCGTTCTCCAACAGAAAATCGGTAACGATTGGGAGCCGCTAGCTTTCTTTTCCAAGAAGTTATCCGAGGCGAAAGAAAGTACAGCGCATACGACCGGGAACTCCTGGCGATCTACAAGGCTATCAAGAATTTCCGACATATGGTAGAAGCTAGGGCATGTACGGTTTCACGGACCACAGACCCATAACCTTCGCCTTCGGCAGAAGCTGGAAAAATGCTCGCCTCGACAATTCCGACATTTAGATTTTATCGGTCAATTTACGACAGACATTAGGCACGTGTCAGGAATAGACAACACGGTCGCGGATGCGTTGTCGCGCGTCGAGGCGATGCAGGCGACGCTTACGACGAACTGTCCAAATCGCAGGAAGAAGACGACGAAATAAAGCTGTACTACGGGGAATTCTGGGTTTGCAACTAAAAGAATGCAGCTACCGGGATCCGAAGCGTTTATCTACTGCGACGTATCAACGGCGAAGGTTAGCCGTTCGTAACGACTCCTTTCCGTAGGGCGGCGTTCGAAACCGTCCATCGCCCTGGCACATCCGGAATCAAAGTCACGGTGAAGCTGGCCACGGAGCGGATTTGTCTGGCCGTCGATAAAATCGGACTGTCGTCGGTGGGCTCGGACTTGTATACAGTGCCAGCGAGCTAAGATAACACGCCATGTGGCGGCGCCACTGCAAGACTTCCGTTTGCCGTCGAGGAGATTTGAGCAACGTACACCTGGATCTCATCGTCATGCCCTACCTGAGGATTCAGGTACTGCCTACATGTGTAGACAGGTTTACACGCTGGCCGAGGCAGTACCGCTTCAGAACCAAGAAGCTACCACCGTTGCTCGGGCTTTTTACGAACAGTGGATCACTAGATTCGGAACACCAATGCGGATCACAACCGACCAGGGGACGCAGTTCGAGTCGACTCTTTCAAGAAGTTGAGCCATTTGACTGGTTCCACCCACCTGCGTACCACAGCATATCACCCGGCCGCCAACGGAATGGTGGAACGACTACATAGGCAATTGAAAGCAGCCGTCAAATGCCACAAAACGACCGGTGGTCAGAAAATTACCAACCGTGCTCCTGGGACTACGTGCCGCCTGGCGTGAGGACTTGAACGCGACCTCAGCTGAGCGGGTATACGGGGAGCCGTTACGACTTCCCGGTGAATTCCTGACGGGCAACCAGGACCAGGAATTCGAATGCGAAGCAACTGATTTCGTCAAGGGACTTCGCCAGCATTTCCAGGAAATCCGGCCGGTCGCAGGAACGCGACATGACAAAAAACGTTCTTTTGTGTTTCAGGACCTGGGTACCACAGAATATGTATTCCTCCGGCACGACGGGCCAAAGGGGCCGTTGCAGATGCCATATGACGGGCCGTACAAGGTGGTAAGGCGCGACACCAAGTTCTACGTCATTTTGGTGAGGGATAAACAGGTGGTGGTGTCCATCGACAGACTCAAGCCAGCCTACATATATCAGGAAAGCAAGACAGAAACGGACACCAACCCGGCAACTTCGAGTTCCGGGTTTAGCGACGAAGATCGGCGCACACCAACTCCGGAGCGACACCGAGAGCCCACCCCGAGCAGAGCTACAACGCGGTCAGGCCGTCAAGTGCATTTCCCGGACTGGCTGCAAGCCGGTTTCGATTAATTGAACAAGAACAGTTAATGTGTACATATGTATTTATTTGTTGTAAATAGTTGCGCGCAAAAACAAAAAAAAAGAAAAATCTTTCGTTTTCACGTTTTCAAATGTAATTATCGATAGGCAACCTTCTAAGAAAAATGTATCGTTAATCACTGGCAAGGGGGTGCTGTGGCGGAATGCGTAATTCTTAAACACCTGGTCAACCTTTTCAGAATTTTCATGACGCGCTGCTCGTCGAGAAATTCGTGTAAATGTTATGACGATGCAGTTCAATCGTTCCGTAAAAGAGTGACGAAACTACTAGGAAGAACAGGGTAAAAATTCCAGGAGAAACAGGCCAAACGCTTCGCATGACCAGGGAGAATATAAACAGAGTTCACGCGGCACCCCTAACCAGTCGCTCGGTATTACGCGTGTATTCAATGATCCAAAAATAAATCGATTTATTAACTTCCACACTTGTACTCATTTAACTCCAACGCCAAAGACTTTTGCAGACAACTAAATAGTAATAAAAATGTCCAAAGAAATAAACAAATTTAATTTATGGACGAATTAATTGACTGGCAACTGAAAATTGGCTGTCTGCAAGAATTTCACGCGTAATTCCCGGAAGGGGTACAGCTCGGTCCGAATTTCTGAAAAGGTCAGGTTTATTGCCTCTCATGCCCTAACGTCTAGACTGCGCTTCTACCTGCAAAATCCTATTGCTCTACAATACTACTACGCTCTGCCTATTCTCAGAAATACCCCGATGTATCCCTTTCAATATTTCAAAACAACTTCCAATAATTATTGCCTCGTGATCGCTAATTAGTGAAGGACTCTCCTTGTGTCTGAGCACCCTGATCCGGATCCTGGCGAGACGCTAATGACTTTGAGATGCGGAAATGGGTTACGTGTAAATAAAATACGGACTTATATTTAATTAATTATTTATTGCAAAAGCAAGGTAAAAAAAACTCGGATTTCTAGCCGCACTGCAGTCTAGAAAAATGAGCGGAAAAACCTTGTCGTTTCAAAATTTAATACAGAGGAACACAAGAAGAAATTACGATTTTGTAAGAAATACAGTAGAATTCGTTTAATGGCTTTCTCGTTCGAATATCGTGACGAACTAACTGTTTCAATTACACAGCTGGTGGTTTTATGTTTCCTCCCAAACAATGGTTGTGGACCTAGTTATTCAAATTACATTAACAATTAAGTTGGTTTCAAAATTAGATTGGTCTTGGTACTCGTGTTTACCACTTTCAGTAGTACTCAAAGACGCTCTGTGTGATCAACCAGCGTACAGTGTGGCCGTGTGCCTACAGTGTACTTACTTAATGATCGTAATTAATTAATTAATCAGATATTTGGGGAAGTTCGTGATACAAAATGTCGCCCAGGCGATCAATTTGCGAGAGGATTAATAGTAATCGCTGGGTTTTTCAAGGGAAATGACCCTACTGTGTAGGCGCCGGACCCGATTTGTTTCTAACCTAATAACGCGGCGAAGGGGAAGATTCTCAACCGCGCCTATCGCCAAGAGGTGGAGGTACAGTGTCTCTCACTTCATTTGTTAACCTCTGATTGCGTTGTTTTCGACGATTATATAACCCTATACGCAATGGCAAGAATTGACCGTTTTATTTGTTACTCTACTATGGGTAGTTATGATCTTTCGGTATCTCAGCGAATTACTTCTAATTAACCCGCAAATCTCCTGACAAGGACTACACTTCGGTCCACACACAGGGTGTGCGAGAAGCTCGGTTAAGAAGATGGCTATGAATGTGATTCAGAATTGTTTGGCCTCGTAATTTTACGAGACTCGGAACGGCAACTAATTGGCCTTGATTTCGGGAATTAACTTGTGCTGGTCACACTTGATTTTAGCGGCAGATCTAGACTTGCCTTAAACCAGTGGTACAAAACAGTCGACTTCACTGCGCAAATCGAAAACCCCTTGATTGAGTGTTTCCAACTTGATAGAGAAAATCGCCAAAGGGATCAACTAATTTTACAAGAGTACACTGTATATGGATCGCACTATAGCTTGAAGGTGTCGTTGGACTGCCTCTGGTCGATTTACTTACAGAACGCCAATCAAACTAGTCTAATAATTTATACAACAATGGTCAGCTAACTCCACTAATGTGGATGCAACTTATTTACCTTTAAGCTCGGTTAGGATGCAAATTAAAATACTTTAGTAAAAACAATGGCACCAGGCAAGCAAGTACTGAAGTTTACAGATTATATGACCACCAATGGCTGAGGGAGTTAAAATGATTTTTAATCAATTTATACCACCAAGTATGTAATGAACAAAATACAAATTAAGCCAGATTACCTAACTCCGCGTCCGCGAAATTACAATCCAATACACTCACTGCACGAAGTTTAAATACACTCGCGATTAATTTACCGTACGCGACCGGCTAGTTTAAATTTGATTAGATCGCCTCTCAAACACTAGAATTTTAGACGTCCCGATATAAAATGATCTAACTCTATTGTGAAATCTAAATCAGAAAACAAGTACACAAAGCAATTTCGCCAAGCCCAAATAATACGACTGATCGTTTTAAAAGCTCGGAGCTATCTGTCTGTAATTTTAATTTTCATTTTTCGGCTAGACAAAATTAATTCCCCTTCCTCCTATTAGAAAACTAAATTCAAACACCCCTTGACCAATAGAGCTGCGTTTTTTTCAGAAGGATAAACGCCCTCTGATTCCTGGAATGTCTTGATTTTTCCTAGGCTTTTAGCGACCACCCTGGACCTACATGTGCTGTCTTTCCAAAGTTTACAACAACTTCTTAACTACAAGTACCCTATTGACATCTTTATGTTTTCCGTTTACAGAAGAAATCCGGCGCCCGACTGCTTTTTGTTTAGAAGCAATTTAAAAATCAGCATGTTATTGCCCGTTACGCCCTGCGATACTTTAGTTTTCAATAGCAGTATTCTTTTACAGAAATTTAAACGTGTCAAATTGTATAATTTCTAAAGAACACCAGATGACCCTTAGAAACTCGTATGACAGATTTATATGATATTCAACTCAAGAAAAATTTTAAAGTCCCACAGTGTTACAAGAATTTATGGCCCACCCCTGTTATATTGCCTATTGACAAACCGTCGTAAGGACTGCGGAGGCCGTGGCGATATTGCTTCCGCTTATTTGTTATTTTAAAGTTAAAATTACAACAAGATCATGCTATTTGTTTTATAAACAGATTCGCGACCGTTTCAACCTCCTAATCGTGGCCTTTAAAGTGTGAAACTCTTTTAGATAAGGGCTTTGTTTCCCCTTTTGCAAGAGTCCTGTGTTAAGTTGGTGAAGTATATTGATGATCAAATTGATCCTGTGGGTAACGAAGAATTCGACGCTAGAGAACTGATGGCTAAATATACTACAGAAAACGTCGCAAGCTATGCTTTTGGTTTGGAAGGAAATTGTTTCAAGGATGAAAATGCCGAATTTCGTGTGATGGGTAGGAAGATATTGTCACCCTCGGTTTGGTTGGGGATTCAGCATATGATTATCATGGCGTTACCTTCATTTGCGACGGTCTTGAATGCGAAGTAAGCACCAAGAAAACGTCTCTGTGTTTGAAACTATAGATATTTCTTTAACATTTCTTCCAATTTTTTAGATTTTTTCCAGCTGAAATAACCAAATGGTTTACAAGTTTAGTAATGGAAACTCTCCAGTACAGGAAAGACAATAATGTGGTTAGAAACGACTACTTAGATTTTCTGAACGAGCTCAAGATAAATCATGACGAATATAAATTTACAAATGACGATATCGTCGCTCACGTAGCAGGATTTTTCGGTGATGGCTTCGAAACTAGCTCAATCTCCATCACCTTCACCTTATACGAAATAGCCTCAAATCTTCACGTCCAAAGTAAGTTACGGGAAGAAATTGATGATGCAATAGAAAGAAACGAAGTTAGAATTTCCTATGAAATGATCCAAGAAATAGAGTACTTGGACTGCGTTTTTTGGGGTACTTATTAGCTTTTGCTTTATTCTGGAAATTACTAATCTAGAATTTTTTAGAAGCGATGAGAAGACACCCGGCTAGATATGTTTTGCAAAGACTCTGCACGAAAGAATACACGTTACCGCCTCCTCTCGACGGAATTGGCCCTAATGTACAAATTCAACCTGGAACACCGATTTGGGTACCAATAGCAGGGATCCATAATGAGGGAAAATACTTTCCCAATCCTGAAGTGTTCGATCCCGATCGTTTTTCCAAAGCAAATAAAAACAATATCATCAAAGGGACTATTTTGGCTTTTGGGGAAGGACCTCGCATTTGTTTAGGTCAAATTCAAAATTAGGCGTAAAATAAAAGATGATGAAGTGGTGTTTCTTGCAGGTCAGAATTTTGGAATTGCCCAAGTGAAGTTAGGGGTCGCCGTTTTGGTGCATAACTACGAAATAAGGTTGAATAAGAAAACGCGTTCACCCTTAGAATTGGATCCGAGATATTTCATGCGAGCTGCACTGGGTGGGATATTTTGGATTTTTATAAAAGAAAAGCTTAATATTCAGACATCATTTTTTATTTTCTACTTTAATTACTTGTTGTACAGACATACATATATCAGAAAAGTATTTATTCGAATTACATTCTATGGGAAAATTTCATTCGAAAGTAGAAGCAGAAGTTTTGACTTGTAATTCTGTGGAGATCCACAAGAATGATCACACGTTTGGATGTTGGTTTAAAATAAGTTTAAATATCAATGAAAATTATCAATCGTTAACAATTCTGTGTATAAAAATGTCTAAATAAAAGAAAAATTAATTAAAGAAAGATTAACAAATTACAAACATGTTTGCCAGTTCCCACGGTGCAGTAGTAGCGATGAGAACAACAGCAGCAACAGCCCTAATGAAGTCCTTTTATAAGAAAGAGCGAAACGTTGGCAGAAATAAGAACTTTGTCCTAGTACAACCGGAAGCCATAAAAGAATATAAACAACAGCTACGGAAGTCTGCAAGTTAATCTATGTGTACTCCTGTTTAGCGCGTTTAATGGCAGCATCTTTCTTTCGAATAGAACCGTGGTGACTGCAGCCACTTTCCCGCTTATACCAACAAGAGCTCGAGCAAACTCAAGATCGTCAAAAAAGCCGGTCGAAAATTGTTCAGTTATTTGAAATGCAGTAATGTAAGCGCAGCTTGAACAAACTCCTTTTATTTGAAAAACACTATAACAAAAATAATGAAATAAACTGGACAAGAGATACGCTTACATTTTTTGACAATTAATATTCTTTTATTGGTTTATTATTATTTTATTTTTTAAACCTGTATAGCTTTGTTAATTCCCCTTACGAAGAAGCTCTCGTATATCAGCAAGGGCGTAACCAGGTTATACAATATGTCCCAGATAACTTTTCCAGCATGAGGATCTCGCTTATTAAAAGAGATACGAATTCAATTAAATGGGATGAACTAGTATTAGGGTAGTCATAAACTATTTTGAAATTTAAGAAATTTCATGTGGTTCAGGAGTTATAGCCAAAAGACAAAAATTTTCAAATTTCGTTTTTTTGTAATAACTTCTTTATTGTAATCGATACGTTTTCGTTATTTGTACTTTCTTAAGGCACTTTTTTAAGCAGAGTTTAAATGTGCTTTTAGATTTTTGTTTTCACTTTCCGTTTTCGAGTTTTCGCCCCAACTTCAGTTTTTCTTATGAACCGCCAAGTAGGCTTTGGAATAATTGAATGCGCTGCTTTTTCCTATTTACAATGTTATAACACATTTAATATTTATTTTGACAGATAACGAAGAAAATTTAAAAAAAATATATATTTTCTTGACAAACGTATGCTTTGATTGCAATAGAAAATAAACAATTTTTTTTAACAAATGAATATTTTAAAAACATTGATTAAGAGTATTAAAAAGTAAACCTATTTACAAAAAATAGGTCGGCTAGGTTGATATTCGAACCCACATCCTTCGATTCAAGGGCTCCACACCATAATTCAAGCATAATCAGGGAATATCTTAATAACCGGTTCCCTAATTCGTGCATGGGTAATCGTGGATATATTTTATAACCTCCAAAGTTTCCAGATTTAACCCTTTCGAATTTTTCTGTTTGGGGTTACGTCAAAAATAAAGTGTTCAAGCATTTGAAAATGTTGAAGATATTTGTGAATCTGTGCTTGCAACATTTCATTCAATATTTACCAAATTCGATAAATTCGAATTTTTAATAAATTATATCTGTTGCCCTCTTTAATGTTTTCCTTTAGCTCGTGAACCTTATCCTTAAAGTCAGAATTGAAAAATTTATATTAAAAAGATTGGTTTATTATAATGTCCTCTACGTGACATTGTGACAATTCTGACCCCTATATTCTTTCAATAAATGCACCTATCATTACTGTTATGTTAATAAAATTGATAATCGACGACCATGACTTCACTTATTTCTTCTTCGCAGTTGCCCGCAAATGTTTTGTATCAGTAGTTGTTGTGACAGTTTTAAGTAAAGAGCAATAATGATTGTGTTCTTGCTGCTGTTATCATCAGCCATCTTGGCTGTTTATCTATATCTGAAACGTATTTATAATTATTGGGCAAAAAAAGGTGTTCCGAGTCCACCTGTTAATTTATTGTTTGGAAATTTGACTGAGGCCATGTCGTTGAAGAAAGCATTGGGACAAATTGCATCAGATTTGTATAAGTATGAATGCATTACATTAAACATTCAACTTTGATTACTGTAATTATATATATGTACTTCAGGGATTATGAAAATTACGCTTACGTAGGATTCTATAAAGTCCACAATCCAGGGATTCTCATTCGAGATCCAGAATTAATCAGAAGCGTTTTGTTCAAGGATTCGTCGAGTTTTCAAGATAATGATTTTCATGTGAACGAGAAATCTGATTTTATAATGGGAAAAAATCCTTTCACACTTAAGGGACAACGGTGGAAAACAGTTAGAAGTCAACTGACTCCGGGTTTTACTGTTAGAAAGGTATTAAAAATAAGGAAGGTAACTCGTGTCTAAATAAAAACCTGGTCAAGTAGGCTACATTTAGTAATTCTGCTATGTAAATTCAATGGATAAATTTTCGATCACAACCCACTTGACCAGGTTTTTATTTAGACGCTCGTTATAACGTCATCAAAATAAAACAAATATTTTAGATAAAGACATTTTTCCCCCTTTTGCAAGAAACTGGTGCCAAAATGGTGAAGTATCTCGATAACCGAATCGCTCTTGGAATTAATGAATCATTGGATGTCAAAGAGTTGATGTCAAAATTTACGACGGAAAACGTTGCCAGTTGCGTTTTTGGTTTAGATGGAAATTGTTTTAGTGATGAAAATTCGGAATTTCGTGCAATAGGCAGAAAGTTCTTGTTACCATCATTTTGGTTGGGAATTCAACACGTTTTAATTATGGCTTTTCCATCATTAGCCAACGTTCTGGATGTGAGGCAAGCAGGCACATTTTATGTTACTTTTCTATGTTAATTTGGAAAAATAATTGAATATTTTCTTAGATTTTTTCCACATGACGTAACTAAAATATTCGTGAGATTAGTTTCGGATACACTCCAATACAGGAAAGAGAACGGCGTCGTAAGAAATGATTACCTAGATTTTCTGAAAGAACTTAAAGCAAAGCAAGGTGAAATTACAAACGATGATATTGTGGCACATGCAGCCGGATTTTTCGGGGACGGGTTTGAAACCAGTTCGATTGCCTTAACCTTCACTCTGTACGAACTATCAACGAATCTTCATGTTCAAAATAAGTTGCGCGAAGAAATCGATAGTATAATAGAAAAATATGACAGCAAATTCACTTACGAGGCGATACAAGAAATGGAATACTTGGACTGCGTTGTTTGGGGTGCATTCTTTTAAAATTCTATTTCTCGAATTCACTGACTTAGAATTTCTTTAGAGGGAATGAGAAAACACCCGGCTCTATACACGTTGCAAAGACTCTGTACGAAAGAATACGAGTTCCCATCTCCCTTACTTAATGGAATTGGTCCCAGCGTAAAAATTGAACCTGGAACTTCCATTTGGATACCGGCAGCGGCGATTCATAACGACACAAAATACTTTCCCAATCCTGAAGTGTTCGATCCCGATCGTTTCTCCAAAGCAAATAAACACAGTATCATCAAGGGAACTATGTTAGCTTTTGGAGAAGGACCTCGTATTTGTTTAGGTCAAATTCAAAATTGGGCGTGAAATAAAAGATAACGAAGGGTGTTTTTTGCAGGCCAGAATTTTGGAATTGCCCAGGTGAAATTAGGGGTTGCAGTTTTGGTGCACAACTACGAAATAAGATTGAATAAGAAAACGCGTTCTCCCTTGGAATTGGATCCGAGATATTTCATGCGAGCAGCCTTGGGTGGGATATGGTTGGATTTCTGCAAAAGGGTTACTTAGTATTCTTGTTATTTTTTATGGTTTTCCTATTTTAACTAAAGGCATTTGTTAGATTCCAGTTATTATTATTCGAATAAAAGCTTTTGGGTTGACAATTATTACTTACTCAAAAATGCATACGTCGAGAACGAAGTAGATCGACGAGAGATATGCTCCTTGTTATTCTTTGCTTATATTCTATGGGAGGTCATTCTAATCGGATTTGCAATCTAGTAACGATTGTCCTTAGCAACTGGTAAGAAGCTGCAATCTCGGCAATGTTCGGTGGTAACAGGATACGACGTTGTGCAGTTTCGTACCGAGTTGTCACTTGCAACCCCGATATTTCAGTCATGACTTAAATTTTGGATTAAGTAAACCATAATCCAAATACTTAAAAAACTTCGACGTATTTTGTTGAATTCGCATCTCTTTCTAGATTTAAGAATCCGGAGTGTGTGGCTTAAATTTTCTGATCAAATATAATGAATTAAACCTTAACGTGTCACTGAAATACGCTTAAACCAAAATTTAACCCTAAACCGAAAATTAACTAAAATTATTTGGTTTACGCTCTGACTGAAATACCGGGCCTTAGACAATTAATATTTTTTTATCAGTTTATGAATATTTTATTTTTTAACCCTGTAAGGTATTGTTAATGTCCCTTACGAAAAAGTTCTCGCGTAACAGTTTCCTTTTGGTATTAAGTTTTGACCTTAGTTATTACTCAACTAATTCATTATTACAGCAATTAGAGTATTTATTTTGTTAAAAATTGATAAACGGTGGCCTTTAAGTTCGTTTATCTTTGAACGTTCGTAACCGCTTAAAATGTTACAGTTAATGTCCTAACCAAAGAATAAAAATGTTCGTGTTATTATTGGTTTTGTCTGCCGCTTTTGCAATCTATTTTTACCTCAAACGCGTTTTCAGTTATTGGACGAAACGAGGTGTTCCGAATCCGCCTGTTAATTTGTTTTTCGGAAACTTAGCCGAAGCTATGACGCTGAAGAAGTCACTAGGACAAATTGCGACAGACATTTACAAGTATGTATGCGTTAGTTTAATTAAAATTAGTTTAATTAACATATTTTAGTACATATGAAGACTATGCTTACGTAGGATTCTATAAAATCCGCACACCAGCGATTCTACTTCGCGATCCTGAATTGATCAAAAGCGTTTTGTTCAAAGATTTCTCGTATTTTCACGACAATGACTTCCATGTAAGCGAAAAATCAGATTTTATAATGGCAAAAAACCCTTTTGCTTTGAAAGGACAACAATGGAGAATCGTTAGGAATCATTTGAGTCCAGTATTTAATGTGAAAAAAGTGGGAAGGATAAGGACCTCCTAATCGTGGCCTTTAAAGTGTGAAACTCTTTTAGATAAGGGCTTTGTTTCCCCTGTTGCAAGAGTCCTGTGCTAAGTTGGTGAAGTATATTGATGATCGAATTGATTCTGTGGGTAACGAAGAATTCGACGCTAAAGAACTGATGGCTAAATATACTACAGAAAACGTCGCAAGCTACGCTTTTGGTTTGGAAGGAAATTGTTTCAAGGATGAAAACGCCGAATTTCGTGTGATGGGTAGGAAGATATTGTCACCCTCGGTTTGGTTGGGGATTCAGCATATGATTATCATGGCGTTACCTTCATTTGCAACGGTCTTGAATGCGAAGTAAGTACCAAAAAAACATCGTCTCTGAGTTTGAAACTATAGATATTTCTTTAACATTTCTTCCAATTTTTTAGATTTTTTCCAGCTGAAATAACCAAATGGTTTACAAGTTTAGTAATGGAAACTCTCCAGTACAGGAAAGACAATAACATGGTTAGAAACGACTACTTAGATTTTCTGAACGAGCTAAAGATGAATCATGAATTTACAAATGACGATATCGTCGCTCACGTAGCAGGATTTTTCGGTGATGGCTTCGAAACTAGCTCAATCTCCATCACCTTCACCTTATACGAAATAGCCTCAAATCTTCACGTCCAAAGTAAGCTGCGAGAAGAAATTGATGATGCAATAGAAAAAAACGAAGGCAGAATTTCCTATGAAATGATCCAAGAAATAGAGTACTTGGACTGCGTTTTTTGGGGTACTTGTTAGCTTTTGCTTTATTCTGTAAATTACTAATCTAGAATTTTTTAGAAGCGATGAGAAAACACCCGGCTGGATATGTTTTGCAAAGACTCTGCACGAAAGAATACACGTTACCGCCTCCTCTCGACGGAATTGGCCCTAATGTACAAATTCAACCTGGAACACCGATTTGGGTACCAATAGCAGGGATCCATAGTGAGGGCAAATATTTTTCCAATCCTGAAGTGTTCGATCCCGATCGTTTTTCCAAAGCAAATAAAAACAATATCATCAAAGGGACTATTTTGGCTTTTGGGGAAGGACCTCGCATTTGTTTAGGTCAAATTTAAAATTTGGCGTAAAATAAAAGGTGATGAAATGGTGTTTTTTGCAGGTCAGAATTTTGGAATTGCCCAAGTGAAGTTAGGGGTCGCCGTTTTGGTGCATAACTACGAAATAAGGTTGAATAAGAAAACGCGTACACCCTTAGAATTGGATCCGAGATATTTCATGCGAGCTGCACTGGGTGGGATATTTTTGGATTTTTATAAAAGAAAAGCTTAATATTCAGACATCATTTTTTATTTTCTACTTTAATTACTTGTTGTACAGACATACATATATCAGAAAAGTATTTATTCGAATTTATTCTATGGGAAAATTTCATTCGAAAAATTTTAAGCAGAAGTTTTGACTTATGATTCCACGGAGATCCACGAAAATGATCACAAGTTTGGATGCTGTTTTAAAATAAGTTTAAATATCAATGAAAATTATCAATCGTTAGCAATTCTGCTGTATTAAAAAAGATTAACAAATTACAAGCATGATTGCCAGTAGTAGTGATGAGAACAACAGCAGCAACAGCCCTAATGAAGTCCTTTTATAAGAAAGAGCGAAACGTTGGCAGAAATAAGAACTTTGTCCTAGTACAACCGGAAGCCATAAAAGAATATATACAACAACTGCGGAAGTCTGCAAATTAATCTATGTGTACTTGAGTTTAGCACGTTTAATGGCAGCATCTTTCTTTGGAATTTCTGTTTCACATCAGCAGGCAGAGTTAGTTTTGCGTAATAAAAGAAATTCACTTTTTATAGTTAGTTTCATACTTCAAGTTTTTTTCGACGTGATATTAATTGCACTTGTAAAAAGCCAGTAGCAGTTAAACATTCGTGATTTAGAAATTACGAGTGCTTTTTTCAACGCGTTAAAAGCACATGACGTCAAAGGTTGAGTCAATAAAAAATTAACGTTTTGATTGCAGAATATCGCCTTGAAGTTATTACTTTTTTATTTCTCTAGCGATTTACACTTTGAGCGATTTAAAGGTTTCGTAATAAATAAACAGTAATTTGCATATACAAAGCCAGACACTGATTTTTAAATCTGTGTAAAACATTTTTTTGTTAAACATTTCTACCAACTTTTACGTTGTGTAAGCCGCCGGCGAAAAACATGAGGAATATTGATTGATGAATATATGAGGATTTAATTATTATGTTGTTTGTTTTATGATGCACGATGATTGTTTACGATGTCGTTATACGTAGCGTATGTATGAATTAAACAAAAAGTTAAACATTTTGCTTTACGATTTTTTATTTCCAGGTAGAAATTATTTACGTTCACCAGATTATAATTGCATATAACAATTAAATTGTTGTTAAAATGATATATACAAATAAATTTTAAATTGCTTATGATGCTTCATGTCGATGAGATCGTATTCTACCTACAGGCTGATTGCAGATTAAATAATCTGAGCTTCGACTTTCTGAATAGTCAAGTTGAATTCGTTACAGTGGAATTATTCCAATGTTAATGGATATTTAACTGACAAATAAAAACACATTAGAATGCTTGTCAATATTAGGGGAACGTGGGGTAATGAGAGCCTGCGGGCAATAAGAACCAGCCTAGTTTAGATGAAACTAACAAACGAAAAAAATTTAAATTTGTGAAACAGTACCCCTCTCCATCCAGGACGCGTGGAATATCAATTTATCGCAAAAAGCAAAGCGTAGGAATAACAGTGAGGACTTACTTCAAATTAAGATCCGTGTTGTTATTTTTCGTAATATTTAATCGAGAAAATAAGTAGTTAGATACTATTTTCTGGACAATATTTTGATTTCATATTATTATTCATTGTTAATATATTTTATGTTTCTAATATTTGATTTCTCGTTCATATACCTATGCTTTTTTTTTCTAATTTTATACCTAAAATATTAATGCTACCTGGGGTAATGAGAGCCAAGTTATTATTACCCACAGGTGACTCTTATTATCCCTGATATCATAAAAATATGTTTTGTTGTTGAAGATGCCGAGGACTAAAAGAACAATAGTGGAAACTATTTGGATATGTGATTTTTCCATCTATTACTTCAACAAGTATGTTAAAGTACTTTTATTATTGTTTTCGTATTTTTCTCAACATTTTATGTTGTGTTATGAAAGAAAAGTGTAGGTATTATTTATTTTATTAACTATTGTAGTTATTTGTTGAAACAAGTTTATTTAGGCAGCAGTCGGTTTGCCTTCTTTCATGGTTCTCATTACCTCAACATGTGGGCAATAAGAGTCAATTCCATTTTAATTTTAAATGAGTATATTATAATTTCTGTTAATGACAGGAATGATATAGTTACGTCATTTTAATGGTTTTTGCTTATAGGAAACAGCATAAAATTGTTGAGAGAATAAATACTCTTTATATTGTTCAAAATATATTGATTTTTCCTTATGTGGCTCTCATTCCCCTCGTCTCCCCTAATAGAGTATGGCAATGCATTGTATAAACGAATCCTGAAATCATAAACAACAAATTGATTAACTTACAGTCTGTTAGTCAATATTAGAACGACTGATTAATTAACTATAATTTTAGGCTGCGTTGCATAAAAAGTTTAAGCCAGGATTAAAGTTAATCCTAAGTTAGAATGTGACACACAAAATTCTGTAGGTCATAACCTAACTTAGGATTAAAGTTAATCCTGGCTTAAACCTATTATACAACGCAGCCTTAGAATATTTGTAATTTCAATTATATCTGCTTATTGCATTATTCTATATTCTATATCTCAAGATATATTTAAAATACCGGGTGTTTCAAACCATCCGTCCAGCCCCTTTTATCGAAAGTGTGCAATAGCGGGAAGTTGCGAAAAAATTTTATAACAAAAGCATATATGACGCATTTGATAGAGATATAATTATCTCTCAAGGTGAACCGGAAGTAGGTGCAACAGAGACAAAGTTTGAAATTTTAAATGGGGACATACATCGAGTTTGGCATCATTAAGTAAATAGAATTTAAAAAAGGAAACCATTCTTTAATATCTCAAATAGTTTTCGAGAAAAAAATTTAAATGTGCTGATAAAAACACCACAATTTGTTATCTTAGGCCCGATTTATTCACCTCCAAGTAAATTTATCTGGTCATTTATTACCATAGTAACAATTGTGATCACAATAGTTACTATGGGAATAAATGACCAGATAAATTTACTTGGAGGTGAATAAATCGGGCCTTAATCGCACAGTATTTTAACTGGTTTACAACGTTACAACGTTTGCTAATTTTCGAATGATGTTTTTATTTAAATTTATAATTCCCGAAGTCCTTTATTAATTAATTATTGAGTACCTCAATTATTTCTATTTCCAAATTTTGGAATAAGGTTTTTTAGTTACTGCCTTTGCGTAATTGTTTTTCTGTTTGTCTGTTGTTCCTTTGTTAACCTCTTAAACATTTTTTAGACTTCTTCTTTAATTATTATTATTTATGACTGAACTTCAATTTAAACTTATATGATATTTAGTTCTGGAGGAAGAGAATCACATCCCTCAGAGACAACTGATTCAGAACTTTTTGATTAATATTTCGAACCAATGAAAGGTCTGTTCGAATCGCGAGTTCTGATTAATTCTGAACCGTTTAAAACATGCACTCATCAGAGTTGTACTTCTCAAAGAGCCGTTAAAATAGTTCACTACTTCGAAAGCCAACTGCTTCGAACGGTTCTGAACTGGTCAGAACCATCGGTTCGAACAAACCTATATATTATAGTATTATTATTATTTTATGTATTTATTATAACATAAATTAATTAAAATGATAAAATAAAAAGTGATAAATTAAAATAAGATGACTCGATAAAGTATAAAATGATAAATTAAAATAAAAGACTCGATAAAATGAATATATAGAAAAAGAATACCCACTTGTTACTCCGTTCCAACTAGAATATTATTAAGTTCAAATAATCTGTAAAATTATGTAAATTTATTAAACAAGAAAATATTAAAGAAAATATAACAATTAAAAAAGGACATTTTAAGAAAAACAAATAAACGTCTTTTTAAAACACAAATGAGTAAAACAAAAGAATTCTTAAGTTGTAAATGGTTCTCCAATTAAATAAAATCTTAATTTATATTTAAACTAAATATTATATTTAAATCTTAAGTTATACAGAATCCGAAATTTGGGTACTGGACATAGTAGCAAATTTGCTTTGAAACAGTTCGCGGAGAACTAATTGCCAACGAAACATGGAGAACCCACGTATGTAGCTCATAGTGAAGCAGGTTAATAAAATTTAAAATAAAAAATAAACTCGAATTTTCTTCACAGAAGTGAAGAAGATTCGAGTTCCCTGTCGCGCGCATTATAACAGGATGTCCAGTTGAACATTTACCGAATCTGTATAAGAACTAAATTCTCAACAGTTAATAATTCTATTCATTCTTTTAACGTAAGAAACATTCAACAAACTTTGTCATCAATTATAATATCAAATATCTGTTACTGAAAATATAATTATGTATCTTTATTTTAAAGTATTCAATAGACCCCATAGGAATTAAAGAAATTCCTTAGCGTCTTGAAAAATATACGTAGTATTGTAGATCATGGTAATAAAATACAATATGTATTTCAAATTTTTAAAAGTTGCAAATAAGTTCTTTTTTTTTCTAATTTATAGGAAAATTCTTTATTTTAGCGAATAGGGTGCTCCATTTAGAAACATACAAATCGTATTTTCTCTCCACTTTGCGATTTTTTTTGTGAAACTCTAAAAGATGATACATATAAAACTTTAAACTTTTATATTTAGGGCCATTTTCATAATAGAACTTTAAATTTAAAGTGACTTTAACCTATAAAAACACATTAGTTTTCCTATTCTTAAAGTGACTTTAAATTAAAGTCTCCTTTAGCACTATTATGAAAACGGCCCTTAAAGTTTTCATCTGGCTTATAAAATAAAGCGTCTAGATAGGTTCTAAAATATTTTTAAAAAATTGTAAATATAATTTATCAGACAGTTGTAAATTCATTTTTAAAGTTCACGTTTTGTTGTACGTTAATAAATAATGAGCTGTTAACGTTTAGCGATTACATAGGATTTTAAATTGAATTAAACTAACAAATTGTTACATTTTCATGACAAAGGGTTCTGATAAATGTACAATATAAAAACATAAACATAGTGTCTTTTTTAAGCAAATTATAATACTTTTTAAGTGTTAAAATGAATTAATTTAAATGAATTGTTATAGAAAACAGTTCGGATGTTTATGAATAGCTCAGGTAGAAATTTTATTCACTCTGTCTATACCGTTCGAGTTGTTTATGAATAGCTCGGGTAGCTGGCAGGAAGTTTCAACAAACATCTCTAGACATAAAACAAATCGCCCAATAAAAAAACTGACAAACACAGAATCGCCCATAAATTTATTTAACCCGGTATTTACATAACGCCAGCGACGAATTTTTGTTTATGTTTACCAATTTGTTTGACGGAGAAAGTTAGAAGCACTTTGCATAAGTAAAACCTCGTGGCAAATTGCATCTTGAGATTAACAACAGTTCACAGCGTTAATTAAGTGTTTTTGGCGCATTTCCATTTAACAAATTAAACTATAAATAAATGCGAGGAGCGTGTAAACTGCGACTGCGACTGACATAATAAATTAGGGTGTAATATTTACGTACCACATAGTTGGAAAATTTCAATTTTTCAAATTTTGCCGGTAAGATTAGCGAGGGTTTCTGCATTTCCAGGGCCATTTCTTCTTCTTTGGGAATTGGGACTTTACACTATAAACGCCAGTTCCGTTCGAAATTCACTGCTGTTATGACTGCTTGTGCTTATCTCCTCTTCAACTTTTATATGCTCACGACCCCCGAACCCAAACCCTCTTGGTTGTCGGTGGAACAAAGGTTCGAGCAGTTGAAAAATTGCCGGAGGCGCACGAATAATTTCTTCTGAGATTGAAGTTTGTGAGCGCCTTCGACGTCTCGTCGCCGTCGTTCTTATAGCAAGTGTGTATTCGACAACACTATTCTGCGCGCACTACTCGATCTAGACAGCTCGGTTTGCTTATATCGTAAACGCTGACGCTTTATTTACCGGTGTTATCAAGGTGCTAAATTATTTATGCATAGTATTTCGTGGTCGTCTCGGTGATTTTTACCGAGAGGTTGTAGCACTGGCCGTGAATGAATTTAAAAATCCAGTTAATAACTGGAGGCGTTACGTAACTTGTTTGGACTTGAAAGTTGACAATTTGATCACATTGTTTAGTTTCCTGTTCGTCATTATTAGTTGCGAATAGAAAAATAAAAGATTGTTGACGATGATTGATTGTAAAATATTAAATTACAAGGAGTGAATGCGGAGAATTCCCACACCCCTTTAACTTTTTTTATTTTTGAATTTGGAAAGAAACGTTTGATATAAAATTTATACAGACTAAATTGGTTAGGTACTCTATGTTGTTTATAAATAGGTAGTAAGTTGATTACTTTTGCTATAAATGTTATTCATTGTTCTAGACCGGTTTCACCTTATGGTATCACATGTAGAACATTTTTTTAAGTAAAGGATAATAATAAATAATAATACATTAGAAGATTTAATATAAAAACAAATGAATATAGTATAAGTGAGATGTTAACTGATGTTATGTTTTTCTTTTTATAGAACACTCGCTATCACTGACAACTGTTCCGCCAAAAAAATTAACGAAAAGAAACGATATCCGACAGTATGGGAAAAAATTCCATATATAGTTCATTTTTTATTTACTTTTTTATAAATCTGAGTTCAGAAAATATACGACGAAATGACGTGACATGACAAGAATCGCAAGCTCGCAAAACTGTTTCACGAAAGTTAGAAGGAGGTAGTTACCTAAAAGTTCTTTGACTTATCGATCGATCGGCATCTAGAAAAAAAATTAACACTAAGGCCCAGTTTTACAATCGTGGAATAAGAACGGAATAACTGTTCGCCAAATATCCTTTAATGTTCCTCCATATCTACGTCACACCTACGTCACGTTATACCAATAATAATGTTTATTCGTCGATTGTAAAATCGGGCCTAAACGTCATTTATTTATTATATACCGATCTGATCAATCTGAGTTAAGAGGACTATGGATCACGTGATCAACTACTCGAAAGCCACCAGTACTCCCCGCAAACCCCGCATGACTGAAAACACGCCTTTCTTATAATAGAAATAAGTGTCGTTTAGTCCAGTTAGGCTCCATAGTTGAACGACAAGGATAACATCATATGCACTCGTCTTGTATAAGTTCATACACATTCATCGTATCTAACAAGTGGCAACGTCGCGTCGCAAAACTAACGCGTGGTAATATTCTTAATTCTGAAATAAAGGAAGGAAAGTTTGCTGGTTATATACGCGCGAAATTCAAAAGTATACGATTTGAATAAAAATCATTCTTGTATCGAAAAATAAATTGCGAAATACGCCAGTAGTAAAATGATTCTTAATTAAATCATATTCATAATTAAGTCACTTTCTTGTTCGTGGAAATTTATCAAATAATAAATAACTTTTAAAATAAAATAAACTTCCCCATTTCTTTTTGTGAAAATTAACTTATGCTTTAAGTCAATTAGGCAATAATTTTCTTGATAAACAATTTTCTGATATTTGAAAAATCAAACAGAATTCGATCGATACTAATTTCATTTTGAAATTTAAATTGATATTAAATTTAACCAAAATGTAATACATAAATGGCTTATTAATTACACTACACAGAAATTATTTCAAATTTAAAATATATTTTTGTTTTCATTTCAAGACAATCATTACAATCATTTTAATATACAAATAGGAAATAAATTGTGCATAATTTTCTAAATTTTATTAGTAATATTGTTGCAACTTTTGAAAAATCAAAAAATAACATTGTCTTGTAAAAATATTTGTAAAAATACTTGTAAAAAAATTTAAACTTGTTGCACAACGAAAGCGTGTTACAGTTTACTCCCCCAATGAATGATTCTAAATAACAAAAATACAAAACATGTTTTGACTTAAAACGTTTTAGTAAAAAAAAAATTGTGGAAGGAAATTATATTAAAAGTTATTCCAGTTCAAAATTTCTTAATATTCAAAAAAAGTTGAGAGTGATATTTAACCTATAGGATTGCTCAATCGCCGACATGTGAGGTAAGCAACAGACCGTACAAAATGAAATTAAGAAAGACGTTCTATCGATATCTTAAAAAAAAACTTTAAAATTCAGCAGCTATGCGTTTTCATTATTTAATTATATTAAATCTTACTTTATTGTCAAGTCAGTAACCGTATTTTTGTAAACGCCGAAAATCTGAGGAATTTGTGTAACTATGACACTCTCTTCTACGCAAGCAATTATTATCCTATAGCTTTTAAAACATTTGCTTTAAGCATGATTGTCAATGATAATTTCAAATTATGATCGGTAGCAGTTTTATGCAGATTAAAACGTCTTGTCCTATTAGTTTTTTTATCATAGCAGTGGTACAATTTAGAGAAATTTTTCGTAATTAAATATTTATGTATAGTCGCGACAAAAAAAAATTGGTCGTCAGTGTCTTACTTTGACACATTCAGGTGTATTCCATAATGCAGTGGTTATTTATCACTTTATTAACACTGTGCTTAATAATAACTTCTTAACCACTGCTTATAAATCACTGATTGAAGACGTATTTCATAAGCACACGGTGATTATTTTACAATTTTAAACATTAGTTAACTTCATTTGTAAAATATAATCACTGAACATAATTGCATATCTTTCTTCTCAATGTCATTTGCGCTTGTGGAATAGAAAAATGTTTAAAAAGTGGTTAAAAGCGACAGCACATGCGCATAATTCAGTGTTTATTAATCACTGATATATGGAATATACCTGATTGACCAGTGTTTTATTGTCAAGCGATCGTGGTTGTCATAAACTTTGTACAGCGAAATCAGGTGTCAGTTTTATTGTCAAATTGATTAAAATCACACCTGACAAGCAGACAATTTGTGACGATTCCATCATCCGTCACAACATGCGAATATGCGAACAGGGAATGAACAATCCTTTAGGGTGAAATAGTGCCGTTACTCCAACTCTCTCAGAGCAAACTTCGCCTTATTAATTTTTATAAGAGCATTAATTGTCACACTTTGAGTCATTTATATGATAAAAATTTCTTTCTCGTAGAAAGGTTTTAACTAAAATTTTGAAACGTGTTAAATTCGTGTTTTTAAAACGTTCGTAAAATATTATACTTTGCGATGCGCTTTTGTTTTTTGCAATAACTCTAAAAGATAAAATAAGTACATAAAATCCTACAACTTTTGCATTTACAGTTTTTCGGTATCTCCTAAAATAAAATCTCTAGCTGCGGTGCAAAATATAAAAAATAACCCTGAATATCCAGCGTTTGCTCATAAATTCAAATATACAGTATGAGCATAAATGTTTGAGGACAAGTTGAATTTCCCGTCTTCCAATATTTTTCTTAAGTTGGTCAAATGCATAGGTTACAAAAAAAATAGGCAAGTAATTTGTTTATTTTAAATACAAGAAGCGGCAATAACTACAGACAGGTACATTAGGCAAACGCGTCCCATTTTGTCTTATAAATTCTTGGAGCCGGCTGCAAAATTTACACAGGCGACACTTAACAAAAATTAATTTTTCAGGACGGCCACACACAAAAATTACGCGGGAAATTCAACTTGTCCTCAAACATTTATGCTCATACTGTAGTTAAATGAAACACTCTCAGAATTTTGGAACGGTAAAGGTAACAAGTTTAAAAGCGTAGCGACAAGTCGGAACGCACCCAGTCTTACGATAACAACGTTGCCAAATTTATTTGACATGAGTTAGTCTTCCTTCAACCTTAAGATGGCAGCACATTACATAGCAAATTTTTGTATTACGTATTTTTCATTTTGCACTTTTAGAAACGATAATTTCGTATTTTTTATTAAACATATGTGATCAGTTTTTTACCTAGAATGTGGGAAAGTCATTTTCCGTAATGAGTTTTAAAATTTTGTAATTTTTCTTTGTTAATATAAAACATTTTCCATTATTATTGACTTTCGCACATTTATAGTATTATTACAGACAGATCCACATTTAAAATTTTTAAATCGAACGCGTTTTAAAAGCAGCATCTGAAAAATAAATTTTTGCCAATATGGCGGACCTCCATAGTCCTCTTAAGAATACAACGTGACAAAACTGTTTCACAAAAGCTAAAAGGAGATAGCTATATAAAAATCTTTAAATTATTAATCGATCATTTACGTTTACTTTCGTTTTCGAAAAATAACTAACCAAAAATTATATCCAAAACGAAGATACGCTTAAGAAAGAGCAACAGATGAACGAAATAAAGACTGCGATAAAAGAAAACTCTTATCTTATCCAATAAATCTTATTAAATTAGTCATTAAAAATCGTATTAAATAATATACAAAATTCAAATATCTATAATATCACTATATAATGCACCTAGACATATTCAAAACACATAACTTAATTTTAGCTGGCAAATCTGATCATATACTCAAATTTAAAAATCAAAAACCGAAATTAAAACAACCTAACGTGGTTTATAAAATGAAATGTTTAAATTGTAATTCAGAAACAACCCAAAATTAAAAAAAAAATGTTCAGTCCAACGTATGTAAATGTGTATCATGTACAAAATAATCAAAACCTTCAAACGCTGGTAGAATATTCGGTTGAAAATAAACATACATAATTATGATTTTGAAAATATTTTATATGTATTGTAACACGCCGACGTGCCACCTTATTTATTGACTTTTATAGACAAATAAATAACTAATAAAACTTTCTAAACAAAAGAAAACAAATTAAACTTATTGCCAAGTTAATTAACTGGACCGAAAACTGAACTGAAAGGTTTACTTGATGAGAACTCCCAAAAGGTCACCAAAAGGTTTTATTACATCAATTAGACATGCACTACCCTACCCGTCTAGACACTAGGACCACCTGGGATTTACTGCCGGCGCTAAAGGGAATACCCTACTGACCTACTCTACCTGGCCTACGTTCTGACGCGACCCTTGCGGGAACCCGCAATAAACCTTATAATGTTTATAACGCGTGATCGCCAATGCAACACCTGGCCTTGCGTTGTTGTAACTCGTTGTTGTAACTCAATTCTTTTGGTGCGTCGGTGAATAAACTTGAGAGATTAAGGAACTAACTACGTTTAAATAAAATGCAGAACTTAGATTTAATTAATTATTTATTGAAAAAAAAAGGTACCAGCCACTGCGAGATCTGATACAATGAGCGTAAAAACGCTTGTGTTTAAACCAATACAGAGAAAACAAAATTATGGTTATCAAGAAGTACAGTAGGATTCGCTTAACGGATTTCACTTTCGAATATCGTAGCGACCGAACTGACTTTAATCACACAGCTGGTGGCTTGGTGCACACGCAAATAGTTGTTGGAGAACTCTGTTCCTCAATTAAATTAACAATTAATTTAAGTTCAACTTAGATTGGTCTTGGTACTAGTGTTTGCCAATTCAGATCGTACTTTAAGATACCTTCTGCTCAATCAACCAACGCACAATGTAACACAGTGTGTCTACAGTGTACTTAATTAATGGAAGTAAGTGATTAATTAATCAGACGTTCTGGAGAAGTATGTGATACAAAATGCCGCCATCGGCGATCAATTTGCAAGATAGTCAATAGCAATTGCCGCTAGTTTTCAGGGATTCCTTTCGGAGGTGATGGAAAATCCTATCGCTAGCTAAACTAATTGATTGAGGTCGACTGGGTAGGATCTTTCTCAACTACGTCCATTCGCCTTAAGAGTGTGGTACAGTGTACGCTTTTAAATCACCCTACGTCGTTTTTTTCGTCGGCTAAACCTATCTAACTAATTTATTGGCGCAATGGACCCGAATGACTGTTTTATCGGCACTCCGCTTTTGCGGTTTTGGCACTTTCAGGCTCTCGGCAAATCGCTTTTAATTAACCAGCAATTTTCTCGGCAAAGACCACACGTTCGGTCCACACACAGGGTGTGAGAGAAACCCTGTTAAGAAGATGGCTGTGAATAGGTGGTTCAAATTGTTCGGCCTCGTAATTTCAAGAAATTCGTGACGAGCAATAAATTCGCCTTGATTTCTGGGCTTAGATTGTGCTGGCCCACTTGGTTTCGGCGGCAGATGTAACTTGCCTTAGACCAGTGACTGGTCAAACTGGCGACTTCCCTGTGCAAATCGAAATACAGCCGTTAGCGTGTTCCAACTTGGCAGAGAATATCCCCAAAAGGGTAGAACTATTTTCCAAGAGTACACTGTTTTTGAATTTCCCAATAGATTTGAGGGAACCGTTAATTGACTCTGATTGATTAAATCGTAGAACTGGCCTAATGAATTTATGCAACAAATGACCGACAAATTTTACTAATGTGAATGCAACTTGTTGAGATTTAACCTCGACTCCAATGCAAATAAAAGTAATTTGACTAAAAATTATCCAAAGGCAATACGAATACTGAACTTTACGGACTCCTTAGCCACTGATTAATGCAAATTAAAATAATTCTTAACCAATTTATACCACCAAGTATGTGACGAAGAAATACAAATAAATGTAAATTACCTATCCGCGTCCCCGAAATGAACATAATACCCTCACGCACACTTGTTTAGGTACACGCGCGGCGCGAATCCGTACGTATTCGTGGTTTTATTTGTTTAATTGCCTTTTCTCTTAACACACTGTATTTTAACCGTCCCGAAATAAAATGATTTAGCTAGAAATATGAGAAAAATGAGAGAATAACTGTAAGCACTAAAAGAAAACTCGCTAAGTCAAATTAAAGAATTCAACCGTTCGCTCGAGAGATTGAAACCTTTCTGCCTTTTTCGGAGATTCTTTCTTTCCACCTAAACAAATAATCTCCTTTCTCGGACTCCGCAAGCAAATTTTGAAACAACCCCGGACCAATAATCGCTGCTCTAGCCCAAAATCACGCCTACTCCACATTTCCTGTCCCATACTCATAAATTAAGAAAACTCCAATTAGCTTGTCAGACAAGGATCGGCGGGTGGTCTTTCGCAATTTGAAACTTTCCTGACTCTCTCCATAACTCAACCTTACAAGCGTCTACTTGACACTTTAATGTCTCCGGTACTTGGGCTTGAAACATTAAGCAGACAAAGCGAACTACTTTCCACTTGCAATGTAATTGATCCCTTTTCTACAACTGACATATTCTAAAATTTAGTGTGACCAATTCATACAAAAACTGACCCATCACATAGGCAAATGTTAAGCTGACTTGTTTATGATGGCAGAGAACCAGGAGTGCCATTTGAGCATGGCCTAAGGTTATAAATTTTTATGACTCGCGCTGAGGGGTTTCACTCTCCTGAAAAGACCGCGACGCCATGGACAGGATCCCCATCCGGTAATAATTCTACTGCTCGTAAAGTTCTGAGAATCTGAACAAGTGTTTGTTATTTACAATTAAACAAGCAATAACCCGATTTTGTTTTGAAAAACAAATGCGCGACCGTTTCAGTAGAGTGAAACTGAGGTTTTCAAAAGACGTCTTGTATAATGTAATAACTTTTAGATTTAAAAAAATTCATATTATCTTTACGTTTCTCATTTCAGTTTCCCTTGAGAACTTTGTTTATTTATGCTTCACCCTTGACGCAGCTATCAAACGATAGTGAAACATTGAGCGATTGTGCGATTTTTTTAGTGTCCGTTAAAAAAATAAATAGAATTTCTTATACAAAAATTTTCATCGGACAAGAATCTATTTAATTACATGTTTTTATTATTTGAGGAAATTATTTCATGGCAGTTGTTTTTATAAATATTAAAATCATTACTATCGTAACTGCGTACGGTTGGCAATAAATTTGTTTCTATTGAACATTTTTGAACAACTTTCATAAAGATATTGCAATAAATACATCGAGAAAATGGAAAAGTACAAAACAAAAATAAATAATTTTATATTAGTACTGTTTCTGTTTCTAATTTAAATCTTGTTAACACCAATCAGAGTAATTTATTTATTTCTCAACAGATGACGTACTTCTCACTAAATCCTAATGAAAAAAGCAAAAATATATTATGTTTGTTTCAAAAGATTTGTTAGGGCATAATTGGTACCAATTTTCTTTGAAACTAGTACCCCGTTCACAATCACTTAACGTAACGGAAATTAATAATTTGAATGCACTGTTTGTTAATGTAAACGAAGTAATTCTAAATTTAAATGATTTACTGTTCATAATTAAACACATTAATTAGTTTCAGTTTAGAATTTTAAGTATTTACATTAAAACAAAACGCTTCAAACCTGTATTTAGAGATTAATTTTGTTACGTTAAGTCATTGTGAACGCTGTTTAATTGTGAGCATGAAAACCTAAATGATTGTCTCTACATGAAGTAAACATGTTTGACAATTGATATTCTGAAAAACATGAACATTTCCTTATGCTCTGGCGATCACAGAAGCCGCTGTTTACTATGCACACGCAAAAGAGTTATTCCGCGCATTAATTAATCAAATATTCACCCGAACACGGCAAACGCATGTAACCGTTTATGATAATTTTACTTACGCATGCTAATCGGCTAATTATGTAATTTCAGTTGCGCGGTTTCATGAAAATCAATTTATATCACCACTATTGAAAACAGGAAAACAATCTCCAGCTGAGATTGTTTTTATAGTTTCATTATTATATTAATTGATTTTCAGAAAAGTGTCAATTAATCGCGCCGCAGCACGAGTAATTTCTGACCTCTAAATTGTGCCGTGAAAAGTACTGATTGTCTTCGATAGATACAAATTAAATAAAGAAAGTGTAAAAATTAAAACTGTATTCACATTATCAGTTATAAGCGGTTCAAGTATGAGTAAAGGCTGTTTTAGACTACCCTATTTCTTATACAAGATTTGGTTCAATTTCTCAAACAATTTAAATTTTAAAGTAAATTATATCAAAAATTAAATTGAATCAATAACTATCTGAAAAATTAGAACGTGTTCTTTGTCTAAACCATATCTCCAGTCCAAAAATTTCTTGTTCCAAATATTTATTATTTATTGCACAAATTGAACTAAATCTTGTACAAGAAATAGGGTAGTCTAAAACGGCCTTTAGAGCCATTTTACACTTACGAGAATTCTCACGAAAATTTTATCAAGAATTAGGCCGAAAATTTTCGGATGAATGCTTGTACAGAGTCTTTGACGTGTAAAACAATATTTTTAATACGAAATTTATTACGAAAATTTTCGCAATAAAATAACAACAACCCAAAATGACAGCAAGTAAAATCAACTAAGTATTTTGATTCATGTTTTGCTTGGTATCACAACAACCTTACAAAAATTAAGTCGTATGACCAGAAATATTGTGAAAATTTGTGTTAAAATTTCTTGCGATATAAAAATGATGCCTCAGATTCCTTGCGAGATTTTTTGTAAGAATTCTCGTACGTGTAAAACGGTTCTAAGTACATTTCAAGCCTCCGACAAAGATTTTCTCATGTTTTACAGTCATTTTCTTTTGCTTTTCCCCTTTGTCAATTATGTTTCCGAATATGTCAAATGACTTTCCAATCCGCAAGCCTACTATACTTTGAACGAATTGGAAAATCATTTGACAAATTAGGAAACACATTTGACAAAAGAGGAAAAGCAATAGAAAAAGACTGTAAGGCACGATTTCTTCACTTTAACTTAACTTTAACCTTCAGTTTAGTTTTTACAGTTTTATTTGAAAGGAAAAGAGTTTCTCCCTTGAAGAGTCTGTAGAGTTACCTGCAATTAATTTATGTGACCTGAAATGTTGTACAGTTAGTATCCCTAGACCAGCAAATAACAATTTGGATACAATTTAATACACCCGAAAAATTATTAGCAGAAACCGAAAAATTTAACACCACAGTATTTTGCAAAATAATAAATAAACAACAAACAAGAACAACTGAACCAGTGCAACATACCTGGATTATGTTAGCACAAATTTACGTAATGCTGAAATTGCAGATTATGCAGTTATAAATGTTTAAACTATTCACGTAAATCGCTCATTAAAAGCTTCTAAGGAAGAAGTTAAAATTTTACAGAGCAGAGGTACTTTAGGAAGAACTATTAAACTAATAATAAAATTACCTCTCAATCTCTTCCGGTCATACGAAAGTCGCTGGGACGCTTTATTTGTCGTTACATTTTTGAATTCTGCACATAAAAATAAGAGAAATTGCATTTCCGTTTCTCTAAATTGTACTAAGGTATGTATTTTCGAGATATTTTAGAGTTTTGTAGATCTGCAATCTCGTTTTCAAAAAATTATATAAACAATTTTGTTAGTAAATAGCTAAAGCTCGGATTTTTAGACACTTAAAAAGACTAATGGAGCGATTCTGCTCATATCTGTAGCAACCGTAAGACCTGTAAGCCTGTAAGTCAATTATTAAAAGGTCAAATTTTGAAGTTCTCAGTATGATACGATTTCTTGTAAGACTATAAGATAATACCACAGAGACTTACAAATCATATTAGGGACTTAGGAGAAATCATACTTTCCACAGAACTTCAAAATTCCATATTTTAATAACTGAGTTAAGGTTTATAGATCTTACGGTTGCTACAGAAACGAGCAGAATCGACACATAAATTAGGCAAGCAAATAGGCAGTTAATGTTTAAGAAATAGGCACATTAATAAATAATTTCTCCCTTTCCGTCGTTTTATAATAAAAAAAATATTAATCCTTATTTTAGTTACATGGTCATTTATTAAGAAATTGGAGGGAGGTTCTTCCAGGCTTATGGAACTGCACAAGTGAATTAAACCCATAATTCGCCGTAAGAGATGCATTGTAAAAACACGCTTTAAATAGGGGCCATAAATTGGCTTTTAAGGGAAAAAATCCAGACAATACATAAGATGGTTTCCTACCTGAAAGGGTAATCCGAAGGCTTAGCAGCAGAGGATCTCTTTACAGCTTTCCCTTTTAAGGCTTTTCTGTTTCTCTATGGGTCTCTAAGCGAAGGGTCTTCTTTTCGTACACTATCACATACTGCACACCAGGGATATTTCAATAGGAATGCCCATACGCAACTGTTTGCGAAAATGACCAGGCGAACATTTACTTATTTTTTGAATCTTCTCCCCCTGCGGATCCTTATTGTTTACATTTTCAAAACCCGAGACCCTTTTGTAATTTGCGACTGCGAGGTGGCGCACCTGTGCGAGTCCCGTTTTGGTCCCGCTCGTTTAGGTCATTGGAGTGACTTAAGTTGCCTACCCTCAAGGAATTGCAAAGTATTTTTGAACCGGCTGCGCTACCTCGCTTGGGTGAGGTTCTCTCATGCTTAGGGTCTTTACCCTTGCTTATTTACTTTCACGTAGCTCAATTAATTACTTATCGTAAGGAGAGTCAGGATTTTGGCTATAAAATTTGTCGCTTGGGTTCCTTACCGCCTGATATTATTTATATTAACAATAAAGCGTGAAATTCTTTCGTGAATAGCCCTGAAGAAATTTTATTTAAATTAAAAAATTTTGAACTTCGATTTCCGGCATTGCAGCGCTGAGTTTAGCTGAACACGTCCAGTGTTTTTAAAATATTTTGACAAGCAAATACGTATTTCCACACAAAGAATTAATTATACAGTAATTACCCATTTTAGGCAATAAAAAATTTGTAGGCGCTTAAGCTATAAAACTAACCAAATACTTAAAACAGTGTAAAAATAGGCACGAAAAAATATACATCTCATTCTAATTAAAATTGTAATCTCAATGTTAAAATTGTAATCTCAATGTTTAAAACTTGATTACCTACGTTCTTTTCTTAAATAAAATTTTAGGCAATTGCCTAAAGATCCAGGCTTTAGTAATAGCTAATATTGGTCGTAGTGTAATTGTTTTAAACTTCCCAATCACAATAAATCAATTTGTCACGTTTGCCTTCTAACAATCGTTTCTTTTTGTATCTTTTACTTTTTAATGATTTGTATACAATGTTCGGTCACGTGCTTACTCACTTACAAGTTGTATAGTAAAATAGATACGAATTGTTATTCTGAAAAAAAAGTGTTTTGCACAGTCATTGTTTTCGCGACTTATTTTTCCTCGCATAATAATTTGTTATGCATCTGCATTAAGTCTAGCGAATTTTGATTATTATTACGTCCAAATCAAAGCGAGTACTAGGACAAATTTTTTTCGATAACACAAATCTATACCTTTTCGTTTTACATACTAGTGAGTCCTCGAATTTCATTCGAATTACAATCCAGGACAGCTGTGAAAGAAATTCATAGCTGTCCTAGATTCTAATTCGCTCACCAACACTGTGCATACAAAAAAAATAGCAATACGTTATTTTTCTTTTTTCCCTGTAATGAGCGAGATAACGGGTTGTGGAATACACCTGGTCTTGGTACCTCTAGGCGTCAGCTGATTTAGTCATATTGCCAACCCTACTGGAATTTAGCCTAACCTAGAGGAATTCTACCCCCAGTAGGGATTTTTAACGTGCCAAACATCGTATTGGCACGGAGTCTACGGTTTTACTTCTTATCCGAGAAGAAGGCACTTTTTCTGGCTTTTCATCCACAATTGAAAAACCAACCGCCGGCGCCGGGTTGGTTGGGATTTGAACTCACGCCATTTGGGTCCGAAAGCAAGCATGCATACCTGTGAACTACCAAGGCGGCTAATAAGTTATTACTTTAAGGCCCAATTTAATCACCTCCAAGTAAATTTATCTGGTGATTTATTCCCATAGTAACAATTGTGATCACGATAGTTACTATGGGAATTAATCACCAGATAAATTTAATTGGAGGTGAATAAATCGGGCCTAAATCAAAATATACTTTTGTTTTCGTATTCTAAGGCTGAGTTGCACCAACGACGTTGTTAACTAATCCTGAACGTAGGACTTTAGTCGATGTCGATACAACTGACCCTTAAGTATCGTTCAAAATTGACTTAGTGCAGAAAATTAGTGCAAATCGGTACTGCAGATTGGCCGTAGAAATGTTTGAGAAATGTATTTTGATGTACCTATTCACAATCAACTTAGTGCAAGACGTCTGTTGATTGTTATGACGACGGTCCTTAGCAATCGTTGACCGGTGTGCAATGTATATCCAATGTTGTCTTATCAAACCATTAAGACTGATTAAGATTGAGAAACTGATTTTACATTAAAAAACCACCTCCAAGTAAAGAAAGAAGTGTACGCCCACCAGAAACAGTGACTGACGAGGTCGCTATCAAACAAAATTCATAATGTTCTGCTCGTCGTCATACACTGTCGGCTTTGGAGAAGTTTGCGACACTTTCTTCATAAAGATTTAAATGTTCATCCATACAACATTCAGTGAAAAGTTGCAGTCACTTTAGCCTCTTCAATTCTTGAGTCGATTCTTAATTCTCTCGAACGAAAAGATTTTATTAACAACCTGTTTACGAATGACGAAACACATTTTTGCCTTTCCTGGTTTTATGAATTAAATTTATTGGTATTGGTCGGACGAAAATACATACCAAAAACCTTCGCACAATATTATAGTATGGGGTGCAAAATGGACATTCAGTGTTATTTGCAACATATATTTCTTTGAGGACAACAATGAAAAAACCACAACCTATGTCAACTTGATTGAGACGTCTTTGAGACGAGAATTAACTAATTCTTCTCTTGTTGATGATTCCCTATTGTTTCAGTAAAATGAATTTCTGATTCCAGTAGGTTATCGATAAATAATGTAAGAAAGTTATTTTCCAATCATATCATGTCCAGGAAGGAGATATTTCTTGGCCAGCAAGATGTCTGATGTGACGATACGTATTTTTTTAGAGCTATTATAACATGGAGTTTGTCGATATTAAAAATGGACGTGAAGACTTCACTTTTTACGTTACTCTTAAAACCAGGAGAGGATTCGAATCCATCTATAGTTGCCAGGCCCGTTGACCGTGGACACAACAACCAACTTGACTAGGCAACTACTTAACCATAACATTTGTATTCCCAAAGGCCAAAGACAGACTGTCTTCAACGCGACAGACTGTCGCGTTGAAGATAAGAATCTTAAATATGTATGTATGTACAATTTATATGCCACCTTTAAATTTCTTCTGATAATGAAGCGTTTACTTAAAAAATTAGTTAAAAGTTCTTTAAGTTGAATAAAAGAAATGTCAAGCGCAAGTGCGCATCTAAAAAGTCGACAGTTTTGTTAATATTATATTGCAGTCGATAAATATTTAATTGTGGTTTTCGCTAGAACTGTTTACGCACAATTCCAAGTAAGACTAACCATAAGTTATCGGATTCTATCGAGGCATTAGCAAATAAGTTGCCACTGGTCTTGCAAAGCTATAAAAGTAATACAATACATTTACGTATTGTGACGTCAGAGTGTTATTGTTATTTTTTGTACACCTATTTATAGCTTTAATAACTCTTTCCTAATCCTATTTGGGCGACCTTAAATTTGCGGTCTAGCGATGGCAGACAACTTATTTTATTTTATTTTTTATTGAAAGTCCAAGGTAAATTATAATTGGTAAAATTGACTGTTAAAAATGTGAATCCTAATTTTTTTGAATTACTACAAAACAAAGTACTTAGTAAATAAAATACTTGCTTTTTTAATGTGGAAAATTCGATGTGAAACTTTAAAATGAAAATATTGAAGAAGGATAAAAGCAATGAATTATAAAAAGTGAAAAAAATTGTAAAGTTATGGATGACTGTTGCAAAATATGATGAATTAAAATTTGGAAAAATAACAAAAGCAAAAGATGAGTATTAAGGCGAATATTAAAAGTGTTTTTCGAAATATTATAGTCGAATATTTTACCCTCTAGAAGGCTATGAAATTATTTATTGAAAAGTATTGTGTTGGCACTTGGCAGTGACAAATAGAATAGTCTTCTAGAATCTAGAGTATAAAAGTATTCGATCATGTGGTACTTGATTAAATTAGGCTACAGAAAACGGAGAAAAAATTAGTATATGTATGTATATTCCAAATAGAAAATCATTAATCTTTGATACTTCCACCTTTAAAAAAAATTCAGCTTTGGATGGGAACCTTCATTACGTCCTCATAGATGGGTCTAAATATGTAGAATCATATCATATCTCTTCTGCCTACGAGTTTTTGATTTATGTATTTATTTTTATAATTAAATTGAAAGAAGCACTAACATAATTATTTTTTTAATTTTATTTATTGTTAATAGATAAATACATAAATGTTATTCTTACGTGAAAGAAGCAATACTATCAGATAATTTATGCCCATAACCCGTATGCACAGACAAATCTTAGACTTAAGCCAAAGTAAACCTTTACTTTGAACAATGTAACTATACGACGCATAATTTGATATGAAGTTAGTTTTAAGTATCACTTTTTCCTTAAGTCTACCTTGAGATTTGTCTATGCATACGGGCATTAGAGACGTGAAATTTTTACTGAATTATTTTAGATTTCGTAACTAAATTATACACGCTCATACATCTCATATGAAATTTTACATATAACTGAAGAGACTTATGAGATGCAAAATTATGAATAAAAATACTCTTATTAAAATAATAATAAAAAATGTAAAAAAATCACGATGTTATCAGTAACCAATTAATTAGGCGCCATTAATCGTCAACACAGAAATTCAATCTCAAATTTCTTAATTAAATCTGATAAGCTGACTCTGTATATGTAAGTAACATTCTTAACTTGACATTTTGGTTTATTAGTTGAACTTGAAAGTTTATTGTGCTACACTAAATCCTTTTTTGCTTTATGTATTTAAATACTGCGATCAGAATGATTAGACCACGTTTCCAAAAGCAACAAGACTTTTTTTCAACTAATGAAATCAAAGCAGTTTTACAACAATATTACTTTCACAAGTTTTTTTTTTATTTTTTAAGTCCTTGAAGATATTTGAGATATACAGAAACTTTTTACGACTAGGTAATGCTATCTCTTCTGCTCTTTTATGGGCAATTTGCGGTTAAAATCTTTAATTTTACGTTTGCTATTGAAGTGCCGCCTACAAGTTATTACCTTCAATAAATAACAAGCGATCGTAAATATTTAATTGCCGGTGCTAGTTTTGCAAGCAAACATGGAATTAAGTGCAACGTTAATTAATAGTAAAAGACAGTCTGGGTTCTGAGATTTTACTCGATGTTGCTTGATTACCTAGCAACTAATTACACAGACGTCAAACGGACAAAGAACATCTGAGCTGGGGCATTGTTTGCGTGAAGCTTCTCAAGTAGCACTCAAAAAAAATATTGCGAAACGAGGCAGAAACGTCTGCGAGCAACGAAAACCAAAGGACAGGTGAAGTTGAAGGCTGTCGAGTGATACCGATCTCAGTCAAGGTTCTTTGTTTGCAATGTAAACTCTTTATTTGGGTTTAATGTTAGCAAACGAAAATGTTACATTATGAGCGATATACATACAAGGAAAAGTCTAGAGAGCAAAGATTTGCAATTAGATTGTCAAGGTAGTCTTGCTTTGTTTAATTTTGATATTTAGAGAAAGGTATCGCGTGCATTATTTTTTTTAAGTGTATGGGTGGGGTACGTAACGCAATTAAATTCTTGTGTAAGTGTAATAAATTCAAATGTCTTTAACACAATTGGTATATACCACCTACGCAATAAATACACTACGATCAAGATTTTTTTATTGTTGCAAGAATGATGGGGTTTGCTATTGGTATTTTCTTTATTTTACAGGGTGATAGTGAAATGTGAAATTTAGTGGTGCTGAGAAATTTAATAGGTGTTTGCAAATTGCTAGTTATGTTCTATCAATCTCATCAGATCTGATTGGTTTTCCTGGAACCTTACGACATGACCTGATGAATATGTATATTTCGTTTTATTATAAAATTGATGTGAAGATTTTTTTTTAATGCGCAGCAAGTTGATGCAACTACTTCATGCATACTCCAAAGTTCCAATGCGATATACAATGTATACAATTGAACAAATCTACAAATGTTACTGCAGTCTCATGTCAAAATAATGCTTGAAAGCGGACGAATACCTAATTTAATTTCTTTTAAAGTCATCCAGGAGTAAAGTTTACTAACTGTTCTGCGAATTTGCCTATACCCATAAAAATTAAGGTCGAGTGTTTTGTGAGTTCCAAATAATTTAAAACGTTGTATACTATCGTATTGCAAGTGGCAAATAGCCCACTCGGATGCTGTTACTGGGTCACAGGATACCATATCCATTTCGTACTCCAGCTTTTGTACTGCAAATATCCCCTCGACATTGAAGGGCACACGTTGCTGGCTGGATCGACTAGAAACTCGAGAGATCTGGGGAATTAATTGAGAGCGACGCGACGCGACGCTTTGATTCGTCGAGTCACCAACAGACGCCCTTTTGTTGTTCGTGTTTCGGGATACGTAATCGAGGGACAAATTTTAATTTTCCATTGAAGCGTGTTTTTTTTGTCTGTGCTTAATAATCGAATGCAAAAAATTCTTTAATTTATGTTCTTTACCGTGGATGTAATAGATATTATTTTTTTTAAATAAGGATTCAGTTAAATAAATTTATTATTATATCCTCATTAAAAAAAATCTGTACTTAAGGTTTAGACTGCCCTATTTCTTGTATGTTTGGAATAAGTAATTTTTGGGCTGCGGATATGGCTTGGAGATAGAACACGTTCTACTTTTTCACCAACAAAATCACAGTAAAAGAAAAACCTAGCGCAAATAAAGATGGGACTATGTTTATGCTTAAGCAATAAGTAATTATTTTGCTACTTAATTGTGCGGTTGATTATTCAACGTTTGGACTTTACGCGTTGCTTTTATTTCCTCGAAAAGCAAGTTTAATAAACTTTATGAAATTAGCAGTTAAAAATAAAAATTAACAAACTGATCAAAGGCAACTGCTGCATTGCAAATGTAAAACAATTTGAAATTAATTTTTATATTCGAAGCGAGAAAAATATAAACGAATACCGCTCAAATCGCCGTGCGTTGTGTAACTAGACTAGTTAGTCATTCCAATAAAATGTTAATTAATGTTAAAATATCCTTGAACTTAACATTTCTGAATTAATTAATTAATGACAATTCTTTCACAACTGATTACTTTCAATTTTGTTTAATCTTTACCATTTATATGATTTTAGTGCGGTTCTTGCTCATGAAATTGTAATATGTATTAGATCGAGGAAAGTATAGATTAAGCTACTTCCTTGACGTTTCGCGAAATGGTTTGTTCACTTTATCAAAAGGGAATTTTTTTTCTCTCTTTTTCATTCGAGAAATAATGCCAACTGCTACATGGCTACACTTTGTTTTTTATATCGAGAAGCTCTTTTGTCAAAATATTTACCTTCTTATATTGTGTTATGAAATGTGCCGGTAAAGTTGTAAATTCCAACAAAGGAAAAGCATTGCAAATTCGTATTTTTAGACAAACGTGTGGGTTTTTTATATGTAAATCTTTTTATGACGTGTTCGTTCTTCTTTATCCCACATAAGTAAGATGACTTTCGAAGGGTAACGTCTTGAAAAGACTTAAAAGTACAAAATATGAAAGAAAAACTTATTGAGATATCAAATGATGGAATGTTGAAACTAGACTTCTTTTCCAGACCTCGGATCAGTTTTGGTCCAAAATACCCCGAGCTGATGAACGAAGCTGTTGACTAGTTTCGATTTTCGCCATTTTCAAGAAGCTGATTTATTTATTAATTTTAGATAATATTTTTAGATTTAGTGTTTCCATGTCGTATTAATTTTAAAGCAGTTATACTCTAATCGCAGTACAATTAATATTGAAACATTAAATAAATACTAAAGTAATAAATTTCTAGCTACTGAAGAAGTAAATTAGATTTAACATTAGATTAAAAATTAATTACAGATCCAACAGAGTATCAGATTATTGTAAATTTCATAACCTTCGATGACGTTAGGACTCTTGCCAATAACATCCTGTTTTGGCGAAAACAATTTTCGCCGTTTCGTTATTATTTTTCAATCAAACAAACAGTTCTTGGAAAGTAACCGCCAAGGTTTGCAACGTTTAAGAAATTTCTGTTTTTTCTTACGGAAAAGAAAATTTATTTAGAAGTATTTAAACGCTGTGCCATGTCGACTAAAAATTCCGCTAGAGGCGGGCTTTGTGGTTTGTCCGGCACAACTAATATTGCCTTAATTAAGTGCTGCATAATTGAGCGCTTGATTATTTAATTAATACTAAGAATATTAAGTAGATATAAAAAAGAGACTGGAAGTAGAAGTGATTTAAAGGAATTTTAATCGTCCGTATATCCTAATTTTTTCACACACAATTAAATAGAAATACCATTTACCATTTTCAACATAAACCATCCATCAAGATGCCTTGTCGGAACATTTTAGCGATCAATCATCGTTATATGACAAACGAATGCTAAAATTACTATCTGTTGCATTTTTAAATTCCATTGCTTGAAAATATTATTTATGATGCTTAAAAAAAATTGAATTTGTAGCATTCTCGAACGGAAAAGTTTCACAAAAGTCTATTTGAACTATTTTGAATTCTTGCAGAAGTTTCTATCTTCGATAAATTTTTAAATCTCCAGACGACTGCGAACAATATGCATTATCGAGTGTCGAGAGTCAGTTTTCTCAAATTTCAGTGTCCAGTTAATTTAAAAACAAAAATTTACAGAAATTCAGTAAATGATTTCAAAATGGAGTAAAAATTAATCTGGGAAACAAATTAACTGTTATTTATTTTTATTTTGTTTCCCAGATTAATTTTTACTCCATTTTGAAGTCATTTACTGAATTTCTATAAATTTTTGTTTTTATATTAACTTAACACATTAATAAAAAAGCCCGTCCCAAATTGAAGAATTTTTTTTAGAAAAAAAATCACCCATAAAAAGATTGGACTTTTCCAAACATTAATAAGACTTTTACAAAAACGATCGCCACGTGACATGTCCTAATATGGCCAGGCCCGCGCCAACCATTTTTGGCGCCCTTGTGCAATTTTATATTTGGCGCCTCAAAGAGCGTAAAAAGTCTGTATTATAAGTAATAACAGTAGGTAGTAGTATATTGTTAAAGAAACCACGTTATTAAAAAAAATAAAAGAATTTTTATTTTTCAATTTTAGAGTGAATAATTTATTATTTAAGTATGTACATACAGAATACTTTTAAAAACACGAGACACGAGTACTAACAGACATACATCAGTGAAACAAAACGGTCTGTTAGTACTCGTATCTCTATGAACCTGCTGTACTAGACTACTACAAACAACTGGCTCGGCCTAGCTGAACACAAACTAGAAACCGGTCACCAAATCCTATTCTCCGACACAAAACTTCTAGCCCGCTCATCTCATTTTTTTTCAATCGTAAAATCCGTGAATCCATAGAAATTCTCAAACATCCCAATAATCTGAACCGTGACACTGGCTTTTACCTCCACAATGCCTGGAAACATCTCATTAACGATCCGTCACGCCCCAACAGACCAATCCCCGGTCACCGTTCCGACCCACTACCCCCACCGATCACTATAAATACTACGACAACAGACATACCCACTCAATCTCAACGACCCACGAGAATCAACAGCAACACCAACAGCAGCAGCAGCCCTGAGGAAGTTCTTCTGCAATGGAGAACGAAACGTCGGCAGTAGAAGAAGTCAACGTGACGCAGTTCCAACCGAAAGCCAATTCAAACATGGACGACTGCTGCGGAAGCCTTCAAGTTAAATTAACCTACTCGAATTTTTTTACTACTACAATATTTTGTTTTACACAAAACCTTAAAACGTTACATTTTAATTAAATGAGTAAAGCTTTTCGTGCTTTAGATTTTGCAAATTGTTTGATTAAATCTTCGGTATCTATTTCTTTTAATAAATCTGATTCTATTGACAGCATGATTGCAAGATTGTTCAATCGGTTTTGCCCCATAGTTGATCTTAAATAATTTTTGATTATTTCAGTTTCGAAAAAAGAACGTTCTGCCGTAACAACAGAAACTGGCATTGTTAATAAAATACGAAGAATTATGGTCGTATTTGGAAATGAATCCGCTAAGTTGTTAAGTATGATAAAATTTAATGTTTTTCTGGACACGTTATAATTTTTCATCAAAAATTTGTAAAATTGTAATTCTCTAAAGTTCAACAGCAATTATATCTTGTTCATTTCAAGTTTTGTCGCTTAATACATTTTCAACTTTTGACATAATTTTAATTGTTCGTGTTCAGTGTAACTTTGAAATTTTATCAAGATTCCATAGAAAACTGAAGTTATGGAAATAAGTAGACAGGGTTTGAAATCTTTCATCTACTGATGTTATTATTACATCTAGAATATTAAAGAAACAATCAACTTTGAACTTTAAAGTTTCGTCTTCAATGGGTTCATCCTCACGCTCATAATCAAATTGTCTTTTTATTTTCCGTGCTTTTTAGGCCCCTTCGTTTTTTTAAATTTAGGTTCAACATCTAAATTAGATGCTATTTCTTTAGCATCGGTTAACATATCATTAAAACCTTTGTCAGATCGATGTTTTCAAAATTTGTTCAAATTATTTAATTGGGTACAACACTGAACAACATCGAAATTTGGTTTAGCCATTATTTACTGACAATGTTAACTTTACTTAAATGTTGTACCATATAATAAGAATGCAAATGAACTCGAAATTTTGTAATTTTTCGCCAACGATGTAGCCAAATTCTTTACATTATTATCAAAATTTCCTTCCGTTATTTCAAACAGAGCATCGTAAAACTTCTCCAAGTTGATACCTTAAAGTGTTAGAGCATCAATCCTACTAGATCACCTAGTATCCGACAAACGTTTTAAAGTTAAATTTGTTATGTGAGATTTTAAAACTGATCAGCGGTTAGTAGAAGCCGAAAAAAATACAAACAGTTCTTGAATTAAAGAAAAAGAAATTTAAATATATGTTACAGGTTTAACAAACGTCGATCAGATATTATGTGTATTTTCCTCTACCTTATCGCTTCTGCCCTTAGCCGCAAGAATGTTAAGTGTGTTTACAATAACGGAAAGTTTGGCTGACATAATTATATGCTTCTTACGATGTACATAATTTAAAATTTGATCTATCTGCTGGTGCTGGCGTATTTTAGAGAAGATATTCAGTTCTTATTTTCTCAATACGTTAAAAAGAAATTATTTTTTGTATTTCTATCGTGATAAAATTAGTCTTCACAATTATTCGGTTATTACTTTTTTTTTTAATTTTGGGAATCAAACAGCGCCCTTCGGCGCCCTCGGCGCCTTGGCGCCGTCGTGCGACGCACGACTTTGCACTTATGTACGGCGCGGGCCTGAATATGGCCATTTCGATAATAAATAATGGTTTCCGATTAGTTGAGTTAGGCGGCATCTAAGATTATTTCACGTCATCCGATTTAGCTTGTTTTAACTTTTTTGATTGTCTGTATCGTTGTGATTAAAGTCATCGGAGTTATTGCTAAGAAGAATTAGGAAAACTCGAAATCTACGTGGTCACAAATTCTTAGTGCATCGTCAAACGAGTTTGGGGTGATTTTCAAAACCCTGCCAGGCCTGGTTTTCCTAAAATCTAGGTAATGTTAGGCTAACGGCATGACGCCATATTGTTATTAATTATACTGTTTCTTCTTTTAACTTAGGCTTTTTGGTATACTTCTTAGGATGTCTTCCTTTTGGATACGCTGTTGCTATCGAAACTCACCACTCATCTCGTGGTTTCGTACCGTTTCGTCGAACCTGAGAACGCGTCCGGCTGAAGGAGAGGTGACCGTTTCGGACATCGTGCAGAATACACTCAGGGAGGCGTAAACGACCTTGACCTACAGGACACATTCTTGGTTGCATGAGCTTAATAATTAATTCCTCTTATTAATTGTTTCATGACGCTGCGTTGTTAAAGAGCGAATTTTCGACAGATTTCGCGCTTTTAATTACTTTATGTAAATTGTTGTAGTAAAAATAAGGCGGGTTACATCTGAAGATCGAGTTAAGTAAATAAATAAGTTGTACACTCGCGTACAACATTCTTGAGTCACTTTAGATTTACTGTATTGGCGACATTCTCTCGCAACGGATTAACCTGTTTGTGACATTGTAATTATTCGGTGCAATTGGATTTAGTCTCTGCATTTGTAATTAAAGCAAATATTATTTTAGTTGTTTGTGTACTTGTGCCGCTATCCTAAGCATACAAGTGAGTTTTAATTAAATCTTATGTGATTATTAGGAACGATCAACTGATCAACTGCAAAGCCAAGAGAGCTGTCGAGGCCTATTTCGGATTATCTGGGTATTTTATTCACGCTGGCGCGTACTTTAAGATCTATTTACTCACACCCATTCACTGTTGCCAGACGAGGAAGAGCTGATGAAAGATATAGGCTCAGATTTGTTACCGATCAAGGTAAATCAGGAGTAATTCATATTAGAGTTTCATGGTAGCAATACAAGGGTTAATTCAACAAAAAGAAACAAAAAGGAACTGAAAGAAACACCAAGGAAATGCAGAATTGAAAGAACAGAAAACAAAAGAAGATCGTCAATTCTCAAAAAAGAATCCAGAACAAATGAAAATGTGACGATTGAAAATTTCGAAATCGATCTTTCATTTGTTCCTTCACAATCTACTGTTTTTTTTTTTGTTTTTGCTTTGTCGTGTTTACAATGAATATTTCATATAGATTTTTCTTTTGTTCGCGATTTGATTTTCTTACACTCACTGTAGAAACGTAGATTTTGTTTTGTTTTTTTATTCGCCTTCTTCTTCGTAATATCCGCGTTGTTTATTATACAGGGTGTTCTTCAAGTTCGTGCAAAAAATTAATGGCGTATTTGGTAACAGATATTCCCACGAATGCACCAAAATTAAAACGACATCCGGCAATTCCTTGTGAAATGTTTAGAACCGCTAGACGCAACGGACGGTGTCCTTCACCCACAATTAGTGTTCGAAGTTCCCCTCCTGCGCGAGACGTAAACATACCGATTAAAGTGCCGTTTAACATACCTGCCCCCAGATTTTGTTTCTGCACACACATGCATATTGTGAAAATTAAACATACCATCTCTTGTAAACATTGATTCGTCAGTGAAGAGAATGTTATTAAGAAACTTCAGATTGTCCTGTTTCCGGAGTAACCACCGATAAAATCGCATGCCTTAGAGGTAATCTTTTAAAATTTACATGTTTGTTTTAAAATTATTCACAATAATTGCTCGAGATGTTTTTTCGAATGTTGTGCCTGTTCGTCCGTATTTACATAAGGTAAGTGTTCTTTTTTCATTTTTAAAATTACAATTCAAAACATTCTTAATGTCTAATAAACAATATTTGATTTTATTTCTAAACAAAACTAAAATCATTCACTCCTCTTACAAAACAAATCAAAATTCATTCAAAATCAATTGACTCAAATTAAAAGTCGGCTCGATTGGGATCGTGCGATAAAGATCGTGCAAATGTATTTGTATTGTAGCCTGTCCACTGAAACGATTTCAGTCGCATGTAATTAGACGTGACTGAAATCGTTTCAGTGGACATGCTACAATAGAAATACATTTACACGATCTTTATCGCACGATCCCAATCGAGCCGACTGTGGTCGGCCCGATCCGGTGGACACCCGGCCTTAATCATTCTCTTTTTTCACTTCTTAAAAACTAAATTCACTAATCACTTTCCACTTTCATAAGAAAGCCCACTTATTTAATTTGTTTTTAGGGCCTCCTGCATGAAGTTGACGTAATCTAGCTGAACACCTGGACCTTGGCTGCATTGAGCCGCACTCTGCGCCCGTTCTCCAAGTAGATCAGCTTTCGTCGTCTCTGCTTGCTGGACCTCAAGAGGAAAATGTTTGGCAGTGAGTGGAAAGCCAAACTTCTGGTGGAACTTTTGCTTTTGCCGTCTCTTGCAGAACCGTGTCTGCTAACAGCTCCCGCTCACACTTAACGGTAATTGTTTTGTTTCGCTACTGCTCATGTTTGATTTCACTGCAAAACTGTACTGTCTCTTTGTTTTTGTTAACTTTTTGCAGTTTGTGACATGTGAATTTTATTATTGATGATAATAAAATTTTATAAGTTCTATTTCTCAAACCCTTTACTTTAATTTATTTTATTATGCATCAAATATCACAGCAATATGTATACAGTCAGTATTATCGTCAGTGAAATTTTTTGCACTAACTATTTGTAGAATAAAAACATTGTTAAATTGAGCTAATAGATTTGTTCTAAACAGGTGTCTAGCTAAAAATATACCACATTGGCACTTCCATACAGAAAACTGCTCAACTTAGCACCTGGTATTAGAAGGGCTGATATAGTTAAGTAATTTTCCCAATCAAATAAGTTACAAACACTCTGTATAATAGAGGAATGTGAATATACCATATATTAGAAGAAGAAAATGTCTTAAATATCAATTAATTTTTTTATGTATTTTTGTTTAGCACTATTGATTATTTAAACAATTTTCAGAGTTTCAACGAAGAACGAAGGTATTCAATTATGCAAACAGAAAAAAATATACCTATATGAAAACCGCAAATTACATTAATTGCGGTACGACATGCGCGAAAACTACACTCATTCCTTGAATAATTATTACGTGCCGCTCGAGAAATTCTACACCAATTAAACCTAGAAGATACACCTTCAATGCCTGCGAACGCCAACATGATTACGAGTTTTTTTCTTCCCGTCATTACCGATTGTGTAACGCTCAGAGATTGCGAATAATGAGACGTTAGCGAATAATGAGTTAATAATTTGATTTAAAAGGAAAGGTCAAATTCGAAGTGCTCTCCAAAAAAAGGCGTTTTCGTCGGAATAATGATGCTGCGGTTTGCACGCTTTAACGTTTTGGTTGACCTATCCCAATGGAAAATTCGTTGGGGACGTTGGCCCATCAGTCACGCTCTTCAAATAAATTTGTTTGTTTTTGAAGGTAATTTCATTGCATTCGAAAATTCTCGGTAGCGTATGCAAAAAATGCATCACGTGTGACCGTAAATAAATATGTATTCACGGTCGTTCAAAATTCATTGTCCCTTGTGGTAACGAACAAACAGTGTTGGTTTTGGCAAATACTTTAATTAAACATCTTTATTTAAACATAGGAAACAGATATTTTGATGTCATTATGTCAGCAAATGTGCCGAACAAGTACACCGTATGTTTAAAAAAGTACCAAATCCAAAATTTCTGAATATGTAAAATTTGTAAATAAAATCGTAGCAAGGATTCTGTTAGTAGTTATTCCTGATATTTTCTCTTTCTCTGTTAAGTTGACGGGCTGTATTGATATGAAGCATTTAAGCAAATTTGGAGATCAAGGCACAACAGGCCAACTAAAATGGTCTGACAATCTTTACATGTTGAATGCAGAAAAATTAATTGCATGACTGTAATTTTTTACTGCACTTTTCTGCTTTCTATTTTTGATAACATCATTTCTTTAGCGACGCTAATCATCTTCCCAGTAGTCAACGAGGTATGTTTTTTGCTAGACATTTTATTTACAACCTGTGTAGAACGAAACTTATTTTATTTTTTTATCATACAAATATTTTGTACAACCACATTATTGAATCGTGTGAATCGATCCGATTCAGTGCGAATCGATTCGATTCTATGCACATTGATTATATTTATAATGAACGATTCGAATCGACATTTTTGGAGAATCGATTCAAAATTTCCCGAATCGCACAGGCCCAATCACGATGAAGTGTCATCCTAACACTCTCATCGGTAAAGTTTCTTGTAAATCGGAATACTTACTTTTATTTAAAAACTTACGTGCAATGCATTTCAAAGATGATGAGAAAGTGAAGTTATCTAGTCTAGAAAGCGATTTTATTGAAGCTGAAACATTGCTGGCCAAAAATAACTAGTGTTCAGTTGAAAAATGTATCAAGTTGGTTTGTATTTTTTAATGAAATAAGTTAATTAATTTCTGAACCGATGTTTGAATGACTGACAGTTGTCAAATAGTTATGTTTTGCTTTTAATCAAACTTGACATAAGGTTTGTTCCATTAGCAGGTTCTGAATAGTTCGAAACTATCAAAAGAATGCATTCATCAAAGTTGTGCACTTGATGGCGCTATTGAAATCGGTCATTATTTTGGTGAGCAACTGATTTTGACAGTTTCGAACTAGTCAAAAACTGCTAATAGAACAAATCTACAACTAACCTAAAGTGATATTTCACGTTGACCTAATTTAAGACCTACTTTACAATGTTATGAAAATTAAAGGCTACTTGATGAACCTGCCGATTGAATACCTGATATAATTATAATTGTTATAATAAATCCTGCTTCTACGAGGGATACCTTTCTAGTTTTTACAAAAACAAGGAAAGAAAATTTTTTTTTCGTACAAATCGTTTTATTGCTTTTCGCATGCGTTCGAACCAATTTTCGAAACATTTTTTCCATTCTGAAGGTAGTATCTCTCTTGAAGGCTTCAACAGTTTCTTGAGGTGATGAAAATCGCTGTCCACGCATTTTTTGTTTGACATTCGGAAACAGAAAGAAGTCGTTAGGCGATAAATCAGGTGAATACGGGCAATGAGACATTAATTCGATGTTTTTCTCCTTCAAGTAATCAATTGTTAAACGTGCTGTGTGAGAACTGGCATTGTCATGATGAAGGATGATGCGACGTTTTCGGTTGTCTTTCCTGATTTCATCGATGACTTCTGGCAAACAAATTGTTGTATACCATTCAGCATTAACTGTTCTTCGATCCTCTAAAGGAATAGTTGCGACATATCCAGTATAACCAAAGAAACAAGCAATCGTTTTCTTGGAAGTGCTTCGTGAACAAACAACTTTTGTTGGATTTGGTTCATCTTGGAACACCCAAACAGTTGATTGCTGCTTACTTTCCGACTCGTACGAATATACAGGGTGTCCCAACAGTGTGTTCTCGGGCCATATCTCCATAAGTACTGAAGATAGAAAAAAAATTTCAATACAATTTCTTTTTAATTTAAGAGATCTACAACACGAAATTATTTTCATCTATACAAAGTGAATCAAAACAGTAATGCCGGACACAACTTTTTTATTTCAAATGGCATGCCCCATATATGAAACCAAATTTGGATTGCCTATAAAATTGTAAACATTTTCTGTATACCATTGCCTATACCTAAACCTAACTGTTCTTGAGATATTTAACATTTTGTCTAAAAACTGCCATTTGCAGCCACTATTTTATTTATTGATATTTCATTTAATTTTAATTCTAAAAAAAAGATTTTTGATACAGATGTAGTTGATACATAAGCTTATCATAAGCCGTTATTAAAAGTACTTTTATCGCTACAGGGTGGTCATGGTAATAAACGAAATCTTAGAAATTTCAAAATGGCAAAACACAATTTTCTTAAATAGCATGCCCTATATTTTTCTATCCTAAATTCTTCGTTTAATAAAGTACTTTCATTTTTCTTAAGTATGTCTTATACCTATCTGCGATATTTTTTGAGATTTTCAGATCTATTTGAATTATATCTTTTAAAACGAACACTTGTCTAAGGTGGCTGTGGAAAATCGGCAAACAATGAACCGGTTGACATTAATAATTATTTTTCAAAGTGTTAGACTGTTGGGTACTTGTTAAGACATGAATTATTAGATTTATTGAATTATTTCTTTACTAAATGGTTGCATAGCGAAAGTTGGTTGGATCCGCTGGCAACGGGCTTGACGCTTGGTCGGACAATTATAGGTGTGTGTTCGAATCCCCTCCTGGTACATATGGGTCCTATGTGACAAATGGAACACTTATGTGTCGGATTGTGTTCAGGATTCATTTCGGCCCCTTCGAACTAGGTTTTCTGCGTTTTCCCGGTTTGTAAGACGAATGCCGATGGAAAACACCTAGTAGGTCGGTCGCAGCCGCAGCGGGCAATATTACAATAACCAGCTTAACGCATTCCTGACAAGCTCATAGAGAGCTTGGGGCATGTATGACGTAAGTACAAAAAAAAATGTATAACTGTTTAAAGGAGTCACGTACTAGAACTAACTAATGCCTGTACATTATTGTCGCTTGAAAATTAATTATTAAAGTCAACAGGTTCATTTGTTTGCCGTTTTCCACGGCCACCTTAGACAATAACTTGTTTTAAAAGAAATAATTCAAATAAATCTAAAAATCTCAGAAAATATCTTAGATAGGTACAAGAGATACTTAACAAAAATGAAAGTACTTTATTAAACGAAGAATTTAGGATAGAAAAATATAGGGCATGCTATTTAAGAAAATTGAGTTCTGTCATTTTGAAATTTCTGAGATTTCGTTTATTACCATGACCACCCTGTAGCGATAAAAGTATATTTAATAATGGCTTATGATAAGCTTATGTATCAACTACATTTGTACCAAAAATCTTTTTCTTAGGGTTAAAAATAAATAAAATATCAATAAATAAAATAGTGGCTGCAAATGGCGGTTTTTAGACAAAATGTTAAATATCTCAAGAACGGTTAGGTTTAGGTATAGGCAATGGTATACAGAAAATGTGTAGAATTTTATGGGCAATTCAGATTTGATTTCATATATAGGGCATGCCATTTGAAATAAAAAAGTTGTGTCCGGCACCACTGTTTTGATTCACTCTGTATAGATGAAAATAATTTTGTGTTGTAGATCTCTTAAATTAAAAACGAAATTGTGTTGAAAATTTTTTTGTATCTTCAATAGTTATGGAGATATGGCCCGAGAACTTACTGTTGGGACACCCTGTATATTTCGTCACCTGTTACGATATTGTATACGGATTTTGCAGTTCCTCGGCCGAATTTCTTGAGCATTTCCTTACACCAATTGACATGAGCCTTTTTCTGAGCTTCAGCCAAATTATGCAGAATCCATTGGGAGCAGATCTTTTTCACGCCTAAATGTTCATGCAAAATCGAATGTATTGCAGTCTTCGATATGCCTAAGAATGCCTCTATCTCACGGTAAGTCACATGGCTATCCTCTTCAATCATGTTGCGCACAGCATCGATGTTTTTTGGAACAACAACCGATTTTGGTGGACCTTCACGAAATTCATCACTGATGAAAGCACGACCACGACGAAATTCTGCAAACCAGTTGTAAACTGTCTTTTCTGATGGGACTTCATTACCAAAAGTTGAACGAAGCGATTCGAGGCATTGTTCTTGAGTTTTGAGCCTTTACTAAAATCATAAAAAATCATCCAACGAAAACCTTCACGTGAAATTTCCATTTTTCTACAAAATTGCTTTTTTTAAACGTTCACTGTAAACAAACTACTCGGCCGATTTCTGAGCTGTCACTGTTTTAACAATAACAAATGTCAAATTTTACGAAAATAGTCATGTCACTAAGGTACTAAATCAACATACTTCGTATAGAGGTAACGCATTTAGTGATTTTTTATATCTATTCTTGTCACACATTCATCTCATCTAGGGATAAAAAACAGTTGGAAATATTATTTGAAGTGACGTTTGTCAAAGTTACTGTCAGTGGTTAAGAAAATTGAGTTTAAATATCGCATCCCAAACTTTTATTGCATGACATTTAATGATTCCGCCTTATTCGTAAAAGAAACATTCTGCACTTCTCAAAATATCAACTTTTTGGTTGGTAAATAACTAACTAGACATAACCTAATACACTTTTAAATTGAAACCAGTGACATTGCGGTAAACAGAATTCCCTAAAACTGTTGTCTTCCTTATTGCACTTGCGACAATTATATTTGTTATCTTTGTTTCTCAATCCTCTCACGAGAGGAATGGGATTGCGTTACCTGTACGGAGTGTTGATTTAGTCCCTTACATGTCACATCTCAATAGCGCCATCTAAGTAGTAGTCATTTGTAAAAACTTAAAAGGCGGCCCTCGTATCATTAATTGTAAAGGTTTCTATTTTGGAAACGCGACAGTAGTAGCAATCTATTTCTCTTGCTTCTAATATTGTTTCTGAGTTTTTATTTGTTATTCAGATCTCTTCTCCATATGCAATACAATTTGCAAAAATTGTAATGTAATAGTTCGAATACGTTCTGTCTCTTTATCACCTTCCCCATCGTTTAAATATTCTTTATTGCATCTAATAAAATTCATGGTCGTGAGTGGTAACTGAAAGATTACCTCGATTTAAAAAAAACACATACTTCTTTTTTAGGTTTCTTATTTACATTTCCAATCCGGAATAAAGTCGTCAGAAGTCAGTTTTTTTAGTAAACCAATATAACTACCATTTTTTTTATAAAAGTTGTTTAAAATTATGACCTTGTTGTTTGGTACAAAGTTTTATATTATGCATCGAATACATCATTAAATTAATAAACGTCATTTCGATTGGTTATGTGTTCTAAGAAAAGATGTGAGAGTATGTTTTCAAGGCCTGTATGTTATTTTCATATTTTCTGTCATCTTTTTGTTTTCTCCTTCTGCAGTCTTTAACAAAAATGATTAAGTTATAACTACGTCGTAAGACTCACAGAAAGCTAAATAAAAAACGAATTGATTCCTTTTAAATAAGTATCACGTTTTATCCTCTCTGCCTATTTTTTTTTTAATTTAAAAGGGTCTGCTTTATACCATTAATGCGAGAGAATACTTGCTTTTTGGGTATTCATTTTGAAATTATTGAGTTCTCAGAAAATGTATCAACCTGTATTTTATTACACAGCAATTTTGATCCACTGCGCTAAAGCATTCTCAGAGTACATATTTCCATTTCCTATGTACTTCATTGTTACATGAGATTAAAGATGATGGGAATACCATGGTTAAAATTACAAAATTTATTAGCTATGTGCACAGAAATATTGTTGTCATCTGAAGATCGTTAAGGATAAAACGTTTGAAACATTTCAGAAACAGAATAACTTATTCTGTTTCTGAAATCCTTATTCTGAATAAGCAATGTTAAGCAAGCAACTACGTATTGTTAGTCGAGTTACTTGAAATATTCTTGGCTAACGAAAAAGACTTCAATGGCAGATTTCTTAGTTCTAACGCTTCAATAACACCTCACGTCACACAATTTAAGTATTCGTTGAACAAAAAAAAAATCTTACACCTTGAGACGATTAGTTGTTAACTAATGAACGTACTTGTCTTTCCTTTGTTAACCTAATATTTAAATATGATGTCAAACCCTTGCTTGTGATATTTGCTTTTTATATTTTAATAACTGACTTTAATTAAAAAAATTATTTACTTTTTAATAAAAGTCTCATTTGCTACGTTAATTAAAGCCGCCTTTTCCTTTGTTCGAAGTAATTTAAATGTTTGCGCTGTTTTATTGTTGCAGAGAACAGAACTACAATTTACGACAAACGTAATAATTTACGCCCGGTATTCATGCGCTCGGTATATCCATAATTATAAATTACTTTCACAATTACGTGGCGCAATTTATGAAGAAAAAAACTCGACTACAATAGAACGGCATTTATTCGCATTTGCAATTATAAATAATGCATAGTTTTCGATTGTTAATAAAAGTCAATGAGAATCTTAGTATTTCCATAAATTACAATAGGCAATCAGATTGACGACCAATATGCCGGACTTAAAGATATTTATGGTATATAGATATTTCACAGGAATGCACTAAAATTGTGAATGCAATTTGTTTAATCGAGGTATATTCGAATGTGGGCGTATCAGAGTGAGAGGTTTCACCTTTAAAAATAAATAAGCGTTTTTGGGATTGCCATGTTTGACCTTCATGTCACTCGTTTTATTATTGTGAATATGAAATTCATCAATTATCTTTTTTATAACATTTGACGTGTCTTTAATAAAACAAAAACTCACAGGACACCAATCTACGTCAGACTTTAAAAAATTATTTTATGGAAAGGTTTTCAACTTTAGGAACTTTTTGGCAGTTTTAAATAAATCAACCCAGAATTAAAAGCTTTATTTTTAATTTTCAAATGAACTCATAGGCCCAGTTTTACAATCGTCGGATAAACTCAGAGTAACACTATTCTTGGAATAACGTAACGTAGATATGGTTAAAGGATATTCTGTTTTTATTCCACGATTGTAAAACTGGGCCTTAATAAACAACATTCTACGTGATGAGTTTCTTATTGTTAAATAAATATGTGAACAAAGGAATAAAAGGGAATATAAAACGATAAAATTTATTTTTTTAAACTTTAGCAAACCTTGAAATGTTAATACATATCTAATAAATTCTCTCTTTAATTGTTTTTACGTAATTTGAGCTGCTCATTTAAACTGCGTTTAAACTTCCTTCTTTATATGCGACGGTACCCGCTGTCGTTTACCTATAAATGCAATGGTATTAAAGAAGTTGGTTTAATCTTACTTACAATCTCAAAGACAAATTTCATATCCAACATAAATTCTATTCCTAATGGTCAGTCTTTTTTACTCTAACTGCCATTGCTTGCGGCATTACTGCCTGACACACCATTTAGAATAAATGTGAAACGCGCTAAAACATGTTGAAATTTCCTTATCTGTAGATACAATGAATGCCTTGTGAATGATTATTGTGGTTGTCTCACAAAACACGTTTTTTTTTTTTTAGCATTCAGGGTCTCGTCCGTATGTTATCATTATCAGTTAACGTCGCTTGCTGACCGTAAATTAGATACGTGCAGCCTCGGAAATGTGTGACAGATGAAACACAATCTTTCTGAGAACTGCGTGTCCTTTGATATCGGTTTACTATGGCGTAATGCGACTTGGAAACTTAGACAAAACGCATTTCGCTTGTAACTTTAATCTGGCAATGTTATAGAGAAACAATTTGACGTAACTGAATGTTGGTAGGCATCTACTTCAGAATTTGAATTGAAGAGATCATTTACGTAACTCACACTGTACACTCATTTTGTTCATAGTAATCTCGTATGGAAAACTGACTGTGTAGGGTCTGTATATTTACACTCACAATTCGTTAATATATGACCCCACGGGAGAGAAACATTGTCTAAAATTATAATCCTAATTATACAGATATCAGTGCTGGTGTTCCGTAGGGAACTGTCTTAGGCCCAGTTTTATTCTCGTTGCCTGTTAATGATGTTATTTTTGTTGAACCTGAAATGAATTTGAACTTAAGCTGCAACAGTTTTTAGATTTTAGAAATACTGTTGCTTGTTTGAATTTGACGCGCAGTGAATCTGGAATTTTGTTTATTAATGATAATAATTGACCAATACTTTTGTTTTTAAATCCATCACCAATCCTGATGTGACTGCTCGCACAGTTCCCTCAAGAGAAATGTTGATTCATTTTGGGCAATACTTACAACCAGTATTCAAGAAACAAAGACTTTATTATTTCCTTTAACCTTTACAAAACGATTAATTAATTGATTTAGGGCCGTTTTCATAATAGAACTTTAAATTTAAAGTGACTCTAACCTATAAAAATACATGGTTTTCTTATGCTTAAAGTGACTTTAAATTAAAGTCTCCTTTAGCAATATTATGAAAATGGTCCTTACTCTAATTATTTTACTTTTAAAAGATTCTTGTTTTCACAAGAGGAGATCAGAGCTCCTTTTCTCAAGGCCGTTTTAATGAAGTCCACTTAATCCAGTTCCAAGGCGTAGATTCTGAATTCTGTGTGGGGTGATTTCGGAGTAAACACCACTTCATCTCCCACCTTATAGTTTTCATATTTCAGAGAGTAGATGCAAGTAAATCCTTGTTTTTCGGCCACCCTCGCGCAATAGTAGTTTGTGGTGTCCATTCTGATGAGTGAAATTCCTAGATCCTTTGCAATGTCCCTGAAGCAGAAAATGTTCTCTGTGCACTTTAATAATTGACGGAAGACAAAAATAGAAGATTCATTTTTATACTCTGTTCTGAGTTGATGATTGCATAAAAATAATTTGGTAATTTCATATGAATTCAAGAATGTCTGAATAAAATGCAGAATTTTTGTGTGATTGCGGTTTTTCTGTGATTTTTTTTAAATTACTGTGCAATTTAACTTAATTTAATTTCTTTTAATCTTTATAAGCTCATGAAATATGTATATGTAAAGAAAATAAATGGTCATAATTTTTAACTGCTGGAATAAATTTTGATTCTGAAAAAGGACATTCTAGAATACTGATTTTTTTCTGAACTTACGTATCTTTGCAATATTACTTGTTCAGGGTAAACAAGACAAGAACCATATTTAAACTAAATGTTTGGAAAATAAAAATAACCACTATTATTTGGAAATATCGACTAAAATATCGACACGGAACTTGAATCCGATCATTGCGATAAATCTTTCTGGGTACAAAAATTTAACAGAGTTTCAGAAGCATAAAGCAACAATTTGAAATATTCTGTACACCTACATATTTAGATAATGATTATTTTATTTATATATTCTTCGGTAAACGTAAGACTATTAAATTTTAAATAGTGTTACCTTGAGATTTTGCACTGCTCTATAGGTTTAAAAATAGGCCGAAGTTATACACTGCTTGATATTATTATGTGGCGTGATGTTTGCCAGATGCAAACTCGTAAAATTCAATTTTGAAATATGTATGTTATTTTGGTCTCGATAGATTTGAAAAACGATAAAAGAATTTACTGCCTATGTAATATGTTCCGGTATAAAAGTTAGATGACTACATGCACAATAAAAAATTCGAAGGCCCTTCTTTTGTTAAAAAAATATTTGTAATTTTTAAGACCTCATTTGGGAAGCAAGAAGATCGTGGTTGCCAAACTAAAATCACAGTACCTACCTCGCTTTCTTTAATAATTCAATGCCCACACCACGCCCTCGCTCAGCTTTATCCACGCAATACATCTTATGCAATAGATATTTATCATATCCGGAATATTTTTCAAAAATATTGCATTCATCGTCAGTGAAGTTCAAAAATTTAATGATCTTTAAAAATTTTTCGTTCGGGCAGTTGTCATCCAAAGCAGAAGCCCTTTTCTTTACGATGCTGTTCAGCAAAATTGCGATAATTTCTCCCGAATCGTTGACTTTCATGAGGGATACGCCTTGGTCGATTTCGTGGATGGCGTCTTTCTCCAAGTCAGGCGTCGCCTGTCCGTTCGTCAAGACGCCCGCGGCTTCGTTGAGGGGCTCGTCGGTGAAGTAAAAACGACGCAGGAAATTTAAAACTGCTTCCGAATCGCCTGAAGTAATAATTTTAACGTTTGTACTTGATGACATCCTATCTCGAACACTTCACAACTATTTCTGTTATCTTCGCTCTGCTTGTTTATTTTCTTAATGCGGATTTAATTTTATTGTTGAGATGTAGCGAGAATTTTTTAGATAAATTCTGCGTCACATACTTTTTTTTGTGTTAATGCAATATCAAGGATTTACTGTCAAGTACCAGAAATTTTTCGCAGGCTTATTAAAAAATTATTCATTTTGATGTTCGCGTTTGAGTTGTTGTACAACGGTTAAATGCACAAAGTTAAATACACAAAGATAAATACACAACACAGTGTTGTACATACAACAGAAGTTTGCACAAATTATTTGACATTGTATGGATCCTTATTATAGGCCCCGTACACGATCAGTTTGCGCAACAAAGGGTGTTGTGCATAAGCCCCCATACACCTGCGAACAAATTGCGTAAACTGACGTTGCACAAGTTGTTGTGCAAACAAGGTCATCCATACACTATCACCCATACACTATACGCAATATTATGCAAACTCCAGTTGCTTTTGTCGTGTACCTACGGAAACATGCCATCTGACGACGGTATAAATCAATAAACTCATTCAAAAATTACTACACAATGTGTCGTACAAAGCCCATATACGACGCAATAGTTGCACAACGCCACTCGTTGTGCAATTAATTTCAAACAACTTTGAATTTCTGCAACTAGTTGCACAGCACGTCGAACAACACCATACACTCTACAAATGTTTGCATGACAGCCTCTGTTGCGCAATTTGTTCGCAGGTGTATGGGGCCTATTATAGCAACAAAGGTGCAAACATAATGGTGAGGCCCCATACACCTGCGAACAAATTGCGCAACTAGAGGCGTTGTCGTGCAAACATTTGTGCAACAGAGGTATGGTGTTGTTCGACGTGCTGTCCGTCAACTGGTTAGCAGAAATTTAAGTTCGTAAACATTAGTGCAGCCCAACACGATCAACGCCACTCGTTGCGCACCAATTTCAAATACTTGACTTTGCACCAGTTGCGCAGCACGTTAAACACCACACCATAATACTGTTTGCACGCAGCTGCGCACCTGTTCCGTAAAGTGTTGGGTGAGGCCTATAATAGGCCCATACACTATGAACAAATTGCGCAATAGAGGCTTGTGCAAACGCAATTTGTAGAGGTGTATGGTGTTGTTCGATTGTGCTCTGTTCAGAAATATCCATTGTTTATTTAATTTGCACAACGAGTGGCGTTGTTTGATTGTATGGGTTGTACGAAGTACAGTGCAGTAACTTTGAATAAGTTTATTGATTTACGTCCCGTAACAGACGGCATGTTTCCCTAGGTACACGTGAACATCTGAGTTTGGGTACAATATTGCATGTGTATGGGTGAACCTTGTTTGCACACCTTGTTTAATTTGTTCGCAGGTGTATGTGGGCTTAAAACGTGAACACTGGTATAAATTTAGACTACAATTTTTATCATTTTATTGAAATATTTTTGATTTATGTAAAATCAGTGTAATTCAGTGTCCTGCAACATGAACTCCAAACGTGAACATTATTATAACATATAGTTCTAAAACGTTATTGGTGTTTAATATGTCTAATAACGAACACTGGTATAAATTCTAGACTACTTTCAAGTTTCAATATGTCAGTAAATCAGTCCAGTGTCTGCTTTATCAGATGCAAATAAAGTTCTAGTTATTCTATATTATGACGTCTAATAACTGTTATTTAACTTTATAGACTTTTTTTGCAAATAAAATTACATTGAATATTTGACTAAATACCTACATACCCCGTGAGCATCCGGAACATAAGAGATTAGCATAACTTTCCTAAATAATGACATTTTTAATTAAATCTTATTGAAGACATCAAGAAATATTAATTTAAATTTAAAAATTTAATGAATGAATGAATGATTTGATATACAAAATGCTGTTTCTTCTGATATAGTTCTGAAGTAATCTTCAATTACATTTAAATTTTACGTGATTTTTAATTTGTTTAATCTAATGTTCCTAAGATGTAAAAATTGCTTCAAATTAATATTTGAATTTATTTTTTTGTTGCTTTTAATATGATTTATGCTCACTCGATATAATATGTAGTTTTTATGAAAATCAGTTTAGTTTAAACATTTTGTAACGAACAAGTTTTTGTTATTTTTTTTTTAATAAAGATTGTTTCTTGAATATTCGGGATTTTTACAACACTAAATATGTATGTATAATAAAACTATACACATATGTATGTAATATAACGGAAAGGTTACGCCAGGAAAATACAATCATATAAAGGGTAATTAATGGCTTAACTGGCATGGAAAAGTAACTGCCAACGTACGTTTCGGTCTTATTTGCCTCCGTTGCTATACTGGAAGTTTCTCCCGAAATAGGGGTCTTCCCAGTGGTTGTAACAAATGTGCATTCGGTCTCCTGGTCGGTTGCTTCATTTATTGTTGTTTATCTCCAAGTGTCAACACCTTACACCTTGGTTATACTGTCCTGATGAGGTCTAATAAGACCGAAACGTACGTTGGCAGTTACTTTTCCTTGCCAGTTAAGCCATTAATTACCCTTTATATCATATGTATATATATAATACAAATATGTAATTAGCATTCCAAAACATGAACTATTCGAAAACGTGAAGAGCACTGTCCTTAATTAGTTCACATTTTCGCGACTACACTGTACCTATGTTCGCGCCAATTTCACATTTCGTACTCAACATATTCTAAAAATATCTCAAAAATCATTGCAATTAATCAAAAAGTCATTTTTACGAGATTTTTAATTCTTTCATTAGCTTTCCTTATTCCTTGAACACACATTGCCTAATAAATGCAAAAGTTTCAAGTAAAATGAAAATTGCCTGGCTCATAAAAAGTGGAATATGACGGATCCCAATAATTTTAGACCCATATCTATACTACCCATCTTCTCGAAAATAATGGAGTCTGTAGTAATCCTACAACAAATAACGGATTTGCTCGAGAAAAAATATTTAAGCGAGACATACACTGAGGCGGTTGCAGTAGCGATTGCGATGGCAGTGGCGGTCACAAACGTTCACATTCATGCAGGTTCATTAGTAGATGGGTTGCAAGTTTTCTTTTCGCACGCATGTGAACTGTTTTCGGCTCAATTTGTGTCTCGCTTTAATTAAGGAAGAGTAATATGGCTTTCGTAAGAACAGAAGCACCAATGTCTCTGGTATCTCCTTGCTTTCTTATATCTATGAGTCATTTGAAAGTCACAAAGAATACATGGTTCATTTTTAGGATTTGTCCAAAGCGTTCGACTACATGAATCATGAACTTGCGCAAAATTCAGTAAGGCGACTTCAGAGGTGTAACAGTTGATCTCAAGATTTTATCTAACTGACTCCAAGGAGATAATCTACCACTAAGGTGAATACAGTGATCCTATAAATGTAAAACGTGGAATAGCACAGGGTTCTCTATTAGGACTCTTATTGTACACCACTGGAATAATTATTTATCTTAAAAACATATCATGCATATGAATGAATTTCCAGATGTTACAGTTCAGAGAAGGATTCTAAGGGCCAGTTTTTCAATCACAAGTTAACTTTAACCTTCAGTTTATTGCCATAGGAATAATTGTTACTAGGGGAATAAACTGATAGTTAAAGTTAACTTGTGATTGATATATCGGCCCTAACTCTTTAAGATTTTTCGAATTAGCTTATTTGAACACTTTTTCTTATTTTTATGCGGACAGTGTAGTACATACATTAAATTTGGCCGATTTGCGCTTCTGATTATTCTGTGCTCTTGTTTTATAAAAGTATTCACTTCATTTGTTTATTTTATTTTGCCCTTTGTTACACCACCAAACCAGATATGTGGGGTGACCAATAATAGTAAATTATACCCACATCAAGGGAGTGAAGTGTATAATTTTTACCCGAGGTGTAGTTTGTAGCCCAAGGGCGCAGCTAAAGGGTTCTGCTAAACACATACTATTTTTTGCACGACCCAACGATTTTAACTGAAAAAAGCTTAAAGTTTTTAAATTATTTTTAACTGTCAACATGATATTCTTATTTTGCGAACACAAAAATCACATCGGTTCTGATGGATGGCAAACGGAATATTAAATTGGCCATGCTTTTTTGCTCAAGGTAAAACTTTACTCACTCAAATTAGGGAGTAAAATTGTTTATTATATAGAAGTCATGCAAAAAGATTATAATTATTATTTCTAGAAGTTTATAGCATTCTAGGTATATGATGTACATTATATTAGGCGGTTGTTATTATAAAATAATAAAACACATTTCAGTACAAAGATGCTCAAAATATGATATATGTTATTAATAAATCCTTCTATGAAATAAACTAAGGCCCAGTTTTACAATCGTGGAATAAGAACGGAATAACTGTTCGCCAAATATCCTTTAATGATCCTCCATATCTACGTTACGTTATACCAATAATAATGCTTATCCGACGATTGCAAAATCGGGCCTAAGGGGGTCATTCTAATTCGGGTTGCAAGTTACAACTTGGTATGATCCTGCTTCCGAGCATTATCGAGACTGCACAACGTTGTATCCTGTTACCACCGAACATTGCCGAGATTGTAACTTCTTAGCAGTTACTAAGGAGGTACCACCGTTGTTAGGTTGCAAATTCGATTAGAATGACCCCCTAAGACTGGACTTTTAATATTTACTCGTTTTCTCGTATAAGTTATACCGTGAGTTTAAAAGGTAATTACATATGGCTTAGCCATGGAAAGTAAAAGTTATGTCTGCAACAAGTTGTGTTCTATTGTAAAAACCATTAACTGAATCTTAAAATTAACTTATGACAACAACAGTAGTGACGATAGTTAATGAATTGTGAAGCTTGCAGTAGACATTACTTGTGCTTTCCATAACAAAGCCTTACGTAACGTACATACCATAATTGTGTTAATAAATAATAGCATATTATTATTAAAAATTTGCATTTTGTAATAGCATCGAGTTCTTCAATTAGGAGAAAAAAATTAAATGGAGGAACTGATTTTAAGTAAATTCAAGACATCGCTATGTCAAACATTTTATTTACATATCACATCAAAATACATTGTGCTACAATTATATTAATTTACGTACATTGATACAATGGATAAATTGGAATAACTTTTATGCCTAATTTCAGAAGATTATGTATTTTTTAAAAATCCAAAACACATATCATAATCCAGTTAATAATGAAATGGAAAAAGCGAAGAATTTATAGGAAAATTAACATTTGTCTACTTACACATTTTTTTGTATACTCACACATAATAATCATTAATAAGGTATGTGTATAACAACAATATATTTCAGACATTGCAAAAATATTCGTAAATTCGGTACAAAACATTCAGAGAAAATTCGATGTAAATCAAAGAGTCTGTTCGGGGCAATTAGATCAAACAAGTACATTCGGTTCAAACAAATACATTTAGTTCCAACAAACACGTCGTTGTTACTCGCTATGTATAACACAAATACAGGTCAACAATTAGGCCGTGCAACTACAGTTTCGTTGAGGAGCTTACGCAATTCTCTGCACGTAGATTTGGATTTCCGTGTGAGGGGAAGGAGGATCAAAAACGGGTTCGCCGTTCTCCACGTAGTCCTTATACCTCAAGGTATAGATGCAGTTGAAGCCAAGCCTTGCTAGGGCCTTGGCACTATAGAAGCTTGTGCAGTCTCCTCGCATTAGGCCGAATCCTTGTTTTCGAGCAATTTCACTGCAAAAGATTTTTTTTTCTTAAATTACTCTGTACAATATTAATAAATCGATGTTTTTTATTTTAAAATATACAAAAAATAAGATGTGAGTGAAAGATTTGTAAAAATGTAAAAAATAGTAAAGTACCGTGTACGGTCCATTAATTCCTTTGCTATTCCCTTTCCTCTGCACGACCCATCCACCGATAAAATCTTCACGCAGAGAACCTTGTCATACTCTGGAAATTTTCCGAAAATATCAGTCTCACCGTCAACGAACTTCAAGAGTCTTATGATCTTGCAGAATTTCTCGTTTTTACAAGCGTCATCAGACTCTTGGTCCTTCCTGATGACGCCATTTAGGCAGACGCCAATGATACGCCCGGTAGAAGTCGTTGCCATGACAGACACTCCATCTACGATGGTCTTTACCGAATATTCTTCGAGTTCGGGGCATATCGAGTTTTCGTTATCGAGTAATTTAACGTTCCTATTTAGCGGCTCATCTCTGAAGAAGAAGCGTCTCAAGAAATTGATGACATTGGTGTGATCATCGGCGGTGATGAGATTGATGTCATAGTTATCAATTTCTGGGTTACGCGGAGGAGTGGTATGTGGTGATCGAGATGATATGCTGTCCAAGGACTGCAAAAAAATTGTCTTTATTGATATTAGAAGGAAAACAATTATTAAGCATGATTTTTAATATATCTCCATCATCTCAAAAACGCGAAAGCTGCAATTGGACATAGCAGAAAACAAAGAGTACCATTTACATCAACAAAATGCATTTTCTGTCTTTGTTTTTATTATCCGGTAGAGCCATTGTATATACATACATCCATCTACGGATTTGAATAAAACAAGAAATTACAGTTTAATTTGCACTGAACATTCGTTGTCCCACTTTTAATGGAAAAATGACCCTGTATATGAAGAAGATTCCGTAGAAGAGAGAAAATGTCAAGTGTCTGCCAGAACGCACAGTGAAACGAAAACTGTAACAACTTGGACGACTTCGACATATTATGAAGCTTCCAGTAGAAAGGAAAAAATTTCAGAAAATTAACTCAGGAATTAATACGCTTAAGCAGAAGTGGAAAAAAGAAAATAATTATAATATCCAAGAAGATTGTGTCGGTGATTTTCGTAATTACTTTATTTTCACCGTTCATACCTAAAAAGACTTCTGAACTTTCTTTAGTTCTGAAGTGGATGGAAGGCTATATATTTCATTCACGCTTGAAGTGGAAAATGCTAAGGGTATCTTTTAAATTTGATACTCTGGTAAATGCAGTTTTCTTCACATACTCAACCTCTATAAATATTATACTAACATGTACAATATCATATTTTTTATCTGCCGTTCAATGCAATTATATATGTATAAGGTAAACCTGAAGGCCTCGGCGACCCTTATCCAACTTCTTCTATCTTTTGTCACATTTTCTTGCAAAATGATTTAGGATTGCTGCTGCTGCTGTTGGTCTTTTTGTCGTTGTCGCTGTTACTGTTGTTTTCACTGCTGCTACTCCTTGGGAACTGCGTTCTTTTCCATGAAAAAGGACAAAAGTCAACATAAAGAAGAATTTATGATACAGTACAACCAAAAGCCTGAAGAAGATTGCAAATCGCGGTTAACCGAAACATGTCATCTTTTGTATCGCCTTGAGATGATCGAAAAATAAAAAGATTTTACACTTCGATAGCGTTTATAGTGACTTAAGGCAAATATTGTTTTTCCAAAATTTTCATTAAAAGCTTAATTTATACAACATCAATGGAATAGATAAGTAAGAAAAGAGAATAAGTTATAAAATCTTGAAAATTTAAAAAATTCTAACAATTAATTTAATATCCTATCTAAAAGTTACTTAAATTGTTGATTTTATGAGCGTATGCAATTTCCTCTAGCTTTATCATTGAAATTCAGCCGGTCAGGAACGGCCGTAAATCAAACCATTTGCTCGAATATTAAATTAAAGTAGACTGTGCAACGTAACCGCATTTGGGCCGGGCGGCGCGGCGTCGGGACGCTTCCCAGTTGCCTGGTTTCCAAGCGTCGCAGTTCGTGACCATGGCAACAGCGAGATGCGTTTATTGCAAAGTTTATTTTGAACTTGTTTACCGACGTCGCTGAACGGGCGTTTTATTAAAGCTCCGTGATGGAGCTTTCAGGCATTACTGGGTAATTCACTTTGCGCTTAACACTAAAAGCTTCATAATCTGTCCTATATAACGGAATAAGTATATTAGATAGTACGAAATTTCTTCAATGGCGTTCAAGTAATATTAATACCACTTTAATTTTATTAAATTACTAAACCTTCTCAATGTAAATTAGAAAGTTTCCAGGACTATAATTAATAAAATATACAATGCGAGATTATCGCAAATTAAATCTGCTAAACGTCGTGATTAATCTGCGCATAATACAATTAAGCCTGTTACAATGCACTGAGACCTTGCTACGTTTTACTAATTAAAATTATCGAGTTCTCATAAATACTACGTCTAAAGCAGGTAATGAGTTCTGGGCCAAGTGAACGCCACAGGGCAAGACAGATCGCCGGATATATTTCACCCACAATGCGTTTATGTGTTGTTCCACATACTTTTGCGATCATGTGAGTTTAATGCAAAGTGAAAGGCAGAAAATTGTAATGCCGCGCCGATGAGAATCAGCCGCTACCGCACTGATTTTATCGACTCCATCGTAAGTCAGGGTCGTAATCATTCTTATTCGGACTGCTAAAATCAAAATATTTGCAGTGAAAAAATTACTTTTCTTCTTCGTGTTTACGCATTTTTCCTTTGATATTTGTTTCAGAATCTTAGTTTTTACCTGCAGGCAGGAACAGTGTAAGCAGATTTATATTGTACACTATGACACTACCGAGTACAATTGAAGGGATTAGAACCATAAGGATCTAAGTGAAATTAAAACATTGGTGCAAATTAGGTATTAATATAGTATATTTGACAGTTTATAAATGGTACAATATTAACTACATGGTGTAAAACAATTGTTTCGTTATGCCATCAGATGATTAATTAGTATTTCATCTCCCCTTTTAGCACTTATGTCAGTTCACAATAAATTTGCAATTAGATCCTTATGGTTTTTATCTCTTCAATGAATTGCTGTCCATGAACGGTTTACGACACTACTGTAGGGAGAAATATACACACGTTTTGAAATATTGCGTCTGGATTATTTCATTACAGCGTTTGATATTTAAAATATTTTAACCAATATTTCAATTAGGTATTTTTTAATATTTTAATTCTAACTTATGGTATTACAAACTTATTATGTCTCAATTACTTTAGAATATATATATTATATTCTTACTATTGAGTATTTTACTTGTTTAATAATATTTTAATTATTTAAGGGTAGATGCACACTTAAGCAAAATGGAAAGCAACGAAAAGCGGCGAAAAAGATGCTCTTATCATAATCTTACGAATGGAAGCAATGAATGATTCTATAGCTTGTCAAAAGTACAATGTAAAATTAAATATATTAAGGCCTAGTTTCACAAAAGTAATATAAGGACAGAATAATTATTCGCCAAGTATCCTAGGTGTGATGAGTCCAGAGATATTTTGAGTAATTAACCGCAAATGCGTTAAAATCTACTATTAAAAAAATACACACAACAATTGAATAAAAATCGCACAAAAATAAATAATAACTGGAAATAATCGAGAAGAATCACTAAAATAATACAACGCACAACACTAGTGTAAATTTTTCACTTCATTTCGTGGTTCATTTCACCTGAGCGTGCTACACTTAATAATAATATAGAAATACAGTAAAATAATTAAGTTGTTTTGATTGTACTCATGGAGTGATTCTGCTCATATCTGAAGCAATCGTAAGATCTGTAAGCCTGTAAGTCAATTATTAAAAGGTGGAATTTTGAAGTTCTCAGTATGATATGATTTCTTTTAAGTCTATAAGATAATCCCACAGAGACTTACGAGCAGTCCCAGAGACCTAGGAAAAACCATACCTTCTACAGAACTTCAAAATTCCATATTTTAATAAACGAGTTACAGGTTTACAGATCTTACGGTTGCTACAGATACGAGCAGAATCGACACATTATATTAAAGATAAGTTAGTAGAAATTATAATTAATATGAAATAAACCAAACAACACTAATAAATATTGGCAGAAAAATATTTCCCTTGCTTTCGATATTCGAACTCCAGTCTTCTGGTTACATGCCAGCTGCTTTACCAAAAGCAAAGCAAACTTTTGAAACTCCACTTGAACTCTAGTATTACAAAATGGACATTAGAAAAAAATCATTCATTTTCATTCTTAAATTATTTATTCTCTTGGACAGAAACTTTTAACTTTAAATACCTACGTCGATGCTTCATTAGAATTTATGAGAAACTTTCTTGAAATTGCACTAATCAAGTGACCTCAGTCTATATCTACAATGTGTCCACGGATTTTCTGCAATAGTAGATTGACGTATGATTTTGATATAAAGGATTTTTCATTAAGAGCGACGCATTTTGTTTGTAAAATAAAACACAGACATCGTGAGAAATTTAAGACCATTTCTAGTTCGGTGTAGAGTATAGTTAATACCATCATTGATGGAACCACAACATCATTCAAATGTCCTCGACGGAAACGCCGACAGGAATGAATCCGTTTAAATATGGTTTAAGTTTCCATGAATGCATTTTTTGGGCCGAATTGGATGCTCTCGACTTGGACGACATGTGGTTTCAACAAGACGGGGTGCCATTTGTTACACTGCCAATCAAACAATTGATTTATTGAAAGAGAAGCTTGGTGAATCAATTATTTCCAGAAATGGACCTGTCAGTTACTCTCCTCGCTCGTGCGATTTAACACCCCTAGACTTCTTTCTGTGGGGTTATGTTAAGTCTTTAGTTTACACTAACAAACCATCAATATTACACGACTTGCAGACCAACATTGAACGTGCCATTGCTGATATTCAATCCAATTTATGTGAAAAGTCATGGAAACTTGGGTTAATGGGATTCATTCCTATCAGCGCCTCTGTGGAGAACATTTGAATGATGTTGTGGTTCCATTAATAATGGCATTAACTGTACTTCACACTGAACTAAAAATAATCTTAAATTTCTCACGATATCTGTGTTTTATTTTATAAATAAAATGCATCGCTCTTAATGAAAAACCCTTTATTTTTTGTTTTACGTGCTTCTTTTATTAAAAAATTGAAACCGCATTTAAATTGACCTTATATATTACACATTTCCTACTACGAAAATTTTTATTATTTTTAAATATGGGAAAAAATTATTCAATACAATCCCTAACCACGACTGCACAATTTTCTCCCCTGTATCTAAATTCCCTATACACGTTTCTTAATGTTCCAATTTCTATTTCATTAATTACCGTTCGTATTTTTTCTTTTAAAAGTTCTAAATTTGTGCCAAAATTATTTTCATACACTTTTTGCTTAACATATCCCCAAAAGTAAAAGTCCATAGGTGTTAAATCAGGTGAGCGAGCCGGCCAATATATTGGTCCAAAACGTCCGATCCATCGTCCAGGAAAATGATCATCATCAAGCCACCCCTTAATTAAATTTGTGGAATGTGCAGGACATCCGTCCTGTTGAAAATAAAAGTTTTCCAAATTCACATCCGCCAGTGAAGGTAAAACGAAATTTTCTAGCATTTGTAAATTGAGTTGATACAAATTTTCTTCAAAAAAATAGGAGCCAATAATTTTGTCGACTAAAATCCCACAGCACACATTTATTTTCTTAGATCTTTGATTACTTGTTTTGATTCTAAAATTCGGATTTTCTTCTGACCAATACCTGCAATTTTGAGACGATACGGTCCCATTTGTAGAAAAGTTGGCTTCATCCGAAAATAACATTTTGTGAGCGAAATGTTGATTGTCCATAACACTTTCTCCAACCCACAAGCAAAATTCTAATCTAAATGCATTATCTTGAGGATTCAAAGTATGAATAAACTTAGGTTTGTAGGAACGTATCTTATTTTCCTTGTAAACTTTTTGTAACAAACTTTTGCTAACACCAAGTTCTACAGCTCTTTTATGCAAAGACAATTTTGGATTTCCATCTACTGATCCCATAGCTATAGCACAGTAGCCATATCATCCTCACTGTATTGCTTTCTTGATTTCTTTCCTCTAGATACAACCAGTTTCGTCAAACTTTTGTAAAATGTTTCTTAACGTATTAATTGTAATATGAATACCAGGATATTTTACATGAAATTTATCAATGGTCGTTTGATAAGTAGTTTTTCCGATTCCACGACATTTTACTAAATAAATACGCTGCTGCAATGTGAGCAGAGCTTAACTAAAAGTACTAATTAACGACATCCACTTAAGGAATAAGGTTGATTAATCACTTTGACAATCCCGGCTAATGTAATAATTGCGAATGAAATTTGAACTTGGACAAATTTTTGAGAGTAAGTAAGCATGTTTTCGAAATTTAAAACCATAAGCAAGGCAGTTCGTGAATTTTTGTAACATTTTTGTAGATTTTAATACAAACAAAAACTTTTGTAACGAATAACTTTTCTTCCTAAAACGTAAAATAAAAAAGTTTTTCCCATATTTCAGATAATCCGTGTAACACAATATTATCATTAGTAAAAATTTTCATGAATAAATACGAATAAAAGCAAACGTTTTAAATAATTACATTTTAATTTTAAATACCTACGTCGATGCTTCATTAAAATTTTTGAAACTGCACTGATCAAGACCTCAATCTATATCTATTATTATTGTAACACAATATTACAAATCATTAGTAAAAATTTTCATGAATAAATACGAATAAAAGCAAACGTTTTAAATAATTACATCAATTTTTAGGAATCACCCTAAAGTTATCATTATTACGCATCACGTACATTGACATACTACGTGCAAGCAACTGGAATAGTTAATAAATTAATTTTTATCTTTATAACTTGAAAGTAAAAACAAGGGCTCGTCCGGGATTTGAACCCGGGACCTCCCGCACCCTAAGCGGAAATCATACCCCTAGACCAACGAGCCGCTGTGACCAATACATTTATCGATTAAGAATTTTAATTAAAGAATCTATTAATTAAGTATGACGTCCTACTGATGTAACGTGTGATAAAAATTATAATCACGATCATAAATATGCTAGCGGAGTCGATAAAACTAGGTTCAATACATTCAACATTTATTTTGACGTGTGTTTGGTGTTGTCGTCTTTTTTCTATTTACAAAAGTATTCAGTTAGAAACTTTCTTCCTCATCATATCGCATTTTTTGTTATTTCTAATGATATTTAATGATTATGTAAATGATTTAAATTTTATTGAATAACTACGAGATGAAGACCCTATTTTTCTGTTTTGGTGTTTTAACGAATGCATTATGAAACTCATTTGGATGTCGTAAAGTAGCTCATTAAATAATTCAAAATGTTATTTTATTACGTTGGCGATAACATGGCGACATTTATTGACATTTCAAATTACAAAAATAACTTCAAACTGACATTTGTTTGCAATAATTTTACTTGAAAAATGTAGAATCTGTCTAACCATGGCCAGCTCCATTAACATTCACTGACGTGTATGTATGGCCGTTTCAATTCGCTTAAAATTCAGTTCCGAGAAAGCATGCCATGGAGTACTCCCCTCAGCGCTCCCTATTAAAGATACTACAGAACTACTCATAGTAACGTAATGACCATGGCCAGCTCCATTCATATTCACTGACGTGTATGTATGGCCGTTTCAATTCGCTTAAAATTCAGTTCCGAGAAAGCATTCCTTGGAGTACTCCCTTCAGCGCTCCCTATTAAAGATACTACAGAACTACTGACAGTAACTTAATGGCAACTGCAATTACTTAAAAACTCACAAGAGGCGCTGAGGGGAGTACCCGTCATAATTTTTAAAAGTCGAATTGAAACGGCCATACATACACATCAGTGAATGTTAATGTAGCTGGCCATGGTCTAACAGGTTACTAAGAGTAGAACGGTGGACTGTTCAAATGATTTTAATAGCCTACGAGTTTCGGCCACAGAGGTGACCATCTTCTGGGCGACTTATACAATAAAAAGTGAAAACCATGAGGTTTATATGAATAAAAGCAACAAATGTCTTATGAAACATATATTTTATACTATTTTTTTCTATTTTGATTGCTTAAATGTAAAAAAATCTGCGTTATTTTGTAATTTAAATATAGGAAAATTCTGTTTGAAAATGTGGCGGTTGGTGGGTTGGTTGACATTTAATATAATAGGGGCATTTAACGGACACAATTTATGATTGCATACAGTTTAGCGTTCAACGCATCTGAATCGATTCAACATCGATCGTGAAATTGTCCATCGCAAAAATTTTGTGATTCAACTGCGATTAAATATGGCGTTGCGGTTTGTATCATACCATGTGCGAGTTGTTTATAACAGAGTATTGTTTATTTCAAAGATTTATTAGAGAAATAACTTAACCGCACTGCAAATATTGTGATATTGCTATTATTGAATAGTTAAATACCAAATATTTTAGAAAGTAGGGTTATACCGGTCACGCCACCGTTCAGCGTTTCGATGAATCGATTTAAATCGATTCAATCTGATTGTAATCAATCGATTTGTTTGTTGAATGCCCCTAATTTCAAACAAATGTCAATTTGAAGGTTATTTTTGCAATTTTAGATGTCAACAGATACAAATATTGTCAGACAAAAGTCAATTTGGAGGTTATTTTTGTTAATAATCTTTTGTAAGTCACGACCAAACTTAGTTAGAAAGGAGATCAAAACAATCTAACGGGATGTGGTCACTGGACGATTAATAAAAGTCAACTCCTTTGTTTAAAGCCTCAATATTTCATTGTATTCTTTCAACTTCGTCAGGAGGTTAACTACAATGGTTACAAAAGTTGATTTACCATCTAAATCGTAAGATAATCAGACTTACAACTAGAGGTGGATGAATTGGACAACAATTAAACACATTAAACACGTTATTTTTGTTATTTGAAATGTCAACAAATGTCGCTGTATATGCTGTCGCCAACCTATTAAAATAAAATTTTGGATGCTTTAATGAGCTACCTACTTTATGACACCCAAATGGGATTCATAATGGGGCGCATTCGGCAGACCCAAAAACTCGAATCGGAACATGTTATGATGAGTGATTGTTGACGTTTATGTTGGCAACAACATTTAACAAGCGCGTTAAAAAGTTGAAAATATTGTAAAATATGAATCCAATTACATTCACATTCATTATAAGAGTCTTAATAATTATTATGAATGTAATTGGCTTCATATTTTACAATATTCTCCATTTTTTGACGCGCTTGTTAAATATTGTTGCCAACATAAACGTCAACAAGTACTCATTATAACATGTTCCGATCCGAACTTTTGGGACTGCTGAATGCTCCCAATGTAGTCGTTAAGACATCAGAATAGAAAAAATAATTAAAATGAGTGTAAACGAGTACAATACATACATATTAAAAATTATTGATGAAGCAATCAGTAACAAATGATTAAATGAAGGTAATAACAATAGTAAAGTCACGTATCTACAAAAGCATCAGTAACAAGTCATTAAATGAAGGCAATAAAAATAGTAAAATCACATACAAAAAGCAAATGCTTTTGTTTTTTGTACAAGACTTTACTAATGCAATAGTATTTTGTAGATTCTCCCTTAGCATCGAAACATCTAACAGTCTCATCCTCATAGTTGCAAATAATTGAACTGGTCAACTAGAGTTCTTTGCCGCTCTTCCTTAATTGCTCTTTACTCCGTGGCACTACTCTTTTGCGAGCTTAAATACTTCTTTAAATGACTCCACAAATCCCATATGGATCGAGATTTAGAGAATTTATTACTCAATCAAGCACTACAACGACATGCTGTATAGACTGTGAAGTGTTTGCTGGGAAATAATTACAAGTTGAGGACCCACCTGCTCAATTAATATCTAAAATATCTTGTAATTAATTTAGTAGTAGGTAGTTTACAAAATAATTTGTACCTTCTTCATAATGAAAATTAGCTTTCCAATGCCGATCGTGCAAAAAATTGGAGACCATGCAAACGACAGATTATAAGACCTGCAAGACATCAAGTAAAAAGTAAAAGTGTCAACGCTGTTGCGGAAGCTAATGAAAATATATTATTACAATCTCACTTATGCTGGGTTTCATAAAAGCCAATTAAATTTAATCATTGATTAAGAATAATCATTCCTATACCTTCAGCACATGTAACCATAGCAACGTTTACTTTTAACGCATGATTAAATTTAAGTAACGTTTTTGAAATCCACCATTAGTTTATTAATTATTTAATAAAATAGTCTAATGTTAAATTCCGTATTCTTTTTTTACTGTGAATGGACGTGTTGATCATTTAGCACGGAGTAAATAAAAAGATACGGCACATTTATTGAATATTTTATTTTAAAAGTACAAGCCGATTTAAATGTAACAAATTTTCCATTTTATTTATTAAATTATTATGCACTCTTGCTACACTCTTTATGCATTTCAATGAACACATCTAGTTTTATAAATTACTAAGTGTAATAAATTATTAATATTTTCTTGCATGGGAACGCCCAGGACATATTTCTTAGCGAGAAGTAATAGATTTTTAATTGCCACTCATTTTCATTTTTACATTTGAATGTATTGGTATATGTATACCTAATCATTATTGATGTAATATTCATATGCGTTCACAAACATGTTACCACAAACGGCAACTTATTATTATTAATAGAAAAAATATATAAAAGGCTTAAAAGCATTCCAGAATCTATGATAAAAAAACACTTCAATTTAATTGAAATACATGAATTACCTTAGCGTTCAAACAATTCCCGCAAGTGTTGTTTTGTTCTGTTTGATGTGATATTTGATGAAAATGTTAAAACATAGAGCTTCTATTATTAAAACAAACTGATTGGAACACATATTTAATGAGTTTGCTACAATTATTAATTGCCAATGACCACAATTCACGATATTATTACAACCAGACGTTTCGGTGGCGAATTATCTGTTGTCGTTTTCGGTGAGCTTACTCTGAAAAAGGTTTTCATTTTATTGTCTTATGTGGGAATAGAATCTAGAATGTTTAGACACTTTAAGACACTTTCTAAGTAGATCGTAGTTTTCCACTCCTGCATTCCATTATTAATTTCAAATTATTATTATCCAATCATTCACTTTTTCTTGTCCATTTTGGATCTGAGATAGCACTCCATCAATGCCAATCATGATCTATGATAACTGATTATTTCCAGTCAGCGAAAGAGTAAATTAGAATCAGATTAAATATTGCTTTATTTGTACGAAAACAAAAGGGCGAATGTCAAACCCTCTACCCCCAGGAGCATCTTAGTACTTCTTAGGCCCGATTTATTCACCTCCAATTAAATTTATCAGATAAATTACTTGAAGGTGAATAAATCGGGCCTAAAGTAGGAAATACACGATCCAACATGTCTTAACACATGTACGCGCGTACATGTTCGCCGAACATCAACGTCAAATAGTAACATGCTACACACGATCGAACATGTCTTAAGACATCATAGTCCAATTATCAACCAAGACGATGTCCGAAGAGTTATGTTTGGTGGCAGTGGCGTGCGCTGTAATGCACCTAATAATAGCCGTCAGCTATCTGAATGTGATAAAGCTGTGATAAGTCCCCAGTTTAATAGTTCCAATTGCAGGATCTGCCACCACACATTGCCAGAAAGTTATTTATTAAAATCATAAATTGATTGTTTTGAGGTGCTGTAGAAAAGAGTATGTGCGACGCCAACGCACTGCATTGAATAAGTCCGTGGCGAACATATGCATTTGGCAACCACACGGTCGAACATGTACGCGCAAACATCAACGCACGCACTTGTTTTCAGGAAAACCAGAAAACAAGTTCGACGGACTTTTTGTATGTGCGTACATGTTCGAAGCGTTTTTGGGGCCAACACACGCACGTTGATGTTCGGCGAACATGTACGCGCGTACATGTGTTAAGACATGTGGGATCGTGTATTTCCTGCTTAAGTGTATTCTTTTTTTTATTGCTGGAAACTTTTTTTAGATTCCTCTCTTAAGCAGGGAATACACGATCCCACATGTCTTAACACATGTACGCGCGTACATGTTCGCCGAACATCAACGTACGTGTGTTGGCCCGAAAAACCCTTCGAACATGTACGCACATACAAAAAGTCCGTCGAACTTGTTTTCTGGTTTTCCTGAAAATAAGTGCGTGCGTTGATGTTTGCACGTACATGTTCGTGTGGTTGTCAAACGCACATGTTCGCCACGGACTTATTCAGTGCAGTACTCGGCGTCGTGCATAAACTTTTCCACAGCACCTCAAAGCAGCCAATTTATGATTTTTAATAAATAACTTTCCGGCAATGTGTGGTGGCAGGTCCTGCAATTGAAACTATTAAACTGGGGACTTATCACAGCTTTATCACTTTCAGATAGCTGACGGCTATTATTAGGTGCATTATAGCGCACGTCACTGCCACCAAACATAACTCTTCGGGCATCGTCTTGGTTGATAACTGGACTATGATGTCTTAAGACATGTTCGATCGTGTGTAGTATGGTACTATTTGACGTTGATGTTCGGCGAACATGTACGCGCGTAAATGTGTTAAGACATGTTGGATCGTGTATTCCCTACTTTATTTGGAATCCGGCTTTTATTTATTATTTGTGAATGCTTTTTTGCTGTAACCTTCTAGGGCGTACCCATTGAGGAAGTGCTTTGTTACGTCGTCTCATTGTATAAACAGTTTGCCCTGGCGCTAAATTATAACATCTGTAAACTACCCCTTTTTCACTGACCTTGGTTGGTAATTTTCCTGGCACTCTGCTGTTATGTTATCGGCTCTGTCAGGTCTTCCTAAACTAATGATAATTTTTTACTTTCCCGATAGCAGTAGCACAGCCTTGGTTCTGTTCAAACTGTCGGCTTTCTGCTGTAAGCTGTGTTAGCAATTTGGCACTATTAACAAATTCAGGAACACATCGTCGATCGATAGTAATTTAATTACAAAGTTTGAGTAAACTCGGTAATACCATAACTACTGATGATATAATCCAAATAATTGATTTCCCTCTGTCTTGAGGTTAAGCTACATTTCAACTCCGTACAGTAGCTGAAATGCTTCTTCCAAATTTTGGTTGGTAATTTAAGAATTATTGCTACTATCGAAGTGCATAATGCAAATCTTCAGGACCATTTCCATCTGTCTCCTCAATATTGATGGAACATTACACAATCCAATCGATATTATTACAAATTGTCAAAGATCCACAACAATAGCGAATGCGGCTTTTACTCGATCTTTTGGCGCCAATTCTATTATACAGTATCCAGTCATTATTAGGTGTTAAAGGTAGTGTCTTTTTTGGTGATGTTGTTAAACGTCCATAAATTTAGTGGAACCGTGTGGATCCTTTAGTTATTTTTTTACCAATACTTCGGTACCCAGTTACCGATCATGCCTTTTCAATTTCACAAATGATTCATTCGTAGGCCTTCTTGGAGTTGCAACACATCTGTGCTGTCTGTAGATCCATTCTCCAAGTCGAAAACGTTCTAACAGCGGCAAAATATGTTTTTCCGAATGTACGAATTCTAACGTTCTTCGAAACCTTCGGATTTCCCACATTTACTTTGTCGGTTTGGTTAAGTCGTGGGTGATGGAAAACACTATTGCCCAACATCTTAAAGTAGTTTTTTTCTTCAATGATGTTGTAGTTCACATTTACGACGCAGACTGGTATTTGCCGGTAATAATAAATTCGTCCAACCTTCTAGTCCTCGCCTTTCGATTTCACTACTACTACTGCTATATCCTACGATGTGATCCTATTCATCTTTGGCAAGATGAATAAGATCAGTTACATCTTCTCGTCAGTTAATCTAAAATTAGTATTTTTATTTGACCTACCAGGACTGTTCAAAAATTAGTGAGAATAGTGAAACTCAGTGTAGCTGTGACCGACCGTTTAAGACAATAAAACTTCTATTTGAATATGGTTCATCATATACGTCATATGGGTATAACAACTTTGTCCGATTTGAAGTAGGTTTTATGATCTTTCCTTCCATCATCTTTTCTGATTATCCTGATTATAAACGTTTTTAGAATTAATTCAACTAATCTAAAAACGTTTTCGAATGCTCAATTAAAAGATAATCAGTGAAGATGAGGGGGAAGACCATAAAATCTACTTCAAAGTTGACAAAGTTTTTATACTCGTATGACGTATATGATAAGAATAAACCGTATCCTTTTTTTTTGGTTCATATTCAAATAGAAGTTTTATTGCCTTAATTTGTCGATCACAGCTACACTATACCTTTTCAATTTCAAATTGGGACTAAACAAATTCAAATTGGGACTAAACAAATATAAATTGGGACTAAACAAATTCAAAGTGAGAATAAAAAAGTTCAAATTGGGTGTTTACTACTGTCATTAATGTCATTTCAAAAAAGTGTTTAATTCTAGCCATCCTCCATTTACACTCACTTCACCAAAAATCAAATCAATTTGATTTTGAACTGAACTGATTTTAAAGTGAACAGAGAGACTCTTAAAGGAATGATGTTTTGGAACTAAAATTAACTTAACCTCAAAATACCTATGAAATCACATGAAACTGATAACCGATTTAGAAAACTAGCTTGATCAGTACGGGGTGCGGGAGGGGAAACTCAATCACTTCCTCATCACTGATCGCCAAATGAGTAACTGCAAATGGAATGCAATCGGTGATTTTTAAGTGAATTTGAATCGATTCGCATTCAAATAAGTTGTAAATGGAGGACGGCTTCTGTTTCCATTGAACTGAATAAGGTCACAAAAAATGCCTTACATCTGCCTACATTAAGAAAGTGGACGCTGATGTCATCAAGAAACAAATCTGTGCCCTATATAACAACAACTAAGATTGGAGAACATTAGCGAATACCTTAGGAGTGAAAAAATCAACCGCGTACCGTTGGGTGAAAAGCCAGCAACAACCTGAAAATACACGTGGTGGAAAAAGAAAAAGAAAAATCGCTGATGACCACCATAACCTCATGCAACAATACATCGAAGAGAATCCGCGCAGAACATTATAAAGCAAATGAAAGAAAAGTTTCAAATTGAACACCAACTTGTTGTCTCGACAGAATGCGTGCGAAGGCATTTGGATGGTTTGATGTACACAGCTGAAAGGGCAAATAGTGCGGATAACAAAACCAAAAGATGTGAATTTGCTCGACAGCTATTAGGTTATCAAGCAAACAATATTCCAACAGTTTACACGGATGAGACGAATTCACACTTGGCGTACAAAAGGAAGATCTAAGAAAGGCACGCACTGCACTCGTATTTCTCCAGGTAGTAGAGGGTCAAATATTCATGTCATAGGAAACAAGGACCTAATTCATTAGGGGCATTTAAAAAACCAGAAGCTAATGATTTAATTGCCTTCAAAATGCCCGAAATTTATATCAAACACCTGTTGTCATGGTCATCGATAATGCTCCGTGCCCACGCTTCAATTGGAAACACCAAAAAAATTAAATAGGTGTATTTTTATGTTAAAATTATAGAAAAGCATCTAAAACTCATTTAGGTGAAATAATTTTTTGAAACGCGTCTTAGTTTTTTTAAAAACTGTCCTCAAAATTCCGAATTATATTTGAATTGTAAAAACGCGTTGTGATGTCACAAGCCCGTTAGCAACCCGAAAGATTTAGCGCGCTTTTGATTTCGTATGTAAAACATGAAGCGTTTTCACGCGAACTTACTTGAGTTACCAGGAAGTTATACGAATAAGTTAGACAAACGTCATAAATATGACGTAAGGTAACAACTATCGCGTGAAATTGTTCAGTTACTCAAAAGAGTTAGTCGTCACTTGCGCATGCATATTACGTAAATGAATCGTTGACAGTTGGTTTTAAGTTAAAAGCTAGTAAGCCCCAACTGTCCTAATCAATGGATTATAAATATAAAATACTCTTATTCCAATGGACACTGGGCACATGTGGTGTAGGACATAGATTTATAGGTTACTGAAAGATCACTGCGTACGCACCACGCGTATTCTGAAGTCACCGATTTGAACTGTTTAAATTTTTAAACTGTCATATTTCTGTGACGTGCGCACTAACATGACACTAACCGTTCATCCTTACTGCTCTCAGAGAACAGTAAGGTGAAAAGGTAACCGAAGTTACATGTGACGTCATCAGTTAGTCGCATAAAAAGGAGTAACGTGTAACTGAAAGGTAACTTCTCCTCGCGTGAAAACGCTTATGATGTAAAACACAGTCAAACACTTGTCAAAACTTGACAGCGGAACTTTCTTCTAGTCGGTGGTCGTTGGGTATTGTTAGGTATTTTTTTACTTGTACTTGTGCATTGGGGAACAAAGCACCATTTAGACATATTAATGTGAAACATGTATTCGAAAGCTAAGGTGCTGTATGTGAAAAATTAGCTACAATATGTGTATTGTAAGTAAATGTCATTTTTTTATATGACGATCTGATCAGAGTTAAGAATGCAACGTGACCGACTGCGAGAGGAAAAACTGTTTCACGAAAGTTAAAAAGGGAAAGCCATAAAAAAATTCATCAAATTCTCAATCAATCTTACGTTAAATATATCGGGCCTCATTCGCGGATTCTCCTATATGGCTTGTGACGTCAGCAGGAGTACTCTCGCACTAGGGTGCCTTTTCTACCCTCTCTCGAACTGGTGGACAAATAACAGTGGAATTAAATAAAAAAATTTGTTAATTTTTTGATGTCGATGAGAGCGCATTCCTGAAATTATTGTCGCGCCACCTGGGGGAAAGCCTCGTAAATTATTTTCTCGGCTAGGCATTTATGTTCATTTTGCCGGGCTAGCCGTGGAAACGTTCGCTTTCTCCTCTCTGATGAGCCGGTAAAATTGAATTTTCTACTAGTGTAGGAAAAAAAATATTTTTGAAACATTCTAATTTACACATTACGTTTTATTTTTTAGAGTTCTATCTTTTTAGAGTAAAATTGAAAAATCTTGGAGCTTCCAATTGAGGATGTTTCTAGGGAGGACGAATTTGCCGATAATCATTTGCTGACACTTTTCCCTATACAGTCCAATATTGAATCCAATTGAACTCGCGTGGTCTTGTCTAAAAGCTGGCGTTAAGGGAGACTTAGCAATCCAAATGCCACAAATTTTAGCAGGTGAAGCCAGGGCAAACTTTGCGCAGATGGAATATCGTTTATAAAAATTAGAAAATATAGTGCGACAAAATATTACTAATTATGTTACCGTACCTAACTGTATAAGATTTGTTGCAAACATCCAAAGATTCATATCTGATGCGTTAAATATGGTTGATGTAAAACTTTGATTTAGGGATATAAGTAATTATTAGTTAAGTTACATTTCGTTTTATTATTATTTGTTATTATTATCTACGAGCTTGTATTTTTACTGAATTAAAATATTTTGTTCCAATTTGAATTTGTTTAAACCCAATTTAAATTTGTTTAGTCCCAATTTGAATTTGTTTCGTCTCAATTAAAATTTGTTTAGTCCCAATTTGAATTTGTTTGGTCCCAATTTGAAGTAGAAAAGGTATAGTTTCACTATTGTCACTTATTTTTGAACAGTCCTGGTAGATCAAATGAGGATAGTAATTTTAGATTACGCAATTGGTAGTTTAAATACGGCTTCGAATGAAATAATATTCAAGAAGTTATTTTTTATTGACAAAGAACTAATGAAATTTTATTTTAAATGGTTTAGTTCAAATAAAATGGTTACAACAATAAATAGTTTCTTTTAAGAAATCAAGAGATCTCATATTGCACATCCTGCGAAAGGCAGCGTGATTTATTAAGACCGCGTAAAGCAGTCCTTGTCCGAGTTTTTTTATCTCCTGGTATGTTTTATTTATGCATACTATAAACGAGATGAGATGGACTCGATGTATACGTGTTTGAGTTTCATATTGTCGCATTAGTTATCCGCTCGCAGCTTCCGCACAAATTGATAGAAAACAGTGTCAATGTCGTAGTTGATTTGTTTACTCATTAATAGTAAATTATCAACTCCGGAATTTAGATAATAATAACAACACATTTTGCAAATAGTGTAGCTATTACTATACGAATTAAATCCCATGTCCTAAAATCTGGATACTTTGGTGTATTTCACCCAATTTTAATCACTTTAACAATCTACTCTCCATATACAAAGAATTTTTCAAAAATTTCCGTCCAGGATCGCAGTGGCTGATAAGGATGAATGATGAATGAGAAGTAGCTTTTGAACTGTTACTGTCATTTTAAGTTACATTTTCTTATTCTGGTTGAAACCAAAGCATCCTTTCACGTTAAGTGTTGAGTGATAAAACGTGACGTTAACAAAGTACTTTAAACAATTTTTTTCTTTACTTTTGATTTGTTTTAATCACCGTTATGTTTCGCAAAGTAAAAGTCATCTAAAAAAAAAACGAAGTTTTCTTTAAACGATCACGATTATGGCAGAAATTACCGAGAACTATGTAGTTATAGACCAAAAGGCATTCGATAATAACCATCTTTTCAAAAATTCCTCCAATGGCCTTGAGCGCCATCGCACATAATATTTTTCACATGCACATGCAGACAACAATTTATTAATTTCATTACTGACGTGTCGCATATGCATCTGCTTTAAATTAACCCGGAATTCATTAATTACATTTTTGCATAATTCCACTCTAAAAACTTGTTTACAAAGTTCGAAAGAATGCATTTATTCAGATCTGCATCATAAATAACATGAAAAATATACGTAAATCGAAATCATTGATTCTTGGTACTAGAAATAACTATAATAATAATTTTTCGGAGTTACTTTTCCTTACAGATTTTAGATACCAATTTTTTTTCAAAAATGCCACTCATATTCATAACGAAAAAGAAAAAAATAGAATGAAAAGATACGAAAAGAAAGCTGCTCTGTCAATGGAATTTCCAAAAATTCATGAGTGTCAATCACAGCTGTATACAATATTAATTTGTTTCTAACTAATTTTTTTTGTTGGTTTAATTAAGCAAACATGTAGGACGCGTGTAATTTAATATAGCTGCCAGTATCTCAAATGTCTTCTCAAGAAACTCGCTAGTTATATTCTTGCGTAATTTACTCACGAAAGTAAACACATTCATTAATTTTAGATTTGATGTCTGTTGATTTATTTATTCCCGTTAAGAAACATTCCACTTTGCGGTTAGATAGTTTTTCGCGTTTTTTTTTTTGTTACATGTCATTCATTCTCTAATTAATTCAGTTTTAATTTAACACAAATTTTATTACGTGTGTAGAAACATTATATTATATTTAATATTGTAAACTACACTGTATAAAATTATACATACCAGGGGCATTTAATAACTAAGGCACCTGACTATGAAAGCGGCAATAGAATCCAAAACTAATTTTTATGTTTATTCCTTGAAGTTTCAAGAGTTCTTACAAGACTCCGAAATTTGGGTCCAAATTATTCATCATTTTACTAATTTATTATCAAATATTATCGTATTAGACGTCTACTGCAATGATTTGTATACAAAAACATGTACGTATATGTTACAGTAAAAGCTTAATTATAACTTGGTAAATGTGTTCACTTACTGGTCAGTGTATACGTTTACCTAATATTTTAGTAAAAGTATCAACTCAGTTTGAAAATGTTTCTGGTAAATGTCCACACTTACTAGGCAATGCACGAATTTGGTACAACAGATTTCCATCGAAAATCTGAATCAAGAATTTTACATTTTTTGCGTTTTTCAATGCAAGCCCCTACACCGTATCACAATATGTAAAGTATGAAAGTATTAACTTATGTAAAGCAATATGTAAAGTATAAATGTACTAACGCCTGTATCGAAGCTTTTCATTCAATAACTTCCTGCATTTTTTGCAATGAGTATGTAACTATACGTACTTGGTTATTATTTACTTTAGATCAATGATTTTTTAATAAATATTTCCTTTATTTTTGACGTACCTGTAGTATTAATATATGATTTGAGTTCAGTAATATCCTGTATAATATTTTGATTTGATAAAGAATGTTAATGTTAATTAAACTTGTTTTTTCACGACCGGGAGTAGTCAGCAGTTTTTATGATACCAAAATTGTGACAAAAGCAACAAATTTACTCCTTTGGGAGAGAAATGTATTTGCTCCCTTGGGAGTTTTCATTATATTGACACGTTTAGCGTAGAGTTTTTGAAGACAGAAAATTTAATATCGCTTCACTTGCTGCATTCAGTATTTCTTGTAGTAAGGTACTTGTTCTTTCATTTTCACTAATGTTTCTATCAAATAATATACTTAAATTCCTTTAGGTCGGGTTTCTGGAAGGTTTCATAAAGTTAACGGTCTCATTAAAATAAATATTCCTATAGTTCTAACATGTGTAGCCATAGCAACGTTTACTTTAATCGTACCGTTAACTTTATGAAACGTTCCAGAAATCCGACCTTAAAAACGTATAATAGCGTTTTCAATTGACCGCTCTAGAGCACTTTCAGGATATCTCCATCCTTTGTTATTACATGAGGTTAAAACAAGATGAAAGTACTCTGAGAGTGCTCTAGAGCGGTTAGTCGAAAACGCTATAAGTTTGTGTTGTCAAATAATGGATGTCAAGGACTACTATTTCCGAAATTAATTGATTATCAAAAGTGACATTAGAATTTATTACAATTTTTTATTCCTAAAAGTTTGGATTGTTATCATTCTGCTATTCTCATTCGTGAATAAAATAGCATTTTATATATGAAGCTCAGAAGATAATGCTATTTTTCTCTCTCGATGTACAATATACTACATATTTCCATCTGTTTTTATTGTTGTTCATTATAGAAATATTCACAGAAACCGTCTTTTTAAAAAGTACCTGTTGAGGCTGCAATTTTTATACACAGTCAATAAAATATTTTCCAAGACAATTCTTTTTAAGCGACTGTAAAATCAGCTTTTCAGTATTCACGTGAATATCACCTCATCTCTTCGGCTATTTAACTAAAGGATATGTGCACTGATAAACAAAACTCACTTATAAAGAGCTCATATTTACTTTTTTCTTTAGTGATTCTACTCTCCGCATTTAAAACGAAAGTAAGCTTCAGCGTATAGCACTCTTAATTAGTGATGGGAAAAACGGTTACACCGTTGGAACGTTACTTTCGTTACAGCGACGCAAAAATACCGCGACAGAGTAACGTTACTTTGTCGCGTATTTTTGCATCTTGGTACTTGATATAGGCAATTCCTGCTGCGTTGGAGCGAAATAACTATAGCGACAGTAGCGAGCGAAACGGGGCGAAAGACTGCATTTATGCGCGCGTCACCCGCAAACGCATTTTGCCTCTGATTGTAAACAATAACCTCTCACAAATTCAAAAATACCTATCTTGAGACGTTAGGTAGTTTATAATGATATATTTAAAGTTGGTTCTTGTCCGATGATATATGTTAACAACTAATCTCTGGCTGCTAAATGATAAAAGTGGTGTTTAAAACGGTGGTATTTAAAAACTTTATGTACGTTCTCTTGACAATTTAAGTAACGAACATTTGTCTGTCGACCTTTAGTTAAATTTTCGATTGTTCAGTACTGGCTTTTAAAGTAACTAGTTCCAATAAACGCGACGCGACGTCGCGACTGAGTACCAGCAAAGCGTTAAACGTTATACGTTACTCAAAAACACGAACGCTTTGTAATTTCTCAATTCGCGACATTGGAACTGGTTATTTTAGAAACCAGTAACGCGAAGTAACGTTACAAATTTATACCGCGACAAAATAACCGTTACAGAAATACCGTCTCACCACTACTCTTAATGAACGTGTTTAGTTTTTGACGCCCACGTCGCATTTTTTCTACCATCACTTGGAAATGCTTGAAATTCTTTGTCTACAATGTTGCCTTTATCTACTCCATGTTGATGCTACTTACAATAACTTCTTATAACTCTATAACTATAACAGAATTTATGAGATAGAAAATTTGATTCGATTCATCTAATTGAGAAAGGCTTATTTAAAAGGTATGACATCCTTGGAATATTTATGAAATCTATTTGGTTTCTATCCAACATAATAACGAAATACCCTACATTATATTACCATTGTTTAAAAGTTCGTAATTATTACAGCACGGGTTTCGGTGAAGTCATAAAACTGTACTTAACATATACACTGAAAGAGAACCTCCCGGATCGCATTGCAGCCGGATCTTCCGGGCCGAGCGCGCATGCAGACTGCTCGAGGTTAGGGGTGTATTGCTCCCCGGAGAATTACAGTTTCAACCACCGCGTTTGAACGACGGGAAACCTTTAGAAGCCCGTCGGGTGTCTCTCTCGCACACCGTCAGACCTCTGAGCGGCGTCCTTATCCGGGGACGGCGTCAATTGCGCACGCTCTTCAGTAAAATCAGTTAATAATTTATTAGATTAGTCCTTATAGTCCTTTCTGTGAAACGTATTTTGCATGCTAAGTAAAGGCGGATGCTTCTTTTCATTCTGAAGACCTAATCCTCAGGAATCAAGGCACTTTGGGAAGTTTAGAAAATTTAATTTCTCGTAGTTTTTCTTAAATTAATATTTACTTGTAATGCGTTTCATTCCTATGCTGTTGATATAAAGAGTGGAATTTATATGTTATTCTTTAATCAGCAGTGAAATAATGCACTGACGTGTTTTATCATGAATTTGATATTATTGTCAAAATTTTAATTATCTTTCTTTTTGGTGTTTTATTACTTTCTTTTGTTCTAAGGAATATTTTCTCTTTTTCCTCTCGATCGGTTTCGGTTATCACCATTTTTTTTTGTTTGCTTTTATATATTGTAGAAGTCGAAATGGGGTAAAGATGGGGTCTGATTTACTGTTCATCTGTTTGTTGATAACTTGTTCTTTGTATACCTCTAGGCTTTCTGTTACGTTGAGTTTCTTGCTTTTTTTTAGTATTTTTATTATTGTAAGTGTATCTTCTATATTTCTTGATTCCTGTCCGTTCTTTATTAAGAGTTGAACAAAGTTCGAGCCGATTTTTTTGGTTGACGTAGGAATCTATGTATTCTTTATTTCGGGTCATTTCCGTCCTGTTTAAAAAATATAGCTCAGGTTGCTTGTTGCACAAGCGATTTATAAACTCCGCTTATTTCCAGCTTAGTTTGTTTACGATTTCTAATTTTGTGTTTTGTGCTATTTTAAAATTTCTTTGTTTAAAAAGTTTATAGATTCAATGCACATATGGTTCGGTGTAAGTAAATCTAATCCATTGTGTCCCATCCTTTGTGGTTTTATTTCTTTTGGTTAATATAATTGTGTATATTTTATTGACAGTGTCCATTTGAATATGCGACTTATTTTATTTTTTCCTGATTATCGTTTCTAATTGATAATGTATACTTTTGAAAACATCGTATTTGAATTGCTTGGAATGTGTGGACTGAGCACTATACCTGCTATGTTGCTTTTCTGTAATGTACCTACTTCCCTATCTAGCTTTGTTTTCATTATGTCAACATATCTTGTAAACGATTCGAATTGAACATCCGATATAATTAATTGATGAAATGATCAAAGATCAGACCAACTAATACATTTTTTACTTATTTTACTTACGAAAGATACAGTATGAGCATAAATGATTGAGGACAAGTTGAATTTCCCGCGTCTCTATCTAGTAATTTTTACTCTTTGTGTGTGGCCGTCCTGAGAAATTAATTTTTGTTCAGTGTCGCCTGTGTAAATTTTGCAGCCGGCTCCAAGAATTCATAAGACAAAATGGGGCGCGTTTGCCTAATGTACCTGTCAGTAGTTATTGCCACTTCTTGTATTTAAAATAAACAAATTACTTGCCTATTTTTTTTGTAACCTATGCATTTGACCAACTTAAGAAAAATATTGAAACGCGGGAAATTCAACTTGTCCTCAAACATTTATGCTCATACTGTACTGTTTTAATATACGGGATGTGTTACCTGTGAAAAAATTATCTTAATAACATTCCATGCACAGTCAGAATTAAAAGTAATGCCTCTCCAATAAAAAATTAAATTGCGACCTTCTTCTCTTCTGACCGCTGCGCGCTGTAATGAGTAGGCGGACACACATCGAATTCCTGTAGAAGTTGTTTGATCGCCTGCATGTTATAGATAAGAAGACGCATTTACATTAATTTTGACTGTACATAGATACAGTTCCAAAATCGCAATAACTTCTTCATATGTATTTCTTTGATTGACAGCTTCTTCATCATGATTGTTAGCCGGTAGACAAAAGTTATTACAATTTTGAAGCTATGCAGGTATAGAAAGTTATTAAAATATAGAAATTTTCATCTGACAGGAATGTAGTTTATCAAAATATTAAGACGTAAGTGTTCGAAAAATAAGAAAGGAATAATCTTTTTACATGACTTTGAAGCATAAGAAGATAAATTAAATAATATACAGTATGCTGCCTTTGGTGTTATTCACTTTTAAAGCAACCTTTGGTCTCAGAGTGTCAAAATTAATTCACATGACATTCGAATAGTTACCAGAGAAATGTTCATATCGTCGTTGTGTATGCAAAATGCGCTATGTGCACTTTTTTTTCAAAATGAGTAACAAAAATATATTTTTGGCCATTAAATAATTTATTGAAGACATTTCTATTTAATTGGGTATTTTTAATAATTGGATAATATCTTAAAAAAGTAGAGGACAGTCCTTTTTACCACAAAAAGATATGATTTAATATTTCATACAGTTTTTTGTTCCTACTGTAAAATTTAAATGTTAGCACTTAGCGCAATTTGCATGCACAACGACGATATGTTTTACATGTCTATGTGGTTCCTCTCAGTTAAATTTATCTATGTGTCACTATTATACCTCTTCCATACACAGAAAAATAATTTGTTTAAAACTTTAAAATACTAGTGCGCAGTTTTTCAATCACAAATTAACTTTAACTTTCAGTTCATTGCCGTAGTGACAATTTATTATGAAAACAATCGTTTTCATGGCAATAAAATCAAGGTTAAAGCTAACTTGTGATTGAAAAAGCGGGTCTTAGGGTAATTTATTGCAATTCTGTGCGAATCTGTAACGATCGTAAGATCTGTAAGCCTCGTAAACTCCTTCGATTAAAAACGCAATTCTAAACTACTGTTGGGTTTCATAAAAGCCAATTAAATTTAATCATTGATTAAGAATAATCATTCCTATGCCTTCAGCACATGTAACCATAGCAACGTTTACTTTTAATGCATGATTAAATTTAAGTAACGTTTGTGAAATCCACCATCAGACTTCTCGTAAGCGGTAACAATACATTGTAAATATTTCCGAAGACAAGTTCGATGAGTAACTTTTATAGAATTAACATTTATTTTTTTAATTAAACCTTGCTGTCTCGATACACTCCGGTCATTGCAGTAACTTGGGACACTCCTCAAAAACTCTAATTGATTCAAATAACCAACCCCTTTTCTTGATATTAATTAACCCAGAAAGTAATTTTTTAAATAATATGCAGGTTGTTTCGCAACTTCATAGAAAAGATACAACTAAAGAAAATTTGGGTGAAAACTAATATAATGAACCCTTTTTTTGTTTAACAAAATATTAATACATTTTAGAGCTACCAAACGTTTCTTTGATGACCCCTGTCTTATTTTTACAACGTCTATGGAAAAATGCTTCGTCAACGATTATTTAGCTGTTAAGTAATCGAGCGTTCAGTTTCAACCCGCACGTATGCTGATACGGTTGCACATAAATTGAAGCATGGTATTCCCAAAGGGTCTAAGTGCCAAATTTAGTTAAATTAGTATTTTTCTACCTTAGAAAAGGTTCTAAGTGTCTATCTGATTTGGAAATATTTTACATAATTATACATAGATGACTCTTTCTCTTGCGCGCCTTCAACAACAAGGATCATTTTCCTTAATTATCTAGGAATTTCGTTTTAGGCACTTAGACCCTTTGGGAATACCATGCTTCAATTAGTGAGTGAAGGTCCGGCTTGATCCCAGATGTTTCAAAGATTTCTTATTGAATTATTTGTTTTCGGTAAGATTTTTTTTATTTTCGTTTTAATTTTGGTGCATTCATGAGACCTTAGCATATAAACACACCACATTTTTTTGTATGCACTTGAGAAACACCCTGTATACGTACCTATTTTTGTTAATAAAGAAACTTTAATGTTTTCCTCTTGAATTACTTCGTTGTAGAGCTATAATTACTGGTCTTATCAATATCGCAATGATCCGGTATATTTGGAATATAATTTTTTTCCCCTTAACAGTTCGTCATCAGCTAACAGCCAGGAGTCAACATGATTGAAGTTAATTAATAGTATATTATTTTACGAGTTTCACAAGAAGGCTTATTGTAACACGAGTGGGGTTGGGGTACGACGAGCGAAGCGTAGCAAGCTCGGAATGCCCCAACGGAACGAGTGTTACAATGCCTCTTGTGAAACGTGTAAAATATAGTATTGTTTCTACTTTGCGTCACTTATTGAACAAAAAAATGAAAAATGTTGTCAAAAATTTGATCTCCTTGGTATATGGAGAATTTTAGTTGCAATGCGTGGCAACACTGAAAACCTTTCGTTTTAATCAAAAGTCACTTTAACAAGTTATTAATTTTTCTTATCCAGCTTCATTGTGAGTATTCTGTTAAGTAACAAATAAATAATGAGTTATTTTGTAGAATCTAATAAATATTTTCAATTAAAAATTGACTAAAATTTCCCCAAAAACAGTTTCACAATGAGCTTCATTGTGAAACTGTTTTTGGTGTCACAATGAGTTCATTGTGAACGCAAAGTAGAAAAAACTATTTTGTTTGTAGCAAAAATTAGTCTTTAACTCTTTAATGTTATTATTAAAATATTAATAATTTATATACTTACGAAACCTTGTAATTTCGAGGAAACACATAAATATTAAACTTTAAATAAATAACTAAAAGTCTTTTACTAGAAATTAATTGAAAATTGTTTTTGTTAAAGCCATTAATAAACATTTAATGGTTGATTTGACTAGAAGCATTTTATTCAATTAATTGAGAAACGCTTTTGCTGATGTTTATACATATTTAATATTGATTGTTTAGTTATTCAAAATACAAAAAGAAATTATAATCTAAGACTAACGAGTGAAAACAAGTAATTAATTTTGTATTTATCATTTTATTGTAATACCAATTTTGTCTTTTATTTGAAGAAATTAAATGACAGCTTAACGAAATAATAATAATTCATCATAACGTAATTATAACATAACAGTTTTCGAATGTGTTCTGATGTAAAATGCAACATTGGCCATCTATGATTCAATATGTTTCACTAAACCTCTGTCGCAGCAGATTACAGAATATGTGCTGCTGTCTTCTATATTTTAGTAATGTTTTATACAATTTCCTAATTATAAAATCAATGGTAATTTATTTATGAATTCAAACGTTAGGTGGCATTGACAATCAGTTTCATTGCGGAACGTGAATTAAATCAATTAAACCATTTTGTTCTTAAATAATTTTCACGTTCGATAAAATTTTTCCTATAAAATTTACAGCAATCCTCTTTGCTCCTGAGAAATGTAGTAAGAAAATTAGTTTTTTTCAGATCACAAGTTTCACATACATATTAGGATTAATTTAAGTTAGTGTTTCACATAAAATAAATATTCAATAGTACATATCAATATTTATTTAAACATACTACAAAAAATAAAATTAAAAAGCAATCGTCCTTATAATTAAAACTTTCAACCAATCACACAAAGATATACAGTGCCATTCATAAAGTTCGTAACATATGGGAAACTTTTTTATTATTGACTTTTGCGAAGAATTTTTACTAAATAGGAATAATTCGTGCATTAATGAAAGCTGCACTTGATTCGCAATCGAAATAAATTAGTTTTTATCAGTAGATCATTTACAAGTGATTTAGATCAGTTTCGTCACGTTTCGTTTATGGTGGATCTTGCAGGAACCCAACGCGTAAAATCTTTTCGAATCGATTTAAATCGATCCTAATCAGCGAATCAAATGCAGCTGAAAACTAAAGACAACACAACCATATCTAGCAGATCTTTTAAAATTTGACGTGAAATCCGGAAATCGAATTTCTTAAAAACGAGAAATTACAATGGTTCGAAATGTTTGATTTTTTTCTTGGAGAACAGATGCAGTGGTACAATATTAAGTAATAGCCTGCAGTGTTTATTTTACAAAAAAATATGACCGAAAATGTCCTTTCTTGGAACTTTTTCTTCCGTGGCTTTAAAATTCAGAAAATGTCGTAAGTCCTTGAAACACAAATATACCTTAGTTTCATTCACGCATTTTTTTAAACCAAAATTTCTATTTTCTGTAAAGAGCATCGTATTGAAAGCAATGTTTTGATGTTGGTGGTGTTTTTCTTAGTGAATACAAATCAAAATTTGTATAATAGAAATCAAAATTTGTAATTAACTAAGAAAAGCACCACCAACACCAAAACATTGCCTTCAATACGATGCTCTTTACAGAAAATAGAAATTTTGGTTTAAAAAAATACGTTTTTGTTACGTTGCGCTTTTAATTAATAAATATTATTTATTTCCATTTCTTGTTTGTTTAATACGAAAATAAAACAGTAAATATGCTTTTTTTATGCAACAAATTAGATATAAAATTTAATCTTTCAGAAATATTGTACATACATTTCCATATGTTGCGGACTATGGAGCCCTCCAGCCCTCTGGCGAACGTACACATGGGAGCTCCACAGGGATCAGTCTTGGGTCCGGCCTTGTTTACAATATTTATAAATGATTTCCTCATGAGTGTTGAATGTCATGTCACATTGTTCGCGGATGATACTACTCTTGCAATCAGTGACGCTAACAAGGACACCGAGATTTCCATCATCAAGGCCAAGACAAGAGACTGGTTCCTCAGTAATAAGCTCACTCACTGAATGGTTGCGTTAACTGAACCAGGGCGTGCACAATAAGCCTAAATGGCTGCGGTGCCCCCGGCGCATTTTTGCAGACGGGTTCTGGTCAAAATGTGGAAAAAAAAATAAGTTCACTCTCAATGAATTCAAGATTCCAAATATATTTACAGCAGATAGAACTGCAACTAAAACTAGCGTCAATGAATTCTTGGGAATCATACTGGATACTAGGCTGACCTGGCTGGACCACATTGAGAATGTTTGCCACCGTTTAACTTCATCTATTTGTGCCATCAGAAGAGTAATGAATATTATGACCAAGCAAGCAGCCTTGATGGTTTATTATGCGCTATTCCACGCTAAGACAACGTATGCTATAGAAATTTGGGGTCATTCTCCACATCTTGCCAAACTGTTAATACTACAATTATTGAAGGCAGTCAGAACAAGGTTGAGTTTAAAAGCAGTTGAAATTGAACTGCGCCTTGCGATTGTGTTGCATTAACTCAAGTGACATTTGCTTATGCTGTTTTTTTTAACACAATAAACTTAACTTAAAAATGTTCCTGGTTCATATGATACAAATACTCATATCGTTATTTTGACGCTGGAATTATATTTCAAAATAAAATTTATCTGTCTATCTACCTACCTACCTATCTATCTATCTATATGAAAGATATTGTCCAGTACCTTAAGGCTAAAGGCAAAGGTTAGTGTTTGATTGTTTAAATTAATGTTTTATTAGGATATTAGAAATAAATGCATCCATGTTTTTCGCTGTTTAAAATAGTGTTTCTTGCTGTACAATATGTATAATATTAACATAAATACTAGGTTATCTACAAATAACACTTATAATACGGTATATTCGTTTTATTTGACTAAACCTGACGTAACCTGACCAAACTGAATGCAGTGAATATAATGTACAGAATACATAAGGTTCGTTGCATTCAGTTTGGTCAGATAAAACGAATAGTCCAATTATTTATCGTTCTACTTATCGCTATTAAACACACACGTTGTTTGCTAGATAGAAACTGATTTATTTAAATTGCATACCGAGTTCGGCTTTTATATAGTGTTCATCTTTCTAAAATTTTCGAGTATAATTCCCGCACCACGTAGAGTCGCCTTTCGAAACTTCTATAACGAGACGCTAGATAATACTACTTGATTTTATTTATCCCCATCAATAATACATTATGAACAAAAATTGTATGTATAATAGACAGATAAGATACACAAAAATACAGATAATGAGGCGAAGTTCAATGGTTTCAAAGAAAACACTGCTCTTCCACTTTAACCTTTGGCGCGATTATTATAAAACTAGACTCATGGGATGCGAGCAATATTAACAATATTTTAAACACTTGACAATAAGTATCAAATCACTAATCATTTAGAACGTTTACTTCATGCGTTGCTGATTATTATAAGTGTGGACGTTGTTGTTGTTTTAAACAAGAAACGAACACTTTTTAGCTACATTAAAAAATATATACGCTTACAAAACATGTATAAAACAGTCTGAGATATTGTAAAAGCTGAAGAAGAAGCTGAGAAAATTAACTATTGTAAGATTTGGAAGAACATATCTATCTATGATAGGAATATAATTTTTCCGTCAAGTGTGATTTTAACTTCTTTTTCAAAACGTCAGTGTTCATTTCTCTCCAATGTACCACGAATTTTGTTATACAGGACCACACTAATAGAAAGGGGATCAGTTGTGCTAAGCTTCTGAACTGGGACTGTTAGATCCGCACTGGATCTAATAGTGTAATTACGTATATCTGCTCAAATGTTGAATTTGTGTCTATTGTTCTTGATGTACAAAATTTGTTGTAATATGTAAATTAAAGGTATTAAAAAAATAGCGTTAAAATTTTTAACTTTTTGAAAAAGATCTTGCAGCCTTCATCATCTGATATACCTTCAATGGCACGTATTGCTTTTTTCTGAAGTTTACATACAACTTTCATGTTTGATGCCTGCCCCCACAAGAGAATATCATACATCGTTCTAGAGTGAAACATTGCGAAGTAGCAGCTTCTTCATGGATTATTTGTTTAATCCTCCTGGTTCTTTTTCCGATTTGTTGAAAAGTGTATAGTTGAACTTTTTATCTGGTTTAAATGTAGCCTATTGGCAAAAAACCATATTTCTGCATTATTAAAGTTTTCTTGCAATAATGATTCGTTATCATTTTTGATGTTATGAAGGTAATATCATCCGCGTAGGTATAATCGGACATACATTTTCAGCTACTAGGCAAATTATTAATAAGTATAAGAAAAAAAAAAGCGGTCCAATAAAGAGCCCTGAGCAATTCCGTAGTAGGTATACATCCACAGGCTTACTGCAACTGTCACTGTAGAATATAATTTCTTTTCTGTTGCTTAAAAATGATTCCAGGAGATGTGATGGTATACCTCTACATCCATAAAACTCCATTTTTTGTAGGAAAAGTTTATAGTTCATACAATCGAAAGCTCAAATCACACAATTGAGCTTAACATCCTTTATGATTCTCGAAAGCTTCCTAAATAACAGATGATCAACATCTTTTCTAATCTTGTGACCTTTGGAAATAAAATCATGTGTCTTTGATTAGTTCATTATTTCAAATGCCATTTGAATTACATATTTATATTGCATTCCTATATAAAACGATAGGAATGCAATAAAAATAATTCAAATGGCATTTGAAATAATGAACTAAACAAAGACATAATTTTTTTCCATAGGTCACTTGATTAGAAAAGATATTGATCATGCGTTATATGAAACCAAAGATTAAGTTATTTCGAGTGTATTTCTGCCTTAATGTAAGGAATTATACCGTGAGATTGATTTAAAACAGGCTAGAGTGGGTCATGAAAAGTGTAAACTTAAGTCTTAGATAAGACTACTTTTATTTTTACTATGTTAATGTCAGAACATCACAATAAATGTTGCCCTTCATTTGCAAAATATAACTGCCATAAGTTAATTTATTTAAGACATACGCTTGAAGATTCCAAAGCTAACTCTAGCCTGTTTTCAAAATCGTATGGTACTTTTGCATAAAGATAATCATTTGTTTTAGCTTTACTGATTCCAGTATTTTCAAGAAGACGGGTAAGGTCTGTAATTGTACGGCTCGCTCTCATTTTCTTTTCTATGTATTAAAACCACTTTCGATATTTTCATATCGCTGGGGAATATACCGAATTCTAAGCACTTATTAACAATAACTGATAGGGGTCACTAATAGCTTCTGCAACAAATTGTAAAGTTCTCACATCCAATTCAAACATATCTGAACTAGTTTTCGATTTTTATATCTCAATTATATCCTTACTTGATACGGGTACGAACAAAAAAGAAATACCATTCACATGAGTTTCGAAGATTTTAGCGAATACGTTTACATCCATAATAACGATCCGGCGCATTATGTTATCAAAACTATTGAACTTCAACCAATTCAGGTGTCGAATTATTGGACCATTTGCCCTATAGTCCTGATCTTGGATCTTGTTTATTTCCAACAATAAAAATAAAAATGTGTGGTAGGTATATATTTTAATCATACCCAATCGGTAATAAGCGAAAGAATGCCGAAAGAAGTGAAGTTGTAATGAATTGCAATGAATGAACTGATTGCAAAAGCGATTATTTTAAAAATCTACTAAAAATAAAACTACACTCTTAATTTAGGAACTGCAAAATGTAGATTTTAGGCAAGCGTTCACAGGCTCGCATCGCACGCGTCGCACGCATCGCATAAATGACCTTTTCTATAGTTTTATATGACGCTGCGTTAACTAGGCCGCATAGAGCAGCGATCGCATTACTGAAAATGCGACTAGCATTCTCGAGAGAGCAACTTCTGCGATTCTTGCGATTCGTGCGTGCGACGCGTGCGATGCGAGCCTGTGAACGCTTACCTTTAAGCGTTGCACACACTGAGGCGATTGCGGTGGCGATTGCGAAAACCGTTCACCTTCACATACGTGCAACCTATCTACATTGGTAAAAGTTTTTGTGTAAATTTACTGTAATTATCGGTGGCTGCCAGTGACCACCGATAATTATAGTAAAATTTAAACTCATAATTACAGTAAATTTACACAGAAACTTGTAGATATACCTTAGGTAGGTAAAGTTCTTGTGTAAATTTACTGTAATTATGAGTTTAAATTTAGCCACCGATAATTACAGTGAATTTACATAAAAACTTTTATCAGTGTACGTAATTTTACTGTCATCGCTCGCATGTGAGCCCCCTCAGTGTGGTCTTGCTTTAAACATCGATGTTATTTCCGCACAACACTTATTTGCGCAAAATTGTCTTATTTTAATTTTATCTTTCAATAAAAGAAGTTGTCGTTTATAATAAAAATGTTGTATCACAAAATCTTCTAAGCGGACACTAAATCGCGCAACTATACACTTTACGTTTCGCAGTCGTTCGACTGCTTCGAAACGTAAAGTGTATAGTTGCGCGATTTAGTGTCCGCTTAGAAGATTTTGTGATACAAATTTCATCGGACAAGAACCAACTGTAAATAAAAATGTTCTTCGGTTTTTTATTTGATTTAAAAGAAAATCGTAAAACATATTTACAGTGTAGAATGTGAAGTATTAAGGCGATTAGACAATGCATTTGCAGAAAACATAAGACATAAGCCGTAAGTAGTAATTCGACCTATGTAAAGAAGTGCGCTGTAACGCAGTAGCTCCCTAAAGCCTCGCATACACCTGCGAACAAATTGCGCAACAGAGGCTGTCGTGCAAACATTTGTATAGTGTTGTTTGACATGCTGTGCAACTAATTGCAGAAATTCAAAGTTGTTTGAAATTAGTTGCCTCGTGTATGGGCTTTGTACGACACATTGTGCAGTAATTTTTGAATGAGTTTATTGATTTATACCGTCCTTAGACGGCATGCTTCCGTAGGTACCCGCCAAAAACAACTGGAGTTTGCATAATATTGCGTATAGTGTATGGGTGACCTTGTTTGCACAACAACTTGTGCAATGTCAGTTTGTGCAATTTGTTCGCAGGTGTATGGGGGGCTTTAAGCTTATGTGTTTCTTACGGCTTATGTCTTATGGGTTTTATGCAAATGCATTATGTAACCGCTTTTAAACGGAGCTATAATATACATGTAGAAACGAAACCTTTCGATAGGCAACTGTATTTACTTGCAAACTTTCAACAAAGAAACTAGCTTTAGTATTCGGCACATTACCGGGGATTGGAAAAAGATGCTGGGTCGCACGTGCACGCGCATGTGTCTTCAGAGGCCGATTTAAAGATGAGAGAGTGCAGGACATAATGTATTGCGAACACATTATTTGAAATATCTTATCAGCAAGAATACTCAGTGACACACTGTCTTATCTCGTATTTGCAGATTAAAGAGGGTATAACCATCCGGATTGCATATTTTACACGAAAATAAATTAAATGCGACGTCAGTCCCCACCTCTAGACGAAAGTAGCATAGATACATCGTCGGAAACAAGTTCGGGTACCGCAGTGGTGTGTGTATAGTCGGTAGTGGCGGACGCCATGCGGGATCTGGCCAGTAAGATGGCCGAGCTTAAGTTCGAAGCACCCCTGGCCCAGTTCGAGGAATCGGACGAATGGGGCTCCACGGAATTTCAATCAAATACGGCCCTCAAAAATGAGAACGAGCTGAACAACATCAATCTAAATAAAAAAAACAAGGAGCTAAGCGACGTCCTTCTGAACGATTTCGGTGAGGATGTCTTGCTGAATGATAACTCGAACGTGGGGATTTTGGCGCCGAAGACGATCCTCAAGAACGGAGACGCCTCCGTTACGGATAACTTTATGGAGACCTTCACCGGCTCGCTTGAAGACCTGGTAAACACCTTCGATGAGAAGATCACCAAGTGCTTTGGCAATTACGACGAATCCGTGGAAAAACTCGCCCCGGTTCAGGTGCGAACGCAGGAAGAGATCATGAACGAATGCCAGTGAGTCCTTTTTCTTCTCTATTCTATGTAAGCATGCACGTGGAAAAACTTTTCCGGTTTTCCAAGCCAAGCAAAGTAGGCGGAATTTCAAAACAAAAAAAAGCAGAAAACAAACAACAATATCAAATAGCGCATCCGTAATAGAAATGTAGGAAATTACATGCATGACATAATGAGGATTAAGGCAATTATCAGTGCGCCATAATAACAATAACAATAACAACGGGAAAATATCAATAAGTAAAATGTACGTAAGGTCGACGCAAGCGCACCTCGCGTATTTCGAGGGAAACAAAATCAATACCTGCGCTAAGGGTGGTTCCCCTCTCTGCTCCCCCTGCACTTGTCGCTAGCCAAGCCAGGAACTGCTTCGATGAGGGTTAAAAACCGGCCTTGACGTCACCCAAAAACTGGAATCGGTCAGATGGTATTTAGCGAACGACGCTCCCGATGACAAGGCGTGAAAATTGATCCCCAAAAAAGGGGGAGAGGTGCTTATGTGTTAGTAGTCGTCATGTTTAACCAATTTTGTTCAGCACTCGAACCTTGTATCAGAGCACTTGCTTTCGCAGAAATAAATTGATGAAAATATACTATGAGTACAGTGTGTTTTATTTTATATTGAATATGAATTTGGAAAATTAATAAATAGATCAATATATTGTCATGAGACCAAAAATATGTATACTTAAGCCATCAGACTTACATAACTGAACCTAAATAGCCAATAAATTGTAGCCTCCTTGTGAGCATTCACCTTTGATGTTTTAAAGTACATACAATATTTTAAGCAAGTATTCCAAGTATTTATTTTTATGATATTCTTTTATGGTCTTAATTTAAAAAAAAAAATGGAGTAATAAATGATTCATACTGGAAATTTGTTTAATGGTATTACAAAATTACATATTATTTTTAAATGCCTTGTGAAGCGTATACACAAAATGAACAAAAGTGCTTCAATTTCACGTGATCTGTCATTCTTGCCCAGTCTTCAACAAAAAAAAACTACGTCGAGTCAGTCTTCTAAACAAAAGCTCATATCGTAGATTGAACTGTATAGGTGGTGCTGTGATTATCGCAAGAACTGTCAAAATTGGAAATTTAGGATATGCGAAGGAACTGAAGTCACACAATTTATTTTAATATATTCTTTTAAGAACGGAGATATTACTTTCAATATATGAGGGAGTATTGATATCTAGTTAGCCTGGAAAGTTTCTAGTAGACAAAATTGTATACGGTTGCTATGGTTACAACTATGAGATTTTATAAATAATTTGTCAATGTTTGACATCCTTAAGCTGAAGAGTACTAATAAAACTGAATTTTTGAAAACGGCATGTCTGAGAGATTTTGAAAAAATAGAGTTTCGGTCAGTTTTTAAATATTTACTTTTGAAAAGGTTATTATCGGGCAAAGAAATTTTTGCTGAAATGATGGAAACCTTAGGTGATCAGTGTCATTGCCATCTTAATACTAGTCCAGGCCTTTAGGCAGCAAGTGTTTTCAGCTGTGACGTCACGGTAAAGGGGTAACTGTCAAGCACATAAATTTATTTCACTTAAAAATTTCAAGCTTATTTAATAAAAATGTAAGTTTTCTTTAATTTATATTACTTTTCTTAACACTACGTGTGTGTAGTTTACACATATCCTTGCGTTAATGTTAAGAAAATGTGTTTATATGAGCTTTAAAAATAAGGTTAAGCGTCAAAAATTTCCGAGGAAAATCATTACAGATCTGTATGATACTTTCCATTGGGCAAAAAACGCTTTACTGAAGCAATGATTCTGCTTTGTATTGGTATTAATTTGTCCAAATATAAACTCTTCTCATTATTTTCACGGAACCATTCCGTCATCTTAATGCTTGGCTCCAACTACTTAAACCAACGAGCTTTACGTTGTTTTGCTGATTTTCGCTTTAAAACGCTTTAACAATAAGCTTAGTGATGTTTTATAATATAATTTGAACAATATGAGACCGTATAAGACTTCAAAATTCAAATATCTGTCAATTCTGGTAGTGATTTTGAATTCGGTTAATTATTAATCTTCTACGACTTCGTTCTGTGACAAAAATTATTACTTACCCCCATTCTTTACGGGACAATTTTATTTACTTTCTCTTCACAAGCACTGATAAAAATGATAAAATAACGCATTTTGAGAAACGTCAAAACCCCTTTATCGTGACGTCACAATTTCTGCCTATAGACCTGGACTAAATGTCAAGATGGCAATGTCAGTGTCCTTCATACGCCACTATTAAAAACTGGGTTTCGGAATTTAGAAGAGGAAAATCAGATGTCAAAGATATGCACCGCTCTATAATACCAGTTACTGGAAAACAATTATTCTGTCTATGATATATTGTGGTTTTAGAAGTTCGACGACTTGGGCTCAAACGTATAACATTTTCCATGTGTGTTTCACATCGTTCATCTCGATTTAGGAATCAGAAAGCTTTCGGCCAAATGGATTCCGAGAAGCTTGAATGCTGATCGGAAGCGCGTTCGATTGACAACGTTAAAGCAAATCTGCCGCCTCCGTTTTGAAAAAGATTCCTCAAACTTTTTTAAAAGGCTTGTTACTATGGACGAAGCATGGGACCATCTCTATGACCCAGAGACCAAAGAGCAATCCAAAGAGCATTCTGGTTCTCCACGACCCAAAAAATTTCGTGTTCAAAAATTGGCTGGCAAGATTAGGTGCTTTCCTTTCACCACAAATCTTAGATCACATAAACGTCACATTTCCGTTGTTAGCACGAACAAGTGACTTTGAATTGAGATTTCGACCTTCCGCCTGAGCATTCCCATTAGTTGCTAGATTGAAATATCCGTTCAAACTTACTTGTTCGTGCTAACGGAAATGACGTTTAAGTGATCAGAGTTAAGAATTGTGGCAAAAGGAACACCGTTATACTTGCTTCAGTTTTCTCGGACAAAGTGTAATTCTCATAGATTATTTGGTACTGGGTAGCATATTACCACAACATATTACTGTGTTGTTAATTAAATTACGTAAGAAAATTGTGGAAAAACGCCGCGGAAAACTTGCTGAAGGTGTGCTTTTTTTTGCAAATCGTTGATTGCATTGCAAAAAATTGACGAAATTGGTTTTCAATTGGTTGACCGCCCGCTCTATTCTCCCGATTTAGTAAGGGCTTTGAATTACTTTATGAACGTTCTACTAAATGTGTAAGTCTTAAAGGAGATTATATTGAATAAATAAAATTTTGTTTTAAAGTAATGTGACGTTTTATATGGTAGGCTAAGTACTTATCAATATTCCCTCGTATCTTTTTGCATTGACCACCTTCACCAATGAAAATGTGTAGTCCAACAACTGAAATTAACGATTAAAAACTAGATCCTGTCCGCATACGAACATTTTCGGGTTTATCAAATGTTTATTTATTTTTGACATATAAGAAATGATCATGCAAGCTACGACATACGATTTTTTTCCAAGGTTAACACGAGGTACATTTTTCATTGAAGACCCAATACATAAATACAAATAACATGTGTCCAACAATTATTGTAGTCCTAAATGGTTTTTAACTAATATTATTGTTTCAAATTACAATAAAAAATTAAATACGTAAACAAGAATTTATTTGTTGTTTGAAAGTTAGTAGTATAGTAATATTTAAGACGATGCGAAATAAGAATCGATAATTATATTTGACTCCACAGCCACCCAGGATTACAATAATTGGGCACATGTTAGTTAATATGTAGTATAATAATTTCGTTGGTACTTTAAAAAATGTAACAGAAATATAGTATTTCTTTATCAAGTCTAATCTTTTATATTTTAATGAAATGATCTTGTTCAGAACCGAAAAAAGAAAATTATTGCATTTATAGACTTTTATCTTTGTATGTTAAAGTTAATAAACTTAAGAAAAATCAAAAGTCTTTGAAATTAATAGTTCTTAAAACAATTTCATTATAATCTTATCATGGACAGCTTAAAAATTGCCCAATTCTTAATGTTTCTATCAGCGATAGTTTTATAATGAAATTGTTATACAATGTGGAAAAAAATCTGGAACACTTGAAATGTTAGTATGAATCTTAGTATGAATTCAAAGAGGTATATTTATCTACGTTTATCTACATAAAAATTTTTAGGGTTACCTAAGAAATTTGAAATAAATGCAGTTAGAAATTTAAAGAAAATGATACATAAGGTTTGTTCTAGCAACAGTACATAACTGTTAGGAATTGTATTGAACATGCGCAGTAACACTTTAGTGTTCTAGCAGTGAAAATTTTAAGTTTCTTGTTACCAGTTTGATGTTCTAGCAGCTGTGGATTGTAGTTTGCTGACAGTTCAAACAATTTGCGAATTTCTAATGGTGACATGCGCACATCGAATCACCGTGCACGGCCGCGCGGTAAAAATATTTATATTAATCAATTCGTGGACTTACTATTTGTGTTGAATCTGATGTGATGGATATATCTAATGCATCTAGTACACAGTATTTTATTTACTACCAGTGAAAGTGATGAGTTATTTGAGGAGAACCAGCGACAAAAAAAATAAAATTATGTTGAAGTAAATATATTACTTAGACAGACCAGCAAAACAGTGGAAAATATTTATTACATACCTATTTCCTGAGCAATTTATCAAACGAGGTTATTACTTGGCTTAATGAACAAGAACAACAATTTAGATACGGATTTAACAGATTTGGCGCGAAATGTCGTGTTGTATCTACATACGATCAGGGAAACGTTCTAGCAAAGAAAAGTTCGAAACTAATTTGACAACAATTACGGATTACGCATGCGCCTAGGAAAAGTACACAAACTAACAGAAATTGTTTGCTAGAACAAACCTATAATATTTTAAGAAATTGCTTAATATTAAATCAAACAAAAAAAATTGCTGATTCACCATTTGGGAGTATACTAGTTTTGAAATGAATGCATTTTTGACATTGTTAAATTTGCATTTTGTGATAAGGACCGTTGATGTAATAATAATGTTCAGATTAGATACATTTTTCTTTAAATTAAACTGCGTTTATTTCAAAACTACACAATATTTACACAAATTAAATTTATGCGTTCTGTGAATTCGTAATAAAAAGTGGGGCAATACGCCACTTTACAAATAAGTAAAGCACGCCATACCACTCCATAGCAAATTTATATGAAGTGTTCAATTGAAAAGTTCATCAAGTAGCCTTTGAATTTTTCGTAGCATTGTGAAGCATCTATGGAATTAGATCAAAGCAAAATTTCACGTGACGTTTAGCCTTTTCGTTCGTGTCGCTAGTGTGCACACATAGAGTATTTGCATCTTGTTTTTACCTCATACCGGGTGGAAAGTTTCAAACCCGAACATAGGAAACTTGCATTGAAAAGTACGTTTATGGAGATTGCTGCTCGCCATTTAAAGATACAAAAATGGTAATGGTCTTAAAGGAAAGAGAAAATTATGACCATTCATTACATGCTAAAATTATTGCTAGATGCTAATAATTTCGTGAAAATAAAATTTTTAAATTTCATCTAAAAAATCTAGTTTCCAGTATGTCATGTTTGAAAGATTTAATTATTTTCTATTGATTGAAAATAATTTCTCCGTCACTCAAAATGTATCATAAATAATTACACAGAAGGAAGGACTTTTATTTTAGAAATCTTTTACAGTGATGTTGGACTTCGGAGAGATAAAGAAATTTATTTTCTGTGAAATTCAGAACATGAAAAGCTTTCTGTATCAGTTAAGATATTGTTTATTGCAAAACTTGCTGTAAAATGTACTGTATTAAGAACGTTTAATAAAGTTTCAATGTGTAAATTATTCATCATACATTTTGAGTAAAAAATTATTGAAGGTTTCAAATCTGACATACTAAGGAAACTAAATTTTTCAGATGAAATTTGAAAATTTAATTTTCACGAAATTATTAACATTTATCAATAATATTGGCAAGGTAATATTGGTCATAATTTTCGCTCTCTTTTAAGCCCATTACCATTTTTGTATATTTAAACGGCGAGCAGCAATCTCCATAAACGTACTTTTCAATACAAGTTTCCTATGTTCGGGTTTGAAACTTTCCACCCGGTATATTAATACGAGAAGAACTGCGTGCGCAAAGAAAGCGCTAATAAGTAACGTTAGGATATAATAGCGTTTTCCACTGGCTGCACTGGTGTGCACTTAGGATATCTCTATCTTGTTTTATTACATAAAGCTGAAGCAAGATGAAAATACACTCAGTGCACACTAGTGCAGCCAGTGGAAAACGCTATAAGCAAAACAAAACTGTTTGACAACTGTCATCCGTTAAATTTCAATCGGTTTAGGAAGTCATCCCTTTTTCGCTCTATCTTCTTTCAACAAAAAATCAAAACCAACTTGATGAACTTTTCAATTGAACACTCGTTATCTTTCATACATTAAGAAAGCGATTTTGTTTTAGTTTTATTAAGACCCGGTATTTCAGTCATGAGTTAAATTTTGGATTAACTAAACAATAATCCAAATACTTAAAATATCGATGAAAAGCTTCGGACGTATTTTGTTGATTTCGCATCTCTTTCTCTGGGTTTAAGAATCTGCTGCCTGTGCATTAAATTTTCTGATTAAATAAAATGAATTAAACCTTAACGTGACACTGAAATACGCTTAAATGAAAAATTTACCGTAAACCAAAAATTAATTACAATTACTTGGTTTAAACTCTGACTGAAATACTGGGCCTATATCACACTTTTCTCTTTACAAAAGACACTGTACTACGATCGATTTTTAAATCATTTTCCAGAAGACCTAAACAAGCAGGGGGTTTCTTTTCAATTAAGATTATTTTCCAAAAATCTTATATTTAGGTATGAAATGAAAGCAGTGGAGAGGGGACTGTGACTCTGACTTTTCTTCGGTAGCAAGTTATGCTCTTAGCTCTTAAAACTAATATGTACAAAGCTACTTTCACTAAATTTTAAGACTATTACAAATTTAATTACAAATTTCCAGTTAAATAAATTGAACCTCATGTTTAATCAAACAAATTTTTCATTAAGAAAATGATTGTTGCATTTTGCTAACGCAACGTAACTCGTTTTAAAGGAATGTGCATCATCCGTAGTTATTTCAAAGCAGTTAGCTGTGGTGTTCTTTTCGCATTCTTTGCCACTAAAATAGACGAACATCCTCGGTAAATATTTGATGGTTTTTAGACAGCGAGAAACCGAGAAAGTGCGTTAAAATTAGAACGGAGGAAGCTTGACCTGTAAAATGAGTTTATTTGCACTTAGTCAATTTCTCAACTGATGTTCCAAGAGATGTGATTAAAAAGTGTATTTGTTAACGTAATTATTTTATTTTATATGTTTTTATGGATTTTGTTTCTTATTTCACTTTACAAAATTAAAAAATCTGAAACTTTTCGATTTGTTCAGAAAACATGCGTTCTTATGATTACATACTACAAGATGTATAAAATCATTCGAACGTTAAATATGAGCTAATATTTTGCGATTTTCGAGTCGTAACCATTTCCGTGATATTTACACAGTAGAATAAGTACAAAGTAACATGAGTAATGACGGCATAATTGAATTAAGTAGAGTTGTAAGGCCGGTAATTATTCAATTCGCTGATCCTCGGAGTTACTCACGTCTTAACTGCACACATCGTTGATTATTGCGTCCAATTAAAATATGCGTGCTCTGCTTCGTTTTAGACTTTTAGATCTAATTCTAAGAGCGGAATTATAATTTTATAATTCCGATAAATTATTAGCTTGATTGCGATCGTTATTTAAGCAGTGCTTTGGCGATTAATTAAAATCAACAATTTTAATGAAACCTCACGTTCGACATTTGTTATTTGCATAAATTTACATTTTGTTTGTGTTTAAAATGTATGCAACCGTTATTTGCACGTGCCTCAAAAGTAGAACACGTGATAGAATTTTAGGTCAGTGTGAATATCTTTTTATTTTTAAAAATTCTGAATTCTAAAAGAGTTCTGTGTAACTTAACTTAAATTTCAAAAAAATATATCGCTTTCTCTCTCTGTCCCTATTCATTCTCATTGTGTTTTCAACTCTCTTTTCCTTTTCTACTTCCTTAAAATCCTTTTGTATATGCCCATATCATTGTAATTATTATATTTTCGTTATTGTTTCTTATTCCAGATCATCTTGTGTTGTAATTCCTCGTTCTGTGCCTTCTGATTGCATTTTAACTCACTTTCCTATCACCGAATTTCTTGATCTCTTTTGGCATAGTTTATAACTCAGCATTCTCAGATATTCAAATCAAAACATTTTCACCGGATTATTATGTTATGTAAAGATTATCGTTGTCTTCTATTTATCATTTAAATCGCATTTAAATATGATACGAAACATTTATTGAAAATTTGTTAATTAAATATAATTTTAATTAATGATTAGGGGTAATATTCTTCGTTTATTTAATATCTTAAATATGACGCCAGCTTAAACCAAATATAATTCATTTAAAAGCAAATATAAACAGTGTCGTGTACTTGTAGTGTCTTGTGTATAATGAGCTTTTTTATTGTTGAAAGTAAACTAAGTTCTTAACGGGGCTTTGTCTCTCTATAACTCAACGACCAACTTTCACAAATCCTTTGATAAACAACTATGAATCACTGTTACAATAAAACTTATAAAGAGCATTTGCCTTTGAAGATGGTTTTTAACAGTCGTTTACATAAGAAAAATAATATTATGTAATCATTTGAAGTAAACAGCTTATTCTGACAATGCGTTAAGATACGTCAGGAAATTGGTAAGTTCTCTATTGAAAAGTTCTTTGAATATTTTGCTTATCATGTAACCGAGTGCATGTAACAGTGCATTATTTTACTAAATATAATGTGTCATCAAGTTTAACCAGTGCCCTGTCCTTATTTCTCAGAATCGACCGCAGGATATTATATAAAATGAAGGCGAAGCAACCGCTACGTAATATGAAACGACGGCGAAGCTCTTTGGCTTATCTCTGTACATATCTCTGCTGAGCACGAAAGTAATTTATTTCGTTATAAAATCACTTCACGATTCGCAAGTAAATTCCGTAGTACGTAATTCAAATAGCATGTGAGGTCGTGCCCTCTCGCGTACATTTAAAAAATAATTAATTTTAGTATACATAGAAGTTGCACTGTTTTCATTCTACTCCGATAGCAAAGTTTAGCAAAATACCCGAATTACCAAAAAAAGAACGGATCTTTCCGAAGTGAAAATAATAAAAATAATTGCAACAAATTCAAAATAACGGTAAAAGGAGATATCACCATCAAGTGTAGAAGTAACCAAAATATGTTAGTTGTAATCCATTAATGGGTTACATTAATTTTTTGAAGAATTAAAGTAACTTTGAAAGTAGATATATTGAAATCATTATCTATAAGTGATTACACCCTCTTCAAATAAAGCAAAAATTAACACCCTAAATGAGAATTAGTGTACAGAATTTATATCACTTCGAAACGGAAATAGCTTTATTTTGTAAAAAATTAAAACCACTCGCATGTATCACTTAGTACGTCATCAACATATCAAATTGTGCAGTAAAATTTAGATAAATCACTTCATGCAGACATTCACCTAAAGATTTTAGAAACACAGGTTCGTAAAATATAAATGTCACACAAAATACATAAAAGTAAATGTGCATAGCTCAAGTTAACTTATATCATTTCATTATACATTACATGTTTTGTAACTGCTTTTCGAACCAGTTTAAAATTGCTGTAACGATATTGCAGTTTTGTCATAAAATTTTTATTTCGTCTTTTAATGAAAGAGGACATTTTGATGACATGCCAAAATCAGAAGACCCATGAAAACTATAATTTGGATGGATAGACGGATCAAAAGGATTTCTCAAAACGATCCTGGGAAGCCTACATCGCGAATTATGGCAGAAATTCCCGGTATAAATGTTGCTGCAAGAACAATTCAAACGCGGTTAGTAGCAAAACTATTTAATAGACCCCCGGCTAAAGAACCGCCTATGTATATCCAGAAGAAATAAGCTTGCTAGACTTGAATTCGCACGAAAACATATAAACTAAACCGTTCAGGATTGTGGAAGTTTTATTTAGCGACGAAAGTGATGAGATGAAGCATATAAGATATCCAATTAATACAAGGTTTAATCCTAAGAACGAGTACGTACGTTACGCCGACTATAAAACAGCAGCGTTTACTATGGGGTTGTTTTTAGGCGTACGGGGTAGTGCCGTTACACATTATTGATGTAAATTAGAGTCCACGGTTTTGAACGTGTATTAAAGGTACACGTGTACACGGAAATCCGTGTAACGACATTCTCGAATTAAATACACGTGTAATTAACTCTTATTCTACGTGTACACGGATATAATAAATTACACGTGCATTTTAATACACGGGTGTGTTCGGTACGTTCAAATCCAGGTTACCTAGCAACGGATGTGTTTTTATCTTAAATACACGTGTAATGTAACTACACATTTATCCGTGAAATTAAAGTACACTGGTATCCGTGTATTTAAAATTACACAGACTAAGATCATGATGCCATGCATTACACGTATACACGTGTACTGACATATACGTGAAATAGAGAGCTCTAATGTAAATATGGACCGTTTCCTCTACAGAGATTTACTCCAAGCAGAGTTGGGTGTCTTTGCGGTTTATATTTCATCAAGATAATAAGCCCAAACTTAAGTCAAACAATAGCCCTTCATTACCAAAAAGACCAAACTTGGATTATGTTCGAATAGGTTTTTTCAGGCTCATTTACATTTTCTTCCAAAATTCCGATCCGATTTTGCTACATTGAGTGACAACAGAAGTCACGAACTATATTTGTGTCACAAACTCTTTTAAACAGACACTAAATGGCGCACAAACACTTAACGTTTCGCAGTCGTTCGACAGCTTCGAATGACTGCGAAATGTTAAGTGTTTGTGCGCCATTTAGTGTCCGTTTAAAAGAGTTTGTGATACAATTTTCATCGGACAAGAACCAGCTTTAATTATATTTGTGTCATTAGATGCTTGCATAAAACCTAGAAATGCTAGCTTGATCTGTTATGCGTAACTGCTATTAGATTGTCCCTTTTATTGACATACAGAAACCGATTTTTTCAGGATGGGCGATTATTACGTGGACTTAGTGCATAATAGAAGCCTTGTCAGGCCAAATCAAGATCTTTTTATCAGTATGTAGTGATCGTATCCAAGGTACTAGAATTTTTCCGATATTGATTCCGAAAAATTTCACCATTTAGTCAGCTTTCTTTGCACCTCATTAATTGCCATGCTAGAGGATTACAGAAGAAAAAGTTTTCTTATATTTCTTGCAGTTAAATATCGCTTTTTCGACATCATCCTCATCCACACTTTCCCGCTTTCATGTGAGTTTCTGTTTTGATCAAGTTCCAATTGCTTCAGTAGCTTGTCGAATCGACATATTTAGATAATCCACAAAAAGTTGTTTCGTTTTTGTAACTATTCTTTTGCTTCTGGCAATATACACAAGTGCTACTTACCTTTTTATTACTCAGTATATTTCCCAGCTCGAAGCGCTTTGTTAGAAATGATCAAGTTATGACCAAAAAAACGGAACAATTCTTTAATTCTTTCTTTCTATGATTTCTTGATGACATGATGACATCAGAGCTTGGGAAATAGTGAAACCAAACAATCATATACATCCTCTTGATATTTTTTTTGTATTCATACCTCCTCTTGAAGATTGCGGAAACCACGTGGCTTTCAATTATTCTTGCTCGCTCGGTCCATCGAAAATCGAGGCAATGGCATTTACTGTAGTTCCGCGTCATTTTTTTCAGATTATTTCAGATGTTATAAAAATTCATGGCGATTCTTACACTTACTCCCAAATTTATAACGCATCGCGTATTATTTGAACTCTTAATACACTCGTGCTTGGGTCCCCGAGCTCTTATAATAGCTTCCATGCGAGATGGCATACTTCTAATAGAATTGGCAATTTCTACTAACTGAATGCATTACCATTAATCCATGTTCTTTTAATCGTTGGCGAATGGTTAATGCGGAAATGTTGACTCTACATGGTCATTCCACGGGTTTGTGGAACGTGGTCTTCCTGACCCTGATCTCGTCTACTAACATTACCATTTTGGTGATAATGTTTGATGGGGTTTTGCAAAGTACTTCTGACTATATCTAATCAAACTAGATATTGAGATATTAGATATTGAGCAGCAAATCATTTCTTGTCCTTTTATATGTAATGATTTTTATCATAACGAAAATATGCTAAGCACATTTTTTTAAATGTAGTCGAATGGAAGAAAAAACTGAATACCCGGAATTTTTTTAACACGATTGTGTTATTTTTCGTCTTTAGAAAGCGCTCATAAAAGTTTTCCTATTTTCTTTTTAAACGTATTCTTGTTCAACAATATTGAAAAAGAAAGTTAAATTCCTCAAGTCTATCTTCCTTATTATTATTATTAATTACAGTCTTATATGTTTTCGGTGTTCAAGCACTTGTCGCTTTTCATATTTTAACTCTCAGAGTTAACCTTATTAAAACCTCCTCAGCTTTGAAGCCCTTCTCGAACGATTCACTAGAAGTGAGTTTAAAAGGCTCTTCAATTATGCAAACCGTAAAATGTGAATTCTCCCAGCTTTCATAATATTATCTGCGGCGCTGGTTTTGCTGTATCAAAGACATCTCCAAAATCCTGAACATTAAAGCTTTTGTCTTTTGTAACGAGCACTCGCATGATTCAATGTAAGTAGGTCTCGCTAAGAGTAGTTCGCGAAGGCATTGTGTTCCAAACAAAGACCGAGCCAACTACAGACGTTGTAAAACAAAAGGATTTCCATGTTCTTTCAAAATATTACATATTAAGAAAAAAATCATCACAGTCTTTGGAAGATATTGCTTGAAGTTTAAGTCTTTTTTTTTCCTTGACATTTTGATTATGACGCAAAAGCAAATGTGTACGAATCTGCAGCGCAGATGTAGCGAATTTGTTTAAATTATTTGCGTCGGCGAAATCTGTTTTATCATCCAAGGATGACTGACTATGCCTCACAATGCTCATTAGATATTGAGCAGCAAATTCGTTCTTGGTACCGAACGTTTCAGACGATGTCTTTCTCCAAGTTTAAAACGCAGTGCAGATGAATTAATTCGATTGTTCGATCGGATGCCTTAAAATAAATATGCACGAATAAACTAAACTGACCTTAACCCACATTTATGAAACACGTAATCGAATCGATATACATACATATACGGGCTGGAAACAGATTGTCATTTTCTCTGGTGGATTATTAATGTTGTTTTTTGAATTCTATTATGTAAATGTTATTAATTCAAAACTAAATTTTCTGAATAAACCATTTATTTGTAACCTTGTAAAATAGTACCACGCACCTTCAAAAGAAACCACCTGACAAATTAAAATTCTATTACTTAATGTTCTATTAATCGCATTTATCGCACTCCTTACTTTCTAAATAACACTATTAATAACTGATTCAAATTGCGCGATGGGTTCTGTTTTTATAACAGAAATCCATCCATTCTCCAACATTCTCGCACAATCCTGTATCATCTGATGTTCGGTTCGAAACATTCTGGAATAATTATTATAATTTTTCTGCTTTTTGTATCATCCTATTTGTTACGGTATTACTTTATTACTTAAAGCTATGTATAATAATTTTGAAACTTCCTTTTTATTAGTAGTTACTACTCTTGAAGGAATGTTTTCATGAATATCTTAAATTACGTTGTAAAAATGTTCGCGATTTGTGGAAACATCTGTAAGTAGTTTGAGTCTTTGGATTGGTTTGCTTTTGCCAAAGTATTGATGTGTAATGTATTGTTTGAGTGAAAACACAGTAGGAGTAACTGATGTGATCCTTTTCATCAGCATCTTACGATTTCGTGTATAGAAGGTGATATGTTGATTCTTTTTTCATTCATTTTTAAGTAATTTTCCTTTATTTTGAATTCTTTATCTTTTTGAAGCAAAGTTGGTAAATGGTAAAATGTCGACATATATCACAAAAAGCAGGGGCTCTAAGATATTATCTTGAAGTACTCCTATCGTAATTATTTAGAAAGTTGACGTGTATTGCTTTCTGACTCCTCTGTGTGCCTTTAATGCCGTATTGAAAAAGTTTGTTTAACAGAATAGCTTGGTTTACATTGTTAAAAATCTTTGTCGTCTTTGAGGTCCCTATAAACTTTTTAAATTTATCAGTAGAAGAAGTCGAACATTTTCTTTTAAATGCATGCTGATTTATTAATAATATTTTGTTTTTTTCGAGACGAGTTTTCTTTTCTAAATGCTTGCTGAGATATCATATTATTTTGTCTAAGCATCTCTGATCTTTTATACCGGGTGAGTCATTTAATCTGGAATTTTGTAATATCTCGAAAAATTCGCATCGTACAGAAAAATTTGCCGAATCGAAACTTAATATCTCCGAGGGGGGCATCCGTTAGTACTAAATTACGCCCACCCTCACACACCCTGTAGGCGGGGTGGGCGGCAAATTTGAAATCTTAAATAGGAACCCCTATTTTTTATCGTAGATTCGGATTCTACGTTGAAAGCTACGTACGATTTATCTGAAAATTTTTTTTCGATTCGCGACAGATGGCGCTAGAATCGCAAGAAATGGAACAGAAATCAAAATAATCAAAAAACAGAGAAACACTTATTTAGTATTTTTCGACGGACTATTCAATGATGTTACGGTTGCCCCTCCCCCACCTCCTGGGGGTGGTTGGTTAATAAACTACTTTTAGCGTAACCCAGGAACAACGACGGGGACGTAGTAGTTTTCTGTTCCCTTCGGGGTGCTTGATTAACGTGAGTCCCCTTGCCTCTCACTGTTCAAGTAAATGCTCGAAATGGTGACCTTGAACTTCAATACATTTGTCGATCCGTGTTTCAAATGACTGCACACAACTGAGAAGTACGTCTCCAGTAATACGGGCAGAATTCATGATTCGTTCAATCATACTCTCGCGAATTGTTGATACACTTTGTCTTTCAGGTATCCCCACAAAAAGAAATCTGGCGAAGTCAGATCTGGTGATCTGGCAGGCCAATTTATCGGACCAGCTCTACCGATCCAGCGACCGTGGAAATCACGATCAAGTACTTGGCGTGTTTATTGTCTTCTTACTCTTATAAGAATAGATTTGATGGAAATTTTGGAATAAATCAACTTATGTCAAGTCAGTTGTGCAGAAATAGTTTCGCTCATAACCTGCGGGTGTTCTAAAAACTCTGGAACGTTTCCAACTACAGATTTTGCGAGTTAAATTTTATACGATGATCTGATTTCGAATTTATTCTATTTCAGTTATTTTTCTCTTATTTTATACATTCATACGCAAAGTAATGCAAGGTTTTGTATTAAAAAGGAAGATATAGTTAAGGAAAGTTGTCAGAGTTGAAAAAACTTGAACATAAAGTAAATAATTATACGAGTATTCATAACACGAAACAATATTTTCAAAAAAAGCACCAATGTGGGTTTTGAAAAAGAAGGCAGCAATAGCAGTCTTTCACCGAAAAGAAAATATCAGGAATTTAACATTTAAAATAGAATTTCAAAGATATAATTCTGAGGAGTGAAGTTCTGAGCCAATTATAAAAGAACAAGTTTTCTTCAAAATGCTGAATATTTGCGATAATGACTTAACGAAGTACTAATTAAAACAATAGGAATATAATACATTATAACAACCAATTGTTAACAGCAAGTAGCAATCAATAAAAAGGAGAAAAGTATTGAACACCACTCATCGCCTATTTAAGAGCTTGAATGCATTATATGTATGTACAATGCCCCAATAAAGAGATGTCTCCCCTCTAAAATGTTAAGCTCCTTCCACTCGTTTGTCCGCCTACTCGGCATAGTGCTATCGCACTCGGTAGGTGAGACGTCTTTTTTCTGGATGACTGTATATAATACGTATACATTCTAAAATAAATAGACTAAATACGTATTTAAATATAATTTTTAAAAGTATATACAAAAAAGAAAAAAATATTTAAACAATAAAAAGGACAAAAACTGAACAGAATATTTAATGTTTCTAGCTTAATTTGTATAAATTAAGTTGTAAATAAATGTAAACAAATGTAAATATTTCTTTTATAAATTCACTAGACCTGCATATAATTTATTTATTTATGTATCGAGATTGTAATTACTTCCTCGGAGGTTTCTCTTAATTCTTTACAATTTAATTTTCGGCTCCTTGTGAACATTGAAAATTAGACGCGACGGGACACATGAATGAGAACAAAGGAGAACCCATTATGCGGTCTATAAATTCGCATAATACACAGAGTAACAGACAAGAGCAACGTTACATCTAAGTACTTAAACAGATACCGAGTCTCATGACTGTTGAATGTAATGAAATGGAGCACTTAAGAATAATTAATGAAATCTTAAGTCTAAGAACTACATTGTATTTGACTTAATGTTTAAATTTAACACCTAGTTATATGTAGATTAGAACTTAGAACGTGCAATAATACCTAGAAGCTTGCTGATATAGTTATTATACCAGTTGTACAATGCCGGCTTAAATTTAAGCTGAAGCTTAAACCCATGACAACGATTATTTCAATAATTGTTGTTAAGGGATTAAGCTTTGGAAATAATTGTGCCCCAGCACAACTATTTTCCGACTTATAAATATTATTATATTATATTATATTATTTCACATGTTTACTTTCACGCGCTAAGCGTGCGTATATCTTGTTGGTCGTCGGGGTTGCAGTGGAGTTCTCGGGCTACTGTTCTGCTGATGAGGCCCCAATTAGGGCCGAAATAGCTATACAGAATATTCTCGGGGGCCCCATTGCGATCCTGACGACTCGCAACCAACATTTACGATTAAGCTTTGGCTTAAAGTTAAGCTTGACTTGTACAACTGGGCCTTACAGTATTTTTATAAAATAATTAATTAAATGGTGTTTGTTTTTTAATGATTATAAAATAAATGTCCATGTCGCATGTCTGCCCTACCCAATGAAATGCAATATATCAGATTCTAAACACTGTTAATCTTAACTAAGTGTTAAGTCCTATATTTGTACCCTTAATTAAACGAGTGACTTCAATTAAGTTGAAAACATCCCTCCGTTAAATTTAGACAGATTGCTTTGGTTTCGCGATGGCTCGAAGTTTGACGTCAAGGAAGCCCAAGCCAGTCGATAAGTCCTCGCCAGGAAGGTTCCTCTAGACGTGCGAGGCGAGCTATTCGTGTCAACCGAAGCCGGGGGTAATTGCAGGGGAAACGTAACAGTATTTTAAGACGTCGCCGGCGTAAATTAAATTAGGACAGTGTTATGTCGGGAATTTCATTTTCAGGTGATTCAAGTCTCGTCCTATTTTGTATGTAACAGGGAGCATAACTTCTTGAAATTACACTTTGTGAATCTCTGTATAAAGAGAAAGAAGTTACAGTGTGTTTCAAAGATTTAGAATTAGGAAGCTTTTCGGTTGCCCAATGAGATTCACTTCGAAAGTTAGGACAGTGTTATGTCGAGAATTTCATTTTCAGGTGATTCAAGTCTCGTCCTATTTTGTATGTAACAGGGAGCATAACTTCTTGAAATTATACTTTGTAAATCTCTGTATAAAGAGAAGAAGTTACAGTGTGTTTCAAAGATTTAGAATTAGGAAGCTTTTCGGTTGCCCAATGAGATTCACTTCGAAACAGAATAAGGAAAGAAAAGGATCTTTGAAACAAACAAAGTAATAGACTTTGCCGTTTCTTTATGATAATTAAGTTGTGTCTTCTTTTGTTTACAAAAACACACTTTTCTATTATTTGTCATTTTGGTTTCCTCCATTCCGTCTCCCGTCCAATAGTCTTGTTCTTTTTTCTGCAGTAAAAGTTAATTGTATACTGGGTGTAATGTTGTGTCACAAAACCGCTTTTGGATTACTATTAAGAGTATTCTACGTGAGAAAAAATTGAAGGCAGTGAAATTATTAAAGCACCCATTAACCAAACAAGATTCCATTGTTTAGAAAAAAGTTAAGAAATATACTTAGAATAAATTTCATTCTTATGGTAGAAAAGGAATCTTTTAGGGATACCCTGAAGAAAACAGAGATTATTGACCACAGTAATAAGATCTAATCAGCCGAGATGTCTTGTTCGTTACTGAGAGCAAGTTTTACTTGAAAGACTTAAAGAATAAAGTTCAGATTTTATTACTCTAAAGCAACAGTTAGAAGAAACGGCTTTGAAGGTTCGTCTGAAATTCAACATTATAATGGATTTACAACTGAATCCTGTGTCTTATTGAAGATACTGTTGCAGAGCAAAAGCAGATTTGCAAGTTACAACGTTGTATCTTGCTATGTCCAAGCATTGCCGAGGTTGCAGCAGTTACCACGTTTCTAAGAAGGTTGCTAAGGAGGGAGGAGACTCTCTTAAGGGGTCATTGCATATTACAACCTGGTGCGTTCTTCCTACTGCCGAACATTACCGAGGCTGCACAACTTCAGTCCCATAGGAACAATTTTATCGTTCTTATAATTGTTACTGTGAGAATAAACTAAAGATTAAACTTAAACAGTGACTGAAATACTGGACCCTAGGCGGTTATTCTAAATCATTCTTGTAATCTAGAAACGCCTGCTGCAACCTCGACAATGTACAGTCATAGCAGGATACAACGTTGTAACTTGCTTGCAACACTAATTAAAATAATAATAATAATGCTTTTATTAACATTTATTGACCCCTAAGACACTGTTCTAATATTGGAAAATAGACCTTGACCCCAGGGAAGCTTTAGAACATAACGTGCTCGAGACATCGTATGTACAGCCTCAATCAAAAGTAATGAAACTTTCAAAACCGAAACGCTGTAGTCAGAGTGCAACGGTGCCGAGTCAGAGAGAGCGCAATGTGTTGTGGGGTTCCGAAGGACTTCGGAAACATTCGTTCGCCATAAGGCTTCATCTCACTCGGTATCTTCTCTCTCTAACTATAGTGTTTCGGTTTTGAACGTTTCATTACTTTTGATTGAGGTTGTACATTAGTTGTATGAGTTCATTCATTGTTCATTTTATAATTATGTCTTTTCAACAAAAATTAACTACAGAATTTAAATCAAACAGAATCAGTACTGTTCTGAACAAATCAATACGTCTAGCCACTTTAACGTTTTAGGTCGTAGTTTTAATGCATGTGCAAAATTACTGCTGTTTTATTATGTATGTAAATCGTGCTTACATTCGTGCGTGTACAAGAATGTCTTGCACAAACTGAGAAATTTCGCGTTGTATACATACGTCAAAGCAAAAATCGATAGCGGCGGGCAAGCAGCAGAAATATGCGCTATTACGGTCTTGGAATTAAGCCAACAAATGATGACTCACGTTCCGGCTTGCGTCCGCGAAATTCCGAATTTCCGTGCGAAAAAAAGAGAAGAAATTATGCAGCGGCATTAGGAAAATGAAATTGCCGGAACGGACGTGCAAGGTAATTTCAACTCATCAGCATATTTATGGGAAAATTATAATTAATTCAGATGGACTCGCCCAATCGATGGTTACCAAATTAAAGGCCATTTTAAATTATCATATATCTTGGATGTACAAAATTTTGATTCAATTTCTACAATAAATATTTGGAACAAGAAATTTTGGAACTACAGATATGGTTTGGAGATAGAACACGTTCTATTTTTTCAGATAGTTTTTGATTCAATTTAATTCTTGATACAATTTGCCGTATAATTTAAATTGTTCAAGGAATTGAACTAAATTTTGTACAAGAAATAGAGCAGTGTAAAACGGCTCTAAATTCAAAGGCACCACCTAAAAAGTTAACATATTGTTATGAATTCGTTCATTTAAATTAAAAGTTCTTCGATTATCCACAGTCGCGAATCCCACCCTTGTCTGAATAAATTTATCTTTGGAAATACGTTATACATATAAAAGACAAACATCAAATGAGTGTCATTAAAACTTGCCGAAAAGAAATACTACAATTAATATTTCATAAATATTCTTCTTCTTCATTTGAAGGACAACTGTTTCAGTAGCACCTATTATAGTTTAAATAAAATATCGTTTCTTGGTATAGTATTATCAAAAAACAAACTGAAAAGATAATTTAATAATCATAACTCTTCTGAAATGATCCTTTGTTTGAAACACACCACTGTCATTGTTTCAAATTAATAAATAGTCACCCAAAGCTGAAAGACTTTTGAGAATTACATATGAATTTTATAATAAACAACTTTGTCTGAAATTTAGTGTGCATGCAATCGACTCACTTCACTTCATTTTGTAAATTCATTTTACAGACATAAATATTTAAAATTCTTTGCGAAACTCTTAAAAATTATTAATTGTCGACTTTTCATTAACAGATTCTTTAGGATATACAATCAAATTATTATTATTAGTAGTAGTATTAGAAGAATTTTCATCTTCATGCGATCTCGACGTTTCTTCGATGTCTATTCTGCTTCAATTTTATATGTACTGGGTGATTTAAAAAAAAAATTATCATCTCTTGTCATTAAATTCTAAATGTCTTAGCTTAACTGAGAAATAAATGTCATTGCATATCTTGACATTAACACTGTAGTAAAGCAAAGACATGTTGTACGAATTTAATAGCAAGAGTTGATAAAAATGTTTAAAAATCAGTCTGTATTTAGGAATTTGTGCCTTTTCAAATGCCGGCATGCAAACCCATAAAATCCAACAGTCAATCTTTTACAAACTCAATATGCGAAATAAATGTGCTTTAATTCTTCTTCTCTTTCAGTAATTCTTCTATTTTTAACGCTGCTTTGCTAAACATAGCGTGGTTCGTTTTACTTTTTGGACAAAAGAAAGTCAGGAGGGCTGGTTTCCTTTGCCTGGTTTCTTCTTTTCTTTCAGTAATTGCTTCGTGTTTGATGTTCGATGAATCCTTGAGGACATTAACTTCTCCCCTTCCACCGTCGAAGTGTCAGTTTGTTTATGGGCTTGTGCACTTCGTCGGAAATAAGTTTGCTTCCAATTGCAGCAATTGTTTCACTGTTGAGATTTAAGTAGCCCTTTGAGCATGCATCTCCCAAAACTTACACAGTTCGGGTCATTTTTGATCGTGAAAACCCAGGTGAAAACTATAACAAATGAAAGAGACTTCTAACGCACAGCCTTGTGGCATCAATGTAGGAAATAAATTTGCTCCAATTACGGTTACGGATGAGCCATTAATTTCAAAATAATATCTCATCCTTAACCTTTAGTTCATTTTTGGAATTGCCTTGAAATCCTTGTGGCAAATAAATACAAGGTGCAAGGTCTCCAGGCAGCTCTGCAAGAAGTATGTTCCGTTTTTGTTTTCGTACAGTGATTATTTACGTATGTCCAGTTTTAGAATAAGGACAGAATAACTATTCGCCGAACATCTTTTAACCTTCCTCCATATCTACGTTACGTTATTCAAGAATACTGAAAAAATCCCAAAGCGACTAAAAACATGCACGAGTGCTATTTATGAACATTTTTAACTGTTTACTCCAATTTTGTTTTTGTCGTTCCTGTACCATGTTGCTGTCGTTTGCAAAAGACAAACGAATAATTTTATTATTTTATTTGCATACCGTGTGTCCCGGCCCATCTGAGCTACAAGAAAATTAACATGGGATTTCAAATATTGTTGATTTTTATGTTCCCAAGAGGAAATACGTAAAAATTCACATTGCGTCTGCTAGTCCTCGATCGAATACAACTTAATGTTTTATTTAAATAATTAAAGAAAAAGGTTTTCGACAATTAAGCCTCACTTTAAGACTCCCTTTTTAAAATATGTTATGAACAAGGGAATGGGCTCACGGCTTCCGCTCGGATACCCCGGATACAAATCTCGTCATGTTCATTTCTTTTTTTTAATAATTATTGTTAATTATTTAAACAATTATATCGTAATTCTTCATAATTTCAAACATTAAGTTGTATTAAATCGAGGACTAGCAGACGCAATGTGAATTTTTGTCGTATTTTGTCTTGGGAACATAGAAATCAATAATATTTGATATCCCATGTTAGTTTCCTACAACTCAGATGGACCGGGACACTCAGTATATTACCACGAGTAGAAATTCGCAAATACATATTTTATAGGTACAACAAAACCTTCTTCTAGATCGATCTCGGAAATGCTAACATTTTCTTCAGCCCTTTGTAAAACGTCCATGAACTATTCGAGAATTATTTCTGTTAAACATTGTTCATAAATTTCGTCATATCATAATTTAATTTTAAAATCCTGTTTAAATTAATGTTTTACACACAAAGTGGATTAGGTACGATTTGGTAACAACCAACAGCCTTGAATTTAGTCGTCTTTCAATGAAGTGGCATTGATCTACAAAACAGAGTGAATGACACAGCAATTCGGAAATTCCGCGCGATTGTGATTAAGAATGGTCAATCAATAAATTTATACAAAACAATTTTCAGTCAAATTTGTAGAAATAAACGAAAAACCTGTCTTGTCGATTAACAATCTGGAAAAGTCACGAGGGCAAAAACGATGTGTGCCCTTTCCCGAACTAAACTGTTCAATTACCCGTGAATTTGAGTGAAATTCGGGGCAAGCTTCGACGGAACAATGACATTATCGACAGAAGATCAAGCCGAACGTAGTCGAAAGGGCAAGCGAACGCAAGGGTTTAAGGTTAATTGCACGGAAAATCGTCTTCGGTGATGAAATAAGGCGGCCAAAGCGAATTATTAGCGATGTCGTCTGGCATAATTTAATTTTGAAGTCAACGTTTGTCGGCTGATTAAATTTAAAAATGAGCAAACACATTTGTTGAAGTTGAACATCGTACGTACAGAAATAAATTTGAATTTGCTTTCTCTGTGATTCATGTGATAAAAATATGAGATTACTGATGTGATGTGATGACTGAACTGTAAGTAAGGGATGCTGTGCCAGGAAAAGATTTCAAACACTAATCTTACAATTACAACTCACGAGTGTAACAATTTCTTTATAATCTTTTCTCATTTTTTTTTTTATTTTTCACTTCTAACGAAGTTATCAACCGATAGTAAACGTTGAGCTATTGTGCGATTTTTAAACTATCCGTAAAAAGATAATAAGGAAATTATTATACAAATTTTCGTCGTGTTTAGTTATAAATTTGCTTAATACCAAAATTTAAACAACTAAGGCCCAGTTTTACAGTCGTGGAATAAGGACGAAATAACTGTTCGCTAAATATCCTTTAACGTTTCTCCACATCTACGTCACACCTACGTCACGTTATTCTAAGAATAATGCTTATCCGACAATTGTAAAATCGGGCCTAAGAAAGCAAAGCACTTTGCTTTATACTTATAAGAATTTATAATCATATGATATCAGTGGAAGTTCATGGACGTACGACCTTTATTTAATTTGCCAGATAACTTGACATTTCAGACCTTAACGACAATAATACGTTTAACAGAGTGAGCGAGTAAGTTTAGAATAATGTCGGTTATATGTGGATCACAACAATTTCATGAATTCTGACAATTTAGTTAAAAGCTTTCCTTACGTTTTTAAATTTGTTTTTGCTACTTTACAAAAATTAAAATTAAATGGTTATTGTTAAATATACCTATACAAAAAATGATGAAGTGAATCAATTTATTTTAATTTGATCTAAATAAGAGAAAGAAAATGTCCAATTCATTTTAATTAATCAAAAGAATTTTTTTCCACATTTTTTTAAATTAAAAATTTGCTCTTATAATCTATATTAAATAATAATTTCGAAAACATTTTGAAAGTTATATACAGCCTTATACGGGCCATTTAGGACCACAGCTGTTTGATTTTCTTCCACTCTTTCCTTTGCATGGCTTTGACTTTCCATTCCCTTATATTTTTTCTTTTAGGTCTGCCAGAACTGCCAACTGCTTCGTGTCAACGTTTCCTAAATCGTCCTCTCCTTCTTCTGTCGTATGGCTTCTTCCCAGCTATGGTTTTCGGTACCCTTCTTTCCTGCACCCGCTAAATATGTCCCAGCCATTGTAATCTTCTTGCCTTAATAACCATATCTATAATCGGTTCCTTGTAGATTTCCTAGATCTCTTTATTCGTTCGTACCGTTCATAACCGTCTTCTGTTTTCTTTCCTCCCACTATTCTTCTAATTATCTTCCGCTCCCATCTTTGTAATCTTTCGCAGGCGTATATTGCTGTTGGCCTGATAACTGTTTCGTAAAGTGGAAACTTGGCACCCCTTGATAGTTGCTTTGCTCTTAGAAAAAGGTTCAGAGATCCAGCGCATTTGTTTGCTTTAATCAGTCTAGCCTCAATTTCTTTCTCCTCATCACACTTGCTTGATATTCTGACTCCCAGATAAACGAATTTCTCCACCACTTCTTATATCTGTCATCACTTCTAATTCTTCCCCGTCCAAAGGTACTCCTATGCTCATTATTTTACTTTTCTCTTGGTTTATTTGTAGTCCCATCCTATGTGCATTCTCCCCCAATCTTTTTATTGTCACCTCTAATTCTCTCCTGCTCCTGGCTATGATCGCCACGTCATCTGCATGCCCTATTATTTGGTGGCTCTTAAACAGTATATCTCCCGTTTGATTTAAGTTGCTGTCCCTTATAATTTTTTCTAGTACTGCATTGAATAGTAGGGTTGAGAGGGAATCTCCTGACTAAGCCCAGTTCTGATTGCGAAGTCTTTGATGTTTCATTTCCCACTCTTACATTACTTGTTGTTCTTTTTAGTATCATTCTAATTAGGTTTACTAGTTTCGGCTGCACGCCAAAGTCCTCCAAAATATTTAACACTTTGACTCTATTGACCGAATAATACGTCTTCTTAAAATCTTCGAAGAGTACTGCCACCGGAATATTATACTGGTAGCAAGTCGCCAGAGCGTCCTTCATGATAAATATTTGGTCTGTTGTCCCTCTTCCTTTGCGAAAGCCTGCCTGGTACTCCCCTAACTGAGCCTCCAAAGTTTCCTCTAACCTTCTTTTGATCAGTCTCATCTCCCTTTTTTTAGAATAGGGATTATCGTAGCATTTTCCCAGCTTTTTGGCATTTGTTCTTCCTACCATAACTAAGTAAAATATTTGGTTACTTAGCTCCTCTCCTGCATATTTGAGATTCTCTACCGTTATCCCGTTTTTCCTGGGTTCTTGTTGTTCTTAAATTTTTTTTATAATCTCCTATACTTCATTGTTTGTGGGTTCTGCTATTCGATCTCTGTTCAGTGATCTTGATGTTAAATCTTCATTTCCTTCTTCTGCCCTTTCGTTTATCATGTCTGAGAAATTTCTTGGCATCTCTCTACGATTTTACTTTCTCTCCTATCAAGTTCCCGTCTTTATCCTTGATAAATAATGTCTGACTGCTTTTCCTTTTTTCTTTCTTAGTTTCTCTGTAGAAATTTCTTATCTCCTTCCTTTTATAATAATTCTCTGCGACTACAACTTTTTGTGCATGTTTCATTCTCTTCTTCTGTCTATTTATTTTTTTTTTCACCACTGCTCTCTGTCTCTTGTATGCCTGTTTATCGTCGTCATGTTGGGTTTGTAGTGCTTCATGTGTAATGCATTTCTTTTTTTTAAAACTTTTTCTACACTCTTCGTCGAACCATTTTCCTTTTGTTTGATAATTGTTCTTTTGTACTGCCTCTTCTGTTGCTTTCCGTATTATTGACTCCAAGTTTTCCCATTCTTGAGATATATTCTGTTCTTGTTCTCTGAATTTTGGTGTTATAGCTTCTCCGCATTTCGCTTGTGTTTTTGTGTTTTGCAGTTCTTCAAACATAAACTGATGATTCTTCCGTTCCCGTCGTCTCTGTTTTCTTGGTCCGTCTTCTGTTTTTATCTCGACTTTTACTAGGAAATGGTCAGAATTTATGTCTGTCCCTCTGCACGACTTAATATTTTTTGCAACGATAATGGGAAGAAACTGACAGAATTTGCTGAAGAGAAGCAAAAGAAAATAATGAGCACGTGTTTCAAGAGAAAAGACATACACAAGGACGCATGGGTATCGCCGGGGGGAGATATACAAACCAAATAGACCACGTTATAAGTGGAGAAGAAACACCGGAAGGTGATAAAAAATGTTAACTGAAAAGTAACGTGATTTAAACAAAACGCTCACCGAAATGACTAGTTGCAAGCATATCTTCATACGAGGAAAATGTCTACGCAGGGCCTTATTTGGTTAAATTTAATAAATGTTCAGTCAGAAACCATTAAAAAACGTAGGTATTGGTTACTTCTGTACTGGAGAAGAAGTGTGTCTGAACATGTTGTATTCAAACATATTGCAAGATCCTGAAAGATGAAATCTCTTTTTATAGAATGAGTAAAACATCTATCGGCATGCTTTTCAATTAAAGCAAAATATTAAAATCTGGATCGTCCTTCATTGTTTTCGCAACAGACACCAAAATGATACTGATAAAATGAAGCGTGCGTTATTTTGTCGACATGTCAAAACTTGTAACGGACGCAGATATGAGAAGAGATGTGATAAGTCACTTCAGTGTACGCATAATCATTAAAATGCATTGGCTTTAAATAAGCAACATGTCATTTTTACATTGATTGTAATATCATTTGTCATATCATACATATGTCATATCAGTGCAGTGAGCGCCCGGGCTTAATTATTGTTATACTTTTTCTTGTTTCTCATCAACATATTTCTACTTCATTAATCTATCACAGTGAACCGCTATTCAAGAAAATTTTTCGAATGTTTTATATGATTACTTTATTTGCAATGCTTATTCAAATTTGTCTGATTACTGATTACAAAGTCCAGCGAGCTAGGGTTCATATGCATTTCGATTGAAATTCGCAATATGAAATGGCGTTTCCGTTTTCGCTTCGGCCAACGCAGTGTCGTAAATACTTCCGTTCGAAGATTATCTTATTCACATCCACTCGCCCAGACTCCGATCTTTTGTCTGCAACCCGTACTGACATCGTTTATAATTAAATTCATATGCATGGGCTAAGGCACGACGATGCTGCACGATGCTTATACACGAGAAGCCCACACACAATCTAGTTCCAACTGAAAAATTACAAATTATAAACACACAGCGAGCGTCATAACTTTGTATAATTAGGAACAAGATTTTTCAACCACGAGTTTGAAGCCTGCGTTTTAAATATTACGTCAACTTTTTATTTACACATTTCCTGCTTGTATGTACCGGGCATGTTTAACTGGTTAGCGTAGCGGAGTTTTGTGTGAAGTGGTAAAACAAACATTGAACAACAGGACCGACGACACAATGGTCAAATTAAGTTTTTGTATCCCAATGGATACTGAAAATATCTTTCTACATCATAATTATGTAACATTTAATATTCAGGGTGCATACCATTGGAAAGAGTTCTACGTAAATTCTAGAATTAACGAGAAGTAATAAGACTTCTAACTTTAAATTTTGGAAAGTCATGTTTTTAAATGGGGTGGTATGAAATGTTATGGAAGGAAAATCATCTCCCTATGCTGAAAGGTGGATTGGATATGCTTGACCTGTAAAAAATTTCTCTAGATTTTTTCCCCCTGGGGACCTATAAAACAAATTGAATGCAGTATTGAAATTGATACACGTAGTTAACTATTTTAGAGATAATCCTCTAACGTCCCATTAAAAGTCACAATGATAGACAAATAGTTAGGCTTTTCGATTTTTTTATTCCCAGGAATCGTGCGTATATTAAAATTGAAGCGGCACAGTTTGAACGCTTTTTATAGAGTGCTAGTCATGCGGAAGTTTAATATTAAATGTTGGGATTTAATTTTAAGAAAAAGTAACCAGTAGCTCTTCAACAAAACATTTTGGAATCCACGGATTATCCATTTAATAACAGTCACGTACGAGAAATCAACACGTCATGTATTACATAAGGAACGTTTGACTAGGAAAATAGATATAGAGAAGGGAGTAAAGCAAGGATACCTATATACTGAAGCCATTGCTGTTTAATATATGCTTGGACTATGTACTGGGCAAAACAATTGGAAAGAAAAACTGTATAATCTGGAATGATTTGCAAAACAAGAAATTGTCAGATATGAAATATGCTGATGACATATTGCCTAAGGCTGTTTTCACACGACGCTATAGCAATACCATATATCGCGGCCAATATGTGGTTGCCATATCGAGCAACACCAAAAATACATACTTTTAAATTAATCGTTTTCACATGTTCGCCATACAATATAAGTTATGGTAACGATTCAACTATAGGGGTTGTACACGCAATGTGTTCTACCGATATCGCACCATATTTTATCGACGCAATAGTTGTCACCACTGCCAATTTACGCCTGTTTTCACACGCTTGGACAATATTGTAGCAGTTTGTTTAGTTTTAATTCGAAGATTATTATTGTTTCATTTTTATCGCTAAATTTTATAGTAGTTAATTATTGCGGTGTATGAAAATTGTTCACCATTTATAGTCCGCGATATATGGTATCGCTTATCGCTATAGCATCCTGAAGTTATTGACATTCAGAACTTACGTGTAACCATTACAAACACTGTTGAGGGATTTAGAAATACAGGTAGTGTTGAATGCAAAAAAGGAAGTGGAAGACCTACTCTTAGAAATGCAGATACTGTTGAAGACGTAAGACAGCGTATGGATGATGAACTGTTAGTGATATATGAAAAAGACAAAAAAAATAGTGGTTGGCAACAATATGTTTACGATAACAACAGCGTGTAATAGTGTGTATTTTGTATTTTTTTATACATGTTTATGATTAAATAAAACGTTTGTGAACTTCAATTAATAATCGGCCCCACTGAAACCCCCGTCACCGGTTATCCAAGACAGTATATAATAGAACCTAGAAAATCAATACGTAGGCTGTTTCAAGAAATAGGATTGTCATACAGTACTTGTCAAAAAATTCTGAAAAGACACCTACATGCATCCATACAAAATGCAAGTTTTCCACGAGCTTTTGCCAGCAGATTATCAGAGACGAACTTTATACTGCCGTTGGTTTGTTCAACATCTAATGGATAATGATGATTTACTAGATCGGACATTCTATTCAGACGAAGCATGGTTCCATCTTTCTGGATATGTCAATTCACAAAATTTTAGGTTGTGGAGCACAAATAACCCTCACATTTTTATTGAAACACCTTTACACCCAATAGAGGTTGGAGTATGGATTGCTGTTTCTCGAAGACGTTTAATTGGCCTAATATTTTTTAATGAAACTGTAACTGCGGAACGATACAGAAACAGCATCTTAATTGTTTTCGTAAACCAATTATTGGACGATGAGTTACAGCATGGATATTTCCAACACGATGGAGCCACAGCTCACACAACACGAGAAACTTTGAATTTCTTACGTGAGTTTTATGACAATCGTATCATAAGCCTAGGTTCCGATATTGAATATCCACCACGTTCTCCTGATCTAACACCATTAGATTATTTCATTTTCCCTTATTTATAACACAGTGTTTAAAACTCCGGTTCATAACATTCAAGACCTACAACAACGTATTTCAGAGTTAGGTACGTACAGAAAATTTACAGAACATTTTTGCCAATATGAAACGCCGTATAAATTTATGCTTGCAAGCTGAAGGCAACCATTTTCAACAACTTTTCTAGATTCACATCTTTTTCTTCACGTTTCAATGACCCTTTTTAGGGCCACAAAATTGTAAACAAGAATTCCTAAATTCACTGACACCAATCAATTTTTTTACGGCAGTAAATTTTAACAACAAATCTAACTGCGTTCGACAAACATTTTAAAGCGCTTTTTAGAGGTTAGATTTCAATGACTGTCAGTAACAAACGTCAAGAAACTAGAGTAAACCTAAGACATGCCGTCTAAATTTCAAAGCAAGAGTTGATAAAAAAATTTTTAAATCGGTCGGTATATGCCAATGCCAAAAAACAGCGGAATTGAGTATAGGGATCGGTGAACAAGAAAAACTGTACATAGATAAAGAAATAATACACGTACAAGGGTTCTGTTTCCTAGGTAGTATATTTAGTGGAATAGAAGGAGACGTCAAGCAAAGCTTTAAAAGAGTGTAACGAACTTTTGGAATGTTAAACAACATTCGGCGATCAGCACAGATTAGTCGCAAGACAAAAATAAGAATACTTGACAGCAATGTAGAGTCGATGTTATTTTATGGTAGCAAAACTTGGACTATAGCTGAAACAAAATCTCCAAAAAATCCAAATCTTCATTAACAAATGCCTCAAAAAAAAACATGAAAATTTTCTGGCCCAAATCAATGCCGACGGGGAACTATAGACAAAAATTAACCAGGAACAAATTAGAAATACAATTAAAAAAGGAAATGGAACTGGATTGGTCACATAATAAGGAAGGATAATGACAACATAATAAAACAGGCATTAAAATGGAGCATGATTGGAATGCGCTTCCTGGTAGACGGGGAGTAACGGGAATGAATATATTCGTGGATTAAAACTTGTACTAGTTTTGTTTGATTTTAAATGTTTGAATTTAATTTAATTTAAAAAAATTGACCTTTAACTCTCCAACAAAGCACTTGAGACATTGATTCGTCGAAACCTTTTTACTCAGAAACGTCTCACTTACACATCTAGTAAAATTTGTTCCACCTGTCATAATTCTGATGTATGTATGTATATCAAAAACGAATTCAATATCTAAAAACAGACTCGAATTTTGTCTCAGCTACATCGAAATAAAAGCTCTAACACATTGTCACAGGTAATGAAAATTCAAAGGCAAGGTCAATACCTGGCGCGTGTCTTATTTGAATACTAATCGAAATAAGTTAGACCAACTTCAAATAAATAATAAAAAACGTATTTTATTTTATATTTGTATTTTTATTTGCAACTACGCAGTGGCATTCAAAATCTGAAAGTTAATAATTACAGTCGCACCTCTATAACTCGAACCTCCACAACTCGAAACTGTTACATATTAAGTTGTTCGCAATATGCGTACCTATTTCGTTTAATATTGGTGGAACCAAATTACTTATACTTTACAGGTCGGAACAAACTATAGTTTATATCTTTAACAACAACATGACTTTTTATTTTACTTGTTCGTTTCGCACATCGTGCGTTTTAAATAAAGCACTCGAAAACAAGTCCTCGTTTGATCAATACCTTACAGAAACTTCTGTAAGTTGAAATTTACTGATGTCCCTGTACAGTGTGTGTAACTGAAATCTCTTTCCTTAACTCGAAATTTCTATAGCTTGAAGTAATTTTCCGGTCCCTTGAGATTCGAGTTATGGAGGTTCGACTGTATAATGAAAAAGTCTTGTACTCCAAAATTATTATTTATTGTTCCATACCGGTTTCGCCTTATGGCATCATCACGAAGGACATTATTTTATAAACATAAAGCTTCAAGGAAAAGACGATAATAATAATAATACAATGTAATACTTACTTAAATTAAACTTAGGATATCCTCTAAGTTTTAAGATGTTAGTATAAGTTTATAGCATAGACGTAGTGTATTATAACTAAATTGATTTTATTAGTATACGTCCCATTTCAATGTTTTTGACAGTTTCATATGTATCAACATGAACATGAATTATAAGTTATAACTACTTTTTTAATTACTTTGCCTTTAAAATTAATTATCTTTTTTACACATTATATTTATAATGCAGTACAGTTTGAAAAATCGTTTTCCAATAATGCCTGAAGGCTGATTATCAATAGAGGTTATCTAATGAGGGCAAGCAACGTATAGTATGATAGTCAACTGTCAATCATATTATTTAATTCGCAAAAATAACAACTTTACTTGTCTTAAAAAACGAAATAATTCAATCAATCTCCGAAGAAATAATCTAAAAGGACATTTCACTGATGAACAAAATGAAAAAAAATACATAAATTCCTATCCCAATTACTCATTTGTTACATTTATTGTTCCAATAAATGTAAAAAGAGATTAAAATGCCAATGATTATCGCAAAGGGAAACAAAACCCAGAAAGAAATCGATTAGTGCTGTTTTTCCCACAACTTCAATATGCCATATGTCTCATGGCCACATTAATATTATTAAATTGTAATTTCAGATGCCGAGTGTGTTAATTTAGTTTTCAGCCTCACACGTCACTAAATGGCTCCTGCGTTACCCATTAATGCTGCACCAGTTTTAGTCATCATCACACTCACAGTTCTCCGGCATTAATTGAATCTATTACATTCTCGACATCTCTGTTTGTATATATACACATATTCATCCATCCTAAATTAATCTAAAAAAAATTCTTTGCCACCCACTATCATCATTTTGCATATGTTTGTGTATTCTGAAGATATAATAAATATTCTCTTAGTATCTACCCATACGTTCACCTATTATAACTGGAAGCTATTTATAGTAGGTATAATTATTGTATATGTATATGGACGATAATTTAGTGACATTCCCTCCTGCTGCCTCTTTATTATAAATCAAGACGACATACATACAACATCGAGCATTCTATATCTGTATTATATTTAGAACGCCGCCGTTGGGGCTTCATTGTATTCAGACCTTTATCAATTTGACAGGCAGTGAACTGTCTTTGAACTCGGTTAGTACATTCACAGAAATTCCGGAACGTCTTTTCCGCAAGCGATGAAAAATTAACCCTTCGTTCACCGGATGACCACGTGAAACTGCTACCGGGTGATTTATCAATGTCTTTGCCGGCGTTATCTTTTTCGTTGCCGTTTATTTATGAACACGTTTAGTTAATTAATTTCAGAATCATTTTACGTATCCAAGTATCTTATCTTCATAATATTGGATGGTACTAAATATACCCTATTCTGTTATTTACTGTTTCTTAATGTTTTTTTCCTTAAATCTTATTTGACGTGACGTAACTTTCTAGTCGTGAAATTAACCCAGGATTAGTTTTACAACAAAATTAAAATTTTCAAAAATGATTCACGGAATGTAAACTAAAGCCATTTTAATGCAACTCTAAATATTTATATAATCGATCGTCAGTTAATTCTTACGCTGCCTTTTTAATTTACGAAAATACGTAAAGCTCAGCGAATTAATTGAGCTTGTATTTACCTGCGATCGTCTGTTTTTAAAACAGTAAAAATACCTTTGAAGTTTATTCTGTAAAGTGTGCTCGTGATGCTTTTGCTGTAGTAGGCTGGGCGAAGAACAAAGGAATTGGAACGTTTTAAAGTGATGACGCTCACATTTGTATTCTAAGTAACCCAATCTAATCTACGCTGAGTTTCCGCTTACATCAATAATTTTGAAATTGAAATTGAGATAAATCTCTATTATCATTAACTTCCTTATAATAAACTTTATTTTTGCATGAACAATACACGTAGTTCATTTACTTTCCAATTTATTCATTACGATTTTGATGTCTCCTAACATTTCTTAATTACTTACTTCGACTACCGATATCACTGTTCACTCAGAATACCTTATTGTTTTATCTTATCTAAAAAGTTTTATAAAAGTACAAAGTTTTTGACCTTTAGATTATAAAGGACGACGTTCGTGTTTAAGATAAATAAATAACATCGTAGCTAGATGATACTGTTCCTCCAATATAATGATATCGACAAAATTAGGCTGACGCTTTAAATCACATTGTTTACAATGGCATTGAATATACAGAATCGGAAATTTGGGTACTGGACATAGCAAGGTCTGCTTCGATTCGATTCGCGGAGAACTACTTGCCAAGGTGGGCGGTGGCCAGCATCGAAAACAAGTGGGCGTGATTAGTCAAATTTGTCTCTTTATTTTTCTAGTGCGTTGCTTATCGCACGCATTATAACAGGATGTCCAGTTGAACATTTACCGAATCTGTATAAATGATTTAAGCTTCAAATTTGAATTCAAAATTTGCCGTTCATATTTCGGATGTGGGTATAGTTTTTAAATAAATACTGTTAGTAGATTTCTTTAATTTTACTTAAAATATTTAAAATATTCAGCACGTAAGTATATGAATACATTGTGCACATTGCTGTGATAAATTTCATTCGTGTCACTTACCGTTTCGTAAATATTTATAAACATGAAGTTGATCATATTTCAGTAATTTAAAACGCTCAACTTTTTCTTCCATTTATCCTTATTCATTACGCCGAAACTGTTACGTTGTTTCTCTTTCATATTTTATTTGAAAATCGACTTGATATTTACGTATAGTCATTTGTATAATTTTTTTTTATTTAGAAATTATCAACGAATTTAAATGGTTCGTGGGTTCTATCTCAATGGTTAGATCTCAGAACATTGAAACACGTAAACATGAAAATGGCCAAAGGAGATATTAGTTTGTTTTATAAAAAAGGGTCAAATGTTCAAATTTGTTTAAAAATTTGTGTTAAAACAATTAATTGACTACCAAAGGATAAATAGGAAAAAGTTTTGTTTAAAAATTGTATTTAATTGATTTGCCCTTATTTATTTTAACAACGTAATAGTATTTTTTTACAGTTTTAAGCAATTTATATTCAACTTGCATTTGATAAAAATACTAATTAAAAAATAAAGCGATATCTTTATTTTTTACAAGAGATTCTCGGAATATGATTATATATAAGAATAGTTAATATGCATTCGATCTGGAAAACAAAGTTTTGTATCAATATTAGGGTTTCTGATTTCACGTCTTTTTCAATTTCTCGGGAATCGAGAATTCTCGTCTGTTTGTTCCCGGAGTTCCCGGGAAATCGAGAAATATAATCAATTAGTACACAAAAGTATCATTTAAATCAAATTTAATATTTAGAATTCGACCTTTCAGTATACAAAAATCAGCCTCGTATTCATACTTAACACTCTCTTTGTCTCTGTCCTAGGACTTTGGTTAACATGAAATTTATTTTTAAAAACCTCTTATGCCCGGTTGCACCAAATTTTTAAGCAGAGCTTAAATTTAAGTGGTGTTCAGACTTTGTCATTATTTATAGATTTAACAAAATGTTAGGCACAATCTAATTGATACTTAAGTTGAAGTTTAAATGTCAATCAGAATTTATTTGACGTTATACCGACCATATGTAAATGTCACATTCTAAACATAACTTAAATTTAAGCTCTGCTTAAAAAGTTGGTGCAACCGGGCATAAGTCTCATCTTTTAAGTAGAAACACTTTTGGTAATTTAACAAAACAATAATTACAATAATAATTCTGACGAAGCTGTCAAGCGATAGTGAAACGTTAAGTGGTAGTGCGTATATTCAGTGTCCGTTTTAAAGAATTTGTGATACAAGTTTCATCGGACAAGAACCTGCTTTAATTACTAATAATAAACATTAGAAAACTAACAAAAGTAATTTTTAAAAAAGCAAAAATCCCTCTCTTTTATAATATAAAACCAAAAATAAAACAGTGGCTAATGCACAAAATAAAATTAAATATTCTTAAAATAGTAACAGTTTAGGTCGAGATAACGTGTGGCCAATTATAGGCATAAATTTTCATTGTAATGAAAACCGACTTACAACAAATTTTTAAATTTCTTAAAATAATATTTCGAAAAATGTGAATATTAAATGCTTTATCAGATAATTGATTTCTGTCTTTGGAAACAATATTATATATACAGTTTGAAGACTTCACTTTAGCCAAAAGTGGTTTCATGAATAGTAACAAAGAGCATGTGTATACGATTGGTTGAAAGAGGTGGATATAGTGTGCGTAGCGTGTTTTCTTCGATGTAGGTGGGAAGGCGCTGATCAGATTACACAAATGCATTAACATTAATGCAGTTGCATCTAAGCCATAGATGAATATTAACAATAAAATATCTTTGCTTAATGTCATCGGAAAGATTTAAATTCTTGAATGATATTACAGTAGAAATTCTGTACAAGCAACAATTAATTTATTTGTTGCTGCTTTTGAAAATATTACAATCCACTGATTGCTATTCGTATATTTGCAGTTTTGCTGTAACACGTAATCGCTACTACATTTTACCCAGTCCCACTACTCACGTTAAGAAAGCAAGGGTTGTACAGTCATGCGCATCTAAAAAGAAACGCCTGCACGCAAACCTCAATCTTAAAACGTTGTGGTACAAGGCTCACAGAATTGTCAAACTGTAGCACTTAAGCTGCGCACGGCTATACATGCGAGTTGCATGCGCTTTGTTGCTTTTCATTAAACCACTATTGGCTAAAGTGAAAGTCTTCAAGCTGTATAAATTCGCTCGTAGAGAATAATGAGACATGCGGAGCAGCGGACAGTTGTCTTGAGCGGAGAAGGAAGGCGCTGAATGCGGAAATTTCTCGATTTCTCAACAGTCTTTCGCCGGGATCAAATTTAGCAAATTTCTCGAGAAATTGAGATCGAGAATTCCCGGGTCAGAAACCCTAATCATTATTCAACCGTAGTAGGAATAGGATAAACATAAACAAGTTTAATAGACTTCATGGTGACGATGAGAACAAAAATAATGTTTAATTATTTAATTTAAAAATTATTTAATTTAAAAATTATTTAATTTAAAAATTATTTAAATATCTCCATGATTAACTGAATTATCAATATGCAATAAATTGTTCTAAGGCAGTAGCTAAGGAAAGCATAGTTATGTATCGATTTTTTTTTTAATTAAACATGATTGAGTAAAAACAAGTACCCTTCCGAAACTATATTAATGAAAATACCAATTCGAAAAATTTCCCCAATAACTAAAATCATCAACAATTATTGACCGAGAAAAGAGAGATCCCCTTTTGAATATGGGTTTGACCCTAGAAAATCCCCCCGGCTCCCGTTCAGCCTTCAATTCTTCAAGCTATGTTTTTCGTCTTACAAGAAGCAAACGTTGTATCAAATTTTCTCATGGAATTTTTCGATACGTATATTGATTTAAGCTGGTGCCGGATGACGCGGTTATTTGCCATATGTTATTTAAATCAAACGTAGTATGTAGTATGGATCACATAAGTGTCCAGTATTGACATGTCCCAGAAATGCATAACCTTCAAGTAATTCTTTTCTACAATTCATAAGGGTTCCAAAAATGTAAAAATTAATTCTGTAACGGCCGGTATTACCAACGTTTTAAGGAGACCTTAAATTTAATTTGTGTTTAGAATGTGATTGATTATGTACAAACCAAGCATAAATGTCACAGTCTAAACACGACCTAAATTTAAGGTCTCCTTAGAACATTAATAAGTAAGTTTGATAATTTCAGCACGAGACAAAAAACTTGGCAACGTTGCTTATTATTCGATTTATAGAAAGACTTCAGGCTAAATAAATTTAAAATATTTAGATGTAGCGAAAAAAACAATCGTGGGAATTTGAAGTTGTTTTAATTTTGTTCTGGTAATGATAGAGACCACCTTTACTAATTTAATAACAGTTTCTGTTCCGTTTTGCCGTCTGCTTTTTCTGCAGTTTTCTGTTAAAAGTACTATCTTTGGAGGGTTTGTACAAAAAAAAATACCCAAGAAAAAGTTATTTGCAATTTTAGATTCAGGAAATATAGAGTTTACCTGAAACTTTATTATTTATTATCTATTTGTGAGGTATCCTGTATGTAACCAAATTATACGTATCTACGATACATCGATTACATTATTGGTCGATTTGCATCGATTTGACTAACGTAATAAATATTGTTTGTTTCAATAAGGACGATGTATTTGCATTAACTCTGTTTAGTGCTCGTAAAAGCATCCTTCGACTATTTTCGCTTAATTTCTGATTTACACTTCAGTCGGTATAGAAAAGTCTTTTGAGAAGGTAAATCGAAAAGAACAAGAATCTTTTGAAAACAATTTTTGGGATAATATTGAAAGATTGCTAACTGATAATTTATTTTTCCCAGGAATTGTTAACTAGTAATTTATTTCTTCTCTTATTTTTAGAAAACACAGAATTTCTAATTCATTTGACGACTCCATTTTAATTTCCAAATCATAGCTCAGCTGAAATGGAATCAACAAATTCTGCAATATTGTGTTTTTAATTTGCTCAGATGAGACACTATACTGGGTCGGCCTGATCACCACTGGCTATGCGTTTATCATGAGTAAATGGAGGATAGAATAGTAGAAAGCGCATGAGTAAACGAAATAGCTACGACGTTGCCGATTGATAACGCGGGCCACGCTCCGGCGTGCTCCGGCCTCAGCATTCCTACTTTCGCACGCAACATTGTAATATCTCTATTTCATTTCCACACAAGTTTCAATGAGCCTCTCCTTCATTTACTCACAATTAAGCGTATACCTAGTGTTAGTCAGGCCGCTCCGGTATAGAATTTTTCATAAGAGAAGAGTTCCGCGTCATAAATAAAACGCGTGTAGTGTTGCATTATCACATCACCATCAGACATAAGAAGCATAACTCCATCCATTTTTCTCATTCACCGATAACAAAAAAATAATACTTGTCGGTTGTTACTTCGGTGATTGATGACGCAGAACTCAAGTTTCGTGACTTTGATATTATGTATGTACTCTTTGATGTGTGACACATTTTCAAGTCACAATAAATGCGTAAGGGTTAGAAAAACCTACATACTATTTTTTGCAATCACAAGACATTAGAAATTGTGGAATAGCATCAAAATTTCGTATGTTGAAAAGGTATACAAAGTAAAAGTGATATTCACAAATTCAATGTAAATTCATTGCGAAAAATAAAATCAAAAAGAAGAAAAAGATGAACTCGGGAGAGCAACAGACAATGTTCGTATTATAAAATTTTAAAACACTATGATTAAAAGAAACTATTACGCAAGATATTTTGTTAAAACGTTTCAACATGAAAATAAATAAACATCGGATTACAACATTTGAATATTTTCATCTTATACAGGGAATTCCAAAATGCACTGACGGTTTCTGAGATGGAATAACTTTTTAATAGTTGAACTTAAAAAAATTACAAACACAACATCTTAATCTACAACTCTAGGAGTTTCTTTACTTGAAAACTGAATGGCGTAGGCGGCTTCCTTCTTCTGCTACACATCTTAGCCGTCGCACAAATTCATCCATCACTCTGCTCGGTATCTGCAGTAGAATTGCTTCAATTTCGTTTAAGCTCTTGAAGACTATGGGGTCTATTACTGTATGACTTTTTAAAAAGAAATCCGGCGCTCTTAAGTCAGGGAACCGGATTGGGAAACATACCCCACTGCATATTAATATTGATTACTGGTTCCCCGTCCTGCTGATGCCATTAAATACCATCAAGTTATTCATACCTTGGCTGGAAAAAAATGTTAATCATGTGACAATTTCTGATGTTACTGATACGGTATGCTCGTGCTCTTCAAAGATAAGGGCCAATAATTCCTGTGGCTGATATTATAAAGAAGGAAGTCATCTACGCCGTTCAATTTTTAAGTAAAGAAAGTCCCAGAGTTGTAGTTTAAGATGCCGTGTTTGTAATTTTTTTAAGTACAACTATTGAAAAGTTACTCCATCCCAAAAACCGTCAGTGTATTTTAGAATTCCCTGTACTACGAGTCGTATCCACCCTCGGCGTTTGAGGCGTTTCTCTCGACTCACCCTGAATAACTAAACTTATTGATGATGAATAAATTATTTATTCCTACATGCGCAAATAATTAAGTTTACAGGAAAAATATTATCATATTCAGTAAATACGAAAAAAATTATTTTCATATTTATATAGATAGACTCAAATAGAAATATGTAGCGAGTTAAATTATTTTTATATATTCGTAATGAACTAATGACATTGAAAACAAAAACGTGCGTAAAGTCGAATATTCACAATATTTACATTAAAAACAGATAACAGAATAACGGAATTATAAACCTAAAATCTGATTGGTTGTGTATGTGTATAAATAGTTTATGAGTAAGACGTAAAATGAAATATAATAATATCAGCGATTTAAAGTTCATATTTTATCTGAACACTAATGTGTAACAACTAATACCAACAAAAAATTCCATTTTAAACATTATTGAACTGGTAAATAACTTATTATTTAGTAAAACCTTTCAATACGATAAAGTGAAAACCATCCAACTTTCTCCATATCCGACAATCCTATTGCATAACACGTACATATTTCTTAGGACGTGCTTTCATATTTGATGCATTTCAGAGGCGGTTTAATTATAAATCTCCCTTTTTTGTCCCGCCGCCGTCAGACAATTAATTATTCAATCAAACTGGCAACGAAAAAAACCAAAAGTTATTCAATCATGTTCGGCCTTAGCGCTAGCTTCTCCATATTTGGTTTAAACGAGCCTTTCACCGCGATTGCAAAACGTATGACGCAATTGTTAAAATTCTTGATCAGATAGACCTAAGAAAACATATTTGCATATTCTGCCATTATTACATGTGTCAAATTATATTTTGTTGAATTCCAAAGAACACAAAAAGTATATTATCACCAATGAGATTATTATAGTTATTCTAGGAAGAATGTACCGATTACCAAGCTTGTTCAGTTACTTTTAATAACTCTTAAATTTTCTAAAGACATACTAAGATTATGTCCAGCAACCAACAACGGTGAGAAGTTAATATGGACACTGTCGAAAGCCTTGTGTCAACCTTCAATATTTATTTTGTTCCTTAGTTGGTAAGCTTGCCATTGGTTTTCTTGGTTATTTTCTTCTTTCTTTGTTTATATCACTTATTTTATCAGCTGAAACAAATTGAGCATTTGTGTCTTAAACATGTCTTCTATCGTTCTCATTCAATTTTTTTGTGTTCATCTGCAAATTAATCTCGTTCCTTTCAACGTCACAAATTTCATATTCCTTGTCAGTATTATTCACTTTAAACACTACTGTACCATTAATTAAAGTTTCATAAGCAAGAAAAATTCTGAATTTAAGATTTTCGTTCGAAGTACAACAACCGGCGTAGATTATGCATGCAGAAACACACCTGGTGTCGAGACTGCGCCATAATTACGGCCACTGTGTATCTGATTACGGGCAATTTGTTTAATAAATGAGGATGTTGTGGTTGTTTAAAAATAGCACTTCCTTGCATGTGCACGGTATCCTCTTCATGAATTTCAGCTCCGCTTACGGCCCATTTCACATTTCGCGTTTAAGACGTGAGTAGAATCGACAAAAAGTCCGTGGGTTAAATATAAACTATGATTATTAAACAGATCAGCGAACTTTTTTAATTTAGAATCACGATAAAGTTTTAATTTGGCGACCGACAAATTTTAATGAACACCGTAAAAGCAAACTCTGAAATATTCAAATGAGTCGGATTAAAAACTGCCGGACGTAAAACGTGATTTATTAAAAGCTTTGACTCTAATTACTTTAAGACTTAATAAATTATGAAGTGTAGAAAATAAATTAAAAAAATCTAGTTTAAAATGACAAACATTGAAAAATAAAAATGAGAAGAGTACATAAACAATTTATTCACATTTCTGAAAAAAGAAAGTGGTTTAGTTTTCTTTTCCTCTAAATATTTTTTAATTTTTGTTTTTATCTGTCGATGAAATGGTTTGATACGCTTTTTCTCAACTTCTGATTTTATGTATTATTACAGATATTTATTACAAACGGACCTATTGCTTTTTGCTTTATTTCAAGAGAACTTGAATGGTTTGGAAGAAAAATAACACGAACATTTTCATCACGTCCTCCCCCTTCTCTTTTAATTTGCCGGAACTAATAGTTTAATGCGATCGGAAGAGAGAATGTGATCGGAGTGAAAGCTTTTCTTTCGTTCCGTGAGCTACTAAGAAATCTATGGTAATTATACACTGATGAACGGCACAATTAAATGCGTGTGTAATTAATCGCGCTTAATTACAGTGTTACTACCTCGTGGTACTGTTACTTTCCGCGAAGAAATTCGCTTCTGCGATGTTGAAAGAGAACATCTTAATAGGCAAGCCTTTCCATTCTTTTATCGCTTCGGTTCTGTGCCTTTAAAAGCTTTCTTCGAACTGCTTTGTTGTTTAACTTAACGTTAACGGGGTCATGGCTTCGCACACGTTTGATGAATGACTAAGTACTTCGTATGTCGATGGGAATTAAGGTTCATTGGATTATTTTTCACAATTACAAAAAAAATTATCTTTCTTGGTCAAAGATAATTGAATTGATCAATGCAGAAAGGGCATAAATATGTTTATTGGATCCTGCATTGAATAATAATTGAATCGGTCAATACAGAAAAGTCATGTGTCCACAGTGGATCCTATGGACATAGGCTCTTTCATAGGATTCACTGTGGACATATGCCCTTTCTGCATTAACCGATTCAATTATTATTCACGATAGTATTCGCATCAACAAGGCTATTGGAAAAGCTCTTGCGTTAATCCTATTCAATAAACAGCCGTATGTATTCTCCACTGTTCGAATAACAGCTTATTTACTATACCCGTCAGGCACAAATCCATAATTCGTATTTGATTTAAATGCAAATATCCGCGTGCAAGACAAACGACGCATGTCTGGATATGCATTCACATTTAAATTTTATGCTGATGTGCCCAGGCAATGAAGAAGACGACGTATCAGGAAGAGAAAGCTCCGGCGAATCCGCAATGCCCCATTATTTTCATGTTAAATTGCCTACAGTGTGCGGACCACATGGAGACTGGTACATTATAATTACGTAATTGAGATTTCATGGATTTGTGTGGCCGTACGACATAATAGGATAAAAATTGAGGCCGTAACAATATTGTCGACAAATCGGACCGTTACACAAACCTACAAAACTTGTTACTTTATAGTTTGCAAAACACAGACAAATATTTCGCATATTTATATGCGAAACACTAACATACTTTAGCTCGTTAACTTCAGAAAATATTATTATACTGGTACATTTTATTTATGAAGACAACGAAGCCAAAATGTTAACGAAAAAATTGTAACTAAGACGATATTTTTGATCTTTGATATCAAATATTACTCACAGGTATATTTTGAGACTATGACATCTTAATTACTATTGTCTTTATGCTTTTTGTTAGTTTATTCACAACAGACATTTTTCTATTTCCATGTTCTGAGATAACTGATGAAATTCTCTGTTAGTAACACTTACTAAAATATACATAACGCCCTTCGGCATCATCAGGATCTCTAAATGCGAAACTTAAAGCTATTTATAGATACATTAAAAACCAATTTGCAGAATTCTTATTAATATTAAACAATTGGATTAGTGGTTAACATCTAGGAGCGCAGTGAAAAAAGTAGATAATAATTAGTATTTTAAAAAGTGTGAAATTTGTAGTTTTAATTCGTGTTTAATTCAAGACAATAATTTTTCTTCGATGAGATGGGATCCTAGAAAATTCATTTTGTATACTTTAGGCAATGTTTCTAATATCAATGGATTCTTCAGAGTGCATACGTGTTCCATTTTCCTCAAATAACTAGCTAAATTTGAATATTCTTTGCCCAACCAAGAATTCTCATGTTCCTGGAAAAGCATTGTGAAATTCCGTCCCGTTTGTCCAATAATAATAATAATAAAAAAACTGTAAGCTTAACGCCTGAACGGTCCAGTGGTAAGAGGACCGACCTTGCAATCGCATGGTCGTCGGTTCGAACCGCACTCGGGATTTTTCTCGGGGGTAGTCGGTATCGACTTCAGGTACCCTTTAGTGTTGGGGATAAAATTCGACACTGCTTCCCCTTAAACGGCGAGAAGGTTGGAAGTAACAAAGCCATGGAACACTTTTACACACACTCAAATACACTCCCGCTCCTGAGGTCCTGACAAGTCTTTGACTTAGGACCCCGTTGGGCAATCACCACAGATAAATAATAATAATAATATCATTTATTGCCATAAGATCAGAAGATGTCAGCAATTGTCAGGGACTCGACAGATAAAATCATTTATTAATACATAGAAATAGTTAATCAATACAAAAAATAACTAATAAATACAAAAAATAATTAATTAATACATTAAGAATTATACTCGGTTAAGAGAATTGTCAGAATGCTATAAACCTAATATTGACAAAACAACCATAAATAGAGCATATACATATACAATATGTATATACATGCACGTTACCAAGATCACCTAGTGCAACCTTTTGCGATTCAGTTAGAATATTCTGCTGAAAGGAACTTCTCTGTAGAGTAGAAAGCACATTTCTCAACTTTCTTAACTTTCTTAACTTGTCTTTTGAAGATTTTAGTTGAGCTTAACTGCCTCACTTCAATAGGAAGGTGGTTATAAAGTTGAATTGCTAGATAAAATACACTATTATGAAATTTGGCAGTTCGGTGTTAGGGTAAGTAATGATTGAGTAGTATATTTTCTAATTTCAGATTCTTTAGTTAGTAGATGATCATTGTTTCTAGCGTACAGAGACAATTAAAAATAAACAAGGAAGGCAAACTTAAGAGATTTAATTGTTTAAAAAAGATTTTACAACTAATTCCAGCACTAACTTTTACAATAGCTCTTACTATACGTTTTTGAATAATAAAGAGTGAATTTGAGGAAGAGGAGTTTCCCCGACAGATAATGGCCCTAGTTTAATTTCGACTGCACACAACCGAAATAAAACATTTTAAGAATCTCTAGAGACACATTGCCATTCAGCTTTCTTAGCATGAAACATGCGGAATTTAATGATTTCGATAATACGAGGCAGTGATTTCTCCATGTTAGATTAGAGTCCTTCCTAAAAATTTTACATCATTTACTAGAAGTATGTCAATGTTTAGGTTTTCCAGTTTATTATTAAGAGGATTCAGTGAGAATGGAATTAAAGCTGTTTTATTAACATTTAGTGATAAATTGTTGCAACGGCACCAATCAGTCATATTTTTAAGCAATGTATTTAGCTTTTGTGATAACAGTTCGTCAGTTCTGTAGTGAAGAATAGTAGAGGTAACATCAGCATAGTGAATGGTATCACCTAATCGAATAAATGTATTTAAATCATTAATATATGTAATAAGAAGGAAAGGTCCAAGAATACTACCTTGCGGAAACCCATGATGAATTTGAACAGTCTCAGATAACGCACCAGACCAAGTATTAATTTGAAAACGATTGCTTAGGAAGCTTTTGCAGCAGCAGTCTAGAGCAGGACCGCGCACTCCATATTGATATAATTTATAAAGAAGCGTATTGTGATGCAGAGTATCAAAAGCTTTTGTTAAGTCGAAGTAAATTCCAGCTACTTTTTCTCTATGTTCAATGTTTCGCAAGATAGTGTTATAAGCTAGGCATAGGGCATCATTAGTTGATAGGCCTCTTCTAAAATCGAATTGTTTTTTACTAATTATATTATTATCATCAAAGAAGTTAATTAATCTGACTAGTATTGCTTTTTCAAATAACTTAGAAAATGCAGAAAGAACAGAAATGGGTCTATAATTTTTTATGTCAGTTTTTATACCTTTCCTATATGTGTACAGGATCAACCCTAGCAGTTTTAAGAACCGATGGAAAGACACCTTCAACAAAGGATTGATTAATTAACATGAAGGAGCAGCTATAAATTCAGCAACATATTTAGGAATTATACAAGCAATCTCATCTAGTCCCGCAGACTTTTTATTGGAAACAGAGATAATTATATTAAGGCCTGATTTTACAATCGTCGGATAAGCATTATTATTGGTATAACGTGACGTAGGTGTGACGTAGATATGGAGGAACATTAAATGATATGTGGCGAACAGTTATTCCGTTCTTATTCCACGATTGTAAACTAGGCCTAAAAGTTTCTACTTCACTGACAGGATTTAGAAACATACTAAAGCTATTACACTTAATATCAATTGGTTTCTCAGGAAATTGACAAATTAACTCATCAATAGAATTTACAAAGTAACGGCAGAAAGCATTACTGATATCTTGAGCATTATTATTATTTTGATCATTTACATCAGCGATATATAGCAGTTATATGTAGCAGCTGTCACAGTCAACACAATTTACGTTGTTTGCTGCCGATTCCTGTATTTGTTCTGTAGTAGTTGTTTTTGTGAAGTGTTTTTATTGTAATATATTACTTGAATTTCTAAGTATTGTGGTTTTCAATTCCATTAGCGATTTCGAACTGAAGAGACTTTTATGTCAAAACAAAACAGTTTGTGATTGTTTATGGTAAAATTTCATTTTGTCAACTAAGGGCCAGTTTCATAATGGAATTTAAAGGAGACTTTAAAATTACAGTCACATTCTAATGTGTAAACAAATGTGTTTTCATATTTGTTTAGACATCTGAAAGTGACTTTATTTAAAGTCTATTTTAAAGTCCATTATGAAACTGGGGATAAAGCTTTTAAATATTGGCTTTTTCTTTTCTCGTTTTAATTTGTAACTGGGTGCATTGGAATGTATTAGTCGTACCTAAATAACATTTTAAAAACGTAGAATATATTTCTGAGTGTACTTATCAGCAGATGATATTGTGTTTCCTCTAAATCCGTTTACATATTATAAAAATCATTCTGTTTAATTTTCTTTTGAATATTTCTGAGGCAAAACTATATGTATTGTTACGAATTCGGTATTCGAAGAAATAATCGTTTGTTAAATGAAAAATTCCTTAATTCACTCGTTGATATATTACGTAAATAAAGCACACATAATGATTCAACGTTCGGTAGCATTCTAAATTATACAGGACTAATTTATTCCCCATTGACTTTAGCATCAATTACTTATGATTTCATCAGTCAAGTCGTCCAACATGCCATTAAACATCTGTGGACGTCTGAGAATGTCACCTTGACATAGAAACAACAACGAGAAAAATGTCATTTTTATTAATTAAATTCTTTAAAGCGAGAAAACTTAGAAAGTCGCGTTACACTTCTATTAAGTTAAGAACCGCAATGCAGCTGTCCATCTCTAAATTCCTCATAATGAAATTTGAGTTATATATGAATATGAGTGAAATAAATTATTAATACGTACTGTTAGAATCAGAACGAAATCAGCTTTTAAATATAAATTTATTAGCTGTGATACTTACCGTTTTGATTTATTAAGAAATTTCAAAGTAAATAAGTACACTGTGATCAATAATGACTGAAGGTTTGCGTCTGAAATATTCCAAATATTCTCAATTTTTTAGTCCGTAACGGGTTTTTACTACTAGGATGTCAATAATAACTTCCACGTTAATTTACTTGTTTCTTAGAGTTACTTAACGTGTTTTATTACTTTTTATATCAACCTATAACTGAATATTCCAGACGCAAACCTTCAGTCTTTGTTGATCACCGTGTATAGGCAAGTGTAAATAACAGAGAATCAAACAAGTATGTTTGTATATTTACAATAATAACATTTTACACTTTTTTATTTTGCAGTTTTTTAAGAATTAGTATATTCTCTTGTAATCGTTACAAAAATGTCTTTCTTTAAAGAGTTTGAATTCATTTCAGAAACACTTACTATACCTGATATACTATCTTATAATATCACTTTCTGTGGCGGTTTTTAAACACGTTTTATCGTTATGCTGTGCTTACAATACAGGGTGTAATCAATTAGGTTTTACATACTGTAACCACTATTAATACACAAGAAAGGAAGCAAAGTTATGACATACGTTTGGGAAAAATGTTAGTAATACCTCCTGAAAAATGTATCTTCAGTTTTTACATAAAACGTTTGAGAAGCGCTGGCTTAGATTTAAAGCCCCGGCTGAGCGAAGTTTACTATTATGCGCAATAAATAATAGGGCAGTAAACCCGCAGATGCAATACAATAGATGTTGAAGTAGGTCATTTATTACTTTCGTACGAAAGAATATGGCAATTCCAAGATATTTTTTAAAATTAATATTTAAGTAATAGGAATGCAGATTTTTCACAAAATAATTCTTGCATAATAATATTAATTTATTTCCTTAATTTAAAATAAAAGAATAATCATGACTCCTACCTAACTACAAGTAGAAACCTAGGTAATTCAATTGAAGTCACATTCTAAAAGTATTATTGGAACAAAAAGCACGCCGAACTTGTCATCCCTTAATTTATGATTATTTATTACGTTCAGACAAAACAAATCAAATTCCGAGAGATCGCGTAGATATTATATGTATTCACAGTGCCAGTTGATTACGATAGTTGCAACTGTTGCAAGTGTTGTGTTGAAATTTGCTTTTTTAATTATCATTTAATATTCTGAAAGCAAATAGTGATGTATACGTGAATTAAACAATAAACGTTTGTACTATTAAACTCGAACAATAAAATCGCACGTTATTTATTACAGTAAGGGCCAGTTGCTCGAATATTTGAACCATGGTTCAACTCTGAACTTGGTTCTATTACCATGGCAACATTTGGAAAGAACAAGTTCAAAGTTGAACGATGTTTGAGCAACTGGCCCTAAATGATATAAGAATGATCTCAAAACTTAGGGAAAGCGTTAAACTATACATTTTTGTTAAGGGCAGTTAATGCATTTATTTATTTGACAGAACCAAAAAAATGTTTGCATCCCCAAAATTATCCTGTCACCAATTTGTTTCTAATCAATGTATGTACTTAAAACATGCATTCATCATTTTAGCACGTGAAATTAACAAATTAAATCACGTAGTGTGTTATTTGTTTACAGAGTATGGAATACCATGATGTAATTATTATCGATTATATCTAATGAAACAGATGGACGAAGATTTCGTTATCAATTGTGTTGCGGGCGACACTGGCCCATTGACCGTGATATTTGCGGCATTTATCTTTTTACGATGTGTTCATAAAAACCGCAGACGCGCTGACGAACGAGCAGAGGTTTTCAAACAAAAGGCAATGCGCTCTTGTGGTACGTCAGTTTTTTTAATTTTTGAACAAGACCATTGATATTTGCAGAGTTAATTCTTTATGTGATGAAGAACTTACAGTAATTAATAAGTGACACTTATTCGTTTACACTCTGTATATACTTGGTTCTACAGGTATAAGCTTTGTAGACATACATACAATACATGTACAATTCGTTCTCATTTTTAAAGTCAAATTTGTAAATGCAATCAGAATATTACTAATAGTTAAAATAAATATTATAGAGTAGAATGGAATAGAATGAAAGAAGTTGGATTGAAATTCCATCTCATAGTTGTTTTTAATTAATCTACTTTCTCAAAAGATTCCAAATTCAATGAATGATTTATACGTAGCTCTATAAATATTTCATTATTTACAGATTTTATATCTGCTTGTACAACTTGTAACACTAGAATAATCAACAATTAGTTGCTCGAAATACGTTCTGGCCATAATAATAATAATTTTACGTCTCAATCGTTCTATCCGTCCACCTGTATGTATATCGAAAGCATTCTTCTTTTGAAAAAATGTGAAGGTAAAAAAACATCGTCGATCCACTGAAGTTGGTATTCTTGTTTTCCAGTAATCCTTGGCTCGATTCCGATAAAGTGTAAACAATAGTAAACGGTGAATCTAATCTGAAGCTTAAACGGTCGTCGTTACATAAACTTCGAATGCACGCCTTGAAGGCCGGTTCACCTTGAATCGCCGGAGAAGGAATCCCATCAGGTATCGTAATAAAGAACGGAGTCTCAATAATAAATCTTCCGGACGACGCACGGACGTAAAAGATTAAGGGGGTCATGAACGGTCTTCGTGCTTCGGTTTAGTGCATCTCGCCAGGCGATACGAAAAAAATTCATTTGGGGGAGGAGGAGGAGGTTTATGGTGATTTACGGCGTTGGGAATAAATTTCATTTTTGGTTAAATTGAATTGAATCATTGGGAAATGTGTTCCATTAAAACTCTTGAATTTCAAGCTTTTGATTAAAGTATTTCTTTAAATTTGTTTTAGTTTTTCTCCTTTTTGGTCATGTTTTGCAAAGTAGGCTCATTCAAAAATGTATGTCAATTCTTTTTTTAATTCTACTTTCGACGATTTACTATCCTTTCTATCTTTAGAAAAGCTTGTTTTTATGTTCTCTTTAAAAAAAAGATATTGATTCGATTTCGTTTCCAAATATAAATAATCGATTCTAATTAAATTAAAACCATCATCATCATCAGCACAAGAGAAAAAACAAACGAGCAACGAAATTAACTAAGCACATTGAAATTGTACGGGGTGTTATCGAATTGTGTTCGATTTGATAGGTGTTCAATCGCGAAACTGTATCGCGATGAAATTGAGTGAAAGAATTTCACAGGTAGTAGCTTGGATCAAGACGATCAAAATGTTATACATATAATATACATGGTGTTTTAAATGTATTCGTTTTCGAGAAAAAAATATTGAATTTCAAAAACTTACATCAAAATGCGACAAAAAATGGAAATTCCTGCATCCAAAGTAATATTCCCATTGGGAAAAACGATTTATAATGTTTCTTTATTAAATTTTTACGTCAGTTTCGCGAAAATAAATTTGTTTGTTGCTTTTAATGTCGAATAAATGAAGAAATGAACGTCTGACAACACCCCACCAAAATGCACATACGACTGAAAGTATTGTATGCCATTATTTATTCCTTCATAAAGCGAAAATGGTTACATTTGGGACACCATATTATGTAACATCGTCTTGATGCAAGATATCCTGTGAAATTATTCCAATCAATTTGATAACACCCTGTATCTTACATATTTTATTTTTGCTATACCATTCCCATTCTGATATTTTACTCCAGGCCTTCAGACAGAAATTTTGACGTCAAGATAAAGGGGTTTTGCATAAATACCCAAATATAAAAAGTACAGTATTCATGTTTGTAAGTTCTTCTTCTTTGTCTTTGCTTTGCGCAGTACCCGCCAATTCTGGCCGAGCTACTTAGGCTCATTTTGCCAGTCACATAGTGTGATTTTAAGCTGGATCTGAGACATTAAACAAACACAAACATCCATGGCTAATGGTAGGATTCGAACCTACGTCGCCTGAGCGACACGACTTACAAAGTCGGCTAGGCTACCGCTGAGCCACCCGGCGACCCTTTGTTTGTAAATTAGAATGTATTTCAAAATGAAGAATCACTGCCAATAATACAAACAAATACTGAGCAGATCACAACCCTGCTAGGTTTAAGACACTAGGCCACTGCAAGTTGTAAAAAGAAAATGTAAAAAAAAAATGATTCTTTCAGCTTTAAATCCCAATTGCAATCAGCAAACTTTCCGGTGACAAAAAAACCGAAGCGTTATTAGGTCTGTTCGCGGAGACGTTCCGCACTAGTTCGGAACGGTTAAAATTAAATGCCCTTCGAAATAATAATCGATTTTAACAACGCTTTCAAGTGTATAACTTTCATGAATACATGGATTTTAAGGTGCCAAACTAGTTCAGAACGTCTCCGCGAACAAAGCTATTAATAACATTTTCATTGGAATCAGGGTAATCATTTGATGTCATCGATTTATTCCAACAGACCCATAATCGTCTGTAAATTTCCTCATCGTCCCAGTAATTGAAATGATTTTGATATTTTTTTCTGAGGTGGCCTAAATGTACCATAAAATTTATAACCTCTTCATTATTTGATGAAGCATCTGCTATCTACCTGCGTAGATAAGTAGTAGTTTTACACCGGAAAGCAATTAATCCAGTGTTGCCAGCTGCTGCAGTGGGACGGGGGGGGGGTTCCCAGACCGTAACGCGAAGGCCAATCCAAAAATAGGCGCCACTTAATTTTTTTGAAAGGAATCGCGTAAAAATTAAGAAAAAAACGATACGTCCAAAGCATGAAACAATTTTATTAAACGTTTAAACATCAAAAATCAAGCAAATTAACAAGTAAACCAAGCAACAATCGTGATACGATAATTCCTAACTTTTCGGATCCGAAACTAATACAAAGCTAATCGAAATGACAATGAAACATTCGCCTATTCTATCCGAAATGGAGTTTACTTCGCGAGTATACGCAATTTACGTGCACAAATGCGGCTACATTAAATCCACCGTGAAGCAAAAATTAGACAAACATAAAAGTATGACCTGTTCACGCAGCGTCGTCACGTCCGTTGATGGCGATGGAGGCGGTCGGTTACGGGGCGCTTCCGTGGACGATCGGCTTCCTCGGTGTGGATGCGTCGATTAGTAGTCGCGAGTTGCCACGAGAAACCAAAACGTAAACCAAAAGCCAAAACCAAATCCAAAACTTAGATCGAAACAAAAACCAGGAGCCTATAAACGAGAAGGAAAAAAAAACGAACATAAGGGCCAGATCGGGAGAAACAGCACGTAAAACTTACCTAGTCGCGTCGGGCTAGGCTGACACAAGCCACAAAAGAAACGCGGCTTTTTCGCCCCCAAATGAGCCAAACAAATTCGGCACAACGCCGTACAAATTCACTCTCATCCTCTACATGAAGTGGACACAACACCAAGTTTTCCGCGAAGGAAACGTGCAGCTCACGGGACGAACAGAAAATTAATGAAACAATGGCTCTTCCCTCGGTCGGCAGAAAAGAACCAAATAAAAACCAAGAGAGAAACATTCGAGTTTACCAATAGCTGATTTTCATGACATCAGCGGGAACCAATCAGAATAAAGGGCAAGGGTTACAGACCTACGCATCGGTTCCAAGTGCGATTGTTTTCCGTACGGCCCGGAACTCGATCATCCGTTAACATCCGCGCCGCAAAATAGGACCATTTAAAGTGGGCAATTAAATGTCACGTAAACACGATTCCGACTCTAAGCAAGGATGGGGTTAATTCTTATAAAATGAACTTATTCAACTGATCTGAAACTTTTAACGAAAATATATTAAAGAGAAAGTTTTGGGTGAATTACGTAGACGCGGAATGGCACATTCCTACGCCTAATGAGGGAAACAAAACGAAGCGTGTTAAAAATAGATCGGAACGTTGAAATGTGTCTATACAGGGTGCGTTCGTACACAGGCGGAAAATAAACTGTAACACATCACTTTCATAACTCTCACTTATTAAAGAGGACAATTGAATGTCAATAAAATTGACAGTTACTCCTCTACAGTGACTTCACAGCTGAAAACATTTGCTGTCTAAAGGAGGATTGAATTCAGTATTTAGATGGCAATGACTATACATACAATCGCATCCCATGCAGTGTTCACGTAATCTGTTTCAAACCTGCGCCCTTCATTTCTTTAATGATCAGGTAGGACTTGAAACATGTAGACTACTCTAGGCAAATCTTCTATGGGTGGCATCAAAATATTTAAATATATGTATTATTAATAATGACAAAAGTACAAATATTAGCGTAGTGCAACAAAAAAAAGAAAAACATGTTTTAAAAGAAGTTGCAAAATTGAGGACATTATGACCGGTATCCATGGTTAGTTCTTATACTTAAAAAAATTTTAAGCATTGTCTTGTAGATTTATAGACAAGTTTTGAGAAAAACTTAAGTATTTGCTTAAAGTCTTAATTTACGTAAAGCGATCTTATTTAAAAATGTTTCACAGTCGTTACTTAAAACCTTCAGTCTTCTCGAAGGTGTTTTACACTATTCTCGAGGGAGTCGAATAACGAAGAATTCTTTGCAACAACAAGCAATTTCAATTTCTATTGCAGAACATGACGACACTGATATTGAAAATATTGACCTTGACTTATCAACGATCACCTTTATGAATACATAGTAACAAGACAAACTTAAACGTATAAGTCGAACTTATAGGGAAGACGGTCTTAAGCACTGGCTTAAGTTTCGAGTACGAAAGCGATCCATAAATATGAAAAGTGAAAAAGATTCATTCGTCTCGGAATATGAAAAAGTATGAAATTGAGTAGAATTGAGACGCCTGAAATAAATTATTAAGAAAACGATTTTTTTTTAAGAAGTACCTAATAAGTCTATTAACTAAAATTCATGTTTCGTTTAAAGAGAAATAATTATTAATAATCTGGCCTTAATGAAAAACGAGTTGCTCTGATATCCACCTGAAATGAAGAGAAGAAGAAAAGGTTTAAACGAAGGCAGAGTAGAAAGATTAACTTACCTGTACCGAGGCCAGTAGAGCTGATCTAAACAATTACACACAACTGATGCTGTGGAATTTTGATTAACAAGGTGCTTCTAGAAGTAACAGAAACCATTCATGCAACCACAACGACGTACCAATCAATGGAGTCAGAACGAAGTCCGCAGGAGGTGAATTAAGTGCTTGGTGAAGTGTATTGTGCGGTTGTAAAGTGTAAACGTACATAAACAATCTAGAAACGATGAAATTTATGAATAAACGTAATAACCAAATTTCATATTTCATTTAAAATTCTTAAAACGGAAGGTACTTGAACTGCTTGATCTCGAATGAATTTGCAAATATAATTTCGGAACAGTAAACAAATGTCCATTTTTCATAGTTTCAGCTTAGATACCTAATAGTTGACGATGGTGGTCCACGAAGAAGGAAGAATTGTATTGTAGTGAAACCACAGGAGACGGTGCAACGGCCTAATAAATGCGTTCAAGTTTGAACAACGTAAACAGGTTTCGCGTTTCGCGAGTTAAATCGCTGCGGTTTGTGTTTTTACTTTTTTCTTCTTCACCGGTGCGCAAAAATTTCCCGCTGAAATCGATCTTAGCACGCCGACCCATATAATTATTGTTCGCATTTACTCAGTGAATTCCAATTCAAAATTATTGATTAGTACCTCAAACGAGGCAATTTATAATTACGTTAATTCGTGGCTCAGTTCATAAACGACAAAACAAACATGATTGTTACCGGTAGAGAAAATTACTTGAAAATTGATATTCTCATCCTATTCCGAACAGCGTAATAAATAATGAAAGTTTATGTAATTAAAAAATCTTATCAGGTGCTGATCTTATTGTTAACGGTTAATTACCGCGGCCGCAACGTAAGCGGACGCATTGTAAAAACCCCGCTTTGCATATCAAATTAATTAAATCCAACGCAGATTTAATAAGAATAGAAAGTGACGTATATGTATGTGTAAGATTTCTGCGAATCTCAGTGATGTTTGCGAATCTAAAAGTGTACAGAGGAAAGTAAGTCACTTCCTTTTGTTTGTACCCTTTAGATTCGCAAGTATCATTGGCCTATTCGTGTTGATAAAAAGATCCAATAAATACATATAAATAGAAAGAGAAATACTGTATACAGTATTTCCGTCTAATGAAGGTTGTTTTCAAATTTCAATTTATTATGACGAAAGCTGCCTGACGAAGACTGTAAAGCGAAACCGGTCGCTAAATTAAAATTATCAAATTAGGAAGTACTTTTCTTATTAATATTAACTAGTACACGTAATTATGGACTTTCAACAAGATAAACAGTTTTGTTCATTAGTAGTTCTACTAATCAACATTCAGTAAGAATAAAGTTTGCTTGTTGTACCTTCCATTAATCTTTATACATACAACATCCTGTAAGGTCATTTGTTTGGCTTTTATCCATTTATATTTAAAATCGTCAACATTTTTGGTTAGTATTTGATATTTTGATAACATTTGAAGGGTCCAGGCGTAAGAGAGGCTAAGTCCATTTTTGGCTCAAATGAAGCTTATAGTACAACTTAATAGTTGAAGTTTATGGATACGGTACCATTGTATTCTAAGAGGCTTCTGGTTGCTGATAAATTTAACTGAAAAATGAACGTACAGGCTTATATTTCAAATAGTGTTCAAAGTTTAAAATTGATTTTCTGAGAAATTTACGATTTGTGACTTAGCCCATTTTACGCCTGGACCCTTCATTTGTGTAATATGAAATCGCTACTTTTCGGGGCGTAGTTTCAGAGCAATTGAGAGAGTTTTCGTTTTTATCAATAAGTTTTACAAATTTTCTTGTATACCACTCAATGGTATTGTCCCGTAATGACAAGTTGTCAGGTCTGATCAAAATAGTATAGGTATATTATTCCATCTTATAAAGAGCAATAAATAATCGTTTTTAAGACACTCACTAAGGCCCAGTTGTACAATTTCAATTTAAACTCAATTCTTAAAATAATCGTTGTTAAGGAGTTAAGCTTCAGCTTAAATTTAAACTGACGTTGTACAACTGGATCTAAGATTTATTTCTCCATTCATTGATTCAGGAGTTTCGTTTTTTTTTAAAAGGCTATAGAATTTTCTTGCTTAATTCTCTGAATAATTGATTAAGTGGTTCCAAATTTTATAATCAAGTCTTTCACAGAAAGATTTGGTTTTTTAACTAAAGCTATTAATACTTTTTTTTTCAATATTCTTCTTTACAAACCCCAGTTTGCACGCACTTCCACATTTTCTTCGTATATTGTCCGTTTCACCATACTTTTTCAGAATCTTTTCAATAGTACTTGTAATTTTTATCGCTAGCGAAAAAAGAAAATCGAAAATTTTGGAAAGCCGGGCACTTTCTGGAATATTATTGAGGAAATACGCTACCCCAATTTTGAACACGTGTATCAAATATGATAATATATTATATAACAGTTGCCAGCTAATTGTTTTTAGTCAGTGCACAGCCAACTAACAAAAATGGCCTACACACAAGTTTTTTCTGACTAAGGGTGGGCGGCCACTGAACGCGAAACTAAGTTTTTTGAAAATTAACTCCAACCTAACCTTATGCGAACGTGGCAACTAAAGCTAAGCGAAGCGAAGTTAAGATAGCAAAGATATATGGTCTATACGTAACGTTTTGTCGTCAGTCTTGCATGATCTGGAAAGACTGACCAACAAGACTGACACAAATCGTGCGGCTACACTGCTCAAACTTTCCCTCAAACTTTCGCTCAGTCATTCCGAAATCGACATGAATGAAGAACTATTAGTGACGATAATTGCATCTGAGAGCAGAATGGCAGGTGAGCGAAGTTTGACCGATTAGACTGACGCATCTACATGCACCGACTTGTCTGTCGTCTTGCTTGAACACAAAGCTCCAGCCCATCAGTCTTTTACAAGTTTGTCAAACCTCATTCAGTTCATGCAAAACGTCCAACTTGCCGTCTACACGTAACGATATGTTTGACAAATCTGGCATGATCATGCAAGACTGACGCCAAAACGTTACGTGTAGACCAGGCTTAAGACTACGTTGGAGCCAACTTTCAAAAAACTTAGTTTCGCTCAGCTTGGCTTAGTTTCGCGTTCAGTGGTCGTCCGCCTTAAAAGCTGCAAATTTCTGGGGCAAGCTTTATTTTCTTAGACCGATTACAAGTTCACTCGGTGTATGTACAATACTCCTATTATACGAGGGCCTAACGTTAATTTATTTGTCTAACCATAAAATAATGTTTTATTTAATTTTCTGTCAAAAAAAAAAATTAAATAAGTGGAATGTAATAAGAACAAAATATAATTTAGCATGACGTGTGAAAACTCGTGACAAATAACGTTTTCATAATTTGAGACGATTCAAACAAAATCAGGATGGCTGACAGTGCTCTCCCTCTTATAAAAGGACTTATTTCTTTCACTTTCAGCGTTAAACACGCTAGTGACCGGAGATAGTAAAAGATGAAAGTGAGTAAGCGTTCAGGTGTTCTTAAATTAGACTGGAAGTGTTTGTTTATTTGATTAAGTTTTCAGCACGAGCGATGTTAAATTTAGTTAACCTACCTCTACCTGGTGTTTTGGCTGGTTTTTAATCAGATCGAGAGAGGGGAGAAAACAGAAACATTTTAATTTCTTCGAGCAACTTTGGCTAAATCATTTAAAACAAAGCTTATGGATAATAGAGGATTGTACATACAAATATTCAAAGAAATTTGAATGCTATTGCTTAGTACTAAGCAGGGAACATTTAAACTGGAAAAAATAATTACTCCTGCTTAACAACATTAGCTTAACACGACACATATATCTTCGAAGAAAATGATATGGTATTACATATACCTACTCGGTATAGTTCCTCAGAAAAAAGAACTTCGCGAACTGTTCTTAGGAGCCACACCTTCCTAGATTATTGGTTCGGCCATTCGGCGTTGAATCGGGAAGCACTCTTCCTGAACATGAACATTGAGAATGTGACATGTCTCCTTTTTTGCAATTAACGATTCATTTATTTTGTCGTTAAGATCTTGAACCGTTATTCCTGGCCGGAAAGGATCTTGAAGTAAGTAAAACCCATGCAAGCCAGATTATGGCAAACCAATTCGAAATTGTTGTGATCGAATCCTATGACAGACCAATGAAACTTAGCAAGTTTTCAGTAGGATCGTTAAAAGGAGGAGCTTCCTTCATCCCGACCATGCTCTCGCCTTATTTGGCTATATCCTATGTTGGCATTCAACCACTGCTTCTGAGAGTCCAAACATCAGTCGGAAAGGACACTTTCAACGTGACGAAACCAGAGACTCCTCCGATAACCAGCATTTTTCGTATTGGCCGTCATTACCAGTAGGAAGTTCGAGTTTCAAAGCTTGTAAGTGAGGCCCATGCATGCCAGGTTTTGTCTGATCAACTCGAAATTGGTAGAATCATCAAACCCAACGAATCTTATAGAAGACCGACTCGGAATCGATATAATCGTCAAACCAGTGAATCCTGCCAGGTTTTCAGTCAGGTCACGAAAGACCCGGAGAAGTTCCCTTCATCCCGATCATGCGTCAGCAGCCTTTCCCCTCGGCAGTTAGAGTAAAAAAGGCCGGAATTGTAAGTTCCTTCATCGTAACATCACCCGCCTTGAAAATACACGTCATGTGTTCCAACAACAATTCACCAGATTAATTTTTTTACGACTTCTCTTTATTGCCAGGAGATAAAATGAAACTTGCAGTATTTCGAGAAGTAGAGTTGTAGACGGTACTTCATATATCACATGAAGAGCTTTAATTTGCCGTTTGGAAGATGACTGAAAAGGTTTCCTTTGAAGAAAATCATGAGGACAATAAGAAAGATATTTCTATGCTGAGTACTTTGAGAATTTTTGTCAGCACCTCGTATTTTATATCTCTTTCTATTCAGCAACAACAGACACAACTGTAACATACAGTTACATATCAGTAACTTTTTTTTAAATTAGGAACTACAATAAAATCAGTGTTGAAATCATATACTATTTACAATAATAAAATTATTTATTTAAACTATGGTACAACATTTGACACATTCGGACTATCTACTGCGTGCAAAAATGTATGCATATAATCTTCTTCGTTAATACTTCTATATAAATATTAATATTTATTCTAAGTGTAGACCAACGAAGTTCTCTATTGCTTATGACTCATGGATAGAGGACTTCGTTGATCCGCACTTAGTTATAACCTAATTAGCATTATACTTCTGTCATCCTGATGCTTACAGACGTGCTATAGGATAAACACAACAAGGCATTAAAGACAAAATTTTAAAAAAAAGTGAATAAACAATTCAGAACATGACATACGCACAAAAAGGAATCACGTCACATCTTGATGGCTCTCTTCTTGATGGCCAAAATAGGTACACAACGAACAGATTTATTCGCACACCTGTCTGTAAAACTGCGGATTCATCAGACCGTACCTACCAAACACCTCTTTGTCCTTCTTTCTCTCAGCAGCCAGCTGGCCAGCCGAGCCAAGCGTGTTATTAAAGCATTTACGTTAACCGACGTCTCAAAATAGATCAAGGTATGCAAATTTTGTTTGCCGGCAAGGAACACGACGTTAATTAACCCAACGTCGCAATTAATTGTTAGTGTTTCGTCGAAGTTTATGGTAGCTTGTTTTATCGCCCAGTCTCAAAATTTGATTTTTAAATGCTTTCCGGAATCGCACTGAAATGAGAATCGTTTCAGATTTAGACATTTTGAAAGACGTATACCCAGGTAATTCTACCTGGAATCATGAAAATCAATATTTTTTTTGTATGTTCTGAAATTCTAAAGTATTGCTCCCTTTTTTTGCTTTTTGGCCCAATTGGAAAAACAACTAGAAACTCGAAAATCTTAAAAAAGATTTATAGATACATGCCTTCTAAATAAGGTAGTCATTGTAGGAAGCAACTTGGTAGCTAAATACCATATTGATTTTTTTCTCCAAGCAACATTGTAGGATTGAATGATGATGATAGGTCTCATCAGTTTTAGTTAAAATGAAATTTTTATTGAAAAATTTTTACCTCCACAAAGTGAAATGGAAATTTTCTGAATTCGAATATGTATTTCCAAGCCTCTCGTCCCAGTCAAACACCGCATGCATTTGAAATTAAAATTTCATCTGGAAAGTCAACTTTTCACCGACATGTGTTCAGGTTACCTACTGTCCCCGATCTATCTAGCCGCTTACGTAACCCGTCGAATATATTATGTACGTAATACGCGTATGAAATAAATTCAATGTCTCATTTACATACGGCCTTCCTCCCAGATAACACATAAATTGTTGAGTTCTAAGTATACGTGAACCCACGTAGCTGTAAAAAGCGTAAATTACGCGCACACACAAACTCCGTTAGGTATTTCGATCACGTTTGAAATTACATCGTTATCTGTCGTTCGGCTTTTAACAAGATTTATGGACCGTGAATGAAAATTACTTCATTTAATTAATATTTTGTAGGTTTTTAATGAGCGAGGTTAGTCTAGAGTGGAAACTATTTTTATAAATTACGTAAACTGCAATGGAGAGCAAAATCCGCATTTACATTAAATTTTCTTAGTTGAAAAAATAATAATGTATGTTAAAAATATTTTGTAATTAGCATTTAATAAATTCATTTTTCTCTCTTTTAGGATGTGGTGGACAATAACGGGAAATTTCGGCAACATTCTACCAATCGATTGGTCTAAGTCGTACGCTAGGAAACTACACATGCCAGCCTTAAATTTAAATGAAAATAAGGTAAGTACATTGTTTATAAGAAAATTTGTTTTCATAACCAATCGCAAAAGTCGTAGCTTTTAATCAATAAGTTTTCGGATATTAGTATAACGATCGTGTTCTGGCAAAACCTCGTAACTGAATTTTTGTACTTTACAACTAACGGAGATTTAAAGTTTTTAAAGGTTTTACATGACAGTAAATTGAGTCTTGACAATACATTTTTATACGTATCTCAAAATCAGAAAAATTGCACTTACGAGGTGTTGCCAGAACACGATCGATAACAGATATAATAGTAGGTACTTTGGGATATTTCATTCCTTACGAAATTGACACGTACCCAAAGGTCGTCATCTGTCTTGGTTTGTTCTACGTGGCGGACACCCTCCGACGATACATGACAACGGAAGACTTTGCATATCAATCAAGTAAATAGCCAGTAGTTTAACATATCTGTCACATTGTCTTGTTGGAAAACGTTATCTGAGTAATGTTGAAGAAAGTGTAACACTTCAGCTTCCAGAACGTTAGAAATTTAATTATGATGTCTCTTTGATTGTTGTTTGAAAATTTTCCTTTTCGTTGTTGCCGTGTGTGAGAAATTCAGTTAATTAACTTCATTCGGTTTAATATGTTGCCCATAAATTTCTTGATTAACAAGTTTTAATGATTCCAAAATTTGTCTAATTGTAATTCATCATTTTGAAGCAGTTGTTCTCGTAAACTCCTAAAAATTGTGCACGTAAAAAAATACTAACGATTGATTTTCCACATTGACGTGTGAATTCACAGTTAATAAATTTATAACAGTTGTTTTCCTTTTAACCATTTTATGCACGCAAACGAGTCTTAAGATCACAAAAAATCATGAAGCGCAGTTAGGCAGAATTCCATAAATTTATACACGAAAGTTAAGCATTTGAAACACAATTATTTGATATTTGATATTTTATTTATGTAAATAACACAAGTGTTTTACAGTCGTCAAGTTAACAGTAATAACAACAATAATAACAAGTAATGAAACAGTAACTATATATATACTGCTAGAAAGAATCAGCGGGGTGGTAGGGTGATCCCTGGTGACCACTGTCTCACAAATAAAGGTAGATGATTATAAAGTTTGATATCTATATCATTTGGCCCGTATTTTGCTTTGTTTAATCTGAAAAATTTAGGACAAATATTTTTTCTATGACGAGTATCGTAAGAGTGAACATCTTCATGAAGTACCAGAGTATTGAGATGATTAAGAGCAAACAGGAGGCACTGCAGAATAAAGATAGAAGGAAAAGTCAAGATTTGAAATTCACAAAATTTCAGTCTGCAGTCATCTCTAAAACCCAGATTTCCAATTATTCTGACAGCTTTTCTCTGAAGCGAAAATATTCTATCAGCACTAGAACAATGACCCCAGATCAGTATAGCGTAAGATATTAATGAATGAATAAGCGCATAATAGGCTGCTAATAAAGATTGTCTTGAGACTGTATTGGCAAGGTTACGAAGCAGGAAAATGTTACTACATAATTTACCAGAAAGTTCCTGTATATGGGAATTCCAATTTAACTTAGGATCGAGATGAACACCTAAAAACTTTACCGAATTTTCACAAGAATAATTTACTCTATTTAAAGAAAACAAAACTTTTTTAGTTTTAGTAACATTCAACAGAAGTTTATTACTAGAAAACCAGTCGGCAGCTGTAGACAGTACCTCCGTAGAATCCTGTTCAAGTTATACTAAATCAGAATTATTAATGTTCAAGGTGGTATCATCAACGAAAAATAAACAGTCAATGTTAGGCAAACAGTTGGAAAAATCATTGAAGTAAATAAAAAAAAAGAAGTGGTCCCAAGATGGAGCCCTGAGGAACACCAACAGTCACATCTTTTTCGGACGATAATCACCATTCAAATAAACTTGTTGTTTTCTATTGGATAAATAAGATTTAAGTAACTTTATACTATTAACATCAAAATTATAGTGATTGAGTTTATCCAAAAGGATAGAGTGGGATACACAATCAAAAGCCTTACTCAAGTCACAGAAAATGGACAGTGAATGTTCACCCCTTTCAAAACAGTCAATCGTACTGTTTACAAAATGCAAAAGGGCATCTGTTGTATTACAATTTTTCCTGAAGCCATATTGGTTACCGGTAAAAAGATTATTTTCATCAAAAAACTTTACTATCTGAATACTGAGAACTTTTTCAATGATTTTCGAGAATATAGGTAATAACGAGATGGGTCTGTAATTATCAATTATGTTTTTATCTCCACACTTGAAAAGGGGGACGACTAGGGCCTTTTTTAAGCAATCAGGAAACAAACCACTTTTGATACTTCTATTAGTTAAGACAGTTAAAGGCAAAATGATATTGTTTAAACTTTTTTTATAATACTTGTATTCAGACTATACACATCTTTAGAATTATTGTTCTTCATCGACATAACGATATCTCTAATTACATTAAAGCTAATTTCAGTAAAGCTGAAACAGGGAATAGTAGACGACGAAGTGTCCAAATAATACAGGGGAAAACATTGGAAGTAGGAATGCTTTGTGATATTACATTTGGAATATTAGTGAGGAAATTGTTAAAGACATCAGCGCTGAAAGTGGTAGGAGTATTAGGTAATTTATTTCTTTGAGTATTGATTAATTGCCACATAGTTTTGACCTTATTATTAAAATTGTTAATTAAATTATCATTCGCATTAATTTTTGCAGTTTTAAGTGCAATTCTATATTGAGATCTGAGATTGTTATGCAGGACACCAAATTCTTTCGGTTTATGTTTATTGTATAATTCCTTAAAAAGATTTACTTTCTCACGCATTACTTTCAAATCATTAGTAAACCATTTCACATTATTCTTTCCATTTTTAGATTTAAATTTGACTTCGGGAAAAGCATACAAAAAAGCTTCAATATAATGATCCAGGAAATTATTAAAAGAGGTATTTGCTGTCACCTATGAAATCCCAGTCTGTTTCAGACAAGATATTATGAAAAGTATTAGAACCAACTTTGGTAATTGGCCTACAGTAGTGTTCATTTAAACTGTTATTTTTACTTTCAAAAGGAATATTTACTTTTATACTTTGCCCTGAATGATCAGATATGATTATGTTCTCAATAGCAACTACAAAATTGTCAGGATTCAAATTTGTGAAAATGTTATCTAAACAGTTATTTCCCCTCGTAGACACATTAATTGTTTGAATTATACCGTAAGATAGAAAAAGATCCTTTAGAGTAAGAGCAGGTTTTTCACATGTGTTAAATTTAACATTAAAGTCGCCGCATATGATCACCCTACTACCCTTCAAATGAGACAGAACATTTACAATACAATTTAAAAATACATCAAAATCGCCTGAAGGAGGCCTATACAGACATATAAGTGTTACATTTACAGACGCACATAAGATAGCAGCAAGTTCACAATGGTTTTCCACAGAAAAGGAGGTTAAGTTTAACAAGTTTTTACATTCTAGATCATCTCTAGATAATATTAGTGTTATTAGTGATAATATGTGTATTCCATATTTCTTGCCAGCGTGAAATGTTTTTAGGTTTGGAAACAAGCTGAAATCCGAAGGGATCAGGTCTGGCGAATAGGGTGCATGAGGAACTAATTCAAAGCCCAATTCTTGAATTTTTGCCATCGCAATAATGGACTTGTGACACGGTGCATTGTCCTGATGAAACAAAATTTTCTTTTTCGCTAATCCAGGTCTCTTCTCCAGTATTTTCTGTTGTAGCTGGTCAAGCAACCAATTTCTCTCTGGTGTACTGAGACACCAAGGGCACCCAGGCGTTAGCCCATCTCCTGGTCAAGCAAGTTGGCATAATTTTGTCCATTTATTGTTTTCCCTTTTTCAAGATATTCTATGAAAATAATGCCTCTTGCATCCCAAAATACCGAAGCCATAACCTATCCAGCCGATGGCACTGTTTTCGCCTTCTTCTGAACTATTTCACCTATCGCTGTCCATTGCTTTGACTGTTGTTTGGTCTCCGGTGTGTAATGATGAACCCAAGTCTCGTCCACGGTTATGCATCTGCGCAGAAAGTCTTTTGGATTGCTCTTGAATAACGACAAATACTCTTCCGAAACGTTCATTCGAACCAGTTTTTGCTCCGACGTGAGTAATCGCAGCACCCATCTTGCAGAAAGCTTTCGCATGCCCAAAATTTCACATGGTATATGATGTGTTTGCTCTTTTGATATCCCCACAGTCCCAACTATCTCAATCAACTTCAATCGACGGTCACTCAAAACAATTTTCTGGACTTTTAGGACTATATCTTCCGTCGCAGCCGATTTTGGTCTACTTGGACGATCTGCATCTTTAGTGCTTGTACGGCCACGTTTAAAATTTGCAACCCAAGTTTTAACCGTTGAAAATGATGAAGCAGACTCGTAGAATCTAGCTCACTTTAATTTGCGTGAGACTTAAACTCTTAATATGAAAATATTTTATGACAGAGCGTACTTCGTGTTTCTCCATTATTCAAAAACTTGAGAATAGTCTATTATAGCGAGGTATTAAACACAAACTACTGGACATAAACTAACGATATTTGACAGTTAAACTAATGACAGATGACATTAAATAAAATAGTAAACAAAACATCAAAATCACAGACCCCTATAGGGCAGGCCAGAAATTATTATCTTATCCTCGTATAGACTTCAGGAATGCGAATGAATTTACGCGATTTCTGGTTTAACTGGAAGTCCCATAAACTTTAAAATTTTGAGTGGAACACCTGTGTACGTTTCAATATTCAGTTAGAGCGTTATATTTATAATTAAAGTAGACTCTTGCGCGATGAAAATTTATATTTACAAATTCTTATTAATCTTTAATGAACACTATAAAAAATATCACTATTGCTCAACGATTCATTTTATCGGTTGATAGCTTCGTCACTAGTTCCGAAATGTACATTTATTCCAGCTTCCAGAACGTTAGAAATTTAATTATAATGTCTCTGAACCCGTACTGAAGATGTCCTGAATGGATGAAATGATACCCCAAAACGTTATGCCTTTGTCTGAAGCTGTATGCCGCTCAACAATGCACACATAGTTTTCCCATCGTTCCCATGCCTTGTCACAAAGATGTCATAAGTTTAAAACAAGACTCGTCGGAAAAGAACAATCTTCGCCACTGAACGTCCCAAAAGATATGAATTTTGCGCCAGTCTAAACGTGAAAGTTTTAGAAACGAACGGTAAGCACACAAATCCCTTGTGGATCAGACAACGTCGAATTGTCGAGGGATGGCTCGTACAACCAAATAAGGTTGCCCAAACAATGTCAGCCTCTTTAAATGTCTATCCTTCCTACTAGTTGTTGATTTGTATGGTCCAGATCACGAGTCTGCTGCTGGTTCTGGTAGAACTAGAACTTGCAATTGTGTTTAAACTGTTATACGTTAGTATAATATATGTTAATGAAAATAGAAAATAATACAATTATAGATGAAGCAAAAAAGTAAATAGGTTAAAACATTGATTACGACCAAAAACCTCCAGGAACTAACCCGCGAAATGTTCACCATATTTATGGAGAATTTTCACTATTTCTCTGCATTGTTGGAATGTATACCTTTCCATTTTCTTAAATTGTAAAGACGACTGACAAGAAATCACATTTTACGTTTCACAATAAAAAAATGCCGTGAAATTTCAAATAAAACCTCCTAATGGAAAATCCTATACAGTGCTAGTCTAAAGTTCCTTCCCCCCTGTTAATTTTGGAACCAAATAAGGTAGAAAGTTCAAACAAAGAACAAATCAATGTAGGTACCATTGCGAGATAAATATTTGGTACGGCAGATTTTCAACATGAACATTGGTAGAATCAATGAGCCAAAGGGCTTGCTGATGTTTTGGAACGGATGGTCCCATAAAATAATAATATTTTTCATATGTTGTTTCAGTTGTAGCATTTAAGAGCATTTCATTATGCTAAAATTTTGAAAATTCAGACTCGCAATGGTACATAATAATATCGACCCCACAATAGCACACCTTTTTTTTAATAGTTTAGTACGAGATCCCCATGGTGTAGGTAGATACATTAAGTTCTACTACGAATAGAAAGGGAACCAGAGATTCTACATATAAAACTGCAGCAAAAAAAATTCTTTGCCGCGTTTCGTTTAAGTGTGCGACCGACATAAACATTCATTCATTAAAATAGTAACCCTCCTGACGAATAAATATTCACTAAGACCTAAATTAATGACCGCAATCCCGTCGTGAAATTCAATAATTGCCCTCGTCCATTGCCCCCAAGCCAGACTGTACTTATTTAATTTAATACGTTACTGGGGCCGGATTTTATACCAACACGACAAGGTAAATTATTTAGACGTGCTATATACAAACAGCCCCTCGTCCCTAGACGCCAGGGGTAGACGCCATATCCTAAAATGACGCGACTCCTGGATGACTCACAGACCACGAATTGACTTCACCAAATTGGACTACGTGAGTAATCAGCACGCTCCATATATTCTAACAGTTAATTCCGGCGGACATTTTTTTTGTGAACTTAAGTGTTAAATGGGGCACGCATTCCTCAGCGTGATGTCACCAATTGCTGAAATTAATTTTTCCTCTTCAAACGAGATAACAGATGTCCGCTTTAGATATTTACGAATGGCTAAAAAAAACTGCTAGCCCGTACCGTTAATGCTTATGTAAATTATGTGAGCATACAATGATGTAACTACCTAGTATGTAACACAAAGTGACAAGTGGGGCGTGTAACAAAAATATTGTTTACGTGTTAAATGTTGACAGCAGTTTGAATAATAACTTTGATAAAAGTAGGCTTTACAAGAACATTGTTTTGTTATTTCTGTATATGTATTATTTTCAGAATATACAGATTACTTGGATACATAAGACAGCATCCTTGAAACTCTTGAATTATTAACAAGTTTAAAAATAAACAAGAACAAAAATTATGTCTGAAATATTACTGTACCATAATTATTTGAACAAAATTTTCTTCATGTTATTTAAGTTTTGCAGTAGTTATCCTTGCGCTTACAGTTGTTAAGTTATTTATTTTTTGAATAAAAGAGTATCTTTAAGAACGCGTCAATGAATTGTATCTTTTGCTTTTGCTGGTGCGTTTCCTTAAATGTCAGCTAACAATTAGTTTTCAAGAATCGAAAACTTTTCTGAGTGACTTTTAGGAGTTACTTTTGAATGAAAATTAGTAACGATGTAATCACTTCTCAAAAATTTTCAATTGAAAATTTGTTTTTAGGAACCATTAACACCAGACGACGATCTCGAGCTTAGTTCAGAAGATGAAGCAGTCGCCAGCGATTTGGACATGCACGCGCTGATTCTAGGAGGTTTACATCATGATGAGCCTCTAAAAACAGCTGAAGAAGTAATACAGGAAATCGACGACATGATGCAGGAAGAATCCTCGTCGTTAGAGCGAACACCTGGCTCCAGGGATTCCCTGATCGACGCAAACGAGACACTGGAAAAAGCAAAAGAAGTCCTAAACTCGCCCCTTTACGAAGACAGTAAGTCAAATGCTGTTTGCCTTGCCATTCGAGTTAAACTCCCGGTTTTTCAGAATTACGAGACCTAAGTCTGTCCCAGCTAAACGAATTATTCCTTGAACTAGAAGTTTTAATTAGGGAATTCTCTGAGACGCTTATATCGGAGCTAGCTTTAAGAGACGAGCTCGAGTACGAGAAGGAGCTGAAGAACACGTTCATATCCCTCCTGCTTGCCGTTCAAAATAAGCGAAGACAGTATCACGTCGAGAAAAAGAGGAGTTCCAAGAATAATGGCGTGCGTCCAAGCAACGGTCTTGACCCCAAAGTAAGATTTAAACATTAATTAATCGGGATTAGTATGTTCGGATATTATTTCTATTATGCTTAAGGGTGGGTAAAACCGGGCAACCACCCGAAGCCCCCGCACTTGTAAGGACACCATTGTATAGGTAAACTTTGTTAACTCTTTAAGTATAGATCCATTCACCAAAATGCTCAAAGATGGTTGCCTTCACTAACAAGCAATGTTGCTAGATATCAAAATCGAAAATCTGGGGCAAGTTTAGTAAAAAATCAATTGGAAAGTTCCTTTGGTTGTAGGTATTTGAATTTTTCAGAACATTGTGAAGCAGGTCTTGAATTAAAACGACGCGAAAAAATCTTTATTAACGAAAATCTTATTTATAGAAATTTAAATTGATTTCAAAACATTTTTTATTACAGTATTTGACCACTGTAATTCCGTACCATTTAGACAGTGGTCCACCAGATAACCAAACGCTCCAGGTCCTAATAAAGAGTGAGTCGTTTCGTAATATAGTAATTAAACATAACTTTGATAATAATTTTTTACAGTTTTAAAAGCCATAAATGAAGACAGTCCGACCGTTCCCACACTTTTGACCGATTATATTCTTAAAGGTAAGCTCCTCAAAATGATCATGAAGGATTAACTTATATTTTAGATTTTATTTTAGTTATCTGTCCTACGTAAAGAGAGAGAGAGAGGAACGTCTCTAGTGTAAAACAGAAGAGTGGAAAGAAACCAACCGAAAAGAATAGCTTAAATATTTTAGTATAAATTATTACAGAATTGCTTACAGACAAGCACATATTCGTTGTACTCGTTTTTAATTTATTGTATAATTACAGTTCTTCTTTGATATTGTTCCTTGTGTATATTCAGATTACAAACATGATTGATTTAAGTGTTTGTTGTATATAATTATGATTCGCTGGAAGATTCTAGTCTTAATGTAATTTTAAAGTAAACCATGTGAATGTCGAGATGTTGTTATATTAAATACTATTATTAATCTTCGCCGCACATGACGATAATGACGATGAGTTTTGTGCAATAAGCACAAAGTTTGATGGATGTAACGATAGGTCGTTTTTTGTTTTGATTTTCTGTGTATATGAAGTGATATTAGCTTGTATTATATATTGAGGAAAAAAAATGGTCGTTCTTGCCAGCAATTATTTGTGCCATGTATATTAGAATATTTTTTTAATACTATGGGTATTCATAATAGAAATTTTTTAAATTAAAATATAATCGATTGAATCCAGTTCCAAGAAGTGCAATACTTTTTCACCACGATATTCGAATATACATAGTGCAAGAACTGGTTCCGGTTCTAATTTGAGTATTGTCTACAGCTTCATAGATTTATTTTAATCAAGTTCTAGTTTTAATCACGTTCATTTCAGGGCTACCTACGTAAAAATGACCTAAACCATTAATTAATAATTAGTTGTCTTAAATGTTACATATTTTAACACTTTGCTGTTATATATGTAGATCTCATAAATAAATTTTACCCTATCACAATAGTTACTTTTTTTAATTCTCCAAGCTAACCGACAACTTGAACTAACTAACTAATTAACTAATTTAATTACTCGACTGATGAAAACAAAACTAATGACGTTTTCGATTCATTGGTTGTTATAGAAGGTATTATTTAATAAGAGAAGATGGAGATGCTCTGAGAGTTCTCTAGAGCAGCCAGTCAAACTTAGGTAATGATTAATAAATCTGTTGGAAAATCTCTTATTGATTTCCCTAGAAAATCATTATGAAATAGTGTATATAAATATATATAAATTGTTTCAAGAAAAAAAAAACTTAATTATTTCTTCAACCCCGGATTCAGTAGAAGTACCGGTTTTGGCCACCGAACAAGTTGTGGCCATTTTGATTTTTTCACAGTTAAAATAAGGAAAGCATTATTGGTTATTGACAGCGGTACGGAAGGAATACTACTTCTACTTACTTAGATCCTTAGGGACGTAAACTTCGTCTCCATAACAGAACGATGCCAAAGCATACTTACATATTTAAACTAGGGTTTCCTAGGACAGTCGGTCGGGCCGAAACTGACCGCGGCCGACCGACTGTCCTAGGAAACCCTAGCTTAAACGTAATTTCTATCTATAGTTTGTTTTTAAACTAGGAGGAGTAGCTTGAATTTTGCCCGCCAAAAACTCGTAAAGTTATTGGCTGTTTGACGGCCAGTTTTACACAAGCCTTCAATTTAAACCTAAAAATTAATATGTTTCATAATTCATGCGACAATTTCAGTCGATTTTATACTTGTAAGCAAACCTGTTGCTAAAACTGGTTATTTGAAGACTTTGTAAACTTCCTAAGCGAGTCAAATTAATTTCTGATTTAGTATTACAGTGTCAATCTACCTACAACAGACTGACAACTGTTACTCCTCCTAGTTTAAAAACAAACTATAATATCCTGTAATCTCCAAACTATATTTGAGTTTAAATTTCATGTTTCCGAAAATCGAATCATGATCCAAAACTATTAGTGAAGGGGATGAATATTTTCAGAAAAGAACACGATTCGCTGATCTAAACGCGTTATGTTCCTGCGGTCCGTCATAAACGAAAGCGCCTTCGATATCGAGTAAGTTGTGATTCTGTAACGTGATCGAGTTGTTGATCTAGGGTCTAGGGACTAGTTTAACCACAGCATAACCAGCATGGAAACTGTCAGCACCTTTGATCTGGCGGGGCAAGATTTTTTGACCTTGGCGCCATTTTGCGGATGGACAAACCAGTGCCGCAATAAAAATATTTTTGACATTTTGACAATAGAATTATTTAGGTTACTTTGATATTCGGATAACGGATTATTTTTAATTTGAATTATCCGATCACTACTTGAAAGCCCAGTCACAGAATAATAAACGACCAGAAGATTAACTAAGGCGTGGTTTTGTCTGAATTTTTTTACTGCGCATGCGTGAGTTGGTCCGCCGATTTTAAAAATTACGGTCAGGGTACGTTCACAACCACACTTTTTGAGACGTCTTAAATAGAATTTATCAGTTGTATAATATATTTATTGGCATTCCTGGACTTTTTTAACGACCGCTGCAGAAGTAATGCAAGCGTTATTATTGATAAAAAAATGTTTATAACATCAGAAGAAACGAACGCGTAAACTTGGCGTTTTGGCATTTGCACGTGAATAAAGCATTACGCCATGCACGAAAACAGTGCCATCTTGTGTCTCTACGATGAACTAGGCTTAGTTTTGAATGTAGTTTTCTTTTCGATTAATTGTTATAATAATTGAGAATATAATGGAAATTCTGTCCATTTACATTATAAATAACAAATAATTTTCTTTATGATTTAACAAATTCAAACTTATTCCAACAGCACAATGTTGTGAAACATACGAAAAACCAATGGTTAATTTTCCTTCCAAGTTGTCATTTTTGAATTCGCGCGGACCAGTCACCACTCTCCCACCATAATTCAAAGCTAACAGCGGACACAAACATCAAAGGTGCCGACAGCCAGTTGTACTTCTGGTCGCTTATTATTCTGTGGCCCAGTGTTTAAATTTACTCAGTGCATCCCAGCATGCATAATCGAAAGCACCTATTATGCTGCTAATTATACGAGACACTACTGATCGTGTTCGTGCATTTGATATAATGCACCGTGCACGCAATGAGCAGAAGTGTGAGGGATAGCGACTGCGTTTCAGTGCATGTAAGAGTGAGAAAAAGAAACACTCCGTGCATCCAGTCGAATACGCATTAACAGGTCACATAACAGATTATCCATCCGGAATATGGTGGCTCAGTTTGCGCGGGAAATTTTCCCGCCAAGGAAAGTTAACCTGCTCTGTATGTATTTATGCTGTGGTTTAACCTTAAATTATTTGCGAAATTTGAATTCTTAGATTATTCATTAAATTGATAATTTATATTGTAAGTACCGTAATTAGTTTCTCATTTTATACTGTTATGCATTTTTATATTAAATATAATTAATAATAGTATATTATTTTACAAGTTTCACAAGAAGGCGAGTAACACGAGTAGGGTATGACTAGCGAAGCGAAGCAAGCTCGGAGTGCCCTAACAGAACGAGTGGTACAATGCCTTTTGTGAAACATGTAAAATATACTGCTTTTTCTACTTTGCGTCACTTATTGAACAAAAATATGAAAAGTATTGTTAAAAATTGAATCTCCTTAGTATATGGGAAATTTTAGTAGTAATGCGTGGTAACACTGACAACCCTTCGTTTTAAACAAAAATCGCATTGACAAGTTATTAATTTTTCTTATCCAGCTTGATTGTGATTACTCTGTTAAATAACAAATAAATAATGAATTATTTTGTAAAATCTATTAAATATTTTCAATTAAAAATTGACTAAAATTTCCCCAAAAACGGTTTCACAATGAGCTTCATTGTGAAACTGTTTTTGGTGTCACAATGAGTTCATTGTGAACGCAAAGTAGAAAAATACATTTTTAGCATTGAAATGCTGCCCATTTTTGATATACATTTATCAGTGGCGTAGATAAATTTTTCTAAAATATAATGTTTCCGCGTAATTCATACAAAAGAAGTTTTTCGTATGACGTTATTTTTTGTTTGCTGTTTTACATTTCATAAATAAAATGTTAAGTAGTCCGTACTTGTTAGATTTTTTTGTTCGAGCCCCCCCCCCGAAGCAAGTTTCTAACTACGCCACTGACATTTATGCCAGCTGAAAATGAAGCATCAAGGCAGTTAAGGATTCACAGGCGCAATTTAAGATTTAATAGCGAACCTTTTGCTTTACCAAACGCTAGTTGATTTAAATGCTAATTGGCTTAAGCCATAAGAAAAGGGCACTGAAGTAATTATTTCAGGATATCAATAGATTATGTAATCTGGACTTAATATAACACGCCACTATTAAATATAACATGTACAGATAAATGCAATTTTAAAAGTAGAAAAGTAGTAATTCTAAAAAAAATTTCAAAATATCCTCCAACAGTAATTTGTAGAATTAAACAAATTGAGAAGTAATAATTACATTCTGCCACTTTTCCACAGATTTTTCTCCAAGACCAGCTGAATTTAAATTGTGAATTAATTCAACCCACAATTTTTTTATAAAATTCTTTGCCATATATAGCTGATATCCTTGCAGTAACCAAGTCTGGATGTTCTTCAAAAATGAAATAAATATTTCCCAGTGCGCTTCCGTTACTTTCATATTCTTTGTCCTACAGATTTTTAATTTAGTGTTGATTAATCGTCCATAACAAATTATCCATACATGTAACGGGAAATACCTATGTATATACTTTGTGAAACTTTAGCAAAAACAAGTTTTGTACACTTATAAAGTTCTATTTGCAACTACAACTTCTGCAGAAATGCTGTAAAATGCGAAACATTGCAATTACAAAAGTGTAGCAGCATGTGTTTGTCATTACAAATTTTGTGCACCAATATAAAAGAAAAAGAAGATGCTATACGCTCTACGAGTAAGTGAGATGAATATATCGAGCGGCCGTAATTACTCAGCACCTCTGCAGCTGCCGACTGAAAATTAGACGACAACTCGATCAGGGTTGCCAGTATTTTTACATTTCAAGTCGCCAGCCACAGTAACTGATGTCGCCCAAATCACCTACTTTAGCTGCGTTCGTTTATTCAAATCCGTTCACTCTATTTACTCTTTCGCACCTTTCTCTCACTTTAATTTGTATCAAAAGAGCTTCCCTCTTATTCTATTTTTACTCCAACTCTATACGGAGTGATTAAACGAACGCAGCTTTTAATAAAGATATGAAGTCGAAACAGTGTTGCCATGTCTACGGAATTCAGAGGTCATAAAGGGAAAAAGCGATTCTTTATGTTTTTGGCCAAAATCTAACGAAATTTGAACAAAATTCTTCAAACAAAGGATAAAATATTATTTAAAAAAGAGAAATAAGATATTATTAAAAAAATATAAAAATACCAAGAACGCAATGTGACCTCCGGCTGCGAGAAGTAAAGCTGTTTTATAATGAAAATCACGGAATTTAAATGCTGCGTAATCAATCGCCGAAGCCAGAATCGACAATTATTTCAGTATTATTTCTTTGTTTACGGTGAATGAGAAAAAAGGACGGAGTTATGATTCATAAGTCTGTTGATGCAACACCAGGCAATGACACAACGGTCTTCTCTTGTGAATAATACTATATCAATCAATCGATTGGCATATAATAAAAAAATGACGTATACTTCATATTTCAATAAAATTAGACGGAATTAAAAATAAATCTGTTTTCTATATTAAGCCAACATTCAAATAAAAACAACTTATATATGTAAGTTTGATTACCCTGAACATATTTCTGATTTCTCGATTCATTTTAGCATTGTTTAATAAAGCCGAGATCGGTTATTCACACGGTGCAGATGGAATAAAATTAGAGTAACTACCTACGAAGTTATTTTGAGACATTATATAGAAGCGAGAAAAAAGCACGAAAAGAGTAAATAGAGTGAGGTGAATAAACGAACTCAGCTTGAGTAGCCCAAATCGCCTAAATTATGTTTCATTGTAGCCCAAAAAGTCGCCTGTCGCCAAGTTGTATTTTATGTCGCAAAACGTATGTTCAATTGGCGATAAATCGCCCATACTGACAACCCTGAACTCGATAGCGGCTCGATCCGATACCCTTACAGAATCGCATTTTCGTCTAAAAATGGCGGACTCGTTTCGAATCGAGCTTACAGAATCCGCATGCAGGTGAATCGAGAACGCTGTAAAATCTTGTTCTTGTGATTTCTATATGCAACAGTTGGCAACAAAACTTTCGATTCATCAGCCATTGGTACTACTAGCAGCTCTCCACTGCTAACTGCTAACCACCATTGATTTTGCAAACTGTCAAAAGTGCGTAAAATTCTTTTATCTAAATTCCATAAAAAAATTGGACGCGATGGCCGTGTAAGATTAGCAAGATTAAACAACAGATAGAGTTGTGGACCAGGGGAAGAAGCGTAACAATCGCCGGCTATGATTAACTTGAACACGAAAATCATCCGTGAAGATAAGGTTAGTCGCGATTTTATCACGTTTTCTTTTTGTGCGGAGTATTGATCTGAGCGAAACGCCTTATACTCGCCCATGAACAGTCAAGCCATGTTTTAGAGTCATTCACCGAATATTTAATTTCGGACCCGTTCTCATAACCTTACTTACAATGGCACTGATTTCAGACAATGGCTGAACTAATAGACATGACTTCGGTCTATAACGACATACCAGTGTATCCGTCGACTGTCGGATGGACTTATTCCATGAGACGGAACATGCAAGAGATAATACCAGGGGTATTTCTCGGACCGTATTCTGCCGCGTTAAAGAGCTGCCGGTCTAATTTACTTGATAAGGGCATCACTCACATTGTGTGTGTGAGACAGGACATCGAGGCACATTTCATTAAACCCCAATTCAATGATGCTGTGTTCACTTATCTTACATTAGATATAGCAGACATTGCCACTGAAAGTATTATTCGATTCTTCCCCAAGGTTAGGCAGTTTATCGATGAGGCAATTGCAAAAAATGCAAAAGTATTAGTACATGGTAATAACGGAAATTCAAGGAGTGCCACACTCGTTCTTGCGTACATAATGGAGAAATTTGGTTTAAGTTGCATGTAAGTTATTAATTAGAAATTTTCATCTTTAAAAGTACAAAATAGGCATTTGGTATATGCATCATGAAAAGTGATTAGGTTTCTTTTATTTATTGACTAATGAATTAACTAAGAAATTTCATTACCCATGTGTTAAAGTTGTTACAGGCTGTTTTATCATGTAATTTTTGGAAGCTCTTTAAAACATTGATCATTGTGTAATATTTTAATTAATTTTTGTTTTCTGCTTACAGGGAAGCATACAAATATGTAAAAGATCGCAGGGCTTGTATTAAACCAAACGATGGTTTTGTGGCCCAACTTACAGAATATGAACCAATCTATCGAGCGAGGCAAACGCTTGAGCAGGGGGGTACATCATGCGAGCCTCGTAGGCAAAAAAGAAAAAGCGATCAACTTTCAGAACTTGTCGACTACGACCTCATTCAACCACCACCAAGCCCTGCCTCTGAAAACATCAACAGCGATTACAGGCAAGAAGAAGTTCACGATATTTCCAACCACCTACACAGGTTATGGTTGCTCAAGACGGCCTGAGCTTGCTCAGAGCCTCAATTTCTGTAAATATGTACATTAATGGTTTCTCTAAATTAAGTCTCGAGATGAGACACAAACCGAATTGTCAGTCTTAAGTTATGTGTAAGTTAGATTTACTCTGTGTATTGTATATATTTACATATTGCTTCAAGTACGTGCATTTTCGATTGATGGAGTTGAAGGCTTCAAAGTTTGTTGAAATTAATTGAAATATTATATAAGACAGTTTGTGCAATGAAGGCAAATTGATAGAGATGACTTCTTATTGATTTCATTTGGCATTTAAGGATGATGTCGCAGTGCCATTACATATTTTTATGCAGTAAGCATGTGCTAAAATTAAATGTACAAAAATAATTGAATATTTTCTTATACAAATGTATCAAATGTTCAAAGATTGTTTTATATGCGAACACATTTTATGCTTCAGGGATTGAAGATGAATTCTTCCTAACTGGTGCAATCAGACATATAAAAAGTGAGCAAAAAAAATCAGATTAGAGTAGGCGGTGCAATGTCTGTGATTAACTGAATTAATTAATGTAATGCATTCATGAACTGTCAAATTTATTGACTTTTTTATTTATTCACAGACATACATTTTCTTAACACAGCTTACTCTAATCTAATTTTTATTTGTTCACCGTTTATTTATCCAAATTAATTTTATTTATGCGACGTCATTAGCATTTGAAAGATAAACCAGGAAAGACATGGTGTTGAATTGATACTCAGTTTTAAGCGTCAGTAAATATTAAGTAGATGATTAATTGTTGTTGTTATTGTGTATATAAAAAAAAATATAAATGTAAACGAAGTGTGTAGATAAGTTTTCATTTTTAATAATTTGTTTGACTAGTCAGTATATGTTGTGAGTTATAGTAGTTTCTTTTATTTTTTTGGTGCAAGTTGCAACACACTCATACATCATCATAAAACTGTTTAGGCCCTCGTTTTTTTAGTAAATCCGTTTCCGAATCTGATTGAATGTATTGTGACTTGCAAGACTAATTAATCTTGGTTTATGTAATTACTTCATAAGAGTGCCTATATGAATGTAATATAAAATACTATTTTTATACTTTTCTATTGAAATCATTTGTTTTGTTCCTAGATAGTTAGGCAAATAAAATGTTTCATTCTCATTACTGGACTGTATTCATTGAAATGTAAACGTTCTCATTAAAAAAAGATCACTCATTTTATATTATCTTCAAAAAAATCATCGAATTATATTTTATTACGAAAACTGTATTTTTTTACAATTATTGAACATTATGGAAATAACAAGGATTCACTGAATTTTAGATGGTATCAATCCACATGCAACGTCCTTGTTGTCACTGTCCTGCAGTTCGAACTTTACATCAACCGTTACCTGAAACAAAAAAAAATTCAAAATACAAGTTTGTGGGTTATGGAAAATACAATTATGAAAAATATTTTGATTTAAATGATTATTCTGATGGGACTAAACTTTTTGCTTTTTTTTTTTTTTCATAAAATACTGTTTCTAAACAATAAACAAGTTTCTCAAGCAATTTTTAGACTTAAATGAATATATAATTGAATTTCGAATTAGTTTCGTTACAAAGCTTTGTTTAATCTGATTAATTTATTTAAAAATTGGAAATGGAAATGATTATAGTAATTTTAAGAACAAAAAAAACTCACGTCATTGTTATTATTTTTTAAACGCAACAGTTATGTTTTAAGAAGTGCCCAATCTGATAATACTTAATCTTCACTTGAAGATTCTCTATATTAAGCGTAATAAATTACTATTATTAGTAAAATTAAAAAAACGCTTACTCTGGGATACTTCCTCAAAACTGGTAGCGTTGTATGATAGGTGTAAGTTTCTCCAGCTTTAATGGGACAAGTCAATCCGGAATCTTTACATCCATCTGGATTCGGCAAAGCAAATGGCACTTCTACTCCCATGACGATACCATGGACCACGGCTTTTACAGTATCTGTGTCTATTTCTAAATTCAAAAATACTATATGTTTAAATTTGAAAAAAGTAAAAAAGGTACATGTAAAATTTATATTGAATATCAGGCTCTTGGTGGAACACTTTCAATTATGAATAAGGTAAGCTTTGCTTTGTTTCATAAAATTTATTGTTTCTATCGTCCAAAGGTTTAATCCTACATTATAAGTCACGAGCCTTTTTTTATGTTTATTACGATTTAATTAAATTAAGCAGTTTAATAATAATTAATGCAGAAATGTTTTCAGAAAAAAAGCAAGTATGTACCTATTATGTAATTAATAGAAGAAAAAAATTGCTTCTTATAAGCCCCTTGATATAATTTGATCTGCAAAATTTAACGGGAACGACTGATCTTTTCCGCAGTTATATTTATTTTTACGCCCTTTAGTTTGTTGAAGTTATGTTCATTTAATTTCAATGCTTTTCGTGAATTTTTAAATAACACATTTAAGTCCACTATTCTTTGTACGATATTTGGTTCAGTTTCCTTCTCTTCCTTTCTTTCCTTCTAAGCTCTATTCCCTTTAATGTATCAATCAACATATTAATACATACCATAAACAATTAATTTAATTTATAAACTCAATTAAAAACTCCTGAAGAAATAGAACATGTTCTATCACCAAACCGTATCTACTGCCAAAAAATTTCTAGTTCTAAATTTTTTTTGTTGAAATTGAACCAAACCTTGCACAATATGGTAGTCTAAAAGGGCCTTTATACATGTCTTTTAAATTCAGTATAGATCAAAAACATGCACTCAAAATAAATAAATTTAAATACACAGGATACTTATGCATGTACAGTTGATTGCAGAAAAATCGAGTACATTGAAAAAGTCTCAAAGATCCAGAATCATACAATTTTTTGACAATATAAATCGGTCTCTTTAAAATCTCAAAACTTATTTTTTTAAACAGGTTTTATTTGACAATAAAAATGAGAATTTGAAAACTAGAATTTCAGAACATTTAAAAAAATTTATCTTTAAACATTTGCTTTTAGCAAATTATAATGTTTGAATATAGCCTGTGTTGACCAACTTCTTCTTATTTAGAAGGAATTTGAACTTTGTCACTTTGCGTTAACCGCTGTCACGTATAGTGACACTGACACGAACGAATTAAACCAAAGAAAATTAAGTGTACTCGATTTTTTGAAGTCAACTATACGTTTATGTATTGCACAGATACTATAGATTAAAAACACTTCAAATTAATTTTAAAAAAATTACAATAGGAATTAACGCTTTATTTAATTGCAAATATATGTATGTTGATATACATATCAGCGAAAAGTTAAACAATAACTTCCTGTTACGTTAAACCCACCCAATATAGGTAGATCGTCACATGCCACAGAAACTCAAGGTTGATTTAAAACGCAGCTGTCATTTCCATCGACTCACATTCTGTTTAATTAATTACGGCCTCATATTGCGTTAATGATAGTCATCGGCGTAAATTACACGTCATTTTAGTCGACAATGAGAGGCATTGTTTTACTTACTCGGAACAAATACGATTTCTATGGTGGCATTTGTGTTCCTGTGAAGGATGCATTTGTCAGCGTCGTTATCACAATCCGTGACAGATATTGAAGTAAGGGAACCATCAGTAGATCCTAGAAAAAAAGGAAAAAGTTAAGAAAATTATATATTAAACAATACAGGAGACGTAAAGAAGGCAAAAGAGATTCCATCCTAAAAAAAATAGATTAAATTTAATGTAATTCAGTATGTCTGTAGAAAATACAGTATAATAAAAAAAATCAAAATTAGAAAAGGCTATTTGGAAAAACAGAATTCGGTACGCGGATATAAAAAAGAGAATATGGAAATAAAAGCTACTAAAGATATTCCGCAGAAATCAGTGTGTACTAGATTTTATTTTAAATAACATAAATATACAGCTTGCGAACGGTTGCTAAGGTGCCATACTTCGTTCTGTAGTGCGGAACTGCGGAAGGAGGAGCTTGATCTGCTCAAATGTAAATGTTGCGTGGCCTTACAACTTCTCTTAATATATGTATTATCTTGTTTCCTTAAATAATACTGAATTATTTTATTCTAATCTGTTGCGTGTTTTAAAGTTTACCAGTTTTTACAATTTTTCACACGAACAAAAAAAATACCAGCGTTTTTTTTATTGCAACTAGAATAACTTTTTACTTGAAATATTTAAAAATGAAAATCTCAATAATGCAAATTTTTATTTATCTCAGTTTGTCTTTCTACATTTACATATTTGACCTACTGTAAGTTATTTTTCAACGCAGTCATAGAAACATTTAATAGGTCTGTTCCTGCAGCAGTCCCTGACTGGTTCGAAACCGTCAGAAGCATGCGCCGATCAAAGTTTCACATTTAAGGCAGTCCTTGAAAGCGGTGATTAATTCGATGGGCGAATATATTTGACAGTTTCAAACTAGTCCAGAACTTTACAGGAACAAACCTAATGTTTCCATTTTTACGTATCGCCTACAGCATGCCGTGATGAGTATTGTTCGTGTGCGATCGGATAATAGCTTACTCAATATCTTAGGAGCCATTCGCAACCTGTATAACACATATATTATATTATCTCTAATTTTTTAATTGTATTTTAAATTGTTTCACTTATGTAAACGAATTAAATTTTTGACAATTTACTTCTTCTACTTCAAATTTATAAGAGTTATGTAAACTGTATGTATGTTAAAGCTACGTAACTTTTGCATATTTTTCTTTTTGCTTTTTATTAAATATATTAACGTTATTATGTATTTTTCAAACCATTATTAATTACAGAATTAATAAGGTTTTCAATTTTCCTACGAATAAATTTATACGTATTGTAACTTATACATATTTTATCTTAAAGTAATATTTAATATTGCACAGTCAGTTAAGAGGTTAAGCCTTTAATTGTTGTAATTTTATGACTTTTGGTTGATAGGAACCATCATACCTTGACCTTCTGAATTTTAAGATTGCCTAATATAGATTAGCATCCTATATGACGATACATAATATGTATTTTGTGAGAAATCCTGTGAGGCCAGCACTGTACAACTGTATCACGCACCACGTGACCGAGATAACAAGGCTGGGTAGCCGGGGAAGTACCGGTGTGTGGAAAGAAGCAGACAGCTGAGACAGCAGAGTTAGCGGAATACCGAGTAGTCGATACTACAAGTCGAAAGTAGGCGGTTCAGAGTGGCATCGCATTAAGAATAATTTTGATAATATTGTGAAGGATTACAACTGGACAAATAAATCATTTTGTTATTTTTATGTATTTCTAACATCAGAAGTGGGATTGTGTCCTGTGCCTTGTTAACCGCGATTATTGCAATGTATCGGCAGTGGCATAAGACAACTTCTCCGCAAACATCCGACGAGCGAAAAAGTTTGGTAAAGGTGGCACATGAACGGCGCCGAGACGAAATGAACCTGGATGATCGCGTCGTGGATGAATTGGATGGCCGAACGCGTGGACGACGGCGTCAACGTTTTCGTTCACCCCAGAGGGAGCCCTCGCGAGGAGACGGCGACTCCAGGAATAGTGGTAGAAGCCGATCGCGAGAAAGTGGGGAAACCCTCCCGGCGGCGTCTGTAGGTGCTCTGGCTGATAGCGTTTCGCAATTTGGCGCTGCAATGGTATCCGGGATTGAAAGGTTGGTCGAAAAAAGGATATCTGGCGTAAGTAATGTTTCTTTGGTTACAAACATTATTTCTGAGTTCAATCCTGTAATACATGATGTGAATGCATGGTTAAACTCTGTTAATGAGTTCGCTCAGATATACGGATGGGATGATAAAACAACATCTCATTTAGCTTTAACAAAATTGAAGGGCACCGCTGAGGTATGGTTCAGGGGACTCTCTACGCGATTGTTTACGTGGGCAGAATGGAGCTCTATGCTTCAGGAAAATTTTCATCCCAAACGTGATCTACACGGATTAATGCAAGAACTTATATCCTGTAAACCACAAACGAACGAATCCCTTTACGAATATGTATTTCGCAAATTAGCCCTTATACATAAGCTAAAAATACCGTTAAACGATGCGGATCGCGTTAATTTAATAATGGGAGGTATTGATGATGCACAAATAAAATTCATGGTCGCGACAGCACACGTTACTGACCCATATGTCCTTGCAACTCATTTACGACTTATTGATGCCAATAGAAATTTAACAAAACAAACAACCACGGCAATTTCTGAATCACATAACTCTGCATCTGTCAAACACGATGATGTCACACGCCCGACGTGTTATCGCTGCCGAACTGTGGGACACCTGCGTCGTAATTGCCCAAACCTAAACAAAACATAAACTTTATCGGAAGTAACGGCAATGTTACACAAAAGTATTTTAAAGAAATTTTTATCGAAAATAAACAAATTAAGTGCTTTGTCGATTTCGGCAGCCAATGCTCTCATTTCAGAAAACGCGGTAATTACGCTAGAACTTAAAACCACACCACTTTTAGTTCTTGTTATTTTAATTATTCTGGGTGACGCACATATCAAACCCAAATCATTTTGTACGTGCTGACATTGATATTGATGGTATCAACAAAATAGTAAATTTTTATGTGGTCACAAAATGTGTCATGAATGTACTCGTAGAAGTATTGATAGGACGAAATTTTACCGAAATGAATGACATTCAATATTTTTAATCTGGTAATCTTTTATAATTCTCTCGAATTGAGGGCTACTCGCAATGTGTAAACTCCATCAATCCGTGGTCAAAAAAAAAAGAGATGGAGAAAAACGCTTGTGTGTAGACTACTAGACTATCGTATGTTGAATAGAATAACCGTAAAAGATCGATATCCACCCCTTTAATCGAAGACCAATTATCCAAATTAGCAGGTAATAAATATTACATTAGTTCAGATTTATTTTCAGGGTACCATCAACTTCCAATGTCGGCAGATTCAATACCTTGTAGTGCATTTGTCACCCAGGATAGCTTATACGAATATTTACGAATGTCCTTTGGCCTTTGTACAGCCCCTAGTGTTTTTCAGAGGCAGTTTTTAGGTCTCACCAAATATTTTCGTAAATTTATTCAGAATTATGCTATCATTTCCAAACCTTTAACTAAATTATTGCATACGAGTGTGGCAAGACGAGCGAAATAAGGCATAAAAAAAAAAAAAAAAAAAAAAACTTCAGGTAAACGACTTGGGTTCTTGCATCACATCCCGAAATCACCAATAGCGTTCCATACGGTTCGCATTGATCACTTGGGTCCTTTTCTTAAAATCAAAACGGGCAATTATATTTCCATAATTGACGCTTTAACAAAGTTCATCTTATTAAATCCCGTAAAAGACACTGGTACTAAATATCTTATCAATTCTTTCAAAAATATGTTTTTAACATTTGGGGTGCCTTATCGCATAATTAGCGATCACGGTAGAGCTTTTACCCCAAAGAGATTTTCAGAATTTGTAGGTACATATGAGGCGCATCACTTGAACACTGTAGCACTTCCACGGGGAAATGGAGGTATAACCAGCTAGACACAAGTGGTACGATAAACAAAGCCATTGGAGTCTCGCTATTGCCACGGCGGCGGACAGGGCCGTTTAAGCTCAGTAAAGTGTTGGAAAATGACAGGTGTGAGGTAACCGACATACCTGGTGACACTCGTTCAAGAATACCCTATAAAGGTATCGCAGGGTTGGAAAATATGAAACCCTGAATACGATATTATGATGGCCAATGGAAGGTAGGGGTAAGGTAATAGAACACTGCAGGTGGAAAAAGCTTGGTACTTTGTTCTGGTAAGTGAGAACAGAACACTGCCGGTGGAAAAAAAAGCCTGGTACTTTGTTCTGGTAGGTTAGTACAGAGCATTGCGGAGTAAGGCTTCCGGTACTTTACTCTGGGCAGGAGGGCTAACTGCAGGTGAAACCCTGGTACTTTTAGTCCTACCTGGAAATTATTGGAGCTCCAATATTATTATCAATTTTGCTTTTGTTGGTTAAAAGATCTTTTTAGTTCTTTTTGTGTTATTTGACTGTGTATGCATACATGTGTTGCCTGTATTTTTGCAGAAAGACCACAAGGTGCCCTAAGCTGTCTGCACTGGTTATTTATTACTGATTATTATATTATGTCTGTTTAATTTTGTTCTTGTTATATTTTGATCATTCACAATTCTGATATTTCATTGATCATTGCCTAGGTAACTGGTACTATGTTGTACTCTATTACGTGGGGACACGTTGTCGTCAGGAGAGGCCGTGTGAGAAATCCTGTGAGGCCAGCACTGTACAACTGTATCACGCACCACGTGACCGAGATAACAAGGCTGGGTAGCCGGGGAAGTACCGGTGTGTGGAAAGAAGCAGACAGCTGAGACAGCAGAGTTAGCGGAATACCGAGTAGTCGATACTACAAGTCGAAAGTAGGCGGTTCAGAGTGGCATCGCATTAAGAATAATTTTGATAATATTGTGAAGGATTACAACTGGACAAATAAATCATTTTGTTATTTTTATGTATTTCTAACAATTTACATGTAAAAAATCCTAGATTAAAAATAGGACTGTCTTCGCTTAGAATTGCTTAGATTAACTTTAATCGATGTTGCTCTAATTGGACATCAGCGAAAATAATTTCTATTTTTAACAGCTAGTAAATCATGTGATATGAAACGAACTTGTTTAAAACAAATTTGACTTTATCATTATTCTCGTTATTCACGAGAACTTTTATCAAGCTAAAACAAATGAGTCACTTTTAAAAAATAATTTTATAGGAATAAATTCACATTTTTTCACGCGTTCTTTGCTATTTTAATGTAATTTATGAAGTCTTGAAACTTGCGTCATTCCTTTAGTTATTTTACTCAATTTTTGTTGAAACTTACCTTCTATTCTGTAACTCATAACTAAAGACTCCAACTCTCAAGCCCGAATGCATAGGTGCTTCGATGCCGCGTGTGGCACCGATCGAATTACGGCGCTGCAAACATTATTTCTTCGGTATAGCGAGAATATTTTGATCAACTTTATCACATTTTATTTTGTTATTTGCTGTATTTTTGACCATACGATATAATTTGAAAAAGAAAACGAGAACATTCGTTTAAATAAAACTCGTTATATCTATGCATCACGCAGCGGTAAACAGCACTGGATACACAGCCAGTCGACCGATTGAGGGTTTACAGTGCATCAGCGCGAGCAGCGAATAATATACAACTGGACGGACAAACGGAACTTTCTTTTGGAGTCTTTACTCATAACATAACAGTGCTTAGGTACAACGCATTTCTATGTACTGATTGGTCAAAATATATCACTAAAATGATTATCGATATAAAATGATGTCGTTATGACATGAATTACAGAAAAGTGGGTTGGTTTCTTTGTAATAAAGAATTTACTGATATAGGTAGTAGGGAAGACATCGGGTACCCGGGTACCCGAATACTACCCGTATAATTGTTAACCGTGTATTATTTTCTTTATCCGGGTACCTGTTATTACCCGGGTACATCGGGTACCCGAATACTACCCCTGAAATTATTACCCGGGTAGCATTTCTTTATCTGGGTACCCGTTATTACCCGGGTACATCGGGTACCCGAATACTACGCGTGCGATTACTACCCGGGTATCATTTCTTTATCCGGGTACCTGTTATTACCCATATAATTTGTCAGCACAGAATCTCCGAAAAACACATACCTATCTGTTATTACATGATAAAAACAGGTACACAAATTTATACGGGTACCCGAGCACGATATGGGTACCCGAGCACGATTGGGTACTCGGGTAGTTCAAACATACGGGTATGTCTTTCCTAATAGGTAGTTACTATTGGCGAGTTAAGTGAACGTTACACTGCACAAAATCGTCAAGTCAACGGTAAGACTAAATCACCTGACCAATTAGTGATTGGGAAACTTGAATACGTGATTTAGTCTGACCAATTTGACTATTCACTTACAGTAGTCTATAGTTTTTTGATTTCCCGGACAATTAAGTTCGAACTTCAAACTAAAAGTCAAGTGTAGGCTGCGTTAAGCGAACGGTGAGACATTACTTTTGCTTTGCATTGTACATAGAAACTTAGAAATGTAAATGTGATGCAGGTGTTTTTGTTTATCATAAATTAAATGTTGTGTAGTGTGCTGAACTTCACATAGACCTGTGACTTATGTTAACATTGGGTTGTTTTGACAACTAATACATGCTTGGATAGGTGTTTCTTTTTTTATTTTTTTTATCAACTCTTGCTATGAAATTTGGACAGTATGTCGTAGTTTTACTGCAACATAACTTCAAAAAGTGCAACGACTTATTTTTCAGTTAAGCTAAGACATACCGTCCAAATTTCGTGGCAGGAGTTAATTAAAAAAATTAAAAAATCACCCGGTATATCGGCTGTTTCAAATTGAGTGTGCACTGAAGGGATCTTCTAAACCGTAAGAGATACAATTTTGGTTAAATGGAAGAAAAGTTGCACAAATCAATGCCTAATTCGTATTCATTCACAGAATAATTTTTTTCTTATTTCTTCTTGAGATATTGATCAAAATGTAAAAATGTCGATTTTCTTTTTTCCTCTGTATCTCTCGTATTATAAATAATTTTAAAATTCTGATTTAACTTTCTACAGGCACTTTCTTATTCTGCTTCGAATAGAGGTGGCAGAATTGAAGTCAAACGTTTCGTCTCTCCACGACCATCTTCAGTTTCGATTTTTTAAATACAGTGTATATCTTTTAATTATTCTATTCGATAGCATTTTTTCTGCTGATTGCAGTGATGTATAACAATTAATACTTTTTTCAAGTAAAGTTAAAATATGATAAAAAAAAGCTTGATACAGTTTCGTCATAATTTATTTAATAAGTAAATTTATTCCTTAGTACTTTTTTTACTTACTAAATATTAATAACTAACATTCAAATGTCGGAAGAGGAAAAATCAATAAAATCAATCAATCAATCAACAAAAAATCAAAGGGCTAATATTTGGTGATCTTAGAGGCCACGCGACATGTCCATTTGTACCTATCAGGAAAAGTTTGATTCAAATAATTTGTTGTTATTTCAGCATTATGTGCTGGTGCTCCATCATTTTGAAATTACAATTCCATAATATGATTTAGAGGAATGTAATCTAAAATGTTTTCCAATGCTGTCCTTAAAAAATCGATGTAACGTTCAGCTGTTACATGATTTTCGTAAATGATCGGATCATTAATTCTATTATGCCAAATACCACACCAAACATTTAAGCTGAATTGTATCTGTGGTCACACTTGTTGAAATCTTTTTTGATCTCCCTGGACCAATATCTATGTACATTTCTATTAAATATTTCCTTGTTTGTAAAATTAGCCTCGTCAACAACTATCTCGTATAACAAATTCTTTTAACGGATACTACAAATGTGCACTATCAGTGTCCGTTAAAAGAATTTATTATACAATAACTAAAGAGACAGATATTAAATAATTCATTGAAATTTACACTATACCTAAGAAAATGAACTAAATATTTTGAAATTATGTACTAAATAAAATTTTCATATAAAAATCTGTATTATTTAAGCTTCAAATTAATATCAACAATTAAGTGTGATATACCATTACAATCAGGAGAAAAAATGGCAACAAATACGATAATAAAAAGGTATACGTTATATTTAAAAAATGTAAACTGAGGATGGTCGCGGAGAGACGAAACGTGTGAGCACAATTCTACTGCTGCTATTTGAAGCAGAATCCAAAAGTACCTATAGAAAGTTAAGACAGAATTTCTAAATTATTTTTACTAAGGGAGTTACAGAGGAAAAAAGAAAATCGATATTTTTACATTTTCACCAATACTTCAAGAACAATTAAGAGAAAATTGATTCTGTTAACGGATACGAATTAAGCAATGACTGGTGCAACTTTTCTTCCATTTAACCGAATCTGTAACTCTCATGGTTTAGGAAATCCCTTCAGTGCACACCCAATTTGAAACAGCCGGTATAATGTACTGTTATTAATTTGTTTGTTACAAGCTGTATCTAGTCTCAAAATAGTTTATACAAAAGTTTATATTTGTACGAGGAATAAGAATAAAATTCAACAGATATCAGTCTAAAAAATTTAGATTGACTTTCAAGTGACCTTGATAAAATATATAGTGTTCCATCTAATAAATCATCAGTTAGGTGTGTAACTTAAAAGTGAACCAGCCTGTATGTTGGAAATAATTTTAAATTATGCGAAATGGAAACCGACATAACCTTCATTCACAATTTTTTTTGGATAAAATGTATACTTATAAAAGGGCATTTTTAGACTAATTCGGAGGTTTGGGAGACCCTGTAATTGTGATGTTCTCTATTTGTGGCAAAAAGTTTAAATGCATACACTTGCAATTGTAAGTATTGAATTTTTTCTGCTTTAGAGAACTCCATACAATAAAATAAAACTGCAATTTACCTACTTGTCTGAATTTATACTGCGAAAGTCTATTTTACTCTTTTTTTCCTTTAATGGGCAAGGCATCGGATTGCGGAATACTCTTCGTACATTTAGGCTCCAACAAGTATTACTAATATTATTACTTATTACTCTATTAATAATTAATGTAAACATAGAAACAAATTGTATATTACACAAATGTTTAACAGTGTTTGAATTGGCAAAATTATTAAACTTCTAATTTCATTCAAGGCTAAAGCAACATTAAATTTTGGCTTTTTAAGTTGAAATCCGGTATCAATTTAAAATCTAAACACGCCGTTTCTAAAATTTAACATAAAATATGCAACACAATTGCAATCAAAACGCAATCAAAAATATTAAATGTACCTTTACTTTCTTTTAATATTCCTATTTAAAAGAAAGGAAATCGTATAGGTACCTATAGTTCATTATCTAGCGGAAGTGAATATTTATAAACAAGCGCTTTGCCTTGCCAATACACTACTACACCGCAATTCCCAAAATAATTTCTAGCAGAGCAACATTCCTTTTCTTCTAAATTAAAACACCGCAATTTCAAATTTCTTACCGCAATCGCTGTACTTTGCGTGCACGTAATTAATAAGAACGAATACTGCACAGGAAGCCAGAAATCTTTTCATGTTGTGCCACTCGTTGAGCAAACAACCAGTCGGAATTCCAAACAAAAACTGAAAGGAATACAAAATAAATTACCTACGTTTGCCTAATCATATCATCGCGTCCCACCACCGTTGCTGTTAATATAAATAATTCCGCTTGTGCTTGGGCAAAAAGAAACGGACGTAAACTGAGTTAACTAGCAACGACGATAACAATTACGAGCTTAAAAAGGAAGACTGCTTTAAGCGCAGACGGCAATTAATTGTCAAACGTGTAAACATTATTCTTTTGCCAAATAGAAGTTGCAAAATGTTAAATTTTGAATTACCCGCTACTAACGTGATGTAAGATGGGTTGCCTATTTTGTGTATACTGCGTGTACTCCAAGAGCAGTTTTCTCCAACGGCAGCGTCTAAAGATGGTCTAAAGTAGGGATGCTCAAAACAGTTAAGTGAATCGATTCAATTGAATCGTTTGTGTGGAATTGATTCAGATGAATCGATTCCATTTAAACACGTAGAATCGATTCGATTCAATACATATGTTATCAATTTCTATTCTTGAAATTAAAACTCATGTCGCAGCATCATATTCTTTATTAAATTTAAAAATAAAAGTATTTATAAAAAAACAATAGTTCTAGGAGGCATTGTTCAACACACTCTCAAATACAAAATACATATATACTTACTGTTCAAGTGTGCAACGCAAATTTTTGCTCGTTAATGGTCAAAGAAATTTCTGTAATTTGAAATGTTCTGTTTTATGCCGCGGACTTTCCCTACCCACAATTTTATCATTTTGAGTTATTGGCTGCCTAGTGACATATAGATGGCGCGGTAATAAAAAGTTGGTTGTATGTCCACGATGTTCACACCTTTCCGATTCGATTCTTGAATCGATTCATACCATATTGAATCGATTCGATTCTTTCGATGCATCGCTTGCAAAGAATCGATTCAACTATAAATCGATTCGATTCTGAACATCCCTAGTCTAAAGGTTTATTCGAACCCCAGGTTCTGACCAGTTCAGAACCGTTCGAATCAGTTGGCTTTCGAAGTAGTGAATTATTCTGACACCTCCTTTGAGAAGTATAACTGTTGAGTGCATGTTTTGAACGGTTTGGAATTAGCCAGAACTCGCGGTTCGAACAGACCTTAAAATAGTACTCTACAGTTCTACACAAACAAACCAAAGCTGTTTTTACTTACTTAAAATATACTACGAGACAAAAATATTTTCCACTCTATAGGCTGTTCAGTTTCTTCGATTCAGAGGATCAGAGCATAACATTCTTATTTCTAATGGAATGTTCTATATGTATATTATTACATATTTGATAGACTAGGTATCTAATTTTGTGAAAAATTTCTTAATACATAAAGTTAGCGACTTTTGAAAAATGATAAAAGGTCTGTTCCTGCAACGTTCTGGACTAATTTGAAACTGTCAAATATATTCGCCCATCGAATTAATCACCGCTTTCAAGAACTGCCTTAAATGTGAAACTGATCGGCGCATGTTTCTGACGGTTTCGAACCAGTCAGGAACTGCTGCAGGAACAGACTTAAAACAAAGTGGTCAAGAATAACTGTTTGAGACGGCAGTACAGTTAAGAGCCTTTTTTATTCGGCTGTTTGCAGCATTGCAACCGATTTTAAGCGCTTAACCGGTAATTATCGGTCAAGAATATTTTTAAGAGGACTATACATCACGTGATCAACTACTCGAAAGCCACCAGTACTCCCCGCAAACCCCGCATGACTGAAAAGACGTCTTTCTTATAATTGAAATAAGTGTCGTTTAGTCCAATTAGGCTCCATAATTGAACGACAAGGATAAAATCATCTGCACTCGTCTTGTATAAATTCATACACATTCATTGTATCTAACAAGTGGCAACGTTGCGTCGCAAAACTAACACGTGGTAATATTCTTATATTCTGAAATAAAGGAAGAAAAGTTTGCTGGTTATAAACGCGCGAAATTCAAAAGTATAAGATTTGAATAAAAATCATTCTTATATCGAAAAATAAATTGCGAAATACGCCAGTAGTAAAATGATTCTTAGGCCCGATTTATTCACCTCCAAGTAAATTTATCTGGTCATTTATTCCCATAGTAACAATTGTGATCACAATCACAGACACTTTCTTGTTCGTTGAAATTTATCAAATAATAAATAACTTTTAAAATAAAATAAACTTCCCCATTTCTTTTTGTGAAAATTAGCTTATGCTTTAAGTCAGTTAGGCAATAATTTTCTTGATAAACAATTTTCTGATATTTGAAAAATCAAACAGAATTCGATCGATACTAATTTCATTTTGAAATTTAAATTGATATTAAATTTAACCAAAACGTAATACATAAATGGCTTATTAATTACACTACATAGAAATGATTTCAAATTTAAAATATATTTTTGTTTTCATTTCAAGACACAATCATCTTCTAATATACAAATAGGAAATAAATTGTGCATAATTTTCTAAATTTTATTAGTAATATTGTTGCAACTTTTGAAAAATCAAAAAATAACATTGTCTTGTAAAAATGTTTAATTATTTGCCAGGGGCGAACACTTTGAACATTTGCTATGGTTGTCACTAAAACTGTTTCACTTCCTTTAAATTAAAACGATTGAACCCGATGAAAATCCTATAAACGTCAAGATATTTACATAACCTCTAATCCACCGATCATATCAACAATTTCTAATGCTCTAATCTAAACAGCGAGTCGATTGGCAAGGTGCACAACCGTATAAAAAAATCCCGCCTACTTTAATTATAAATTTAAATGATCGCGTGGTATATGTATTGCGGGTTGAGTGTAAGAACAGGGATACTTTAGGTATCATAGCCTGAACTCCGCCCGTGGATTTCCCATGCTAAATTAATATCTTGTACTTTTTGTCAGCTTTGATCTAAATTCGATATATGTACTTCAAATTCCAAGTCATACTTTCACTCTGGTATTTTTTCCTTTCTTAGTTTCTGGCAACTGCTAAAATAGTCAAAAATAAACGAAAACCATTTTAAAGTATCAAGTAACTATTTATTTCTTTTATCTAATACTTTTATCTAATACTTTTATCTAATACTTACGTTTTTCCTAAATAATATGAAGCCTCAAGGTTATATGTTATTAACAATTTCTTTCATTACTTAAGTTACAATTTGCAAATTTACGACTCAATCATTTGGAACAATTACAGTTTTTTGCATTATGTTGGTAACAGAGATAACATTTAGAAATTATTGGTAACAAATGAATGTTACTTTACCGGTAACATTGGAAATTTACCGTAAGGTAACGTGGTAAAATTATCGACTCACAATATGTACTACCATATAAAAATAAAATTCAGCACTGTCAACTCAAACAGTGATTCTTGATCACTATGTATATTATCATCAGTGCTAAAAAAAGTTCTACATTTCTGTACCTCAGAGGTAAAGAATCGTATCTCCATTATCATAGATTTGGAGAAAACGAAGTTTAAAGTTTTAAAATGCAGTAATTTTATTTACAATAATGAAATAAAATAGTAATGTAACTTCTGGATTATTTTATTAAGTAATTTAACTAACATGTTTTACGTTACAATTGGCAGTAACATGCTCTACCGGATAAGAAATATGTAAAGGCATTTAACCAAAAACTGGAGATCCGATTCTTTACCTCTAAGGTACAGATTTAGAAGCTGTCAAACGTCTAGCAAAACGTCGATTTTTATATTTGTTTTGTGAACTGTCCGATAAGTTATAATTTAAATTATATTTAGTGGAAATCTAGTGGTTTGTTACAACCAAAGTTACAACTTAGAGCCACTCTAGTGGGGCACTGTATTCCACTGTTGGTAACAGGGAGGAGAACGTTTTAGAGCTCAGGTAAAGTAGTTAGAATTAGAAGTCGCTATTCATTTAGGAGACCATTATGTAATGTAAGCGACTATAATAATAATAATAATTAGAACAACAGTTCATAACTTACTGTATTCAAAACTAAACATCGATAACGATAAGTTTACGGTTAATATTTCTAGTTTGGCAACACTGATATGGCGCCATCTAGGATTAAGAAATGTGCTTTCATAAAAGCATTCACTTCCGTAAATTAATTATTAATTAATTACAGTATTAAAAAGATTTGCATAAAAAAAAGGTGCATGCAAATATCCAGACGGATTACTGCAAAAAAAGGACAAGGACGTGTAAGGTTAGATTACACGTCATATGTTTTGCCTGCCATCGTGGCCAATTAGCGTTACGTGCGCGTGACGTTTCTTGTCGACGTTGACGTTGAACTCGTTCATGTGAAAAGAAGTTTGCGTTCGCTGCATACACGCTCTAACCACAAGGTAGGAAGCTTTAATCATTAGAGCCGAAATTTATAGAGTTTACCTCAGAACTTGTATAAATCTATTGCTTGATTTAGATTATTGCTATTTATTATAATTTGGTTGCTTTACAGGAACCATGGACCAAGTGACCAAATTCGTAGAACCTGGACGGCAGTTTGCCAAAGATTCTATAAGATTAGTTAAGAGATGCACAAAACCAGATAGAAAAGGTACAGTTTCTTTTAATTTTATGTAAATATATATTTTTTATGAAATTTTTTCTATGTTTAGCATTAGTTTGAGAGAAAGCATGAGCATTTCAGCTATTATATCAAAAATTTATTTGGACATATTGTACCTACTTATAACCATAAGGAAGTATTATAAGTAGGGATCGTAATTTTATATTTTGTTCAGTTTTTTGGAAAAGGCGATAAGGTACATGTGTACATTAAGTCATTGCTACAGCATTAAAGCCCCTTCACAATGACTTAACGTAACAAAATTAATCACTTAATAAAAATTGGAAGCACTGTTAGAAATGTAAGCGTACTAATTGGCTAATTCTATTAATTTACGTTTCTTAAGTTGACAATTTCCATTTTTAGGTTAACTCTGTTAAGTACAATCAATCAATAGCGTTCTAAAACAGTTTAGTGAGTATAGTCTTTGAGTCCTCGAGTTGAGCAAAACAATTTTGTCCTGTATTAAGCTGGACAACCACTAACAGTTCGCAAATATTTGTGCATGCAAAGAACAAGAAATCCCTTCATTGTGAACACATAATTTAACACTCTAATTTCCTTAATTTAATTTTGTTACGTTAAGTCTTTGTGAACGGGTTTTTAGTGTTATTAATGGTTATTTTTGTTTTCTTACATTACCAATTCGCAATTCTGCTTGCTTTTGCATAGTATCTTAATCCATCATTAGTCACATTCACAAGTGCACTTCTTTTACAGCATTCGAAGTATACGTTCTAATTTATTTATAATTTGCGTGCTACATGTTAAATGTCTATTCAACGATCAATACTAATAGCGTTTTCGACTGACTGCTCTAGAGCACTCTCAGATTATCTCCATCTTGTTTTAACTTCATGTAATAACACGGGATAGAGATACTCTCAGAGTGCTCTGGAGCAGTCAGTCGAAAACACTTATAAAAGTTTAACCACATTTTATGACTGACATTTGATTTGTCAACAAAGAATTTCACTTCGTGGTATTGTGTACTCCCTAAGAGAATCAAAATTGCTTTGGTGATTTTGCAGCTATTTCTTGTGAATTGAGTGAAATCCTAAATCTTTTACTGTATCTTATATTTCCTTTAATTGTCTTGATTTTTTCTCCTAAAAAGCTCCAGGATCTTTCCCAATTCCTCGATTCATTATTCTACCAGGGGCATAATACCTCTGTTCATGTTCACAGTGTTTCAAAAGGTAACAAATATATTGTTAACTCATCCCAGTATAAAGAAAAACTGAGAACGTTTTATGCCAACTACCTTAATATGTTTAATTTTTTTTAAAATTCATCGCTTTATTAGCAATCAGAATAAAATAGATTCTATAAGCTAATTTTTTAATAATTACAACTAATCAGCACTAATAATGGCATGGACAGATGTGCATCCAGCGACGCCACTTTAGTTTCGTTGTGTGTCTAATGGCCATTTTCTTCTTAAGGTTTGTTCCAAACACAGCTTCTGACCAGCTCAGAACTGTTCGAATCAATTGGCCTTCGAAGTAGTGAATTATTTTGACAGCTCCCTTGATAATTCAACTCTGATGAGTGCATGTTTTGAACGGTTCGGAATTAGTCAGAACTCGCGGTTCGAACAGACCTTTAACCTCCTGTTGTTATACAGTGTCTTCAAAAACTGTGCTACAAGAAAGCACAAAGTTTCGGAACGCATTAAAATAATCGCTCAGAACCAAATGAAATAATTGATAAATAAGAATAAATTTCGTGTTACTGTTTTCCTATTCATATTATTTCGGCGGACAAATTAAGCCCACCAGTATTTCCTAATGTAGTGTGTATAAAGAGTGATTCACAATAAATTGTGATTTTTTTTATTTTTGAGATAGAAGGTGTAATTTTATATTTAACTATAACTTTTAATTCTGAACGACTTATTCTTATGTCATTTTCTTGTAAAATAAGGATACTTTACTTTTAAAGCATCTTCATTTCTCGGTGTCCACGCTGTATACCATTCAAGATAAATTTCATCTGATATTTCCCAATTTGACTTTAAGGGATGCAGAAGCGTTCCGCGTCAATAAATTTTTATAAAAATCGATAATAAAAAAAAATCCATTTGTAGTACAGTTTTTGAAAGACAGTGTATACTGTATAGTTGCATCAACGGAACTATTAATAGATTTATGTATTCTTCCAATTTGTTGTAATGTTTGTTGATTCTTTTGGATGACATCTTTTACGTAGGGAAGGTAAGAAACTGCAATTTCGGTCATTACCGAACAATTTCGGTCATTACCGAACATTTTCGGTATTAGCAGGATAGAACGTTGTGGAACCTCGGCAATCCTCGGCAGTAGAATATACCAAGTAGCAACTTGAAACTCCAATTAGAATGACCCCCTAAGTAAAGTCTAAGATATTTATACCCCGCTTGCACCAACTTTTTAAGCAGAGCTTAAATTTAAGTGGTGTTTAGACTAGGACATTATTATAGATTTAACAAAATGTTAGTCACATTCTAATTGATACTTAAGTTGAAGTTTTAATGTCAATCAGAATGTATTTGACATTATACTGACCATACGTAAATGTCACATTCTAAACATAACTTAAATTTAAGCTCTGCTTAAAAAGTTGATGCAACCGAGCATTAACTACTTCCATTTGGGATATAGTTACTTGGTGGATGTTGACTGAAGGACAGTGTCCTTTTCGAAGAGTGAAACAACGTTCACACAATGACTTAACGTAACAAAATTAACCTTATAGGTTAAACCTGTATTTAGAATACAGGTTTGAAGCGTTTTGTTTTCATGTAAATACTTAAAATTCTAAACTGAAACTAATTAATGTGTTTAATTATGAACAGTAAATCATTTATATTTGGAATTACTTCGTGTACATTAACAAACAGTACATTCAAATTATTAATTTACGTTACGTTAAGTGATTGTGAACGGGGTATGAATGTTATAGGAGACGATTTTGACTCATTCACCTTTATTTTTCATTTTTGCAGCCATTCTTAGAGAATTGTTGGGTGTTCTTCTTTATTGGTGCTGTTGGATGTTGGATTTAGTTCTACCGCTAATGTGTCATTCGCGAATGTACTCACTGTTATTGTTCTGAATGTGATGTTCACAGCTTATATACAGGGTGTTTCATGATAGATGAAAAAGAAAAAGAAGTCTCATGTACATAATCTCATTTTAAGTTAAAATGAAAGAATAAAAGAAATTCAAGTTTTGCTTAGTTTAGGAGTTACCTGAACTTAAAGTTCGATAACTAGAAATATGTAGTTATTTACGCAACTAGTGTGTAAAGTAGGTCTTTTTAATTCAATGCGAAAATGTTCGTACTCGAGGCGTAAGGCGAGTGCGCAAATAGAGATAGAAAAAAATACATTTACACACGTGTTGTATACAATATATTTTCTACAACCGAACAGATTTCACATTTTTTATCAACTGATGTGTTTATGTTGTACATAAATTATTTCAGTTTTTTATTTTCATACTCATAACTCCGAAACTAAGCAAAATTAGAATTTTTTTAATTCTTTCATTTTAATGTAAAATGAGATTCTGTACATGAGATTTCATTTTTTTCACCTGCTATGAAATACCCTGTATAAGAGAGGATCTAAGATACTACCTTAAGGAAACCCAAAGTGGATGTAATAGCTGCTGGATGTTTCTTTGTTGATCTTAATCTCGAATTCACGTTCATTCGTAGTTTGCATATTTATCTATCACATGTCAAAAAATTTGATTAATCTCAAACTGTTCGTATGCGGACAAGATCTAGCTTTTAATAGTCAATTTCAGTTGTTGGACGACACATATTCGTTGGCGGAAGTAGCCAACGCAAAAAGATATTTTCAAAATAATATTTTCGTTTTTAAAGGAATATATTAAAATAAATTGTCTGAATTCAGTCCCTTCGCATAACCTCAATTTTTTATTCTGACAGAACTTGCGATAATCACAACACCTGTACAGTCCAATCTATGATACATACTTTTGTTTCCGAGGCTGAGTCGAGGTAGGACTTTGTTGAACACTCGAAACAACTTGCACTAGGTCAAGAAAAAAAGCAGAAAAAATCCCTCTATTTTACGTTAAGACATACAGCTGTGCAGTACTTGTTTGTGGGATTGTCAAAATCCGAATTGATGGTCTGGCATCTAGTCTTATCTTTATTTAATCTTCTAAGCATTAATTTCTCTAGAAGTTTTGATACTGTTGGAAGTAAGTTTGTTGGACGATTTGCCGAATAAGATCATATTAAATGATAAACAAAATGTTTTTTTTCTGGCAAGTGTTCCAGAATACTATTTATTATTTCATATTCGAAATACTCAAGTGTTCTGTCAAAAGATAGATTCGAAAAATGTGTACGCTAAATTCTATCTACATCTGTAAGTAGCTAATGTGAAAGAATTTTTTTTTCTGTCAAAGTTAAGAAAAAATAGTAAACTAGAAAATTCCTCCTTAAGAAGGAAGGGTGTCTGAAGTTGCCCAATCACATTCTTAAAATAGGAATTCCTCCATGTTTTTGTTAATTATTGAAATAATTGTACGGTGATATAAGGCAAATATTTTATTCATAGCAGATTTTTCAAATTATTTACGAACAAAAGTTGCATATTTACCTCAAAAACAATGCACAGAAAAAAAAATCATAAGTGTACATATTTAGGTGAGAAAATATTTTATTAATTTAGAAAAGTTCGTGGAGGAAAAGTTGTGACATTTATAAACTGCACCATCTGTAAGTTAACTTTGCAATTTGACCGACTATTTTTGGAACACCCAGTCTATTGAATAACAACGGCCTGCAAGAAAAGGAAACTGCTGCATATTTTTCTGAGAACAAACATAAATAACTCAGAAATTTAGCAAAACAGGAAAGAATTGGCTGTGCACTGGATTGTGCTTACCAAAATGTATTTAACAATAGTTTTTTCATGTTTTTAAAAAGTAATAAATTATATGCGACTAACAAAAAAATAGAAATTTAATTTTTCATTTGTAAATTAAAGCAAAAGATTTTTGACTTCACTGTTGAATATATTTGGAAAAATGCAAATAAATATTGTAGCGTAAATTTTTTCTAAAAGAAGTATAATGAAAGATTTCATTTATAAATTCGAGACCAAACAGTTTAGAAAAAATGTTTCATTCAAAAATAATTTTTTTAAAGTACAATCGTGTTCAAAAAAGTGTTGTACAGAATTTGTACTGTGTAAACTTGTATGTGCATTCATGAAGTCAAAAAATTGTCGTACAAGTTGTTTTGTTACATATGTATACGGTTTCTGGCAATAATAATATCATTGAACACAAAAATAGAAAAACCAACTGCCGCTCAAAAGTATGTATATTTAAAACGTAGCTGTACAACACCTTTTTGATATATAATGTACATATAATTTAAGATTGGCTCTGTGTAACATTGTAAGTTGAATTACATATTTGTTTCTTATATTATATATTTTGTTGCAGAATTCCAAAAAATCGCAATTGCCACAGCAATAGGTTTCTGCATCATGGGATTCATCGGTTTCTTCGTTAAACTGATACACATACCCATCAACAACATCATTGTGGGTTCATAAACCTTCAACTCATCGTTTAAATGACAAATCCGTGAATCATTATTATTATTATTATTACATTATTTATATAAAAAAATTATTAATTTCAACAGCAACAGAAATTTTTTTAAGCGTTTTATACGAATGTAAGGTTTGTTTAACGATAATAAACGAAAAATAATAAATAAAAGACGGCGTTGATCTTGAATTTTATTTATTTTTAAACGTTATTACATGTCTCAATTTTTATAAACAATTTTAAGGCACAATTCAATGAATGAATATCAGGTATGTTAAAAACCCGCTTATAATAGTAAATTACAGGTAACGAGTGCTCGGTTTACTTTTACGCAGTGTTGCATTTCTTACGACACTAAGCATAGAAGATGACTTTAATAAAAGTTATAATAAAGCGAATTTTATCACTGGTAATCGTTTGATTGCTTTTGTTTCTTCTGCTGACAAGTTACCTACGAGTTCAATTATAGCACCAGTATTTAGATGGTAAGCACGATTGATTCGATTGTTCGATTTCAACACCCTTAAATTGGAAGGGTGGTGAAATGGAAGAATGTGATTTTGTGTATTTTTTTCTAGAAAAATATAGTTGTAAATTCATAAAAAAATACTTCAATGGCACATGTTTAGTTTCGATGGGCGTCAGTCGACGCCGCGCGAATTTCTTTTAAATAAGTAAATATATCACAAACTCGGTCAATAATTTGTTTGTCTTTTCACAGATTTGGAAGTACCACAAACATGTGCCACTTTATTGCTCGAAACAAACAATAAGGCACAGCTTAATAAAAAAAAACGAAAATATGGAAGAGCAAGCGATTGCTTTGATTATTGTTTGACAAAACTGGAAGCGTATGATGTGTCCTTAAAGCGAATTTATTTAAATAAATTGCCTAAGTAACTAAAACGTATTAAAAAAAGTAGTACAAACAAATTTTGCGCGCGCCAATTTCATCGTTGAAAACTAGCGAAATGAATAAGCTAAATTAAAAAAAAAAAACGTGAGGAGGTAAATAATGGAAGAAAGGTACAGAATCACAGGATCTCGCTGTTTCACCCCTTTCGTCTGCCGGTGAGACAGCGATTCCCGAAATTGTTACATGCTAAATACTTAATATACATAAGTATATAGATAGAAAAATATGTACTTAATATTAAAAAACAATATTAAATATTTTTAAAACGCGATAATAATAATAGACATTTATTTAAAAGTAAAAATAGGTAAAAATTTGGCAGTAACATATAAAAAGATGAAAAACTTTATTACTATTATCATAATAATATAATATGAAATACTATTCCTAGCTGGAATGCTCTAAATCGTAACGTGCACCAAATTTTACGAAACAATAATAATATCAAGATGGTCAGACCACGCTCTATATGTACAGGGTCTCTCGAGTATACCACCAACTTGACATAACAAACAATTATATACAATAATAAAGAGGACTTATTCCAAGAAAGCTAATTTTTTATGCTCATAAATGGAATTGTGTATTAGAAGTAAAGCTAATTCATACAAAATATTTACAAAGCACCTCAATTTGCGTCTTTTTATTAAAGTACTGGCCGGGGTAGGTATGTCATTACTGGGTATTTTCGTTCTGTGATAATTTGGTATTCATATTTTGCTACTGAGGAAAGACTTGCACATCGCCATATTTATTAAAACGCATGAACCGCCATGCAATTTTAGTAGAAATAAAAACTGTTATTATACAAAAATTTAAATATACAAGTATTTAAAATGTGATTTTTAGGATTGGATACAACAGTTTTTCATATTGTCACATGTGACCTAGTGATTTTGATGCCAGAGTTGCTGTAACGGTATCTTTTATTTGATCGCACGGTATAAAACATAAAAATGCGAATTAAGAAATTGTGGATATGACGTTACAAGTCAACGAAATTAATTTAAGAAATTTTTTTAATCATCTTTGTCAGGTTTAACCGCACTAACATTTTAGTTCTGGACATTTGATTCAGTTGGAAATTTAATCGTGAAATTATTGTATTTTATTGAAATTTGAAGTTACCATGCATTAAATAAAGTCTTTAAAGGAAAAAAAAAGTTCTTAACATTTTCATTCAACACAGGAATTAACTGATTTAAATATTTAATTAAGTTTAGAGTTCAATAAAACTTTACGTTGAAATTTATTGAGATTTATGTGATAAGTTATCACCGAGTCACGTACTGGTCTTTGTTTTTGACGAGTTGCATTCTTTAATTTTTTAATAACTAATTTTTTCAATAAGTATGTAATTATATGTTATTACTGGTAGCTAATTTATTTATTAATTTAAGCAATTTAGATTGACTAAGTACCTAGGTTGATTTTGGTGGCATACTGAAGGCATTTTCAAAAATAATAAAACATTTAAAATAAAATAAATACATATTGCAAAATTGTGGAGGCAATTCAATTTCTGTGATAATTTCTTCCCCCACGGAGAAATTATGACGGAAATATCAAGGCAAGAGTTTTATTGAAATATTTTTGTTGTTGCTATATTCTAAAATCTGCGGTGAGTGATCACTGCACTTAATTTATACGAACTCGCCGTTTTTGATAATTCATTTAGGTCAACTACTGACATAATTAATCATTGATTATTATTATTATTTAGAATTTCACCGAAAAAGATCAATATTAAAATTTTCCATAAATGAAATATCGATGCGTTTGCGCAATCGCATATAAAATGTTGTAGTCGGCGATAACTTATCACTTATATCATTGCTGTGGCCTATTTGGATTTAGATTAAAATTTGAAGTAAAACTAAATTCAGAACTTGGTGTAAATAGACGTTTTAAATTGTTGACATTGAATCCAGAAAAGGATGATTTTTTTGAAACTTCAACATAAAAAAAAATTAATATCTGACTAATTTTACGAAGCATTTAAAATAGCAATCCTGAAATAGTCGTCGATTTAAAAACAAGTCTACAAGATGGTGGTAGAAAAGAAAGAAGTCGAAGAGGGCGTGTCAAGAAAAACACAACAACATACACAACTGAACTATTTCAACATTGGTATTTTCATCAGATCTGGTAACAATTGAGGTTTTATTGTGGTAAGTTTGTGCGGTGAATTCTTAATTTCATGCCATACAACCATTATCCATTCCTGGGTTGCCGTAACTTTGGTTGCTGGTGTAATTGTGGCACTGCTGGTTGGTGCTGTAATTGTGGTAGGGATGGTTCTGGCCGGTGTTGTCCAAGTTTGTCAGCTGGGGTTGGTACATTTCCGACGGGGGGTCGATTATTATACTGGGAGGTTTCGCGTAGTGGATGGTCGTTCGGGAATACGTAACTTCGTTACCAACGCTGGCAGGACGGTTGTAGAGTTCCAGGGTTTGCGTTCTATAACTGACGTCTACTGATGCTGGGCGGTTATAGGAATGGGAATGGTTATTGTCGATGACCGAAGAGACAGGAGGCAACCGGTGATTGAAGATGGCTTCCCTGGTAACTGGTTGAATGTTCTTCTGGCAGGTTGGCTTATGCATGGCCAGCATGTCCATGAGTTGACGCCTTTGCGTTTGCAATTCTTGGATTTGCGACTTCAGTTCGATATTTTGGGTTTCGAGCGTTTCGGACTCGGTGACTAGGTTTGCCGTTCTTTCACGTTTTTTCAAACGACATTTAGTTGCTGCGATTTTATTGCGTTCGCGGCGCCTTCTACGTCTCTCTTCATCTTCAGGCGTCAACTGGAAATGCAAAAAAAAACGATCATAAGTAACATATAAATTTTAATTTTTTTTGTAAAATTATAACGTATATTTTTTTAAGCACAAATGGTTAAATTGTTACTGACATGATATTGATAATTCCTTTAGAATTTTTTAAAATAATTTACTTATCAACAACAGATATTTTAAATATTTTGAAAATAAAATTTCAAGAACAAATACTTTAAAAAGAACGTCGATACAGATAGGTAAACTAAGAAAAAAATGAGGAAGTTAATCGCAACTATAAAAAAAGCCTTAACTTATTAAGTTCTCTGGATTAAAACTACTTACAATATTCTTTCGTAATATTGCAAAAACAAAAATTGCAGTGTAAATCTAACGATCTGATTTCAAAATATTTTCTAAAATTAAATTATCTTTAATGACATAATATTCTGGAACTCTACCGTAGTAGTTAAAACTTTGGAAAAAGAAGCGAAAACAATGGAACATAAAATAGTCTATTTTTCATACTTAGCATGACAACTGTTTCGTGTGAAGGTTGGACATTTTCAAGTGCAAAAGATGCGCTTTTTGTCAGTTGTGCTAACTTGAAAATCTCTAATCCTTGGGATGAAATGTGGTTAAGTTATTAAAGAAATAAACGATTTTTGTATTGGTTTTATGGTCTTGCTCTAAAAAACCGACAGAGAGGCGGTTTCTTTGCCGCTCGTTTTATAGCAAGACCATAAAACCGATACAAAACTGGGATGACTATAACATGCTTCTGACTTCGCTTCTTTTTCCAATTTTTATTACAATGGCATAACTTTTATAATTCATATTACTTTTAAATTGATCACATTTAAAGCTTTTACATGTAAAAGCTTTTACATGACGACGCTTTTTAATAGTGACTTAAGGCAAATACTTTTCCAAATTGTTCTTATTTCGATAGTCACTAACATCATGGATAATCTATTACACATAGTTTGATTAAACTTAAAGAGTAATTAACTGCAAGTTCAAAATCCGAATACTTGATCTTTTTTAAAAAATTTTTTTCTCTTCATATTATTATGTGTTTAAATCACGTTATTTCATTTTTCGATTAAGTTTTTAATGAGCTAGCAATTGAGGAAATTAAAAAATATGGTTACTTCTAACTTTATATGTATGCACTTGATTTCTTATTTAATCAGGGGCGTATTTAAAGAGGATGCGAAAGGTCGCCCTCCTCTATGGCGAAATATGTAAAACCAATAATGTTTGCTAATGGTAAATTTGTGAATTATAAAAGTCCGTAATAAATTCAATACTTTTGGAACTATGCATTTTTAACAACCCTCAGACACATTTTGATATAAAAATTTCATAGACGGCGTTGGTGAAGTAGTGGAAATGACGTCATCAATGATTTTCTTAAATAGCAACGCTATATATAAGTTTGCCTTTCCTGATTCCGGTAAAATGGCACGGTGGAAAAGTTGCAAGTAATTCCACAAGTGCGTAATTGCTTTGCAACTCGAGTTTTGTACTATACTTTATCTACGACTACAAAAATTACCTTATTTTTCAAGTCAAAAATAATCAGCAATTTCGACGGTTGTCAATCTAATGTGATGCGGCGACGTAGATCTAACTACAAGCGTGCGTAAAGCAGATGCAAATGCTCTCGCTGTGCGTTTTTCTTACTTTACGCACGTTTGTAAACACCCGCTTACTTAATTTATGTGTGTACCATTGCCGACTAGAAGTGCAGGCCACGCTCAGTTAGTGGGGAAACTCCGAATCTCGGAGTCTTTCATTCATTAATTCATGCGCCATGAATGCCAGACTCCACCCACTGAGCATGGCCTGTACCTCTAGTCGGCAATGGTTTGTACGTAATTCGTCATTTACAGTAGTGGTCGTAGATAAAAAGTATTACAGTTACCTTTGCAATTTAAAGTTTTACGTGCCACTGCATTGTTATTGGTTTTTACATTATCCAGACCTGTCGTTAATGAATTGTCAAATTAAAATTAGTTGATTCACTTCAAGATGCTTTAATTAAATTTGTTAGTACATACAAAATACAACGCAAAATGTATACTGTGCAAGAAAATATTTTTTATTATTCAGGCATATTTTCGATTAGGACACAGGACAGTTAATAAATAGGGAATGGGAGTATTCCCATGCGGCTGGTAAGCAGTTTCTTAACAGGATTGTTGAAGAAACTGTTTTGCTGCACCACATTCGTCGCACTTTTAAAAAATTTCTGGCGACAGGAAGTACAGAAAAAGGTAAGTCTTCCAGAAGGCCAGCTTGAAAAAAATCTGCAAATGTCAGCTTAGACGTCGGATATTACTACAAGAACTTCACAGTCTTTTGATAAAGTGTCTGTGCATGAAATTTAACCAAGGGAACCCATGCATTATTATAACTTTTTTCAACAACGACGTTCTTGATTTAATTTTTTTTAAGCAACGAGACATATCTCCATTTTAAGAGGATATGTATAGTTGTTATGGTTATGTATCAATTCATTTCTCCTCAATTTTATTATTATTAGATACATATGTATCAATTGAATTGAGTTGGTGCTTAATATTCACAGTCGTTTAAAATAGTTATTTGTGTAATAAGGGAGGAAAGTGATATTTTCTTTCCCGCGAGTGCCACCTTCGGCTCTGGAAATAAAGCTTTCAAGTGAAGACTAAACACTTTCTTCCCGTATTCTGAAATGAAATCTGTTATTTCCTAGCTTTTTGTTTTGTGGGAAGAGAACATTTTTTCCTCCCACACGAAGGAAGAAATTGCCTATTTTTCTCCGTCATTTCGGAGAATAAGAGCCAATTTTCGGTTTAGGTTTTAGAAAAAGTTACCTTTTCGATAACTGTGGGTGAATGCAATTAGCAAAAATTGCAGTTAACTATTTGTATTATCGATAAGTGCAAGTCATAAAATCTTCTGCACTTGTATGTACATAAATGCATACAAAGCAACATCCTTGACACGGTTCCAGTTAACCAAGTAAAAACGAAGTGCGTGTAAATGACAGCCATAAAATGCAATCGCAACGAAGTGAAAATATTTTCCACCATGCGAAGGAGGACAACGACTACTTTCAGTACCACACCAAAAGAATTCCACTGAGTATACGAAACGAGAAATGTAAATTTTCCACTAGCTCGCCGGCAGCAATAATAAAATTTGACATTAAGGAGGAATAAATACGAAGTCTCGCCTAAGCCCGGTTCAAATGAGATTCTGAAATTTACATAAATATCTAGTTTACATTGTTGTTTTTCTCATGTCAAACCATCATCTCGAATTCATTATTAAAACGTATTCGCGATGGACGATCTGTTTGTAATGCGTTTGTTCGAAAAGTATTTGTTCGAATTCATTCTAGTCAAAAATCACGTGTTTGAAGTTCTAGCAAAGCACGTTTTGAAAATTGTTACGAATATAATAAATACACTAACGTGCCAGATAAATTAACAGATTGAAAGGTAACTATTTTGTACACCATATGATCTCAAAAGGGGGACTAATCCAGGATTGAAAAGTGTTGAATTGTCAAAGACTTCTGATGAGGAAGACTTTGCTTTGTTGGAAATAAGTAACGACAGCAGGAAGAAGAGTGAACCTGAAAAGATGTGGATTGCACGTACCTTACACCGAGAAAAGAGCTCCCCAGATACATCGTCAGGCCCATTGAAAGCCAACTGAAGACGTTCATCACCATCAGACATACTCCACCGGCTTGGTTGGACATGGTCGAATGAGTTGTGCCAATTCATCTGGCACTTCTGTGTATTATAGAATGGAACATTATATTTACCAAAATGAAAGTTAGCAAAAATTAAAAAAATTATCACCCATGAATATGGACATTTATGAAAGTCATAAGCATTTCTTTTACTTGAATTGGCTTCGCAGTTAGTGCGCACGCGAACAAATAAACTTTTAACAAAAATAGAAATAGAATAGAAAATTCAATTTAAATTTTCGAACAAATGATTTTCGAACAAATTACGTAGAACCGATACGATGCAGTCAGGATTTCACATATAAACTCTAATAAGATGTAAAATATGTGACCTTGCCGACTCGTTTGCTTGCTTAAAAAATATAAATGATTTACTGCTACGTTCGAGCACCTCAAGTACATTTTTGTTGTTTTTTACGTAACGGAGAAGTTGGATTTTACTTGTGCAATATGCCAAATGCGTTTTGCTTTCGTTAGCCAATTTTTGTCTAACTCGCTTAATTGTGTTGTTGTTTGTTGAATTAAGTAGAAAAAATTATGCAAAAATTAATTTTGTGAACGAAAAAAAAACTGACAACGATTATCCTCGTGAATTATGGAGTTATTTATGAATTACGAATTTATTTTGACGCATTTCATCTCGTCACACTAATTTAATAGCTAACTTCCGTGTGCGACTAGCACACAGTGTCGACATACAATTAGTTGAACATGACTGTATATAAAAGCAGAATGGCGTATGTTTTTCTGAGGTTAGATTTCTTTAAGAATAACTGTGTATATTATAACGTTTCAAGTATTCTTTTCAAGAACTATAGGCAAACATGGGTAAAAATGTATGAGAATATGTTAACCATTTCGCAAGAATGGAGACACAACACTACAAAACAAACCAATTGAACAAAAAAATCACTTTTAACGATAGCTGTGTTATATCGTAAGAAAACAAAATAAATGTAGAAAATAAACTACAAACAAAAATAATATAAATCAAGTAACTGTAGTGTGATCTGTTATGTACGATAGTAAAACCTGTTATGCATGGTAGTAAAACCTAGATGAGCACGAAGAGAAGAAACAGATTTATCTACAATCATTGGTGGTAATGAAGTTCTTAAGAAGCTTCGAAAGTTATAAAAGAACTGATATAATAAGCAATGATAGAATACGAGAAGAATAAACGTTGGGAGATTGAAAAAGAGAATAAAAAATTATAAACAATAATGATTTTCATTATTAGAATATCGGACGAAAGACTTTTCAAAATGATGGGCATCGGAACAAGTTGATTGAAAAAGTCTAGTTGGTAGACACAGAGTATAAACATCTAACTGTAAGTTAGTGGTGAATAGACATTGATAAACCAAAAACGTTTAAGACTGCGACACATTCCAGAAAACTTGCGCGATTCTCGTTGAATGAAGACAGTGAAACTTTGTTGGTTGTTATATAGTTAGTACTAAACGAGTAGAATTAAATAAACTGTTTTAATTTAATTGAAAATGATTAATCAAAAGATAGTATGGAAAATGTGCAAAGATAGTAAAGTAGTAACAATTCTCAAATTCTCAAATATTTCATAACAGTGAGTTAATTTCAGAAAAATAAATTACACAATGGTGTTTGAAGTGCAGGAGAGCAGGACCAGGTGAAATTAATAAGGAACTGATAAAGAACGGAGGAGAAAGAGACTACTACAACGAATACATAACCTGGAATGAAGAGAACATGTCAATGGATTGGCAAAATGGGCAGATAACACCGATCTTTAAGAAAGGAGATCCATCTTACTGTAAAAACTACAGAGGAGTCATAATATTGAATTCGGCATGCAAACTATTAACAACCGACTAATTAAACACACAGAGAAAAAATTGGGTCGATATCAACAGGGATTTAGGAAAGGAAAGTCGACGATAGATGCGATTCATTTGCTAACACAGACAATAAAAAAATGTTAGGAAACTGGAATTGTCCTTTATTGACTTCCAACAAGCCTTTGACAGCGTGAAGAGACACCAATTAGTAAGAGAAATGCGAAACATGGAAATACCATCAAAACTGACTTGATTTGATTAACGCCTGAACGGTCCAGTGGTAAGAGGACCGGCCTTGCAATCGCATGGTCGTCGGTTCGAACCGCACTCGGGATTTTTCTCGGGGGTGATCGGTATCGACAACAGGCACCCTTCAGTGTTGGGGATAAAATTCGACACTGCTTCCCCTTAAACGGCGAGAAGGTTGGAAGAAACAAAGCCATGGAACACTTTACACACACTCAAATACACTCCCGCTCCTGAGGTCCTGACAAGTCTTTGACTTAGGACCCCGTTGGGCAACCACCACAGATAAAAAAAAAAATTATCAATAATGACTATGGAAGAATCAACAGCAAGAGTTATAACAAATAAAAATACAAAAAAATACAAAATAGAGGTAGTGGTAAGGCAAGGGGGATGGGGTTTCGACGACGCTTTTCAATATCTCTGTGGACGGAGTGATCAAGTGCTGAACTAACGTAGATGATTGCACAAAGCTCCACACAAGTTGACGCTGACGATATAGCACTAACAGCTTGGAACTATAAGGAGCTTGGCAAGAGGACTTAGAATTAATCGAAATAAGGTAAAGTATCCGATATGTCCTAGAAAGGCTACAGAAAACATTAAAAAGTGTAAGATTCATAGTTTCTGTTTTCAGAAAGTAGAAAATTTCAAATACTTTGGAGTTACCATAGACGAGAAAAACGATAGGAGTATAGAAATAGCAGAAAGAATAAAAGCAGGAAATAGAGCCTATTGGAGATACCAGAGACTAACTCTAAGTGACAGTAATCTAAGTAAATTAACGAAACTAAGCATATACAAAGCAGCAATTAGACCAGTAAGCAGTATTTATCTATCAAATAAAGACGAAAAAAAAAATTAAGAATCCTAGAAAAGAAGGTACTAAGAAGAATTTTAAAGACAAAGAAAACACGAAGGAATCCCTAATAAACTACGAAATAAAAACATAATGGACGGAGAGGATATAGTCAGGAATATTAGAGCCCCAAGATTGAGGTGGTTCGGACATATCTAAAGGAGAGGAGGCGGTGAAATAATAAAGAAAACCACTGTTTGGAGACTCGTGGAAAAAAGACCTAGAGGAAAACCCAAAAATAGATGGGAGGACCAAATATATGAAGATCTAAAGAAAATGGAAATAAAGAGTTGGAGAAGAATCGTGATAGATACGAATGAATGGAGAAAGATAGCCAATACCGCCAAAAAGCACAACAATCTATGATAAATGTAATAGATCAATCAAGGAAATCTGTGAACAGATCCACCGCGAAAATTAGATCGCTTATACCTGAGCGGCCTTTACTCTGGATAGGAGTATTGGGTTTACACCAAAAGTACATAACTCATCATTTTTATAGAGAAAATAAAAAAGGACTATCAAATTTTGAGGTACACGAGTACAAGGCAGATTTTGAGGTATTGATTAGTTGTCATAGAGCATTAGTCTATACTTCCACAAACCTGTGAATCTTGCATAATTACTGATTTATTTTTGTACAATTGCTTTCTAAGGGTAAACTTGAAGAGCGAAATTTATTCAGATGTAGAATTATTGGCAAAACCTCAAGATATATTGCAGAGAACCAAGAGTCATGTGCATCTTCAATTTTAGAAGTGCTGCATACGAAAGGTACATAACTGTTAATATTTTTTAAATACTTTAGATCACAAGATTCACGATTTAAAAAACTATCAATTTGCAGTTATTTAGTCGCATTTGAGGTAGTTTCAATGAAATTTATTTTAAAGTAAATGCCAACTAATACAATAATAATGTATAATGAGAACATGTCGCATAAATGATAGATTTTTTTATAGATTTTGCTTTCATTACATGATTTTTAGTAGCAAAACAACGAAAGCGGAGCTAATTTCTACAAATTAGATATTATAATGGAGAATTAAGTTAACAAAGGCCCCAATTCCACACGAAATTTCATCAACTGCAATTATTCTCAATCTGGGTTGAGTCCTAACGGTACGGCACCGAAACTGATACTACTTCGTTGCTAAATGTGCGCGTGGGATGATTGCCATTATCGAAAATTTACTACGGCAATTTTGCTGTCACACGGTCCAAATCGAGCTGCAATTTGTTGTTAATATGTCGGTGTATGAAAATGGGAGAGACGATTAGTTTTGACAAGATACATCATTTATTAAAGATCAAATAATGTTGGCACACGTTGAAGCCTTTCTGGTATTATCCTTAATTGAGTTAATTACAGCAAACCAAAAAAACTTAACAAAATGTGAACATTCAATTGGATAATTAACGAATTGTTTGTTGAAATGATGAGTAATCGTAAAGATTTGTCTTCGTCGCACACCATGAATAAAACAAAGAAAAACACGAACATAAGTTTCTAATTTTCATGACAATATTCGTTATTATATTATTCATTATTCGTGGATAATATGGTGATCATGTGAATTTGCTTAGAAATTCAAATTTTCCTTCATTACAATTTCAAGGTTAGTTTAGAGCATTTACTGGCCACAAACGAAACGTGCTTTTAATCAAATAATATAGTCGATGTATTTGGAAACGTTTTAAATCAGATTGTAGTTTCAAAACACAAATTTAAATAGAGAGATAACAAAAAAAGAACTAAAGAAACATAGAAGAAGGTAGAAACGAATAAAATAGATATACATATAAAATATTAAAATATTTTGTAGAAACTAAAAAAACAACAATTTATATTATTTTATATATGTATGTATGTTCGAAAATAATTATTTTTCTTAAATTTTAGTTGCTACAAAGCTACCAAACTTTTTTCTTATTAAAATGTCCTCTTTTTTGACATATTATTGCAATCAGGTCACCAGTGGATTCATTTGATTAATAATATTGAAATGTCAAACATGGACGTTTCAAGTCTGTCACATACAGAAGTTGGAGAAGAAGTAAATTCCTCTGGAAAACATGTTTATCGAAGACTCAAGTTTATGACTGGTGCACAATTTTCATTAAAGAGAAGGTTCCGCCTATTTCTACTATTGCTGATATTCTTTCAATAACTGTAGGAAGTGTGGAAACCATAGTATATGATAAACAGAAGTTCAACAAACTCAGTGCAACTGTCCCTTGAACAGAAAGCCCACCGAGTTCAAGCTTGCATTGCTTGACTACAAGGTTTTGAAGAAGAGGCTGATGGATTTCTTAAGTACATAGTTACTTGTAATAAGATCTGGGTCTGTCACTTTGTGCCAAATTAGCTTGTTTCGTCTTTACCTCCGGCCAAAAAATTCAAAGCTTATGCATCTGCTGGAAAGGTTCTTGCAACCGTATTCTGGGACTCATCGGAAGTAATTTTTTTCTGATTTTGAGAGCGTAGAACTGTAAATGCTGAATATTACAGCAGTTTGCTGCAAAACAAAGTCAAACCAGTTTTCGCTCAAAAAGGTGGAATTCTTCAGGTTTTCTTCATGACAATGCTCGCCTCCACACGGCAGCACCAACGCAACAGTGCAAACTTTACAAAACCTTCATTGGGATGTTTTGCCACACCACGTGATTTTTATTTGTTTGACCTCTTGAAAAAACGCCTAAGCGGCAAGAAATTTGAGTCTAACAACGCTGTTATCGAAGCTGTGCACTTATGGCTACAACGATAACCAAAACTTTCTATGAAAAGGGAATCAGGAAGCCAGTGAAAAGATAACAGAAGTGTATCGCGAAAGAATGGGAACATAAGATAAATTTGTAATGTTAGTGATTTGTATTTACTCTTCTGTTGAAGAGGCCCCAAATAGGACCAAAACAGCTCTAAGTACCGAGGATGTTCGAGGAATGCAATGCAATGAAAACCGACTTGCAACACAATTTTTAAAACAGTTAAATATTTATCAATTTCTTTTAAATATTTTAAATTGAACTTCCATTGAAATTTTGTTAGCATACTACGTAATTTCTGCTTATTTGTTTGATTTTACGAATTCAACAAAATTAATTTGTGTATCACCATATCACTAACATCACGACTGCAAAAATGTGATTATGTCTACAATTTAATCTTTTAATAAAAAAAAGGGATTGTTTACGTCCAGGATTTTTTTTTAATAAAAAAGGAAATAAACCACTTCAGGTTATAACATCCAGAGAAGAATATTGTAATACAGAGTAGGTGAGATATAATACAAATGAAAATGAAAAAAACTTTGATTTATTAAAATATCTTTTTATAAGAAAAAGTCAAACTGTTAATTCTGTTTAATCTTGAAGAAAATTTAAATAAAGAAGGTATAATAAAATTTCAAATAAAATAAAATTAAAAATATATATTAGGAACAGTTCTCGAAGAAATAAAAACTTGTTGAGAGACCTAATAAAATTCATAATGGTCAAATATCACTGAAACTTAATTTGCGCAATAAATAAAAATACCTGGCGCATAATTTAAAGAATTAGAGCAGCGCAGTTTTAAATTCCTCTTGCTCTCCAAGCCAGAAATTTTGCATTAAAAATATAATTTTTCATATACCAAGAAAAATAAAGTGTAAAAAAATGATAACGAAAAAATATTAAAAAACAAAGAAAATAGTTTTCCTCGACTGTTATGCCGCTTACTTTTTTAATTATTGCCACCTAAAGCCGGCTTCCCACGGTGCGTGTTTTCGCGGATAGTACTACGGACGGCGCACGATCGCGCACCTCTTCGGACCGCATCCTGGGTTCTTCCCTTGGTGCGTACAGGTCCGTACTAGTGCACGGTTTTTGCCATTTCAAAATGCCTAACGATAGGAGCCGCATAGCTGCTGCTGCTACTTATCTTCTGTAGGTAGACATTAAATTGTCTCTCTTTCTTTTCAATTATTTTACAGGTATATTATCGCCTCTTGTTCCATGCATCGGATGTGTCATTTTTAGAGCTAGTTCTCATGAAGCGCGTCAAACGCGCGCTTCCTAAACGCGCGCTTTTAAAATACACATAATTAGTACTTGGTGTTCACATGGTAGCGCGTGATTAGAATTTTACGCGCGCTCGACGCGGCTCAACGCAAAAGTTTTAAAAGCGCGCGTGGACCGGCGTTGATGCGCGCTTTTAGATATGAGATATCCCCATTGTCTGTTCACATGGAGGGCGTCTCTTGCTACGTTCTGTGAATTTCTTCGGTGCTCTACTTTTCAATTTCATATTAGCTATGGAAGGTGAAGAATTTAATACCGATTTATTTATTGATCAAATTGAAAACAGACCTGCGATTTGGGACATGAATTTAGAAAATTATTCCAACGAGGTTGCGAAAAGAAGGGCTCGGGAAGAACTCATTTTAAGACGCCGACGTCTCATTTTTCTGTACGCAATTCACAAACAAATAGCGTCTTCAACATCCATTCTTGATGAATAACAATTGGAGTCTACGCCTAGCGCGCGAAAATCACAGCTTATAACTGCAGTCATGTATACAGAGACTAATCATAAAACGCATAACCGCACGTCTAGCGCCTCGCATGTGAACGGCTTACAATTTATAGAACGCGCGTTAAGCGCGCGTCTGACGCGCTTCATGAGAACCAAGCCTTATTGTTGTGTTCTGCTGTGGAGAAGTTCCATAACGACGGTTCATTTTGATAAAATTCAAAAATTCCAAAATTAAGTCGTTTGCCCACTCCATACTGAAAACTACGCACATGTATAATCATAGACGGCGACGACAAAATGAACAAGATACAAAGATATGTCATTTTGTCCGCTTGTGGCAGACGAACTCGGACCGCCGCGCACGAGCTCGCACCGCACCTGTGAAGTTACCGATTCACGGAGGATCGAACGCACCACCCCGCACGATCACAGACGACACCCTTCCTACGGTGCGACGGTGCGGGCTCGTCCGCGAAAACACGCACCGTGGGAAGCCGGCTTAAGAGAAGAATAAATATTTTTTTAACTTTTTTATATGTAGTTGTTTTACTGAAGTTGTTTTACTGAATACTTATATAAAATCATTAGAGTTTTTATTCTTGATTTAAATCGTCTTCAAGTTTTCTTCTTTCATTAAAATTATTTGATATTTTCAATTTCCTTTAGTTTTATTTCCTGTTTTTTTAGTTATTGATTTCTTGGGTCGCTACAATGTGAATTAAAAAAATTAATTTTATTTATTTCATGGGAAAATGATCGCAGAAGTTGCATGTATGTATAGTCGCCGGCACTAAAAACGAAACGAAAAGCTCTAAACTCGTTCGAAAATGAACCTTATTCACTACCTATGGTAGTAGATATGGTTACGACCTTGGTACAACGATTCGTTTTTAGTGCCGGCGACTATACATATAAGGTGATAAAGAAAAACCTATCATTAAAACTTTTGACAGCTGCTATAATTATTTTTCCGACAGATTCTATATGCATATAAACGATTAAGCAAAAAAATGTAAGATAATTGAACTTCCGGTTATAGAGGAAGTCGTTGTCAACTTCGTTATTTTAAATGAACTGCTTCTTCCGCTCTATATTTTGAATAAAAAGTTATATGGTTTTGCTATATTTACAAGTAACCATTTTTTTAAATATTTTCAATTTTGCAAATACTTATACATTAGCGCTCTCTTTACTTTGCGCGCCTGAAAATGTTTACTGCATTGGACACAGAATTTAATAACTATGAGAATATGTAAATTTTCCAAAGGATCATGTAACTGTCAAAATTTTTAGTGAAGGCTTTTCATGAAACACTTTCAGGATCACCAGTTTATTTGCCAATCTATTTCTACTAATGATGAATAACTTCGGTCGGTGCTAAAGCATTAGCACTCTAAATTATCTTTGGTTTGACGAAATGGATTTAGCACTTATTCCTAGTTATGTAACAAACTGTACATTAGGGAAAGTTCAAATTGTTGGATCATAATAATATTTTTTTAGCTGTGAGTATTAAGTAAAAAATTGGAAAGAAGATAGAGTATGTTTATGTAAAAGTTTTAATTTTTTTTAAGGCCCGATCTTTCCACCTCCTGATAAATTTATTCGACGAATAACTTTACGAATCACATCATAAAAATCAAGTTATTTGCCAAATAACGTTATCGGGAACTTTAATAGGAGGTGGATGGATCTGGCCTAAGTATAAAATAGGGGTTAACAGAGTTGGCACACAATTGTCAGAACGTGTTTAATACTTCCACGAATCACACGTACCATGAGTGATTTTTTGGCCCCGTTCCAAGACAACCTGTATGTGTTCCGTTCGGCGGCGGCAAGGGGATCTGTTTTGATGTGCTCGCCAAAATCCGAATTAAAAATACGCCGGCCGCTACACACATTCGCGTGTAGCAGCAGTGAACAAAATATAAACAGTGTGTTGCAATTTTAAAAATAGGCTTATAAGGGTGGGGGGAAGGGGTTCGCGTGACCAGTTTCGGATCATTTATTTTCGCTCGTCTTCTTTTTATTATTATTGCTACTATGACTTTTTTTTAGGTGACGACGGTTTACAAACTCACTGATTTGTGAGGGCACCGTAAAACTGACGTTAGATTATGTCTTTAGTAAACAGCCGGTTATATTTGAACATGATTTCACGAGACCGAGCAAGCTAACAATATGAGTAATAAGTGCTCAGAGATAGTTGCGAAATAAGATAAACTTTTAGTTTTTGAGCTTTCAGTGTTTAATGTTGCATCGATCAAGATATTTCTGCTTTAAAAGTTTGTACAGGGTGGATCAACTTCATTGTATCTTAGGGAAATGTTTTTCTTTGTTTGTTCAATTTGTGCCCATTCGATTGGATAACAGCTTTTAATCGCTTCTTCCATGATTCAAAAAACTTTTAGAATGGTAGTCCACAATTAGGGATAATATGATACCTAATTTACATTTTCATTCTTCAGTGTTTACCTTAATTTTTAATAATATGCGCGATGAAGCAGTTTTTCCATGTTTTGGGAAGTCTATTCTTTCAACATCGTTTCTTTGTCGGTCTATTTAAGAATGACCCTGTATATTAAGTTTCATAGTAATTTCAAAAGACATCAGTGTAACAGAAATTCTCCGATCTTGCAAGTTTTCGATCAGCTCTTTCTGAGAAAAAAGCTTTCGTTATAGTAGTTTCGTTATAGTAGCAGTAATATATGTATATTATGCAGAAGTAGTCAATAAAATTTAGGCACGTCAATTGTACGTTTTAAATCTCACTTTAATATTTTTGAGGTTTAGACACCAGTTTAACTGTTAATAGTTCGTATTAATGTTTTCTGTATTTTGTATTTTGATAAATTGCCTCATTTAAGTTCCTTCCGAAAAGTAAGAGTACTGACTTTGCAAGGTAAAGATTGGACATAAAGAAGAGTTATTACATACTGTTCATGGCTTAAAAAAAGAGAAGGCAAAATCACTAGACTTTGGAAAGGTCTGTGGGGAGTGGCCTTCCAAAGGTCTCCACACCCAGCTCAAGATGAAGAATTGATAAACTTTGTCACAGAGAACCAATTTGAATCGACAGTAACCTGCGAAATCGTTTTACCGTCAAAAAATCCTTCCTGACGTAGACTAATAAACACCCCTGTTATTTATTGGAGTTGCCTTACGATATTACGGAAAGGGAACGGATTTTTGGGAGAATGTTGTTTTTCGAGCGAAAAAGTATTCAAATCATGCCAAGACGGTTGAATTAAGTTTATTACACTGGTGAAAGCTATGTTTATAATATCGAAAAACGCGGTTATTTTTCTTTGAACATGTGGGCATGGATAAGTGCACGAGACCGAAGAATGTGCAACAATATTTAGGGCAGATTAAACGTTCAGAATTATGTTAGAACGTTGGAAGATAATATTTGCTCTCCGTCAGTGTTTTTTTTCTCAAAACTTGTTTACGTTTCCGAACAACTGTCCTATTCATACATACTGCAAGAATAGTATCCAATTGGTTTGACGAAAATAACATAAGCATAATACTATGGCCTTCTTGAAACCCTTACTTGAATTTTGTAAAAAATATTTGGGATTTATTAACAAACAAAGGAACTTAGTTTCGGTTCTTCAATCACAAATTAACTTTAAGCTTTCGGTTTCTTTCCGTAGTAATAACAACTATGAAAACAATTGTTCTTATGGCAATAAACTGAAGGTTAAAGTGAACTTGTAATTTTATTGAAAAACCGGGCTTCAATTTTCGTCCAGAAACAGTTCTGGGAAAAATTATTTATTCGTTCGCTTAGTAAGTTTGGCATTTCAAATCTCTTTTGTGTTTTGACAGGAATATAAGCTTCTCAGTAAAAGCCTGATTTGAATTTACCACATTTGTTTAAATATGAATAATATGTTAAATTTTTGTCCGAAGTTTATTGTCTGTTCTCTGTTACTGTTGTTTTCGTCAGGTATACAAATGCACAGTGATTGATACAACAAATCCTGATAGCGGTTTTCATGGCCTTTTGCCGACTAAGATCTTTGGGGGATATAAATATAAAGTTGCCTAATCTTCATCACCGTTAGATCTGACGTTACTGATTTAAAATGTTAACTTGAAGGCTTCCGTGACCGTTGTCAATTTTTTTTTGTTTTCACTTGTACCGCGACACAATTCTTTTTTCTTAGTGCTGGCAACCGAAATCGGTTTTTTGGATAATCGGTTAACCGGTTTTGGATATTCGCGGTATTGGAGAAAATCGAAAACCGGTTATCCGGATAATCGGTTTTTGGATATTCGAATAGTCGGTTTTTACCATTATTTGGATAACCGGTTATATCCGAAACCGGCTTTTAAAGAAATCGATTAACCGGTTTCAATTTTTTCCGGTTTTTGCCAGCACTATTTTTTCTTGCCGATTTTCTCAAGCAAGAGCAGCTGCAGTAACTACAGCGGCAAGAAGAACATCAGCAGCAGTAGTAACTCTGAGCAAGTTATTTTTCAGAAAGGACGAAACGTCGACAAAAAGAAGAATTTATTATGACATGGTACAACTGGAAGCCCAACCGTAAGAATAGCGGCAACACAACCATATCTACTTCTCTTTCTAAACTGTGGTATATTTCGCTTCCCTGAACTTTAATGTTATTTTTACAACCAAACCGAGTTGGGAGGGAGACATTTACGTATCAATTTATTTTCCATCGAATCTGCAGTAAAGTTATGGTCGTTTATTTTTCGGGCACCTGTATATTAGAAAATTTCCGATAGAGACGTAGTTATAAGTTCTTACAAGTAATGTTATTCCAACAGGACAATATTTGAAACGAAGGAAACAGAATCAAGTAGATTGAAGCGAAGCAGAAATTACCACAAACCAAACAGACTGCGCAATAGCTATATTGTATAAATTCGCACTTCCATTCGAGGCCGCCGATTGCAGATAATAAACGACCTCAATTGCACTGAAAACAATTAGATTCTATCTAGTACCTGTCTATTTTTTTAGTCGTGGTTCAGATAAATGCTCGCGCTAATTTCAAATTTGTTTTACGAGTACGTATCGTGTCCTTGCGGGCTTAAAATGTGAATATTTCCTGAAAACCTTCGAGAGTGATCACTAATCAATCAGTTTCTCAAAGTGTAAGAGGATGACGTAACATGTACGTAGATAACTGCAGCAAATATTAATTGCGTATTTTTATTACCAGAACAACTTTTAAATAATGTTAATTGGCGTGATTGGTTTTTTTGCAGTGAACGAAAAAATGTAAACGTGCAGGCATGCACGTGTACGTTGAATTGTTACTGAAATAAAAATTGCAGAGACGTGACTTTGTTATTACGATAAAAACTTTTATATATGCAATGTATATACACTGTTGTCGAGAAGTCTAAGGCTACATTTACATTCAATTTCGTGCCAGCATGAATTCGTAACATGAAAGTTTGACGTGTGCTTTCTTATGATATCATTTACATTGGCCGATGTAAACTTTTGTGTTACGAATTCGTGCTGGCACGAAATTGAATGTAAATGTAGCCTTAAAAGCATCAGAACTGAATATGTAACGGAGGAGTAAAGTCAATTGCTCTACCCTAAAGTAATTGTTCGAAAATAAGATGAAATACGTAGACGATAGAGTTGGAACACATGCAGCGCTTGGTGTCAGCACTGATAAAAAAAAGTCAGAGTAGATGCTTCGATACTTCTAGATAAGTTTAGATAAAAACGAATCGAGTCGGTACATGTGGATACATTAGGTCTGTTTCAACAGCAGTTCCTGTGTTTCGGAACTGTCAAAAGCATGTACTCATCCTAGTTGTACACTTAATAAAGCTGTCAAACCCGGTGGGCCACTGATTCTGACGGTTTCGAACTAGTCGGAAACTTCTGTTGGAACAGGCCAGCAACGATTCGCAAGAAAATATATTCCAACGGAGATGAACCAGCACTGGCAACAAGCGTTCTAAATACTCCTGGTCACAACACAAAAAAAGATTGACACCAACTTTTCCCATTATAATTTAATGATTTCAGTTCAAAATAATCCAAGTAAAATAATGATAATGAGCAAGTAAAATAATAACTTACCCCGGTAGTATTAGTTTTGTCCTCCTCAGATTCGCTGCATTCGTTCTTCTTAATGCGTTTACTGCACTTATCGAGATCGAGAAGATCCTCCCCGTCGCTTTGCAGTTTTCGTTTTTGCTCGATCGACAGTTTGAGTCCAGCCTTGATGAGTTGAGAGCACGTGTGCTGGACGCTCTTGGGGCCGTTGGTGGGCGACTCCAGCTGGCTACAGCTGGAGCTGTTCGAATCACTACTAAGCGACGCGAACTGTCCGTTACTATGCAGTTTGGGCGCATCATCTCCAAAGTTGTAGCTGTCCAGGGGACTGGTCATGGCGATTAGAGAGTTGAGGATTTCGGGCGTCCTGGGCGTCGTGGAGCCGTTCTCCACCGCCAGCAGGCTGTTGACCGCGTTGGCCGCGGTCGTCGCCAGGTTCACGTTTAAATTATACATAATATCACGATTCTTTATTATATCACTAAATCACAATCAAAACGCCGGCGAATCTCACCAGCTCACCGGTATATTAATAAAGCTGTTGTTAGTTCTTGAAAGTGTTTATAGTTTTTCGAGTTAGAACTCACAGTCTGTCGCACAAACTATCTACAAGATTTTACTCTGCTCTGGGTCCTTGGATATCCAGTAGGAGGTGAAACGAATCTGAAATTAAAACAACAAAATCCGCTTTAAAAAGATCAAGGATAAGAAAAAAATATATATGTATATACAGATGTTTACCGAACTCAAGTCATTTAATGAAACTGTGTATGATATTCAAGTAAAAAGGAATAAGTATATGTTAAATTTCTCCAATTTCTATTCTGCTTTTATGACAGGCTTTACGGCATAAAGTTAATTTGGTTGACAAATAACGCAAATGATTGTTAACTAACCACCCTTTCATAAAAGAAGGTGCGTCGAAAACGATGCAAATTACAAACAAAACCGGAATATAGAAACAGTCGATCTGCAGTTCTTCTGCAACTTCTATAGAGGTACTGCAAATAATAGATTTAGAAAAGTTATACGAGTACATCACATTTTACCTTTGCGTAACTAGTGTAAGGAACAACTTACGCAGTTCAGACTATACCCTTTCTAAATTAATTTTTCTTTCGCGCCATCTCTATAGAAGCTGTACAAAATACCTTATGCCGTTTTGATTGTCTACTTATTTGAAAAGAAACGTCTGTGAATTTAAGCTGTTGTGAACTATACATAAATAAATTCATAGTCTCTAGAATTCTTATCTGGCTGACTCATATTGCTTGACAATTTCAAAATAACCTGGATCAATAAGTTTTAAATCAAAAAAGCAATAATAAAAAACAACATGGGAAACCCTAAAAGGTATGTAAGTATGTAAGTATTTATAAAGAAATTTCGAAGAAAACAACTTGATAAATTTTTCTAAAATTTACGAATTCACCTAATTGAAATCTCACAACGAAATAACGAAGGACAAGTTTAATACTGATTATGTTTAGATAATATAATGCACATTTGAAATGATACCGTATCTTTACAATTTGATAAATACAGAAAAAATAAATGGAATTCAATTAAATTCTGCTACCAGTGTTGCGGATACTCTATAAAATAAAATAATTAAAATCGATGGAATAAAGAAATTTTAAATCGTTGGAAAAAGTTGTACCCATTCATGTTTGGTTGAACCAACTAGATTTGGTAACTTATGTTTTTCTTTATTGTGTAAACGGCTTTTAAAGTTCGTTGTATTAAAATCGACTATCCTAATCGAACGTGCGCTTGTGGTTACATTGACAGCTAAAGCTGACCGTATAATTTCACCAAAGTTACACGCTGTATTATAATTAATGCTTCATTACTTTGTTCAGTTTCAATTAACAATGAATTTCAAAACAAAGCAGTTTACTTCACAACGTGAATAAAAACTAAAAACTATATTTTGTTTAATCGGAAAAAGCAGAATTATTTTATATAAAAAAAGTTGCAAAATTTATTAAATATGTTTACAGTTTATATTATTTCAATAATATAAGATATTGTTTATACAGAGTGTTATCGAGTAGAGTGGAATAATTTCATAGGATAGTATAGCTTGGATCAAGACGATCAAAAATTGTTATATAATATGGTGTCAGAAATGTAACCGTTTTCGAATTATGAAGGAATAAATGAAGGCATACAATACTTTTGGGCATATGCGGATTTTGGTGGGGCGTTGTCAAACGTTCATTTCTTCGTTTATTCGAAATTTAAAACAAAATACAAATTTATTTTCGCGAAACTGACGTAAAAATTTAATACAAAACATTGTAAATCGTTTATTTCCAATGGGGGGTACATTACTTTGGATGCAGAAATTTCCATTCTTTTTGTGACATTTTGACGCAAGTTTTTGAAATTCAATGTTGTTTTCTCTCGAAAACGAATACATTTAGGATACCATATTATATAACATTCTCGATCGTTTTGATCCACGCTACCACTACCACCCTGTGAAATTATTCCCCTCAATTCAACAACACCCTGTATATAAGTTCATTTCCTATCTATCCTATCAATTCCCAACCATTTTCACTGAAGATGTACTTTTGTACTAAAAAAGACAAAGTTACAATAAAAGGAAAATGACATTCTGAATCTTTGCGAAAAGATTGTTGATTTGAAATAATAAGCTTTGACTGTGACTGTGGTAAAATGAAAATTAAAAAACACCGCCATTATACTTTCATAATAAGTATAGTATTATATCAGAAAGAAAAGACGTAATTAGTTTAGCTCTTTCAAGGATGGCCTAAAAAGTTACATCCAAACGTCAGTTGCATCCAAATGCAGTGTTCAGAAAATATTCATACTCATCTGCACTTTGTAGCTGCATCTTGTTGGTGATTTTACTAATAATAGAATTTCAATTTGGACGTTTTTCATAACTGAGTGAAATTTTTACATGCGAAAAAAATTGAAAAGAAAAACCTTAACGACACCATCTTTGTGAATCTAAATTAATCTTGCATAGGGGATTGAAAGGAAAAACTTAAATTAAATGCCGGTTTGTAAACTTCCCAATTTTTTGATGAGACCTTCCAAGAATAAAAAAAAAACAAATTCGAGGAAAACACAACCATTGTGTTCAATGTTGAAGTGAAAATCATGTTTATCATTGTAATAGAAGTATTTTTATAAAGTTAAATCATTTAAGAAAATGCATTCCAGTACAGATAACAGAACCACTTTACTAAACTGCACAAGTCCTCGTCAAATACAGGGTATCCATAAAACATAAGCTTAGACCATATTGACACCTTTCCGCCAAAGTATCATAAGTCATAAGGCACATTTCATAAATTTTACAGGTGAGGGCTTTTTATACAGATGAATTACATTATCATTTATGTGTTACGATAATGTAAACTCGGTCATATACCACTTTTAATAAAAGGAAGACTTACAACATTCCGGCAGAACATTTACATATACATACATACAGATGGACTTGGCAACACTGGAATAAAACCGTAATCGCTAAAATTAAGATGCGGTCTAGCATAATTGATAATAATGTCTACAGGAAAGAACGTAACAGTCTTCTTGAATTTCATTTCAAAACTGTTGTGCAAATGAATTTTCATGTTACTGTGGCTTGTTCAATTGTCAAATATCGAGACCGAAGTTAACCATAACGAATATCTGTTAAATACTCGTTTCTGAATACGTATATTGAAACATTAATGAATAACTTAAGAAACATCGACTTTCAAATTAAACTGCTGAAGAACGGATTAACATAAAAAGATTTGAAAACCAAATTTGTGCATCTAATTTACCGGGAAATATGTCAGTATACTTTATGCATAATTGCATTCTCAAAATTTTTAGCCTTTCCAGGCATTTAAATTAACCAATTTGTTTGTGATAATTAGTCAATATTATTCCGCTACTCTAAATAAAATGAAGAAATATATATACTGTAATAAATAAAAGAAACAGAATAACAAATTATCATATTTTAGATCTATTTCGTCAAATCAAAAACCGCAAGTAATTACCTGCCGAACACATTCCGATTGGTGCAGCTCTCAAAAAGCGCCGCACTCATTATTGCACCGTTCAAATTTCACTTCCCTCTTACTCGCTTTTTCCCATTCAAATCACTCATTTTTATCTATCACAAATCTTGAATTTAATGCACCTACAACACATCACAGACTTTTTCTCTCAAGGCATCTCACGTACTACCACATTCCGTAGCTTTTTCGTTTTCGCACGAAACTAATCTCGCCGCAAACGCGAAATAACATTCTGATAGCGCCCCCCCCCCCTTCGCTAACGCGAAGACCAAATTCGTGCGCGCAGAATCTCTAATTCGCGAATTCGCGACTGGAATACACGAATGAATGTTCGAGTATGGGTCGCGAATGAGGCGATTCGAGTGGGAACAAATATTTAATTTGGGCGTCGAAATACAGGCAGGATATTAAAAAAAAACCTGCAAGAGGATAAACGTTTTCTAACGTTTGCTGAAGTGTAGGTTTCATATTCTGATTGGTCGACTTTGACAAGTGTGGGAGGATGAGTTTCATGAACTTTACAGAAACAATATTTAAGTAACTGCAGAATCAGTGGCGTAAATTTTGAGGGCTGTCAAAATACACAAGAAAAAAGAATCGTTTCTATATTAGTATTTGCAGGCACCTTCTTCACCACAAATCATCATGCAATATTTTCAGGACACTTGTTTTGGATATACAGATGACCTTTACATGCCGATTTTGCAGTACATCATCTCTTCAGTTCGAGCTTCCATGGGTCGTCCGGACTTTGGATCATCGTAAATTGATTCTGTACCCTATCGAAAGAGTTTAGACCAAAATTTAACTTGCTTTGCTTTATAGCTTGCAAAATGCTAACCAACGTCTTTAGGACTCCCAGCACATCAGTTGAAAATTACTAAAAGAATCTATGTGAACCCCTTTTCTTTCATTTCGTGAGCCATAAAATCGGAAATTGCTTCGACTGAAATTATCTGAAAGCCTGCATCTGCACGAAAACAGAAAAAAGAAAATTAAAAAAAAATCCGCATCATGCATGTTGATTTTCTGGCAATAAACTTTTTACGGCCACCTTTCATTACCTACGCGAACCGAGGGAAAGCACGGAACAATTTCCCAACGACCGGCTCCGTACCCTCTGTAACTCAATATTCATGAGACGGATGCGAACTTAACATGCAAATGTCGCATTAAAACAACGTACGCTTAATATCTTGCAGCTTTCCTGTCCACGTTAGCGGTGGAGGCGATGCCGAATTATTTTTAGATTTATTGTTATCGACGAAGCAGTAAAAGACATGTTCGGTGTATGTGTGAACAGTGTTGTCCTAGCTAACCATATGTATGATGGTGGTTCAAACTGGAACAACACGTGGTTTACAACCACAACAGCTGCGCATGCATTTATTTATTTATTCACAAGTAAATAAATAGCCGTTGCGGTGAGATAAGGAAGAACATTTGCTTGAATTTCATAGATCATTAATCGTGATGTTGTACGAGGAGGTACTAATAAGTATTTAATCTAACCAAAAAAAAAACTTTTAAGAAAGAAATTTATATGGTTAATTTCTTTATCTTTTCAAACCAATTTGGAAATTGAGTAGGTAATATAATCCTCATACACTACATGCTCAGAAAATTGGTGTCTGGATGGCAGTCTCTCGCTGAAGAATAATTGGGCCCATTTTTTTATCTTCTTGTTGAAAAAAATGTTATAACTCTTCAATTTTACTTTTCAAATTAATCAATATTAATTCTAGAAAGAAAATAATAATGAAGTTACAACTACAACACATTAGGTGACATTTGCATGTTATTATTTGAGAACGATGATCTAAGCTAAGACAGTCGCTTTCCATTTCATGACCACCCTTGACCAAAATAATTTTTGATGTCTCGGTATTTCGAACACTTCTACACAAATTATCATGTTCACAATAATGAATAAATATAGGTAACAGTTGTTATAGCTTAGATACTTGACTATCACTTATGCACTTGAAGTAACAATGTTCAACAAACGAGGATAGATCGGAAAGTTTCTAGAACGAACCAGAAGATGACGCTACGTGCGAGTGCTGATCACTTGTTTTGAAAACCCATTGTACGTATCAATGCTGTCAAGTTTTCAGATAGATCGTGCATAAATTAAAGACGTTCTTGTCGATCAAAGAAAACAATTCGTGCAAATATTTTCTTAAACATGAATAAAAACGAGTTCCGTACAGTGATGAAATATTTCTTCTTGAAAAGCTTAAATGCCAAAGAAATAAAACCGGAGTTAGACGAAGTTCATGGCGAGTCTTCTCCTTTATATGCAATAGTTGCAAACTGAGTTGCTGAATTTCTCGCAGACCAAAATAGCTACCGAGGAAGATATAATTGGAAAAGTCTATAAAGTCGTGATGAATGATCGCCGAGTAAAGTTGAGAGAGACAGCAGAGGCAATAGGGATATCATACATCAACACTTGAACATGAGAAAGCTTACTAGTGCTAGATGAGTGCCGCATAATGTTTACAGTACTAAAAGCGAGTCGAATGACCATTTCCGGGCGAAATCAAACGTGGTAAAAGATTTTTTTGCGAACGTTCTGTAACGAGGGAGACTAAAGGGCAAAGAAAGCAATGGACAGCACGCGGTCAACCAACTCCAAAGAAGGCCAAGACGAAGGAAAAGTCATGGCTATCGTCTTTTGGGATTTCCGAGGAATCATTTTATCAATTACGTACAAACACGGGAGGACAATAACTGGTGAGTATTATGTGCCGTTATCAGATAGATTGCACGACGAAATCAAAGCTAAAAGGCCTCATTTGGCAAAGATAAGGGTCTTGAACCACCAGGATAATGTCCCGTTCCAGAAGTCGATAATTGCACCAGAATTGGTTCAGTTGGGTTTCTACCCGTGCCCAGGCCTCAAGAAAAGGTTGGCTGGAAAGAACTTCTCTTCGAATACTGAAATCATCTAAGGGGGTCATTCTAAACGGATCTGTAACCTAGCAACGATGGTACCTCATTAGCAACTCGTACGAAGCTGCAATCGCGGCAATGTTCGGTGGTAGTCTCGATTATGCTCGGAAATAGGATCATACCAAGTTGTAACTTGCAACTTAATTCATTTTAAAACAACACTAAAGCTTAAAGCAGATGCTGAAATTTCTGTCCTTTAGCTTGAATGCACAAACCTACCCTACGCTTCATGGTTTCAAAGATCAAATGCCTTTGTCATCTGTTGGGGATTATGCTAGCACGAAAAAATAATTTGCCTAATTTAATTTGGAATTTAATTGAATGCACGATATACCGGCTGTTTCAAATTGAGTGTGCACTGAAGGGATTTTCTAAACCGTAAGAGATACAAATTTGGTTAAATGGAAGAAAAGTTGCACAAATCAATGCCTAATTCGTATTCATTCACAGAATAAATTTTTTCTTATTTTTTCTTGAGATATTGATCAAAATGTAAAAATGTCGATTTTCTTTTTTCCTCTGTATCTCTCGTATTATAAATAATTTTGAAATTCTGATTTAACTTTCTACAGGCACTTTCTTATTCTGCTTCGAATAGAGGTGGCAGAATTGAAGTCAAACGTTTCGTCTCTCCACGACCATCTTCAGTTTCGATTTTTTAAATACAACGTATATCTTTTAATTATTCTATTCGATAGCATTTTTTCTGCTGATTGCAGTGATGTATAACAATTAATACTTTTTTCAAGTAAAGTTAAAATATGATAAAAAAAGCTTGATACAGTTTCGTCATGATTTATTTAATAAGTAAATTTATTCCTTAGTACTTTTTTTACTTACTAAATATTAATAACTAACATTCAAATGTCGGAAGAGGAAAAATCAATAAAATCAATCAATCAGTCAATAAAAAATCAGAGGTCTAATATTTGGTGATCTTAGAGGCCACGCGACAGGTCCATTTGTACCTATCAGGAAAAGTTTGATTCAAATAATTTGTTGTTATTTCAGCATTATGTGCTGGTGCTCCATCATTTTGAAATTACAATTCCATAATATGATTTAGAGGAATGTAATCTAAAATGTTTTCCAATGCTGTCCTTAAAAAATCGATGTAACGTTCAGCTGTTACATAATTTTCGTAAATGATCGGACCATTAATTCTATTGTGCCAAATACCACACCAAACATTTAAGCTGAATTGTATCTGTGGTCACACTTGTTGAAATCTTTTTTGATTCTCCCTGGACCAATATCTATGTACATTTCTATTAATATTCCCTTGTTTGTAAAATTAGCCTCGTCAACAACTATCTCGTAAAACAAATTCTTTTAACGGATACTACAAATGTGCACTATCAGTGTCCGTTAAAAGAATTTATTATACAATAACTAAAGAGACAGATATTAAATAATTCATTGAAATTTACACTATACCTAAGAAAATGAACTAAATATTTTGAAATTATGTATTAAATAAAATTTTCATATAAAAATCTGTATTATTTAAGCTTCAAATTAATATCAACAATTAAGTGTGATATACCATTACAATCAGGAGAAAAAATGGCAACAAATACGATAATAAAAAGGTATACGTTATATTTAAAAAATGTAAACTGAGGATAGTCGCGGAGAGACGAAACGTGTGACCACAATTCTACTGCCCCTATTTAAAGTAGAATCCAAAAGTACCTGTAGAAAGTTAAAACAGAATTTCTAAATTATTTTTAATAAGGGAGTTACAGAGGAAAAAAGAAAATCGATATTTTTACATTTTCACCAATACTTCAAGAACAATTAAGAGAAAATTGATTCTGTTAATGGATACGAATTAAGTAATGACTGGTGCAACTTTTTTTCCATTTAACCGAATCTGTAACTCTCATGGTTTAGGAGATCCTTTCTGTGCACACCCAATTTGAAACAGCCGGTATAACACATATCGAGGGCTAAGTCGCAGAAAGCAAATTTTACAGGGGACACATAAAACATTTTTTAAAATTTAACTCGTCTGACGCAGATAAAAGGTACCGTCTTTACGTTATAGAAACTTTCCTAAACAAAAACTACAACTTTTCTCACCAACGGTACATGGAGTATAAAAATCTGAATTGTTTTTGCTGTGCATAACTCGTTTTCCAAGGGTTTTATCCCTCGGTATGTGTACCATAATTCTGTGACTTCTTAATGGAGTGAAATAAATAAATTTTGTGAGTTGCCAGCAACAATTATGTAACTTTGCCGCTTTCGCAAAGTTAGGGAAGGTTACAAGGTATTACAAACAATCCCCCATTACGTAGGAGTGAAGAGTTAGGTATGACTTTTTTGGAGCAAACACTAACGACTTTTAGACAAATCTTTGAAATGCTGTATGATTGTGGAAACCAATAATTTTTGGCCTTGATAATTACGAATTAATTTTCATAATTGAAGTACTTTTTTCCGTTGAAAATATTTAATTATAATTAAGCGGACACTATAAAATTGATATAAATGTCAACGGTTCGCTGTATACTTGACAGCTTTTTAAGTTTATGGACAATAGTTCTGGAACTCTCCTCGTATGCTGTAAGACTCGACGTAGTATATATCTTTATCCAACGCAGACTTGAGTTCCTTTTCATTGAACATTTTTGTAATCAATGTTACACAGAGAAAAATATGTACTGAAAAGTAACACAATTGTCGCTGAAATGAAGCCAGTAACAAATTGTATGAGATATTGACACAATTGTTTCACATGATAATATTCTTGTTTGTAATTTTACTACAACTGTGTCAATATCTCATACAATTTGTTACTGGCTTCATTTCAGCGACAATTGTGTTACTTTTCACTACATATCTTTCTCTGTGTACCCGTTGAAAATGTGTTTCGTATACAAATAATTTATATTCAATTGAAATTTTTACGTGTCTTCAATTTTTCTTTGTCTCTTCTAGTGCTTTACTCGATGCAGCTTCCAACTTCGTCTTTTGTAGTTAATACCGTCATTTATCGAACAACTCGTAACTGATATAAATTTTTAAATTTGCAGATGTGCAGCATGTTTGTTTTTTATTAAATGCAGTCACGGCGGATTCAACTTTTAATAAAAAGATAACAGTGCTGTTTGGATTTTATTTTGAATTCTACGTTTTAATTTTTGGTTTTATTAGTAGTCTGCCTAGAGATTGGAAGTTTATTGGTGCTAATTCCCTTGTCATGCATGTTAGCCTCTCGGAATTTATTTTATTTAAGTGATCGCCATTTTGTAATGTTTTCTGTTTGATTACCAGTAGAATCAATTAAGACATCTTAAGGCCTTTTCAGACGGTCACATTTCTTGTAACAAATTTGTTACGAAGTGAGTGAGAAGTGCCAATTCAACCAATCAACATTCAGTGTGGTAGTTTATCTCTCTCACTTTGTAACAAATTGTTACAAGAATTGTGACCGTCTAAAAATGCCTTTAGATTTTCTTATATATTTCGGGTTTTGCTTCAATGCCAAAAGTCAGTCCTTTACTTCTTATTTATTTATTGCAAACGTTTAAAATTTCCTATTTTGTTGGATTATATGCTTAAACCATTATTTCCTCTTTCCTACTTCGACACATTTGCTTTTCTACCAACCAAATAGGTGCGAATAATTTTTTTTTCTTTAACAAACATAGCCTTTTCTAATTTCCGATAGCGTGTTATTTTTTTGCAGAAAGGTTGTTAAAGTCGTTATCAGAAGCAATTTCACTGCGTTCGGACAAGTGTGCGATTTTGTTTTTTCAATTAAATCCAACCGATAAGGCTCCATTGTGCTCAGTGTTATCGTTCGCCGGTTATCACAGATTTGCAATGCTAATGTCGCGGAAACTTTCGTTTTCTGTTCTGTTCCCGGAGTGAGACCGGCGCGGCGCGGCGTGGCTACTAACTACAGGATGTGGCCATCATTAGCTTAACCGAGTGAAATTTCTGCCAACTCCGCCTCCTTTTTCCCGATTAATTCGCGACCGCGGGTTTAATTGTGTCCGTCCTAATTTTTATTAAAGTCTCAGAATTGGATTAGGAAAACGACGTGTTTGAGTAAAAAAAGAAAACCTCGGAAACAAATGATATAATTTTCTCTGTTGGTTTTTCTCTTAGCGTTTTTTTTTTAATGGGTATATGACCCGACCGTAATGTACAACATAAGTTATTTCTGGACGGGGAATTATTTATTGAAGGTAGTAAAAGTATAAATACACGACAACGTACACATTGTCGACAGGTGTTGTGTGCATTGTTCACTTAATTTACAGTGGCTTTCCCACTCGTTCCAGGAAAACGGAGGTATTTTCGTTAGATGGCGCATGTAATATGTAAACATTAAGCGATATTTTTTGCACGTGAGCGTATCGAAGCAAAATTATATTTAGTTTAACTTATATAACGAAAACGATTTATTCAAAGAAAAATAATAATATACCAACCGATTTTTGAAAAGAAGTGCGTGTGGCAAATTTCGCTGTATCTTGCAAGTGTAACAAATGTGAAGACATTCGTTAAATCTTGTTACGATTTATTATATTGTCACTGACAGGCATGATTCTTTTTAGTTTTGGCGTAGTACATTGTTTTATATTAATTACATTTTTGTTGATTGCCAGAAAGGTTTGTTTTCCCTGCACACATGTGTTGCAAGCATAAAATACAAACGCAACATGTTTCGTCTTTTTTAAGTAAAAATTATAATACAATTAGATTGATAAAGTGGTGCTTGAATAAATTCTATAAACTGTTAATTTAATCTTGAAGAAGCTGTCACCTAAAGCCGATTTTTTATTTAAGCAATATTTATTGGCGCAAGAAACATTGCTTCGATGAATTCACATTAGGCAATAAATTTGTGTGAACGAAAGAGTACTAATTTTTTTAAATGTTGTTATGTATTTGACAGACTTCTGAAACAGCAATTTATTGCCTGAAATAGAACAGGTTCTATCTATGTACAACAAGTTGCAGGCAATTTATTGCACTGTGTAAATCCAGCTTAATACAGCGAAACGTTAAGAAGTAAGCGATTTTAAAAGAACAAAAGTAATCGTGGTTTTGTTATATAAAATTTTCGACAGAGAAGAATTTAGTTTAGTTGTAAATCACATGATATTTTATTATTTCTATTTAATAATAATAAATGCGAAAAAAATCTCTTGAATTTAAAGGAGTAACACGTCTAAACATTTGGACAGTTTTAAAATTAAAGTCGATTAATTTAATCGTCGAATACGAAATAAATCTAAATTTAATATCATCAATTCCGACGATAATTACTCATCTAATTATTAATGAAATTCGTTTCATATTTTTTTATTGCTTCCAGGCAATTAACGAAAGCCGGAGATGCTATTTTCGTAGCGTTACGTAAGTAACATCGTAGCGATTGCGACAACAAAGAAGAAACCGAGTTATCTCTTCGATACAATTCCTTGCATCGACTGTGTAATTATTAATCATATTACGAAAACGGAACTAAAAGGAAAATATGCGATGTTTGAAAAACCTAATGGATATCTGCATTTGAAACGAATAACTACGTTGCGAGTCATTAATTGGAAAATATAATTTCGTTTCCACTTTAGCTCCGTGACATTGTAATCTCCAGGTAAAAAAAGCAAAAAAAAGGCTAATAACAATTATTGATAGAAGGAGGATTAAAGTGCAAAATGTAAAATGGTCTGCGTTTTTATTCTGAAAGCAAAGTGGATGGGCATGAATTTAATTAGTGTTATTAAAGCTGCAGACGACCTGCCAGTTAAAACTAGGAAGTCGAAACGTAGTCGGCGCATTTCTGGGCCACTGATAACATATTCGCACAGGAGATAAGCGCAGAAGGTTGACGTTATGTAACGCTTTAAAAGCATGTTTAGTTACCTTGTAATAATTATTTTGTTTGGATCCTTTTACGTAACTCTCGGCGGTTTGGATAAATAGCAGTGAGACGTTTGCTTTACGAAGTTCAACGACGTGTTAATGAATGCTTTTCGCTAAATAATCTATCTTTTCAATCGTTTTTTCTTTCCTATCAAAATGCAAGGTCCAAAGTCTAGTCAGTATGCATTTGCAAATATTGTTTGCAAACTGACGTATACTATAGATTTACATATTAAGAAGTGCATAGAATTTTTCTCTGGAAAAATTGTCCTGTTTGATTTAATTTTCCCTTTAAAATAAACGTAAAAGTGGAAACGTTAAAGACTTGTTAAAAAAAACACAGTATGACAACAAACAAATACATAATTAAAACAGCCATGAGAAAAAAAGGGTTCTAAATCAAACCTTAGAGAACTTGTGGAAGAAAATGAGGGAAAATGTCACAATTGTTTTGTAATTTGGAACACCTGGTATATTCCTTGTTTTGGATTAAATTGAATCTGATTTTCTCTTTTGCTTATCAAGGAAGACATCGTCTCGCCGTTCGCCTGCAATTCTAACGAGTCATTAACCTACAAACACTTCCTAAAATTATGGACAATCTTCCATCGCCCACGACTGAATTAAACACCTCTCATTTTTCGTCTGTCGTAAGCAGAGTCCTCGAAGAAACCTTCAGAAAATGGTACAGTGTTGGACAGAAGTAATGAGACATCACATAGTAAGCTTTTGTGTACAAGTATAATTTCTTACAGAAAACTAAAGTATGTAGTACGTATAGTCTGATTTTGTACTTTTGTATTCATTCTATTTCCCACGATTTCAAATGTGCTTTAAATGAATCTACAATATGCCAGTTTTTTTTTTTTATTTAAAGGAGAAAATAGGATAGGGAAAAAGAAAGACGTATATTTTCTCTTTTATATAATCAATTTAGAGCACAAAAGTTTGGATTTAAACTTTAGAAAATTCCTTCCAATTAAATTGAAAATAGATTTGCAAATAAGAGTGGTAAAAATCAAAATCTGACTAAAACAAACACTTGTAGAATTAATTCCTTTATGGATTTGTTCAAATGGGTTTTGATTGCGTTACATAATTTTAGGTCATTGGTGTACGTTAACTACATTATCGGAAAACGTTAGAGATCGCCTCACAACCATAAAAGCGCCAACAGAAATTAATTAGTTGAAAGTAGCGTTAATTAACTGAATTGGAAGAGCAAATGTGCCAATTTATGTACACACAAGCAACGTATGCACGCGCTAGACGTCATGTCAAAATATATGAACAGCAATTAACGGAATAATTAAAACCCATGCGTACATGTGCTTTCGACTTTGAATTTCACTGCTACTTTCATCCTTTTCCACCGTTTCTATTGGCTAAGGTTGAAAATGGTTTTAAAAATGTACAGTTAAATGTGAAAACTTGAAAGGAGTATTTATTAAATTAATGTATTTTATTATGCTTCTGTTTCAAATAAATTATAAACATAATTGATTCGGTCTAATAGCAAGAAAATTAAATAAACATTTTATGCTTCTTTAACATACATGAACATGTTTAAGAGGCAGTGCGCAGGCGAACATGGATGTTAGAATTAATACATTTTATGACTTTCGCTCTTCCCACGGAATTCATCCTTGAGCTATACAAGCTCGAACTAAATCCGTCTGGACGCGCTGGGAACATCCGGCGACCAACGAAAAAAAGGAGCTTCCGCGACGATCCTTGAGGTCCTGATTTAACAGCATCGCAAGTTTAATAACGAGTTTCAAGCATCGATGTTTATTTAATCGACAATTGCTGTTAGGTTTATGCGGTCAAGGTTTTCCATTAACCACGTTTTGTTTGCACGTGAAGTTTGGGATGAGGCCCATGTTGGGCATCCTGCTTGCAACGACGGATTCGGGTTCGGGTGGGTCGTTGCAGTTTACTCGTACCGGTTCTTAACGGCTTGTAGTGGATAGGTAACTGTTTGTTTGCTCTTTTCGGAAACGTACATACAAGCCATACTAAGATGAGCTTGAATTAATTTAACGCTGGTGAAACGGTCTTCTTAATTGATTCAAAAATTGAAAATTTTCCAAAAATATTATCGCTTAAGATACTTAAGTTATACAAAATGATCGGCATTTCTTAAAATACCGTGTGATCGAATAAAAACGGTTAGATGTAGCTTCAACAATATTGGCAATAAACTGTCAACAGTTATCAGTGAAGAACAAAAATTGAAATTGGAAATGAAATGTTAAATTTGATTCTGTTGGGTTCAAGCTCTGGATACAAAAGTAAAATGTGCTTAATAGATAGATGTATACTTTATTTGACTTCTGATCAAACGATTCATATTAAAAGATCTTTTTTTGTTCATTTTTATTCATCGTAAGCCATTGCGGCATCTAAATTCTTTTCTGATTTCTTTTAGTTTTCTTCTCTTCATTTTTTGTTAAGGTTTCATTACTGATTGATCAAGAAGTCTCGTGTTTTATTAATTCGGCTTATAGTTGAATGACCTCGCCACGACCTACTAGATTTCACGAGACAGAGTTCTTACCGGCCTGGGCAGTATTTCATTTAACGCAAAATTTCTTCGCTTTGGCGCTAGTTACCTAAACAAGAAACACCATAAATAAGGAAAGAAAAAAGTATAAAAGGAAACTATATTTGAGCAAGAAAATATAACTGTGCTTGCCATAAATTGCGTGAACTTAACATTAATTGAAAATGATGCTGTGAAATGATAACTCCCTTCCAATTTTTTAGGTAAGTGGCGTCAGCGGATAAACACTTGAACTATAAATTGCGCAGGCCGGATAAAGACACGCTGTCTCGTAAAATCTAGTAGGTCGTGGGCCCCACAATCCTTTTCGTTGCCAATATTTTTCATAACACCAGGCAACGGAATTCACAGTACATTGAACTGGTGTTCTGTGCCATACAATTCTTTTATTTTTTTTGAAATAAATTGGGCTTCTTCAGTCCTTTATAAGAATGAATCATAGAGATTAGAAATTTGCGTTTTAATTTTTGTTTATTAATATACAGGGTGAAATTGAAAGTTGTGCAAAACCAATATGTTTTTATTGGGGGCCTTCAAATTTCGCACGATTTTTTTTATCAAGTAGTTTTGTAGAATGGGCTTTTTCCTCAATTTTGACACTAAAGACATTTAACTAAAAGTCATTTGACAAAGCGGACGGACACGCACCGAATTCTTGTCGATGTTTGCTTGGCCCTTAATTCTGATTGTAGATTGAACAGTTGGAAAAGTACAGAAATAGCTCATGTTATATTATAAAATGAAAGATGTGAAACGAAACGTTTACTTGGTCACGGTACCACGTTTTACTTCGCCGTTATAGTCTAGACGCAAAATTTATATAAAAAGAAAAAACCAAAGGATTTAAGACAAGAGCGCGCAAAATATGTATAGTGCTACAACTTGACAATTCTATGAACTTTGAACCACAACGTTTTAAGGATGAAGTTTGCGTGCAGGAGTTGCATTTTAGTTGCGCATAACTGTACGTACGTTTTCAACTTAAAATGAAACATTTGGTATGTACAACAAGACTTAGCATTAAAATTAATTGTAAACATTTAGAATGTCAGTGTATAGTAATTACTCTATATTCTTTGTAAAAAAAAGATGAGAAATAAATGTCTTCTTCTTTCATTCCTAGTAATAAATACGAATATTCAACTACTTACTGATGTTTACGCCAAAGTAATACAGGATTTGGTCAGAGCAGAAAGTAGAAACGATTAATGCATAAAATAGTTTCTACTTTACAATTAAGGATCATTTACAATTTTTCGAAATTAAAACCACGCAAGCATCACCGATCGCATATCTGAATTTTAATTTGGAAAGATTCATATCCGTAGCCGGTGAATTATTCATCAGCCAGCAACAAAAATCCGAAACAACGCGGAGCTCTCAACACCAGCATCAAAATCCAAGGCGCATAGCAGAAAAACAAACGCCGACTATAAATTAGCACATTTAAAACACGTACAATGTGCACGCTGTAAATACACACGGACGAAATTTGGGAACTCATTATTCAAATCGAGGGACGACCTCCAAAAACGATTTGAATAGATAAATATGTACATCCGTGCCGTTCTGCAAGGTTACGAACGGACGAAAAGTTGCGGTGTTAATTGACGGTGTTCGCGTGCTATTGCTACGTGTAATATTCAAGCTGTGTACTCTGTAATTAACCGTTTAAAACAATGTAATTCGTTAGCAGGCTCCGTATTAAAGCGTGTCGTTTTCATCGTCATCGGAGCAAGTTAATAGGTGCAAACTGCGAATGTAATCGGCCTGCCAAATATCAATACCGACTAGTTTGCGACCGGATTTGGAAAGAACATGCTAATTTATTTCCGGCTCTTAATATTGGCTATGGACATCTTTTCTTATACTGAATGTTCCAAATCGAGTAGCACTTATTTCCTTTCTTTTCTGAGGTCTTATATTTTTTTGATTGTTGTTAGAGATTAAGACAAACACTTCTGAAATAAATTGCTGATTCACTCTCGTCGATTCTATGATGGATGACATAAACTTCAACGTCTAGCACAAAACGTTAGTATTAAAACGAAATTGATTAAGAAAGAAAAACAAATAATGTTTCCAACAAGTCATTCTGAGTAGACTCTCTTCTCAACACGTTTGTTTGTATAGAGTCTTACTCATTGTCATTACAATATTACAGATTGTAGATACAATAGGTACTCTCGTACGATCCCGGTAGGAGATAGATCTATTCTCTTGCAAGTTCTTATTCTTTCCGCATTCCCTAAGCCTCACTTTCCAACAACTTCACACTTCATCCTTTTCCTATCCAAAACAAAGTCGCCTAAATTACGCCAGGATTTTGACAAGAAGAATAAGTCCGAACATTGAAAGTTCAAATCTAAAAGGATAAGAGATGGACAAGAAAATCATCGTGGAGTGGAGGCCTAGGGCTGGCATGTGTAGTCAAGAAAAGTCACCGACCAGATGAACAGTCGACTTCAGAAGCAGGGTTGCAATTGCTCAGAACAGGGAAAACTGGGAACGTTTTGGGGAAGACTATGTTCGGGTGGGGGGGGGGAATTACAGATACAAGAATCTAGCAGAACTAATTGATGACGGGTGAAATTTTATTTTTGATTGACTTGGAAATAAGGACGAAAAGTAAAGGAATTTACTTCATAATTAAAAGAAAAACAAAATAAGAGTCGAATGGTAAAAGAACTTTAAGAATTAAAAAAAAAAAATAAGAAAAAATAATATTAAGTACAACAAATATATAAATATAAATAAACGTTGGAGGACATCAAAAATTACTCCGAAGTAAATAATAAATTTAAAAATAAAATTATGAAAATTAACGAAATGATGGAGGATTAAAGTAAATAAAAACATGATTAAACCTCGAAATTAAAAAAAAAGAGCATTCTTCTGGTTTCTTTTCGAATCTAGTATAAGTAGTGTTCTATATTTTGTTTATGAAAATAGGTGCTGCATAAACAATTGGATCGACGTTGCCGCCATTTATAGTTTAATTTTTTATTCTTCTTCGTATTTAATATCAAGCGATCTAGAATAAAATGATCCAGAGTAGGCCACTCCTAAATTAAAATTGCAATTACTGATCTAATTTATTTGATTCTCTGCTTCGTCTTCGCCTTATTTCGTTTGATTCAATTATTAAATTATTGATTGAAATTATTTCTATTTCTTCTTTCCTTTTCGACTTATCATCTTCCCAAATTATAGTCGCTTGTTTTTTTTTCGGTGCACATTTTTTCCGTTACTTAAAGGTTCTTGTTTTTGTTTGCTTACTTCCTTTACATTTAATGTTTTTTCTCTCACGTTGTTTCTTTCTTCATTTAATCATTTGTAGTCTATTTATTTTTCATTTTTCAAAATCAGCAAATTCAACTTCCTTTGAATTCTTTCTTCACATCTTTTAATATACAGCACCTTTCATAAAATACGTAACATACGGAAATTACAATATTTCTATAAGACCAAAATATTACATTCATTATGTTGTAAAGCATGTTTTTGTACAAAAAAAAGCATCTTCACTGATTGGTCTTATTAAACCGAATATAAACGAAAACAAATTTTGTTCACTTATTAAAAATATCATGTAACAAAAATGTGTTTTTGGAAACGAAATTTCTATTTTTTGTAAAGAACCATTGTATTTAAAGCAATAAATTGATGCTAGTTGTGTTTCTCTTAAATCTTCAATGCAAAAAATTAGACTATACAGGCTGTTTTAGTGAAGTGCACCAAACGCGGTAAAAGATTGCCATAACTTTTTTTAACGAATATGTTTTCAGAAAACTGAAGGGAAAGGAAAGTCGTATATTTTTAAAATGCACAGTAGCTGAGGACGAACGGCATCCTTAACCTGCTTTAACCTTTAGTTTGCTTTTTAGGAGCTGTATGCCATTCATAATACACTTTAAAACGCGCAGAGATTACGTGCAGTACATATTTCTAAAAACATAACTCCAAATAATGCAAATATCAACTTGCTCATATTGCAAAATTTAATTAAGACTGTTCCCCTTCCCCCTCGTTTACCTCGCCAGATGGGAAAACTCGCGTTGGATGAACGCGCAACATTCATTGGTTATATGGTGATTATTTTATGGTTCATCATTGGTTACCGTCCGCAATTTTCGCGTGTTATGTACCGACCTACATCTCGGCTTCGCATTCCTGTTTCACTTGTTGTTCGGCTGTTGCAAGATTAAGATGTGTTGCAGTGTGACCTCGGAATTCTTGCTTTTTGTGTAAGAAGAATTCGTTAACGGCGCTGCCGGCATTTCTGTCAACACCACCGAACAATTTGGGGTAATTTTAATCCCAATTCCAAGCCTGGGAACTTATTAGCTCTCAGGTAAAGTATACCGAACACAATGGTGGACGCCATGATGGACGCTAACGAAACTGTTTCCTTTTACATTCAGGTTCTTTCTTATCCCCGCAAGCTTTCACGCGAGGTTTCCCGTTTGGTTTTGTATTGAGCCTTGGTGCTACGACGAACTCCCTCTGTGGTCTACCGTGCCGTTCGAGTTAGACTCCGACCGAGTCGACCCCGTTCTACGAGAAGCGTGAGTCCGCCATCTTTGATCTTGCAGCCTTTGTCCACCCAGCTTAAACCAGTTATCGGCTTGGCCAGGACCACCAGATGGCGCGATGACCGCAAACTTCACAGCGTAGACTGTACATTGGACAGTGGGACTAATTACGAAATTTTTGAATAAAATTCTGAAAGTAATGAATTTGATCCAAAATAAATTCGTGATTACAGGAAAAATAAAGACAAAATCCCATTGATAAATTGGGGAGTTTTTCAGGGGTGGAAATTAAAATAACTAAATAAATTCTGAAATATCGAATTCGTACAGAATTCGATAATTTGTTAACAAAAATATGATTAACAGTAGAATATTTTGTAAAGAATACATTTTTTGCCTAAAATCAATAATAAAAACGTTACTTTGATATGTGCAACAATTAAGAAATTTGTATTTTATAGACAGACTGTAGTTAAAAATTTAAATTTAACCATTGCTTCTGAAATTTCTTGAGAAGTAGAACTTTTTGTAAAGAATAACTTTTTTACGTACAATTGATATTAAAAAAGTTTTTCCTCGTCAAGTCGATTCGTGGACGCATTGTATATTATTATATTTTTTTTTAAGTTGCGCGTTATGAAATTTGTTTCATTCATTTAAGAAAGAAGGTTACTATTTATATTTACAGTTGGTTCTTGTCCGATGAAATTTGTATCACAAAATCTTCTAAGCGGACACTAAATCGCGCAACTATACACTTTACGTTTCGCAGTCGTTCGACTGCTTCGTCAGAAGTGAAAATTATGTTGTCGTAAAGTGTATAGTTGCGCGATTTAGTGTCCGCTTAGAAGATTTTGTGTTACTATTTAACCGCACATTGAGGACTTTCGAGGAAAATTTTATAACTCAATATAAAGTAGTAAAATATATCAAGATCGGTCAACCTAACGAGTCCTTATAAAACATGTCCTGTAAGATGAGAATAGTAAAGCACTTGCCTTAAGGAACTTTCCTGCAAGATTGCGATTTAATTGTTAAATATTTACTACTATAAAACCTTACAGGAAAACTGATACAAGTAACACTGACTTTCTCTCAAAAACAAATAATGAGGTGCAGGGTGGGTTAATCGGATTACTGCAGGTAAAATATTGTAATGGAATTTGTACCAATTGATAGCCGATACATTTTTTAGAAAGGTGAACAAATGCCCACGATATTATAGCACATTTATAAAATCGATTTTTGGCCACCTTTTTAGAGTTTGGTCCCACTGTGCATTGGCGTCGTTCAGATGACGGAAAATGTCATAAACGGTTTACGATTTTTCATCTGAACGTTTATGCTCCAAGGATTGCGATGAAACATGTTTAAGTAGCGGACGTCATTTCTTGGAGCGATTCGATTTTACGCTACCCTAGCGAAAACGTGTTTAAAAACATGGCGTCTACAAAGTCTGATATGATTTCTACAATAAACGGAGTGCAATATGAACTGTTTGGTGATAGAGAAGTTCATGGACAATTAAGCAGTTTATTAATTATCATTTAGAGGTCGTTCGTTTCTGCTCTGCAAATTTTGCATGGGTTTCCAGAGGTTTATTGCGTCCAAAATAATTATTGTAGAATTCATTTTTATTAAATTTTGCTCGAAATGCTTCTTGGATAAGACTTACACACTAGGCACTAGAATATTTATATTTAATAAAACGGAATACGCTACCGATCGTCCAACTGAAAACTGTATATGCAGCGTAAACTGTTTATGATTAATCATAAACTGTTTACGATATTTTCTTCATCTGAATGAAGCCAATAACAATGACAGATCGGTCGTAAGTTAACTATTTAAATTTATTGAATCGCTATTCGACTTGCGCATGCATTTTTAAGAGCGAATTACGGCCCCTTTATGCGTTTTGAAATAACGGGCAAATCGCTTTAGTATTAAATAAGCTCACTTGACGTAAGCTGCTGTTTCGGTTTTGTGTAACCTTTCATTACATGTTATAGTGCACCTTTGTACAACCTATTTATTTGTGTTTTATTAAATTTAAGTTGACCTGTGCTATTGCGTTTGTGTTTGCTCCTTCACATACCAGTGAGTAATATAAGCCTCTATTTACGTTTGATTTTTCTCCCCGATTTGGTCGATTGGAGACGTCGACTGATTGTTTACGATTGGCTGGTAAATTACAGTCTCCTGGCGCCCTTTAATAATTTTGACCATCGTAATTAAACTCACCTCTATCTCCACTGTTTGCTAGTCGAGGGGACAGATGATACGTTTAGTCAGCAGAACTTGATCACTATCAAGATAGGTACAAGGGTAATCAATTAAATTATAAATTTGGTGACAAGATATTTTGTTTCAGATAATGTCAAAAAAATGTCTCCTAAGTTTCATGCATCTTCACTGAATCATCCTGTACTCATTTTTTAAGGATTTTTGATAATGTTTTAGTTTTGAAACCACATAAGAAAAAATTTCAAAAGAAAAGATTTTCGGTGATAATTTTTATAAAATATTGTAGAATTTTCTTAAATTTTGTCTAATTGCATCAATTCTACAAGAAAAAGTTTTCGAACTACTGTAAATTCTCATTTTTGAGAATTTCCATTTTCGATTTCGTTTCCCGCCAAATTTTATTTGACCAATTAGATGTGGTTCTGTTGTTTCTTATTTTGATTGATTGCACGAACTGATAGCAATGAATTTTTTTCGCAAAAGTCAATAATAAAAATATTTCCTCTGGTACGAACTTTATGAATGGCACTGTAGATACTCTTACATCTTTTTCTGAGTTCCAATTGCCTTTTTCAATTTTTTTTATCTGTATTCGTTATGCTGAATCTCAAGGTGTAAGTATTTTCGAGTATGTAGTTAAATTGCTAAAATGAAGTTGGAATCAAAAAATATATCTTCTGTTATTTAGATCTTTTCATTTGATTTTTATCTGTTTTAGATTTATTTCACTTTACTAATTTTGAGAACTTCTGGAAATTTATTTTAGATATGAGTGGATGTATATTTTGTTATTTCTTTTTAATTTTCTTATTTTCTCTAAACTTAAAATTTGTGTTTCTAATTTTTCTTTTGTGTTATTTGTTTGTTATACTTTTCTTTCTAGAACTGATGATGTAGTTTTCTAGTGCTTCCAATTCATTAAGTTATAATTTGGCCTTTAATATTTTAGTTTCTTTTTCAAAAACAGTTTTATATTTTTAATTTAAAGTTTAACTTCAACTGAGTTTCCAAAAAATAAAATGATCTTGTAAACATTGTTTACAGTTTTTTGTATACGGGATAATAATACCAGCAATACCAAGTCGTCTTGTCTTCTTGTACTACGTTTCAATGTCACCGAAGAAGTCGTTATTCAAAATTTTAAAAGGAATATAATAAAAGCTGTCGTAAACTGACAATAGGCGCAAAAAAAACTTGGGAGGATAAGAATAAATAAATAAGAAAAGTCAAGAATGAAAATGTGTCGGGAACACACTTACGTCGACATCTGTAAATAAGATAATTAAACGTCGTTTTGCATTCAGGCAGGAAACGTTTGTTTCTGGTGCCAAGAGTTGCCTTTGAAATACATTCAAATGTACGTAATTTTATTACCCTTTTATTGGGCTTTTATAAGCTGGTTCACATGCCGCAAAGAAAAAAGAACTTCAAAGGCGATTCTATAATTCCAGTAGCAACCTGTCGCAATATGTCGTTTTATTATAAGCAGACTTCGCTGTATTATTCTTCAAGCATGTCCTTTCTACTTCTGAATTAATAGGTAGTTTGTCCTCATCTTATCAATAAGGGGCAAATTGCACACATGCAACAGCAAGCAGTATTATATTACTCTACTTCTTCCACACATTTGTTGTCTTACCTTCAAGCTTGTATGTAGCTTACAAATACATGTGTTCATCATGTTTATCAAATTAATTTGAACACATTGTATTTTGAAGTTCCTAAGAAATTAAATGAATTGATTAAAAAAAAAACCATTTATTTATGTTAACAGTAAAATATGAAGTGAAATAAATAAAGCAATGCAGAGAATTAATAAACTTGTCTGCATTTATTAGGCAATAAATAATGTTTTACCAAAATATAAGCTATCTTTATTTCAGGCTCTTGAATTATTTTAGAGCTGACATTTATATTTGCAGGAATATTAGTTGAGTCACTCAAGGCAAAAACCAGCTAAACGTCTTAGTTTATAATAAATTTAATTTAGAGTTTTTTATGTTTTCATGTGCTTCCAAAGATTAAAAGTTCAAGTCATTAATTTCGAACTTACCAATCTTCGTTTGTTAACTATGCACTTCAAAAACCTGGCTTAAGTTAAATTCATCTTCACGACTGATGAGCAAAGCGAACAGAAAATTACAGTCCACACTGTATCTCCCACCTTTTACGTCGTGATTTCATTCAAGGATTTTCTTCCTGAAGAACTCATTCAACAACACAAAAATTATAGCGAAACGCACTGTAATTTTTTTAAGAAAACTTTGGGATGAAGCTGTAAGGTGAGGAAGACTTACTTGTTCACAAACAAAGTGGAACTGTGAACTACACACACAGTACAAAACAAACAATTGTATGCGCAAGAACAATAACTGATAAGGCGAACGCACCTTCAATAACATTATCGTACCTCATTAAAAAAAACCGCACTCTACTTTCTTATAGGTTTTACTGTTAATTACCGCCTGATAGAGTTTAGCAACAAATTTTAAAGTGAAGTGTATTAGTTGAGTTGCTTAAATCATCACCATGATCCATCCAAACGCGCAGAGAAAAATACATTTCAATAGGCAATCAAGAAATAATAATAATAATATTGAAAAGTGTTACTTTTGTTAAAGAAGGTCAAGGTGTTAAGGATATTATTTTATTATAATTATTATTTACCGCGGCTCAAACAGACTTGAAAGTGGGCAATTACGCGGGAAAAATTGCGTCTATTATGGCGTGTGCACAAAATTACAGCCCCAAGAAAAACAAACAGCCGGCTGGATTTTTTTTTGTTTATTTATCGTACGTAATAGCAAAGAGCCAATGTTGTTTGTATTAGACTTGAACATGGAACGTCATTAGCATATTCTACGTATACATAGATAATACATTATATTGCCTGTTAGTGGGTGTCTAGGGGGCGCCAGGTGAAGCAAACCTGAAATTTATAAGATGATTTCTTGCCTTTAAGAATATTTGCAACATTTTCGTCCAGAATCTTTTGTCTGGTATTTTTTTTTAATTAGTATTATTTTCAAAATTTTGTTTTGTTTTGTTGTTTTCATTTGGTTACAATAATGTCACTTTCAAATGTGATAGAAAAAATAAATATAAACTTTTTTTTTTTAATTACAGCACTTGTCATTTGAAAATTATTAATTCATTATTAATTTCGTTGTGGGTTGACAGCTTCTTCAAAATAAATAACTATTTATCAACCCACAGCAAAATGTCGACTTTTTAAATTGATTTTACAGTATCCGATAAATTTAATTTTTTTTTTAAGTTTCTATGCAGAAAGTAATTTCAAATCTTTCTCTTGTACTTAAGTGCGTTTATTAATTAAAAACTCAGATTAAATCGCGTCGATAACGTAAGCCAATCAGTCGTAAATTAAGAAACGAAAAACAATAAAATTCGTTGACGTCTTTGCAGATACGCTCGATAAGATTAACCGTTTAACCAATGAAATTCGAGAGGGCACAGCCCAAAAAAGGAGAGAAGATTTTTGATTATTCTTGAGCGCGTGATATTATGGTAGTTCTTTTTAATCTAAAAAATAAATTGAAACAAATTCTATAGGCAAAGGAGCGATATTCAATTTCTAAATTTATGTAAATCCTAATTGCTAAGGAAACAACAAAACTTGATTTCTATTAAATTAAAATAAGCCAGAAAAGGCCCGACTCCATATTAAAAATAAAAAATTCAAAAAATAATGTTATAATATTGAGAACAATAATTTTGCTTAATTTTTTGCATAACTTGTTTCTGGAATGTTCTTAATTAATTTTCAATTTTTGTTACATAAGGTTAATGTGTTTATTGCAAACTTTAAACTAGTGTTCATAAGGATCCTGCGTTTCGAAATTACTAACTTTTATTAAGATAAAGTCTAATTTACAATATATACAGTCGCTTAAAAACTTGACCCCTTAATTGTTTCGAGTAGTTTATTTAAATTTTACCGTCCAAATATTTATTATAAAGTTTTATTTATTATTTCTCTTGTACTTTATATAGTGTTGCTCGTATAAGACATACAGACAAGAATCCAAGATAGTGTGTTGCTTGAGATCTTTAAGATTAAATAAAAACTACTCCAATTTTGCCAGGTTTTTATTTTAGGTATACGATAATTAATAGTACTTTGATGTTTTTAGGTAAAAATCATTTTATTTTAAATGAACCACTTGTTGGTCAGTATATTTTAAATTTATTTTTATCGATTTCCAGTAACTCTGCCTATTTTGTGTTATTAGTATTATAATTTTTTTGAATTATTTGAAGGATGTTCCGCCTCGATGTAAACTTTTCGAACAGTACACATTCTAGTTTTAGGCAATAAATGTAATAATCAATTTATGTTTTAGCACTTTGTATTTAATGATGATAAAACCTTCATCTGAGACCGACACTACTCGAATTTATTCAAACCCTTCAATATCAGAAAATAAAAGAAATTTGTATCCTACGTCAAGATTTTTCTTCATCCCCTAATTTTTGCTAATGCACAGGACTTTTAAAGAAAACTTTTAAATTACTATTATTACAAGTTTTCCTTGTTAATTTCTTTTGACTTCCAGCAATTATGCAGTTAAACGTCATGTTTTGTTACTTTGTGATTATGAGTAGCATTATCATTGCAGCTTCATTTGTTCATTCAACAATTAAATACGTAAATGATAAACCATTTAAAAAAGTCAAGAATAATAATAAAAGTAGACCTTAAAACAATAATTTTCTTGCAACTCCTTTCTTCTATTTTTTTAAAAAGTAATTAATTTTTTCTTGAATTTCGTTTCTTTCTTCCGTTTTCTGCTTTGCTGTTTTTATTATTTTGTGATTCGCAAGCAATCGCATCAATCTCTTTTTGTTATCTTATAATAGCTTCTTGAAACTTCTTCAGTTGCTTTTATCCTTTTTTTTAACTGTGGCAAGCTTAATTCAACCAAGTTTACTCGAAAATTTTTAAAAAATCAAACCGATTTATTTAATTTATGTTCATGGCATATTGGATACAAAAGTTTATCATTATATTCGAAATTAAAAAATTAAAATTACATACAATAGATCAGCTTTTTTTTAATAACTTTGCTTTTGCAAATGTCAAATTTGAATACACTTTTACATCCTCTATGGCTAAAAACAAAACACGACAGTTCGTACACAGTTCATGTAGGCTAAAGGCTGTTTTAGAACTAACCTATTTCTTGTAGGTACACACATAAAAATTTTTGGGGTAAATTGTTATCTTCCTAATCGGTGTTAAAATACAGATAGAGTTTTACCTGAAAAGTTGTAAAGCTCATCAAATTTAGTGATATTGTAATCTTTTTCCGATTAAAATGCGCCTAAAAATAAGTACTAAAAAAAGGTGTAATAATTTTACTCCAACAAGGATAAGCTCAACTCCTGTTTAACGCCGTACAGTAAAGATATTGTCCATAATTCGTTAATTCAATAAGTAGGAAATAAATTACACTGAATAGTAAAATATTCTATCTGCATTGGTGAAACTCATCACCGCATTTAATCCAAAAAGTAAAGGTGTCATCCTAAGGGTGTTAGTTTACACTTATTTACTTTTCGTCTATTGGTAAATTCTGCTGTATGAAGGAAGGGAACTGACGTTCTTATTACAAGTTATGACTAGTGTATGCCTACCAACTATGGTAAATGCTTGCTTTACGATGCAACTGTGATTTTATTCGCGTATTAAATATAAAAGCAACAACAAGTGGGTTAAAAATAGTGATATAATAACAAATGACCATAGATGATAAAAGCCTTATTTACCGGATAATATTGGCAAGGCCTTGTGAATATCTATATTCCAATTCCTCCCGCAATAAGGAGAACAAAAAGAACAAGGAATAAAAGACGGTTTTTATTTGATACTTCATTTGTTGTTACAAATACTTCAAAAACAATAACCAAATGCCTGAATATCTAACACTTATTTCGTAAAGTTTGAGGTATAGATTTAAGGAAATCTCTGTAACAGATACAAAATTGAAAAAAGTACATTCGTGTCTTTAGAGTACTTAAAATACAAGTTAAGATACAAGTGACTGCCCCAATAGTAGAGATTCTTTCATATTCTGGATAATACTAGCTCCCTTACGGATAGAAATTCATGACACTTTCTGGATAATACTAACTCCTTTAGGCCCAGTTTTACAATCGTGGAATAAGGAATAACTGTTCGCCGAATATCCTTTAATGTTCCTCCATGTCTACGTCACACCTACGTCACGTTATTCTAAGAATAGTGCTTATTCGACGATTGTAAAATCGGGCCTTAGGGATACAAACTACTACCTCAGAAGTTAAGTCTCTCTCTTTTCCTGGATAATATTAACTCCTTGAAAGGTAGAAATAACTACCGCAAGGATTAAAATACCACTTTTGAAGACAACGTTAACACTTTCTAAAGTTAAACGTTCTAACTTCGTTTATTTTAATATCAAAAACGGATGGACGCGAGGGAACACCGAAAAGGAGTTGAAAAAGTGTTGGAATTAACTCCAGATTTTTATGCATGTATAGGATTTCGTTCAATTTCTTAAACAATTTAATTTGTGCAGTAAATTGTAGCAAAATTTAAATTGGATTAAAAACTATCTGGAAAAATAGAACATGTTCTATCTGCAAATCGTATTTGCAATAGAACATGTTCTATCTGCAAATCGTATTTGCAGCCCAGAGATTTCTAAATTTTTATAGTAGAAATTGAACCAAATCTTGTACAAGAAATAGGCTAGTCTAAAACGGCATTTATAGCGTTTTCGTTTGACTGATCTAGAACAGATTCCACGTTTGCTAACACTTTATCAAAAAGCGAATAGAGTAGCGGCTTGTTAGTTCTGGGAATCGAATGGTGTCTTCAAAAAGGTGAAGAATAGTAGGAGACTATTATTACTGTGGATAAAACAGTTTGCATTATTATGATCCGTAGATAAAGCAGCAGAGCATACAATGGATAGAATAAGGAGGACCACCAACAAATAAAGCTATGGTCATAACATTTTTTGATTACCAGGGGACTTTGTCTACGCACAATGCCCTACATGGTACTAGTAACTACTAATTATTACAAAGAAGTTTTATAACTTTTAATGATGGATCATATCCCCAAAAAGACCTGAACTGATTGGTAAGTGGAAACTTCACCACGATAATGCTAGTTCGCACGCGACTAATGTGACAGAACAACAAAAATGTCAGGTATGTATTGCCACCCTTCATGTACTCCTGATGTAGCCCCATGCGACTTCTATCTGTTCCCTCAAGCAAAAAAGGGATGGCGGTTTCAAACAGAATTGGATACAGCTAAGGCTCTAGAAGCGATTTTGGAGAAGTTCTCAAAGAACGGCTTCCGTCATGGTTTTGAACAATGACAGTACCGTTGGAATACGGTTATTGCACTTTGAGGGTACTATGTTATGGAACATGATAAAAATATTGTTGTTTAAGATTAATAAATAAAGTCCCTAGTCTTTGTTGAAAGACCCTCGTAAGTTGAAACATCTCAAGATTCACATCCAAATAATTTGAGAGAGATGCTGCCTCTTTTCTAAGATAGACTCAGGCCCGGTTTTATAGTCACAAGTTTACTTTAACTTAACAATTATTCTTACGTCAATAAACTGAAGGTAAAAGTTAAATTGTGAGTGAAAAACCGGACCTCATACATTCTTCGTCCTTTGCCAAGAACCATCATATTTCAAGAGCATTGATTTCACAGGCCGTCATGAATATGGGGTTTTAATTTTATTGCTGTTTTAAGAAGAGGGTCTCATACCATTAACAAATCTGTATGTAGTTTTTTTTCCATCACGTATAGTTTTTGGAAAACAAAATTTCAAAATTTGAATAGAATCTGAAAGGAAATCTCAATTCACAAAATTTTCTTCTATCTCTTCGATTATTGTATTTGACGAAACATTAATTTTTTTTTATCTGTGGTGGTTGCCCAACGGGGTCCTAAGTCAAAGACTTGTCAGGACCTCAGGAGCGGGAGTGTATTTGAGTGTGTGTAAAGAGTTCCATGGCTTTGTTACTTCCAACCTCCTCGCCGTTTAAGGGGAAGCAGTGTCGAATTTTGTCCCCAACACTGAAGGGTACCTGAAGTCGATACCCAGTACCAACCACCCCCGAGAAAAATCCCGAGTGCGGTTCGAACCGACGACCATGCGATTGCAAGGCCGGTCCTCTTACCACTGAACCGTTCAGGCGTTTTTTCAATGTTTATAGTGTTCTGATTAAATAATAGTCACAACAAGCTAAAATAATAGGTGGCGCTGGAAATAGACCTTATTTTAGCCATACTTTTTATACCGACTGACTTTTTAAATTTTTGATAACCTTTTGCCATGAAATTTGAACGGCATGTCTTAGTTTTACTGTAAAATAACCTCAAGAAGTGCAATAACTTATTTTTTTAATTAAATTTAGACATGGCGTCCAAATTTCATGGCATATCACTCGATATTCAAATCAAATCAAACAAATATTAACAACTGTTATTATTAACGCTATAGTTTTTGTTCAAAACTGTTAAAAAGTGATCAAATGGCTTCAATTTTGTCTCGTGCATACTGCATCAATATTCCTGGAAGTTTTTATTAAATACGTAATCTTTATGTACGTAATTAAAAAGCGACGATGAACTATCACTGAATTTGTATTTATATTTTGGTTTCTTCATATTTATGTCCAAGATAAATATTGGGTTTCAAGTTTGCCATATATGGGCCGAGCAATTAAGGAAATGGTTCCATGGGCAAATGAAATGAATAAATGAATTTTGGAAAACCTGCGATATAATATGTTTAGTTTGAGCCTGTGAGTCACGCAGAATGTTCCTTTTGTCTCACCAATGTGACACAATTGGACTATTTCCCAGAAAATCTTGGTACAGTGAGTGAAGAACAAGACGAAAGCTTCCATCAAGATCAAAAGGTCAAAAACAAAACGGGCATCTAAAAATTACTCATAAACAACTCATAAAACTGCATATATTAAGAACGATATAATATGTTAAAAGAATGAAGTAAATGCTGAAATCCTTTAAATATTGCCCACATTAAGTATTTCATAATTTGTCCTGTAGTTTCAAATCCTTACGTGATAGAAATTTTTTGATGGTATCTTAGGAATGTGTAAACACATACTGATCAAATTTACACAAAATAATCCAAACGCCCAGACAAAAACTGTAATTTTGTTGTGTTTTCTTTCGACTTTAAGCTTTAATTGTTTAAGATTTTCACCGTGAAACATACAGGAAGCATGTTTATAACTTATTTTTTTTGTGTTGAGTTTCATGTTATTGTAATCTTTTCTTGTCATTTTCAGAAGATTTATTTTAAGTTAATTCAGGTTCTTTTATGGCAAATCTCATTTGATCTTCCGTTATGAATGGTTTTAGGTTCACGTGTTCATAGTTTTCGTTATCATGAATAAAAAAAAGATTTAGTTACCTAATACTTTAGTTAATAATAATAGTTAATACTTTTTCAATTCAAAGTACTATTATTTAGTCATTTGCCTCTTACTCTCGCTAAAGGAATCCACTGACGAGCGATATTCCTGCAATCTGATTGCCGGCGACCTGATTGCTTCAATATTGCCACAAAATGTACGGCGGCGATGAAATTGCCGGCGATATTTTGATCGCTGGGCAATTCTTCTAAACGCATATCTACGTGGTGATTTATAGGTAATTTAATCTGTGATTTAATTTGTCGGATTTCACAAGAAATCTGAAATATCCGTATACATCTAAATCCGTGCTTTAACTACAGTATACCGAACCTAGTTAAAGGAATATTTCGATTATCTCTTTTTTTGTACATTTTTAAAATGATGAATAATAAACGTAGCCAGTTTCTGCAACAGTAACGCCTTTTCATGACGTCTCCGTGTCCGCAACTGTATTTTTTGCAAAATTTTATTGTGGTAGTTAGATTGTACGAAAATTTTCCACATGAATGGATCTGGCGATCAGGTCATTTGAAAATCGACGCATCAATGAACCCAGTTTATTCTGGCCAGAATAAACGGGCTCCGTCAAGTACTTGCGAAAAAGAAATTGGCAATTTCATTGCCGCTGCAAATTCTGTGGCGATGTTGAAGCAATCCGGTTGCCGGTAATCAGATTGTGGCGATCAGATTGACCGAATATGGCCCGTCAATGGATTCCTTTAGTTTTGGGAACAATCCCATAAGCAAATAATTACATTTCTCTTCGTAAATATTTGCATGTGTTTTTGCTTTATTAAAATGGAAGAATTTCAATTAAAACTGTGTTTAGATGTGGACATAGCAGTTTTTAGGGCAGTTGCCTTAGTCTAGAAAAAAATAACTTAATTGGAAGAGTTAACATCCGATTAATCTGTGTGAAAATATTTCCGCCGAAAAAAATTAAAAAAATGTAGAATTTTAACAGGGGTTAACATCCGTCTAATTTGTGAAAGTGGAAAGGACGTCGTAAAAATTAGACGGGCGCCTTAAGATCGCAACCGTATAATTAGTTAATAATAAAATCGTTAAATTTTTTCGTTCGACTGTTCGCGGTTTTTTTGCGCTCATTTTCATGCATACAGCGCACACGCATGCAATGCGAGCTTTCACTTGTACAGTACGCAGCGCACAATTCGTTGCGGTTAGATTTGGGCCGCGACTGGGATCGTTCCTAATTGCGTTCGCGCGGTTTGTCCTCTTTTTCACGATTTATGAAATTCCACTTCTCGGAAATTTTAACAATGTTATTTCTCGCCGGCTAATTGCTAATTAACCTTTCAGTTTTAGAAAACTCGCCGCGAAAACTGCTCTGATTTACGGCCTTCGCTGTCGAGATAAGTAGTTATTTCTCCTGCTTTTTGTTAAACGAAAAGGGAACGACACTTGTAGGCTTTTGAAACAGCGCAATAAATTTTAATTTTTTTAAGAAGAAAATTAAATTAATTGTGCAGAGTAAATGTAAACTGACAAATATTTATAGTCTTTGGGGCAATGATAGAAATGGGAGCGAGATTAAACTTGTGCTATTATAAAGCGTGTTCAATTGAAAAGTTCATCAAGTTGATTTTGATTTTATGAAGAAAGAAGATGGGTTGACTTCCTAAGCCGATTGACGTTTGATGGATGACAGTTGTCAAACAGTTGTTTAATGTATATATACATATATCGGGCTTGTTGTTTGACTTCATTTCCTGAGGTTTCAGTGAGGTTATTACAAAGTAGCTGTTTTCAGGGCTAAACACAACACTTTTTTAGTTTAACGATGGCTTTCGCTGCGGAACATAAGACTTTTTTAATCGAAAGTTCAAGACCTACTTCACAATGTTACAAAAAATTCAAAGGTCACTCGATGCACTTTTCAACTGAACATTTGATATGTTGCATAGTTAAAGGTATTTTTTTGATACATTATACAATTAACAAGAAAGCAGACAATAAAACGACAAAAGTAAAAAAAAGTCCTTACATTTTGAAATGTTCTCTTTAAAATAATAATAATAATAAGCTAAACAAATGGTTTATACAATTATTATCAAAAATTATAGTTCCTAGTAAAAAATGAATTCTATTTTGCTACTTCGTGCTGTAAGTGAATACGAATAACACTTAAAGATTGATCGCTTCCATCAAGGATAATTAAAGAAAATTCATCGTGTAATTTGATTGATGAATTGCCTCTGCAACGTGACGTGACGTTCGTTCTTTATTCATGGAAATGATTAGAGAAGTAAAAGGTGCGAATGAGTAAACACGTAAGTATGCGCAAAACGAGTAAGTCCTCCTCAAAATAAATAAATGCACCTAAGTAATAAGGCAATTGAGCGCACAGCCCTCCTTCCGATGTGTAATTACGGTAATTGCGAGAATTACGCAATTAACAGCGCGCCGTTCGTCAAAAGAAAAAAGCACGCCAACGCGAACGCGCGCGTAAATGTTGTTATAATTTATAGGAATCAAAACAGCATCAATCTTAATTTAGGGATGTCTTTTCGGTTCGCCACAGTGATAACGATTGACGACGTCCATTATTGCTTCCTGTCTTATATCTACCTAGTACTACAGTTCTCCTAAGTTTATTTTACAATTATTTTCTCTGGAAACATGTAGGTAACAGAAAAAACAAAATTTAAAACTAAGAAATAACTGCAAAAACAATAAAGGAAATAAAGGGACCAAAAAACAATGACACACAAATCAGCCGTAGTAGAAATTTTTCGGCGATTGTATTAATTTTAGCACAGTTTTGTTGAACATAGTATGGCTTTGTCTCAGCCTACCACATTTATATTGTAATTAATAAAAATATCTTACTTGGTAGGAAGTTTTATGGTAATGTTGTATGTTTTGATATAAAGAAAAGAATTCACAAATTTACTTATAACATCATACACATATTGTACAATAAAATACTAAACTGTATGTCTGTTACATTTGAGTTGAAACCCTATAAATATTTATACTAGAATTTTTTTCTCCAAAAAGATTAATGAACAAATTAAAAAATAGTATAGGTACGTGTTAGAATTCATTAATGATAGGTGTATTCAACCGGATATCGGAGGATGACTTTGCAAATACGATTCATTAATCTTTGTCGCTTTCAAGTTTCATATTGTATTAAGTACGACAAATATGGAAACAAGTACAAATTGACCCAGCAAACAAAATCACTATCTTTGATAAATCTTTTTAGAATGCCATAGAAAAATAAATTAAGTATATTTTTATTCCTTATTTAATACACATTTTGCACGCCAGTTTTTTTTTTTTTAATTTTCGATTCTCGTTTGGTCATTAATTTTTCTGATAGAAAGAGTTTCTTGTAGATCGTAGTTATTTTTTTGCAAAGGTTTCTATGTGTATCTATTGACTAATCGCTACACATTATGTATATTTACCTGTGAAGAGTAACTTTCTATTGCCTTTGAAATGATATTGAATTCAGTTAAGATAATACGAGTTAGTTATTTTATTCTCTAGAAGGTTAAAAGCAGATATTATCACATTAAATTCAACCAAAAGAATTCAGACAAGAATAGTCATATGAAAAGTTTTCTTATACAGGGTTTTACTGAATGTCAGACTTTGATTGGTACTTTGTAAGTTCACTCACATGAATATAATTCAAAAAATTGTTGGTGTATAAATATAGATGGAGATTTATTTTTTATATAGACTACACAGGCTGTTTCATTAAAGGTACATCAAACTTGGTATGCGGGTAGATGTCGGGAAAAGAAAGAAAAGTTTCTTTGTAAATTTTTCTGTGTAATGAATAAATTTAGAGAAAATCGAAGGGAAAGCAAAGTCGCATATTTTTAGGATGGACTTTAAATGAGAATGGATGGATTCATACTCATTCTCATACGAATCGATTTATTGCTTCTAGAATGTCGCCCCAGCTGACTCGGCAAAACACATCGTGGTTGTTGGCAATCAATAAAAATAATAATTAGTCGTTTAATAATAATAATAATAATATTTATTTCCCAGAGGCACATATACGTAATAAATTGGTATGTACATATATAAAATGATGGGATTTGTCAGACTTAAACTTAAAAACTAATTTGGAAATGTGAGTTACATTTGTCAAAAATTTAAATAGTAGTTAATTTACAAAACATTTATGTAATACCGTTGCAGGCATTTATAAATTCAACAGAGCTATAAATAATATTATTTAAGAGAAAAAGTTTCAAGCGACTCTTGAACGTGTTTACATGTGAACTAGATTTAACATAACCAGGTAAAATATTGAAGTGATCGAGACCACTGTAATTCGGAGAGTTTTTCACTATACCGGGTGTTTCCTGAAAAATGTTCCATCCCGTAGCGACGTTATTTATGATCCGATTTTAATGAATAAAAAAATAAAACAAATGGCTTTAGATGTTTTTAAAATGGCTCTAATTTCGATTTTTTCTAATGTTATCTTCAATATCTATCGATAGTCAACTTTTTTTTTTCAAATGGCTGCCCATATTTTTTTAGCTTTAATCTAGTAGAGCATTTTTTTCTACATCGGATAAAGCATTCAAAATTATTATTTGGTGCGCAGTTAATTGGAAAAATTAATAAAATTATTATAAGCATGATTTTTGATGACAGTTTAATAGATTTAAAATAATAATAATAAACAATCGACAAACATTAAACGTATCAGACAAAATCATAAAAATTTACAATATTGCTCGAATTGACCTTCAACACCTTGCTCAACACAACTGGCACCTTCTAATCACGCCACGTACCGCATTTAATAGCAAATTAGGAGGTATTTCGCGACAAGTATCAACGATCCTCTGTCTTAAAATCAAGTCGTTTTCCGGGCTTGTTATGTACACGCGATCTTTGAGATAACCCCACATCTAAAAATCGAGCGGTATAAGATCCGGAGAACGGGCAGGTCATCGAATTGGCCCATCCGTTCCTATTGTAATGATTCATCGACACCAGCCGGCGTCAGACTGTCTCTTGCGTCACAGCCGTCTAGCCGACGCGCCTTAGGCGACAGCCTAGAGAATTCCGGCGGCGGAATAAATTAGATCAGACAGTCTGTCGCGCTCCAGAAAATACGAGAACAACAGCTTCGGCTTATAAAATGCACGCGGCCGGGAAGTGGGCGACAGTTCGGCAAGGATTCAGCGTTGGACAGTTCGGCATTAAAGTTCGCGAAGACTCGCTCGGCTGTTAAAATAAATTAGGTATAAGCTTGTAAATAATTTAGCGTTAATTAGTTTGCTTTTAAATAAATTATGTAGTTTATTAACTATTTCGTGTTTCGTTTTAAAATATAAATTAATAGAACCCTTAAAACGTTACACTATCCATCTTGCACCGAATTTGTTATTTAACCAATGGACAATTCTTCTTGCATTATGAGGAGCGGCTCCATCTTGTTGGAAAAAAACTCTATTTAGTTCTGCCAAAGGTAATTCGTCCAAAAAATTTGGATGTCTATCGATAACAGTTGGTGATATTTTTCTTGATTAAGGCTGGGTTGCATAAAAGTTTTAAACCAGGATTAAATTTAAGCCCACGTTAGAATATGACACACAATATGCTATACGTCATTGTGAGTGTCAACTTCTAACTTACAATTAGACTTAAATTTAATCCTGGCTTAAATCTTTTATGCAACCCACCCTTAAGAGTACGTACCATTTATGACAACTGGCCCAATTAATTGATCTCCTAAACAATTAAAACTACAAATATTTTCAAAATGATGGTTGAATGACATTTGTCGTTTAGTGCATTGTTATGAATTTCCACGGCTGACTTGAAAATTTCATTCATTATGTTAATAATAATTTTAATAATTTTTCCAATTAACTGCGCACCAAATAATAATTTTGAATACTTTATCCGATTTAGAAAAAAATGTTCTACTAGATTAAAGCTAAAAAAATATGGGCAACCATTTGAAAAAAAAAAGTTGACTATCGATAGATATTGAAGATAACATTAGAAAAAATCGAAATTAGAACCATTTTAAAGTACATCTAAAGCCATTTGTTTTATTTTTTTATTCATTAAAATCGGATCATAAATAACGTCGCTACGGGATGAAACATTTTTTAGGAAACACAGTGTATATTAAGCCTACTGAAGGGTGGCCGAAACCGATCAGCTTGTCGTATATCTCTAGCATGAATGTCACCTGATTTTACAAATTTTGTTTTGTTTTGATATATATCAATGCACAATTCAAAAATATAAAGAGAAGAGACCGTCATTATTTGTAATCCTTTAAAAATATCACGGCACGATGTGGAATTAGGAGCACCCACATGATTCTTAGAAGTTTCTTTTGAACAATGAAGACGTCACCAATGGACACCGATCCACCCCAGAAACGTACCCCGTACCTCAAGCGCGAGTCAACTTGTGCGAAGTAGAGGCATTCAAGCTGTTCTTTATTCAAAAATAACTTTAAGTTGCGAAAGAGGAATATTAAAGAATTTAATTTAGAAATTAATCAATGTAACTTCCAGTCTACATGTTCATCCACAGTTAGTCCTAAGAATTGCGCATCAGTAGACGCTTTGACAGAATTGTTATTAATATTTAAAGAGACGTTGGGGATCTTACGTTGACGATTCTGGAAGACAATGAATTTAGTCTTAACAGGGTGCAGAAATAAATCATTGTTGGCGAACCAAGAGTGAAGTGTATTGAGAAAACTGTTACATTTATCAGTAGTTTGTACGAGAGAATTACTGGATATTATTATCGATGTGTCGCTAGCGTACATTGTAAAGTGTACAGAGTCGTCAATTTTTGTAATGTCGTTTATATAGAGAAGAAAAAGCACCGGTCCAAGGACTGACCCCTGAGGTATACCCATGCTCACGTTTCCGTGAGACAAACTCAGTTTCATAATTGTTTTGGGTGTGTCTAAGACAAACATATTGTGGACTGTTGTGAAGAAAAGATGAGATCCAATCTAAGGATGTGCCTCTTATTCCCTTGGAAGAGAGCTTCACCTTCAAAGCATCGTGATTCAAACAATCAAAAGCCCTGCTGAGTTCACAGAAGATCCCAACAGGACTCTCGCCCGCATCAATGCTCTTTATCATATTCTCATGAAAGGCTTGCATTGCCGTAGATGTGGATTTATCTGCCATGAAACCGTGTTGTGATTTAGAGATTAAATTATTTAAGTTTAAATATCCACGCGATTTCACATCGCTGCTGCATTCGACGTTTGGCAAAGTTGAATGACCGAGCGAGTCTTTCGGTCAAGGGCAAATTGTTTCACGATTCCGCGCGCCACAGTATTTCAAAAAACATCGACTCCAAATTATGCCAATTTCAACTTGCTCCGATTAAAAAAAATTATTAAGATATTTTGTTTGAAATAATGTCAGAAACGTGTCCCTCAAGTTTGATGCATCTTCAATGAAACACCCAGTATGCATAAAGCATATCCGAATGTCCAATTTTGATGACACAAACCAATCAGTCACGATTAACGAAATAGTGTGTGTTGCTACTTGCAGTTAAAGTCACTTAATTAATATTGTAAAAGTTATGAAATTTCCTTTCTTTTGACAATCAAAGTCTACGTACGAATACTAACTAATTCAAAATCCAGTGTTTTCTTTCTTAAGAGAAACATGATAGGTGAAACAGAATTATCGTGAATCAGATGTTGATAATCCACAATTTTGAAGTAACGAGTCTTCTAGATAAGAATATCTGGAATTGTGTGATGCAAACTTGAATATACTTTGATCCAGCTAATAATTAAATAAAAAAGACATCATTGAAACAAATATAGACTGTATAATCGCTTAATTAAAATAAATTATCTAAATGAAGACACCACTAACTAAATACTCCCTGTACAGTAGTAGAGCTTAATATTCTTTAGGAAGTGAAAATATTTTTAGCATCACAGTTGGCCTTAAACTTTTTACTCTCTTGATTGTATAATAAATTTTTCTTAGTCTCTTGAATTCTATTTGCGGTTTTAATTAATGATTTAAGTCTAGTAATACCCTGTATATGTAGATAGAATTTTAATTCTATACAGGCTGTTTTTTTAACTTCATGCAAAAAATGAAACCAGTGAAAGTTGACATTAAAAGTGATAGAATGAAGCAGCTTTTGTATAACAATTGATTAATAAATATTAGAGATAATAAATGTTTTCGGCGAACGATGAAACAGTTTGATAGTTTGGCTTCTTTTTATTACGTAATTGTGTAATCGGAGAAGTATACGTGACAGCATCGCCTGTTTAAGTGGGTCAGTTGTCAAGTGCAGTTCATTGCAAATATCGGCGTTGAAAACATGGCCGAATTTTCTAATAGTGATTTTGTGGCCCTTTGCCAAATAGCAGATCCTTGGTGTCAGTTGTGCAACGAGTAAGGGATACGGAAAATTTGAGTGCGGGTTGCGGACGCGGTGGAGGACGACACCGCCCGCATCGTATTATGAATGCGGTAGAAGAGATTTTAGAACTTGTAGAAGAAAATCCTTCGATAAGTCTGCGGCAATGGCATATGTCACACTCAGTTGTTTGGCGAATTATTCGTGAAGAACAATTATACCCGTTCCATTTTCGAAGAGTGCAAGCTCTGATGCCCGCAGACGGACAATACGAATTTTGTTAATAACATGGTATGTTTAATTTTCACAACATGCTTGTGTGGGCAGGTATGTTAAACTGGACTTTAATCGGTATGTTTAAGTCTCGCGTAGGGAGGAACTTCGAACACTTATTGTGGGTGAAGGTTACTGTCCATTGCGTCTAGCGGTTCTAAACATTTCACAAGGAATTGCCGGAAGTCTGTATGAATTTTTTTTTCGTTTTAATTTTGGTGTATTCGTGAGAATATCTAATTTTTTACACGAACTTGAAGAACACCCTGTATGTATTAATAAAATATATTATGAAACAAAAATCCAGAAATTAAAAAACAAAGGAATTACACATACTTACCTCTTACAAGAGATAGTGTTCATGGTAATTTATTTCCGTGGTAAATAAAACAAATAAAGATGTTATACATATTTAGTCCAGTTCTCAAACTAATCATTTTTATTGTTCAAAACTTGTTAATTTTTTGATTAAAAGTTCATCTTAGATAAAAGTGTTTTATCGTTTTGCGAAATCGAACGGTTTACCATGACATTTCAAATTTAAAAGCACATTTCCTGCAGATAATGCAAATTTTTCGACATACCAGTCTAAATTGCACATCCGCAAATTAAAAAAAAAAAAAAAAACAACAAAACTTTCACGACCTGTTTTCGACCAATAATATTTATAATTCTCATTTTCGTGCCTCATTAATAGCGGAAGCACGCGAGGATAACAAACAACAAATTTCGCGAGGCTCAACCGCGCATAAATCATTTTATATATTATTGTTCCTCTTGTTTACCGCTTATCTCGATGTGCCACATATTTTCGCCCAAAAAAAAGTATCACGTTATTTAACAATGCAGAATTCGATGGATAGAAAGTGGGCACGGCGAAGACTCCTAAAAAAAAAAGAGAGCACGAGAAATCCGCGAGTCGCCGTGTGGGTGTGCATACACGATCGTGAAGATACGTACACATTTGACGAAACGTGGGCGTCCTTTTTCGGTTATTGTTGTTTGTCCGTCCGGTCGAAAAGAATGGACACACGGATAAAATGAGTATCATCCAAATTACGCTAAATATTAGATATACCTATTAGCTTTATTTTTGTGTTCTTTGTTTTACACATGAAAATGAAACTGACTGTAACATAAAACTGCATGTACTGGCTGCATGTACAGTCGCGGACAAAAAAAATGTCCCTTAGTATTATTATTATTATTGACGACACAGCGACAAATGTTCTATTGTGAAATGGTCGTGAATATCATAAACTTTGTACATACATACGACGACATGTAGTGCGTGTCAAATGGATTAAAATCTAATTAATTTGTGATGAATCCATTAAAGTTTTGAATGACATTAATAACGGCATGACATTTTTTGCTCGCGATTGTAACTATTACCAATTCTGTGTTACCTTATTTGTAACTACTCAACCTGTGGTTGAAAGTTTAGTTCGCGTATGCAGCAAGATGTTGACATAAGCACGTGTACTATTTACGTTTCAAAAAAATCCAAATAACAATATACCAGGTCACAAAAAATCTAAAACACGCGCAATTTTAATACTTGTAATGTATTATGTAATTACATTGTATGATATTAGGTACAGACGTTATTTTTATCATCAATTTAGAAGAAGATAAGAGGCCTAATTTGTAGAGCCAACCATATGAAGTTTAAAAAAAAAATAGTTAATAATAATTAGGACATGAAACATTATCAATACACAGGTACAATAATTTTGTATCTTTTTTTGTAATCAAGGCTTGTCATTTTTGTCCATTATTATGCATATCTTCTAACAGGTGCGAGAATGGGAGACGCCGATCGCCAACGCGTCGGTCGACGTCGCGTACAAATGGAATGTTTATAGAAAGCGAGCTTTGAGTACGGTCAAGGTGTTGCTTGTTTGTCAGTTTCGACATAAAATGCGAGATTTATCGCCGCATTTTCTAATAAACGTTGGACGAAAATCGAGTTGTTTATTTCAATTATGCCTGGCTTTGATTTTATAGATTTTATTTGTGTCGGCGAGATTTAATATTATAAATAACTTGCCTTATTTAGGCAAAGTAAATTGCTAGAAATTTGAAGGCGTTTACTAAACAACTAGTCATTTCAATAGCTAGCAAATTACTTTCACCGATTATCGTTATTTTTATTAGTAATGAGACTCTGTACAGGGTGATTCACCGGAGCGGTAATTAGAAATGTATTTCTTTCGCATTCTTCTCAAACGTACTATTGACAGTTTTTAGTAATGTTTTCTTAGTCATCACAAATTATTGCTTACGATTAATCAGTTATGACGAAAGCAAGACATCACATAAGCTAACACAATTCTTGCTGTAGTGGAATAATGAGCTAATCAAATGTCAAAAAGCAGTAAAGAAATCGTTAATTGCACAAGACCCAAGTTGACGAAACGTGTATGTTTTTCGCTGTATTGTTTACCAAATTCGTATTTTTTTTAAATATATATCTTCCTCTAAACATTGTAAATATGTCGTATAAATCTACCCACCTTGGTGGTACTTTTACGCGGTACATTTCGCGCATTAAAATATCCGCTCTCCGATTATATTATGTATACCGCCTGTTTTGTAGTTCTTAGGCAACCTTCATAAAACAGAGGCTTGTAAATTTAAGTAAAATCACAAATAGCATAGCAGAGCAGTAATATATGTATGTATGCAATTTCAAATGTCTTGGCATGACTACATAGAAAACATGAAACTTTGAAGACCGACTTGCCAATTTTGTCTAAAGCTGTGAAAATTGTATTTGTATTTTTAAAGTCAACTCGAAAGCAAAACCTACAACTTACAAACTTAATGGCTGACAAAATTTTATTTCTGAATTAAAGAACGTTCTGCTAACAAACTAAGTAAACAAACAAATAAACAAACAGTCCAAACAAAAACTCGTTGAGCAAGCTCGTGTGGGTGCAGCCGCGCATTTCGTCCAAATAAATATTTGATCGCGCGCGGATTGTCGAAACTTGAGTAGCGGCATTACAAAATCGCAAGAATACCGTCGATAAATGTTAACAACAACGATCCGGGAGTATTTGGGTCAAGAGTGGCCGGCTCGTTTGTTTATTATTCGATCGACGAGGATGACTTCAACTCGACAGTACAATTTCTGGGCGGGCAATAAAAATTATTGAAATTTATCAACATATGTGCTTGTAGCCACAAATACAAATTAACTTTGAGAAGATGAAGGTAAATTGATTACGACTTATAATTTAAAATTATTTGACAAGAAAATATCGCAAGAAGCAATAATAAACAGGTTCGTAACTATATTTTAACATTCAGTGGGCTCAGAATATTAATGTAACACGTCTTAATTCTAAAAAAATTATGTACCAAAATCATAGTCTTTTAACATAATAAAATTTTCTGTTTTGGTGATTCTAGAAATTCATTTGACGATATACATATACAGTTTATTATTGTTCCTCCAGGGTGGACACAAGGGTGGGCTTGAAAATTTTAGGGTGAGCCAGACTCACCTAGACCCACCTTTATTTATGTACGTGCCTGATATAAAAATAAATAAATTAAACAAGTCGAATGATTCGAATGTTGAAGAGCAATGGCAGAAAAGTGATGAAAATAAAGGATTATCTACCTGTGTATGTATAGTACAGAATTTTCTAACGGAACTAATAAATAAATAAAAATTCTCTGCGGTCAACTCGAGTGATTTTAATTTGTTTTAATCCAGCACAACTCCGGGAGGAATAATATTTAAAGTACACACCAAGAACAGTATAATTAATAGAACAAACACCGATAAGTTCAACGTAATTTATTCTTGTGGCGAATTTGCTACTTGAAATTTGCAAACTTGTCGACAAACTCAATAAAAAAACAGGACATTTTTTATTGAGTCAATTAATGACCTTGTTATCTGAATCTACAAATATATATTAGATACACATTTTATAAATTAATCCAAAAATAAATATGTTAAAGTCATAATAACTTTGATGAAAAAAACAAAGTTTGGAAGATGAAACGCTTGTTTATTTTTTCTTTCTAAAATTTTTAAGATTTAATATAATAAGGGCCGGTCTTTCCATCTTCCCGTTAAAGTTATCTGGCGAATAACTTGATTTTTATGAATGGTTGATTGATTTTTATGGATTGTTTCCGTGGTGGTTATCCGTACACTGAGAAAACAAAATGCATTGATATAACAGTTTTCTTTTTGTTGTGAATAAAAATGTTGATTACACTAAAATTTTTGTTAAATAGGTATACATACACATGTTACTGTAACAAAAATATCATTTTAATTTTGTGTGGTTACTTTAAATAAAATTTATTATTACAGAAATTTACAACTAAATATTTGGTTTATTGTAAACAAAGTATTTGTGTAACATAACAGTAAGCTATTTGATTTATTTGTTTTGACATGGTAATCTGATTAGTACAAAATAAAATTAATGACATTTATATAAATGTTAAATTATAAAAAAAAATTGTTTGAACGTATTGAAACGAAATCTTTTGTTGGACAAACAGTTTTTTGGTTGGATTAACACATCTTGTTTTCTCAGTGTAAGTAAGTTTACCAAGAGGTGGAAAGACCGGCCCTAAGTAAGTTAAAGCTCTTGTCTGCCATACACATTAATCACTCTAGCAAAAAAAAGTAAATAGAAATGCAATCAAAATATAGGTAATCAAGAATAAACACGTCTTAAATTTAATCTATGATTAAAAATGCGGTGCAATCAGACATTAAACACTTAAGAGAGTACCAAAAAATGTTGAAAAAATTTTTTAACTCAAAATTTTACAAAATATAAGTCAAAATTCTTACAAACATCTTACGATTCATAAAAAGCTTGAATAATAAACTTCTACGTAAATTTTATTGCATTTTTATTGCATATTTGGTCTATATAAATTGAAAAAGAAATTATGAACTTAAATTTAAAATTAAACTTACAAGAATTGCACATAACTACAAAAAAATTGTATAATTTTGTGTAATTGTGGAATTTTTTTAACATTTTCCCCCCTTCTACTACATCACTATTTGACAACGTAGTAGGGAATTTAGGCGCCATTTTTGAATCACCTTGTATTAGGTGTATCTAAATAATTTCAATTACAGTAGATTTGTAAAAAAGTTAGGTTTAATCTTGAACCTTCCTATTTTACATATCACAAAAAAACAAACGTCAAATAACTAAAAATAAACTATTATCTTACGTTATCCCAGAAATAACACCAATACTCACAAAATTAATTCACGACTCATTCGCGAATGGCACATTCCCTGAAGAATTAAAAATTGCTGTAATAGTTCCAGTTCATAAAAAGAATGACATATCACAAATTACCAACTACAGACCAATTTCTCTACCATCAGTTTTTTCAAAAATTTACGAAACGGCCTTTTTTAATAGACTAAACAACTTTCTGACCTCAAATAAAATACTCAACGAACAGCAGTTTGGTTTTCGGGAAGGGAAGTCTACAAATGAGGCCTTCTATACTTTTATAAGTTTTGCCCTTGAATGTCTGGAACATAAGAAGAATGTGTGTGGAATATTCTACGATTTAACCAGAGCTTTCGATAAAGTGAATCACGAACTCCTTCTTCTGAAATTAAATTCTTATGGAATTCGCGGGGTTGCCGAGAAGTGGATCAAGTCTTATCTCTCAAATCGTCATCAGAAGGTAGTTATTAAATGGGATGGAGCAGCACATTACTCAAAGCTCTTACCAGTTACCCAAGGGGTGCCGCAAGGGAGCATCTTAGGCCCACTGCTTTTTTTATTATTCATTAACGACCTGGATATCCACATTGCAGCAGACTGCATGACATTATATGCTGATGACACTTCCGCCCTTATCTCTGCAAACAGCGCCTCCGAATTAAGCAAAGCTGCTTCCTCTTGTGTGATGGATATGGAGGCTTACTGTAAAAATAATGACTTATCGTTAAATGGGGAGAAAACGGAACTTGTACTTTTCACAACGACAGATATGAATTTCAGCCTGTATGTGAGGTCCAATACAACTAGTTTGCGACAAGTTGATGTAACCAAGTTTCTAGGAATTATCGTTGACAGAAACTTAAAAGGTATGATCACATCTGTTACATTCAAAACAAGCTAGCCAAAAGTTGTTTTGTCTTCTGGCAGTTAAGAAGCTCAGTTAGTGTAAATATCTTAGTGTCCTATTATTATGCTCATGTAAACTCTATATTGTCCTATGGAATTCTATGCTGGGGAAATTCATCTTAAATCAATGATATTCTCAAAATGCAGAAAAGAATAATAAGAACTATCATGAACAAACCGCCACGTTTTTCCTGTAGGGAACTGTTCCATGAAGTGAAGATATTAACTGTTATTTCAATATATATCTTCCATGCTATTATGTACGTAAAAAAGCATTTATCAGAACTGTCTCCCCCCGAAGTTCACTACGATTTAAGAACCGCGCGCGATATCAAAGTACGTCAACATAGGCTCACACTTACCTCCAAAAACTGCTCTGTCATGTCCATTAAATTGTACAACCATTTGCCCAAAGACATTAAAATGATAAGCTCTCTATCAGTATTTAAAGCAAATGTAAAGAATTTTTTATTAAGGACCTCTTTGTATTCAGTAGATGAGTACTTTGGTATCGATAACGCGTCTTTTTCCTAACTTAAATTTTTTCTGTGATATTGTCCCTTTTATTGACTAATGATTGTGATTTTTCTGTTTGTTTTGTTTTGTACTGTATTGTACATTTGTATATTTAATTTGATTGACCTGCCTAATACATGTAATATTGTCAAAAGGTACAAATAAATATTATTATTACATTATTATTATTATTATTATAAATTTTGAAAATACAATTTTGAAAACTCCGGTAGCCACAATTGAAAAACTCATACTACGGATTGCCGTCAAATGCGAGGAAATGAATATAATTCACCAGATTTGTTGCAACAAGTTATTGACGAAATAAGAAGAAGAGTCCAATTTCAAGTCAGAGGAAAAAGATAGACCTGAAGAAAGGTGGATGAAATAGGTTACAAGAAAAATAAAATAATGGAAAACCGTAGAGTATGGAAAAGTTGATGGATGCATAAGAAGACAATGATAAAACTGTAGACGAAACAATTAGTACTTAGTGTTTTTTTAAATTTTTTATCAACTCTTGCCATGAGATCTGGACGGCATGTCTTAGCTTAAGTGAAAAGTACGTCATTGCACTCCTTTATGCTGTTTTACGTAAAGCTACGACATGCTGTCCAAATTCCATGGCAAGAGTTGATAAAAAATTTAAATCAAACGGGACGAAAACTAACAGTGTCAATGTCAATGCTTCTTCTTAGATGCTTCAGAGTTGTTATAAATGATTCATATTAATAATAAATTATAATAAATTGTGACAGCCATCACAATAACCAAAAATGTAGCAATTATACATCACGAACATCAACTAATTGATTTATCACTTAGGCCCGGTCTATTCATCTCTCAGTAAGTGACCAGTAAGTTACTGGATAGATTAAAGATAGGCAAATGCATTGCACTAATCGTCAAGTAATAACTTGGCACTTTACTGAGAGATGAATAAACGGGGCCTTACTGAAATTGTTTTCGTTAGAGTTTCCAAAACAATTAGGATAAACTTTTGCAGGAAAACAAACAGCAACAAAGCGACTTACAAACGAATGCCTTGATAAATCGACACACAGCTGACGAAATCTAGTAATTTGACAGTCGAAAAGAAGCGGAACATTTCAACGTCTACTAGGACTTACGAACCATTTATAACAACTTTGTGCACAAAAATCAATAGTCTGTGTTTCTTCAAATTTTAAGCAGAAGGATTTTTCTCAAGCACAACATGAACATGCAATTTGTGAAGAGTTGGTCAGAAAAATTCCTTATTCTTCTTGCTCTATGATTTAGATATAATTATTTAAAAACATCACTGAATGTATCCAAAAACGCTTTGTATTACCTTGAAATGTTTGTGTCCGTATAGTTGCATCGTAAAAGTCTGTACGTACCTGAAACAAATTAATAAAATTAATTCATTTAATAAGAATTGGTGCAGGTAAATAAAATTTAATTATAGTTTGTTATAAAACGTGTTTTATTTGGAATATAAATACCTAAAAACACCGTACAAATGAGATTTTTGTAGAATTATGTGTCCACTTGAAAATTGCTTGAAACGGCTAGAAGGGCGACGAGTAACGAAAACTTTTTCACCACAGTATTAGAAAGGCATCGTCGTCAATAGAAACTGAACGTTTACGTCTTAAATATGTCCAAAATATTATGATTGCTATATTTTTCATATAACGTTGGCTCTTGGACTATACATACACAGTCTGTAAACTGATTTGTGATTTGTATACCGGTGCTTAAAAGTATCCGAACGAAAAGCAATAAAATCGTTCGAATATGGCCCTTGTAGTAAACTTCCACAGTGCCAGGCGGTCATGCCGGTTGTCCGAATACTTTTAAGCACCAGTATACGACAGAGGAGGAAATATATTTCATTAAAGATGTTAATACAAAGACTGCATAGAGTAGAGTTGTTGCAGTCTTTGCCTTTACCACATTTGTCTGTAATAATATAACATGTGCCCAACAATAATTATTGTAGTCCTGGAATCAAACAAATCAAATTGCAATAAAACATTAAATACGTAAACAAGAATTTATTTGTAATTTGACAGACAATATTTGAGACGTCAATTCAGCGATGCGAAGTAAGACAGTTTACACATGGGATATTAAATAACTATACAATAAAGCCATTATTGCTAAATAATAGAACAAATTGGTGTTTTGAAAACTATCACAAGAATAGTATCCGTTTTGGTAAGGAACGCGATTTCTACCTTTACAGTTTTACGGACAAAAGAGTGTCAATTACTGTTAATTAAAAAGAAGTGCAAGCACAGGTACAATGCATTTTTAAATTTATAAATTACAGGATAAGAACTGATTTAGTATACTTTGCCAAGGCTAAATTGAAACATCGTTCGTTGACCTGAAATTAAAATGATATTTATAATAAGGTCACTTAAAAAATGTAATAAATAAGCTTGCAACATGGGCAGAAATTAAACTTAATTCATTCATTTCGGATGTTAAGCAACGTTAATGTTCACATGCATATGTACACAGGTGTGGTAAAAATGACTAAATGATTTACAATTAATATACGAAACTTTTATGGCTAGTTGCACCAAACACTTAAGCTGCGCTTAAATTTAGGTGGTATATAAGTAAAATTCTAAGGGCCAGTTGTACAAAGGAGGTTTAAGCTGACGCTCAACTGAACCAGGTTCAAAGTGAACAAAATCGCATCAAATTTTATTTATGAATGCATTAATTGCCATATGTCCTTAAGATCCTAGCGAATTTGTTTACTTTGAACCTGGTTCAGTTAAACTTGAGTTTAAACTGAGCTTAAATGTTTGGTGCAACTGGCCACTAATTCCTGTGGTAACTAAATTTAGAGTCAATTCTCTTAAGGAGTACATATCAACAAATTGAGTATAGAATGAATACCAATTGTATTTAATTATTAGATGTCATTTTACATCTTGATATCTAATGCACGAAGGTTTCAAATCTGAAATGGTACAAAATACAAGATGTCAGGACCTGAAATGGTATGCATTGGTATGATTCGTGAGGAACCCTCCATATTTAAATAATGTGTTTAGGAGACCACAACAAACAAAAAAGTCTAGTAAACATATGGTCAAATGTCAACCCTTACTGAGGTATTGTTCAAAATTGTATTTAATCAATTGAAAACATAAAAGACATCTTTACAACAGAAATTACGTTTTCACTAAATTTAGCAATATTTTAAGAGAATTTAACTAGAAAATAATTGTAACTGTCACATTTATTTTAGCGTTCATTAGTTAAAACAATTATTTTCTAGTTAAATTCTCTTAAAATATTGCTAAATTTAGAGAAAACGTAATTTCTGTTGTAAAGATGTTTTTTATGTTTTCAATTGATTAAATACAATTTTGAACAATACCTCAGTAAGGGTTGACATTTGACCATATGTTTACTAGACTTTTTTTGTTTGTTGTGGTCTCCTAAACACATTATTTAAATATGGAGGGTTCCTCACGAATCACCCGGTATGTATATACAAGATGTTAAAATGTGAAATTGCATGGACGGAATTTAATTTTGTAACTGGAAGTTATTTAATGAGGGCAAACTAAACCAACAATTCAACCAAACAGCCAAAATTATTAAATATCGTTGAAGGAACAGCAAATTGCAAAACATTTTGAACTGATTTCTACACTTCTAATAAACAACGTAAAACCAGACTGCTGAATTAATTTTTTTGCTTGTTTGTACAGCATTATTAAATACACATACTAAAACGAATCTGCGTACATGTCTGCGATCATGTATGTATCTGCTCAACTGCGGCGAAACTTCCACATCGTTTACTTTTCGAAGTAGGTACTGCACTTTTGCAACTCATGAATCATTGTAACCAACAAATTTGTAACTCCACCTTTCAAATTTCGTAAAAAAAATGTGACTGCATTTTGTTATACTTTATGTAAGCGAATTAATTAGGTTAGATACAAAGTCAGCTAGACTTACTAATACAAGGCCTCAATAAAATTTTATAATCCAAGACGAGATCGTAAAAATAAATAATACCGAACGGTTGTTTATAAAGTTTGCGTTAATTAAACTGTGACGGGCTTGCGCAATTGCCATAAAAAATTAAATGCTCCTTCAGTGTACGTTGGCATCAAATTGTTTGTTATTTCAATTAACTCTGTACCATAGCAATTTATAAAGATCATTGTTAAAGTGATAATAATAAAATACATTGTTGTTTTTAATTATAATAAGTTCGTCTCCGGAGTTGTTGGGAATCGGTCATACCTAATAAGGCTTGGCTGTTCGTATACATAAACATATAAAAATTTTCTGATTAACTCTTGTATGTAGGTATACACATATGCAAAATGTATACATAGGTATACTTAAAAGTTTTTATTCTAAATACTAGTACTCACAGACCTCCCGAATACTTGGTAATCGGCAGCACAAAAAAGACTATAAAAAAATTAGCTTGCCTTCAAAAAATTCGTTAGCATTGTCAAGCACTTAAGTATATGTTTATAACAGTTACAAGTGTCTGGTGTAGGCGTTTGTTCGTTGATGATATACGTTTTATGTGCGTGTTCTGAAATAAATGCTCATTTAACCGCATTATTTCCACAGTCGTGACTGCGGCATGCTAAACGTTACCCATATATGCGCATCAGTAAAAAGTCCTTATTTGCGTTGGGCTACATTTTTTCTTGTAAAAATGCAAGGCGAGATAAGGTCGAATCGTTGGCATTGTTGCGGCATCGAAATGCCACAAGACTGTACTTAAACTGGAAAGGATTTGTATTCACATTTTTTGAACAATTAAAATACAAAATACCAAAGTTTAGTGGTTAGTGTTTATTCACAACAGACAAAGAAAACACAATATGTAAAACGATTTGCATGGTGGGCAAGATAAAAGAGGAGGAAATAGTGTAATGGAGTAAAGAAAGAGTAAAATGAGACCCATACACTCTATTGCAGTCTTTGTCATTAACACGTCTTGTTCATCAGGCAAACTGATACGTCACATAAATCGATGTACACACTGTAGGTACGTGAAAATTTTAACATTTTCAATAACGATCTGTAGACGTAATACAAAGTTAGGGTTAATGTTGATGGAAGGCAAATGTGTACTCCGCACATGGGTGACCAATTTAAAATATTTAAAAAAAAAACTTTTTAAAAATATTTGCCCAATTTCTAAATTAATTTTTCTAATTTCTATCACAGAAAGTGATAGAAATCTATTAATCATTCAAAATGTGAACAAATAATTATAAAAAAGCGAAGTAATCAATGAATATTATTCTGATTAAATTAAAGTGAATTAAAACAAAATAATTTTAAAGGGTTTCAGCTAATTTTAATGGATCCTTTAACTTTATTTCCTTTTTACCACTTACGTAGATTCATGGACACACAAGTTTGATTTTTACATTATTTAAAAATGTGGGCTTAATATTAATATATGCAAACAATCGAACTAATACATAAAGGAATAAATTGCTGTATATACCACGATTAATATAAACAAAGTAGCAAACTCAGGTATTTTCTGTGTTGTGAAAAGCTACCATGTTGTCGCGAAATGTCTCGATAAATAAGTTCGTTGAAATTGTGGGCTGTAAGTGCATTTTGCATTTTTAACTTTAATCCGTGATACTCTAATTTAATTTCTTATCAGATAAGTATAATTTCTGTATCTTAACCTGACTGAGGTGTTCATCAATCAATATCGTTAATATTCTTCAGTCGGTAGTTCGAAAAATGGATTTTCCTTTTCGCTTTTGAATTCGTTACACACAGTAAAGGAAAAATGTAATGAATGATTCGCATTCAGTTATGTGTCAAATAAGTCCCACTTTTCGACCATTCAAGACAACTTGTAAAGTGGGTATTTAATTTATTTCTTCTAATTCAGCTAAAGTTTAGAAAAAAAATGTGTTTCATTCTGGCATAACAAAGTTTATAAAAAAGTGGCATTCTACAATAACAGTATTTTAGAATACAATTAATTATGAGCCAGAGATAATAAATTGAGGCATGTTATCGATGTGATTCTGATACACTGCGAAATAAATGTTGCGGACTGTTTAATTATAACACATTGGACAAATTAGACAATGCTTGTTTAATTGAACAATCATTTTCATTATATTAAAGCGAAACATATAATACAACACACAACAATATTTCAACTCTAGGCTTAAAACTATGTATAAATTAATAGACCTATATTCAGACTGATTCTTATAAACCTGACAAACTAAAACCAATCTCTCAGTTTTCGAGATAATTGATCAAAAATTGTACAGAAAACCATGTTACTCCGCAGATAAAATACAAATATAAATGTACACGTAAAAGACGTATATTATTTATTCCACAAACTATGAAAACTTGCGATCTTTACATTTTATCTTCCGTAGTGGCGAGAACTATACATAGAACGATAGTTAATACATATAATAATAATAACCATTTTATTAAGCCCAAAATAGAAAATAAACAAAACAAGTAAATAATTATAAAATAAATGATAGGCTTAATAGGTATAAGGTCAGATGATCTAAAAACTTAGATCCCTGATCTTCCCCTTATACCTGTAAAGAATTATTGCAAATTAAAGCAAATAACAACAAATAAACTGACGCGCTAAGTGAACAATTTTGAACAACACTACCAAATAGTGCAACATGAATCAAATATAGTGAAAACCAAAGATCAAATAAAAGCAAGTAAAAAATATTATAAAAGTATAAGTATTAGTATTACCAGTACTCTCCACGCAAAAGCATACGTTTAATTTTAGTATAAAGCTCAGATGTCGAGAAGTTCGGACACCCCTGAGGTAAATTTTTAATAACATTAGCAATTTGATAACTAAACCTACGTTTGAAAAATTCAGATTTATGACGAGGTATTGTAAATGAGCCCCTATTTTCTCACATTAACATTATGAACATCTGTTCTAAATCGAATTTTGTTATAGAGATAGGTGGACACTTGTGTATTATTATTTTATGAAAAAACTGAATGCACTGTAGGCGTCTCCGATCTTTCATGTTTAACCATTTGAGTTCAAGTAATTTATGTGATATGTGCTGCCTTCGTTTTGTGCTACATATGAGTCTCATGCAACTATTCTGAACTTTCTGAATTCTCGCTGTAGTTAGGTAGTCAAGAAATGGACCGTATACAGTGTCGCAAAAATTAAAATGCGAAAGAACTAGCGTTTTACACAAAAGACGTTTGGTAGAGTTAGAAAGTAAGTGTCTATTAATGTAAATTAATTTTAAACTTGCATAGGCTTTTTGAATGAGTTTATACCACAGGTTGTCTTAATGATTCCGATTAAGTCTCATAATGCGACTTTACATAGGAACGAAAGTCCACAGATAAATTTCCGTGTGTAATTCTGTATTAAAATGATCCGTGTTATGATTTTGAAACAAATCGTTATGACACTTATGACTGTTGTATAAGGAGAATCGTTGAAAATTATCTTCGAATGATGTATTGCATAGGCAGGTAACATGTTTTTCGGCTAAATTTTTACATCATTCTATTTTATTTAAAAGAATTTTTAACCATTTCTTTTCGTAATCTGTGACATCTATTCTCTTAATGGTTTTATTTTATCGATTTATTAAGAGTCACGCTGCATATGAATTCTTCGAAAATACTGGCCGCGTTCAGGTAGAAAGTTAGTTGCAGCACAGCGTAAAGTTGTAGCGCTTTAAATTACCTGAACTAGTTTTCAGTTGTAGAGGTTATGAACTCAAAACGCTGCAATGCAGCGCTGAAATGTAGCGTATACAGACTACGCTTGATTAATGGCGGCCGCATGAAGAAAGCGCTGCAAACTACAGCTACTTGATTATACTAGCTGGCTCGTCAACCATTTTCGGTCTCAGTCAATTGGTATTGTGTATGGTTAACATATTTGTTAAAATATGACCGGATGTGCAGTTGCTAATTGTTCAAATCATTCACGAGATGGTTTCCAAAGTATCAGGCAAGTCATTTCTTTTCATCATAAAAATAATATAAAAAAATTTTGTGCAAATCGGTTTTGATTACAGCGGATTCCTCGAGCTGTTTCAGGCCTAGTTGGGCCTTCGTCAGCAGAACAGTTGTACAGAGCATGTTCGAGGAATCCGCTGTAATCAAAACCGATTTGCACAATTTTTTTTTTTAATTCTCATATGCTTTGACGGCAAGCATGGCCGCCTTGCATGGGATGACTTATTATGTAGCGAATTGGCTTCAATTTGTCAATCTGCAATGTCAGGTCAAAAAGCGATTTAAAGATGTCGCTATTTAAATTGTTCAAAAATAATATATTTACATTACCTCACATCGGGCTCGCGGGATTACTGACAGGCTTGGCCTGACGGGAGTGAAGGGACTGGATAGACAATACTGGTCCATCACGCCAATCCCTTTGTAAGCCATAAGCAGCAGGCCATAAGCCTGGCGTGCGCGTTAAGCATTACCAGCAGTATTATCAAGAGGCCAATCCCTTCGCAGTCATAGACTGTCAATGTACGGGCACCTATTTGGATCCAAAAGGGACGACGAGCCAGCTGTATACTGTATAGTAGCTATACTGCAAACAATGACGTCACATGCACCTCGTTCAGGTTTACGCTTTATTAAAGCACTGCAGCGCGTTACCTGAACGCGACCATTGATGGGCCAGTTTATACAGTGACCGGCAGATAAGTCGGGCCATATGTTTTTTTTTTTTATTAGTAGCAGTAGGAAGATTTAGGTATTCTATAAATACGTGGCATCATCTCAAACTAAAATTACACTGTGAAAGTTCGGTCAATCTCCAAAGGTATACGGGAGAGGTGCTAAAAATGAAGTTCGGACAAGAGTAAAGTAGGTTTAGTGGCTTTATTTTAAAAGATACAGGAAAAGGTTATCAGAAAAAGTCTTACATGGTAATCAAATTATTAACAAACACCTGTGATGCTGCGAAATGTCGCAATAGCTCTTCACGATAGAACCATATTATGTATGGAACGAGGAGGGTGCCACACTGAAATTTAATTTTTTTAAATTAATGTTGTTTGTTAATCATTTGACCACCATGTAAGGCTTTTTCTCATAACTTTTTTCTGTATCTTTTAAAATAAAGCCAGTAAAGCCACTCTCTCTTGTCCGAACTTCATTTTTAGTACCTCCTCCGTAGTGGAGATTGTTCCAACTTTCACAGTGTAATGTTTGAGATGACGCCACGTATTTCTAGAATACCAAAATCTTCCTACTGCTACTAATAAAAAAAAAAACCTATATGGCCCGACTTATCTGGCGGTTACTGTATACAGAGAATGGCTGTTCTATATTACGGAATCAGATGTTTGAAAAACGCTAAAAATGTTTTGCCTCGTTTATTTACACGGCAAACATCAAAGAATTTCCCAGAGCAGAAGGAGTAGAAAGCGTGATTTTCGCACGCCTTTCGCATATCTAATCTGCTTTATCGAGTTTGCAGCTTGAATTAAGTACACGGGCTCGGCGAAAAATACAAATGAATGCATTTCTTTAAAAGCGATATTGAATCAGTCGTACGAGTAGCAGGTAATAAATAGAAAACAATCAACTATTTTGTTGTTAAAAAATTTGGATTAAATCTAAAAATACTTATTCATATGACGATTTTTGGGCAATCTGGTTGTTGCAATAAGACTCAACAAAAATTGCTAGAGCCTGAACAACCCTTTTCCCGCAGTTCATTCGCAATATTACTTATTCTCTTATTCTTATTTCTCGTGTGGTATCCATTTACTGCGCATTCAATTATATTTCTCATTGAAGTACGCTATGATTTCAATGTTTTTTGTTCTAAAGGTTTGTAGCACTGACATTTGTCCAATTATTTGTTTATGCTAACATAACCCCGAGCACTTAGCAAACGCGTTTGAAAACATGAAGCGCAGGATACGTTTGTGCATTCGAGCTGAAGGACAGCATTTTCAGTAGCTGCTTTAAGCTTTAGTGTTGTTTTGAAGTGAATTAATTAAGTGCTTCTCTGAATTTTGAGTTTACTTCACACATTTTTTTAAAGTGATGTCATGATTAGATAATTTGAAACTGAAGTTATTGACAACCAAAGACCCTTGTGCTGCGTGTCGCCAACTTTATAAAAAATTTAAAGCTTACTTTAATCAGGAATTCATTTGAAAGCACGGTATTATTGCACACTGCTACTGTTAAATTTTCGTGTTTCCATGCAATCTATTTTCATTATCTCTCTTGTTGGAGCGTTGTTTTTTTGTACATTTCGGTCAAAATAGTAATAACGTTAAACAGAGCATACCTCGTTCTGATAAACACTCGTTTGCTGGTTAGTCCCTTCTAATTTTCTCTCTCTCTCTTCATCTAGCTTATCGCGCATACGATGCATCGTGAGAAACGGATACACATACAACAAACAATGCGATTTACATCGGATGTTCGAAAATACATCAAATACTACTCACCGGGGGGTCTTGCGCGCCCCCGCGGAAATCCAACGGTGAATTTAGTAGCAGCCATTCCCTCACATTGATAACTACGGAAGTTATCCTTGAACGTTGACTTCTTATCTTCGCATGCATTAACCCCACATTTACCTGTAATTCGAAAACCCACCCTCCCGATGGATATTAGCATACCGTGCCTCCTAAGTTTACGTTCTTCGGATAAATTGATGTCATTGACCGCGTAAGTGTCAGCATCACTCCGTTTCCGATCCAGTGAGCATTATGTCATGTTAGACCTTTCTGGAGCACAATGCTTCCACCAGGTCAGGAACACAACCAACTAAATTCCCATTCACAATGAATATGTCGTATACTGGTGCACGGTATCACCCCCTGCATTGCCCCGGATCATCGCCATCAGGACGATATTCGCTATATCAGAATAACTCCACCTCATTGCATGATCCTCATCCCGCATTGCCAATAAACAGGGTGTACCGTGATACTACTTCTGTCAAAATATTGCCTCCTCAGGCCAATATTCTGCAGCCCCCTTCTAGGTCACACATCCCGTCAACTCAACGCGTAACACCAGCCCAATTCATTACGCCCTTTACCGATGTTTCTCCCTCTGCATTCACGCGAATACTATCGTTCCTTTCCTCTTATTACTTTACGTTCCCTCGGCTAGGTTTATCGTCAAAACATAAACAAACGTCTCCTGATATACAGATATTTATTAGGCATTTTAAACTACAGGCTAACTGATTCCGTAAAAATAATTTTGGCTACGACACTCTTCTTTAAAGAAAAGAATCTAAAATTTCTCGCTTGCAAAAGAAAATTGCTAATTGCTACCATTGTCATATTTTAGACTCCTCCTTTACAATCTTGCATTTTTAAATAATTTCCATCCATCACAGCAATCATATATCTTCATTTAAATTGTGATGTCACAATTACATTTCTCTTGCGTAAAACACGTTATAAATGCAGCTAAATGGATGACCTTGTAAATAAATCACAATTATATGAATCGTTTGAAATTTGCAAAACATTGGCATTTGAAGGCAAATGGAGGAAGTCAGTTTTTCCTCATCGATTAGCATGAAAACAAGCAGAAAATTAAAAAAATGGTAAACTGCCGCACGTATTTTAGTTTTGGCACGCAATCGGACAGTTCAGATCATAAATTCAAACTCGTCAGTTCACGATGAACCTTTTTAGTTTCTGTTTCTGTCGCATATTTCCGCTTGTGCAATAATTCCGGTCCATTCCCCCATATACACTACATTTAACTACGTGCTATTCCTAGATTTAAAGATCGATCGACTGCTAAAAACAGCTCGGCCAAATCATTTATTAAGTATGTTATTTGCTTACAACAAAATAATGTTAATTTTTTTGGGGCCAGGCTGAACTAAATACGTCGACGCGCTCCGACTTTATGCGTGAATTATGATTCCTGTTTGTTGTTTAAATTAGCCGTCACGCGAGGAATTTTTATACAGAGTAAATAAATTATGTGAAATTATTGTTGAAATGAATGGCCTGCTTAATCACAAACGATGGGGAATTTCTATTAGTTGATAAAGACGTTATGTATTGCTGTTTATATTCATTTTCTTTTACGCATCGAAACTAACAATAAATACCGAAGTAGTAAATTAAATATTATATGTAAGATTTCGTAATAATATCCTATCTTTAAAAAAATAATAAATAATAAAAAATTCATATTGGAATTTTCGGATACTGATGGGTTTCTTTCAGATTAGAAGAAGCTTGGAAATTGTGTTATAGAAATAATTTAAATCTAATAACATTTAATTAAAAATTTCGAAGAATAGAATGTTCACCATCCTTGCTGCTCTAAGATGCAAATAAAGGGCTTCAAATATTTTTTTGATTCTATTTGTGTTTATTTAATGCATTTTCAGGTTATACCTATTTTATCATCGAAGTTTTACAGCGAATCAATTCCAGAAATCGCCTTTAACAGCTTCCTAGATTTTTCAGCAAACTTGGCTGAAGTGATAATGGCTTACGAGGACAACGTTTCGAATTCCTCTTCCTCGACAGGTTTGCAGAAGCCATTATATAACACTTAAAAAAAAATTCAAATTATTTAAACCGAAGGTTGAAGCTTTCAAGCCGATCGATGGTCAGGTTTTATTGTTTCTCTTGCCTTCGTGTGCAACGAACAGACTGCAATTTGCGTAATTAATGTTAATGTGAGACATGTGAGTGTCGGCTTTCAACTTGACATTCGGAAGCAATACCTCAAGCGCAGGACCGGACTGACCATTAATTACGAGTTACGCCTTCTCACTTTAAACGTGTCACAGTTAATGGGTTTAATTAAATCAGAGTATGTTATTGAAATTTGACTGTATATAATTCTATTGGCTTATCCTTGAAATGTAACATGTGTACAATTTCTTTCTAGACTAAATGAGGCCAACGTCTTTTCTTGCTACTTCAATCTGCTTAATATCCAAGGCAGTTCGACCCCCCAGATCTTTAACCCCGGCCAAATGGACTCTTGTTATCTACTTTTCTTTTATCTTATCCTGTTGCGTTATATTATTTTCATCGTGGTCTTTGAAAGTTTGTATTTTTGTTTATTTCTACGCTGACATTTCTGGCCTTAACTGCTTGTTCTAATTCAGCTTTTCATGTTTGTTTCTCATCTCTTGGCTTTTCGTCGTTCTTTGGAGATCCTGGCAATGTCTTCAGGCTAGATATACCAGATTCCTGTTCAAAAAATTTCTTCCCACTATTTCTTTAATTATGGCCAGATTTCCGCTGTCCATTTTTTCTTTATCTTCGTTTCTTTGCTTATACCTTCATTTCCCATTGCGGTTTTTTGATGTTATCTGCCTTCTATTGACCTTACTTATCTTTCTGATTCATTGAAATTCTTCATTTAGAGTTTTCAGTTGGTTTCCAGGTACATAGCGATTGTCTTCAATTCTTCGTTCTTTGGTGTTTCTAAAAGTGTTCTCTGACAACTGTTTACGCTTAGATAATCGTTTTTTCTTTGTATGGGACATTTCTATTCACAATAAAACAATTCTTCAATTGACTCTCTACTTTAAAAACTTGTATTGCGCAACGACCAGTTGTCTAACCTTAACAAAAAAAAAATACAATTTAAATTTTCATCAGTTGAGAGTAAATAAAGTACTTCTAGAAAGTTGTATATTTTCCTTTTTCCTAAAACTATTTAAATACACAAAAGCAATGGTAAAATACGCAAAATAATCTTCACATCCAAACACCGTTTTCACACAACAATACCGTTTTGTTTATTTTCGCAATTCAACTAAAAAAAAATACACGCCGTTTAAAAGAGATACACTGCAATTGCTGACAAGTAACACAAACACTGTCACGTATTTATCCCTCCTGAAAACCGATTGATAGATAAACTGCAAATCCGAAGGCAACTTCAAGAAAACCAAAACCATTTAGCTTCCAAGTTCAATCGGTTTCGAAAATAACTTCACATTATCGCGGACGTTCCACTGGACAAATCGCGTGATAAATCCAGAAGACGACGACACGCTTCGAGTTCTAAATCGAAATTAATCGACGGCACATGAGCGAAATGATGCATATTTTTAGAGGACTCCGTAAACAAAGAAATTCTTCCGGAGTTTAGACCGTTTAGCCGGAGGCGAATAAATCGATGAAATCTAGACGACACCGAATCTAAAAACGGGCCGCCGATCGACGGAACTTATATAAACAACTTTCAGTTTAGTTTATTTTATAAGACCGTCAGTTTTTAACGTAGCAATAAATAAGGCTGAACGCAACAAAGACATTACGATAAAAGATTTGGGCAAAGACATTACGATAAAAGATTTAGGCAAAAACAGCCTAATCGATTTAATATTGCAACTTTTCCTGCTTTTCACAAGATGTACGGGTATCCCAATCAAAAGTGCGAAACTAGCATAATTTTGGAGGCAATCATTTTTTTTTAGGCAGAATGAAGTATGTATATGTATTTGAATAAAATGAATTCTCCAAAGATAGGTTTAGTTTCAATCAAAAATAGAAATCCTGAAAAGAGCACAACATTGTCTGTTTTAAAAGTATGTAATCATACAATTTTTTTTGCTATTCTTCAAATTACATATCAGTAGTAATTGACTGCAATTGAAATCATAGAAATTCAGTGAGAACAAGTAGCACAGATAACTGAAGATTGAAATATATGGAATTGGAAAGAGATAGATATTCTTGTGGGGAGAACGCCATGCCTAAAACGTATGTACAAAAACCTCATCCATCTCTTTTACATGCCTATACCACTTTCTGTCTGTAACATTGTTATGTTTTCACTTTAAACCAATTACCTGTGTAGTATTACGCTACAATTGCAGCTGAGAATGTTAAAATTTTAAATTATTGATAATTTTGATACAATCTTTACTGACGGTAACGTTGATAATATTATTGACAGATTGATAAAATCGCTACATACGTAAGATAAAGTACAAAACATGGGCACAAATGCTTTATAGGTAAGAATGAAAATGAATTTTCACTGAACAAGTTCCCAGATTAAGCATGATCGTCGATATTTTTTGGGAGTATACTAATTTGTAATTTTATTATCAAGAGGCCGTTTTACACTACCCTATTTCTTGTACAAGATTTGATTCAATGTCTACAATAATATTTACAGTTGGTTCTTGTCCGATGAAATTTGTATCACAAAATCTTTTAAGCGGACACTAAATCGCGCACTATACACTTAACGTTTCGCAGTCGTTCGATAACTTCGTCAGAAGTGAAAAATATTTCTCACTTCTGACGAAGCTGTCGAACGACTGCGAAACGTTAAGTGTATAGTGCGCGATTTAGTGTCCGCTTAAAAGATTTTGTGTCTACAATAATATTTAGAACAAGAAAAATTTTGGGCTGCAGATACGGTTTGGAGATAGAACATGTTCGGTTTTTTCAGATAATTTTTGATTCAATTTAAATTTTGATACACTTGATAATTTCAAGAAATTGAACCTAATCTTGTATAAGGAATAGGGTAGGGTAAAACGGCCTAAATAAAATTAATTGGATCAACCAAATTTTACAGTTTATTCAAATCAGAATAGAAATTGTTTTGCGCAGCAAAGATTTAAAATATGTCGTTGTCGCTTACATTTTGCCTGTCATTTTCATTACTTTACATTTTTACTTCGTTTCTGGCAACAGGAATGAAATGTGTCTATTGTATCGGAGGGATTTAGTAATGAAATACAGAAATAGTAAAAAAATAGAAGGCGTAGGTGAACCCAAAAGCTCAGAAATAAATAAATAAATTCGCATAACGTCCCATCTACTTAAAATAACGCAGCATCAACAAGCCCGCAGCAAAAATACACGTTTAATTTTTCTCACATTTAGAAGCGAAAATAAACAAAAATTTATTTGTGCAGATGCGAATTTTCGGCGGCAACTTCATCTCGGAAATTACTCCGGAGGCCAAACGCAATTAATTAACGATGATTGCCATAAAATTAATTGCTCTAAAAGCCTTGCCACCGACAATAAAAACAACAAAACACACCGACCGTAAAAAGGCAGTCTCTCCCGGGTCTCATCTAGATTTGCATTCAAGGCCAACACACTTTTTTTTTGTTATTACTTCACAGTTGGCCCTGCAAAAACAATTAGATTACTGGAGCGAATGGGTCCGGTCAAAAATAATGCACTTTGGCCATGGCACTGACGAGTGCAACTGTAGGTAGAAACGGAGTAGAGACAACAGGTTTGCACGGAAAAGAAAGAGCAAAGTTTTGTTTGTTCAGTGAAGAAGACACGTTTGCCGGAGGCCCCGAAGGTTGCTTGAAAAACGGCGAAACTTAATTAAGCGTAATTACGGTAGATAATTTATTGCGCACGCTTCGTAAAATATGGAAAAGAAACCGGGTTTATTAATATAATAAATATGCACTTATCCAAGGAATCAGTAAACAATCGCCGCAGGGAGGAAAAAAGACACCTGCAAGTAGATACGTTATAAAACCGAAGAAATTATCCTTGAATTTCTACTATGATCGATGAGTAAGTACAAATTTCAGACGTTTCAGAAGTGGTTGGTATTTATACATATATTATGCAAAAAATGATATGACTTGAGTTGCTACATTCAAAGAGTTAAAGCCGGGAACAAACTTAAACACAAATGCGAATGAGATACTTTAAGGCCCAGTTTTACAATTGTGGAATAAGGACAGAATAACTCTTCGCCGAATATTCTTTAATGTACGTCACACCTACGTCACGTTAGTCTAAGAATAATGCTTATCCGACGATTGTAAAATCGGGTCTAAATGTTAATTTTAGTTTGTAGAATGTCACCTTTTAAAAAGCAGTGCATAAAACGTTCTTTACAGACTCTAATGCATAAAAAGTAAAATGGGTTGCCTATTTTTTACTGTTTCATTAATGTTTTCAAAGCCTTTTGTAACCTAAATGTAAATTAATTTAACTTGAAGGCTTCCGCGGCCGTCGTCCATGTTTGAATTGGCTTCCGGTTGGAACCGCGTCACGTTAACTTCTTCTACTGCCGACGTTTCGTTCTCAATTGCAGAAGAACTTCCTCAGGGCTGCTGCTGTTGGTGGTGTTGCTGCTGCTTCTCGTTAATCGTTGAGACAGTCAAATATTATCTTATGTTTTAAAAACTTAAATGTGCGCTTAGATAAAACAAGTCCGGCTCTAAAATGTCCTAAAAACGCCGAAGTCTGCTAATTATATATTTTTTAGTGAAAATATTATCCAAATCTAAAGCATTGAGAATGTACAGGTTGCTTTGTCGTGAAGAATCCCGAAATTATAGAGAAAACTCTCTCATAAAAATTCTGAAGATCTTTCATGAAACCTCTAGACAGCAATTAATTTTAACTATGTATTTTAAAATTAAATTACGCGCGTGTAATTGAAGGAATAGACATTTCGATTGGCAGTTTTATTAGGTTTCCGCTTCGTAAACCCTTAACGTGATTATTTCATCTTCTGTCCTGGCTAGTAACGGATGAAGAGGAGATATTACGTACACTTCGCGAGGCGTCGTTTAAGAAAACGCGTGGAAATAATCGTAAATCCGCGGATTTTATTGTGCCATTATATTTACTAAAGCCTTGCAAAACAGGATAAGGTGGTTTGTTTGGTTTGCGCATCGAATGCAGATGCAGATGCGGTTTCGCTGTCGATGCGCTAAAATTGTTGCATACTCGTCCTTTTTATATCAATACAACATATACCGTACAGTCAAAATTAAAAATAATGTCAGCTCAATGCATTATCTTATTTTATGCATTCTGGGCACCATAACAAACAGACGGTCAGGCAAATATTGACAAGAATTTTACGCGTGCCCGCCTACTCATTATAGCGATCACAAATGATGAGGCCGCTATTTAACTTTTTGTTGGGGAGACATCACTTTTCATTCTGACTGTACGTGTAATCATAATTATTCTATTTTACCGCAAGTAGTTAATACTTGGGTGTGTTTATTTTGCACGAATGTTGTTTACTATTAAATAGCCGATGTTAAATGTATGACTTCCCGATTAAAAATAGGCGTAAATTAGTAATTTTGCTAGATAATTGTTTTATGCTTTTGGGGACGAGATGAGGTCCTCAACGAATGTTTTGTTCCGAGGTTCCACGAATCCTTATTGGTATGTCACTACGGTAAGGAGTAGAGTCAGAGGTATTGCAATTAATTTCAATATATTTTGTTCTAAACAATAATAGAAAGAGTTTTAAAAACGAGTAAAAAATCAAAGAGCACAACGAAACTAGAAATGAAAGTAGAAACTCGAAATAAAATGACAGGAAAATTAAATACCATATTTGTAGATGTACGATGTTTGGCATGACAGACGATAGCGATACGTTGAAATTTGTGCAATTTAAAAAAATAAAAAACAACAAAACAACAATGGCTCTGAAGAAATTCTTCTTCAACAAATAATGAAACGTCATTAAAGGAGGAATTTTATTGATAACGCCGTTTAAATGAAAGCTCTAGTGAAAGGCAACTGACGCCAAGCTAATCAAACAATCTGTAATTAATCTTTTTTCGGACTTCTTGTTTTTTCTCTGACGTCTTCCCAGATATAAAATTTAAGTTATTTACCGAAACGGAAGATATGATCGTCTGAATTATGGGAAGGAAGTTAGAAATTAAAGATGTGGAATTTTCGGAATTACGGTCAAAGATTAGGTTTTTCAAAAATCCCTAGAAAATTAATGAGTTACTTACCTAGCCATGGCTTTAATTTACAAGTTTACTATGACGCTTTGCAAGGCGCTTTTCAAATAAAAAAAATTTTCATCCCTGAATCGTCCAGGTCAATCTTTATTTTTAAACTATGGATGACGACGACAGATGTTATATGAAGAATGTAAATACATTTATTTATTTTATTTTGTGACAGGTCCCAGTTAGATACAATGTGACGATTCATGTTAATAATAATACCTCTTAGTTTTCCTTTTTATGTATTTTAAACCTACCGGTTTCGGCCATTAGCCTTCGTCTTTTTCTCAAGCTAGAAACTTATATAAAGTTATTAGATCTAATTACCCAAGTTGGAAAAATAACGAAAGAAACAGATTGGGAGAAATTTAAATTGAACGGAAGTGAACAAAGAGATGGCGAAAAATATTAATACCTCAACTATTTTTTCCATTTTCCACTTTACGTCTACTTGCACAAGATGCTACATATATTTTTTCTTAATATTGAAATGCGATGACACTGTCTTTATTTTAACAACTCTGGCAAAGGGAATGAGTTATTAAGTCTTAATGGTGACAGAAGCAATCGTCGCAAGCAAAGAACAAGGTGTCATCACTTTTATCATAACTCATTTGACATTTTTGGTTCTAAATACATAGCTCATTTTACCTAATTAAAACAACCTTCTAAAACGAGATTGCACGTTAACCTTTCCACGATATTCTATGTATATATTTTTCTTAATAAACATTCCAGTAGGTATATAACTTTGATGCACATTTTGAATTTTAAAAATTTTCAGTTTCAACTCTTAGACCCAGTTTTACAATCGTAGCTCTATTCGCGGAATAATAACTATTCGCCGAATATCCTTTAACGTTCTTCTATATCTACGTCACGTTATTCCAAGGATAGTGTTATACTCAGTTTATCCGACGATTGTGAAGTCGGGCCTTAATATGTTTGCTGAAATTGCAACTTCACTTTTGTTAATTTTCACTTTAAAAGGAAAAGCATTTTAATTGTCAGCTGAGTGATTAATCGTTTGTGGTTAACCTTAACATTTTTCAGGAACATGACGTTGTTATCAGTACTTTATAGAGATAATTCTCTAGCCAGAGATTTCTAAAGCATTTGCCAACAAACAAATTAAAAATGTAATAAATAAAAAAATTCAAATAACACGATTAAATGTAAAACGAGGACTGACTGTGAAAAAGTAATAATGAGACAAATTAGGACGGATGTGTCCGCTTATAGTAAGTTTTCGATGGTTTTATTGAATAACTTCAAAAGAATTGTAATAATAAATTGTAACGAATTAAAATTATTTAAAAATTACAAATAGCTTTTCTAAAATATAAATTACGTATTTAAGTTTAAATATTTCTAAATAAACTGCTCACAAATTAAGGGATAAACCACAAATTTATACGTGTTGTAATGGTCTCACGAATTGATTGTCATTACAATTTTTTGAAATGATTCTACATGAGTTTACAATCCTATAATAATAGTGCTGATTTGTCTATACAAATAATCTGGACTTTGTCCATCATAGCATTAAATATCGTCAAACATCTTAACACATATTTCAACGAATCACTTCAAGGAAGTACACTCTTGAAATACTTGCGCATTTCATTCAATTACACAATAATAAATAATAATTCTAGAAATTGTGGAAATAGTCGAGAAACAATTATTCACAGACTGAGTATTTCGCCATTAACTCCTTCATGAAAGATTGTCGATTCTTTGTGATCTTTGAACAATTCCTAATAGAACTTGCCAAGGAAGACAATCATCTAACTTAACTTAAGCAAAGGTAAGGATAATTACATTGACACCAAAATTTTAAAAATGAGAAAGCACAGATTATCTAAATTCAACATCATTAGACCATATTATGAGACATAAGAACGTCAATCCAAAGAAACAAGAACTAACAACGAAAACAACGCATTACATCACCAGAACAATGAGAAAAACTAAGAGGTTGCAGATAGAACATGTTCTATTTTTCTAGATTGCTTTTAATTCAATTTAAATTTTGATACAACTTACGTATAATTATTGTTTGAGAAATCCAGAATAAGAATTAGGGTAGTGTAAAATGGCCTTTAGTAAATTACACTACATCAAAAATCTCAACGAAAACTATTTGAAACATCTGCTTTCGTGGAACAGTTTGGTAGACCAACTCATGATTACCGACCATCCTATCAAACATGTCGTCAACCATGGTGACGAACATCTCGGCACAACTAACAGTGTGCGACCTAAATTTTGAGTCACACGTACGTTTTATATTTTTGTTCTTCTAGGATTCGGAATAATTTTTGATTTGTGTAGCTTTCATAAATCGAAACACACCCGGGAATATAATTGGAACGAAAAACAGCACAAATCTCAATCAAGCGAACATTAACGCCGCCGAACCTTGCAATTAAGCCAGCATTCACTTACAAAATACTTTCATAAGCCGCCAGCGAACTGAAACTTACTCGAAGCAGCTCCTTTTAAATTAATTAATACTCGTAGCCGCTAACTGACAAGCCTGACAGTCGTTAAAATAATTGCACGACCTTGGCGGCTCCGAATAGAAAAAGTCGGAAACGTTGCGGGCCAAAAATAAAAAAAAATCGAGAGCCAAGCAGATCAGCGCGATGTTGAAATGCAGAGGATATGTGTGTGCGTGGTGGAACTGACGTGCGCAATAAAAACTAATATTTAAATTTTTTATGGGTCATGTGGCACACACGGACCATTTCCTACAGCTGCAATTTATTTTCGAACCTTGAGATCTCCGGCCTTTTCCTGTCAGCGTGTAATCTATTCCATTGTTCTGGCCTGTGCTGTTATTAGCGGCGTTACAAAAACCGCTTTTTATCTTCGTTTAAAAAAAAGTGATAGCCGCCCAACACCGTCGCTAATTTAAAAAATGGTTTCGGGCAACCGTCAATCACTGTGAAATCGTTTGTTATTGTCGTGTTAACATAATAAGAAGACGAATAATCGTACATGTGACTTGAATTTGAATTAGACGTTTTGGTAACACGAAACAAATAACGTTTTAGTCATAACTAGAACAGTTACAAATAGTTTTATCCAACTAATTGAATTTTACTAAATTTATTAAGGCCCAGTTTTACAATCGTGGAATAAGGACGGAATAACTGCTCGCAGAATATCCTTTAATGTTCCTCCATATCTACGACACACCTACGTCACGTTATTCTAAGAATGATGCTTATCCGACGATTGTAAAATCGGGCCTAAGTCTAATTAAGTTAGGCATACTATGACATAACAATTTCTTATTCCCCAAGAGAGGACGCTATAAAGTACTCCACGATAATTGATGAATCCGTTGTCATCCGGTAAAATGCCGAAAGCCAATAAAACAAGACAAAAAAAACTTCACTCAAACGATTCTTCAGGTGACTAATGTCCGGTTGCATCAACTTTTTAAGCAGATCTTAAATTTAAGTGATGTTTAGACTATGATATTATTTATAGATTTAACAAAATGTTAGTCACAGTCAAATTTATACTTAAGCTTAAAGCTGCGGTTTGTTAGGACAGTGCGCGGCGCACGACGCAAACGTAAAGTAGACGCGCCAAGCAGAGCGCATTTGAGTTTTTCCTTGACATGTTTTGCTAGAAACTGTCAGCGAATAGGATAAATGATAATCTGTTGTAAGTCGAGCTCGACGTTTGCGTCGAAATCTGTTGCAACTCAGGTTTCGACGCAAACACACGTTTTGCTCAACTCACTCATAAACTAAACTAAACATACTCTAACAATCCGCCTTTATTTAAATCAAAGCCCTAGGTTTTAGCGCACGTATGTCGCACTCGACTTACTGTAAGTTTTGCGCCGCGCACTGTCCTAACAAACCGTAGCTTAAAACTGCGGTTTGTTAGGACAATGCGCGGCGCACGACGCAAACGTAAAGCAGACGCGCCAAGCAGAGCGCATTTGAGTTTTGCGCTAGCATGTTTTGTTAGAAAATGTCGCAAACGTAAAGTAGACACGCTAAGCAGAATTTGCATTTGAAGAGTATAGATAAATGACAATCTGTCGTGAGTCGAGCTCGACGTTTGCGTCGAAATCTGTTGCACTCAGGTTTCGACGCAAACGCACAGCGCGTGAGTTGAGCAGAACGTTTGCGCTCAACTGAACGTACTCTAACAATCCACCTTTATTTAAATCAAAGCCCTAGGTTTTAGCGCACGTATGTCGCGCTCGACTTACTGTAAGTTTTGCGCCGCGCACTGTCCTAACAAACCGTAGCTTTAGATGAAGTTTAAATGTCAATCAGAATATATTTGACATTGTACTGACCATATGTAAATGTCACATTCTAAACATAACTTAAATTTAAGCTCTGCTTAAAAAGTTAGTGCAACCGGGCATAAATCTGCTAACCACGTAATCTATTCTTAATTTTGGGAAACGTTATCGAATCAAGAGTCTGAACTGTACGGGACGGATGCTGCAACAATTCAATAACATTTTTAACCAAATAATCGATTGTTTGATCGTTCTGTTGCGTTTTGCTCGTTTGGGAACACTCATAGCGTTTTTGATTCACTTACACTGGTTGCACTCAGTGTACTTGCATTTTCTTTTAACCACGAGATGAAGATATTCTGAGTGCGCACTAGTGCGGTCAATCGAAAACGCTACTAAATAACCGATTGACATTTCTTTTTAGATTCATACAAATAAATCCACGTTTCATCTTCCGATACGTCATACAAGTGATTTGATGCCCCCTCGTTGAAAATATTAAGATTTATCTTGTACCATGTCGCACGATCCAGTTCTTGCACCCTACTTTTTTCTCATTTAAGTGATCATTCAAAATTGAATGTGTGTACAGTAACGGACAATAAAATCCGGTCACGTCATTTCTACAATGGAAACCTTACTTTAATATTTTTGAATATGTAGGCAATATGCAAAAGTCTCTAGTAATTCCGACATTTATAAATGTTACTTTTAAATAATTCTTGTTTATGTATTTTGTATATTGACAAAATGTCTTATTTAAGTTTCACTTAAAAAGTTAGAGTACCTACTGACTGCCAGGTGAAGTTTCAATAGAAAGAAGAGATGCTGCGAGATTTTAGTTTAGTAAGTTTGATATTTCAAATCCTTTTTTACGTTTTGACAGAAATATAACCTTCTCAATAAAAGCCTGATTTACCAAATTTGTCTACTTGCCCGGACTATATTGCACTTGGCTTCTTCCAATGTCTAAAGTTGTCTGAATCTCATCATATGTTACATGCCGATCTTCATTGATCATTTTATGTATGTTTTTTGATGTACACTACAGCCATGGACACCGTTAAAAGTGTAAAATGCCAATTTTACGAGTATCATGTTTTATTCATGTGGAACGTTTAAGCTCGTTTTACATGGAGCGATTTTTGCGAGCGATTTTTTGCAGCGATTGCCCGCCGCGAGTAATTGCTTCGTGTAAATGATAAGTCACTGGTGCAATTTATCACAAATAGTAGTCGCGTTTGCAATTTTCGAAGTTAGAACATGTTCTATCCACTTGCGATTTTTCCATGCAATCTAGTTACATTCCTAGTAATATTTTTGTGACAAGACTGACAAGGTATACCAATTATACAGTGCACTCGCGCTAACGTGAGCTAATTAAAACCAGCTGTGTTAATGTTTGCGCGATTCTTCATGTTTCCGAGATGCAGTCTTCATGTCTTAAAAACAATTAAAACATGAAACATTACTTTCAGTCTTTATTTATGTCCTACATATTATGTATTTTTGGAAAAAAATGAAGTAAGAAGTGATTCTTTGGACTTCGCGCGATTGTTCATGTTTCCGAAATGCAGTCTTCATCTCTTAAAAAGAATTAAAAACATGACACAAAAACATATCACTTTCAACCTTTATTTATGTACTTTTATATTATGTATTTTTGGAAAAAAATGAAGTAAAAAGTGATTCTTTAAACTTATGTTGTAAATTTCTATAGTATATAAAGTAGCTGTTCGTGTTAGCGAGGTGCACTGTTCACGTTAGACAGTGGCCAATGCTAAAATTTAGGTGTTCACGTTATACAGGAGTTCATGTTAAGCAGTGTTCACGTTAGCGCGAGTCACAGTATAAAGATTACACAGTGAAGCGACTCTCATGAAAATATTCAGTTCGCGCATAACATCCCGCGCAAGGTCTGAGTCACAATCTCGGGATGCAGAGCTCATTCATTCACGGCTCTGGTGACGAATGAATCTTTATAATTATGTTAATACACATTATTTATGCCTTGTTATTTTTTTACCACGTCCACTAAACACTACAATTCGGCCCTGGTGTGTGAGCACGTGTGAATGTACAATTTACAACAAAATCGCTCACACGTAAAGCAGAACAAACAGTTCAACACACCCCTTTTATCTACTCGAGGTCAATGAAAATTCAGTAAAGAGATCAAAGTGCCGACAAGCGAGTTGCGCTACTGTATTCTTTATACTGTGGCGCGAGTGCACTGTAAATACTTTGAGGTTATTGATAGTTGTTTACGACCGTTGTTTATAACTACAACCACGTTTCGTTAAACATATAAGCCAATGTAAACAATATATCACACAATATACATAAAAATGTAAATAATAGCATTGTATAAGTAACAGAGTGTGTTTGTGAACAATAAAATGGAAGAAAGAAATATTGCTTGGACAAAAAACAGCATTTATTAAACTATACGAACAGTGTCCATGTTTAAACGTATAGTGTAACATCTAAAGATTATATAAATAAAGCAAAACCGACTAACAACGAACACGTTTATCTTTTCTTAGGATTGTAAACAAACACTGCAAAAATTTTCGGTTGGTACTACATGGGTACTACTGGTGTACTGATCATCTACCGGTTGTCAGCACTGAAGTTGCCTATTATCTGTGCTTATTAAATAGAGATGATTACATTATGCGATAGAACGCTGCGATAATTTTGTCGCTGCGATCCCTCGCCGCAATTGCTCGCTGTGATAAATCGCCTCGTGTAAAGCTAGCTTTCGATTCCGGAAATTTTTAATCTTGCTCATATGTAAGTATATACAGCACGCGGATGCCTCCTAAGAACAGTTTGCGATTAGCCAGACCGCACACGATCAATCTTATCACTTTGTGTTGCAGACAAAAATGCGACCACTGTTAGCTTATAACGAGTGATCAATATTTTTTCTAATCAAGTGACCTATGGAAATAAAATCGTGTGTCTTTAATTAGTTCATTACTTCAAATGCCATTTGAACTACATATTAATATTGCATTCCTTACAAAATCTACCTGCTATTCTTATATTTTACATGTTTTTTTTTTTTATAAATTTGGATTTGAAGTTCACATTTCCCACAAAATGAAAGCATGCGTAAAGAGCAACGAAAAATTGATTCATAGAAGGTGCGTAACATGATCGCCGTTCTCTTGTAAACACAAGCGAATTCTGCGTTTTAAATTGTTAATGACATTCGCTAAAATCACTGGATTGTTATTGAACTGTTCGCAATGTAACAATAAACTCTTTGCATGTAACAATAAACTCTTAAGAAGAAAGATTTCTGTTAATGAATTAAACTTACTGATAGTTATGTATAAATAATTGAAATGAGATTGACATTTGAAAAAATGTCAAAAATCAAAGACATACGATTTTTTTTCCATAGGTCACTTGATTAGAAAAGACATTGATCACGTGTTGCATACTCGATAAGTGTTTGGTAAATACGATCGCGTAAGCCGTCTTCTTTACGCAGTACAGAACGAAGCAAAGGTATGACCTTAGCAGAGTACGCATACTGTATAGTGTGTACACTGAGAAAAAGGAATCTTTATAGTTAAGAAATTTGTATCTTTGACATTTTGTATTTCAGTGGAATAAATATTACTAGTCTGTGTTAAAAAAGCTACTTATTAACATGAAAATAATATTTTATTCCCAAAGAAAGTATTTTATCCCGAAAGAAATATATCTTTGCTACTATTGAAAGAAATAATTTCTCTAAATTAAAGCATATTCATTAACTACAACTACAAAGAATTATTTTCTTTTAGTGTAGAGAGAAAACAGTTAACTAGTCACATTTATTGTTACATAAAAAGAGCAAATTTATTTAACGTAAATAGTGTAGATTTGGTGCTATCAAATGAGTATTTTAATTTAATTTATATACGAATTTTTTTTTAATTTTACACGATTTAAAAGAAATAAGTATCTAAGAATGACAAATAAATATAAAATCTTGAGAGATGATAATGCAATTTTAAAACTTATTTCTAAAACTAACTAATTTCTCGATTCTTTTCGTTATTAAGGACCTATGTACAGTGTCTTTCAAAAAGTGTGCTACAAGAAAGCACAAAGTTTCCGAACGCATTGAAATAATCACTAAGAACCAAATGAAATAATTGAGAAATAAGAACCAATTTAATGTTTTCCTATTCATATTATTTTGGCGGACACTTTAATCCAACCAGTATTTCCTAATGTAGTGTGTATAAAGAGTGGTTCACAATAAATTGTGATTTTTTTATCTTTGAGATAGAAGGCTGTAATCATATTTAGCTACAACTTTTAATTCTGAACAACTTATTCTTATGACATTTTGCTGTATCTTGTAAAATAAGGGTACTTTACTCTTAAGCCGTCTTCATTTCTCGGTGTCCACACTGTATACCGTTCAAGATAGATTTCATCTGACATTTTCCAATTTGACTTTAAGGGATGCGGAAGCGTTCTGCGTCAATAAATTTTTATAAAAACCGATAATAAAAAAAATTCCCATTTGTAGCACACTTTTTGAAAGTCACTGTACTCGTATGTACTTAATATGCATTTCAATGAAGCATTCTATAATTAAGTTTAAAGTTCGTTACTTTTTTATTTACATACGTATTACGTCAACTACATATGTTTTTATTGGAAATTTAAATGATTTCTTTTCTCTGTATAAGAAAAAGAAAATATAAAAATAATAAAATCTTTCAACCTGTTAGTTTTTTTTTTAAACTTGTATAGAAGATACTCCATGGTGAATTTTAAAACTACAAGAAGCGATTATGTACAAGAATAATAAACTGCGATTGTGCTCAACTAACGCTATTATCTTATCCGATTGTTTAAAATATTTGGCAAACTTTTCCAAACATTCCTATCGTCGAAAACCGCGATAAGAACGTAACACGGCAAAGCGCAATTTATGTGCTAACGACCATAACAGATGTAATATATGGGTGGTTACGAATTATTAAACGTGAGTCATTCATTGAGAAGATTGAGAAGTTTTAATAAAAGATCTGAAGGAGTGGTTTTACTATTTTTCTTTTTTTTGTTATATGATTTTAAGAACATAGGCTTGACGTCATAACAATCACATTTTTCCATACCATAACTGGGAAAAATGGTATTATGTAGATGATATTTCGCACTAATTCAGTAATTACTTATATCAAACAAAAATTTCGGTTAAATTTTATTAGAGCATCTCCTCTAATATGGATGTTGCCCAGATCACCACAGACAGTGAACGTGTTGAAATAGCGAAATTTTCCATGACATAAATTATAATTGCGTTTAGACATTAAACATTAACATTTATCATTAATTTTTTTTAACGAAGTAGTTGTTACTACAAAAATTCTACAACAGGGTCTTGAAATTAAAAGTCGGTCTTTGCTCATGCAAACAGTTTCGGCGCACGATATTTAAATTTATGTGTGCCATGCGGGTTTCAATTAACGAGGGAGCCAATAAAAATTAATTGAGTAAATAATTAATTAGCGCCGAGACTGTACAGTTTCCAGCGAGGAGCTTTCTGACGGGAACGAGTTAATTTATTTTATTATTCGAAAGCGGCGAACATGTGTGTTTAATTCTATAGCGACACGAAAAACTTGAGAATGTGCTTTTTTGTGGGTTTTCCGGTACTTATTTCCTTTGCCCGTCGGAAAGATGTGTTTAATAGACTGAAGTGATAACGTGGATATTACTAAACTGGGTCACAGATAAATTCCTGTACTATTATTAAGTTACAATCGCAGTCGTTCATTCCATGATATAAATAATAAATTAATATAAATTATGTACGGGTGTCTCGCAAGTAACCGGAGGTCATTTCTTTACTTCACTTTGAGCAGAAAACTTTATACAAGCGAATCAAATTCACAATATTTACGATGTTCAAAGTTAAGAATTGGGCAGCAAGGTTTTAGATAATTTTTTCTTTACCTTAACGATTGACACGTTTCTCAGGATAAATTATTTATCATGAGAAAGCTGTCAACGTAAAGCGAAACGTCGACTTTTGATTTGATTTTTATAATTGTCTGATCCTTTTTATAATTACTTATATATTTTCTGATAATAGATAAAAAAATGTTTCAATGCAATAAATTATATTTAAAAATTTCCTTAATATTTAAAAACGAAATTAGTTTTATTTTAGCTTTCGAATTGTCGTAAGAAATAAATTAATATAATATTAGTAGTTAATTCTAGATACCCATCTTGAATAGAAAGTCGACATTATCGATCCATTGTTGGTCTATGTTTGATGCATAATAATTTATCAGATCATATATCAATGAATTGCGTTTCTTGTCCTATAGAAATTTAATTAAATACAATTAAAAATTTAATTTAAAAAAAAATTGCTGATAAGTTTACTGATTATTTTAAAGAGAAACATTTCGTCTGCAGTTTAATAAATAATATGTACGTGCTTACTGACATTTTTTATTTTATTTAGGGTCGGTTTATCGATGCTAGGATAACTTCATCTTTCAGTTTGTTACCAATAGCAACTATTATGAAAGTATAGGTTGCCACTGGTAACAAATTGAAAGTTAAAATTATCGATAAACCAACCCTTAATAGATAAGTTTGGTGCAGTTCCTGCTCGTGATATTATAATATGCAAAAGAAAATAAATTTAAGCGAGCTAAAGAACTTACGTTTCGCAAAATTTATTGTTCGCAAAAGCGAATGAATTTGTATTCTTTTGCATATTCTATTTACATAATAGTTTCATATATACATTGCGTACAGTTTGGAAGTGCACACTAAAAAATCACCTTGTCTCCTCCAACAAATACACAATTTTGGTCTCATATTAATTACAAGAACTAAATTATTAGTCCTTTGTACCAAAAATTATGCAATGTGCGTTTGTCAATGAAAAGAAATTCTAGTTATCAGAACCAATAAATTAGTTTCAAATTTCAATAATGTTACTAATATGTTTTTAGAGTGTGTTTGCTAACAGTCAAAACATTTAGTATTAATTATTATTAGACTAGCTAATTACATTGGATCACAATTTCCAAAACTCGTAATAACTGGATTTATTTCATTTTTGCTTCTTTCCTGAAAAAAAGCGGATTTGCAGATCACCGAGAATATTTTCATACTTCGAATTATGTACAGTCGAACCTCCATAACTCGAATTTTAACGGCCCCGTAAATTACTTCGACTTATAGAAATTTCGAGTTCAAGAAAGAGATTTCAGTTATACACAATGTGCAAGGACATCAATAAATTTCGACTTACAGAAAATTTCGAGTTGTGGAGATGCGACTGTATTTTACTCAAGCTAGGTAAGCTCAATTTTAAATAGTTTATGCTTTAAATAAATCTCGTAGTTCAAAGTTGTTTAGCAACATCACTTATGTCAATTACAAACTACATAATACGTATAGTATTAAATAAATAATACCAAAAATTAATACTATGTATTTAAAAAAAATTATTTAATTAGCAAACAACGTAGTATCCAATTCCCAGTTCACATACCTTACATGTACTCGTTAATTAGGTTTAATCTTAGCTACTAATTATACAGACTCTTACTTTATCTATTAATTTATCTATTATTGCTTTTTAAAACAATTCAGCTTAGATTATAAAACTTATGTTTAATACCTTCCGTAGAAAACCATAATGAGTAATTACTTTCAGCTTGAGGGTACCTTAAAGCTGAAGTGGCATTTCTGATAATTAACAGCTGTTAATATACTAGATTCATAATAGAAAAATAAGCTAATAAACACGTTTTCGAAAATGCTTCGTTTTCGAGATATGGGGTGTTAAAATTTCATCAAAAATTTTGAAATATATGAATCAAGATATTTGATTTTCACAAGAATTTATTTTCTTTTAGTGATTCCTTTTAACGTTAATTTACCTCTTCCTCTTAATACTTGCTACTTTAAAAGAAACGAAATGTGCTAATTATTGTGTTAGAAATTGCTTCAAAGAGAAGTCACAGACATCATAAACTCGCGGAAATTTTAACACAATCAAAAAATACTTGCAGAAGACCATAGTTCAGGACAGACTTTGTTTAAGATCAAAGACATTGTTTTATTAAATGGCAATTTATTACAGAAGTAGAAGAACCGATGTCTTTAACATTTGGTGTCTTTGAAAAATCAGAGCGGTCAAAAAGAATAAAAAAATATATATTACTGTAGACCATTTTGTTGCTAATTATTTAAAAAAAAATTATCTTCGTTATTGTAATCTAGAATGCAACATGAAAGTCAAGGGAGGGGATTATAATTTAAATTCTTTTTATTTTTGAAATAAGAAAGTTTAACGCCTCAAAGCCATTTTTAACAATAATTAAGAAGTGAGACCCGAAACACAAATTCCGTTCGATTGTATCAGATTTCTATGCCGATTAATAAAAAATTCACGCGTCTCTATAAATAGAAATGACATCACGCCGCGATATTGTTAATATGTGCAAAGATCCTTTTTTTGTGAGCGAAAACGTGCTTCCGTAAAAAAACGTATATCTTATCGCCGCGCGGACTCGAAATTTGTTTGCCTACAGCCCAGATACGCTCTCGTCGTTCATTATTAAACTTTCGATAATGCTTTAATGAAGTAAAGTAAGTCAGTCAGTCGAGAGAGCGGCGGGCAGAGATTGATTGTTATTCTGACCTGACGATCGATTCGATCATGCGGGATAGTTTTCGATCGATCGAACTTGACCTAGCATTGAAAATTCCACAAGGATCGTTTAACTAAATATTAAACAATAAAAATTGTTTCTGTGGATTAAGTATCTGTATAACAAGTATTTTTGTGTCGCATATGTATGTATACAATAAACAAATAAGCATGCGAAAAGACTGACGACGATTCAAATCGACAATATGCACATTATACAGGATGTCCCAGCGAGACCTTTCATTAGAAGTTTATGGGGTTCTGACCAAAATAGAAACTTGAACATTTAGAATTAGATACAAGTTATTGCGTTCTCTTCAGCTAAAATATTTTCAGATGTCAGATCGCCATCTACTTTGTTATTTTAAATGGGACACCCTATTTATTTTTGCACTTTTGGATGGGAATCATAATTTTGAATCTTTTTTATTGAAACCATACCATGTCTATCTATTACAGTTTTTGAGATAAAAATTATTTTCCGAAATCATGGCAGGTGGTTGACGTTTTCAAAATGGGCTGTACTTATTTGAAACGAGATAGAAAATTGAAATCTAATTAAGTTTGTAGTTTAAAGATCCCTTTATCGTAGGTATTCTTTAAAATAAACATCTTTGCCTGAGAATAATTCTTAAATTTATACTTTTCATCAAGAGTTAAAAATGTAAAAAGATTTTTTCAAATGGAATGCCAGATTTTTCGTTGCGTAATCAAATTGGTGATAAAATTTGGCACAAAGTGGTATTACATGTTCCTATACCTAAATACCGTTTTAGAGTTATTTCCAAAAAGCGGAAAATTATTTTCGTTGTTGTTATTCATTTTGCAACTTGAAATGAATGAGATTCAATAACTTGACATTTGAAAAATTATTTCTGGTATCCATAGCAACCATTCATTAGCATGCATTCTCGCCATAATGGTAAAATTTTCCGTTTTTTGGAAATAACTCTAAAACGGTTTGATTTAGGTATAGGACGCTGGGACATAATATAAAAAGAATCGATTCTGATTTTATATTTTTGTACTTGAATGAATAACATACCTATTCAATTAATCATAACATACCTATTCAAATAATCGATTTTATTGATCGACACATTTTATAATCGTTTTGTCCAACTTACAAAATGCTACTCCTAATTGATTTTGGGGGAGTAAAAATAATGATAAATGTGTTGTTTTTAATCAAAATTAAATTATTACTCAGAGTACGTCACAACTTTTTTAAACAAAATCTGTAATAATGAAAACTAGTTTTCACTGAATTACCATAAAAATTCAAGCGAGGTGACCCTGACTTTTTTCTTTCCTTTTTTTTTTGAAAAAAGTTCAGCATCATATCGGTCGTGAAGATCATTCTAGAAACAATGGGCGCGTGCTAATAAAGCCATCACGCATACATTATGATTCTATTTAAAAAAAAACTGCAGAAAACGTCCCATACCGAGAAGAACAACAACAGCAACTTCCTAACCGCACGACTTACGTGGGCGCCTCCATATCTGTAATTATAAACGTCACACTTATGACGCTGCATCTAGAAGGATTACGAAGGTCTTATGAGTGATGCAAAGACTTAAATATACCGAATGAATAACAACGCAAAACGAGGGTAAGAGCATTAACCTGCTTCGCCCATATTTAGTTTTGTTAGGTATTTCTAGATTAAAAAAATGTTATCGGACACGTTCGTTAGCGGAAGCGTGTTTATGGGACGCTTTAATTAGATAACTGCATTAGGTATATTTGTGCCGAATTTCGCATGGGTTTGCTAACTATTATTTCAGCATAATACATCACATGATTCAAAAGGAAGCTGTTAAAAATTGTATTGTGTGTTGTATTAATTATTATGAAAAAAAAAGATTATCCTTGCAAGGATAACGTTAGAGTGGAATAAAAATGCAAAGCTCCGGACTAAATTTATAAAACCAATAAGAAGGAAAATTAAAATTCTAAAGATGGCACGTTTTTTGGAAATGGTGGACATAATAACGAAAGAAAATAATAAAACAAACTCTTTTAACTCTTTTTGAAAGAAAGAAACCTTAAAATGAATTTAGGAATTAAGATTCTAGAAACAAATTTAAAATAGCATAAAAGTCAATAGATAATTAATTGCAGAGAATAAAAAAAAGTTAAAAACATACCTAAATTAAAAAAGAAATACAAATTGTCATACTTAATTGCAAAATATACTAATCGTCAAAACTGGGTCATATATTTGAAACTTTGTGCTGAATTAATATATTTATGTATTAATAATTACAGTTGGTAAAAAGGTTTCAAGTGATTAAATATATAGAGGGACTGTAATTCCTTTGTAGTAGTGCACGAACGTTAAATTATAAAATAAGGAGCAATAACATTCCTTTTATCATATGCCGGCCATTACATTTGACACTCCCTTATGCTTGTTCTTATTTAAAAAAAAATTGTATACGTGCCAATTATCTTTGTTGCACAATTGTTCTTTTACTAGTTACACAATTAAATTCGCCAGTAACTTCACATAAATTTAAATTAAGATAAGATTTTATGCATAATTTCGTCGTAAGGCAAATGGCAAAGTTTTTTTTTTATTGAGTTAGCTTTTAAACAGTAACTCTCATATTCTTCTTAAAATAATATCTTTTGCAACTTGTATTTTTTTGTGAGTATCGAATATTCGCATGTACTCGTAAGTTTGGTTGTAATAATACAAAATAGAACTTGGAATGAATTAAACCTGGCAGATGAACAGAAAGTCCTTTCACCTTGACTCAAAAACAACAACAAAAATAAAAATCTCGTTTATTTATCACGGCATTCACTAAAAATAAACGTTAGATAACAATTATCAATAATATAATTTGAGCAGCATGGTTGTTTGTTATTATTAATATAATTATGCGACTACGTAATTACAATAACGTAATCGTTTAATAGTAAGCGTGCACCGCGTGAGTGAGTAAGTGGCCATGTTCTTGGTATCTGCGAACATTTTTGCATAACGCCGGTTGCGTCATGTGTTTACTGCTCATTCACACATTCGCGAAAAGGATGTGTGTGGTCGTTGGTGAGCGTCGACGTCGTCGTCGTCAGGCGGTCTGAATAACCGGCGCGGTTTATCACGAAGGCTCCAGAAGAATTCGTTCATCACAATAATTGGCGGGCGTTTCTTCACGGAATTCGCATCCAGGACTCCCGCAAATGCAACCGTCCTAATGAAAGTAATTATGAAGTATGCACGTTGCAGTTATAATCAAAGCAATTGAAGTATTTACCAACGAATTCATATTATGAGAAGACACGAATAAAACGATGTTAAAATAACCGGTTTGAGTCAGCGAGGATTTATTAGGGTCCTTTAATATTTACAGAAAATATTATGTTACAAACAGTAAAAGAGCCCAGTTTTACAATTGTGGAATAAGGACGAAATAATTGTTCGCCGAATATCCTTCAATGTTCCTGCATATCTACGTCACACCTTCGTCACGTTATTCTAATGCCGCATCCAGACGACATGACCAACGTCAGCCAACGTTGGTGAATGCATTGGCAACAAAATTTTTAACCAACGTTGGGCAAGTTTACCATTTGCACATTGCCTGTCCACATGATTGGATTTGCTTGTCAAACTTCAAAGATAAAAAAGTTCGGCCAATGTATAGCGAATAGCTACCAACATTTGTCAAATTAAAAAGATATGGAGAATAAAGAATATGATACGGTTGTTGCAAGTGCTTGTGTAGTTCTTTCGGATCCCAAATGACTGGGTATTTTTCATAAAGCTGAGGAATTCCAAAATTAACGGGTTACTCCATTCGGTCTCTAATGACGACATTTTTCTAGTCAAATTTAAAAAACAGTAAACCGAAAGCAGACCCACTTTGCTATCAAGTTAGTACAACTCAACGCGCATAATATACAAAAATAAATAATATTCGAGAAATATCGTGTGCAAATTGTTCAAGTCGTCTGGATGTAAAAACAAACGTGATGGCATATGAAGGCCAACGTTGGTTAAACTCTTTGATGTGTGTCGGAAAAACCGCCCTCATAGCGAATGCATTCCAATGCCAACATTGGCGATTGGTTGGCGTTCATTGGCCATGTGTATTTCGTCCACACGGCATGGCAAACTACCCAATAGCCAACACTGGCTAACGTTGGCCATGTCGTCTGGATGGGGCCTAAGAAAATGCTTATCCGACGATTGTAAAATGGGACCTTAAATTCTATTAGATATTTTCATCTAACAGGTGATCAATATCTTATCTAATCAAGTGACCTATGGAAATAAAATCATGTGCCTTTTATTAGTTCATTATTTCAAATCCCAATTGAATTACATATTCATATTGCATTCCTATACAAAACGATAGGAATGCAATAAAAATAATTCAAATGGTATTTGAAATAATGAACCAAACAAAAGATATAATTTTTCTCCGTAGGTCACTTGATTAGAAAAGATATTGATCACGCGTTATAATATAAATTTCAGAGAAAACTTGCCCTATTTAGTCATTAATTATGCACGAAGTTTAATTTTTTTAGTACCAGACTACAGTGGAGCTTGTCCTGCTTCAGCATGAAAAACCAATTACCTTTTTTTAATGAACTAATTATTTTTTTATTTCTGTTGGTTACTGAGTTGTTTGCCACAAACCGAATATTCAAAAACTTTGTTTTGCACTTAAAACATTCTTGGGCAGATAAAAAATTATTCTGTTTTTGCTCTATACTGGGCACTCGCTCATAAAGTTTCTTTCTTTTTGATTTCTTGGGTTTGGGACGTTACCTTGTGAGTAGGTCTAAGTTGACGAGCAAAAGATGAGACATGGACACAACTACGCGAAGAAATTGAAGATGTGTGGGGTTACAAGATTGTAATGAAAATATATAAAATAAGACCAGAAGTTCTGAAGGGTAAAACAAACGAAGATGTACTAAAAGTGGAGGAATGGGCACACCAAAAATAGCAGCTGAAAAAACACAGGCACCTGTGATAATCAGAAGGAAAAAATGTAGCAAGTTAAATTTAAAAGCAGAGGGCAACCCATAAAAGGAGTAAACCAGGTCAAATACCTAGGGGTTGTACTAGATAAGGACGTCAACTTTAAGTCAAACTTAAAATAAATGATCCAAAAGGCCCAAAAAGCAGCGGTAGCACTGAGAGGCGTACAGACTGATGCAGATGTCTAGGAAGCCGTATAGCTAGGACGATACCTGATTCAATGGCGTACGACAGAGCTAAAACCAGAGGAGCGAACAATGAAGAAACAAAACAGGCAAGAGAGGAAACCATAACAACATGGTAAAAAGATAGAAAGAAACAACGAATGTGGCACATGTGTGAAATTAGGGAATAGTATCGCAGGAAACACGGGCATGTAGCATGTCATCATATCATCTGACACAAGCTCCAAGCGATCATGGAAGTTTTGAGGGTGCAAATATTTATAAGACAAGAAATCTTCCACAGCTAAATGCCTTTATTGTGAATCGAAACCAGACACTGAACCCACCATCTTCTTTTGTGAACATTGGAGAACAGAGAGAAATTGCTTAGAATATGGAACATATTGTGAGAAGAAAAGAAAAGGACATGGATAATTGGAAAGACGAGACTCGATCCCCAACGTGAAGTAATGCAGGAAGACGGTCCCGTGTTGGATCGGAGGAAAGTGAGTAGTAGGGATAGGCCGATTCTGGAACCTCCTCCGACCTTGACGGAAAAATTCAAGGTCAAGGTCGGAGGAGGTTCCAGAATCGGCCTATCCCTGACGTGACCTTCGCCATAACCTTGACATGGAGGAGGTTCTATCGGGATGACCTTGAAGTGACCTTGAGGTGACCTTGAAATGACCTTGAGGTGACCTTGAAATGACCTTGAGGTGACCTTGAAATGACCTTGAGGTGACCTTGAAATGACCTTGAGTTGACCTTGAAGTGACCTCGGGATGACCTTGAGGTGACCTTGAAATGACCTTGAGGTGACCTTGAAATGACTTTGAGGTGTCCTTGAAGTGACCTTGAGGTGACCTTGAGGTGACCTTGAAATGACCTTGAGGTGACCTTGAAATGACCTGAGGTGACCTTGAGGTGACCTTGAAATGACCTTGAAGTGACCTTGAAACGACCTTAAGGTGACCTTGATGTGACCTCGAAATAACCTTGAGGTAACCTTCATATGACTTTGAATGTAACCTCGAAGTAACCTTAACATGATCTTCAAACCACTTTAACCTTAAAGTATGTAGCATATATAAGGAGGTGTATAAATTCGTACCTACAGATGAAGTGTGACACTCACGTTGAGTTAACCTATTGTATTGAACGTGATCGAAATAACAGTTCTAAAAACATGTTTGAGTGTAATCAGTGCGGAAAAGAATTTACGAGAGTTGATAATAAGAATCGACACATGCGTACAGCATGTCACGGTAAACGTTTAAAATTAAATGAAGCCGGTCCATCCAAAGTTCTTGACCCCGTGAATGTCGTGAAATGTGATGTGTGCGAAATATACGTTAACAGAAAGTGTTTGTCGGCACACCTACGTAGTAATTCACATAAAAGCAATGCTTTTGTAATTGTTGATAATGGTGTAGAAAAGATAGCAGGTGCATTCGGTGATAAAATTGTTTCGTATCGTATCACGGAACCCTACAACTATGTGGACGTTGACGACTTTACGTATAATATTCAAGAAAAAGTATTAACTTTGGTTCAGAGTATATTGGATATTCATAAAGCGTTAAAATGGAATGTCGAAATTTTCGGAGTGTATTTCTTGGATTCTAAACAAAGTACCGAGATAAAATCTTTCAATACCAAAATAAAATAACTTGTTTTGGAACGGATATATATAATATATATCGAGACTTCGTGAACGAAATTCATGCTAAAATGTCAGAGTTTCAGGAGCGAGATTCAGGTAAAGAAATTAATTAATACATTCTTTTGGAATAATGTATAATGTTGTAAATATTGTTGCAGGGTGGACTTTGTGTAGAATTTTGTATATGGAAGTCAACATTAATAAATATAATCCTTTGAGAGCATCCAGCTTCATGTCATTACCGGCTTCAATAAGTGCGAAAAAAGCAGTCATAAACGTTAGAAATAATGACAACGCTTGTTTTGCCTGGGCGATAACATCAGCGATGTGTCAACCGACAGGTCTTCCTCAAAGGATATCTTCGTATCCCCATTATAGCACGGTAGCAGATTTCACAGATTTAGAATTTCCACTGAAAGTTTGTGATGTGAAAAAATTTGAAAGTCAGAACAATATTTCTATAAATGTTTATGGACTTGCTTCCCATTATAACGGTAACGTTATAGTCTATGAAGTTGTAGGACCGCTACATTTTACTAAAAATCGAAAAGATATTCATATAAATTTGTTATTGGTTGATGACGGTAACGAAAATACTCACTATTGTTGGATTAAAAATTTATCGCGTTTAGTGTCAAAACAGACGTCACACCACGGTCACGAGAAATATATTTGTGAAGGATGTTTAATATACTTTCCATGTGTAGAAAAATTGCAACGACATGAAAGAGAAGATTGTAAAATTATCAAAACAATTTTACCATCAGCAGAGTTAAAAATAAATAAATATGGTGAATCTATCCCAGAAAATATATTACAATTTGAAAATTTTGAGAAGCAATTGAAACTACCCTTTGTTGTGTACGCTGATTTCGAGGCTTTACTAAAACCATTAGATAGAGTTGAACCAACTCCAGATAAGTCTTTCACAGTTAAATGTTATGAACACGAACCTCATTCTTTTGCGTATTATATTAAGTGTAGCTTTAATAACAATTTGTCAAAATTAAAGTTATATCGCGGACAAAATGCTGCTACTGAGTTTATGAAATCGTTAGAAAAACATATTAAAGAGATTTATGATAAATATTTAAGTAAAATTAAACCAATGCTTGATTTAACACGAGAAGAAAAAAGGGTCTACGACAGCGCAACGATGTGTCATATTTGTGAAAGACCAATATTGGATGTTAAGGAAAAAGTCCGAGACCATGAACATTTAACTGGAGCGTTTAGAGGAGCTGCTCATTCGGTGTGTAATGTTAATTTTAAAATACCAAAATTCATTCCAGTTTTCTTTCATAATCTTTCTAATTATGATAGTCATTTATTTGTGAAGACGATGGCATTAGAAGGAGAGGACGTTGATGTGATCGCACAAAATAAAGAAAAATATATATCTTTTTCGAAATTAATACACGTAGGGGATAAGATAGATTGTAAAGGAAAAATGCGCAAAGTCTATTTCAAAATAAGATTTGTAGATTCTTTTCGTTTCATGCAATCGTCTTTGGAAAAATTAGGCTCATACTTGGAAGATTGGCAATGTAGGGAAATTAGGAAATATTTCAATGACGATGAAATGTTTAAATTAGTACGGCAAAAAGGGGTTTTCCATATTGTTTTATTAACTCATTCGAGAAATTAGATTATCCCACCTTACCTTCTAGAGAAGAATTTTATGACGTGCTTTATGATGAACACATTAGTGATGAAGATTATGAAAGAGCACAGCGCGTTTGGAATTTATTTAATTGTAAAAGTATGGGTGATTACAGCGATATATATGTAACATCAGATATTTTATTATTAGCAGACGTATTTGAAAATTTCAGAGATCTTTGTATTGATAATTATAAACTTGACCCTTGCCATTTTTCACAGCTCCGGGATTAAGTTGGGATGCAATGTTACGAATGACGAAAATTAAGTTAGAATTATTACAGGATGTTGATATGTTACACTTTTTCAGAATGGGTATTCGTGGTGGAGTGAGCATGTGCACTAAAAGAATTGAAAACGCTAATAATAAATTTTTACAGAGCTTTGATTCAAGCAAGGCAACTAATTATTTACTTTATCTTGATGCTACAAATCTCTACGGGCATGCGATGTGTTCGAGATTTCCATGGGGAGAATTTACTTGGTTAAGCAGAGAAGAAATTAACAATCTTAACATTTCAGAATTCGAAGAAAATTCAGATGTTGGATACGTATTCGAAGTAGATTTGGAATATCCGACTTATTTACATGAAAAGCACAACGATTTGCCGTTTTGTCCGGAAAACATAATTCCACCAAAGTCAAAATATAGTAAACTTATTCCAAATCTCTATAACAAAACCAAATACGTAATTCACTATTTAAATCTAAAGCAATGTTTGGAACATGGTTTAACATTAATTCAAATTCACAGGGCAATTAAATTTAAACAGTCTCGTTGGTTAAAAATATATATAGACTTTAATTCGCAGAAACGAGCTGAAGCGAAAAACGAATTTGAAAAAATTTCTACAAGTTAACTAATAATAGTGTCTTCGGTAAGACCATGGAAAATGTTGAGAATCGCGTCGACATTAAATTAGCTACCAGGTGGGAAAGTCATAATCGGAGACCGGGAGCTGAATCATTGATTGCTAAACCGAACTACAAATCGAGTAAAATTTTTAGTGATCACCTGGTCGCAATAGAATTAACCAAAGTACAAGTAAATTATAACAAACCTTTATACGTAGGATTTTGTGTTTTGGAAATATCGAAAACAGTAATGTACGAGTTTTATTATAATTTCATAAAACGAAAATATAACAATCATGCAGCTCTATTATATACCGATACGGACAGTTTAATATTATCCGTTAATACTGGTAATGTGTACGAAGATATAAAGCAAAATTTAAATAAATTTGATACTTCAAATTACCCAACAAATAATATTCATGAAATGCCTCAAACTGAATCAATTATTGGAAGATTCAAAGATGAATACGCCGGACAAGTAATAGAATCGTTCGTTGGTACAGGCGCGAAAGCCTATTGTGTAAAGCTTACTTCAAAATGTACTAAGAAAGCGAAAGGTGTTAAAAATATGTTATAGATAAATACTTAACTGTGGATGACTACAAAGAAATTATTGAACGAGATGGTTTCATTTTTAAAAAAATGTACGTGTTTCATTCAGATTTTCATACGGTGTACACAGAGTTGAAAAATAAAGTTGCATTATCATCGAAAGATGATAAACGTTATATTCTGGATGACAAGATTCATACTCTCGCATGGGGTCATTATAAAATAGCTGATATAGAAAGAGATAGAAAACTGAAAGAATTAATTGAAGAATTAGAAAAGGAATTAGAAAAGGAATTAGAAAAAAGTAATAAAAATAGTAAATAGATTAAATATATATATGTTAGTTCGTAAAATATATTTATTGTAAATAATGTATGTTTCTAATTATAGTTAATAAAAAGTTATTATAAAACATTGCGTTTTGGTATCCAAGCATTATGTTTAGAACTTAATCCTAAATAACTAACTAGTGCTTTATTACCTTTTTTTCTCAACACATTAATTAAATATACATCAGGATGTTTCACTTTTGTAATTCGTACTCATAAAACCCACCAAGTATAGCTTCACCGTCAGCGTCTTTAATTAGATATGTTCGGGGATTAGTATTCTGCACTGATGAAATTGTAAATATTTCGTTAGACCAATTTAGAGTGTACATTTTCGCAAATACTTGTCGATATTTGCTGATGCGCACATGATCTCCAACTTTAAATTTTGCACTTCTTGGATCCACAATTTTAATATTGCTGTAGACGGACTGTAAAATAGTTTTCGCATTTCTTTGATTTATCTTACTAGGTTTGTAACCCGTCGTACTGTGAACTGTGTTGTTGTATTCTTCGATTAGTTGTGGTAATAACTTGAACCAGCTGAAATTTCCTTGCATGCTAAATTCTTTCCACATTTTTTGTTTTAATGTTCTATTAAAGCGTTCAACTATCGAACTTTTTAAATTAGAATATGTGCTGTAGTGATTAATTTTATACTTCTTCATTAAATCTTGAAAGTCTGCATTGTAAAATTCCTTTCCGTTATCTGTTTGCAGATTTCTCGGTATAGAATTTCTACCTTCAGATAAGATTGTTTGAAAAGCTTTGGTTACTTCTTTACCTGTCTTGTTTTTAATGCTATTCCCCAAGCAAATTTAGAAAATGTGTTGATCACAGCCAGAATGTACTTGTATCCTTTGTTTATCTTTGAATAAGGAAGCATTTCAATTAAATCTGCTTGGAAGAGATCTCTGAGACCTTTTATTATAACTCGACGACGGCGAAAGTTTTTCCTTGCTGGTTTGTGCAGTTCATCGACAACATCACGTTTTACACTCGATGATAAATTAGACATTTTCAGTTAGAACTCGTTTCCTTATAATGAATTCAACAAATAATGTAGTTGCACAAACTACAGCTGTGCAAGAAAACGAGAGTTTATCTCCCACATTCAACGTTCTTCCAATTAAAGTATCAGTACAATCTATACCGTTGATATATACTTTCCTGTTCCTAGGTTTATGAAAAATTACTTTTTTAACCACGCAAGTTTCTTGAATCGTATACGTCGTTTGATTACCTCTATTTGAAAGAATAAATTCGCCTTGGGCATTTAACTCGTCACTTCGAAAGTCTAATAATGTTTCGTAAAATAATTGTCTAGAAACAATATGCTTGAGAACTGTATGTTTAGTAATGTGCCTTCCAAACTTATCAATGGTCATCGTGAACTGACCAACAAAGATGTGAAACTGAAGAATGACCTCGTTATCATCCAGCTAAATACTTAAAATTTACGAAATAATTTTGGCTTCTTTCAATTCTTCGATAATAGCTATAATCTCATTGGTATGTCCTGTATGACCTGCAGATTCTGATGCTTTCAATAAACGTAATCGTTCTACTAATTCATTAGCATTATCCCAGTATTGATACTGTGTACAACTGTTAGGTATAAGTTCTTTTCTAAAAGCTCCACCTGTTTTCCAGCTTCGAGCCCACCAAACGTTTGGTGGTTTTCCCTGCATTATTGGTTTTATAATATGTGTATACTTATATCCTTTACTTGCAGATATTCGGCCAGAAGGATTATAATTTACTTTAAATGCATGAGTTCTTCTCAATATATCTCTATAGTCACGTACATCATGAAATGTAAATTTCTCAGGAGCTTTCTTAAAAATCAGTTCATATAAACCTTTTGTACCTTTATATGTTAAGTCTCCTACTACAAGATCACGACCATCAAACGCAACTTCCGCGGCACCAATAAACAATTTCCCATCATGTTTTCTTATACCGTATTTGGTGTCAAATTCATTTTCCACATCAACATTAAATCGTGTAATATAATCACGTGGTAACGGATCAATTTGTTGTAAAGCAGCCTGTACCTCTGGTGATTGTAATTTAGATTGTAGTATTGATTTCCGTTCTTGTAAAAGAGTACGAGCATGAGCTTCGGATTCGTCTAAAGGGACACTACTGCTATCTGTATGAAACTCTTCAGCTTCTTCATAAGCAGATTTTGATGGTGGAGATTCAGGTTCTCCATGAGAGATGTCGTGAATTTCTTCTTCTTCTAAGATGGAAGGTTGTTTCTTTCCAATTTCACGACCAACTGGTGTTGAAGTACTCACATCATGCTTTTCTGACCATGTAATTTGTGATGAAGGATCAGATTTTAATTTATAAAGAGGTCTTTTTCGTATGAAAGAACTTTTCGGGTCCCCTTTAAAGCCTTTTTCACTGGCTTCGTACGATTGTTGCTCTTCTTTTGTAGGTAAAATACTGCGAACAACATCTAGCTTATTGACAATATCTCTTAGTGGTTCCACAATAGGTGAATAAGTCGCCTGAAGGTATTTTCTTGATTGCTCAATATGATGTTTTGATCGTTCGATATCGGATTTAAGTGTTTTTAATTTAGTACGCAAACTTTCACGTGCAGTAGCTAATTCAGCTTTAAGTTTATTACTCATAGCGCATCCGTTTCCTTTAACGCCTTTTACAACACTGAAGAACAATGTTAAAATGTAGTGGTTTTAAAGGTTTATATAATTGTCGAATCCTTTACGATATCTACCTCCGTTGATAGTACAGTCAGTATCAATAACTAAAAACCAAACGGTTCCTTCCAACAAGCGTAGCATATATCACGAAACTGGTCAAAGGTCATGTCTCCATACACATGTTCATCAAATACATGCTTTAGATTTGTAGAATCTTGCCGAAATAACACTAAGAAATTACAATTATCACGAATCATTTGTTTTGGAATTGCACTATAAGTTTGACTTAAATAGAAACAATCGACATTTTTATGGCGTCCAAAGAGAGAAGTATTCTTTAATTACATTTTGTGTAGTACATTGAACGTCATCAAAAACAACAACTGAATATTCTTTTACATTTGCAGGGGATACCATCTTATCAGTATCAGAAATTTCAAAGTAACCTATCTCCGGCACTGTAGGCAGTAAATGTCTAAGAAAGTTATACTTTTCTTGAGATAAGGTCTTACAACAAATGTATAAATTTTTGAAACGCAGCCCATTAGCGTTTACCAACAAAGACACTATCAAATTACTTTTACCACTCCCACTTTTACCACTGATTATGGCACGTTTAGTTGATCCTCCGAAAAGAACACTGTGACGTTTAAAGGTTTCGTTTATGATTGCATCATCAAAATTTTGTATAGGTAACTTTAGAGACTGTTGTTTAAACTTCATATTTCTAAAACAGTAGTTTTCTGATATGGTACTTTCACTCTTGGTACTTTCACTCTTTACCAAATGCGACACTCTGTTATTATGTTATAGTCATTAATATCATCTGCTATTTATAGTAAAAATGCGTGTTGTAATTAAATTATTTATTTAACACTTTTTAACACTTAAAAACTTAAACTATAAATAACAAACTATAAACTACTATAAACTATAAATAACTTAAACTATAAATAACTTAAACTAACTTAAACTAAAGAGCGCCTCCACCGTAGTCTCGCCCAACCGACAGGGCGATCTACCGCTCTATCTAATCTAATCTGGATCACTCTAGAACTTGTTCTGGCCAATATGTTGCTGTAAGAGGGTGCTGCGGCCTTCGAAATCTGTTGTCCATCCAAGTTCTAAAGTGATCCAGTTTACTGTCAATCTTCACTGTAAAAAGTAATGTTATTAAAAATGTTGAAAAATGTAATAATGTAATAAAAAACAAACCCAAGACTCGTCCATCTCAGTGGATGACGCCTCCACCTCCACCTGCACCGTGTTTATGGGTGCCGGTGTAGGGATGTTATGGGTGCCGGTGTAGGGATAACTTCCCGAGGTAGAGGCTGCAACACAGGCGGCGCAAACACCCCCCTTTTTAGGCGGATGCGCTGAGGCGCCGCCACTTGCTGCTCCGGCGGCCGTCGTTCCGGCGTCGTCGTTAGCAGCGGTGTTGAGTGTGCGATGGCGAGTTACGCGGAAACCCAAGTATAGTATAATTGACAACTGCGGTTTCCGCGTTTAAAAGTGTCCCGTCAGTTAACTGGAAAAGTAAATAATCAAATAATCCAAAAATATACCTAAAGTGTAAAAATAAAAATAATTGACTCACTCTTAATTCTACTTGCTCACACTCTATTGATTTAACGTATGGGACAGGGACATTTGGTGAAGACATCTGTAAATTGAATAACATTAATAATACAGATGTCTTATTAGGTATACTTTATACCTAATCTATCTCTTGGGAACAACTTCATTCGATGAACAATCCATTTAACAACAATTTAAACACAGACATATCGCTGCCTTGGAGTTACAAGGTTCTATGTTATGCATGATTGATAGATATAACATAGAACCTTATAACTCTAAGGTAGCGATATATCTACTTTATGATGTCTGCAGCAAGATTATGAAATAAATCTTTGATCAGACTCAGACAGTCGCGTACAAGCGAAATTTTATCGTATTGTTCGCTCAAAGCCCGGTCAGTCGGAGACCTTGGGCGAACTATACGCATAATCTCTTCGCATGTTTGTAACTCGTCCGTGACTTTTCTAAGATTTCTCTCACCCTGTAAACAATAATTCCTTACTTCAGGCATTATTCCATCATAATAATTTTGGACTGCTGTTGAGATAATTTTAGATAAATTGGAAAAGGGTTCTTGTGAAGGAATAGAGGGTAAGGGTTCTTGTAAAGGAATAGAGGGTGCTAAGCGTTCTTGTGAAGGAATAGAGGTGCTGGTGCTTGTGAAGAAACGATAGGTGTAGACATTCAGGGCTGCAGTGGTTGTGGTGGCATTTGAGGTTGAGGGGGTGGTTGAATTTGAGGTTGAGGGGGTGGTTGAATCTGAATATTGGAAATAATGTTAGAATTAATATTATCCCCAATAGGTGATTGAGCTGGTGATAATTGAGATATCTCCATTGATCGGTCTGATATATTAATTATCTCAGAATCATCAGATTCATTAGGATTTATCGGGATATTATCTGCAACAACTCGAACTTGCGACTGACCTAACAACTCCGCACTGGACTTTTGCTTAGACAAAAACATTGAGTCTGAGTCATTTTGCGGCGAACGTAAAGATGAAAGGATAGCTGCTCTTCGATTAACTATCCTAGTCATCCTTTGTTGACGCCTAAATAACGCATACTCATGCTTAGGCAACCACAAACTTTCAGCGGTCCTTAGATGAGAAGATTGACTACCTCGGGTACATCTGCGACTACCCGCGTACATCTGGATTCACGAGATAGAACGTTATAAAGTTCAGAAATAGAAGCAGGTGCAAGTGTAGAAATAGAAGCAGGTGCAAGTGTAGAAATAGGAGCAGGTTTAGAAATAGGAGCAGATTTAGAAATAGGAGGTTTAGAAATAGAAGCAGATTTAGAAATAGGAGCAGATTTAGAAATAGGAGCAGATTTTACAGTAGAAATATTTGCGGTGGAAGTAACGATAGGAGTAACTATTGATTGTTGGGAAACTAGTGAAAGGGATTGAGTGGGCTTTTGGATAGGTTTAAGAAAAGATGAAATAAGGGGTTGTGGGGCTTGAACGGAAACTGCTTGGGGTTGTGCGGGTTGAACGGAAACTGTTTGAAATGGCTTTGAAGGAATAATTATAAATTGTGTTTGCGGATGTACATGCGGATGTGTTTGCGGAATTTGAGTTTGAAGGGGTTGTATTTGAGTTAGGGGTTGTATTTGAGTTTGAACGGATTGTGTTTGAAAAGAAGTAGACGGGGTTACTTGAGTTTGAGGGGGTTGTGTTTGAAGAGGAAAGGATTGAATTTGAAAAGAAGTAGACGGGGTTAGTAAATTTTGTTGAACAGGTTGAAGTTGAAAAGAAATATTCGGCGTTAGTAAATTATTTTGACTTAAACGATCTATCTCGTCACCAAGTACGGTCAAGGCAGAATCAACTGCACCTTCCTGGAGGAATAAACCATTATCAAAGTCTTTCAACCAGGATGGTACAGCATTTGCCTGAGTGGTAACTGCACTCAGAGAACTTTCTGGAAGTGCAGAAACCACGCTAGTAGTAATTGAAGTAGAAGGGTTTTTATCCTGCAAAAATTGTTGCAAAATTGAACGTTCATCATTTCCGCCACGTTCATCCGACATTACTGTTATGTAAAAACACGGGTGCATTAAAACATATCATTTTAGTAATCGTATATAAAAAATACAAAAATACTCACTATTAGATTGTAGAAAAAAAAGATGTGAAACAATGTTAGATCTACAACAAGAAATAAAAACAGTATTAAATTAAGGAACAAAAACAGTATTAAAATGTATTATCTTCAATTGTATAAAGAATTAACAGCATTATATTAAAATAAGTAATAAAGAATTAAAAGAGGACTTACCAGTACTGTTGTAGAAAGCACTTATGATGTTAACTGAACGGAAAACTTCTTATATACCCGAAAAGTGAACGTTAAACCTTCAGAAATGATGTAATGGAGATTGCTTCATATTTGTAGGAATTGTTTAACATTTGTAATATCGAAAGGTTACATAAATGATGTAATAGGAAATTTCTATCATGTATTTCAATAACATCTAAAGGTTACATACCAGACGGGTGTGGGAATTTTTATGATATCCTGTTTCCAAGGCAAAACACAAGGAGAAATGGGAGGAGACCAGCCAAGGCGAAATGGGTGGAGACTAGCCAAGGGAAAATGGGAGGAGACTGATCAAGGTTTAGTGGGCGGATTCGCCCCCCCACGCCCCCGCCCCCCCCGCCCCCCCGCCCCCCCCCAAGTACCACCACCATATCGGTTCTGAAGGGAAGGGGTGAGAGTCAAAGAGGGTGACAGACAAGTGGGGTGAGAGATTCGGCAACATGAGTTAATGAGTGGAAGGAGAAAGAAAAGAAATCAGTCATAAGTCGGCAACTCATACAATAAGAAGTGTTTTTATTAAAAAGTGTTTGTGTGAATAATTATAATAATAATTAATAATTATATCACTCATTACAAAACAGTCTAAAAACATGGTCGGGTATGTTACCTTTAGATGTTATTAAAAATATAAAATTTCATTGTCTTCCTTTCTTCTCTTCTTTACATAGTACTAAATGTAATTCTGTTAGATCAGAAACAAAAAAACAGTATTATACTACATGTTTTTTTAAATGTCATAAGGGGTGGCTGTGGAAAAGGAAATTCATGCCTTAGCTCCATTCATATACTCTAAATGGTTAGTTTTGACATGTGTTAAATGGTAAGTAACCTTTATAACATTTAAAAAATACATCGTATTACATTTATAAAAAAAAGAATCTCACCTGTCTGCAGGATTGTAGAACTACTTGTGAAGAGATTGACTATAATTTTTATACTGAATTTAAAGCAGACGTGATTCTGTTTTTATAGAAAAAGTGAAGGTAATAAATACAGTTTCTAATCGTTTCGCTAAATTGCAAAAATTCGCGAAATGTCAATGAGATGCAATGATCTTATGCGTTTTAGAAACTTTATATTGCATAAAAAATCACGTACCATTGTAAACCATTCGATTCAAGTATTCAGGAGCGTTGAAAATGAAAATCACGTTCTTTTTTTATATTGTTAGACTTTACAAAGGTTTCTTCAGTGCTCGCGTAACAAAATCTAACTCCATTACTCGCGTGGATTACAAAATTGCGCATTATTGCATATATACATACGCTTATCCAAAATTGCGACTTTCGTAAGGTTACACCCGCGTCATTCTAATCGTTTCGCTAAATGTTAATTAATGCAACAGCGAAATGTTAATGATATGACTGCAATTATGCCGAATTTTGATGACTTTCAAGTCCGTGTTACATGCATAATGAATGTCGTCGTTTTTACGATTCGTTTTTATATAGTATACAGGGTATTTCAAAATCTTAACGCTTCAATAATTATTATAAATAACGAATAAAGCAAGGTGTTCTTTTTGATTTCCTTTAATAATAATAATTAAGCATGATTACATAATTTACAATTCATCTTACGGGGCGCTGGACCGTCTATTGCGTCGCTAAAATCCAATTGGAAACAATGATGGTGTTCACAGATTCTGAACATTTGTAGCTCAGCCTTCAAACGATCAGGAAGCTTATTGTAGACAAATTCTAGATCAGTAGATGTGACCTTCTGTGCTAAGTACCATTTGGGAAAATAAATCAAATCCTTGTCTGGAATATCGGTGAATGAATGATCCGTCTCGTACTTCTTCATGACATCACCAACCTTTTCTACTGTGTGTTTTATAATTTGCTTGCAAAAGACGTCTCAGCGAATCCATCGCGAAGCTGGACTTTTCTTTCAATAACTAAGAACCAAAGTTCCCTCACACTATATCACAAATGCTTCTTGAAAAATTACGTTTTTGTAACTGGTTCATTACAAAATAATATAGATCATACACGTTGGTTAATGCGCACATACAAGTTCTTCTTAAATGAAACGGACACTTGGCTTCGGACTGTTGTAATTTTTGCACATTTCCGTAAATTTCACTCAAATCCATTACAGGTATTACACATGTACTTCCTGTAAGAATTCCACGTAGAAACCGAGTCTTCTCCGTTCCTTTAACGTATACAACTTTGGCTGTACAACACAAAAGAATTGATAATTGCATCAAAATCCGATAACGGAACGAATCCCGTATTCCAGCTAATGCAATGGTGATTAGTCATTAACCAGTTTGCAACATTCTGATATTTTCTGGATACTAATGACAAACTGGTGTGAGGTTGAAACATAAAATGACTTACTTTATTTTCACTATCGTAAGAAGCCAACTCTTTCGGTATAAATTTATTATCTTCCACTTTAAATCCTTGGATATCAATGATAATAAACTCTTTCATGGTTCCGTTGATGTTGCTTCTTACAAAATCAAATTACGTTTAGCTTATAGCATCACTTTTAATAATGTTATTACGCTTCAACGTTTACATCAACTGACGTACGATTTTGTGAGAGGTAAATAAAGAGAATGCTTTGTCGTGCAGAATTAAACAGTATGCGATAGTATCTGCCTTGATATTTTCTTTAGTTGTAAACTCAATTCTGATTTCTACTGCACTTTTATGCATCGTATCTTTTTGAAACGTGCAGTCAATTCCTATTAAAGGACATCGAGCTAATTCCTTTGGATTGAACCAAGGTTGACTACTTTCACGATGGTAATATTTTTCTTGAAATCTAGAATACATATCGTATAGGATGGCGTATTTATTATTCTCAATGTCGATGTCTAAATTATCATACGGATATCGTTCACCATTTAGAAATACTGTTAAAGATTTTAACTTAACATCATCAAACAGACTCATGTTAACATCGGCAACACCCTTTCTCTTAGTCTGAAAAGCAATAATTATATATCTTGGCGTTTCTAACTGTGGAGCAGTTTTACAGTCCATGAATGATTTGTACTAGTTGGAATGGAAGGGTACTCGTGTAATTCCCAGCTCCTAAAAGGGACTTGTATTTCAACATCTCTATCTGTTATCCTCGTTAAAACCAATTGCTCTCGCAATCCTACTGATACATGCGGCATCCTCCATACAATTTTATCAATTGTTAGTTTGATTTTTCAGCCGTATTACTTTCATAAATTGCATCAACGTCATCATTCGTTCTGATCAACACCAGTTCCTGCCTCATATTCAAGATTATCTTTCTATAATCTTCCCCAAAACCTAACAATGTCTTTAAAGGTACGCTTGCTGCGAAATTTCCCTTAACGTCGAGTACATTGCTTATTCTTGCTTTCTCCTGAAGCCATCCTGCATTTTCCAATTTTATTGTTTCGTTGGGAGTAAAGAAAAGTAACCTTTCATCGTGGACGTTATCCCAACATTTCTTACCGAATCCACCTGAACTCCATTCAGAAGATATCTAATCTCGCTAAACATATAAGCCACTGGATTATTTATCAACTGTGCTGTAGGACTATGCTTGGTATTATCGCTAGCCAAACGAAGTCTTCCTTCTACATACAAATAACTTTCACATGGTAAAGTGTAATTGTCAATTTCCGGAACTGTTATTCGAACTTCATCGTTATTACCAAATGATGAACCGAATGGTAAGTGTGAATGATACTCAACGTTAGTTATTGAAGTATCCATTTTAATTTTATCAGTTACTCCCAAAATATCCATTTTGTTTAGGTAATAATTGATTTATGTATAATGATGGTGCTCACCCTTTGACGGTTATGTCACTTCTACACAATAATTCTCTTTAAGAGTTTTTAAAAGGTACTATTCTCTTTCTCTAGATTAACACATTATAACCTAAACTCTTTAAATACTTTTTATTTTCTCGTGTCAATTTCAATTTTTTTGTCGACAACAATTCAGTATATATTTTCGTGGCTTAAATAATATATTACGTCTTATTCTATCCCACTTCTTTTGTTTCGAATAACCACTGTCGTAGATAATCATTATGTAAACCTCTTCAAGTGAAGTCTTATAGTAACTACTTCGTTTCTAAAGTTAACCAAACGATTCTCTTGATCTAAGACTCGAACGACTAATCTCGTAATTACCTTCACGGTCACTGGCAGATAAATAGCTTGAAGAGGGATTCTATTATTTTAAATCCCGGTGGTACGTTTGGAAAGAAATGATACAACATATGACCTGGCTCTCCGTTGTTATAAGAACCACCGGTCAAATTACACTCTATTCTTATAGCATTGACTTTGTTTATATCGACTGGAAAATCACCGATGTTATTGTCGTTTTCCTTCAATATTCTGGGTTCAAATCCCAACAATCTTCCCAATGAATTTGGTTGACTAAAATCGAGCTTAACCGAACTGTTTATGGTTGCCTTTAAAGTATTATTATTTCCATGAATGTTTATATAATCAGGAATATTCTTATTTTGAAAATAATCTTTCAGAAATTTATTAATATCATCGAGTTCATATGTGCCTGTAGGTATATCGATAGTTTTCAAGCAGACTTTTTCCTCTTTCTTCATAATGTATTAAATTATTACTTTCATCTATGTTAGGTATTGCGTTAAACGTTTCAAAATTTAACATACACATTTCATAGGTTGCGTCTTCGCTCAGGTATATTGGTGGATTAAATTCACAAACTAAAACCGATTCATTTCCCGTTAGAGTAAATGTACACGAAATCGGTGAAGATTCCATGTTGACCATCTTTCAAGAACTAAATCCTTACTTAACTTGTAAGGCTATTAAAAACTGTAGACATAATTGCCCACAATTTTGTGAATTCGATTTTTGATATCTTTCATAATTATAATTAATAACGCCTACTCCGTTTGACAAAAGATATTTTTCCACTTCCACTGGAGGTCGTAGATCTCCATAACTATCAAAATACTTTACAGTTCCACCTCTTTTGTAATATGCTACCCAATGTGTTCCTTCACCAGAATTGTCATCTAAATTTATAATTCCACATTCCTGTTCTCTTATCTTTTTAGGTAATGTATCTCTCATAAACACTCCTCGAAAAAATGGTAATTTTAATATTTTAGCATATTTTAGTATGTCAAAGTTACTCAATGGTCGCCGAGGCAAATATTTCAGTTTTTGAATTAGATGGTAAATATAATCCACATCCTGTTTTGTAAGGTTTAATGTAGAATCCACTTCCCACTGCTTTTGTTTCCATAGCCCTATTATGTCGTTCTGCCTCTTTCATTTGTTCTTTCGCAGCCTTTGCATCGTTTACCGCCTTAACAATTGCAGCTGCACCGCCACCGAGTGATCCTATTGCTCCCAAAGCTGCAAATAATGGAATTAAAGGTAAAAATCCTCCTCTCTTGGGAATTGGAATCACTCTTTGACGTGGACGTCTTATTTTTTGTGGTTTTCTTTAAAACTGACTGCGCCAATTTAACATTTTCTAAGAGGCTCTTGTTACCGCTGCGCGAAATGGCATGTCGAGCTTTCTTGACAGCTTCCCGAAATGATAATTCACCACCGCGCTTCCTCGCACGCTTAATCGCACGCTTTCTCTTCCCACTGTTCCCCATTCCGAGCTTCGTCTTAGCTCGCATTATGGCGGCTACAGATAATGCCGATGCCCTCTCTCCAAGTCCCGCTTCTGAACTTTTAACTCTTTGTACTGCCGCTTGATACAATTTTCTATCTGCTTCGTGACGCTTATCTAAATCGTCACTTAACGAATATGCAATGTCGTGTTGCTTACACGCTTCGTCCAATACATTAACACCTCTGTCTCCTCTTTTAAGACGAGTATCTAATTTTGTACCTGGACCGCAGTAGTTGTAACCTGGTATATGTAACTCTATTGGCAGTTTATTAATTAACGTATTAAGTAAACCACGACCTTTTCGTTTTACACTACTTCTCAAAATGTGGTCTCTCTTGACGCGACGCCGCATTTATGGCTTTTGTTTCTAACAGTTGACGATGATAATGTGTACTACTCTGATACTCTTGTCGCTAAACATTATATATCAAAAGTTATTAGGTGAGTAAATGATAAAACTATTGTCAGAAAATTTTATTTTTAATTTCATATGTTTACAATTTTACAGTAATATGTACATAATGAATCAACATTTACATAGTAACGGCTTTATGCATACTTATGTCACACATTAATTTATTAATTCCGAACATTATTAATTCATTTGTAATCGCCCCTTTCTCAGATATTTCATTATTGAGAAATGCTTTGACAGTTAGCTTCACGTCACCATCCATAACACTCACGCATGGAATCATGTTGGAGTAGAATGTTTTATAATTCAATTGCTTCAAAACCTCCAAACGATATGATATAATATCACACAATTTCCATAATTCCAATAAACCCTTATAAGATATATACAGTGTCTCGTCACCTCTTTCTAATTTCAATATTTTTGTTCCTTCGATACGTTCGAACGATGCCTTTACTGAACTAATTTTCATTACCGGATAAACAGTTTTTTTCTCGGTAAAATATGATTTTAATGTGTAGTTATAAGAACAAAATTGTTTCCATTCCTCTTCTAAAAACGATATGCTCTGCCTTTTAGTACCCATAATGCGTATTACTGGATCAAAAATGTTTCGGCACACAGTCCCACGCAAACCCATTTCGTGCGACTCTTATTTAAAAAATATACACTTTGAGCTAACAATGGTAATTGGTCCACATCAGCCACTTCCCTTACTTCTGATATCTCTGAAGGTGCTTTCTCGCTAATGTCATACTGACGAAAATCTTCATCCGTGAAAAAGGTTGAGACAATACTTCAAATTGAAACTCGTTTCGAACTGAGGACATATTCAAATCTTGCTCATCCTGTTCTTTTGGTTTATCAACGTTTTGAGTGAGAAATCTTTTCTTCTGTACATCATCACCTTGATCATCCACGTGTCTTTTCTTCTGCTTCAGGAAATATTCCACTTGTTTAGACGTCACTATTAAATACATCAAAAATATAAGAATTGTATATGATTAGAAAAATTTAATAAACTTACTTTTATATAGATCGACGATACACTATTAAATTTGTATAACACAACTCACAGTTCTGCAACAACTGAAACAATTCACAAAATAACGGCCTTATATAACAAGATTTTAGGTGGGGTAATACTAATTTAAATAATCACCTCCTCCAACCACAAGGTCACTAAGCAGAAATCAACACTATAACCTCCTCTGACCTCAACACCATTTCAAGGTTATCTCACTCTGGAACCTCCTCAACGTCAAGGTTATGGTGAAGGTCAGGAGTAGGTCGATTCTAGAACCTCCTCCGACCTTGACCTTGAATCTAGAACCTCCTCCGACCTTGACCTTGAATCTAGAACCTCCTCCATGTCAAGGTTATGGCGAAGGTCACGTCAGGGATAGGCCGATTCTGGAACCTCCTCCGACCTTGACCTTGAATTTTTCCGTCAAGGTCGGAGGAGGTTCCAGAATCGGCCTATCCCTACTACTAAAGTGATTTAGTTGGTAGGTGTCCCAGCTATCTTCTCAGATAAATCCAACATTCCCCCGGCCGGGGCTGTCTTTGGAAGATTGGCCGACCTCAATTTAAAAAAAAAGGTCTAATTTGATGACTTTTTGGATGATATGTCATTGTAGGTTGCAACTAATCAAGTTCATGAGAAGGAGGAGGGAAAAGGATGAAAATGACGAGGGTGTCAGTTACAACTACATACATCGAATACAATCGGTAATTGTTGAAGCCATTTGTTACATTTTTCAATCGCAAAATTATCCATTGATTATTTTCAACAGATTGGCCAAAATAAAACTCACATATCAATGAAATTAATATTTACAGTTGGTTCTTGTCCGATGAAATTTGTATCACAAAATCTTTTAAGCGGACACTAAATCGCGCACTTTACACTTTACGTTTCGCAGTCGTTCGACCGCTTCGTCAGAAGTGAAAAATATGTTGTCAAAATAAACAAGGTTGTCAACGGAAACTGAAAAAGTAACTTGATTTTTTTTTTTTTTTTAATCTAAAAATAATTTGAACATTATAAATGTTAAAAAATTGACAGATCTATATTTTATTTAAGGAATCGAGAAAACTACAAAATGTATCGTTTAAATTTGCAAAATCAGTACGTTTATTAATAGAATTCGACGACATTTTTATTTTACACATTTCTATAAAACGTCTTTTGAAAATATTAGACTCGTAATATAAAATATTAGTATTTTCAAAATCAAAATTATGGTCATTTTCTAATGAATGTTCTACAAGCATTGAATGATTTTGATTATTTTTTTGGATATGATATTTATGTTGGTCTAGACGTTTTTTTTAAATTTTGGCTTGTTTCTCCAATATAACACGAATTACAATTTAAACATTTAATTCCATAAACTACGTTAGGTTGTTTTATTTTTGGTGTTTTGGTTTTTAAATTTGAGAAAATACTATTTAAATTATTTACAGATTTGCTAGCTAAAATTAAATTGTGTTTTTTGAATATGTGTTTAAATGTGTCATATAGTGGTTCAATGTATGGTAATGATATGTATTTTTGTTTGAAATTTGTTTATTGTTATTGTGGATTTTTGAATTTTGTAAATATTTAATACGATTTTTATTACTGATTCTATAAGATTTATTGGATAAGAATTTTGAACAAGAGTCTTTTTATTAAATTTAAATTATCATAAATGAAAAGTTTATCTGAAAGTAAAACAGCTCGATCTGTTAAAGAAATAATTGTTGCAATTTTATAGTTTTTGAAGTATACGAATGAAAATTAATATATCTACCTGACCACGTAGGTTTATGAAACCAATTTGTTATTAATTTGTTATTACGTCTGATGATATTTACATCTAGAAAACTTAGTGAATTGTTAATTTCTTTTCTACTGTAAATTGTAATCTATTATGAAAAGAGTTAAATCTACTTAAAACAAAGTCTACTTTATCTGAAGGCAAAATCAATAAAATATCATCGACGTAACGAAAATATAAAGTTAAATTGAAAGGTAATGAGTTAATGACACTTTTTTCTAGTTCCTGCATGACAATTTCAGCTAAAGCAGGCGATAAAGGAGAACCCATTGCTGTACCGAAAATCTGTTTATAAAATTTATCATTGAAAGCGAAATAAGATGTTTCAAAACATAAAGTAACAATTTCTAAAAAATTTTCTTTGGAAATGTTTGTAAAATCTTTAATTTCTATCCACCTATCATTAATGCTTTTTAAAGCTAACTCTTTTGGAATGTTAGTAAACAAAGAAACAACATCTAAGGAAATTATAATACAGTTAAAATAACTGTATTATAATTTCCTTATAATTATAATACAGTTATTTTAACTGTATTATAATTTTAATTTTTTGTAATTATAATTTTTAATCTAAGGAAATTATAATACAGTTAAAATAACTGTATTATAATTTCCTTAGATTAAAAATTATAATTACAAAAAATTAAAATTATAATACAGTTAAAATAACTGTATTATAATTTCCTTAGATGTTGTTTCTTTGTTTACTAACATTCCAAAAGAGTTAGCTTTAAAAAGCATTAATGATAGGTGGATAGAAATTAAAGATTTTACAAACATTTCCAAAGAAAATTTTTTAGAAATTGTTACTTTATGTTTTGAAACATCTTATTTCGCTTTCAATGATAAATTTTATAAACAGATTTTCGGTACAGCAATGGGTTCTCCTTTATCGCCTGCTTTAGCTGAAATTGTCATGCAGGAACTAGAAAAAGTGTCATTAACTCATTACCTTTCAATTTAACTTTATATTTTCGTTACGTCGATGATATTTTATTGATTTTGCCTTCAGATAAAGTAGACTTTGTTTTAAGTAGATTTAACTCTTTTCATAATAGATTACAATTTACAGTAGAAAAGAAATTAACAATTCACTAAGTTTTCTAGATGTAAATATCATCAGACGTAATAACAAATTAATAACAAATTGGTTTCATAAACCTACGTGGTCAGGTAGATATATTAATTTTCATTCGTATACTTCAAAAAACTATAAAATTGCAACAATTATTTCTTTAACAGATCGAGCTGTTTTACTTTCAGATAAACTTTTCATTTATGATAATTTAAATTTAATAAAAAAGACTCTTGTTCAAAATTCTTATCCAATAAATCTTATAGAATCAGTAATAAAAAATCGTATTAAATATTTACAAAATTCAAAAATCCACAATAACAATAAACAAATTTCAAACAAAAAATACATATCATTACCATACATTGAACCACTATATGACACATTTAAACACATATTCGAAAAACACAATTTAATTTTAGCTAGCAAATCTGTAAATAATTTAAATAGTATTTTCTCAAATTTAAAAACCAAAACACCAAAAATAAAACAACCTAACGTAGTTTATGAAATTAAATGTTTAAATTGTAATTCGTGTTATATTGGAGAAACAAGCCAAAATTTAAAAAAACGTCTAGACCAACATAAATATCATATCCAAAAAAATAATCAAAATCATTCAATGCTTGTAGAACATTCATTAGAAAATGACCATAATTTTGATTTTGAAAATACTAATATTTTATATTACGAGTCTAATATATTCAAAAGACGTTTTATAGAAATGTGTAAAATAAAAATCTCGTCGAATTCTATTAATAAACGTACTGATTTTGCAAATTTAAACGATACATTTTGTAGTTTTCTCGATTCCTTAAATAGAATATAGATCTGTCAATTTTTTAACATTTATAATGTTCAAATTATTTTTAGATTTAAAAATAAAAATCAAGTTACTTTTTCAGTTTCCGTTGACAACCTTGTTTATTTTGACAACATATTTTTCACTTCTGACGAAGCGGTCGAACGACTGCGAAACGTAAAGTGTAAAGTGCGCGATTTAGTGTCCGCTTAAAAGATTTTGTGATACAAATGAAATTAATATCATCAAAGTTATTCTAGTCAAGTAACATTTAATTTTTGTTACAACGAACAACGTTTTGCTTGTTCGTTATAACTGAATGTGCATTTAAAACATTTATATGAACCTTAAAACAAGAAAATTTCACATATTTATGTCTACATAGAAAAAAAAAACCTAGTTGATTCTGTTAAAACTTTTGTTGTTTTAGCCGCAAATGTCCTCATCTTGCTGGATTTGTTAAGAGGTAAACTATTAAAAGGGATTACAGGTTTGTTCCACTAGCAGTTTCTGACTAGTTTGGAACTGTCAAAATTAGTTGCCCACTGAAGTAATGATCGATTTTAACAGCGCCATCAAGTGTAGTCAACATTAATGAATGCATGTTTTTGACTGTTTCGAAACAAAATTAGCAGTTTCTGTCTAATTTGGAACCGTTACAAATATGCACTGACCAAAAACTGTCTAAACCTACTATTGGCATCTAATCCCAACCCATTATAAATTAATATATCTTTTCATTTATTAGTGTTACTATAGTGTTTGATCTGAACAGATATATGAATTTGCTCATTGGTAGATTTCCAACTGTTTATCGCCGCCCCTTTGCTTTTAATCAAATACCATCCAGATTACCTGCCTTTTATAAGGCATACTGATCATACTGATGGCCAATAGATTTAAAGCTAGATTTAATTGGGATTAAGGGGCTGTTCATTTCATATGCAAAAAATCGACGACAGGGCGGAGCTATAAAAATGAAAAGCCAATAGCTGACAAAATACTTATTTTTCCATCTTGCTAACTTTCGGGTTGTAATTGCAAGAAAAGCTGAACATGTTAGATAATGGATGATAAGGATAAGGTGTCGCATATACGACATATTGTGGATTCTTTATATCGATGATGTAATTGATATAATACAGGATACGATATGTAAGATATGAGTTTTTTTTATCTTTTATTGAAGCGAGCTCGCTGGTTAATCCAGGGATATAAGATTTGCAAACGAGATGCGAGGATTTAACTTGCAAGACACAATAAAAAGAATCTACTCGTACTGAATAACATACAAGCTTAAAAAGGACAATTTCCATTTCGTCAGTAATGACGTAATTTAGTATATATAGGTTATTGTTTGAAAGAGAGAATATAGGTAATATAACAAATAGTAAGCAATATAAGCAAGTAAAAGTGATTAAGGAGGTCTTTGTACGTTGTAGCCTTTTGAGGAGACGTGGCGTGTCATTTACTGATATGTGGACAGGATTATTTAAATCTAAATTATTTTATCATTCAGTATTGAGTATAACATATTTAATTTAAAAATAAAACCAAAATAAATATGAATGAAAAAGAACTTCCGTTATTAAATAAGTACAGTTGACTTCGAAGAACGACTTCATAGATTGTACTAGAAGGCCATCGCGTACGAGGCACAGCAAAATTAGGAATTTTAAACGTTCGCCTAATTATCTGATAATGTAAAACATAGACTGCGAACATGTGTCTGCTTTGAAGTACGCCGCATTGTCTATTGCAATAAACATTTTACTGGCATCGATTATTCGTAATGAATATTCAACGCACTTCGCAATACTGGAATTGGCTAAAAGACGTGAGCGCGCAATAAAAAGCGTCAAGGATGCGCATGGAAAATATTGAAAAGTTGTCGTTCACTTTTTGCATGTAGATTTTTCAAGAAATTCAGATTTCTTAAGGCTACGATTTAAAATTTTCGTCTGCTGAAATTATCCTTATATTATACAGGAAACGAAAACGTGAAAATTCGTTTTGATTGCGTTTGTAAAGGAAGGCTTAAAATAAATACTGTGTTTCACCGCAAGCACAGATAATTTTCACCAATAAAGAATTCGATTATCTTATCTTTCCGGATACGTCTTAGATTTTAACGACCAGCTTGGCTGGAAGTGGGAAACTTGTACCGAAGTAAGTCGAGAAAGTTAGAACACATTTATAAAATTGTTAAAGAAATGAAAATAGCTATTATATGAAACTATAGTCCGCATGGAGAATAACGTTGCCATTTTCTAATTTTCTAATCTAACCGACAATGAGCTTTTGTCTTAGTTCTTTAATAATTTTGAAAAATGAAAACACAACCTCCTAAATGATTAAAACTAAGTCAGGATATGTTACTGTCGTTACTTTATGTCTATGTGTATTAATAAAACTGTCGGCCAGTTTATAGCCCTGTTTTTTAATTGTGACATAAGGTCTGTTCGTTTGTTCTGCACTTTTCTGCACTTCTTGCACTAACTGCTCCTGAGAGAGTGAGTTGTATATAATATAATGTAGGCTTGAGTGAGAAAAATAGAGTAAAGGAGTTAAAACTGTAGAAAGTGCAGAATAAACGAACAAACCTATAGATATCAGGAGTGTCCTTTATTTTGGCTGTGAACCCAAACTACTTACCAACCGACGAAATTTGCTTTTAAAGCACAAAGTTTATTGAAGTACATACCTGAAACAAATAAATATTTAAGTATACTCAATCATAAAACAAAATATTTTTTATTATATTACTATCTATTCTATTATGCATTAATGTTTTATGCTACACATAGCAATGATATTGAAAAAAATCTACGATTTCTGTATGTTAAAAAATATGGACCAGTTAATGCGTATGAAGTAACTTATAATATAACCTATTACTTGAGAAATTTTGTGTAATTGGCATATTTGCTGATGGTTAGAATAAATAAATAAAATGTATAAAATAAATTGTTGCAAAAAAGGGAAAAAAATGTTGAACAGTAAATCTGATGCATACATCTAAATTAAAATGTCAACAAATTTAAAACTTCGCTTGCTTCAAAAATAATTATCATAAAATAAACAATGTTTTTCATTTTGCAACAAGAAACATTTCATTGTGTTTGTTACCTTTCTACATCGATGCAAAATTTCTTCCAAGTAAGACCTTCGTTTGTTGAGAGGTTTTAAAAAAATAATCTTTTCAAATTTTTTGCACTGTTTTATATCCTCAAGTAATTTCGTGGCCTGAAGATTTGGATGTTTGCGTTTCTACAGGTACTTTAGTAATAAAAAAACTCAGGTTTATAACTCCAGTGATTTTTTTTTGTAATAACAGTACTTGTTAAAATTACCGTTTAAATAATTTTTATATGAAAACAATTTGTATTTTTTTACAAAACTCTAACAATAAGTAATTCTCATTTCTTTCCAAATCAAAAAAGCTAGGAACCAGAACTTGTACTTTGATACATTTAGAACGTACATATTTAAAAAAAATCATGTATACGTAATGTATGCAATTGTTATATTAAGTAGGTACAGAATTTGCATACAGTTATTGCATCATATTTTATTATTAAAATTAGGTAGGTACGAATTAAGCATATCAAGCAATCTCTTTGAAGGGTTCTAAGTAGATTTCCTGTCATGAATTTATCTCATTATTTTATTAGATTAGAATAACGTAAGGACGCAAAAGAGCACCAAGGATATATTTCAATACAAAACGGAGAGCGCTATATATTCAAAATCGCCTGTAAACACTATATCAATTAATGTTTGTTTGTAATGTATCATTAACTTTGATTAGACTAGATTAGTGAACGAATGTTTCAATGGAGGAAAAATCCGTACAGGAATTTCGGAATATTTTTTTAAATAGTGTTCAAAATTAATTAAAATAAAATGAATTATCAATAATAGGGTCGATCAAATGAAAAGTGATGATTGGTGATTCTTGAATGAACCGACAGAAAATGCTGACGAAAGGATATAGATTTTAAAGAATAAAATTTAAGATGTAAAATTGAACGTCAAAGATAAACTTAATTATGTCGTGCCAATGGAGGGATTACCTTTGAAAAGGTAAGAGAATAACTGCATATAAAGCTTATTTTTTTAACTAACGTAATTCGAAATGCCAACATTGATTGGAACACAGATGGAATGGATTCAAGGAGTTAGATCGAAGAAAGATTTGATTGTAATTGCAATGAAGGTACCATTTCTAAATGTAAACAATTACTTATATTTGGGTGGTCTTATCGAAGTTAATTAACAGTGATTGTTCACACACGTTTGCAGATGAGCTTGCGCAAAGTAGAAATTGCGTGTTGCTGCAATACAATTTGCATCATGTAAAGCCTTCTTGACAGGAAGTGAATTTGAGAGACGATTTCTTAAATACATATATCAAGGCAAGATCTTTTACGGCGGTGTAAAACCGAAATTTCATCTCAGAATCACAAAAAACATGCATAATACTTTCAGAATCGGTGTAAACACGAAATTCCAAAAACATTATCAGGCAGGTTCAATTAGCCTATACAGAGTGCTTTACAATTCACACCACGCGACTCAACATTAAAAATTGAGCAATTGTACAACAAATAGTATCGTCTCCGTGGGCCATTTAATAGCCATTTAATGTCAAAAAATGATTATTCCAAATTAAACCAACAAGTACGTTTTGTAATAAAGAGAAAATGTGAACATTTGATGAATGGAATGAAAATTGCTGACTGTATGACTGAAAACGATTACGATTAAACAAATACTCGAAAGCTCCATCCAAAATCAACAGAGATATTAGATAAGGAGTTTATTATAAGTATGATCTAAATTCGAAATTACATACGAGAATCAATTCAGAACGACCACGCCCCTCGTCTTTCATGTTCCGCCGACTTTTATTAATGACATTTATTCAGTCAAGTATTAATCCCGACGCATGTGCATAAAATTTAAATACCAAATTACCGCCGGATCGGCTCTCTAATTACGAAAGCTATTATGCGCGTGTTAGCGTGCCCTCGGCTATGTTTATTCAACACCTGGACGAAACGAACTGCGCGAAGATTGCCACGAGGAATGGAAAAAAGTGATCGAACGGTGTCGTTTCAAGGCTCCCGCGAACAATGTGCAATTTTTTGGAGACAACTTCCGGGCATTGTTTGTTTAATGTTCTTGAAAGGCGGTCCCTATATACAATTAATACTATCGGACTTATCGTTAATTGTTATCTGTCTGGAAGGGGGATTAGGTGCGATTATTGTAATTGTTATCAAATACCCTGGTAAATTGAATCGAAAGGAAATACTGGAATAATTTGATGGCCACGTCAAGAAACAACTGCTGTAGGCATTTCAGATAAAAAGGCTCCGCACATTTCATTCAATTTTATTCTGCTCAATAAATGATCTGAACCACTTAAAAAATTGTATGGAACTTAATTGAAGAAAAAAATTGAAATAAATGTGGAACAACATTTTTAAATAAATATTTCACTTGATACTTTTAAATAAGACTCAATCTACAGAGGTCATTCAGGTAACATATAACAGTTAATATCTCAGTAATCTGATACATGAAATCAAATAGATATTTGATATATGGAATCAAAAACTCTATTAAGTTACAGTATCAAATACGTTTCTTCACTTCCGGTTTAACAGGAAGTATAGGCAACTTTTGTTTTTCAAATGGAATGGTATATTTTTTTAAATTTCTACTTAAAAGCAATTTCTCTGGTGAATTCAGAAATGTAACACATCTAGGGGTTCTTGTTATTTCCATTGGAGGAAAATTAAAATATTAAACATGTTGAAATACTGAATTTCTCAGTATTCAAGTTTACAGTATGTCATGAAACTAACAGAAATGATTGAAGCACATTGAACTAACGAGAAAACCATTATTGTCACTTTTGTCACATTGACAGATCTCTAGATTTGACGCCTGAAGATTATTTCTAAATAATATTGAATATCAGAAACCATCACAAAACTTGACACTAAAGAACTAAAGGCAAAATAAGAACTGCATCTCTTGAATTACCTCTGAAAGTATATCTGCGGCCACAGGACCGTCACTTTCACAACGTGAAATCAAAAAGAAGGGCATTAATTTGAGTATACCACGAGTTTTTTTTAACTCTGAACATACAATGGGCCTGATGAATAAAAACTAAGCAATTGCTTTAAGCATTGACTGATTAGCAAAAGCAAAAGCTGTAAAAGCAAATGCTTTAAGAAAAAGCAATTGCTGAATTATTATATGAATAAAAATCCTAAGCATTTGCTAGCTTTCCGTATTCGTTGAAGCAATTGCTAGAACGATTTGTGCAGATTTGCATAACTGCATAGCTAAAGTAGGTACATGTACGTTAGATTCGTTATCGAAGCGGTGCTCATTTTTGATATTTTTGTTTAAAAATTATTTTTGTTAAAAAAATTAAAGATATTAAAGATATTTTTGTTTAAAAAATTATTTTTGTTAAAAAAATTAAAGGAAAATAAAATTACTTTTTATAAATTGGATTTAAATTTCACATTTGTGATCTCTAGTAATAATCTGACTTGAGTGTTGTATGTTTTAAAATTGTCTTAATCAATTTATAATTGTTTACTTATTCTTAATATATTTATTTATATAAATTTTCTCGTTAGTTTCAAGTCAATGTCAATTCCGAAAATTATATGTAGTGAAATCTCATTCCCTATAAACAGGGCGTAATAGCAATTAGCTGGCTAAAAAGTTCAAACCAGATACCTACAAACAAAGAAATTGCTACTTGGGTCCTTTATGGCCTGATTAAAATTTCAGTAAAAGAGTGAGGAGAAGAAGTGGAAATTGTTGATTGCTGTAGTGTAATTAATTTTAAGAATTAAGACCTAATTCGGGCGTAAGAATAGAACTTCTCTTTTATTCTCGTCGAAACACCTAGAAGAACATAGCGTTTTGACGAGGGCCTTGTAAAAATTCTTTCTATTATCATCATTTTTAGCCACCCGTCCCTCCCACAAGTAATAACTGAGAACTACAATATTTTTAATGTTTCCCTTACAACTAAACAAGATGCAAGGAAAATAGGAAATTAAAAGTGAAAAAAAAGTTTGATTTAAACAAAACTGGTAAAAAGAAATTTTGTTCATAACAAACGTTAAGGTTTTAGAAACAGTTGCTTGGGTCAAGATACGACATAAAGAAATATTTTCATTTTTTCTATCTTCTAAAAAATAGTTTACAAGTCACCAAATGTTTTCGCTGTTAAACTGATGCAATTTTCTATATTCTTCTTCTAGGTATTTGTTACGTATTTTATAGTTTTCTGTTTACGAATACAAAGAACTGCGCCATTATTATCGTGCAAAAGCGATAAATACGAAATTATAACTGATTTAAGCAAATGCAAGGATGGGGCAGAGGAACCTTAATAATTTTTAAGCAAATGCTTAATTAGAAAAAGCAATCGCTACCTTTATTCATACAACATTAAGCAAATACTAGAAATTTTTAAGGAGAACCTTTTGCTATAAGCTTTTTCTTAGTGTCGTAGCAATTGCTACAAGGTCAAGCAATTGCTAAAGATTTTATTCATTAGATATTAAGCATTTACTAGTAAATTTCAAGAAAAAGCAATTGCTTAAACTTTATTCATAAGGCCCAATGTAAATATTCCTATATTCAGTTTAAAATCAGTCAATACATGGCAAGGGTATACCGGCTACCTGTGATGAAAGAAAACGAGTTTCAGTAATAGTATATTACATAACGATAGTTGTAAATAGCATATTACGCACGGTGGAAAAGTTGCGCATGAGCCGCGCAGCGGCGAATGCAAGTAATTCCACAAGCGCGTAATTGGTAATTGCTTTACAACTCGAGTTTTGTACTAGACTTTATCTACGACCACAAAAATTACCTTATTATTCAAGTTCAAAATAATCAGCAATGACACTTGCAATTTCGATGACTGTCAATCTAATGTGATCTAATTAGATCTAACTACAAGCATGCGTCAAGTAGGTGCGTTGTGCGTTTTTCTTACTTTACGCACGACGTTTTTAAACACCCGCTTACTTAATTTATGTGTTGTACGTAATTCGTTATTTACAGTAGTGGTCGTAAATAATTTTAAGATTTATTTTGTTACCAAAAATACTGTAATAAATATTCGAAATGTTCTCCTTTACGTTTTAAACAATGTGCTAAGCAATTATAAATATTTTCTTAAGATTTCGGGATTTAAATCAAGACATCTCATAATTAATACTGACAGCACATTCATTTTGTTGAAGATTGATAGGAGATTGCATACATATCCTGCAATGGCATTGACTCGTTTCTTTTAAAAAACTGAACACAGGAATATTTATGTATGTTCAGAGGTATAAAAAAGTCACGGTAGATTGTAATTAAATTTACCAGATAAACTTATTTCAGTTATTTTTTAAATGATCCAATTCTATTCATAGTTACTTTTCATAATTAGATTAATGTTTTGTTTTAAAATTAGTGATTGAGCTTTAGTTGCATTTTCTTCAATATAAATTCATGGAGTTATATTTTTTAAACATAAAAACCTGCTTTACAATAGAAATTAAAAATGTATATAATTCCATTTGAAAAACAAAAGCTGAAAGCACTTCCGGTTCATCGGAACTGACTATAATGGCCGATTTCTTCACCGCCTTATCTTAAGGTTAAACTTGTTTGTCAGTTAGAATGTGACAGAAAGTATGTACATAGTCATTTGTATGCCACATTCTAAGTGACAGATTAATTTAACCTTAAGATAAGGCGGTGAAGAAATCGGCCATAAGTAACTGATGTTAACTTTTAGTTCTTCCAAGTTTTGTGACGGTTTCTTATATTCAATATTTTTGAGAGTTTACAGGAGTCAAATCAGGAAAATTGTCAATATGAAAAATGTGACAATAATGGTTTATTCATTACTTCAATCATTTCTGTTATTTTCTTGACATATTAGAAACTTGTACACTCAGAAATTCTGTATGTCAACATTTTTAATATTTTAATTTTTCCCCAATGGAAACAACGGGAACCCCTACATGTGTTACGTTTCTGAATTCACGGGAGAAATTGCTTTTAAACAGAAATTTAAAAAAACATAATATTCCATTTGAAAAACGAAACTTGCCTGTACTTCCTGTTAAACCGGAAGTGAAAAAACAAATTTGACACCGTGACTTAATAGAGCTTTTGATTCCATATGTAAAAAAAATAAACCGAACTGATTACACCTGTACTTACTGAGATATTAACTGTTACATGTTACGTGAATGATCCTGTATATCTGTATTTCCTCAAACTGTTCGACAATTTATCAAGCCCTGACAGCTTAGATTAGGCATACTTAATATTACAATGCTGAAAAAACTGCGTTATATGCGGTCTTTTGTGTGTAAATTATTCGCATATTCATACGAAAATCCATTAATTTTCACACGAAAGGTCGGTGTGTTTGGCAAATTTGCTGAGTATGTAAGAAAAAAATTGTTTTTTTTCTTTAAATAAAAAAAAAAACATTAAAGAATATGTGTTACTTACTGCTTATGTTTTTTACTACTTTATTAATACTTTATGGACACTTCAAGGGCGTATACAATGAGATTAAAAAAAAATAATTGAATACGTTATTTGTTTTGTAAGATTTGTCTATGTCGGACTAGAGTAACAGCAACAGCCAAAAGACTCTATATATACAGGGTGTCCCAACAGTGTGTTCTCGGGCCACATCTCCATAAGTACTGAAGATAGAAAAAAATATTCAATACAATTTCTTTTTTAATTTAAGAGATCTACAACACGAAATTATTTTCATCTATACAGTGTGAATCAAAACAGTAATGCCGGACACAACTTTTTTATTTCAAATGGCATACCCTATATATGAAACCAAATTTGGATTGCCCATAAAATTGTAAACATTTTCTGTATACCATTGCCTATACCTAAACCTAACTGTTCTTGAGATATTTAACATTTTGTCTAAAAACTGCCATTTGCAGCCACTATTTTATTTATTGATATTTCATTTAATTTTAACTCTAAGAAAAAGATTTTTGATACAGATGTAGTTGATACATAAGCTTATCATAAGCCGTTATTAAAAGTACTTTTATCGCTACAGGGTGGTCATGGTAATAAACGAAATCTTAGAAATTTCAAAATGGCAAAACACAATTTTCTTAAATAGCATGCCCTATATTTTTCTATCCTAAATTCTTCGTTTAATAAAGTACTTTCATTTTTCTTAAGTATGTCTTATACCTATCTGCAATATTTTTTGAGATTTTCAGATCTATTTGAATTATATCTTTTAAAACGAACACTTGTCTAAGGTGGCTGTGGAAAGGCAAACAATGAACCGGTTGACATTAATAATTATTTTTCAAAGTGTTAGACTGTTGGGTACTTGTTAAGACATGAATTATTAGATTTATTGAATTATTTCTTTACTAAATGGTTGCATAGCGAAAGTTGGTTAGATCCTCTGGCAACGGGCTTGACGCTTGGTCGGACAATTATGGGTGTGTGTTCGAATCCCCTCCTGGTACATATGGGTCCTATGTGACAAATGGAACACTTATGTGTCGGATTGTGTTTAGGATTCATTTCGGCCCCTTCGAACTAGGTTTTCTGCGTTTTCCCGGTTTGTAAGACGAATGCCGATGGAGAACACCTAGTAGGTCGGTCGCACCGACCAGCTTAACGCATTCCTGATAAGCTCATAGAGAGCTTGGGGCATGTATGACGTAAGTACAAAAAAAATGTATAACTGTTTAAAGGAGTCACGTACTAGAACTAACTAATGCCTGTACATTATTGTCGCTTGAAAATTAATTATTAAAGTCGACAGGTTCATTTGTTTGCCGTTTTCCACGGCCACCTTAGACAATAACTCGTTTTAAAAGAAATAATTCAAATAAATCTAAAAATTTCAGAAAATATCTCAGATAGGTATAAGACATACTTAACAAAAATGAAAGTACTTTATTAAACGAAGAATATAGGATAGAAAAATATAGGGCATACTATTTAAGAAAATTGAGTTCTGTCATTTTGAAATTTCTGAGATTTCGTTTATTACCATGACCACCCTGTAGCGATAAAAGTATATTTAATAATGGCTTATGATAAGCTTATGTATCAACTACATCTGTACCAAAAATCTTTTTCTTAGGGTTAAAAATAAATAAAATGTCAATAAATAAAATAGTGGCTGCAAATGGCGGTTTTTAGACAAAATGTTAAATATCTCAAGAACAGTTAGGTTTAGGTATAGGCAATGGTATACAGAAAATGTGTAGAATTTTATGGGCAATTCAAATTTGATTTCATATATAGGGCATGCCATTTGAAATAAAAAAGTTTTGTCCGGCACCACTGTTTTGATTCACTCTGTATAAATGAAAATAATTTTGTGTTGTAGATCTCTTAAATTAAAAAAGAAATTGTGTTGAAAATTTTTTTGTATCTTCAATAGTTATGGAGATATGGCCCGAGAACACACTGTTGGGACACGCTGTATATATATATAGATGAATTACACAATTACAAATTACAGTTGACGATCATAATAATAACAAAAGCACTCTCTATTATGCGAACCTAGCTTGCTTAATAATAATATACTCCGCAATATACAGCGTACTCGGATTGCCAAATAATAAATAAAAATATTCATTCTAACACTTCCCCTCGATTCGAGAACGTTTTGTTCTTCGGCTGCATTGAGATCTTTTGCATTCCACACATGTTTATACATTTTTCTAGTTTAGGTCTGGGAAGACACTTCATGAACATATCTGCAATATTGTTGTCAGTGGAAACATGTTCGACTCTGATTTGTCCACTTTGAATTACTTCATGAATAAAGTGGTGACGAATAGCGATATGTTTGCTGCGAGCATGGTTCATCCCGAGTTTCAATGCTCCAATATTATCGTTGTGAACTACGACATTTGTCAAATCACTGAACCCTAACTCGTTTAGAAAAGAAATCCAATAAATCGATTCTTTGGCTCCCTCCGTCAACCCCATGTATTCGGCTTCAGTTGATGAAAGGGCAACTGTTTTTTGTTTCCTGGACTCCCATGACAATGGACAACCGCTCAACATGATAACGTATCCAGAGTAAGATTGTCGATCATTAGGACAGCTTTCCCAATCGGAATCAGCAAACCCCCTCAATGGAATCATTTAGCTGTGTAAGTCAATCCAAGGTCGATGGTTCCTTTTAGGTATCGCACCACTCTTTTTGCTACAATCCAGTGAACTTTTCCGTAACAATTATTGAATTGACCTAGATAACTCGCCGCGAAATTTATGTCTGGACGTGTCATTTGTGCCAAATATGTCGAACATTCCACAAGCTCTCGATATGGGACATCACTTTCGAGTTCATTTGATTCCGCTTGCTTGGTTAATTTTACGTTTACATCCATAGGTGTACTCACTGGCTTCGCAAAGGTCATTCCAAGACGCTTGAGAAAGGCAGTAATGTAACCTTGTTGGTTTATCGTTATCTAGTTACTGTTCTGGTTAAATTTCACACCGAGACAGTGGCTAACAGGACCAAGATCTCTGACATCAAAGTTGAACAATTTTCTTCCAAAAAGTGCAATTTCTTGTACGTTTCTTGAGGCAATAAGAATATCGTCCACGTACACTGCAATCAATGTTATGTCTTCCCCTTGTCCTTTATAATACAGGCACGGATCGCTGTTTGATGAAGCAGCTCCGCACTTTAGCAATACTCCATGCAACTTCGCATGCCACTGTCTTCCAACTTGTCGTAATCCGTAAAGAGATTTTCTCAGAAGGCATACCTTGTCGCCTTTATCCATTTGAACCAACATCTCTTTCGCTTTCAATTTTATATAATTATCTTCCTCTACCTGAACGATGGTCTTCAATACGTCGCGCAATTGTTTCGGTGGTTCCATCAAAATTTTATCCGGCAATTCACCGTTTAAGTATGCAGTAGTTATGTCAAACTGCCTGATGGTCATCCCGTGCCGCGCAGCCAAAGCAGCAAGCAGTCTAATTGTGCTCAATCGTGAGACTGGAGCAAAAGTATCTGTAAAATGAACTCCTGGTTGTTGGGTAAAATTTTGTGCCACTAAACGAGCTTTTCGTCGTTCCAAATTGCCATCTGACCCGTATTTATTCCATAATACAATTCGACTGCCAGTGACGTGAGAATCACATGGGTGATCAATAAGCTGCCATGTGTCGTTTTTAATAATTGACCTAATTTCACTAACCACTGCGGCTCGCCATTCTTCTGAATCAGGCCGCGACAAAGCTTGTCGCATTGGCACTTCGCATAGAAATGCTTGCTCGATTTCAATAAATTCTTCTACGTGTTGTGTGGTATCACGAAATTGCTGTCGCGGTCAACCTCGTAGTCCTGTCCTGATGATCCTTGGCCTTCCTGGTCCTCTTGTACCTACAGGTACTTGATCTTCAGGAGAATCTTCTTCAACAATGTCCTCTGCGTGTTCATTCACATTATCGTGTCCACCACCTCAACAAAATCTTTTTGCGTCCATGGCTCACGTGTTACAACTTCCTCTTCTTCGAAGTTCTCTGTCAGAAAATCCTGATAGTTACTATACATAGGAATTATCTCTCTCGAAAATTTTACGTCACGTGATATTATGACTTTTCTTTCTTTTGGTAGCGAAACCCTATATCCTTTGGATTCTTCAGAAAAACTCAATAAAATTCCTTTATTGCACCGAGGTTCCAACTTCCCCTTACCTGGATTCCTATCGAGAAAATGAACTGGACATCCGAACTCTCGCAGATAACTCAAATCAGGAATTCTTCCCGTCCAAATCTCGTAAGGGGTTCTACCATTTAGACTTTTTGTGAGACACCGATTTGTGATATAATTAGCGTGTTAATCGCTTCTCCCCAAAAACAGAGAGGTAGCCCTGACTGAACGAGCGAACATCGTGCAGTATCGAGTAAGCTGCGGTTTTTCCGTTCAGCGACGCCGTTTTGCTCCGGATTATATGGAATTGTTAATCGTCTTGTTATTCCGTGCGTCTTAAGGAAGTCATTGAATTCACTGCTTAAATACTCTCGGCCATTGTCCGATTGAAGACATTTAACTTTGCGCTCTTTTTGATTTTCCACAAGAGCAACAAATTCCTTTGTAACCCTAAATACTTCATCTTTCGACTTGAGGAAACGTATCTCATACCAACGCGAATGGTCGTCTATAAATCCTACATAATATCTGGCACCACTTATTGTTTGAACGTGCATGGGTCCACAGATGTCTGTATGAATTAAATCTAAAAGTTCTGTTAGGCATTTCGATTTCTTCTTTCTTAGGAAATGGAGTTCGACACATCCTTTCAAACACACCACACACTCTGGTTCTTCAACAAGTTCTTCGCGTTTCAGACCATTGACGGTGCCTTTACGTACCCCTTCGTGAAGATCGAAAAAGTTCAAGTGTCCGAGACGGCGATGCCACGATACTCCCGAATTAAGTCTATTATTTGGAGAAACTTTCGACTACTACGATATATTTCGAGCGCTTTCCTCGGCTTGACGAATATAAGTTGTCGACAGTGTTGTAATATATCTAGTTAGAAGTATTTAGATACAGTATCTAGATACTTTCAGTGTACCTGTATCTGTAACTAGTTACATTGTAGTACCTGGTATCTGTTAACTGTATTTAGTTACATCTATGTATGTATCTGAGCATTTAGATACACAGAAAAGAAAAATAGAAATAGAAAAATAAAGAGAGAAAAAAATCTCGTCCAGTTGTTTTCGATGCCGGCGACTGCCTGCCGCGGTCCGCTCAGCCGAGCCGTTGCAATTAGTTCTCCGCGAACCGAATCAAAACAAACTTGGTATTTCCAGTATACAAATTTCTGAATCTGTATATCGACTATTAACTTTGGAGCCATATTTAGTACAAAAATATATGCAACGTAATCTATTTTGAACTTGTGAATTTGTTCATTTGATGTCTTGTACTACTCTTCAGTGTAATTTTATTAATGTCACAAAACGATAATTGTTCTTTCTGTTTGACATTTTTCAATTTCAAACTTTGATGCTTTGTTAGTTTTCTTTATTGAAATAAAAAACATTGTTATTTTTCTTATTATGTAATACATTTATGTATGTATCTAAAAGTATCTAAAAGCTATCTAGATACATTTATACTGTATCTGTATCTGGATCTAGTTACTTTTAAAAAAGAAGTATATGTAACTGTATCGAGTTACAAATTCGGGTATGTATCTGTATCTGAATCTAGATACTTTTAAAAATGTATCTGTTACAACACTGGTTGTCGCCTCTGTCTGCAATTAGTTTCACGTTTCCGTTGGGATCTTGGATTAAAGCATTGTTCTTGCGGAAGACAACCTCGAACCCGTGGTCGGTTATTTTACCCACGAATAAAAGATTGGTACGTAAATCGGGTACATGTAAAGCATCATTCACATGATCATTCACTGAAACGTTTTTGACGGTACCAAACACGTCCACCACAAACTTGACTTTTCCTTTTCCGACACTTTCAGTTGCAGTACAATTTGCAAGATTCAATTTGCCACGGTTTGAAGAATCTACTGTCGAAAAATGAATGATATCGTTGCACAGATGTGAAGATGATCCACTATCCAAACATCAGTTACTTGCTCCATTGACAGTTTTTACATGCAACACTTCATTGCATCATCAGCGGTATTTGCGAATTCACGTTTTGCGTTACATGGCGCTGCTTTGTGTCCAAACATTCTATACTTGTTGCATCGAATTTTTGACAAATAATTATTTTTTGATTGCTTCTTGTCATTTCCCAAACTGTCGCATTTCTTGTCTTGAAAGTTCTTATAATTTGGATGCACTTGATGATGATTGGCGATCGACTCTATGTGCATCATACTCTTCGACAATTTTTATGCGGAGAGCGTCGGGCGTAGGTAAATCGTCACGGGATTCGATTGTCACTCGAAAATTTTCATAACTTGACGGCAAACAACTGTAGAGCAATGCAATTGCTAGGACATCAGGATTGACGTCAACATCAATGTCTTTCAACTTGTCAACTGCATCAAAGAAATGCTCGATGTGTTCTCGTACATCACCTCCATCCTTCATATGGTGCAGCATTAATTGTTTCAGGAGAGTTGTCTTTCTTGCTGGTCCCTTCGATTGGTAAACACTTTCCAGCTTGAGCCTTACTGCTCGTGATCTTTGATCTGTTTTAATCCTGAAGCACTGATCGAAAGGATAATATCAGACTTGGCCTTGCTGTCTCCTTTGAACCATGTAGCTACAGCTCTTGCAGAAGCATCGTCATTAGAGATTAACTCTGGCTTCAAAGATGTACCATTCACGAAATCTCATTCGTCGTTTCTAATAAATAGGGCTTCCATGTGAATCTTCCATGTATCATAATTATCTCGATTGAGCGATTCAAACTTTAACACATTCATGGAATTCATCATTTTCTTTATACTTGCATTAAGGAAAGAATCCTTACAACATGAGACCAAACTGGGCCCATAATCATATTCATTCTAACAGTATGTTATTTGGTAAAAGAATACTCTGCAACTTCTTTTTCTATTCGTTACTGTATTTATTTCGGTTCTCCACATCTTTCATTTACTCTTTAGCCTTCCTATTCATTAAACAAAATAAGGCGTTTCCGGAACAAATAATTTAAATTTTATTAGCTTTTTCTGTTTTTACTTCGCGCAAACCGTTTAGGCAATTACATTACGTGACGAATTTGCAAGTCTGCTAGATAAAAGCAATATAAGAAGCTGCATATTTGATATACAAAAAAAATATCTTTAAGGAAATAAAATTTATTAAAGTGTGTATGTTATGTCTTGCGTTTTCTGTCGACTCACAAATTATTTACAAGTCTTACGTGTTATTTCTGTTCTACTGCGATATCAACAACGTTTACTAAATATTCAAATTGTCCAATATTTAATAAATATTAAAAACACACTTAGTCACCAACTTATAAACAATAAGGTATATATCGCGCAGCAACAAATAACCAACATAGTTTCGTCTATTTACATACTGAATGTTGACCAGAATTTATGATTGCATAGAATTTCTAGCTAAAACGTAACTCATTAACGTCATTATTAAAAAAATTCAGCGATCAATTTCAGTAGCGTTCCTGCGATAAATCAACTTCTAATTAACATGCGAGTGGGAGAGCTTCCTTCGGAAATTCCGCGTGTCTTGTTTAAGGACCTGCCATTCAAAATGTGCAGCGCTAAATGCGTCTTTCTTTATTTTGCGGTGAACGAATATCCGCGAACGGTTCGTCTCTACTTCTTCCGTCCTTGATGGCGGTTATTTATGCTTTTTATGATTCTACAATTGACGAGGAATTTAAATCGTGTCACGTACCGCTATGAGCCAATATTTATTGGACAATTAATAACTGCATATTTGCTTTCGGCATCATTGTCTTCTGAGTTTAAGTAGCTGGCTGAGGTTTGAAAATATTAAATACTTATCGAAACTCCCTGATTTAAAATGCTTCACTTCTTTTGGAGTTCTTTTAAATTTATTTAAGCTCATTGAAAATTTAATTGGTTTTTCGTTAATTTCTTGGAAACTAGTATGTAATTTAATAATTGGGAGAAAATGATCGAAAACAAACGCCACAGAAAATGGTTTAGACAATAGCTAACCATATACGAGCATTCATTCCCGCAGGAAAGTGCAATCGTGAAGGAAAGAACGTGTGTTGGTGAAGTACGAGATGGTTAGCCAACATTCTTACTTCCTTCCTGAATCATGTTCAGGGATGTTCCAATGTTCCTGATCGTCGCGATAAATACTAATGGCCGTATGCACAGACAAATCTTTAGACTTAAGCCAAAGTAAACCTTTACTTTGAACAATGTAACTATACGGCGCACAGTTTGATATGAAGTTAGCGTTAAGTATCAAGTCCACCTTGAGATTTGTCTGTGCATACGGCCATTAGTTTCGTTTATACCTCCACTATTTACAAGATTCAGTTTGTGTCAGAGGGTAAGAACAGTCCTCCTCATAGCTAAATAATTTCAGATCGCACAATTTTGTTCTTTGAAAGTTTAATATGTTTTAAATAAAATAATCGACTGTCTGGTTTATAGGAATTCTTTCAATGTCGGTAACAATTTTGTTAAGAACCAATTGAAACTTGAACTTACTAAACCTTACGTTTCATCTCAGAGGTGAACGCAACCTCGACGTTCAGCACCGTCTATTATTTATTAAATTGAAATGTCAATGCTTGATATATAGCTTTATTATACGGTGCAGAGATTGTCTTGGTCGCCGGGAACAGACACGGACTATGCCAGGCATCGGCGGAGCACGAAACCGCTAATTAAACGCAGCCAATTAATTTTGACAACATTAAAGGTGAATCTACACATCTTATTTATTGCCGCGTGCACACTGCTGTTCGCTGTGAGAATAAAGTAACCTTCGTGAAAAAATAACGCAATCAAATTTATGGCCTATTCATAAACAATGCGCAATTCAAGCGAAATGAAAGGTAGCTTGCGCTGGAGCTGACCGCAAACAACAAGTGCTCTTAACATCTTCAATTAATTAAAATGCATGGGATATGACAAAATTTGTTTTTTACTTTTTAGAAAGCTATGCAATGAATATCGCAGAATACAGCTTTTTGTATTGAACCCGGTAACTGAGCGAAACATAAAAGGAAGAATATGCCCTAAATGACGTCAGGCTTTCTTCAAATCCTTCCAAAAGGATACCTTTTCGCCAGCCAAGGCGCTATAGCCATAATATGATCCTTTTTGCACAACCTCTATATAATGAGCAATTTTACTCCCTAATTTGAGGGAGTAAAGTGGCTGTTTTCCTCCTTTGGGTAAAAAAGCATGGCCAATTTAATATTCCGTTTGCCATCCATCAGAACCGATGTGATTTTTGTGTAAAATAAGAATGTTGACAAAAATAATTTAAAAATTTTAAGCTTTTTTCTATTAAAATCGTTGGGTCGTGCAAAAAGTATATACACCTTGGGAGTGAATGATTTTTCCCCTCGTTGTTTTGTAGAACCCTCGAGCTGCGCCTTCGGACTACAAACTACATCTCGGGTAAAAATCATACACTTCACTCAATTGATAAAATAAAAAACATAAAATTTCTTTATCTATGTACTTTAACAAACATGTACCTTGCATTCGTTAATTTTTCTACATTTTCTTACTTCCTTCGAATTATATATTTAGATAGCAGTACTAAAATCGCTAGTTATAAATCCAAAAGAACACACTATGTTATTTGGAAAAAAATAAGCAAAAAAGTCGTGCTGTATCAACATAGATAGAGCTAAACAACGTTTAAAAAAAACGAGGTTAATTAACGCCATAAAACAGCCATCAACGCTGTGAAAACCGTCGCTTAGGCTGTTGTTGTGCGAAAGAATTCTTTATTGTTTGACCTAGTCTCAAAATTGAAATTTTACGAGTCCAGCAACTGGAGGAAATCGACACGCTAATTACGTCCCCTTTTCAATTAGAAGCGCCCGATCACAAGCTATAAAATTACGGAAAAAAAAATTAATTTAAAAAATAATTAAGTACAGGTTCGAAGTATCCATTAATAAATAATCTCATAAAACTTGATTAATTTTGAAACGCTTTGGAAGGATAACGTATATAGGCAGTGATTTCCTGCAGGATTATGAAACAGATACTGATGTGAATTAAGAATTTAAGATGCAAAAAATATATACACGTAAGAATCGGTTTCATAATAAAAAAAAATTGTTAAAGTGAAATAAATAATCGATATTCCAGACAAAAAAAGACGAAAAGTTATTAACAGTTTGGTAACAAAATGTAGTTATATACCAAAGATACTTTGAACATATCTGTGAACAGTAGATTCCCGAAACCGTGAACACATCCGAGGCTGTTCACATTACAGAATTTGTTCATGTTGACGAGCAAACACGAAATAATGTACACAGTTTAGTTTATAATACTAAGATCTTTATTTTAAAAATATGTTTTACAAACTCATATTTTACACAGCATTAGAGAAATAATTTGTGATTTTTGTTTGTTTTTTTTTTGACAGAAATACTGAGCAACATGGCTTTCTCTTGTACTCGTTTTAAGTTTAGGATAGAATAGAATATAATAAGTTTTATTATTATACAAAAGAAGTACATGGCCATTCTAGTATAGTAACGTCAAAATAGTATATAAGGAAATTAATTTAAATTGTATTTATGATTCATAAATTCTTCGATGCTACAAAAATAATGTTCTTGCAAAAAGGATTTAACAATTTTCTTAAATTTGATTACGGGCTGCTCTTTCCAAGTAACTGGAATTTTATTGTACAATTTCAGGTGGAGGTGCTGAATTTATGTAGTCGTTATACGATGTCTCGGTATGATGACATGATTGATGTTTCTTAGCTAATAGCGTACTTCTGTTTCTTTGGTTTTCAGGATTGGATGTTGCTTCTCTGCTGCCATGAGTTGTGCCAAAATGTACATGCTTGGAAGGGTACTTTTGGAGAGTAAAAATTATTTTCGTGTGAGCAGATTTACCCCATACTTGAAAACCATATGCCATTCTGGAGTGGAAGATGGCATAGTAGGTGGTAATAGCTGCTTCGATGGTAATACATCGTCTTATTTTTCTTATTGCATAAATAGTTTGGGATAGTTTGGCCGATAGTTCATTTGTGTGGGCTCTCCACGTCATTCTGTTGTCTAGCATCATACCAAGGAAACGGGCATTTCCCAAGTGGTCCAACTGGCCGGAAGATCGTTGATGAATAATGTAAAAGAGGGAGGTCCAAGGAGTGATCCCTGGGCCACACCGTGTGTGTTTTTGCATAATTCATCGTTAAAATCCACTAGCTGTTCCCTATTTCTGAGGTATGAGTTTAACAGTTTTAAGGAGTTACCTATGATCCCATAGTGATTGATCTTATGGATAAGAGTATCGATGTGTGCAAACGAATGATTTAGTTAAATCGCATAGTACAGCTTCACATATTTCGTGGTTTTCAAATGCTTGACATAAGAAGTTCGCTATCGAGACCACAGCATCTGTTGTACTGTTCCCCACTCGAAAGCCGTATTGGTTGTGGCAGATGCATTCATGTTTTTCTAAGTATTTTAGTATTCGTTTTGAAAGAACCGCTTCAAACACTTTGGAGAATACCTTCAGTGTTAAAAGCGTTTGTTTGTACCCATTGTAGTGTCATATGTAAAATTAAGTGTAAAATTCACGTTTTCGAATCAATACGTTGTTCACACTAAAAAATACACAATAGAAAATATTTTATGTTCACATTCCTCCTTACTCGATAACTTAAAGCTAATCGTAATGTAGTCGAATTAGTATGCCATAATTCTGCTCGATTTCTATATTAAAATATTAAATACTCGTAGACTGTTGAACAGCTGATGCCTTGTACTTTCCTTACGGAATACCACAGACCGTACTCAAAAAATATAATAGAGGTTGAATATTTTGATTTAAAAACATTCCGATTCCTGTCATATATTTCGATTCGATCCGAAAAAAGTTACGGAATAAGAGATAGAGATTCTACAGTAATTATATGAAAAAAATTATAATACTGAAAGTATTTACAACTAAAAAAAAATACACAATTTAAGTAGCGACATCTTGCAATCGCTTTTTGACCTAACATCGCAGTAGGATTGACAAATTGAAGCTAGTTCGCTACTTAATTAGTCATCCCATGCGAGGCGGCCATGCTTGCTGTCAAAGCATATGAGAATTTTAGAAAAGTTTTGTGCAAATCGGTTTTGATTGCAGCAGATTCCTCAAACATGCTCTGTACAGCTGTTTCAGGCCTAGTTGGGCCTTCGTCAGCTCGAGAAATCCACTGCAAACCAAACCGATCTTTCCAGGTTATTCGCCCTTGCCATGTGAAAGTAATAAACAATTTAAGTAGCGAATTTAAGGGCGAATAACCTGGAAAGATCGGCTTGGTTTGCAGTGGATTTCTCGAGCTACTGTTCTGCTGACAGAGGCCCAACTAGGCCTGAAACAGATGTACAGAGCATGCTCGAGGAATCTGCTGCAATCAAAACCGATTTGCACAAAACTTTTCCAAAAAGATACATTAAATTTTAAAGATTTAAAAAATAGTAACAAGTTTATATAAAAAAATTAATATCCAATGGATAACAACATCCGCAACACCATATGTCAATTTGGCAAACCTTAATTTTCTTCAAAATAAAAAGAACATTACTGCTCATTTAAACAACAGATGAAAAAGTTCTTAGTAATTTTATGAGTCCAGAAGGCTCATCACACCACACAAAATAAAAAAGTGTTCTACTCCAAATGATATAGAGTGTATCATTACTTTCTGTAATATCGACTTTTCTACTCCTACAAGTTTTCGCAGAGGGCTGCGATGCTACGTAGAAAATTAGCAAATAATATACGCACAGGAAACAGGTAAGGAATATTGTATTACGCCGTTTCTTAAAAAAGAAAACAGAAACGTCTTGGACTCTTCTAAAAATTCAACATAATATTGTTAGTATACCGGTAATTGTTTTAAAGTGAGAACATAAGCAAACAAAGAGAAAGCAGTATAGGCACGTAAAAGATATACTTTCTGGCGTTTTCCGTATTAAGTACAGTCAGGTAATAAAGAGACGTCTCTCCGATAAAGTGTGATAGTAACTGCTCACACTATGCCGGTCCCATGGTGACCCCTTAGGGACCCGATGCAGCGGATTGGGAGCCCTAATGTTATTAAATTGTCACCATCCCTACGTGCTAGGTGGAGGTGAAGTGAGTCACCGTGACGAGATGTCAGCCACCTGGCGGAAGAGTAGATTGGTGGTAGAGAATCTATGGGTCGGATATGACAAAGACGTAGGGTAACGTGTGTTTGCATGTAAATGAGGCTATCTGTGCTGCATGTGGCTGGTGTTTCTGGAAGTACCATTTCAGAACAATAGTTTATGAAAGAGCAACAGATATGATACTGAAGGCCCAAGGTTGGTCATCATCAGGAGCGATGGTGGAGGCACTAGATTGAGTTGTGAATTGATCAAGGGGGTTGAGCAGGTGCAGACCGTTGGAGCCAGGGGATTGGGGTCTCCGGTGAGTAAATAACTGTTGTCTCTCGCAAATGACTGTAAACACGTTATTGTTGCATGAATGCACCATGTCAATGGGGAGGTGATGGTAGCGAGCGGTACCCGGTAGCCAAAGGAAATGGTGAGCGTTTTCATTACTTAAATTTATGTATACGCATTACCATACTGGAAAAAAATGTGTTAGTAATTTTGGCCGCCCTTACATGTAAAATTTAAAAGAAGCTGCTTACGGTAATTTACCACCAAAAATTAAATAAAAATCTTTTCAATTAATCGGTTGATTTACGTACCATTTAGTTTTGAAAATGTATAGAGTGATAAAAAATACCTCGTTAAGAAGTGAAATGTACTTTGTTGAAAACCAATAATTATATGTAGGTATGCAAATTTAGGAAGATGGATTGTCATCTTGAGGCGCGCATTCTCAATTTGCGGACACCTGTAATTTTTCTTCTTGCTTGGCGCGTTTATCTCATGAACAAATCCGCAGTCGGCTAAGGTCATTTCGTTTCTAATTGTCGCTTATTATTCAAGATACCGCAGTTCGCAATCATAATTTACGAGTGTGGGTGGTAGGTGTAGCATACTGATCTATTACAGCGACTACTAAACCTGAGTTACACATTTCACCGGCTCCTCGTTCAAGGGCTTGCCTTCGTTGCGAATAATCATTATAAATAGATTGTCTTTCTGCAATAGTAAACAGAGCTGTAGGTACACGCCTCATTATTTTTACTCGTGCACGATTTTTACGTTCGTTACTCATGTACCGGAACATAAGTACATTTAATTCAATTTTTTTTTTTTTTTTCAAAAAGAATTTCATTTGAACAATATAACACTTATACGACATAGTGAACACATATTTTCTATTTAGAATTGAATGAAAGTTATACAACCAAAAGCTCACAATATTTTCTACATTGTTTTATTACAATGAAGTACAATGAGGTAGAAGAAAACTAAGAACAATCGTTATTTAGCGAGAACTAAACTTCAAAAATTAGAACAAACCTTAAGGCTGACAAAAGAATAAGGTAGACATTTCGCCACTTGAGAAGAACCTGTCACGTGACATGTGACATATTGTACACTGAGTCAAAATAATCAAAATCATCAAAGGTAAATAACAGGCGCAATTTCATGTAAAAGTGCACACTTGAAAATAATGTACACTGGTAAAAATTGGCAGACTTAACTATTAAACTCACCCGGTATATCGATGTATCAGGTATGCATAGATATATAGGGTGACTTTAATAGTTGTGCAATGTCTGAAACCTGTAAAATTTCACAATAAATGATAACGATTAAACCATTATGTCTTTCACCAAAAGTTAATAGTTTGGTAAAATTTTCCTCATAAATGTGTTTATTTTAGTTAAAGAAAAAATTTGCCTTTCGTTTGAAAAACTTCAGTTTTTGTTAATTACTTGTTAATAATGTGTAATTACATGACTAAATAATTATTTAAAAAATATAAAGCAAGCAGTCCCAGTTATTGTTAAAGCAATCCATTTTCACTATATTTTTTCTGTATAAAGTGCAGAGTAATTTTAAAAGATAATGGTAATTAATAAAGCATGGATTTAGGTGCATTTTTAAGTCATGAGTCATATTTTTTGTCGTACGCATTGTGGGGTGATGCATCTAGATCCGTGCTATAGTAATAAAACACTATTACTTAACAATTAACAAAAGGAATTATTGTTTACAATTTGAAATAATTTCTCCAAACAGATATAAAAGAGAAACTTTCTAATTTAATTATCCAGAAAGTAGTTTTTGGTGTCTTAGGGCCTTTTTAGACTTCCCTATTTCTTGTACAAGATTTGATTCAATTTCTTGGCCAATTTAAATTTTATAGTAAATTAAAAAAAATAGAACGTGTTCTATCTATCTCCAAACCATATCTGCAGGCCACAGATTTCTTGTTCCAAATGTTTATTATTCAAATTGAGGTAAATCTTGTATAATAAATAGGCTAGTGTAAAACTTTGTGCATTGAGCCCTTTAATTGTTAATTGCATTGGTGTAGGACCTCGTATGGAAAAAAAGTTTAAGCAGTACTTTTTCATGTTTCATGAGAGTTGTTGGCATATACCTAAAGGTGCTCTTACACGAGCAATTTTTACGGCAATTAGGTGCTCGGCGACCTAGTGGAGCAATTAATGGAACTACATCGATCAACATCATGCGATTCCTAGCAATTATTTCGACAACGTATGACAATATTGCTCCATATTGTCACGTGTTGCTTATGTCACCGTATGTCCATCGGGTTTGGAAAACACCGAGCAATTTTTGTTCCTATCGCACTCGTTTATATATTTGTGTCTCTTTCTGTGATCGATGAGTTTTATTAGCACAGGATTCGGATCACTCATGTTAGTATTTTCTTTTTTTGTAATTACTGGAACCAGTTTATTCACGATTAGTTCAAAATAACTTCGAGACATTCTCCTGATGTTTCTAAATAAGAAGTCGTTTAAACTTAATTTATTTTACAATGCTGAAGATAAGTGTTTTCGACTGGCTAGAAATTAGTCTATTTCTTCTTTTCTTTCTTTTTCTTTTATTGAATGCATTATAAGAAATGCACTTTTAGCGACTGCGAAATGATAGACGATATTTATTGTTGGCAACAGTTGCTCTACTGAATTTATCGTGTACGCACTCATTGCCTAATTGCTGGATATTGATCCATATCGCTGGGCAATATTGAGCAATTAATTGACAAAGAGTTGCTCCACATGTTTCGTACAATGTGTTGCTGTATATTGGCTACATGTTGTCATGACGTAAAAATTGACTGAAGTTGCCGGCAATTGGGCAATTTTAATTGCTCGTGTAAGAGCACCTTAAAGGACTTACGAGAACGCTGTATTTTTTATATCTAAATAAATCATTATTGAAAACATTTATAGTATTAATGTATTACCTAATTGTTCTAAGTCAGCCCGCTGTTCAAAGTAACCGCACTTCACTGCAACATAAATAGTTTTTTCAAGCTTTCCTTCACTGCATTTTTGTCATTTTACCTATTATTGTTCCTCTAAAAATGTATATTTGATTACAATTTTTACAATTATATTTCGTATTTATATATTTTATTTTTACTACAACACAAGTCCTCGATGACAAACAAACGTTATTCTATTAGTAGTCTCCGAACGATTTAAAATATCTGCACAAACCTACACTGTCCTAATTAAAATCAATCTTACTTTCGTATAAATAATCATCAATCACCGCCGCATTACACCGAGTGACTCCGTAAATAGAATTCGATGAGCACTACATTCAGTAGTGTTAATAACGTCAATTAATTGACAGCCACAACGATGAAATATACGTATCACGAACGCCATTGAAATTTCAATGGATATTTACCCGCCCGTATGTGAACGTGCAGCAGGAGAATTACTTATTTACTCTGGGTCCCTCAAAGTAACGAAGTTGCCATGCAGGGCGTCACTTCTGGCACAGAGCAGAACGTGACTTTCCAGAAAGAACCGACGCCGTTTGTTTGTTTTAATTACATAAGGCCATTATTTTAATTGGGTGAATGTAGTGTAATGCGAGCTTTACTGGCGAATACTCAAGTGCCGTCCGTTAAAAGTTAATTTAATTCGTTTATTTTTGGAGTTCGTTTAGTATTCTGTTAATTCGTTCTTGTTTACAAACGTAATTTTCAACTTGTCTACAAAAAAAGAAAAAATATATGCCTCATACAACACACGTCTATTAAATATACAACAAAATGTAAGGCCTTTAGGTAAAGAGATACATACACGCAGATATAAATGATTGTTCATATTTTGTTGCATGCTTATTCAAAACTGTCAGTCGATAATTTCCTTTCAATTCAATTTTTAGAAAGAGCAATACACAATTGGCATTAGTATGATATGGGACACAATCTAGTGTATACCTAGAACGTTTCAAATTATTTCAAATTATTTGAAACGTTCTATATCTATCTTTCTTTGCCTCAATCCTTATGTTACTTACACTAACTAAAGCTCGTTGAAATTAAATCACTGAACACCTTGATAGTAAAGTTCTAAAATTATGAAAAGTTTGGTATACACGAAAACTATCTTACGAGAAAATATTTTCAATATATGAACACTAAATAAAAATAATTATAAATAAAATACTTTAAATATTCTGTTTATTAACAAAATTATTAGCTGACGTCTATTGGAACTTCATACTTATGTTGTTGAATAAGCGTTGCGCAAAGGAAAACGATTGCTAATAGTTAATTACGCACCCAATAATTTTTATCATCGGAGTTTAATTAAATGAGGTGTGTTCTCAGAAAGCAATTTTGGCCGCCGGTTAAAAACCACCTTTGATAAATACGTATTTGTTAGTCAGCGTTCTTAGTTTTTAATTAGCGATTAGTAATGTATGGGTACGCAGAAGCTGAAATATCATCAAAGAACCGGAAGCAAAAATTTTGCTGCTGAATGTTTCATGTTCGACGATATTGCAATTATCGTAAACGAATATAAATTAAGTTAAAACATATTTTCTTATTAAAAATAGTGCAAACGCAAAGTAAATTTCAACTTTTTGCTTCAAGCTTTAAAATATTAGCAGAACTCAAGAGACCTCAATGAAGACCAATAAATATAAAAGAAAATCTGATTTACTTCGGATATCATTTTCGGATTTTAGAGTCGATGAATTCTTTGTAAACATTGCAGTTTCTATTCCATCAATTTTCTTTTTAGAGATGTCATTAAAATGCTTGAAATTCGAATCTATTATTGTTTTAAACAGGAAAAAAAGAAATGGGCCTCATTTAATCGTAAACTGTGCTTTTTCTTTAATAAAAGTACCTCCTCTTTTTCGCTTCCTCCTTCCTTCCTTTCTTTCTCTTCACTTCTTTCCTTGTGATTTTCTTCAACATTTTTCCGATTTCTATGAATTTGTGTCATCAAATCACTAAGAACCAGTTATACCGAGTGATTTTTTAAATTTTTTATCAACTCTTGCCATCAGATCTGGAAGGCATGTCTTAGCTTAAGTGAAAAGGACGTCATTAATAAAAAATTTAAAAAATCACGCGGTACAATCCCAGCTTACCTTTAAGGCAAAGCTTAAACTCTTAACAATTGTTGAAATAATTGTTGTTAAGGGTTTGAGCTTCAGTTTAAATTTAAACTAACATTGTAGGTACAACTGGGCCTAACTGTTTTTACAACCAAACCAACAACAGTAGGTGATTATAGTCAATGTAAAAGTAGTTATACAACGAAATTAAGTCAGTTTTATAGTAACACAGAATAAACCGTGAGATTCATCAAACCACTAAACTATTATGTTGGCTACGCTAACTGATTAACTGAAAAACAAAGAACTTTTCAGTGTCAATTGGTAATTGATGGTATTATAAAATTCTATAGCAGGCAAAACATCGGATAACCTAAGAAAAAAGTTTAACTAATTTATCTTTGTTGAGAAAAACAGTTGAAAATACACGTTATGCAGACATATTATTGAAAGAAAGGAGTTTTATTTAATTTTCCCATCTTGTAACAGTGTACTTATGTTTGATCCTTTCGAACCGTAGCTAACGTGACTTTACATGAAAAGGCTTCGAAAAGTAAAGTTATCTACACAAGCACAGTTCTTTCGCTCGATCTTTGCAGTTACGTCAGAAAATTATCGACTCAAAATGACAAATTTATAAATTCTATCATTGTTTTAACATACGTATTAGATAAGGATAAAAGAGTATGTTGATTTCGTTTCTCGAATCGATAAAGTGTGACATGACTGCAAAGATCGAGCGGAAGAACTTGTAGGTATACAATCCATCAACCGATTTCTGTAACATAGTAAGTTTGATAATGAGCAAGACAAATGGGGAAACGTATTGTAATAAGTACGTTAATGATAATGACAAAGAATGCAAAAGAGTGGAACTGGATCGCGCGTTGCGTATCCCCACAGCTGACTATCGTGCAAAATGCTATGTTCCATAAACCTCTTGCATCATTTATGACTCAGAGATTACGCAGAGATTAGAGAGACGGGCTTTAGGAGTAATGTGTTATTGGACTTTTTTTCGCTTCCTTAATCTTATACTAGCTCCTAAAATTTGCTGCTGTATTGTGAATCAGTCTGTAGTAACGTGGAACTTGTCAAGGAAAAAAAAATTATGTCTATCAAATACTATAGTTTTCAATTTTTTTAACTTGATAAGATTAGATTTATTAATTATTATAAGACACTGTTTTCGTAAGTTGTATTTATTTATAATTAAAAAGTAAACAACGTACGGTAAGACGTAAGTTCGTGATCAATGGATTTTAATCGTTTCTTCTTCTAATAACACTCAAACGCGAACTTGAAGCGCAATTACCAATTATTACTTATTAGGAAAAGGCTCTCCTCAGAGCCACTTCAGGATGACACGAAACTCGAGCACCGCCGGACTTATTATCTATCGAACCGCTCATGTCGAACCGCTCGCCTTTTCGAATGCAGTCTCAAAGTTTCATCGCGATAGCAAAACGCACGCACGCCTTCCACGTATGAATACCGTTATTATGTCGATGCCGAGATAAAACTTACATAAGAAAATCGTTTCTCAGAAAGAAGAGGATGCTCGTCCGCGAGAGGCAGGACTTCTCGAAACAGATAATTCCGACTCTTGATTGTGGGAAGAAAGAAAGACTTTAAATTTATTTCTAAGCTAATAAATTTCAGAACCTTTTTTATTTTATTATTAGTAAACGATTCAACGATTGGAAGACTTAAGAACATCATATGTATAGATGAAGGCAAGAAGAGAACAATTTCTATTTTGTCACTTATTGGACATGATTTAGACCCAGTTGTACAATTCCAGTTTAACTTGAAGCCAAAGCTTAAACCCTTAACAACAATTGTTGAAATAATCATTGCTATGGGTTCAAGCTTCAGCTTAAATTTAAACTGACATTGTACAACTGGGCCTAAATCAGTCATCGTCCACGATAACAGATCAGCAATATAATTTAGAGGAATATTTTTCTAGTATGTAGCAAAATAAATGCACAATACTATTTTCCTGATATGTTCCAGCGGTAAATACACTAATCTGGGGTTTGTCTATAACGATGAACCTGAACAACTAGTTCATAACCGTATATAATTGTGTGAATAAACAAAACTATATAGTTTCTGGGCAACTGAAAATTCGTGTAGCATCCATGAAAGGCCCTTACATTCCCCAAAAGATACAGTACGGTGTGCGGTTACAGCATCAAAAATAACAGGCCTGCAAATTCTAAATCGTAAGTTCCCTTTTTTATTTAAATTCATTTTTATTCATATTTTATATTTTTATAATAATCTCACTTACTTTCCAGAACGTCCCTTCTTTAAAGTAAGACTTTCGTAAATTCAATTATTTTTATTCCAATAAACTTAAACGATATGCAAACAAAACATCTTAAAATACTATTTTCTTCTTAATATAGAGTTTAAAACATCAAAGTACGCAAGAGTGCTTCTGTCTTTTTTCTTTAAAGCTCGTATTCAGATTCTTATGGGACTTTTCAGGTTCATCTCTTTTTAATATCCAACAATAATCTGCCAACATATTTATATTCCACCTGGGGCCCCTGGCTTAGTACCTGTACTTCATAAATTTAATGTCCTGGTGAAATAAATCCTTCACCTTGCTTTTCGCTGAGAGCACCAAAATTTTCGGGAAAATAGTCTACGTGCGACTGCTGAAAATACAGCTTAAGACTCATGTTGCAAACCATTTCGTGAAAAGTATTGAGCATATCTTCAACTAAAATTTTAAGTATAAATAGAATTCCCACATTTTTTTTTACTATTTCCTTAAAGGATTTCCAGGATCTTTTTCAGTTTCATTCAAAGTTGTTTCAGATATGTCATCTTGCATCAATTTTCTAATATCAGGTACAACAAAAGCGCCCGTTTACCATTTACAAATATGGCAAAAGTTGTCTGGAGAATTAATACACTGTCTTGAAGCCAATGTTAAACGCCAGTCATTTGTTTTTGCACCGAGTACCACATAAAGAGAACGAAGGACACGCCTTTAGCTTAAATGTATTTGTTCTAAAAAAAAACTCAGTATTTTTGTACAGTAAGCAGATGCACTAATTGAAATAGGATTTCGATTGGATAAACAAATACTTAATGACAATAAAGATGCACTTAGCTATCGAAAACTTAATTAGAAAAAGAAAACTGAAAACATTTAAAGTGTTAACTGTAAAAGTCTGTTTTCTCAAAAATCTTATGTGATGGAATTTATACATATTTTTGTCATAATTATCTCGCGAAAATCTGCTAAATTCAGTTATTAGTTTTTGAAAAGTAATACCCTCGCAGGCCTGTGAATCGGTTCATATTTTTTTAATTGAATGGTGAAACTATCTCGGTATATTCGGAAAGATATGCAAATATGCTTGAAACCTTTTTCATACCACAAGTTTACGACAAAATAGATCACTGTTGGTACCAACAAGGTGAAGTTACGTACCACTTATCAAGACCTAGGTATGCAAATTCTGCGGTGATGTTTTCCAAACCGACTCATATCTCGGAATGTTGGACTTAACCCTCCATCTCGATATTTTTCTTTGGGGGGTCTTTAAACAGCAGCGTATACAGAAGGAAACCCAGAAATTTGAATCAATAGAAAATGAATATCCAGCGTGAAATTGAAAATATTCCCCAGGAAATGCTACAACGAGTAATGGCTGCATTTGTCAGGTCATTGGAGGAGTGTGAAATCCAACAAGATATTTCACAAATAAAATTTCATTTTCTATATGTTCAAATGTTATAAAGTTTATTTTTATGTCTTTGTGCAATAAAATGTTATATAAACTAATAGTGTCCAATGCATTTCGGCGCTCCCGTACAACTCATACTGCACAGATATCGTATTTTACAAACAAAATGAAAGAACATTGAAAATTTGTAAAATAGTTCTTCGAACACCTTTAAGTTGGCTTACTTTTTGTTGTTTCACAATATCAAAATTCATGGTTTCGGGAAAAAGAGGATAAGTCGGAATTTAACTGTTTTCAGGAGAATTAATTAAAGTTTAAGCGGTCACTGTAAATCGGTATAAATCTTAGAAATGGTAATTATCTCTGCTAAATATTATTAGAGGAGAGAATTTGATTTTTTTACCATCGATGCACTAATAGAATAAAATACAATTACCTAAAATAAAATAAAATAAAATAAATACAGCAGTTAATAGATAGGTATGCCTTATGTCACTAGAAGAAAGAATCGAAGTGTAGGTTTCCAAATCTATTTACTCATTAGCAATCTTGTAATACGAGTAGAAGATGATTAGATGTCATAATTCGGAAAAAATTCCATTTTCAAATCTATTAAACTTTATACAAAATGTGTTAAACAAACTCCATTGTATTTTATTTGATCATTTAGTACTCCATTTAAAAAAAATAACGAGAGTTTAAAAAGTTTTTCAATTCTTTTGATATGTCAGAAAAAAAAAACAATTACAAAAATTAAAACATTTCTTCGAAGTCTCAACATCTCCTGTAATAAATTTAGTGAAATATTGTTTATTTCTAGTGTTTTCATTAATAAACACAAAACATAATTTTTATTATTAGCAGTTATCAGCTACTTGGTGCGTCAATTAAATGGAATAGAACATAAGGTAGGTTTCTAGGTTTGATGCTTGTATACACTTCACTTTGTTTCATAAGAAACTATTGCTAAAGGTCATCTTATACTACCCTATTTCTTGCACTCACAAGATTTGGTTCGATTTCTTGATGAGTTAAAATTTTATAGTAAATTGTATCAAAAATGAAATTGAATCAAAAACTATCTGAAAAAATAGAACGTGTTCTATCTCGAAACCATATCTGCAGGCCAAAAATTCTTATTCCAAATATTTGCTGTAGAAATTGAACCAAATCTTATACAAGAAATAAGGTAATTTAAAACAGCCTTTAGACATCATTCCAAATTGCATCAAACAGGCAAGGTTAGTCAACTAAATAATTGGCTGTGCTAAACTTTCTCGAAGCCCCTCAGATTATACTCCGAATCGATCTTTTTCTCTCTCCTATGAGCTTTTTTATGAATGCACATTTACAGTTGGTTTTAATATCATTTAAATTCCATAAACACTGGTGCTTTAAAATAATGATAAAATGACTATAGCAAAAAAAAATGTTTTAGGTAAGTAAATCGTATAGACGAATTTTTAACAGAGTGTTATCTAAGTGCACTGAAGACAGATTAATTAGCGCATACCACAAACGATAACCGGTACAAATTATCGACCAGTGATAATGACCGAGCTGTTTCCGCAAAAAGTATTTTTTTGCTTCCTTTTTCCGCGTTAATTGTACGTTTGCATCGTTAAATAATACACAAGTCACGTTTTAGGATGCGTACGCATTGGTGAAACAAAAATATTTTTTTACAAAACGTTTTGATGAATTTTGATATACTTATTATGTTTTTCCCAAGTTTTAAACAGCACCGAGCATTAAAACCAAAAAACATTAGTACACCCAAATAGTTCCAATCTTTCAATCTCACTTTATCACGTTTGATCTAATGTATTTTAATGAGGGCCGAAAATGTTACATCTCTCAACGTTTTGTCTGAAAACATTGTCGTTTCGTCAGGCTACGTTCACACTGTTGAAGCAAAAACAACTTTCTACAAAACGTTTTGATTAATTTTGTTAAAAATAATTTTTTCAATTCACACGCTGACTCATCAAAACAGAAAACATTTTAAAGCTCGTTGAAACAGTGACAGTCAAAATGTTTGGACTTAAAGGGCTTGATTTAATGAATTAGTTTTAACAAGGAACGAAAACGTTACATCACTGAAGTAACAGCGCTCACAAAAAAAATCAATATGATGTTCGTCTGAAACGATAAACAATATTTAAGAATTAATTTATACACAGCAAATTCATTGCGATCAATTATTTCAGAATTAGTATCCTATTATTTGCTTGATAAGTTATCAGTATCATCGAAGTAATTCGGTCAATTTCTAAACATTAAATTGTTTAGTAGTCTATAGTTCTCGAACTTTTGTCTTGATTATTAAATTTTTTCTCCGGTAACTGTCATATAATTATATCCCATAAAAAGAATTACATAATAACAAAAGTGATTTATTTATTACATAAACGAATGATTCCCGAGCATCTTCCATTTCTGGGCGATAGCTTAAGCCTGTTCGTTCAACTTAAAAAAATGTCATCTGTGATTGAAAAGTAGTAGAAACAACTTCGTTACAATTTTATTGCATGTGTGTCACATGAAAAGAAGACTGTTTTTCGAAAAATCGTTTAAAATGCAATGAGCAGTCATCGTTAGAAATCACCAAAAATTACTAAAGAACTCATTACAGATTGTTCTGTAACCCACAAAATTATTTTTAAACGGATGATCTACAGCGCCCTGACTTAGCTGACAGGAAAATTATGTTTGGCCAAGTTTAGATCTCTTAAAATAATACACACAAATTATTGTTAAAATCTGTAGTTACATTAGTTTTGAATAAATTAAAAACTAAAGTTCTGCTAATAAGAATCGTGAATTAAATTCAATTATCTATTCTGTGACATTCATTTGTAACATCAAATAAAAATTTTAAGTATCAACAACATTCCAAATGTTTCGCACTAAGCATTTTCCTGACATTTTTAAAAATTCGAAACATTTTGATATTTAAAATATGTATGTAAATCAGAATTTTACACGCAAGCGTTCATACATTAGTTTCTTTCTGCTTCAAGTGGCCTTACTTGTAATCAAAGGTCAGTTGCAGTAAACTACATTTATATCTTTTGTATGACACTTATTCGCGAGTGCATTTCAATTTATGTGCGCTCACATTTCAGAGTTTGAAATGCAAGACTTCGAATACCGAATTACTGCAGTAATATCGTTCAATTTATTGCTCGTTCGAAAGGATAGGCTTCGTGTTAATGAGTGATTAGAGCAGATAGAATCCTGTCAGATTAACGGCTGCACGCGAGCCTTATGGAATTATGTTTAATAACCTCCATCAATTCACTGCGTTACGTCAGTTGTTCTTTAAAGGTAACAAACGTAGAAAAAATAACTTTCTGTTAAAGAAAAATAGAGCGTAATGAATTCCTTAAAGTTTTCTAGTAAATAATTAAATTTATATGAACAAAACCTCAAGTGTATGCTTGACCTTGTACCCTTGCAGCTACTGTTACACACTTCAGGAAAAGCTTAAAGCAATAGATTCTCCTGAAAAAAATTTAGTATTTGCTTAAAATAATACGAATAAAGGCAGCAATTGCTTTTTCTTACATAATTATAAAATTAATTTATAAAGATTGATATGGGTACATAATAATAAATAATTACTAATGTAGTTTCTAATGTCTTTAAAGACATTTTTATATGATTTGATGTTTTATTACGTTTTAGCAAATAATTTAATTGCGTGGACGCGATTTTCTAAAACTGGATATTGCAAAAATCTCAAATCTATTTTGTACATCAGTTGCTTCAAAGTACTTCCACATGTTTTATCACCTTTTACTATAAATACATATAACATAAATTTCTAAAACAACAATCTTAAATTACTTACTTTTAACAGTTATTATTATTGTCTTATTCTTGCAATCCTGTACTTAACACAACAATTTAAGAAAGGTAGAAAACATAAGCTTGCAATGAGACACAAGTAGGTACTACCTATGTACACACGAACGTAGGCTGTGTCCAGAGTATCAAGGGGAAGCACCGAACTCGAACCGTTACGTCGATCTTTTTCACAGCGGTAATATTAAAATGGATTGATAATATTAAAGGTTACAACAAATTGTTAACATGACATAATATTACTGAAATTATCCGTAAGGTAACTCGTAATAGAACTTACCGAATATTACCAATAAAATTACCTTACTTTACCTTAGCCAAGGACAAATTTTCAGCATAAGACAAATTGAAAACTTCATTAATGTAGATGATAAGAAGTGATCAAATGAAAAATGAATTAGTGTTGGAAATGCAACTAAACACGCATGTGTGCATTTAGTTCATCGAACATTCCTTCAGCCACTTTGACGTTTCTACAAAGCAAGAAAACCGTTTTATTTTAAAAAAATTAAAGCAGATGCGTAAAATGGCCACTGCCTGCTGCATCAAGACACGTACGAACTCTATAAATAACTGCGTGAGTAACGTTCAAGAACATTTCCGGCGTGTTATTTGTGTTACAATTGATTGACAATTAGTATTAATATGACGTTATCCAAGACATACATTTAAATTCCAACGCCTACCCTAATTCATTTTTATATTGACCGCTTGTTACAATTATTATTAGTTCTGAGATTCCCGTTTTAATTAATTGAGAACTATTAGTAAGTTTGAAATACTATTCTCCGTTGGATCTCAAAACACTTTCAATAGACACCTCGTATCCATAATTTGGTGGCGCATATAAATATTTATAACATGATATCATGTCAAAGGCTTCTTCAAGGTCCATGAATGCAGTACATAACGTAAATCTAATCTGAGGGACGACCATTGTCATTATTGTAAGGGTACTACATTTGTACGATGTCATAACTGATTATGCATTTAACTGCTGAATTAATAAAAGAAATACTGTTTGACTGAGAGAGAAAAAAGAAAATGAAACTATTATTTAGTTTATTAATCTAAATCAGAAATCAATTTTCAATAATTTCGTAACCAGAACGTTGAGAGAGAACTAATATATTTCTTTTGTTGTGCAGGTTTTGACGTAGAATCGCGAGATTTTAATATTTGCTGGACGTTGTAATACATCCTGTATAGTGTGTGTCTTTTCTCTCCGAAACTCAAGATTTTAAAATACTTACAATCTTAATTTCAAAATGAACAATAAATTATATGGGTCGATAGGTACAGTTGTGTTCAAAAAGGTGTTGTACAGCTACGTTTTAAATATCCTTGCTTTTGAGCGGCAGTTGATTTTTCTATTTTTGTGTTCAATGATATTATTATTGCCAGGAACCGTATATGTAACAAAACAACTTGTACAACAATTTTTTCACTTCATGAATGCACATACAAGTTTACACAGTACACATTCTGTACAACACTTTTTTGAACACGCCTGTACATTAAATAAAAGCAACTGCAGGGTTCTTCACTTATTTCTACATCCCATGTGACTTGTGATGTACTATCGGGGCCTTAAAATTTCGAACGATTTTTTGTCAAGTAGCCAGAATTTCTCTAAATTATAGTTTTGTAGAACAGGCCCTTCCCTCAATTTTGACAGTAAAGACATTTCAAACCAAAAGTCAGATTGTTTCGTTATAATTTTAAAACAGCAAGATAGTAAAGTATTAGAACTGAAATAACAGAAGAAACCATCTTCTAATTTTTTCAACTATTTAAGAGATGACTAGAACAATCTCTCCCTGTAATAGTAGGTATACTTATACATAATAACGCAGTTACAATTTTTAGGAAGTATGACATACTTTTGTAAATGTATTTTTTTAATATGGACTTACAGTATTACTTATTAACATCGTAGAAATTGAAATAGTGGTAAGCATAAAACACAAAACAATTCAAGGGGTTAGAACCATAAAGATCTAAGTGCAATTTTTTTATAAATGGGTATAAGTGCTAAAAGGGGAAATGAAATACTAATTAATTTAATGGCATAACAAAACAATCGCTTTTACAACAAGTGCCATATCGTCGCCTTAAATTGTTAACCTGCTAAGTCCGTTTTGATAAAACTTTACAGGAGGATGAAAAACTGAATTTGGAATTTCTAAAATCATGAAATGAAAATATGTTTATTTTTCATTTTGAAAATTTGAATGAGTGATCGCCAGATAAGTCGGGCCATGTGGGAAAATTTTTTATTATTGATTTCTCAGAAAAATTTATTCTTTATGAAAGTCCCTGCATCTTCCCAAACTCAACATACACTTATCAAAATTTGAATACCTATTGTCATATACCGAGGAGATCAAAATATTTGAAATCGACAAAGTACCTTTAGTTTTCAAAATACGCGGAAATATCATTTGAAAAAGTTATTAAGAATTGTTCTGAAATCTTAAATATGAAATCTCGGCTGTCTAGGATGAAAAAAAAAAAAATTTGGACAAAAAAATTAAAGATTTATGGTATGAATGTTATTGATCATAATTTCTAGTTGGTAGAAGAGCGAAAAGCAAATTACAGAGTATATTAATATCACACCTGAAGAAACGTCCACCTTTATACTTTCAAAGTTCTACGATACACACGTTGATATGAGACAAATTGAAAAATATGGAAAATTTCTTTTTTCACCGTAGGCTGCCATATTTGAGATCTCATAACATTTCTGAATAACTTTTCCAAATAATATTTTCACGTATTTTGAAAAATAAAGGTACTTTACTCTTATGTCGATTTCAAATATTTTGATCTCCTCGGTATATGACAACAGGTATTCAAATTTTGATAAGTGTATGTTGAGTTTGGGAAGATGCAGGGACTTTCATAAACAATAAATTTTTCTGAGAAATCAATAATAAAAAAATTTCCCATATGGCCCGACTTATCTGGCGATCACTGTATACGTGATTTGTCCGTTTAACATTCGTCTACGCCTTTTAATTGCATCAAAAGTAATATTCGACCAAAAGTGAACTTGGCAGGTTAACACATTTGGCCGACGATATGTAAACTGTCAAATATAATATACGAACAATTTGCATAAATGTTTTGCCTCGAAAAGGGGTATAAGTATAAGTGATTTCTAGCAAATATTTGTAATATGTGTTTGTTTAACTATCGAGCTGAATTTGATCACATGAGATACATTAATTTTTCGTGTAGTTGACAGAAAAGTGACACAATGTTTAATCATAAATCGTGAAGAAAAGTGGGACTTGTCTTGTTAGCAACACTTTTCTTCACGTTTCCGTTAGCAACACTTTTTTTCATTCATTTTGACGTATCAGAGGTCGAAGATTGATTGATTGATGTCACATAATGATGTTTAGTTACTATGTCAACAAATGCTTGACATACCTTGATGTATTATTATTATTCGTCGACACTCTCATAATTTTAGCGTTATTTTCGTCAACTACACGAAAAAATAGCATGATCTACACGTTAGAAAAGTGAATTTCCATGTTCGTGTAAATTTGATCCACTCGTGAGCTAACGCTCACTCGTAAATTCAAACATTTACACTCACTGGAAAACTATCACTTTTCTAAACTTGTAAATCAATATATGTACTATTGTTTGTCACTTTTAATTTTTTTCCTCATTTTGTTTAACATTATGCGCTTCCATTATAACTAAAAAAATGTTTAATTTCGCCAGTCAATTTATTGCTCTAAAGTGAAAATTAAATTTAATTAATCAAGACTACGAAGAATTAAAAAAGTCGTCCAGTAGCCTTTACACTTTTAAGAGTTTGTGATGCTTTAAATACATATTACCTTTTAACAAAAAATTATCAAAAATACCTTTCTTGGAAGATATTAAAATGTCATATTACTCTATCGAATTGGAAATATATTCTGAACAACTTCAACATTAAATTCTTTAGTATTTTTTACGTAGTTTGAAATTTTAATATATAGTTTAAGTAGGTACTAATTCTCAAAACAGCAAAGATAAAGCATCACATTTCATTTCTGACAGAATAGGATTGCAGAAATCTGAAGATAAAAATCAAAGGATTCGTCCCGCAGAAAATCTCTGATGTTTGTCGCAATAAAACTGTATAATTTAGAGGAATTTTGAAGGAGAATCATAAATCATTACTAAAAAGACTAAACCCGACAAATTCCTCAATATTTATTTATGTAAAGCATCTAAGCTAAAAAAAAATACTAGCCTGCTTTACTAGCTTTAATATACATCTGATAATAAGACTGTTATCTTGAGGGATAATCTGATAACAGCAGAGTTAATATCTTTATATGAAGCCATAAATACAAAATGTGATTACAAACATAAGTACGCATGAGGCGTCTTTTGGTCTACGATATGAATTACGTAAGTGAAATAAAGGATTTGATCGAGAATTACTAAATTCAAATAAAAATATGATTACGTTGGAATGTAGAAAAAATAGTTTTTGTTCTCAAAAATTAGGTCAATTTGCGTTCTCTCAGATCTTTTCAGCGAATCTTACTCAGAATTAGCTCGTTGGGATTAGAAACCGCCGGATTGCTTTTAAATATGACATATTTTATTACATACTGCCAAAGAACTTTATAACATGGTGTAAATTTTTGTGTAAAATTTGTTAAAATTGAAACAGCAGTATCAAATCAACCAATAAACATACAGCGTGGTAGCCCGTCTCTATCTCTTTGTAACAAATTATAAACAAAAGTTAACTTCATGACATACGGCTCTAATACTTTGTCAAATGTTTGTATCTACTACTGAGTTTAAGGTGAATAATAAAAATGAATCAAGTTCAATACAAATAGTATTGCACAATGACACTTCTAAGGTTGACTTGATCAAGAACGAATAACATTTGCAAGTATTATTTTTTTACATTTCCATACATTTTACGTGTGTTCCCTGGCATATGCATGCCTGGCACATATCCCCAGCAGCTTTTTATGAATGTCAATTACTATAACTCATGCGAGTAATTAAGAACGGACGGCAACACGTGCCTTCAACACCTGTTAATGAACATGTTTACTAGCAAATAAAATTAATGCAACAGACTTTTGAATCATCGGACTTGTAAAGTCAAATATTCAAAAACAGTTGTATAGAAGAAACACAATTTCTAAATTTTTTATGCATGAAATAGAATTAATAATATCCGTTACGTTCTATTTTTGTTCCACTGCTTGAAATTTTAAAAAACTCATTTGAATCAAAAGACATTGTTTTCTATCTTCTTGCACCGTCATAAGCATACGCATTTTTTTACTTTAAAAACAGCCAATCATTGTACAAACGGGAATGGTTTTAAAACGTCTTGCCAATGCTTTTTTTAACAAAACAAAGAAAAAGCTTTTAACTAGATTTAATTCAAAGCCAGGAAATTTACAACGTGAAAACCGGCAAACAAAAATAAAAATGCTTCTTTCAGAATTATCTGAAGATTTATTTTTGAAGTACGAAAACATGAAAGATTTTAAAAGTTAGATGTAGTACTGCAAAATTGCAAAATATCAAATGAATTTGAAAAAAGAATTATAAAGTGTTCGCTAGAATTGAAATTAAGAAAAATATTTTTATTAAAATCAAAGCTTTCTCTCCTTAAAATTTCTTTAGAGTTATAATTTTATTCATAATTACACTAGACTCTTGTCCATTGAAATTTTGTATAATAATTTCGATAAGGTATTATCATAAACAGCTTAAGATTCGTACAAATGTCAACGTTTCGCTGTCGGTTGAACAGACTGTCAACTGAGAGCGAAACGTTGAGATTTATGCGAATTTTAAGCTGTTCATGATAAGACATTAACGAAATTGTTATTATTTTATCATTAACATTTTAAAAGTGTTGGTTTCTTCTTCTTTAAACTATACTTAAGAATGCGCAAATAAAGAAAGTAAATTGAGCAAACATTTTTTAAGTCGTCGTTCAAGCTTTTAAATTAACAAGAGTAGTAGAAGCATAAGCCAAAATTGTATTAGAACTACTGACAAATTTAAATGTATTAAAGCTGATCGTGTTAAGTGTTGGCTTCAGTTTATTTTAGTAAAGAATTACTTTACACACAAGAACAAATTTTTTAAACAATTAAAATTGACATCTGTCCGTTGTTACTACACATGTAAATATTAAACACCGGAAACTTATTTGCAAACATTGCAATTTACACAGTGTAAACTTCTCTCTCACAAATATTCCATGAATGAGCAAATATTTTAAGCGGGAATATTAATTTACTCTTCTTAGGCCCAGTTTATTCACTTTCAATTAACTTTAATTTTCTGTTTACTGCCACAATAGCAATTATACAAATAATTGCTACTATGGGAATAAACTGAAGGCTAAAGCTAATTTAACAAATACCGGATGATGTTTTAAATTTTTTATCCACTCTTGCCACGAAATTTGGACGTGATCTGACATTGTAAAAATATAAGTATTTTTTTAAAAGTACCAAGAAATAAAAAATAACTTACTCCCAATTACAGATTTAAATCTACTTTTCAAAGAAAGTTTTAATAAAAACTTAATTGACTTTTACAACGAATTGCGCACCAAGATTCTTTTTAAAATACCGTATGATTTTTAAAATTTTAGATAAAGGTTAGCCATGAAAGGCAAAATACAGCAAATTTAGTCCGAGAGGCTGATAGTATGGACAGAAAAAAGAAGACGTGGCAGACCTACAATAAGAATTAAAGAAGTTATTCGAAATTCTTTAGCAGATTTTTATGTATTGAGTTATTTAGCGCTATACATTTTGCTTTCCACGGCCTCTCTTTATCTAAAATTTAAAAAATCATACGGTATTTCATTGCAACATCTTAACTAAAAAAAGGGTTCTTATTATATTTTAAATATATGAAAATGAAATAATTCTTGTATCTAATTTATTTAAACCATATACAAACGTATGTTTTTTCTAATTTAACAGTTTAGGTCGTTAAATTATTATTTTTTTATATACCGGGTGTCCACTTTGATTACGCACCACAGGAATTTCAATGCAATTTTTTATATTTGTAAATTCCTGCTTCCCTTTTGAAGTTACTGTTAAAAAAAGCACCATACTGAATGCTGGCTTGTTGATCCACGACAGTCTGCATGATCGCCGGATTTAATACCAAACGATTTCTTCTTGTGGCCTTTATTTAAAATCAGACTCCTTTCCGTGATTTGAATGAGGAGAGCAGGAATTTATAATTTAAAAAAATGCATCACAAAATCTTCTAAGCGGACACTAAATCGCGCAACTATACACTTTACGTTTCGCAGTCGTTCGACTGCTTCGTCAGAAGTGAAAAATATGTTGTCAAAATAAACAAGGTTGTCAACGGAACTGATTTTTTTTTTTTTATATATATATATATATTATATTTATTTTTTAATCTAAAAATAATTTGAACATTACAAATGTTAAAAAATTTTCTAATGAATGTTCTACAATTTGATTATTTTTTTGGATATGATATTTATGTTGGTCTAGACGTTTTTTTAAATTTTGGCTTGTTTGATTATTTTTTTGGATATGATATTTATGTTGGTCTAGACGTTTTTTTAAATTTTGACCATAATTTTGATTTTAAAAATACTAACATTTTATATTACGAGTCTAATATTTTCAAAAGACGTTTTATTGAAATGTGTAAAATAAAAATGTCGTCGAATTCTATTAATAAACGTACTGATTTTGCAAATTTAAACGATACATTTTGTAGTTTTCTCGATTCCTTAAATAGAACATAGATCTGTTCATTTTTTAACATTTGTAATGTTCAAATTATTTTTAGATTAAAAAATAAATATAATATATATATAAAAAAAAAAAAAAATCAAGTTACTTTTTCAGTTTCCGTTGACAACCTTGTTTATTTTGACAACATATTTTTCACTTCTGACGAAGCAGTCGAACGACTGCGAAACGTAAAGTGTATAGTTGCGCGATTTAGTGTCCGCTTAGAAGATTTTGTGATACAAATTTCATCAGACAAGAACCAACTGTAAAAATTAAAAAAATGCATTGAAATCCCTATGGTGCGTAATCAAAGTGGACACCCGGTATGTATAACAATGTTGGATGCCGTTGCTGTTACTGCTTGACGAATAAGGGCATCAAACAGTGTTGCCAAGTGAATGATAATTAACGTCATTGAAAGATTATTAAGGCTGCGTTAAGTAAACTATCAAACGACACAAAATCGTCAAGATTACAGACCCACGTGACCCATCAAGCTATTGGAAAAATTTATCACATGATTTAGTCTAACCGTTGTCTTGACGATTTTGTATTAAATTAACGCGGTCTAAATTTCAAACTTAAGTTGTTTTCTCTTCGAAATACCTTTATTATCGAGCCTAACTCTGACGAAAATGTATTTCATTTAAATACATTTTGTAGGTTATATTGTATGGTAAAATTATATTATTAAAATTGCATCAGAGTAATATGATTTATGATTCATTTGAAACATTCATCATGTTGGTTTTGATTTTTTAATGAAAGAAGGAATGGCGTTCTTAAATAGATTGATTGACGTTCGAATGTATCACGGTTGTTATGTTTTACTTATAGCTGAACGTGACATAACCTAAAGTGACGATTTTTTGAAGAAAGAAGATACGACTTCCTAAACCAACTGACGTTTAACGGATGACAGTTGTCAAATAGTTCTAGTGTTTTGTTTATAACCTACCATGACATTATTAGCGCTTTTATTTGCAGCATTAGTGCGTATTCAAAGTATGTTCATTCCGTACTAAAGTACGAAGTTAAAATCAGTACACATTAGCGCAGAAAACGAAAACACTGAACGTAAAATTACTTTTCGCATTGATCTAATTTAAAACTTGCTTCACAATGTTATGAAAAATTCAAAGGTTACTTGATGAACTTCTCAATTGAACACCTGATATTTTCAGTAATGAAAGTAAGCAGAAATGTCAGTTGCCTCATGTCATAACTTGATCATTACTTTTAAATTTCATTATTTTACCCAGTGCGGATTTTTGTACTATGTGTTTTTTTAAAAATGCCATAAAGGTTGGCCATGAAAATTAAAACTCATGTCGTAGCTTGGCATCTAACACATGCCAAATCTGAAAATTTAAAGTAAATGAATGGAGCTAAGACATGAATTTTCTTTTCCACAGCCACCCCTTATGGCATTTTTAAAAAAACACATGTTACATTCGGTATATGTCATTAAGAAACAAAATTATTAAATAACGTCGCACATCCTATTTGTGCGTCGCTGTTGATAAATAATCTGTCATTATTGTGTCCTTTATTAGACCCCGGACACTTTAGACGTTACACAATGTTTTTGTTCTAAAACACGATAATTTGAATCTAAAAAGTTAGCAACACTGGTATTTCATATTTCTTGCTTTCAAATTCTTTTTAATTTTGGCTCTAAATATTAATGAGAAGCATTAAATTTATAGCGTTTTCGACTGACTGCTCCAGAGCACTCTGAGAGTATCTCATCCTCCGTTATTACATGAGGTTAAAGCAAGATGGAGATACTCTGAGAGTGCTCTAGAGCAGTCAGTCGAAAACACTATAAGAAAAATAATTTTTAAAATATTTAGAGCGTCTTTCCATTGTAAATTTGGTTCTATTTTGTCAATTAATTGTCTACTTGACAATACATACACGCCTTTAAAAAAATTAACCTATTTACCTATAAATTGACATAACGTCAAATAATTCTAACCTATTTCTAATAAATCCATCTCCACTCTATGAAAATATAGGCGTTTGATTTTAAGATCGCAGCGCTACCGCGGATAAATCTGAACCTTTGTAAGCTAGGCGGAATTTTTGTAATGCACGTGTTTAAGTGCGTACCAATCCAAATACAAAAGTTGATTTATCATACACGCAGTATCGATGCCAAAACACGATATGTTATGTAGCATGCAAGGGTTTGTTTAGTTGACACCAGGTGGCGAACGCTTAGCTGCAAGCTTCTATTGAAAAAACGTGTCAATTTTTTTGACATTTTCCGATTTTTTTATTTCAGCTGTACAGTAGCGGATAATAAAATCCGCGCGAATATTTGACATATCATCCATATTTAGACAAATTTGGTAAATCAGGCTTTTATTGAGGTTATGATCTGTCAAAACACAAAATAAGATATGAAATGCCAAACTTAAAAAAAATAAAATTTCGCAGCAACTCTTCTTTCTGTCCAAACCTAACTTTTACTCTTTGAGTGAAACTTAAATGAGGCGTTTGTCAAAATATATACAAAATAAACAAGAACAACTGACAGTAAAATTTGTATTAAACGTCAGAATTATTAGTGACATTTTAGTAAGGTTCACATTATAGAAATGACGTACCCGAATTTTATTGCCCGCTACTGTATATTGTGTTAGTTTTGGAACCGATGAACACGATAATTTGAATCTAAATAGTTTGACAACGCTGGCATTCGATTCTTTTTGCTTTCAAATTCTTTTGCTTTTTGGCACTCGGTTTTTTCACCTCAAGTTATCCTTATGTGACGGTTTATTCCCATAGTAACAATTGTGATCAGAATCGTTACTATCTCACATAACACAAACATCTAGGAGATATCTAATGGATGCCGTTCACATCCATGTTATATCCAATCCAATCCATATAAAATATCTACTGAATATCTGACAAATATTCACTGTGGATATCAAATAATGGATATCTAGTAAACATTCATAATGGATATAGAAGAAAAAGTAAACAATGTAGGTATTAAATATTTAAAAACATTGAAATGTTTGGATATTCCAAAATGTATATAGTAATTTTGAATCAAAATAGGGAACGAAGACAAATTCTATGTCTTACATTTTTTTTAATTAACTTGGTACGACCAGTTTCAACTTATAGGCCAGTCTTCAGGCAGCATATTACATAGTTAAGAAATGTTTGTGCACAATATAAATTTAACTTTAATGCTCCCTTAGATCGAAACATTGTATCAATTAGATAAAATAAATTTTGTCGTAAGTATAATAATATCCCTCTGCAGTTTATTAGACGTTCCGTAAACATCGACAGGGATGTTTTATGTATGTCAATAAATATCCAACTTCTTATGGATATAAAAAGGACATTTGGATATCCACTGTTTCTCCACTAGATATCCAAGAAGTACATCTACAAGACATCTAAGGCATATCACTGTGCTATGTAGGATGGGAATTAATCGCCAGACAAAATTAATTAGAGATGAAAACCGGGCCTAAATGTGAATGAAAAACATATTAAATTTAGGAATACAATTTTAAAGGCATATTGGGGATGTATGCTTCGCACATTAATTCATATGTCATGAATACATTGACATCTTTGTCACAGTAGGTGAATTTTCGCCAGTTAACTCTGTAACTGCGGTATTAACCCATAGGTTAACCCCCACCATTCGAAAACTTATTTCCATGATGGCAAAAATGCAAATGGTAATGGCGGAAATAGTTTTTGAAAATGATATCCAAATCATGATGTTTTTGACTGAAAGTAGTTACGACAAAGTGGCTATCTTTTATTTAGCGCCATAAATTTCGTTAATGTATTCCATTTTTTAAAATACAAATCGCATTCACTAGAACATAAACAAACTAACCTTACTTTTCATTTACCTACGTTTATTACCTTCCTCGCGACCTGGGTAACAGATTTGTGTTACCGAGTAACAACAATGACGTATTCAATGACGTTAGGAAGCATTACTTTTGCGTGGCCAAAATGACAAAAGTAGTCGGTTTCAATTTTACCGGTTATAACAATTGGCGAAAATTTACCTATTATAAGTAATTACCCAGTAGCGGCACTTATTCGTGTTAAAAAAAAAAAAACGCCATACTGTTTGATACCTATAAGCAAATGTAATGTAAGCGGCACTTATTCGTGTCAAAAAAAACCGCCATACTGTTTGATACCTATATGCAAAAATGTAATGTAATTTGCAAATCAGTAGGTAACAAACAAAATGGTAATGTAACAGTTATATTCGACTGTCGGTACTGTGCAGAATCTTATACTGTAACTTAACTTACTGTAACGTCTATGTAATAAAATATTAAAAACTGTAAACATTAATATTTTCTTCAGCTATACTACTAGTTTAACTGCCATTTACTTCTTTTACCCCTAATCGAGACCACGTCAAACTGTTATTTAGTGATACTTTTGCCTCTAGTGCTTATAAAATATCGCTAAACAAAATAATGGGACATCATAAAACAATGGTAAAAAATTTCGATAAATATTGCGACATTTGCTTCAAAATATTGGCAAAGTCCCGGCAAATTCGGAACAGGTGGCCACCCTGGTTAATTTCAAAAACAAAAGCATAACTGTAAGTTGAATAAAATATTTCACATTATATTAGTAAAAGCAATGAAAAAAACGAACGTAAGCGATGCGTGTAAATTAGAGTGTGATTAAAAAAAAAGAGGATGCGGACAGGTGGTAGTGTGATCGCAGAAATAACTTCATGCAGCTCTGCAAAGGCTGAACAAATTAATAAAAGCAATGGTGATCATTACTGACTGATTATAGCGTGAGAGAGCGTGTGCGTGTGTGTGTGGGCAGAGGGTAAACATAAACATTTACCTCGCGTTATGCCACCTGCCGCAACCTGGATTTGAACCGATGCCGCAAGTAAATCTGTATAAAAGTTTGTGTGTAACACGTAACGAGTGTCTTCCAATGCGTTCGGGGCACCTGTTCACATACTCATTGATAAAAAAGCACTGGCGAACAATAATCGAGTAATCTGCGTTATTATGCTTAATAACCATCGCATTAGCACGTATTTAGCTCTGAAGTGATGCTGCCCGTTCGCCGCGCCAAACTCAAACCTAACCCACTCCCTCGCGATACTTTCTTTATATATGAGCTATTTTTAAACCTTGATGTCATAACGGCGCCTTTCTATTGGCTAAAGCTTATGTCATACTTGAACGCGATTGGTTGGAGCCGCTACGCGCTGTCACGAATTTAAGATATATCTTGCCCGCGAACAAACTGATTGAAAACAAATGGATCTATGCCGTTTTTTTTGCATTTTTATTCGCACGCTCCTTCCTTTCTTTCTTTTTTTTTCTATTCCCGCAACGCTAATTCAATTTAATCGCACCGGCCGTTATTTACTTCTGCATTGTCCGGGAGTAATTTTATTAATTCTATTATTGGATTGGAAGCGAGAAATGTTTTCGAGTTGTGTTTTTTCCTCTCCACTCCGTTCGTCCGTCCGTCCGTCCATCCATCGGCGTGTTTATCGCGAACGCATAAATAAAAAATAACACATCCGGATCGCGATTCGCTCGTCTTGTTTAACGGTGGTCGTAAAACTGTTTAATTATTTATGCCGCGCGCTCTGGGATAAGCAAATAATAAATAATAATATGTATGTACGCTAACTATTTTCGAGTACTTTAAATCGTCAGTTATTTAGTTTCCCCTACACGTGTGTTTACTGGCGTTATCGGTTGTCTTTATCCGGACCTCGCCAACCGAAAATTCTATTTTCCCCAACGCAAAAAACAGGAAAATAAAATACAAATATGATTACAATAAACTATAAAATATGTAGGTGCTGAGTATCTTCTTTTATTTTTGATTAAAGCAAGACAAATTGCTTACTTGTAAAAATTAAAGTATGTCGTTGAAATAACCGCACATGGTACTCCTGAGGGTTCAATGCTGGGACCGCTTCTATTTATTAATTACATTAATGACTTATATGATCATCAAAGAGCGGATGACCTTAGCTAAAACCATTATTATTATTTTTACAGAATCTAGAACATTTATTTTACATTTGCTTGTTCATACTCGTTCAACATCTTTTTCTTATTTAAGACAAACTTCTGGTGATCACATGCAGGAATCCACATACATGGTGTTTGCTGACGAACCCACATTTGTGAATTATTGTAACAAGATTGAAGATTTAACCACCACTGTTGATAGCAATTTGGCAAAGGCTGCAGAATAATTCATTTCAAATCAGTTGTCATTAAACCTTACTAAAACTCCAAATTTTTTTATTTTCAGTAATAATAAACACACAAATGTTAAATTTTGTAAGATATTAGGCGTTGATTCTTTAAATTAACTTGAAGGGAACTAAAGTCAATTTTAGCAACGATAATTATTAATATTAAAATCAGATTATTGTTTAGAATTCAAAAGAAAGCAAGACTTATAGCAGGTATTGAATACAGGAATCCTTGACAACATCTGTTTCGTGTCTTAAAAATTAGATATACTTAAATGTGCACAATAAAAGAGGAAAAGTCGACCTCTGTAAACCTCGCTATAGTTGGATTAAGAAAATGTCAAACAAAGTCTCTGAGCTTTAATTTATAATTATAACGCATGATTCAATAAATTCAGGTCTCAGGCGGTTGTGGAAAAAAAACTCATGTCTTAACTTAGAACAGACGCATTTGGATTACACTTTCGCTAAACGAAAGCAAAATTCCACGATGTAAGCCTTCTGTCATAAGGCGTAAGGCATGAAATTTTATTCCATAACCACTTGTGACCTGAAATTTATTGAATCATATGTTATAATCACATATCGGCAAGCATTCGTACTTTACCAATGCAAAAATTTAATTGGTCAATGGAAAATTTTTCTGGGATACCTTTTTTGCTCAATTGAAGAGTACCTACAGAACCCTGTATAACATTTCTGCACACCTTACATGCCAGGGCAAATTATGTTTTTGTTGTAGGGGAGACCGGGGGAACGACGCCCACGTAAGGTAAAAGCATCAATAACAATATTGTTTTTCTCTTAAAAAATCTGAGTAAATTCTGGCAAAAGTATTATACTTTTACCTATAAGTTAGCATAGCCAAAATACATGGTGTTACACTTTACCAGGTACAGCATAGTAGAAAGCTAAAGTGTTACATGGGCGGTATTACCCACAAATTTTGGGTAATAGGGCCCAGGTGGGCTCAAACATTTCATTTCTCAGAATGGAAAAATATTTAAATGGAATTTTTTAATAGGGCAGCTTATAAGTATATTAGTGACCACTTTAAACGCTACGATTTGCTAGTAAGTTGTGTGAGCCTTATAACAACACAGGTATAAGAGCAGGAGTAGCATTTTAGGAGAGCATGACTGCAGCTTATAGGTATATTAGTAACCACTTTAAGTGCTACGATTTGCTAGTAAGTTGTGTGAGCCTTATAACAACACAGGTATAAGAGTAGGAGTAGCATATAACTAATATAACATACCAATAGGTGACGACAGAGTTTACATCACAAAAACTTAATTTATATACCAGATAAGGGGGTGGGCGTCATTACCACTAAGGGCGTTATTCCCCCGGTCTCCCCTATATGATTGTTATATGTATTTACTTTGAGCTTTGTAGTCAAATGTTAACCTGTGTTCAAGCCATTTTAGGCTCACTTGTATATCTAAAGGCAAGTTAACTATGACTATCAGTTTACTAACAATAACAGTAACAATTGCGAACACAATTATTACCATGTGAGTAAACCGATAGTCAAAGTTGCCTTTATATAAGTGGGGCTTAAATTACCCTGTTTCTTGCACAAGATTTGATTTAATTTCTTGAACAACTTAAATTTTATAGTAAATTGTATCAAAAATGAACTTGAATCAATAACTATTTGGAAAAATAGAACGTGTTCTATCTGGAGCTATACAGTTTAAAATTTAAATTGTTCAAGAAATTGAAACCAAAACCTTGTACAAGAAATAGGGTCGTGTAAAACTGCCTTTGCACTAAGTAATATGAATATATGAATATTCACTTATAATACCATGAATAGTCAAAGTTAGTTGAATATTTTTGTGGTTCTCTCACGAATGTCTCTCACGCTTGCATACTACGAGTACGCAGCACGAGTAGTATTCGCAAGCGTGAGAAACATGAGTGAGACCACCATAAAAATATTCTACTTAACTTTACGATTGGTATTTGAGGGACTATTCAATGAACCAAATCAGTGATTAAAATAAAATATTTCAAAAGCTAGTTCGCAAATCTGCCTTACACATGATTCATTTTCATAGCAACCGTTAAATAAAGCACTTTAAAATACTCACTGCAACCAGTAGTGGAATACCCAGTTACATTTTCACTAGTGAAATACTCGCTGGAATTTGCTGTTGCTAGGCTACAAAAGTAAATATCTGCTATTTTATTGGTTAATATTTGAAAAATGACAGGTGAATTGAATAGTCAAAAATAATTGAAACAATAAAAGCATCAGTTACTGTCAATAGTACTGACATTTAATACTTACAAGATGATTCAAAAATGACACGCTGTATTTGATTCCAAGATGGATGGCATCGGTTTAGCATCAATTGGCGTGCTTTCCTTTTTTTGCAAATATTTTCGATCATATTCCTGCCTTCTTTGATTTGAAGATGGCGTCGGAAAGACAATGGTGTTCTTTTTTCGGGACCTTTCGAAAATGTAATTATTTTAAGAATTAATGAAGAATTCGTATCAGTTCAAATTTTGTAGAAACTGCGTTTCGAAATTGTGAATAAAAATGGGGGTTGTCATTTAAAGAAACAAAGCTCTTTGAGACACCTTGTGTAAATTTAATAAAAAAAGGAAAATGGATCGATTTTTCTAAAAATTTGGCCTTTTTTAAAACATTGTTTACATTTTCGTTGAAGACTTCCGCGGCCGTTGTTCATATTTACTTGGGTTTCCAGAATAGTATCGCTCCGAGGCAACAACAACAACAACAAGCGAAGCAGCAGCAACACTACATCCGCCCTGAAGAAGTTCAGTGCAACTTGGACGAAACATGAGCGTCGCGGTTCCCGCTTGAAAGCCCAACTTTAGGTATATTGATTTTAACTGATTTATATATTTCAATTACTTTAAATAATTCAGTTATTTCATTTCATTTCGAGACAACAACAAGCGAAGCAGCAGCAACATCACATCCGCCCTGAAGAAGTTGAGTGCAACTTGGACAACCTGGGCATCGCGGTTTTCACCTGAAAACCCAATTCACGGTTTATTGATTTTAACTGATTTATACCTTTCAATTACTTTAAATAATTCAGTTATTTCATATAATTAATTGTTACTACGCTCATACATCAAATTCAGAATTCTCCTCGGTGCGGATCTGTATAAATTAAATTTGACGCTGCTATTTGTTTATTTGTTTTAAAGTTTTTACAATATAGTAGCTACGACTATATAAACATTAGAGCATATTTTATTCCTCTTTAAGAGGAACATATACATATTCATTAAATTATTTTATCTGCAGAATAATATACAACGTGTCCCAAAAATACGTGCTCAGGCGAAAATGGTGGAAAGTAGATGAGATTTCATCGATCATCATGAAATCTCGTCTACTTTCTACCATTTTCGTTTGAGCACTAATTTTTGGAATACGTTGTACACAAAGGTGATTTTATTAAACGTAAAGTAAAAGTATCGATGTCACAGATTTTTTACATTTTTAAACCTCAAAACGTAAACCATAAATTATCAGCTGATGTCTGACATGCTGGGCAGCATAAATTTTGTTGTATTTTTTTTCTAGTGGGACCCCCATAAGTACTATTAACTACTTTGTGTTTGTCGTTGTTAGCTAATCCTAATTTCTATATACACCGTGTTCAGAAATTAGGGGACTCGGAGGTCGTGGCGCTGTTCCTTGCTTGATTCTAAGAAGAAAATCTTAATACAAAAATGAATTTTATTTTACTTTTATTTTATTTATTTTATTAGTTTTAATTAGTTGAAGACATATTATAACAACCTAAATTGAGGAGATACTGCTTCTACATAATTATAATTTGAACAAATTTTGGTCGGTTAAATGCACTTAAAACGCATTTTTCATTCCTCATACCTTCAACTTTGATGACCTCGCATATAAACAAGAGGGCTCGTACAAAGTTTTTGTATTATGATTTTCTTCTTAGAATCATGCAAGGAACAGCGCTACAACCACCGAGTCCCTTAATTTCTGAACACGGTGTATTAGGGAGTTTTTGCAATACGTTCCATTAAAATTTACGTAGGTTCGTTAAACGTTAAAACTCGATTTTTGATTGGCTAAATCCATGAGGTTGCTAAGCAAAATAGCCTTTCACGTAACGGCATTTTTATCGTAAGGTATTGCAAAAACTCTCTAATAATGTTGTGCAGAACGGGTACTTGTACACCGTAAGTAGTTATTAAATGTTTTTTAAATGTTATTGCTTAAATACGCAGTATGTCGGTTGCCAGGTCGTGTGTGCAAATAAATTTGACTTCGCGGGTTAAGAGTGAAGGAATTATCTCCACTCAAAGATGATTTTCAACGAATATGCGTATACAACAGTCATATCGCAGTTTTTCTCGAATCGTTACTCGTTTTATTTTAATACAGAATTGCACACAATCTATCGCTTATAAATTTTTATTATTAAGTATTACTTCAATATTTACTTACACCGTAGTTTTTCCTATAATAATTTTTTTAAAATGATTGCACTCTGAGACTAAAATCGCAATCATAAATGAATAAACTTTATTGGAATCTGCGGTGTAATATCATCAATTTTTTATCAAATTATTCATAGCATGTACTTCCTTGAAGCTTACTTCAGATTAGGTATTCTTAATTCAGGAGTAAAGCTAAGAAAGACTCAAAACTAACGAAATAGATCTTAAAACCTGAAATCTGTGCCTCATACCGAGAAAGAACGGGTCGAATGAAAACAAAATGAGAATCCTAGGATCTGTCATTAAATCAATAATTTTATATGAAGCACCAATGGTATGTGAGGAACGTGATATAAAAAAAAATGTGGTAAAACTGAGAAGTTCTTAAACCCGTTCAAGAGAAAATAGCGATAAGGTTGACCAGATCCTACATTACGGAATCGCAAATATACAGAGTTAGTACAAAGTCCCGGAACGGTCGAATAACTTTGTTATTTGAGACGTATTCTTTTTGAAATTTAGTTTATAGATATATGTATAGTTAAGAGAAACTAATTTATTATGACATTTCCACCTTTTCTTTTGTTTCCGGTTTGATAGGAAATGCTTCCTATTTTTTAAATGGGACACTCAATATTTATTTGCATTTTCGGATGCAGAATAAAAAACTACCCTCAGAAATATCAACATCTTTATTTTTATTCACGAGGAGGCAATACAAAAAAAAACTACAGATAACATAAAATCAAAATATCTTTTAAACCAATCTGAAATTTAATTGAGACTTCAATAAATGTTTAAATTGTGCCCCATTTACAACTTGGCAGTGATGTAGTCGATTAACGAAATGTCTCAGTGAATTCTGTGTTTTCAAAGATATTTTGATTTGACGTTTACCTGTAGTTTTTTAAATTTTTTGTATTGCCTTCTTATCAATAAAAATAAACATGTTGATATTTCTAAAAGCAGAATTTTTTCTGCATCTGAAAATGTAAAAATATATTGAGTATCTCATTTAAAAAAAATTGGAAGCATTTCTTGTCAAACCGGAAGGGAGTAAAAGTGAAAAATATCACAATAAATTATTTGTCATTAGTAAAATGATTCCGAGCGATCTGCTAGTACAGGATAAGGTAAAAACATTTCGTGCGTGGGAAAAAGAGAATAGAATATAAAACGCTGTTCAACCATGACAATATGGCTGGATGGACTAAGAAATTGATCCACGACCATGTTGGAAAAAAGAAAAAAATTCTGGAACTTTGAAAACAAATATAAACAGTGGTTTAATAGGCACGTATAGTCGTGTGCAGCTTAAGTGCTAAAATTTGACAGTTCTGTGAGCCTTGTATCACAAGGATTTAAGGGAGAGGTTTGCGTGTGGGAGGTGCATTTAAGGTGCGCCGGACTGTACTACTTTACACACGCGATGAACGAACAAGATTGTTTTGAGGAATACAGATACAAAATATAGTATCTATTGCAGAATTGGATTCTGATGGAGTTTACTATTTTTGAATGCCTCACATGGAAAAAGGAGAGACAAAAACTCGAAAGCCAGGCAAGAGTAAAATTCTATTCAGAAATTATGATAGAGACTCTGCTACAAAGTAAGGAAAGCTGAAATAGATGTAAGACCTTTCCAGAGGAAATCATCATTAAGTAAAAAGGAAAAAAGCGAAACGTACAAAAATAATTAAATTTTCAACAGGATACGATCACCTCTTTGAAGAAATTTCGAGAGACGGCACCGTAGCGCAATGGAGTGATCGGAGGACAAGGGTTTAGCTGGCAGACCTCTACAGGCTGTTACAAATTCGAGTCTCACCATTGGGATCTCGGAAACGGTAAGAGATACGAAGTCGGTTAAATTGGGGCAAAGTTGCGTATTTTGGTGCTGAATAATATTCTGTTCTAAAAAATCTTCTACGATTTGTGGTTTTTGAAATATTTCCAAAAAACAAGAAAACGTAATTTTCTTTTTTATTTTTTTTTGAAGTTATTATTGCAGGGATCATAACAAAATTCATACATTCTACAGACACTTTTTTAAGCTCTTTACGTCGATATCATTAGATTTTACTTAAAACGTTTCGTCTCGTTCTGACCATCATCAACTTCATTTTTTCTTATAGGCGCTACATTGAGTTTTAATACCATTGAATAGAACTATTTTTTCTGATGCTTTTCCATATATCACACATCCCTATTTAATAATTTGAAACAGCTGGAAATGCAAGAAATTATTGAAAATAACACTGCAACGAAAAACATGGTATGCAATGAAAACAAAAACCAAAAAAAGCTTGATATACCTTCAGAGTTTTATTTCGTTTATCACAAAACAGATTTTTGAAAAATTTTTAGGTATAAAAATGAAGGATGTGAATCCAAGAAAGACGTAGACTTTTAAAACGTATTGTGCTGACTGACAGCAACAATTTAGTTTTCGCAAGAGAAATTTACTTCCAACAATGACGATGACGCAGTATTTAACTATTTCGTGATTAAATTATACATTTTTATGATTAAAGCAAGAAAGTATTACAAGAAATTATGTCTTTAAAAATCTCTCATTCTTGTAAATTTAAAAATGTATTGTGCTAACAACAATTTAGTAATAGCAAGATAAATTTACTTCCATAATACCCAAAAGATGCCATTCACACAGAACAATATTATTAAGTTAGATGGAACATTGCACTTTATGGATATTTTCATAAAACTCGAAGGACTTATCGAGATCGCCTTAATGATGATGAGAATGAAGAATTATTAAAGAGTTAATTAATAGTTATTTATAAAATGTTTAAAATTATGAGACTACAGGAAAGAATATTTCCTCGAGCAGTAACATCTTTTAAGATACGAGTTTTCTAAAGACATGCGCATAATTTAATTTGATATTTTCTAGCTTTTTAATAATAATAATGTATAATTTAATTACAAATCTAATCAACTAATCGACTCTTTTGTAGTTGTCTTTCTGGATACTGTTGGAAGGAAATTTCGCTCGCTATTACTGAATTGTTGTTGTTAAGACCACAAACATTTTTTTAATTTTCTTGGATACGTAACATTCATTTTTAGATCTAAAAATTTTACTAAAATCAGCTTTTGTGATATATAAAATAAAACTCCGAAGGTATATTAAACTTTTCTGGTTTTTGTTTTCACTACATACCATATTTTTCTTTGCAGTGTTATTTTCAACAATTTCTTGCATTTCCAGCTGTTTCAAATTATTAAATAGGGATGTGTGATATATGAAAAAGCATCAGAAAAAATAAATCTATTCAATGGTATTAAAACCCAATGTAGCGCCCATAAGAAAAAATGAAGTTGATGATGGTCAGAACGAGACGAAACGTTTTAAGTAAAATCTAATGATATCATCGTAAAGAGCTTAAAAAAGTGCCTGTAGAATGTATTAATTTTGTTAAGATCCCTGCAATAATAACTTCAGAAAAAAATACAAAAGAAAATTACGTTTTCTTGTTTTTTGGGAATATTTCAAAAACTACAAATCGTAAGAGATTTTTCAGAATGGATTATTATTAAGCATAAAAATACGCAACTTTGCCCCAATTTAATCGACTTCGTATCTCTTACCGTTTCCGAGATCCCAATGGTGAGCCTCGAATTTGTAACAGCCTGTATATCAGATTAATCGAACGTTAATGTGTCTTGAAGATTCATCGACCTCGGTAAAAAAAACTGCTACAGAAGTCTTAATTGTGCATAGCTTATGGTTACCGAAATCCTGCACTGTACGCGCTACATAATTCAGGTGTCTAGGGATCAGATCCACGAGTGTTTCGAAAATTATACCCGTAGAACTTCAAATGGATAAAGTTGTTTATCCTGATTGCCCCGTGGCCATAGGCTATTCGAATTTCAAAAATGAATCAATTACAAGACATAAAAAAACAACGTGCCATGAAGAGTAATATGTAGTACATGCATATACAGGCTGTCTTACGAAAAACGCCCCAGGCCATAACTCCGTTAATTATGGACTTATCTTAACAAACAAAAAGGCAAATAAAATGAGACTAAAAATACTATAAAGTGAATCCAGTTTCAATTTTTTTTTAAATTACCTTCAAGGTCAAATGACTGTCAACTTTTATTTTTCAAATGGCTCTGTATATTTTTTATTATTATATCTGGTAGAGATTTTTTTTCTAAATCCAATAGTGTGCAACACTTTGATATTTAGAAAACATTTTTCGTAAAAAAAAGAAATGAACTAGTCTATTACGCAAAACGTGCTTTTCATAAAAATGTTAAAGTTTGTCGTGAAAACAATGTCACTGAGGTTATTTTTCACAGTTGTTTTAAACTATCAAGTTCTTCTACTTGTACGACTTATTGTTTCCTAAAAAAAACCGATTATGGATAACAATCACCTGAATGACTTATTGCAAGTATATTTTGAATGCAATAAAAACAGCAATCAAGCAGTACAGAAAACATTAATGAAATAATTAAAATTAAGTCTACAACTGTGTAAGTAGCTTTGGAAAAAATCCCTGTCTATAGAGACGCACTGCTTGTGATTTTATTGCATTCAAAATATGCTTGGAGTAAGTCAATCAACTAAGTATTATCCATAATCGGCTTTTTTTAGGAAACAATAAATCATACAAAGAGAATAACTTGACAATTTGAAATAACTGTGAAAAATAACGCTCAGTGACATTGTTTTCACGACAAACTTTAACATTTTTATGAAAAGCATGTTTTGCGTAATAGACTAGTTCATTTTTTTTATGAAAAATATTTTTTAAATGTCAAAGTGTTGCACATTATTGGATTTAGAAAAAAAATCTCTACCAGATATAATAATAAAAAATATACAGAGCCATTTGAAAAATAAAAGTTGACAGTCGTTTGACCTTGAAGGTAATTTTTAAAAAAATGGAAACTGGACTCACTTTATAGTATTTTTAGTCTCATTTTATTTGCCTTTTTGTTTGTTAAAAGTAATCTATAAATAACGGAGTTATGGCTTGGGGCGTTTTTCGTAAGACAGCCTGTATATACATATATCTCATCTCCTTCCGAGGCATGGATTTTTACAGTCATAAACTGGAAGAATAGTACATAAACAAAAATAAGTGTATACGAACCAGTATAAAAAATATGCTTAGAAACTACTTTAAAGCTTCTTTTGTAGCAATGTAGCCACCGTTTTGAGAGATGAATTTAACATCCACAAATGTCGATTACAATTTTTTCTGCTTTTATAAATCATTTCATATTTATACACGACAAAAGCTTTCCGAAAAATTAATGATAATGAGAGTGATCCATGGTACACTAATGACTTAAAAGAGTTGAAAAATACTCTTGACGCTCTAAACACAATAAGGATGGTGAAACGAGACAGAGAAGCAGAAATTGTTTACAAAAATTTTCAAAAAAAGTATAGATTGGCAGTAGACAAATCAAGAAACAGTACAATAGTAACCGCATAGAAAAATCAAATAACAAACAAAAGGCAATGTGGAGTATAATTAATAAAGAAATAGGTAAAACAGTGGTAAAGAACGACATTAAAAATTCACCAACGTCCGAGGAACTAAACCAATATTTCTTAAACATAGGCTCTCAAACAAATTAAACAATTAATTCTACGAACGAATTTGACTTTTACTTTCGAAACTTACACATCGATAATTCCAAATCGTTTTTTCTAAGTCCAGTAGATGAAATTGAAATCATCAATGCCATGAAAAGTAAAGTAATACCTGACATATATTATCTTTCCACCTCAAGCGTAAAATGTTGTATACAGGAAATAGCAGGACAACTCACGGAGCTCACAAACCAATGTATAAACGAGGGTATCTTTCCCGAGGAAGAGGAAGAGTCGTACCAATCTACAAAACCGGAGATAAGCAGTCATGTAATAATTACCGACTCATATCAATACTACCAGTATTCTCTAAAGTAATAGAAACGGCAGTGAAAGAAAGATTATTAAAATTTTTGAAATCATATGGTCTATTAACACAAAGACAACATTGTTACATAGACAATAAATCAACAATGTCAGCAATGGTAGGAATGGTGGAAAACATCACAACAGCGTTTGACTCTGGAAATAAAGTGCAAGGAGCTTTCTATGACTTGAGCAAAGCCTTTGACACAGTTGACCATGATATAGTTCTTCAAAAGTTGTATTACTACGGCATTAGAGGCAAACCATTAGAATTTTTTCAGTCCTACCTAAGAAACAGACAACAGCAAGTAGACTGGCAAGGAACTCTTTCCCAGAAACTATCTTTAAAATGTGGAGTGCCACAAGGATCAATCCTTTTCCTTTATTGTTTATAATATATATTAAAGACCTTCCTAATAATATTCCTGGATCTGAAACTTACCTCTACACTCTTGATACATCTTTCTTAATAACGGGTACAGAGAGAAATGAATTTACCAACAAATGAATGGTGCCAATAAACTTAAAATAAATTCTAACAAAACTAATCTACTAACATTCTCTACAAATATGTCATAATAACAAAAACAAGCATTAAATTCTTGGGAGTATATTTTTAAAATAATTTCACGTGGAACACCCACATAGATCATCGTAACTGTAATTTATCAACCACTTTGCACTGTCTCAGAAAACTTCTTACTTGCACTACTTACGAAACTCTAAAGAACAGTGTACTATTCAAATTTTCACAGTCTGTTGTTCTACAGAATTTTAGTTTGGGGTAATTCAGTCGAAGCAAAAAGAATTTTCATCTTGCAAAAAAAGTTATTAGAAAATTAGAATTATTATACACGGTATTAACGATCAGCAAGTAAGCTGCAAGCCTCTCTTCTACAACAGAAAAATACTCACCATATTCAGTGTTTACATAGGTATATGTATACCTGCGTCAAATTTGTAATTCAGCATCCAGGAAAATATCACACTAATGCAGATTTCCATTCATAAGACACTAGAAGGAAGGATAATATTGCCATTCCCTTTCACAGGATTACTAAGTCGTAACACGGTGTCAATCACTTAGCTTTTAGAATTTATAACAAACTGTCAGAAGAAGTTAAAAAATTATCAAGCAAGAAGATACTTCACTGGTTGAAAAACTCCCTCCTGAATAAAGTTTTCTACTCCGTGGAAGAACATTTAAACTTCAAGTACCCAAAATAAGCCTTTCTTAAGGTTATGTTAAAACAATATCCTTTTTCTAATTTTGTTACATTACCTATTGTATTAATTTTATTTATAATCAAGAATGTAACTGACAAATCCTACCCATTTTGGTTTAAGGATGAATAAAGATTATTACTATTATTAGAATGAAATGTATTATTTCATAGTCAATGTGCACAATAAAGATAGAGATTATTATTAATAAAAAAATTTGAATAAACTTTTACATCATAAAAGTATTTCAACTACTTTTAAGGCGATCAATGAAAACTTGAAAGAGGTCGATGAACCTGTAGGGGTCGGTTGGAATCATTAATGGTCGACTGGGGGTTCGATTAAATAAGATCTATATTAATTTAAAATTTGAATGTGCACAAATCCCAATGAAACTTCTTATTCAACTAACAAGTTCAACTAACACCTTCTTTTTAGTATTTTTTGAAAATATTTTACTTAAGAAATGGAATAGGAAAAACTATTGATATCTTTTAAACAATGTCAAAACTGCAGAACTGAATTAATTGTGAATATTTTACAAAACATACAATTGTTTTAGAAATAGTTTCTAGAAATTAATTAAATTAAATTCTTGGAAAGAAGTTTTTCGAGCTTACATATTTGAATATATTTTGCTATTTTTATGCAACGTATTCAAATTACTACTAGATATTAAAAAGAAAAACCTTCAAGAAAACTGACGGTACAAGCAGCAGTAACAATTACCGAAGCCTCAAATTTTTTTTTTCTTTGTAAACGAGAATGGGAAGTAACATAATTTTTAAGAATACAAAATGCTATGAATGTGATGAAATTATAAGCGGCTATTTTTTTAAGTAAATATGTATTATCGTAGTCACTTACATCTTGTACAATTTTTTTATAAACAAATCTTCACTGAAAAATAAAGATAAATTTTGTAATGTTATGGATTAAAAAACATACACTAAGATAACGCGAATGCATACACATGTCGGTTCTTTGAACCATAAAAATATAAACATAGACTTAAATATTTATTTATATCAATATATCAATAGTAGTTACAAATAATAGCGAAAGAGTCATTTTCTATTTTTGAAACAAGAAATTGGAATTAAAAATAGAGTAAAATACTTAAGTAATTTTTTGAAAATGAAATATGTAATAGATAAACGGGTGTTCTAAAAGTAGACGGCTAATGTAAAATTTCCTACATAAAACTAAGAAGAAATTTTTAAATAAGTAAACTCGAAAAATTTATCCTTAAAATGGTAGAACCTTTTAAATTTGCCCACTCGAATTCTTAAAATTGAAACATCTCAAAAGCATTTGAACGGAATGGCTAATAGCGCTGCTAAAATTTAGTGTAACTTTAAGAGCAAGGTCCAATGTATGTAACACTTTTTAATTTAATTAATTTAGGGACGTAACCTTTTAAAAAATTTCTTTCGTTTTTGGGTATAAACTGTTTTTAAGTTTTGTATAAGTAAAATTCTTTCTTTCAAAAAATTTCAGACAGTGTACATAAGTACGTAATGTACACCAGCTGGCCAGCATAATACGTTCGATATTCAATAACTTAACGAATCTGTAGAAGACATAAATTAATGTCAAAAACGCTAATTCTTTGATACAACAAAAAATAAAAAAATTTGGCTGTAAATCAAGTTCTTTTATTTAATTAAAATCATCCAGCTAGGATAAATCTTCAAAAATCTTCATTAAAAAAATGAAAGTGTTTTAAAAGATTATTCCAAAATTATTTATAAAATATTTTTAATGTAGGCAACATCAAAGATATTTCTTTTAATTTAAAATATTTGCCCGCCATTTTTCATCACCTAGTGTGTAAGGTATTCGATAATTTTGTCATGCATAGGGCCTGTATAATAAATTGCAGTTAATAAAAATTAGTGAAAGCTCAGCTATTAAAAAAAAGTTTCTTGTAAAATCGTATCAAAATGAAGTCATTTATACAATAATTTGCGGGCGTAAATAGTGCCTTTTGCGCCCTAAAACCTAAAAAACCAACATGAATGAATCGTGCCGTTTATTTTTTCAAAGCTTAAAGGTGGATTTAAACGATTTTACAAAAAATCTTGTCTGCATTTCGGGCGTGAGCGACGATTTTGGCCCTTTCCGTCTTATAATCCCTCGGCCCTTCGGGCCTCGGGCTTCTAATTCCGCCGCGGGCCAAAATCGCCTCCTTCATGCCCTTAATACAAAAATAGCTATTTACATAATTTGTCGGTAAATAATAAATAATATAATTAATCTATCCAACATTCACGAGTATATATGCGAATAATGTTTTTTTAAATAAATTCTAATTAGGAGATAATATATCGTATAGCGTTTTTGATTCACATGCACCGGTTGCACTCAGTGTATTTACATCTTCTTTTAACCCCATGTAATAACACGAAATGAAGATACTCTGAGTGCGCACTAGTGGGTCAATCGAAAACGCTATTATAGCGTTTTCGATGGCACTAGTGCGCACTCAGAATATGTTCATCTCATGTTATTGCATGAGGTTAAAGGAAAATGCAAACACATTGAGTGCATCCGGTGCAGATGAATCGAAAATGCTATTAGTTTACATCGTGATTTTTTACAATTTTCAGGTCACTTGACAGTTGCGTTAGAAATCTAACAATCGCCAACGCGTTGACAGCAAAAAACAAACAAAGAATAGTATTTGTTTAATAGCGTTTCCGATTGAAGCGCACCAATTCTCTATCAAATTGCTCAGAAATAATACGCCGACGTCATTGCTCGGATCAAAATTGCTCTGGAGACGACACGTAAGGTCTGTTCGTTTGTATTGCTCGAAGTTACTCTAAAAGTTGTCAAATGTAGGTTTTCAGTCAAAATCGTTTCTCTCGCGCCGAAAAAACTTTGACTGAAAACTTCATTTGACAGCTTTTAGAGTAACTTCGAGCAATACAAACGAACAAGCCTGTAATGAACAACCATGGCCAGCTCCATTAACATTCACTGACGTGTATGTATGGCCGTTTCAATTCGCCTAAAATTCGGTTCCGATAAAGCATGCCGTGGAGTACTCCCCTCAGCGCTCCCTATTAAAGATACTACCGCATGACTTTTAAAATTTTAGATAAAGGGAGGCCGTGAAGAGGAAAACATATAGCTTAAATTAACTCGTACGTACGTTTTTGGTTAACACCACTGGGAAAATATCGTTCAATTATGAATGCATTTTGAAGTTTTGTAAATATCATTTTGAATAAACTGTTGTATTTGCTAATTTACGCCATACGTTTTGCTTTCATGGCCTCTCTTTATCTAAAATTTTAAAAATCATACGATACAAAACTACTGATAGTAACGTAATGACAACTGCAATTACTTAAAAACTCACAAGAGGCGCTGAGGGGAGTACCGTCAGTACCGTCGAAATTTTTAAAAGTCGAATTGAAACGGCCATACATACACGTCAGTGAATGTTAATGTAGCTGGCCATGGAACAACCGAACACGTTTGGTTCCGAATCGCTGCGGTATCGATATTTGTAGGCTATGTTTACAACAACGAAAATCTGTTGGAGTAATCGAGGCACGGCTTCCTAGATTAATAAAGAACAAAGATCTTTAACCAGCTAGTCGCGTTCTTAGTTCAGAGCACGGTTCAGGGCCATTTTTCTATGCAGAAGACGAATCGATCCTAATAACCACATTATTTTTTGTTACATGTTTTGTTTATAGACGCATAATTTCTTTATTATCTGATGAATACGACTATCTGACGAAGAAAAAAATTTATTGATCTTGATGTTGATGTTGATGTTGATCTATCTCGCGAGTCAAATCAAAGCAGAGCGCTCTCGATATGCTACTTCACAGAACGCTTGGCCCAGACGAACATGCAAATTGCACTTCCAGCAACTAAGATAATCACTCGAACACTTTCAGAGCGCTCCCAGAGAGCTCTAGAGCAGTCAGTCGAAAGCGCTATAATTTTACCACACAGAAATATGTATACATCCAGCGTATCTCCGTAGTGAAATTCAAATACATTTATATTATAAACGGTAAGAATTTTAGAATGGTTGCAGTATCACAGTTACAACCCCAGCGACAAATCGGAACGCACCCAATGTGATATAAGTTTTTGACATAACAACGTTGCCAAATTTATTTGACGTGAGATCTTCCTTCAACTTTAAGATGGCAGCACATTATAGAGCAGTTTTCTTTATTACGTACTTTTCATTTTGTACAGTCGTGAGCATTAAATTTTGGCCTGCACTGTCAATCAAAGCGTCAGTTTTAATTCCAGAAATTAAGAAAATTCAGATACGTATCCTATCTTTCACCAAAAAAGTGTCGAAAATAAATTAAATTTTTAAGAGATCTTTCCCAGTATCAAAATTAGGACACAATCTCCTTATTTTTAATAAAAGACAAACTAGGTACCAATCTCTGACAATCAGTGACGACCGAAATTTATTGCTGCGACTGTACATTTAGGAATGATAATTTCATTTTTTTGTTAAACAAAGGTGATCAGTTTTTATAGAAAATCGCATTTTTCATTATGGTTTTAAAATTTTATAATTTTCGTTTGTTATAAAACCTTTCATTTTTTATTGACTTTGCGAAATATACCACGTGTCCACCGAGTATGGTTTTCTTTTCTGGTAAATAAACTATTTCATATTTCAAACCCTATCATCCTCTAATAAAAAAAAACTCTATACGTTAAATTTATTTGCAATTACACAGGGTGTTCATTTTACAAGTGTCAGCAAGTACCTTTAATATTTCAAATGCAATGCCCTATTATGAATTTTAAGAAAGTGAATAGCGGCATTCATATCCCGGCTTTTTCTTGAAATTAACGCAGGTTGACCTTGTTTGCCTCCGTTGCTATACTGTGATGTTGCCCTTAAACCTGAGGCTCTTCTCAGTGATTGCAGCAAATGTGCATTCGGTCTCCTGGTCTGTTGCTTCATTTGTTGTTTTCCATCTCCAAGTGTCAACACCTTACACTTTGGTTGTATTGTCCTGATGAGGTCTAATAAGACCGAAACGTACGTCGACAGTTACTATTCACTTCTTTTATTGTATCTTCCTGGCGATAACTTTTCCATCATTATGAATTTTGATAGATCTATCAATCGATAAAAATTTTTATCAAAAAAATTAATATCGTCAAAACAATACATTTTAGCCCTGTTGTATGTCAATAGAAAAGACGTAGAACTGAACGGGGAATCCAAAAATGTAACAATATAAAAAAGTTAAAGAAAGAAAGTTAATATCGACTTCCGGTAGAATCGGAAGTATGCCATGACTGATTTTGTTATATTTAAATAGTTCGTTATCTATTATCACCATGTGCAAATTTTCAATGATCTGTAAGGCGGAGTTTCCAATATATTCTAATAGGGCACTCACCGTGAATATCCCTGTATAACCAAAAATACCTATCATTGAAAAATTTCAAAAGTAACCTACTTTTTTACTGAATTCTATAATCTATCAATGTATCATTTGTATAGGGTGTTTCAATGATGATGCATCAAACTTAGAGGGCTCGACAATAGTTTTTATATTAAGTGCGCAAAGCAAAGGTTTTTTGAGCTTGAGAATGTTAGGTTTTTTGTCGAGACCGTTTGTCGAAAGCTCAAAAAACTGGCTTTGCGTACGTAATATAAACAACTTTTTTTCTACAATTGCACAGCTTCAAACAGCAAGTTTATTATTAAAAAATATTGAATTCATAAAAAACGGCTGTATTATTTTTTTTAAGTTAACGTTGCACGGGTTTCCATAGTTACTAATGTAAATAAAAATTGAAAATAAATTCTGTGGTCAGGGTGTCGCTTTCCTAGTGTTTTCTATAAATTTTCTGAAAATGGACGCCAGCAGACTCATGGAATATTCCGGTGATTCTGAATATGATGTAGAAGTAGTAGCTAACGAAGCGATTGCGAGTATTTTGCTGAAGAAGTCAAACAACAGTACTATTTAGAATTTTAGAAATGTCAATTTTAGAAATTTCAGAAATTCTTTTTTTCACAGTGCGCCAAATTTTTTTTTTAACGGTGAAAAAAACGCGTGTTTTGCGCACTGAAATTAATGTATAAACACCCATTTTATGAGCAATTGTAGAAAAAATATCTTTTCGTAATACTTGAATGTTATTTCATTATAACTGCATTGTTTCCATGGTTGTTATGCTATCCTAGGGATGCTCAAAACAGTTAAATGAATCGATTCATCTGAATCGATTCAATTTAAACACGTAGAATCGATTCGATTCAATACATATTTACCAATTTCTATTCATGAAATTAAAACTTATGTCGCAGCATCATATTTTATGGTTCCATTGCACTGTTTACAACGAACAGATTTGCTGTTATCAGTACTAAAATGCTTCCACGCTTCACTTGTTTTAGGAGGCATTATTCTACACTCACACACAAACACAAAATACGTATATACCTATTGTTCAAGTGTGCAACGCAAATTTTTGCTCGTTAATGTCAAAAAAATTTCTGTAATTTGAAATGTTCTGTTTTATGCCACGGACTTTCCTTACTCACAATTTTATCATTTTGAGTTATTGGTTGCCAGTAACATATAAATGGCGCGGTGATAAAAAATTGGTTGTATGTCAACACCTTTCCGATTCGATTCTTGAATCGATTCACACCAAATTGAATCGATTCGATTCTTTCGATGCATCGCTTGCAAAGAATCGATTCAACTACAAATCGATTCGATTCTGAACATCCCTATGCTATCCAGAACGGCCTAGGCCGGTTAAATTTTAACAGCATGGCTGTTATTACTATTTGCTCTGTATCTTACACGTTGCTATAGTTACAACTAAATCACACATATAATTTGCTATAGTTACAACTAAATTACACTCATAATTCTGCCTACTTATCGAAGTTTATTATTATAAATGTTTTTGCTAAAATAAATATTTATTTCATCCTTTAGTATTACGAAAACTATAAAACAACATACGGCCGATATGCATATAACGAATTCGGATAATTTATAGCCTCGGCTGGCGCCTCGGCCATAGAACTTATCCTCGTTCGTTATATCAAGCATATCGGCCTAATACCGTTATATACTATAATACAGTTTTGCAATCCGAGCAAGTTGAAATTTGCATTATTTGGATTCATGTTTTTAGAAATACTGTAGCGATGTAGTAGCGATTTAAATTGTTTTATGAATGGCACGCAGCTGCAAACTTGCGTTCGTTTATTCAACCCGTTTAGCACGGTTCACTCCGTGCAAGCCATTTGCGTTGGGTTTTCAATGAAGGGTTAAACAATGCTTGCACTGTGACGTGTTCGTTTTTGTTAGGGATGTGCGGTACGGTACGATATTTCCGTATACCGGTACTTTTGCTTCCGATACTTGATATTTTGTACCGGTTTTACACTAAACGATACGATTCGATTCGCTACAGATTTATCCGAATATCGTATCGATTATTGCGGATCGACTATTCCTATATTTAACAGCGCATTCTTGCGGACAAGGGCCGTGTTTTAAAATTACTCGAACAAGCGTTCGAGTGTTTGATTAATATGTAATTTCCTACCTAATTGAACACTTGATTAAGGTAAGAAATCGCATGTTAAATAAATGCCCGAACGGCTGTTCGAATAATTTTAAAACACAGCCAATGGCAAAAACGATACCGAATCCGTATTATATGGAATCCTGCATCCTGCAAGAGAAGAATTTCTACTTTTGCTTCACGAACGTAGGTAATTTCCCGAATTGAAGTTTCACCGCCTGTCGCCATTGTAGCACGCGTTCAGGCGTTCACAATATTAATCCGGATCGGAAGTGTACCGGTACTTTAGATACCGGTACATAAGCCTTCGATTTGATACCGGATTACCGGACCGATTTTTTCTGAATCGAGACGATACGATATACTGTACAGGTACATTTCGCAGTATCGCACATCCCTAGTTTTTGTTACAGCTGCTACTTGATTATACTAGCTGGCTCGTCGGCCATTTTCGGTCTCAGTCAATTGGTATTGTGTATGTGGTTAACATATTTGTTAAAATATGACTGGATGTGCAGTTGCTAATTGTTCAAATCATTCACGAGATGGTTTCAAAAGTATCAGGCAAGTAATTTCTTTTCATCATAAAAATAAAATATTTACATAACCTCACATCGGCCTCGCTACATTCACAGGATTACTGACAGGCTTCGCCTGACGGGAGTGACGGGACTGGATAGACAGTACTGGTCCATCACGCCGATCCATTTGTCGTCCATAAGCAGCATGGAAAAGCCTGGCGTGCAGGTTACGCATTAATCAGCAGTATTATCAAGAGGCAAATCCCTTCGCAGTCATAGACTGTCAATGTATGGGCACCTATTTGGATCCAAAAGGGACAACGAGCCAGCTGTATACTATTGTCGAATTCGGAAATTCACGCGGTGCAAGCTCGGAGTGAAAAGTAGAGTGAGAAGCCAGCTGTTTCGATATACGTAAAAGTGAGATAAAAGTGCTCGAGGAGTGAATAGAGTGAGCTCGGAGGAATTACCGAACCCAGCATATACAGTATGAGCATAAATGTTTGAGGACAAGTTGAATTTCCCGCCTTTCAATATTTTTCTTAAGTTGGTCAAATGCATAGATTACAAAAAAAAATAGGCAAGTAATTTGTACCATTGATAGGTCAGCTCCCTAGTTTTTGTAACTTTGGGGTTAAAGCCCAGAACACAATGGATTTGCATAAAACATAAGACATAAGCCGTAAGAAACACATTTGCTTTGTTCTCGTTACGGAGCTTTGTGTTACTGGAGTGCGTTCAAAAATGGCACACCCCGGGGTAAGAGTGATACCTAGGCGAACCTTAAGCGTTCAAAAATGAATTAAAGGAAACTCCCTAAGCGTTCAAATAAAGATTCGGGCGCACACTTTGAGTGCACTCCTTGTTCCTCGGTCGCGACAGGGAAAAATTTACCGTCATGCGCAATGTGAAGCAAGCGTGCGAAAATCAGTTTCGATATGACTGATAATATGTACATTTAACTGTAACTTATCCTCACATGACACACCACATGCACACCAAGCATTCATATACGGTGTGCACTCCACTACGAAACGTCACAACACCTCGCCGGGTCACAACTCACACCGGGGTGTTCATTTTTGAACGCAATCCAGCGCACTTCTTTACACACGGAAAAAAAATATATTGTTAAGTTACCACCAATTGTGAAACATCTAACAAGAATTTGGTGTCATATATACGACACAAATTCAACTTGTCCTCAAACATTTATGCTCATACTGTATAGTAGCTATAGTTTTTGTTATAGCTAGTAGATCAAAGGTGTATTATTTCGATCTGAACGAAGTGAATGGATTCAACTGAACAAACTGAAAGTGAATAAATATTCAGTTCACTTTCACTTTCGAACTGATCGGCAAGATTATTTGTGCAGTAAAAACTGGATGTAATAACTGTGAATGAATATTTCGTTCACTTTCACTTTCGAACTGATCGGCAAAATTATTTGTTCAGTAAAAATTGAATGTAATCACTTATTTCACAAGAGTGGGGGAACTGAACACAAACGAGAAACTACGATCAAATGGAATATTTTCACTTTTGCTGATCGCATTCACTTCTTTCACATCGAAAGAATATACCTATGTATATATATAATGTACTGCATGTATACAAGTGTGGTATACTGGTGCTTAAAAGTATCCGAATGAAAAGCAATAAAATCATTCGAATTTGACCCTTGTGAAAATACTGGGAAATCACTCATAATTAAAATCCCAGATTCTAAGACAACAACCCAACGTTCCTTTATTGTGCCTGAAGAATTCTACCCAACGTGTAAATGGGCATACACACGATTAGGCAAGTCTTCGCGCTTGCTTGAGAGGCAAGTCTGCGAGCAAGTATGATAGATTCATTTAGGCCAGGAACGCACCATCAGTTCAGCGTACACACATTCGCACTTACCTCCGAGCCTCAAAACGTTCAGTTAGGCATACTTGACCGTGTGTATGCCCATTAAGACATACTTGAATTTACGTCATTTTACCATTTTTTATGAATTACCAACACAAGAAATGTACCAAACAATGCATTGGGATAAATACGTTTGGTACTGTACCAAGTAAAATCGCAGAGTTTCTGGGTTTGGAAAATCCAAAACAATACACTGGGCATTATTTTAGACGTTCGTCGGCCACCATTCTTGTAGAAGCTGGAGTTGATTTGCTAGGCATGGTGGTTGGCGCTAGTCAACTGTCCCTGAAGGCTATGTTGACAATTCAACAAAAAATAAAAATGGAAATACGGTGAAGATTTCAACATCTGTAACTTCTGTTAACAGTAAAATCACTGTGACCCCATCTCATGCCGCGCCAGTATTTCATAAGTGTTCAGTTACTATTCATAATTATTACCACAAAATGTAAATAAAAATATTCCTTTTGGTCTCTTTAGTAATTAAATGTGGTCGTAGATAAAGTATAGTACAAAACTCGAACTGTAAAGAATTACGCACTTGTGGAATTACTTGCACTCGCCGCTTCGCAGCTCGTGCGTAACTTTTCCACACGTGCGTAATATGCTATTTACAGCTCTCGTTATGTAATACACACTTGTTAAATGACGTATTTTGCACGCTCAATCCTCGCGCCCTACACTTGCCCGACTCGATCCCTGTCTCTAAGTGCATAAACGAACGCAGCTCAAGAAGACAAGCGAAAGGTTAAGGCAGGTTAAGGATTCCATTCGTTCTCATCTAGTGTGCGTTTTAAAAATATACGATTCTCCTTTCCCTTCGGTTTTTTCAAAACATATTCGATAATAAAAATTATAGGAAACTGTTATTTCTTTTCTCGATATCTACGTTTGGTGCACCTTTATTGAAACATGATATATAACGGGTCTTCAACAAAAAAGTACATCGAGTTAGCCCTGAAAAAAAAAAAAATGTCGGACGATATATACTCGTTGATGGAAGCGAGCAATGCGAAAAGATATTTTGAAAGTAATTTCTTCGTTCTTAAAAGAATATATTAAAATGAATTGTCTGAATTCAGTCCCTTCACATAACCTAAATTTTATATTTTTACAGTACTTGCGATAATCACAACATCTGTAAAGTTCAATCTACGATACGTACAGTAGCGGACAATAAAATCCGGGCAAGAATTTGACAAGTCGTTCGTATTTAGACAAATTTGGTAAATCAGGCTTTTGTTGAGGTTATATTTCTGTCAAAATTTATATTAAACGTCAGATTTACTAGTGACATTTTGTATAATATGTATTAAATGTCAAAAATATTAGAGTGAGGTTTACATTGTACAAATGGTGTGCCCGGATTTTATTGTTCGCTATTGTACTTTTATTTCCAAGGCTAACTCGAGGTAGGATTTTGTTGAAGACTCGATACTACTAATCACAGTTGCTAAATAAACACATAAATTCGTTCTACACTCAGATACAAACACAAAATTCGGCAATTATATTACAACAATGAATTATTAAGTATAAAAATGGTATCCAACAGTAAATAATTGAAGCCAACATAACCTCTAAATTTGTTTACAATTCCCACTAGACCAATGGCTTCCGTTCATAGCTAGAGGAATATTTTTAATTCTTTTAATATTAAGATACACAACTGCGAATTATTGGCATAAATAAAAAGCTTTCAAAAATCTTATTCTGTTAAGTCCAATGTGTGATTATAAATTATATAAAATCAATAAAATCATTGAAATCGGATATGCAATTTATCCAATTTCGATGTGTGAAACTTATGCGACGCCGGTGACCTATTCACATTTTAACAAATACTTGCATAACGAAACTGATCACCTAGATAAATGATACCACATATAACATAATAATTAATCGCCAAACAATTTACCATATTAATTTTCAATCAAAACTATTATTAATAAACAAAATGAACAATTATTTTATTTCGGCAAATCAGCTGTTCACAAATGGGACCATGATATGCCTCTCGACCAATCAGACGCTGTGTCTGATCAAAAATGTCATAAGTTATTCAATGGATTCAATGGACGCGGCGCGTTCAGCGGACAGCAGCTGCTGAGTTGATGTGACAGCGATACCACTGAACGATTTCGCTGAGTGATCAAAGAGTGACAGCAGCTGAGCCTTATAAGCAGCGTAACTTTTAACCGCTGTCATAGTCAGCGGTTTGATATTTTCGGAAATTCTAACCTAATACGTGTATACGTTACATAAATTACCTGAATTTACGAAGTCTTCGAAGCATATTGATTTTTAATTACTATTGTTGACGCGTCATTATGGAAAAAAGTTTTGTATAACTAATTTATCCAGTCAACCTTTAACATGTAATCCTGGTGGTAAGAAATTAAAAAATATTTATTGAAATACATTCTTGTCTGATGAAAATTGTATAACAAATTCTTTTAAATCTTTTAACGGATAACGTTTTGATGGATGGTCAGCTGGATTGACAGCTGTTGCTATACAGCGCACTCATCACGCTGATAGTTATCATACAGCAGCTCCTGTCCACTTAACGCGCCCAATAACTACTATACCACACCATTTCTATTTATCGATTTCAAGGTTTTTTATGTACGGATGTCAACAAAAATACCGCAAAGTGGTAACTTCATTAAATGTAAAAATTGCGATCTCCCACTGCCGTAGGTTTCCTCCTGTTAATTCTTTAGTCGTAGGTTTAACTCGTGCCGAGAAAGCATTTCAGTGTAAATAAATCCATGAAATCGTTCTAGAGTACTATCCATCTAGCATTAAAACAGCAATGTGGAATAAAAGAACGAACGTTAACCCAGTGTGCGTTATTCTAATTCTGTGATCGTTAGAATTGGAGTGCTGCCATCTTTACTGTTGACTCGAACTATAATTATTGCTTTTATCTAATGTGAAAAGAAATCCTTAAGGTTTTTAAAAAGTAATTTAGTTTAACTAGTTACAAATATTATTGACCATCAAATTACTGTGTAAGCTACAATTGTGTTTTATTATTATTTATAATTAAATCGCCGACGTTTTAAATATTCCCGCTTGTAATTCTTTTTAATATACGCCGCCAGCGCCTCTACATAACGCCGCGGATGTGCAGTTAATGCGTTTAGGGATACGTACGTATAGCAATAAGTCATTTAACATTATTTTCAGTGTTCCAAGTGCTAGTTGCAAACGAGTTTATTCTTTTTAGCAAGTAGAAAACCTCCGTTAGTTTTTAGATGTAAGTGCAAACGTTGAAACGTCCGTGTTGTTGTGATTTCCGCCAATGACGCATGTTACATGAACGGCATTATGGAATGGGAACGTAACTGATGCTGTGCATCTAAATTACGCCTCGTTCAAAGTAATGTGCGCTGAATTGCGTACGTTCTGAGCAAAATGGAATCGATCCAACCAAGCAAGCGAAAAAATAGATCTAAATCTGCCAGCAGCAAGGGCTCCGCCGACAACGCAGATTCGGCGCCAAATCTGAATGGTAACAAAGACGGTGATGGCAGTGAAGAAACGCAAAATGTAGATAAATTACCTGAAGAAGCGCCTCAGACGCCTCAGTCCAAACCGATGCAGGGGCGTAAGAGAAAAGCTAGCGAGATGAAATCGGATATGAGCGGTGGTGAAGAACCAGCAAATGAGAAACCACTCACACAGGAAATTATTGAACCAGAAAAGCCTGAAAAGAAAGAGGAAGCAAAAGGTATTTTTATTTTTAGGTTTAAACGAAACTACCAAGACGGATCTTAAATCTTAAACGTTACTAGAATGAATGTTAAAAATTCATTTTATCTGTTTCATTTCCATCATGATAAACTAGTAGGTATAGTGAAAATTTCCATTCACTTTTCGTGACGTATAACCTAAAATTAAGTTTTATTTTCAGAAGAAAATTAATTAGATATTACAAGAGGTTATATTAAATTGATTTGCTACAAGGATACCATTTTGCTTAATCCTTCGATTGATATTTTAAGATCCTATTTAGGGTGTGTACTGTAGTAAATAAAATATGACCAGGTTTCTTGCAGTTGCAAATATCGCGTTCCAAAAAGAATATATTTCTGGATACAGTTAATATTTATAGAATACGGTTTCTGAAATTTGCTAGTTTCAGCAGTTGTCGTTGTTACTTGTCACCGTTCTAAAGGCATGATTTTTTCTGATTGATTTAACTTCTGTTGTTTACAGATTAGGCTATAAGTTCAACAAGTATATTTTAAGTACACTAGATTCTTGTCTCATAAAAATTTGTATTACGACTTCATAATAACTTTTCATGAACACCTTCCAAAGCATACACTTTCTGAAAGTTGTGCTGTTGATTTACAGCTTCTCCTGAAGAACTGGAGTGAAACATTGAGAATGTGTGTGATTTTTAAGGTCTCCATGAAAAATTAATATGAAATTTATACAAACATTTCTTAAATTAAATGCAAGGTGAAGTATACTTTTTTTAAATTTTCATTTGCGTTATATTTTTCCAGAAATTAGGTTACATAAAAATAATACACTTAGGGTGGGTTTACAGAAAGCAAATCAAATATTTAATTTCGAATTAAACTAATCACGGTTAAGTTGCCATAAGAATTACATTGCGAAATGTCAAATTAACGTCATTAAAATTTGATTGCAATTAAATTTTCTGTAAACTGGCCCTTTATGTAATAATTTCATTTCCAGTGTCATCAATTTCTTTTTTGGAAAAAATCTTGAAAATTCGATTGTTTATGCATTGTTATGTTAACATTAACACTAATTAAATGATTACTGAAATTACTCAGTAATCATTAACAAGCAAATTAAAAGATCACAACGAACTTGCTTGGTTACCATTTGATATTTTACGGTACATATCCTAAATTTTTATGCCACATAACCTAAAATTGGTTTATTACTAGAAAGTCTACATTTAGCTACAGCTTCTTTTGTTGAATTCCGTAATTCCTCCGTGCTCACTCTATTCACTCCTTGAGCACTTTTGTCTTACTTTTACGTATATCAAAAACAGCTGCGTTCTCACTTTACCTTTACTCCGAGCTTGCACCGTGTGAATTTCTGAACTCAGCATTTATGTGCGGTAGTCAATACATACAGTGGATATGGCATATTTCTTCCGTCACCTTTGTTGCAGTAGCTTATTGTTTGACTCTGAGCACTTGCAGCGGCATTGAGCTGAGCTCGCTCACTGTTATTTATGCACTGTATACTATGTTACGACCCCACTTCTTCGAAGCATATGCTCATGGTAAATCAAACTGAGCTAAACATAGACTATCTAGTTATTACATTGGCTGTGTTCAGGTAAGCGCAGCGCTGCAGTGCTTTAATAAAGTGTAAGGTTACTTAGCGTTTTTCTGTAGTGTTATAACTAATTTTCAGTTTGAACTCTACAAACGGGAGCCTCTCAAAGACAGTGCTGCAAGAAAAGTTGCATCTCTTGGAGGCTTACACTTTATTAAAGCATTACAACGCTTTGGTTACCTGAACGTGGCCATTGATTTGAAATGCCCGCAATTGCAAAGGTTGATTAGAATTTGAAAATATCCAATTTTGGTTTAAGCTGGCTACACACGAAGTATATGTATAGTGCAGTACGACAGTGTTGGACGATGAAGTTGTACGATTCTGTCAAAAGTTGAACAAGTCCACTCACGATACTGCGCTGCAGTGTGAACTATTCGTTTAAATTTATTATGCTTTAAATTTGTTAACTTTCACTAAAAGCACATAAAAAACAATTCTTATCAATTTCGTCGTATGTAACAAAATCGTACTGCAAGCTGGATCGTGTGTGGCCAGCATTAGATTAAAAAAACATTGTAAGATATTTCTTTGTACGTTGTGTAACTGAGTTGATCTGTGAGAAGTTACCTTGCCTATGACGTCAACTTATTTGCAAAATTGTATTTCAATCCCAAGTAAAAACAAATTTATCTATTTTATGTCTAGCAATACATAACTTAACTAGGCATTTAATGTTCCTGCTTTTGTTTGGTAACTCATAATTATTCAAAGATAACCAGTAATAACCTTGAAAACATTTATGAATTTCTTGTCAGCTCTCTGTTAGTTTTACTCAGAAAATGTTTCCTTTTGAATCAACGATGAAGTGCTTCATTTGAAAGAAGTACTTTACTGAGTTTTCAGAATTGTTTGATTTCAACTCAGTATTGAGATTTGGTATTCACTTGATACATTTGGTTGCATCAAAATTCATTCTGTAATCTCATTAAGATCTGCACTAATCTTTTTTATTTGACTTAATATGACGTTCTCTTGCAGCCGAAGAAGCAAATGCAAATGATTCCTCTCCTGAATCGAAAGACCTGGCACTTCCCCCAAAACAAACCCTTGGAAAAGGCAAGCGTGCCAGAATACCCAACAAACGTTACAGTGATATTATGATAACCTCTCCCAAATCTGAGGGCAAATCAAAGAAGGTGGAAAACGGTGAAATACAAAATACTGGAATAGATGCGACGGAAAAAGAAAATACCCTGAACGAGCCAATGGACACAGGCTATAATAGTCCGACTATTGCTTCACTAAAGGCTGCTCGTACTACATCCGTCAGTCCTGCCACACCTTCTTCAAAAAAACAGAAAGTGGCGGTTGACTTAACTAATCCGAACTACTTGAAGCCATTCCAGTTTGGTTGGAAACGAGAGCTGGTCTATCGAGCAACATCGGACAGTTCGATAAAACGGAACGGTGACATATATTATTACACTCCAAGTGGAAAGAAGGTGCGTTCTATGCGAGAGGTGTCTGAAAATTTGAAGAATAAAGAACTAACGTTGGACGACTTTACGTTTTACAAGGAACCTTTGGGCTTGGAAGACCCGGAAAAGGAAATCATTAGAGATGCAAAACTGAAATCGCTAAGCAAAGAAAGCCTCCCGAAAGTTGTGAAGTCACCGAAGGTTGCTAGTCCGAAACCTGTTCCTCCGGTGCCCACTGTTGACAGCCCAAAGCCCAAAAATTCTCCGAAAGTTGGAGGCACTTTTAAGGTAATTTGAACATTATATTCAGATAAATAATAATAATAATAATATATTTAGTCAATGGTCGTAGCTTATAGAGACAGAGACTACATAAAGCACGAAACATATGACATGTCAAAGTAAATACAACATTCAGAAAGCTTCAAGTAAAATAAGATAAAGATAAAGTTTTAAGATCCAACTACAGTCTTACAAAGAAGTTAGGAATACCTTTTACAAAATGGTCGAAGATCATGAAAATTGAACCTCTTAACATCAAACGTGCCGAGGGAGACTTTCGTATTTGTATTTGTATATTATTTATAATACCCTTGTAGTACATAATTTTTATAAATTCAAAGTTTTTGCGGATGTTCATAGAAAAACAATTGAGCAATTATTTCTTTTACCTTTTGACTTGCCAACAAAAATTCTGCCCCTCTTCAATTTTCTTATTTTTTGATCTAGAATCTAAGATGTTTGCCTGAGAGTTATCCAAAGAAGCTTTGTCTTAATTTATACACATTTGTAACAAGTTTTCAAATAAAAAAACTTCTGTAGCATGCTATGGAAACATTTGGTGCAGAAAACGTATGTTCGGTCTTGTAACGTGTAACGCGCGATGACATAACCTTAAGATTCAATCCTAATAATTTCTGCTTTAATGTAAAAGTCATTTTACGGTGAAATATAACAGGACGGAATAGATTTTAAAATTGAAATTTATTGTGTTAAATTCACAAACACGAATGCAAATCACAAAAATGAAATGACAGCCGACAACTGACAAAACAATATGAAAACACTATTTGCAAAGACACGGGCGTTCTTCCGATTACGTAATGTCATAGCCTCCTGCGAGAAGGAATTTTTTTGAAAGCCCTTTATAATGGAATTCGAGTTAATGAATGCGAACATCGAGACTTTATCTGTCATTAAAAAAATACAGGCTGTCTTACGAAAAACGCCCCAAGCTGTAACTCCGTTATTTATAGAACAATTTTAACAAACAAAAAGGAAAATAAAATGAGACTAAAAGTACTATAAGGTGAGTACAGTTTCAATTTTTTTAAAAATTACCTTCAAGGTCAAACGACTGTCAACTTTTATTTTTCAAATGGCTCTGTATATTTTTTATTATTATATCTGGTAGAGATTTTTTTTCTAAATCCAATAATGTGCAACACTTTGACATTTAAAAAATATTTTTCGTAAAAAAAAATGAACGAGTCTTTTACGCAAAACGTGCTTTTCATAAAAATTTTAAAGTTTATCGTGAAAACAATGTCACTAAGCGTTATTTTTCACAGTTGTTTCAAATTGTCAAGTTATTCTCTTTGTATGATTTATTGTTTCCTAAAAAAAGCCGATTATGGTTAATACTCAGTTGATTGACTTACTCCAAGCATATTTTGATTGCAATAAAAACACAAGCACTGCGTCTCTATAGACAGGGATTTTTTCCCAAAGCAACTTACACAGATGTAGACTTAATTTTAATTATTTCATTAATGTTTTCTGTACTGCTTGATTGCTGTTTTTATTGCATTCAAAATATACTTGCAATAAGTCAGTCAGGTGATTGTTATCCATAATCGGCTTCTTTTTAGGAAACAATAAGTCGTACAAGTAGAAGAACTTGATAGTTTAAAACAACTGTGAAAAATAACCTCAGTGGCATTATTTTCACGACAAACTTTAACATTTTTATGAAAAGCACGTTTTGCGTAATAGACTAGTTCATTTCTTTTTTTTTACGAAAAATGTTTTCTAAATATCAATGTGTTGCACATTATTGGATTTAGAAAAAAAATCTCTACCAGATATAATAATAAAAAATATACAGAGCCATTTGAAAAATAAAAGTTGACAGTCGTTTGACCTTGAAGGTAATTTTAAAAAAAATTGAAACTGGAATCACTTTATAGTATTATTAGTCTCATTTTATTTGCCTTTTTGTTTGTTAAGATAAGTCCATAAATAACGGAGTTATGGCTTGGGGCGTTTTTCGTAAGACACCCTGTATAATTCGTTTGTTTTTGAATTTGAAATTAGTTCGCGTATTTTCCGCAGCTTTTGTGAGTTTGATGCCAGTAGAGGTGTTATTTTGTGATGTGACGAGCTTCTTTTATTAGATTTCATTTATCAGAAATATCCAAGAAGCTTGACTTCAAAATGGTAACACCATTTAACTTCTTATGTTTTTTATTTGTTTTGGGGCAATATTTTTCGGAAACGCAGAAAAGGCATCCCTAAAAAATGTGTTTGATACATTCGGACGTTACGGGTGGCGGTTATGCCGGGTAACTTTTCCAATCCAGAGCGTTTGTTTTATTTCTTTTTTCAATTCAAATGAATAAATAAATCGAAATAACTTAGTATATTTAAGTAGGCTTTCGTCTTTCGTGATTGAGATTATTGATGATAATTGACAAGTTTCTAACTTGACAGTTTCATGCTTTTACCAGTTCAAAAACGTTAAAGAACAGCATTAAACTCTTATGGTAATTTCCCGTTACACTCCTATATTCTAGAGTCTAACATTTGAAAATTTTTGAAGGTTAAGTTGCCTAACAAGGGTCAAACTCCGAAGACGAAAGCTGAGAAGAAGTCTAAAGATGACAGTGACATGGAAGTGGGGACATATCCTCCAAACTGGACGAGTCCTGCTAAGAAAACAACTAAATGGGGAAGCAAGTAAGTAATAAATATTTTCTTTATCTGCTGTTGTTTTGTCCAATGTATATACTGGAACTAGAGGTGTTACAAAATTGATATTTGCCCTGATTTTGCTTATTTAATCAAATAATATTTACATATTCGTATATAGTAAGGAGAACTTTGTAATCATTACAGACATCTGTCAGTTGTATACCAGTGTTCACTAAGTGCTGTGATTTTCCAAATAACACTACCACTGTTCAGTTTAGTTCATTACTAGTCAAACCAGATTGAATTGAATGAATTGTGATCTAATACTCCACAAGTCATATTTCATGATGATATTATCTTTATTAAATAATAAAACGGTTTCTGATCGCGACTGCGAACTTAAGGAACAGTTGAAAGTTCTAGCAGGATAGCAGTCAACAAGGGGGCAATTAAAAGTTTACTCTTGTTCGATTGCCAAGCTTTCGGAAAATATTTATTTCCTTCATCAGGGCTGCTATAATATTAATATGAAAGTGTTACAATTCGAAAAGATATGGGTCTTAAAATTTTACTTACATCCAAGTGAGGTTAATAATGCTAAAGTTGTACATTTCGAGCAAGCAAACATTTAAAAAGTTAGCGTGCAAAATGGCGCCAATCTTGTAAAGCTTATAGGTTAGTTTAGGTGCGTTCGGCTTTGAACTCTTTACACTCCGAGTACTCCAAATGCGTTCGGGTAACTTGTTAAGAGTTGAAAAAGTTTATCTTTCTCTGTTCGGCTATAGCATCTTGGAGTAAAAAGAGCTCACTCCTCAAGCCCTACCTGCCTAAGCTTGGTTAAGAGAGTGTGCATACTGTGCATGCGCATTGATCATTAAACATTCCCGCCGTTCTCGTTCGTTGGCCGTTCGTGGTTCCACTCCAACGCCACTCCTGTTTTGGAGTTTAAAGCAGAACGCACCTTTTGAATGCTTTTAGAAGGGAAATATCCCAGCGGGAAATTTGAAAAGCGGACTGTAATCCTGATGGAGTTCATGAGAAAGAAGAAAATCTTAAAATTGTTAATCAGAGACAGGGATTGGTGCTGGCACAAAGTTTTGAAATTATTATTCATTCACGTTCTTTTTGCATTCAGAGTAGGTCGTGTTAGGGTGACATTTTTGTTGGTATCCTCAAGTGAATATGTTCCATTTTAATATGATGGTTATATTGAAAACTGACGCCAAAAAACCGTGATGATTTTGAGCATTTTGACTAAGTATTGCAAAGTCACAAGTAATTATTTGTTTTAATGCTATTATTTTACTTTCTTCATGCCATCGTAGAGTATAAGAAACATTATAGTCGATGGGACTGACGTTAACGTGTCAGAAGTTTACATTATTTGTCACATTTTGAGTTTTATCAAAATACATGCACATAACCTAACGAAAAGAAAACATGGCCTACTAGAATGCAAAAAGAACGTGAACGGATAATAATTTATGACATAAAACAAAAATTTGAATATGAAAGTTTGTTGTAAGGTCAAAGGTGTTAAAAAATTAAACTACTCAAATTTGTATCAGAAGTATTGTGTATGTTGGTGTTTGTTAATAAATTATGATAAATTAAACTTAAATTTGAAATGTCAGTTTGTTTATTAATGGTATTGTTATTTATGAGAATGTGATACATTTCTAAAAAACTTCGTTTGAAATAGTTAGGTTCAATCGTTAAAATTTCAGAATTTTCATAATCAAAATTGTGTTTCGTTTGTTTAAAATGATCAGCTAAGGCACAAGATCCAATTTTACGTTCGTTATGAGAATCACTTTTGTGTGAAGAAATACGAGATTTGAGATACCTGCAAGTTTGACCTATGTAGATACTGTCACACTGTCCACAAGGTATTTTGTAGACCACATTAGATTGGTCAAATTTATCAGTAAGGGTTTTTAATTTACTGAAAATGGTTTTTAAGGTTAGAATTTGTCGGTTGGCTATTTTCAAATTTTGGTCATAATGTAAAAGAATTTTTTGTAACTTAGGTGTAAGATGTTGAATAAAGGGCAATGATCTGAATTTGATGTTATTTGTGTTTACGTTGGTAATATTATTGTGTCTGAATTCAATACCGGGCATATGTGTCAAATTGAAAGTACTATTGTTAATAGGCTGGTTCATTATTTTATTGACCAAAGTCACTGGATGTAAGTAAAATTTTAAGACCCATAATATCTTTTCGAATTGTAACACTTTCATATTAATATTATAGCAGCCCTGATGAAGGAAATAAATATTTTCCGAAAGCTTGGCAATCAAACAAGAGTAAACTTTCTATCCTACTAGAACTTTCAACTGTTTATTAAATAAAATATAATAATTAACTGGACTTCGTTTCCGTCTCTTGGTATCTGAAAATTCGGATTGCAAAATAATAACCTTCAAAGTTAAATGGTTAATGTGTAATAATATTACTGGGTCGATTCTGTTTAAATCTGTGAGTCTATAATTCATTCACCAAAGTGGAATTCTGAATTCTCAGTAAGATGCGATTTCTTGTAAGTCTCTAAGATAATATCACAGAGACTTACGAGTAATCCTAGAGACCTATTTTTCTAGGAGAAATCATATCTTACAGAGAACTTCAGAATTCAATTTTTTAATTACTATTGAGTTACAGGTTTCCAGATCTTACGATCCTTACAGATATGAACAGAATTAGACATGTTGTATAAGGTTGAAACTTATGAATATTGATGAAAATTCTCGGTATATTACAAACATAATAAATTCTATCACAATTTCTAGAGAAACTGCATCTAATCAGTAATTTTTTAATTTAAATTTCAAAAATAGACAAATTATAATATAGAAAAGATTTAAAAATAAGTATCTAATTGGAATACTCAAATAACTTCTTCTTAACGCAGAGAATTTATTTTATGGTCATATCGTATACTGAAGATATTTTTTAAACCATTAGTTTCAGATTTAGTTAATTGGAAGAAAAATCATTTTGAATCTAACACAAAGTCGATTTTGTTTATTTTGTCCATGCAAGACGTAGGCCTCTTCTAAGTTCCTTTTCTGTCTTTGTTTCAAGAACAGCTTGTTATTATAATGACATCATATTGCATTGCTGTTTGTAATTTTTGTACTATCAAAAATGATATTTCAGTGCCTTTTCTTTTTATGGTTAAATTGTTGGATCCTAATGAGTAGTTGTTTTCCTCTGTTTTGTATATGTATTAGTGTGTGTAGAAGGGATTCATTTTTGAAGCCAATTCTTATTTTACATTATCTTCAAGTGACCCATATCAAATGTGTTATTTTTTAATGTTCATTCCTTCTCGATGTTTTTGCACCATATGTTAGGATGAATAGTAATAGCATTATAGTCAATCCAATGATGTGCCGTGTAATTTACGTTAATTCTTTATCCAATTTTTTACATGTAAATTATTAATTCTTTACTCAGTTTATTGTTTACGTCAAGAATGTAAAAAATGTAACGAACGTAAATAATATATTTTTGATCGATATAACTAGAGTGCGAAAAATTGGCGAATTAATTTCAATTAATTCAGTTATTTTGTGTTTAGTTCAATTCACTCACTGCCGGTATTACCAACGTTTTAAGGACACCTTAGGCGTTTTTTTTGTGATACATTGGTTTGAAACGTTTCAAACCAATACATTTTATGTTACAACGGTGACGTCACAGACGCAACTAGTTCAAAATAATTGATGCTGGTTTGAACCGCGCTCGGAGCTCGGTTCGAATAAGGTACTAAATCAACACTCCGTACAGGTAACGCAATCTCATTCCTCTCGTGAGAGGATCGAGAAACAAAGATAACAAATATAATTGTCGCAAGTGCAATAAGGAAGACAACAGTTTTAGGGAATTTTGTTTACCGCAATGTCACTGGTTTCAATTTAAAAGTGTATTAGGTTATGTCTAGTTAGTTATTTACCAATCAAAAAGTTGATATTTTGAGAAGTGCAGAATGTTTCTTTTACGAATAAGGCGGAATCATTAAATGTCATGCAATAAAAGTTTGGGATGCGATATTTAAACTCAATTTTTTTAACCACTGACAGTAACTTTGACAAACGTCACTTCAAATAATATTTTCAACTGTTTTTTATCCCTAGATGAGAGGAATGTGTGACAAGAATAGATATAAAAAATCACTAAATGCGTTACCTCTATACGAAGTATGTTCATTTAGTACCTTAGGTTCGAAACGAGTTCGTAAATTTGTGGAGGTGTAAACGGACGAATTATTTGTAGGTTAGGTACATGTGCTATTGCAAATCTATTAATAAGTAAATAAATTCACATTATTTACACGAATGTATTATTCAAAGATCTCTGAAATAAGACACAAAGGGTGAACGTAACCAAATTTCTTTCTTGTCATCGGAGTGGAGATATTAAAAAAGTGGCTTTCTTTACTTTTCTGCAAAAAACAAAAGATACTTGAAAGAATTTCTTGATTTTCGAAAACATTTGTTAAGATCTGCAAAATAAATGATCTTCCCAAACGTAAGGAAACTTTCAAATGGATACCATTTACCGCCAAACCGAAAAGTATCGAAGCTTATGTTTCAAACAAATGCATTTTGTTGCTATATGAAATAGTGACGTCACAGTTTAAAACGACTCAAACCAATGAACCAATCGTGTTTAAAAAACGCCTCTTAAATTTAAGTCGTGTTTAGATTGTGACATTTCTGCTTGGTTTGTATAACATCAATCGCAATCTAAACACGAATTAAATTTAAGGTCTCCTTAAAACGCTAGTAATACCGGCCGTCAGAATTCCAGTGAGTTCTGTCAAGTCAAGAACACAACTCAAAAACTAACCTCACTTTTAATTCTTTACATTGTCTACATTTTTTACATTTTTACGTATTTTTTACATGAAACGTAAAGAATTTTTTTTACGCGTAAAAGCACATCACCGAGTTAATCAAATACTTTAACAGCTCTAACCTTTAGGTAAATAGAATTCCTGTCGTATATTTCTCTTAATTACAGTCGAAGCTCCGTAACTCGAACTCCCAAGGGACCTGAGATTAAATTCGAGTTATAGAATATTCGAGTTAAAGGACAATACATACATATGTATTTATTTACGTATTTTATTAAGAAATAAAAAATATAATATATATGTAAACATTAGTAAATACGTACATCAAAATTTAATCACCATTTAATTAATTTTATTGCCGATTCAAGTAATTGGTGATTAAATTTTGATGAGTAGCTTTCTTGATACAATTTGTTTCATAAAAATGTTCAATTTTATTTAATAAGGAATAGACAGAATCCGTTGTACTTTCTTCCATCGTGAAGAAACGTTTTAAAATATCAAAACAATTCTGAATTTATTGCGTTTAAGAACACAAGGATTTCTAATTGTATTCTGTATTATCTATGCTTTGTTTTTAATAATCGTGGATAATGTACTTGCTGGTATTTTGTATTCTTCAATAATATTTTTCTTTTTGACACCACTCTCGACTTTTTTTAAATTTCAAGCTTCTGTTGAACTGTAAAACTGTTGACGTTTAGGCATTATATTATGGAAATTTATATGTATGTAAAGACAATACTACCAAATTAATCGAAACACTAAACGCAACTGAAGTGCGTAGCATTATTGTCTCAGATCCGAAGTAGGGTATTCCCTGGAATCGTTGTAAATTTATGATAAAAAGGTGGGGATTTCTCGTAAAAATTCGAGTTATAGAGCTTTGTGAGTCCTTTGTTCGTCAAATTTATTTCGAGTTATAGAAATTTTCGAGTTATAGAAATTCGAAATAGGGAGCGAAAAATCAATGCGAAACGCTAGGCTAGTGTAGGGGACTGCAAGCAACTTCGAGTTATAGAAAAATTCGAGTTATAGGAGTTCGAGTTACGGAGCTTTCACTGTATTTTATACTATCCAAAGGTCGTTTCTTTGCCCGATAATGAGTTTGTAACCCAAGTAAATATCTGTGTTTTTCTACTGCTTCTGATCTACTTTCTTGATTTTAAAATTCTTGCTTTGCATCTTTTATATTAGTTTCGTTTTATTGAAACTTATTTAGTAATTTGCTATTACTAACTTCTTTTAATTCTTGGAACTTCTTTCTTTTATTAGATCGTCCGATTTTAAAACTAAAAATTACATATTATATTGTATTTTATTTTATCAGACACCTCATTCATTTTATCATACTAATAACGATTATAGATTTTGCGCTTATGCTACATAGTTTAATCTTAATAATGATCTATTATACCAAGTGATTTTTAAAATTTTTATCAACTCTTGCTATGAAATCTGGGCGGCATGTCTTAGCTTAAGTGAAAAGTACGTCCTTACGCTCCTTTAAGCTGTTTTACAGTAAAGCTAAGACATGCCGTCCAAATTCTATGGCAAGAGTTGATAAAAAATCTAAAAAATCACCCGGTAAATCTTGTGTACTTATTAATATGATGTGTTTCGTTAGTGTAGTTTTAAGTACATAGTAATTTCAAAAGCTAAAGTTAAAGATTTGCTCTTTCTGTAAGAATTTTTGAACATTGCAGATGATAATTGTTCGAATTCCTGTATGAAACTGTATGTTCTCTTAGTTAGTAAAACTTCAGTTATTGTTAGTCTGTTGCGACACAATAAAACTACTAGTCCAGTCAATGAATGCCCAAATGGGAGTTGTAGAGGACATGGTGGGGGGGGGGGAGAATTTTTCTCTTCAGGAATGTGTTGGGGGTAGTTAGGAGGTAAACATAGTAAAAGTCCCCACCCCTACCCCTGTCGCTTCAGGGATGGAGGGGAAGGAGAAGCTCCCTTTTTTCGGTTTTTCGCTTATAACTCGGAAACTGTGCGTCGTACGAAAAAAGTATTCATTACAAAATTAAAGATAAATAAATTTCCTACAAAAATGTCTATTCATTTTCTCCCTATATGTTATGGTTTCCGAGATATTCGCCACCGAAAATCAATAATTTTTGAAAAACTTGTGAGGCAAAAAAAAGCTTTTCGAAAATTATCGATTTTCGCTGGCGAATATCTCGGAAATTAACACGTAGGAAGAAAATGAATATTGACAAACGGCCTTTTGTTTTACAGATTAGGCTGACGAATTAGAAGGACAAGATTGACGAAAAACGTAAGGCAAAAAAAAGTTTTTCAGTGGCGAATATCTCGGAAACTGTAACACATGGGAAGAAAATGAATATAGACATTTTTGTAGGAAATTTAATCCTCTTTAATTCGTTTTTCGTCAATCTTGTCCTTCTAATTCCTCAGTCTTTTGTTTTACAGATTAGTCGTCAAAAAGAAAGTTGTAGAGCATTAAGTTTTCCGAAAATTATCGATTTTCGCTGGCGAATATCTCGGAAACCATAATGAATACTTTTTTCGTACGACGCACAGTTTCCGAGTTATAAGCGAAAAACCGAAAAAAGGGAGCTTCTCCTCCTCCACCCCTGAAGCGGCAGGGATAGGGGTGGGGACTTTTAGTATGTTTACCTCCTAACTACCCCCAACACATTCCTGAAGTGAAAAATTCTCCCCCCCTCCATGTCCTCTACAACCCCTTCGTTGACTGGACTATACATCGAAATGGCTGAATAAAATTAAAATCAAAAGTTTTGTTCTCTGTTGAATAAAACAGATACTTTATATTATTTTGTTACTATTTTATTATCACACTTAGGCCCAGTTTCATAAAACGTAGTTAACCACTCGATCTGGAGGAAAGTTTAAATTTCCTCCAATGATATTGCTTAATCACACGATTAACTTGATCGAGTGGTTAACTAAGTTTTATGAAACTGGGCCTTAGCTTTTGTTTTCACTTATTGTTAAATTATATTCAAATTACAGATTTCTTCTTAATTTTAATATAAACAATAATGTGTAATTAAGTAATTACGATTTTTTTATAAGCGTTTCTTATTTTCTTTTTGTTCACTCTGACCACTTTATTTCTCTTCTTACTGATTTTATTTATCTAGATCTTTTTAACTGTCTTTATTTTTTGATTTCTTTTTCAAGCTTTTTGTTTTTTCGACTATTTTTCTTCCATTTTTATTTTCCACTGCTTTATTATATTCTTACTCCAACTTATCCTTCTACTTTTCATATCATATATTTTTGTCTGGCTATAAGAAGACAGAAATAATAACGACACTGGAGTACGTGACGAACGGTGTGCCCCACAGATGTTTTGATGTTTTAATGTCTACAAATTGATGGTGTTTCTTACAGTAATGGGTTCGAATTTTTTTTTATAATTATAAACTGGATTTATATTTTTCGGGAAATTTATCTAGTGTGTTGTTGACTTTATTAGTTTCTCATGGATTATCTATAACGCAAACTTTTCCTTGAAGTGATTCTAGGAAAGAAATATCTCCCCAAGTGCGACTTATTAAATAATGTTTGTATCAGTTCGTTAATATGTACAACTTTTGTGTAAATTGATATTTTGAGGATATTAACTAAGTAGTCTTCTATTACTTTGGAAAATTAATTCTAGATATGTAATTGAATTCATCACTGAAAAAGATAGTGAGAGAGATTTTATTTTGAATATTTTAGAGATTTAGACATTAGAGGAAATCATAGCACTCGGTGTAACTGTATTCATTAAAACTATCTATATTACAATTCACATTAATTAAGTTAGTAGCTTATACTAATCAGTTATAAAATATTCATAATTTTGAAATATAATAGAGTTTTTGCTGTGTAATTTTACGAACAAATCCTAATAGTCCAATATAATCTATCCATTAATATCAATATGACTATTTCATTGATTCGAAATTTTTAATAAATGTGTAATGTAAATTCTAAGTTCAACTTGAAAATTAATTAACATGTGTTTACAAATTTTATTTTGAACTTAATTTGTTTTGTTTTGTTATGAACTAAGAACATAAAGGTGAAACACAAATGAAATTTGTGAACACGTGCTATTGCTCTTTTGGTCAAAGTTATGGAATTTTGTTGATTAAATTTAATAACATTGTATTGGAAAAGTTTTGTTCTGTACTGCACTCGCAGTATTAAATCCAGTATTCCATTATCCTGTCCTACACCTGACGTATTACAGTTTGAGCGATGAAGACAAACAGCAACCGTGTTCCATAAGATGCGAAAATGTTTGCAAACCAATTCCGTCACTGCAGTGTCGATTTTGTCTATGTCTTTACCATAACGAATGCGTCGGCCTTTCACCATTGGTTACCATTGAGGCATATGTGTGCAAGGTACAATCATATAAGCTGTTTACTTTTAGATTGTTGCATACTGTTTATCTTGTCATTGTATTTTGAGTCCGAGAGGGAAAAATTGCATTCGCAAAATTATATTCGTTTGCTTCCCCCTCCCCGTAGATGACTGTTGCACGAATGCATATTTTCCTGAAAATTATCAAAACGATTGTTCGAAAAGGAAGCAAATAGCAAATCGGAATGCACATTTTCCTTGCAGTAATATTAATTAATGTATAGTTGCCTACTAAGGGGGAATAGAAAGTAATTCTGTTTATGTTCTGCAGAATTGCCAACTGCGTCAGCATCCGAGTGCAGGGTCGATTCAGACTCTCCTTCCTCCCCCTCCTTTAACTCCAATAAACGCGATCAAATCGAGTGCTACTGGTTCCTCTGTGCTTCCAAAATTGCAACGAATACCCAAGCAAGGAGAATTGTTGCAGCCGCCGTCTTTACCAAAATTAAAGCCCGATACTAATGTAGAATTGCCAAAATTGACACCTCGACCTGGCATATTAAACACAATCTCACAATATATGAAAGCAAATGAAAGCGGCCAAACAGAATCTAAAGGTCTGGTTGGTTCAGTGACTACCTGGTTTCCTCCCAGCTCTACAATTCAAGTTCAATCAAAAAATAGCGAAACAGAACTTCAATCGATACCTAGGCCACAGTTTGTTGAATTTCTGGGTACTAAAAAATTCTTGGTTGTACCAAAACATAACATACTGTCAGTATCTCCTGCTATTGCTTCCGTGGGGAGTAAACCAGAAGATTTAGTTACAACCCCTGACTCACTAAACGACTCAAACAACACAAAGAACCCCACTGAAGCTGCAAAAATTCCCGATTCTCCTCCGAAATCGAACACAGATATCAAAGTTGAACCTAAATCTCCTTCACCTGCCGAAAATACTCCTCCCTTAAATTCTGCACAGACACAACAACCTATGGAAATTGACCCTCCTACCGATCCCGACCAAATTCCACCTGAAATGGAACCCTGCACTGTACAAGACGGAGCTCCGGACATCTCCAGACAGTCGGCTCAGACCGAGAATCAAGAACACACTGCAAATGTCGAAGAGTGAGTTCATTTTGTGACTTGTACATTCTAATTTCGTTCGTTATTTCAGGCTTTTCCTTTTTTTACCTTATCCAACACCAAAACATTCCAATACATTGTTTATTAGGTTTATAGCAGAAATTTATTTCTTACTATAATTGTTTTAGTTATCATGTCACTGTGAACTACATTTTAATTTTCTTTTCTTTTTTATTTTACTATGGAACTCTTCTTGCTTGTGACAATGAGTTGAATTTAATGAATAATTTTTGAAATGAGCAAAATGTAAATATGTTATATTGAATATTTTACAGCTGTTAGTTACTTCGTCAAAAAGAAAGTAACATAGGAATGAGTAAAAGTATATGTATTTAAAGTATTTACTGACGTTTCGCGAAAATGATTGTTCGCTTTGTCAAAGTGAATAACGATAAATTAATTTAATTATTTAATTAATAACGATAAATTAATTTAACTTTGACAAAGCGAACAATCATTTTCGTGAAACGATAAAAAATTGTTTCCTTTTTCATATTTTAACTTTAATCTTCAATTTATTTCCATAGGAACAACTATTTTTATAATTGTTATTGTGGAGATAAACTGAGGATTAAAGTTAAACTATAAGGTTCAGTTGCACCAACATTGATTAAAGTTAATCTCGAATTAATGCGAATAAAGTCGGATGTTTAATCCAGGACTAGTTAACGACGTTGGTGCAACTCAGCCTTTTTGAAAGACCGGTCCTTAGGGATACACTAGGAAACTGGTCTACCTCAAGTTGGCGGTTTTCGAAATATCATTATTAATTCTAAGGGTCAGTTTCATAATGGAATTTAAAGGCGACTTTAAATTTAAAGTCACTTTCAAATGTCAAAACAAATATGAAAACACATTTATCTACGACCACTACTGTAAATGACGAATTACGTACAACACATAAATTAAGTAAGCGGGTATTTACAAACGTCATGCGTAAAGTAAGAAAAACGCACAACGCACCTACTTTACGCACATTTGCAGTTAGATCTACGTAGCCACATCACATTAGATTGACAGTCGTCGAAATTGTAAGTGTCATTGCTGATTACTTTAAAGGTAATTTTTGTGGTCGTAGATAAAGTATAGTACAAAACTCGAGTTGTAAAGCAATTACGCACTTGTGGAATTACTTGCATTCGCAACTTTTCCACCGTGCTTAATTTGCTATTTACAACTCTCGATATGTAATATTGTCTACACAATATCTGAATGTGACTTTAATTTTAAAGTCTCCTTTAAATTCCATTATGAAACTGACCCTAAAGGCCGTTTTCATAATAGTGCTAAAGGAGACTTTAATTTAAAGTCACTTTAACCATAGGAAAACCAATGTGTTTTATAGGTTAAAGTCACTTTAAATTTAAAGTTCTGTTATGAAAACAGCCCTAAAGGGGACTAATTTAAAGTTGCTTTAAGCATAGGAAAACTAATGTGCTTTTATAGATAAAAGTCGCTTTAAATTTAAAATTCTATTGTGAAAACGGCCTTTAGAGACATATTCAAAATACCATCAGGTGCATAGAAAAGTAAATGACTGTGAATTGCTTGTTTTACTTTGATTTATAATTACTATTGATCAATCATGTATTGGGTCTTAATTTTATCAGACAACAAATAAGTCAACATTATACTGATTATAAAGAAACAAGCATAAAGAAACAAGCATAGCAAAACAAAACTAACAAAGTCACAGTTATACTTAAAAATTAAGACTGGTGGAAAATATCTATTGGAATTAGATATGCCTTGTATGAATTCATCAGTAGAATAAAAAGCTTTAGCTAATAAAAAGCGTTTAATTGTATTCTTAAATTGCGATATTTGGAAACGATTTTAAAATCTGTCTAAGAATAATTAATCTTTACAAATTTTTTTATTAGAAAATTCATTCTGATTAGCCACGTGCTTTAAGAAAAGATATGCCCTAACACTTACATTTTGCTAGGGCAGGGGTATTTCAATTTTTATTACCATACAATACAATTAACATTTATATTTACAGTTGGTTCTTGTCCGATGATATTTGTATCACAAAATCTTTTAAGCGGACATTAAATCGCGCACTCGTTTCGCAGTCGTTCGACAGCTTCGTCAGAAGTGAAAAATATTGAGAAATTTCTTCTAGGAAGAGGTCTTGTCATCACTTATGTATAACTAATCCTGTAATTAAAAATTTAAGGAGTGATTGAAGAAGAATATTATATGTTAATTGTATTTGTATCACAAAATCTTTTAAGCGGACACTAAATCTCGCACTATACACTTAACGTTATATGTCATTCGACAGCTTCGTCAGAAGTGAAAAATATTTTTCACTTCTGACGAAGCCGTCGAACGACTGCGAAACATTAAGTGTATAGTGCGCGATTTAGTGTCCGCTTAAAAGATTTTGTGATACAAATACAATTAACATATAATATTCTTCTTCAATCACTCCTTAAATTTTTAATTAGAGGATTAGTTATACATAAGTGATGACAAGACCTCTCCCTAGAAGAAATTTCTCAATGCCTCTATACATTTTAACTTTAGAATATGTATTAGCTTCATTGTTTTGTTATTTTCTATATTATCATACTTATAAAATTGTTCTCTAATAGAGTAATCACAATACATATTACAACTGCATCAGCTGATCAGTCATCAATTACAATTACCTTTATACTAGGGTGGTCGGACTTTATGATTATATATTAGTGTAGAATTGCTGAGGATAATATCCTCAAGTTATATCAGCCAAAGATTCCATGAAGTGTTTATTTATGTACAGAGGGATGACAGCTTAGCTTAGCTGTTGAAATACGTTTCTACGTAAAAGTAATATTGGGGGTGTGAAACATTTTAATTGAATTTGTTAAAATAACAGTCTCCTATGAATAATCTTTGCAACTATATGTACTTATTTACTATAGTTACATTTAATTTTCATGTGTAAGATTTTCAAATATTTCAGTGACTTTTACAGTAATTGTAATGTATATTTTTCTTTGCATTACAGAACGTCAAAGTCACCAATAACAAAAGCCAAACCCCTCTCCAAAGCAAAGCTGATGAAAATACCAAACGACGACAAAACCATGGATACGAAATTTATGGACAACTATTTGCAAAACTTGGCTTATGGTTATGGTACCTTACTCTATGTCTTTCAATACTTGAAAGTTCAAGATCTGCTGAGAGCCGGATGTGTCTGCACGATGTGGAGGGACGTGGCAAACCACCCGATTCTGTGGAGGACCGTGCGAATGAAAAACTCCCAAATTCACAGCTTCGAAGGCCTTGCAGATACTTTGCAAAAGCACGGCACCGTTAACTTAGATTTGCGCAAGATGCTTTTACCAAGCGGTGGGGATGAAATCTGGCCGTCATTCTCAAACGCCATAAAGAAAGTTGATTCACTACGCAAAATCGAATTGTGCAGGTGCCCAGCCGTTGTTGTCGAACAATTGGCAGTGACCAATCCGAAATTGGAAGTAATAAATGCAATCACAATAAAATGCGAAAGTATGACGTTAGTTCCGTTTGCTAATGTGAGCAATTTGCAAGAATTGAGATTGAAATCAACAGCCGGATTGACCCTAACATCTGATTTATCGGCCTTGAAAGCCCTCAAAAATCTCAGACATCTTTCCTTGACGTCTATAAAGGACTTAAACCGACTTAATATTGAGGTAATTGCTGACTTGCAAAATTTAGAATCGTTAGATTTAGGTGAATGTACAGATTTTCCGAATACTTTCGGGTCAGGAATTTTATCCAAGTTGGATAAGCTTGAAAAACTACGTTTAGAGAAGGGACAGGGAACTTGTTACACTTTTGATATCTTGGAGGCGGTAAAGAATATGTCTCGCCTTGAACAACTTGAGCTAGTTAACTTCGATATCAAAGCTGGATTTGATAAAGCTCTAGGTGTTTGCACAAATATCAAGAAACTGTTGATTATTCCTACTTATATATCACAGAGTGCCACTACAAATCACATGGTTTTGGGAGGAGTGTTACGTTTGCAGAGTACGCTTTCGCATTTTGTGTGGGGCGTAACTTTGGAATTGTTGCGAGTGACTGAATTATTTGTTGACCAATGTGAGGACTCTGAGAAAAAGGAGAAGAAAGAAAGGAAGCCCGTCGGTAATGGTGATAGCATCCCTGTTTTAAAACCTGTCCCCTTACTCGGGGATATTTCTGATCAGTCTTTGCAGACGACAGAACCTCCGCAAGTTGAAATTCTACCCCTACCAAACTTGCAAAAGTTGCTCTTACAGAATCTGCCTACAACTCGTGTAAAAATTTTGAAAATTCCTTTCCATGCAACATGGAGACAAACAATAACGGACACAGTGAATTAAAAACTGCAAATCGATAAGTTTTACTTTAGTACAATAGTATTTAGGTAGACTTACTCCTTATTTAAGTAAAAAGTAGTATAAATACACAGTTTTTCTTTACAGATTGAAACACTATCTTTAGACGTTTGTTAAATATGTACATTCACTGAGCCTCCCTCTACATCCTTATTTTTTATTTCTAATAAGTACATCATTTTGTAATATATGTAACTGCATACATGTAGAGATGCTAGAATGGATGTAATTTTTAACGTTGATGTTTTACATTAAAAGAAAAAATTGAAGTTTATTGTCGTTATGTTTTATTTCGTGGCGAATCTGCAATTTTTTTTGTTTGATCGTTTTCAGAAGAGATAAATTATTACAAATTTTGAATAAATATTTTACAAAAACTATATAGTCAGTTTTTTTTCACTAATTATTATGTATTGCCTGTTTTACACGGTCATATTTTTGTATCAAATTTGTTACGAAGTGAGTGAGAAGTACCAATTCAACCAATCAACATTCTCTGTGGTAGCTTATCTCTCTCACTTTGTCACAAATTTGTACAAAAAATATGACCGTCTAAACAGGCATAAAATTCAAATACAAATATGTGAGTTTTAATTCCTTAACCATTTAGTAATTTTCTATTAAACCGTACACTCAAACTATAATTCACTTATTATTATTTATTTATTGATACTAAATATGTACATAACAGTTTTAAATATTACAACAAATGAATGAAAATAAAAGTCTAGATACATTTCACAATTGCTTATTTATTTATAGTAAAATAAAAAACTCTGCTACACATTACATAGTGCATTGTCGTCGGCCCAGACAGACTACGATTAATAAACGTAACTTTTTAAAAAGAAGAAAAAACTTAAATTCTGCTCAAGTTTTTAAAAAGTTTTCTTGTAACTGCTTACGTACACGGCGTAGGAAGTACTAGTTATCTAGGCCTGGATAACAAAATATGTTATTTTATAATCACAACCTGTAATAAATTTGTAATTTTCTCATTTAAGCTTTCATACAAAAACGGACATATACGCACAGTCACGTCCATTTATTGACAAATTTATTGACATTAATGAACTAAGTAGGATCGATTTCTATAAGAATTCACGGAACAAAGTCATAATTGTTGAAAAGAAAAGAAATGGTAAGCGAAAATAATGATACACTTTGTTTTCTCTTATGAAGCAAATGAAAAAGAAAAGGGAAATAAAAGACTACTAAATATTTCTCAATAGTGACTAGGTGCTATAAAATTTCTACTCTATTGTTAATTCATCATGTAATTAATAACAATAACAGTACAGGGACTATTTTTGTAACAAAATAAGCTCGGATGTTTCAAGTTTATTTTGAAAGGAATTGGAGAAAGAAGAAAGATAGTTTTTGGTATCTTCGTATCGAATTTCTTGTAAACTTGTTAACTGAAAACAAAACGGCCACAAACTAAATATGGAATATTAATCTACAAAAGTTAAATTCAAAAAAGATTATGTAGCGTGTTTGACTCTCGAACATTTTTCATCCGGTATTGAAGTTGAATTGGTTATATTATTACACATTAGAACAAAAACAAATCAAAAACTTTTTTCGTGGGCGGAATTAAAAGGTGAATAAAACGTTTGAAAAATAAATTGCACTTTTCTCTTAATTCTCTGATTATGAAGTTACTGAGTATTAAAAACTTTGTTTGAGTTTCGATTCCATAAAGTACGATAAATTCTACTTCATATCGTCAAGAGTTTATAAAACATACTATTTCGATTTTTTTCCCGGTTTGTACTGAGACGATGCGATGTCGCGGCTGTATAAACATGTACAGGGTGGATCAATTTCGATGTCTCTTATGGACAACTCTGTAACTATAAGAGATAGAAAAAAACTAATGGCCAAGTCTCGATCTCTTTTTTAGAGATAAAGTCAATAGTGTAAACAAAAATTGGCTATCTTCTTTTGTTTTCGAGTTATAAGCCAAAATTGAGATTTTCGAATTTTCGTCAATCAGTCATATCTCGTTTATTTCTGCAGATACGAAAAAACTGTTTTGACATTATTAGGACACTTTTTGGAATACAATTCAGTGGTGTAGTTGGTTTTTTGATATTTAATTAAATTTTCGAGTTATAACATAAAGTTATATTTTTTTAAATGGAAATCATAGTTGGCAATGTCATCATTAAATAGAGATTTTTTTCTGTTTTCAAAAATATATACTTTGTTGGGTTTATTTCTTACCGTTAATAGAATAAAACGCCTTTTTTATTATCTTTGGGTGCATTCTTTTCTTAAGAGGCTAGTTTCAACAAAAGCCAGCAATTTTCTTTTGTTTTTATTAAATATTAACAAAGATTTGAATATTGGGTAGCACAAGAGTGAGAGGTATTGCGATAAACATAAGAGATAGAAAGCTAGCACCGATAGAGCTGGGTTGGGTTGCAACATGAGTTGGCTGTGTATTTTAGCGCGGCAGTTTTGAAATTGTAATTTATTTTGATATTATTTTCTGGGTTTTAAGTTATTTATTGTGATATATCAAGAGTTGTGTTTATTATCTACTTACATTTCAATATTCTTTAACTTTTTCTGCAATAATTTCTTATTTTTAAGATGTTTTTAATTTATACATATAATTTAGTTCATTATCCCATGAAATGCATATTTGATCGAAAAAAATGCGTTTTAAACTTAAATATTAAATGAAGTTACATAATTTCGAATTTGACCCAAACCACATGGTATCAGTATTGTTGTAATCTTTGTGACTCTTAGAGGATGCTCGTTCTATCTTTCTTTCTCTTTATGCGGTTGCAACTGTCAAAATATTTGAACAAGAGTTGATATTTAATAAAAACAAACAAAAAAATTGTCGGCCTTTGTTCAAACCAGCCTACTAAGAATAGAATGCACCCAAGAATAATAAAAAAAGGCGTTTTATTCTATTAATTGTAACAAATAAACCCAACAAAGTATATATTTTTGAAAACAGAAAAAAAATCTCTATTTAAAGGTGGCATTGCCTACTATGATTTCCATTTAAAAAAATATAACTTTATGTTATAACTCGAAAATTTTATTAAATATCAAGAAACCAACTATACCACTGAATTGTATTCAAAAAAGTGTACTAATAATATCAAAACAGTTTTTTAATATCTGCAAAAATAAACGAGATATGACTGATTGACGAAAAGTCGAAAATCTGAATTTTGGCTTATAACTCGAAAACAAAAGAAGATAGCCAATTTTTGTTTAGTCTACTGACTTTATCTCTAAAAAAGAGATCGAGACTTGGCCACTAGTTTTTTTCTAGCTCTTATAGTTACAGAGATGCCCATAAGAGACATCGAAATTGATCCACCCTGTACATATGCAAGTAACTTAAAGAATTATATTAAATTATGATCGGTAAATTCGGCGCTAAATCAACTTGTTATTTCTTGTATGTATAGTGGCGAGCATGAAAAATGGGACACTATAAACCATTTTCACACTATGAAAAAATTGAAAAAAATGGGTCAATTTTTTCTGATATTTCCCGATTTTTTTGAATTTGTATCAAACGAATTTGATACAAAAATTAGTGAAAATGGAAGAACAAGTACTGCAAAAAATGTTGAACGAAGCCAGTGAAACGGTGTTAAATTTACTGCTTTCAAACATCATTTTTTCTCTCTTTTGGGACCTTGGGAGAAAATATGTTATTTCTGTCACAATTTTCGTGTCATAGAAACTGCTGTCTATTCCTGGTCGCGAATAAACGTCACTTTTTAACTATATGCCGTTCTGATCAATCTGAGTTAAGAACAAGCGTTTACGAAAATTCAACCTTGTTATGAACCGGGTTAGGTACGTGAGAGAGAACGTTTAGAGACTTAGTGCATGGAAGAGTGAGAAAAATAGAGTTCGGTGTAACCACCGGGTTAATTTTCGTAAATAAATGTCTAATATAACATGATACTTGACCGCAAGGGGCAAAGCAGTTTCACGAAAGTTAAAAGAAGACAGTTGTATAAAAGTTCTTAAAATTATTTTCGACTAACTGCTCCAGAGCACTCTTGAGAGTATCTCCATTCCCTGTTATTACATGATGTTAAAACAAGATGAAGATACTCTGAGAGTGCTCTGTCTAGACGCAGGGATGGCGGACCTTTTTTTATCAATGGGTCAAAGATAAGTAAAAATTTTTGTAGTAATAGACCGCGGGTCAGGTATTTTAAGTCATTGAAAAGTACATCATTTTACAGTTGGTTCTTGTCCGATGAAATTTGTATCACAAAATCTTTTAAGCGGACACTAAATCGCGCACTATACACTTAACATTTATAAGTATAATACGCCAGAATCAAAGAAGTAAAATGATGTATCACAAAATCTTTTAAGCGGACACTAAATCGCGTACTATACACTTAACGTTTCGCAGTCGTTCGACAGCTTCGTCAGAAGTGAAAAATATAAACATGTTGTCAAAATAAACAATTTTACAACATTAAACATGTCAAAATAAACAATTGTTTATTTTGTAAAATTTATTTTTTTAAATTGTTTATATTGTTCAAAATAAACAATTTTACAACATTAAACATGTTGTCAAAATAAACAATTGTTTATTTTGACAACATGTGTATATTTTTCACTTCTGACGAAGCTGTCGAACGACTGCGAAACGTTAAGTGTATAGTACGCGATTTAGTGTCCGCTTAAAAGATTTTGTGATACATCATTTTACTTCTTTGATTCTGTTTGTTTATTTTGACAACATGTTTAATGTTGTAAAATTGTTTATTTTGACAACATGTTTATATTTTTCACTTCTGTTATATAAACACGTTGTCAAAATAAACAATTGTTTATTTTGACAACATGTTTAATGTTGTAAAATTGTTTATTTTGACAACATATTTATGTTTTTCACTTCTGACGAAGCTGTCGAACGACTGCGAAACGTTAAGTGTATAGTACGCGATTTAGTGTCCGCTTAAAAGATTTTGTGATACATCATTTTACTTCTTTGATTCTGGCGTGTTATACTTATAAACAGGACGTGACGATTACATTTACAAGGAATCGCTTAAACACATCGATTTCTCCCTAATGTGTAAAACGCTTCATTTTACCTGCAATCCATCGCTGAGAATTTTTTTTCTTTATTCAAAGAGATATTATTTTATTTATCTATTTTACTTATTAGAAGCAGCTGTGGAATGCATGAGTATTCATTTAACGTACATACCATGAATCAGTTCATTTGCATTGCACAAAATTTGTTGTTGCTTTTGTGTTGATAATTTTTGTATATCAGGAAAGGAAAGTAATTTATTGATTTTCACGACATCAAAGGTTTCGTGAAATGTAAACAATAAGATATATTAAAAAAACAAATAAAAAATCGACGATCTTAGGCGAAAAAAAATTTGAAAGTGAAAGTCTGGTAGAAAGCAAAAGAAACCTGCAGAAAAGTCAACGAAATACAAAGACTTGATAAAAACAGCAAGATGGAAGGTTGATTTACGACGCCAACAGATTTTTCAGCAAGGACACCACGAAATGACAAGTGAAATACACTACAAATAAGAAAAATGAAATAATAAAAAAACAAGAGTTGGAATAACTGAAAATCACAAGACCAAAAAAAGGAATCTAAAAAAACGCTAACGTAGCATTAAAAATGTAATAAATTTGATAATTTAATAAAAAAATAAAATTAAAATTGAAATAAATAATAAGAATATAAATAACTTTTTTTGTTTTTCTTGATTTTATTTCTGTTTATTCCATTTCTCATTCATTTTTATTTCACTGTATCTGTTATAATATTTATTTGTGGCGCTAGCATTAGGAAGTAAACTTAATTTGACTTTTGAAATAGTTCCACTAATACCAATTCAAATTACATAGCCATAGCAAAAAAATGTAACACGTATTATTGAGGTGAAAAAAGTCCACGATGAAAATAATTTCTACAAAATCGAAATTTGTACGCAATTTATAAGTATCTAGAAGGGTCACTCTAAAATATTCTAATGGGTCATGGGTTCGCCGTCATCGAGTCCAAATGTCCAAAGTAACACAATGGTGAGCAACCTTCGGCCGCGAAAAATTTTTTATCCGGCCCTCAAACTTAAATAGAAATTTTTAAATAAAACAGATGGCAAATACACTGGGTTTCAAAAAAAAATGAACCACCCTGAAGGAGTAGATGCAGAACTTTGAAATTGCGTGAAAATGACAAGCGCATGCAGACAAACAAATGATTAAATGGTCAATTAAATCTAACACTATTTATTCAAATAAAAATTAATAATATGTTGCATCTCCTCGTACTCTTATACATTCAGCAACCCTTCTGGGCATGCTGGAAATCAGGTGGTCGATTGCCTCTTGAGGGAGCTCATTCCAGGCTACCTGCAGCTGTTGACGCAATTCGTCTAGCGTGTTGGGAGGATGAGGTAACTGACGCAGTCTTCTGTCCATCATGTCCCAGACATGTTCGATTGAGTTTAAGTCCGGTGATCTTGGCGGCCAAGGCAAAATGTTTACATTATTTTCTGCTAGGAAGTCTAAAGTTACGTGGGCAATATGAGGGCGCGCGTTATCATGCTGGAAGACAGGCTCTGGAAGGTTTTGAAGAAATGGAAGAACAACAGGCTCCAGAACTGTATCAATGTAACGCCTCACGTTTAGTGTGCCCGGAATGAATACTAAGGGAGACTTGCCTCCGTAGCGTATTGCCCCCCACACCATTACCCCAGGAATTAAAACTGTATGGCGACGCTGAGCATACTGTAAATTTTGCCTCTGGCCTCTCGGTCGTCTAATCCGTACACGCCCATCAGAATGCCACAAGCAAAATCTGGATTCATCACTAAAGATGATTTATTCCCATTCATGGTCCCATTGCTGCCTGTCGTGACTCCACTGCAGTCTGCTAGTTTATGTTGTATTGTCATAGGTAGACGAAAATAAGGATGATATGAGCGCAGTCCCCACGAACGTATTCGGCGATAAATCGTACTCATAGAGATTCTTCGACCAATTGCTCTTACCTAATTAATTCCAACAGCTCGTGATGGTTCTGAAGGGTCCTAAATTGCACTTCGTCTTAAGAGGCGATCTTCCTGTTCTTGTGTTGCTCTGGGACGTCCACTACCTTCACAACGAGCTTCTAGGTGTTCTTCCTGCCAATCTCTTCAAGTTCGTCTCATAGTGGCGTGTGGTCGACTTACACGTCTACCAATTTCCCGAAGGCTTAAGCCAGCTTCATGTATCCCGATAATTCGCCCTCTTTCAAAGGGTGTAAGTTGGTGAAAATTTGCACGTCTTCGCACTCGTGGCATTGTTAGAGGCACCAACAAGTACACCAGTAAAAAGGCAAACTAATACGGCGAAATAATACGATAAAGAAGGTAACTAAAACAAAAAGACTTGTCAGGTGATAACTGAGATAACTTCTTTGAGAAGTGACAAATGACTGTCATTATTTAATCACGCATTTGTCTCCATGCACTTCCTATATCCATACAATTTTAAAGTTCTACGTTTACTCCTTCAGGGTGGTTCATTTTTCTTGAAACGCAGAATATGTGAAACAATAAACAAAAATGTGAAATAATAAAAAAGTGTACGTATGTCTATTAGTAGCTATTAACTAACCGTTAATATTATTTACAAAAGGTTGTCCACCATTGGCCGCGTTCGTAAAAACCAGCGCTCAAGTAGCATTCATCTGTGATTGGTGGATTTTTTGAATTTCTTTGAAGTAAGCCAATCACAGACGAATGGTACTTGAGCGCTTGGTTCTTACGAACGCGGCCAATGTCTCAGTCGAAAACGTTATAAAAATGACGTGTAAACATCATAAATCAGATAATAAAAAGTGACGTGTAAACGTCATTTAAACGTTGTACTCATCTTACAGCTTAGGTCATAATGTCATATTTTTTTTTATCTGTGGTGGTTGCCCAACGGGGTCCTAAGTCAAAGACTTGTCAGGACCTCAGGTGCGGGAGTGTATTTTGAGTGTGTGTAAAGTGTTCCATGGCTGTTACATTACACTTTTCTGAAATCGAAAAGCACGACCATGCCACATTTTGGGCATCTTAGCTTCATGACCCATTTTCTATGCTCGCGACTGTACGTCCGATAAAAATTCGAAAAACTATTTCCTATAATGATTCTTTCTCGGAATGGTATTGGTTAAATACGACCTCACAGATGACATTTAAAAATTTTGAAAGCTCAAATTTGGCAAGCTTAAATCTTTTGTAAAATCATTTAAAATGCCTTTTATAAATGAAGTAATTAGAAAGAATAATTAATAATAATCGATACTATGCCTGACAGGAAATAAACTTCAAAATTTAATTTTCCAACGTCAATCAAATGACAATGTTTTTCACTCTTACAATGTTCGATATTTTCTGTCCACAACTGTACAGTTGCGGAATTTAAAAGAGCATACATTATTGCAAAATATAGCCTAAAAACTTGTGTGCTTTTTTTAATTCTGCAACTGTACAATTTTAATTTTCGATTCATGATTTTTGAAGACTGATATTGCCACACGATTTCATGTAAATGATGTTTTCAACTATACCAGTATAAATCAAGATAAATAGGTATTCTTTCATACTGATAACAAAGTCACTTTTTACCGACTAACATAATTTTTTCATGTTAGATTTTGACTTTTGTCGTAACGTGATAAAGAAATCACCCAACTTGTTCGAGAAAAGATCCTGAATATAAGACGATAATTTTATGCAATAATAAATACTTAAAAGATAGAGTATCTCATAAAAAAACTTAAGCCCGTTTTAGACTACCCTATTTCTTGTATAAGAGTTTTTTGTTCAATTTAAATGTTGATACAATACACCGCGCAAATTAAATTGTGTAAAGAAATTGAACCAAATCTTGTACAAAAAAATAGGGTAGTGTAAAACAGCCTTTAGAACGTAGTCTAATGTATGAGTTAAGTTTGCAAATTGCTTCATTCAACGAATAAGTAATCAATATATCTGTCGTGAACATTCTATACCTATATTTATAGTTCTTTTGTCTAGAGCTTTTAAAACAACTGAAAAAAAGAAACTTGGATAATACGATCGACCGTTACGGTTACTTACAATTACACTAACAATAAATAACACCGGAGAATACTGAGAGAGGTATTGAAACAGAACAACGAGGGATATACGCCTAAAAATAATTTAAACACGTAAAATCAACAAGAATATCAACAAAGCAGACGTTTTCATTAAAGCAGACAAGGAAACTAAATTTGCAAAACCTCTGTTTCCCATTATTGAATACCTCCGTTTTAATATCACAGATAAACTCGCGCTCTGATCACTGCTATTATCCTTAGGTATATATCCCGCAGAGCTAAATCGATACTCGCGTGAAATCTTAACGTAACAATTACCGACGTTCAATCAATCACGCTCTAACAATTCGTCTGCAGAAGACGTGGTATTCTGGTTTTGATTTCCTTGTTTGACGTCACTAAGATACCGAGTCCGTGGCGGGGCTCCTGCAGAGGATGGTCGTCGTCGATACCACTGTGATCAGAACGAACACGGCCAGGAACATCCGGTCCAGGATTATGGACGCCTGTTTCCATTCCAGTTCCATCAGTTCCCGTCTTTCTTGTTCCATGAGGCGTTGATCATTGCGGTCGATGCTTGCGTGAACTTTGTTGAGCATCCGGATGATTTGAGTTTCAAATCCATCTCGAATATGAAAATAAGAAAAATCACAATTACATAGGTGATTCGTGAAAAGTTAGGTAATCATTCCTTTTTCGCTCTATTTTTCTCCCCTCAAAAATCAAAACCAACTTTTCAATTGAACACGCGTTACATTAAGTCTACTGTTTTACTTTCCTTTACATATTATGACTATCATTATCGCTATCTTCGTTTTGTTCTTTGCTTTTGATCAAATTCATAATTCTTCATCTTCCGAGTATCTTTCTAAGCACCAACAATTTAGCATTCGTTTCTAATTAATAACGATAAATTTGTAGACCCGACAAATTTCGTTGCTGTTTAAAAGTTTGCGCGATGATCATCAACTTTTATTTCACTTTTTTGCGAACTGTCCACAAAGTTCGTTCCACCGATTTATTCCAACGCCAGAAGGAATTAAATTACTCAAACGGAAAACACAGAAACATACGAAACTCAACCACGAAGACACTTTTGAACCCTCGAAAAATTTTGAAAGTAGGTATACTTATGCCGAGCGACAGGACAAGTTTTGCCTACCGAAACTTTATTAATCACAATATTTTCGTTGGTGAATTCGAAATGAGGAGCACTTTAAATATCGGAATTCCTTCTAAAAGCAAGCAACTCGCATTATACAAGGAATAAATTCATAACAGTAAGCCTGTTTTACATCAGAGAGGTGAGGAATATCTACCTTAAACAGAAAAGTAAACATATTAATGCCAATGTAAACATCTTTAGCCTATTTATAAGATTGCTTTAAAAGCTTTGCATGTTTAATTAATTCCAGTAAACAACAGGTTTTATTAGGGATTTTATAGTTGGAATTCATTCGAAATCTCTGCGATTAATAACATCTCAGTTCTTCACGAAGCACACGATTAATAACCAAATTTTGTCATCCGCTAAATCCTTCAGAGTCGGTAGGGAGGCTTAAGTAATTGTTTTGATATTGTGGCATTTCGCCGCTAATTATTCATTATTTCGGCGGTTTTTGGTGATTTTCCAGAGCACGAGTGTCCAATCAATTTTGTAGGGCTGCTGTCGTAATAAATGTTTTAAAATTCAAGCGGTCATTAATAAGCGTCGGAAGCGCGCTTGGAGTTGCCAAATATTAAATTAAAATTGCTGGAAATTACGCGTACACGTTCCGAAGTAATATTTCTTACGAGAAACTAATTTCCTTTAACTCCTAGAAAATTGATTAATATAGGAAATGTATCTATCAAAAATCATGTTCCGTTTAAAGCGTAATTAAGTGAGAAGAATCCAATACTATTATATTTACTTCTATACTGGAACAATTCCTGGAAAGGAAAGAAAAAAGTACGGGGATCGGTAAAATAAATTTGGTTTAGTTCGACGCTAAAGTCTCAAGTAACTTTTCAAAGTACTCATTTTATTAACAACGTGAAAAGGAATAAAAATGATAAGAAGAAGAAGAAGAAATTGTCACTTTGTGGTTGATTAGTGTGCTTACCTATGTTTTCGTTTCGATGTCTCGGCAGAAACCTTGGAGATCTCTGCTGTCTTTGTTGGAGATAGTAGCCATCTTCTTGGGGAAGTTTGTCTGTCCAAGGCCAAGGTGTGTCCAGTCTATTGCCCGTTTGGGGATTTACTTCCTGTAAAGCACTACTTTAATATTTCATTACCTGCAGAGATAAAATATGAAAACAAAAGAAGAAGATAATCGTAAATTAGTGATTAGAATCGGGCATATTCGAGTGTCTTGCGTATCTACTGTTTTTAAATGATTTTATCTGAAGTGATACTCTATTGTAAAAACCTTTTGTTCACTCATAACAATCATTTTTTTGAGGAAAAAATAACCACTTCGTTATTTTAATAATACAAGCAATATCAACTAACACTTATAGCGTTCTCGATTCACTATCCTAAACACTCTCAGTGTATCTCCATCTTCTATTATTACACAGAGAAAAATAGGTAGTGAAAAGTAACACAATTGTGGCTGAAATGAAGCCAGTACCAAATTGTATGCGATATTGACACAGTTGTAGTAAAATTACAAACAAGAATATTATCATGTCAAACAATTGTGTTAATATTTCATACAATTTATTACTGGCTTCATTTCAGCGACAATTGTGTTACTTTTCACAACCTATTTTTCTCTGTGTAGAAGAGGTTTAAAGATAGGACGTCCAGGCATCTGTCCTGCTGGAAGGAGCTTCCAGAAGGACAGCTGGACAAACCCGTCACTGCCTGCCGGCAGTACGCTATTTTTAAATAAGAGTTGTCCTGTAAGCTTTGAATACATAAAAATCTTTATTTACTTTCCCATTATTATTATGTTGCGAACAAACAAACAAGTCAATTTTCATTTACATAAAATTTACGTGTAAAAATCGCCACATATATTCATTAGCACCTAACAATATGCATAGATAATTGTGCAATACGGGTCAAATTAATGTGCTCTTGTTGCAAGCACGTATGTTGATGAGTATATTATCAAAATGAACTTTAAACTTCATTATGGATTACATGATCAAAGCAAGTACACCTATAAACAAGCGGAATTAATTCCAAAGCTGAGTGGTACTTTTGATGTGTACACACGTGAAGTAGAAAAGCTATTTTTGAATTCTAATTAAATTTGAAAGCACGGAATAAAAGTACCACTTAGCGTTCTTAAGTTTGTTATTAAGCTCTTGTGACTTTTCGGGGTGGCATTTGCTGTTTAATAAAAAGTCACGTCGTAATATCCTACCCTTTCATGTGCCTTATAAACGGTTTCATTACTCCACATATGTTGTTTCATGTCGTCGAGATGTCTAGATAGCTTTATTTCCTGCGGATTACCCTGAAACTGTGAATACACGCGTATTTTCCTCCTGGTTGTGCGTATAGCAGTAAAGATAGAACCGTATTATCACATTAAGCTACGATAACACGGTTTAGAATAATCAAGTAAAAATTTTAATTTGATGTAGGATAGGCTTTTGAGTTACATTTATTATAAGAGTACATAAGAGGGCATATTTGCTTTTGCTATTGATATTCACACCTGAAGTTACGTTTTGTTGCAAAACATGTATTCCAAAAACATTCGTCCAGAAATGGAAGTTCATTTGAAATGTTATCATTTATTTCGACATGTACATACATACGTGTATAAAAACATATTAGTAAAGGTAAGCAAAATTGTAGCAATAATAGTATTTTTACATCCTAATGTAGATGTCACTTTTTAGTATGGAAAGTATCTCTGTAGCTTCTAGTTGATGCTAGTTCGGTCAAGACGAACGTATTCAATCATAAAATTGAGTGCGGAATTGAAACAATTTACATTGAAAATGCATCAGGTGCAATTAATGTAGCAAATGAAAAATTGGGAAATACTGTAAGATCCGCTACATTAGGCCAGCCAATGAAATGGAATTCAATAAGCAGCCTACGAAGCCAATTTTTACTTCGATATTTGCTTTATTTGTCAAAGTTTTCATAATAATTAGAGGCAGAACATCGGAGGCGCTCGGTTACAAGTGCAATAATTGCTTTAATTAGCCCGTAACATCCCCTCAGAACGAAAGTTTTCACGGTCTAATTAATTAATGCTTGTTAGAGAACTCAAGTTGGAATAATTAAATCGGAGGAGAGCGCGTAACTATTGCAAGGGATAGAACATCATTAAGATACTTTCTTCCCCGATCAAAACTCGATTGAGTCTTTATAAAAATTCGTATTTCACTCTGTAGATATGCGAATCCTTCAAATAACTTGTTGGAATATATCTTTAGAATAATACCGGATGACTTTGAAAGTTGTGACCTGTAATATATGTATCACCATAGACGGTAACGTTTGAGCTGATATATCCTTAATAAAAGTTAATACCTTTAATAAAACTCAATAATATTCGAGAAAATTGCAGTTTAAAATTGAAGCTATCGATTACGTCGATGAAGACTCATGAATTCCACAGCGGTATCTATAATAAAGTTTTATTGTTTTATGTCTCAATTTGCGACGACCTTTACATCAATGTAAAAGTTTTTACGATTAGTTGTAATTTTGTAAAGTTGAATGATGAATTGGGTTTCTCAGCAAAACGCAACAGAGATTCCGATTCCATAACCCGCCCGTTGACAAAAAACGCAATGTACTTACGCAAAGAAAAACACTCATGTAGTTTAGGCCGTACAAGTACCCTTAAGACAAAATACAATGCAGAATTCAATTTCACTAATAAAATAACAAAACAAAATAATTATTCACACTTAAGGCAATCCCACGACTTTAAGTTAATTTATAGGCGTCTTGACGCTTTTGTCTCTTGACGAACACTATTTTGAGTAAAAAAATATTGATTTATCCTATTTTATTATCTATTCAGAATCAGCTGAAAACTACCTCACGTAGTGGGTCAGTATCACGACAATAATAATTGTAAAATTTCATTGCAGATTTACTGTTTTATTTATAAAGCATCATGTTGTATTTCTTAGGCAATGCCGTTACATAATTTGCGTAACATAACTTTAGGGTAAATGTTTTATTCATCCTAATTTGTTAATTAGAATTTTATTTAACATTTCCCCGTAATCTGTGACATGGGTTCTCTGACTCATTTTATTTTGACCAGGACATAGTCACCTGTATGTAATGAAGAGACTTGGATTCTGCTAAAAAGAACAGGAATAAACTTAATAAATTCCATTTTTTTTATCTTCACTACATTTATTCAAAATCAAAAAACGGTAAATATTCTTTTAAGGCAAGAAATATACACTGCGCGACAAAAGCCTGAGTTCACTAGAAATTTTTCATTTTGTAAATTAAGAATGCTTTCTACAGATATTTAATTTTGTTTTTAATTAATTCCAGTTTAAATGATATTTATAAATTATATATAATAAAATTCATTTACAATTTACATCAAAAAGCTACTTTTTAAAATAAGTAGTACTTCCTAATTTGATATGTTTATTAGTTAAACTACTGATTTCAGTTTTTTCATAAAACCTTTATCAGGCTCTTATTGTCATGTTGTAATAGTGAAATTTATGAAGCACATTAGAAATAAGTTAAAATTTAAGCATTTGCTTTAAAAATTTCACTATTACAACATGATAATAACAGCCCGATGAAGGTTTTATGAAAAAACCGAAACCCGTAGCTAACTAATAAACACATCAAATTAGGAAGGAGTACTTATTTTAAAATATTTACCTAATTACAGGATCAAAAACGGAACAATTTTTTATTTAGTTAATTCTATTTTTATTCAAAAAAATGAGTAAACCCAGACTTTTGTCGCGAAGTATATTTTGTTTCTTTTTATTGCTGGTGTTTTCAGAGAGACGACATGTTTCTGCTTGAATTTAAATGAACAGGAATCTAGAACAGTGAGGATAATATTTTAAGTCTCGAGTTACAAGCTCAAAATTTTATTGGCAGAGAAAAAGAATGTAAAATGAATTCCTTTTTATCTTAGCACTATATTGTTTATATATTTTTCTGAGAATATAAATAAACGATAAACTTCACCACTAATAAACTTTGAATATACATACAGGATATTGCATATGGTATCAATCGATGTGTTAAGTAAGAAGTCGGAAATAAATCAGAACGTAAAGAAATTTAATCAATTGTACTATAATTAATTTATTTGGTTCATAAACAAACGGTCACGGCAAATAAGCATGTTTGCTTGACACTTCGGAAAATACACTGCTCAAAAATTAACGGATAAAACGATAATAAATTTAAAAAAAATTGATTTAAAACAATTTTTCAGTTTCAGTGTTTTAGTTTTAATTACATATTTGTAAGCAAGTATCTGAACACATTATTGTATTGTTTTAATAAAGTAAAGTTTTAATGTGATCTTGTAAGGGACACTATAGTTTTCATTATCAAGTATGTGGAATATCCGTTATTTGTTTTGAACAGTGTAGTTTAGCAAATAGCAAATATTCGGTAATTTGCCGAATGCCGTATGTGTGGTCTCGGCTTTAGAAAATGAGAAGAAACGTCGGAGATGGTTCGCAGTTCTGTACAAGCGGTGCAAAAACATGTTGAGACATTTTCAACTTTTGTAATTTTTTTCGTAATTATATTTTTAATCTTTTCTTTTCATTTTTTTGAAAACTTCACTGTATATTTTTTTAATCAACTTCAGATCTTTCAAACCATGACAACTGCAGAAACAATGTACTGACTACAAAAACAGGAACTTCGCGGTCAGTTTATGTTATATAATATAAATCAACAAGACAAAATAAGAAAAACTGAACAAAAAGTCAGGAAAGTTCGGAATATACTGTATTTAAAAAAAAATTTTAATGATTATTACACTCCACAGCTATCGCAAATTAAGGAAAATATCTAAAAACAATTACCAAGTTACCAATTTAAAATAGCTCATAGCTATTTCTTTCATTCGTTTGATAGAATATGCGTTTTTCCGATATTTCATTAAAAAGACTTGTCATAAGATAAATTGGTGCGTGTTTAAAGGGCACTTAAAAATATATTTTAATCTAGTATTTACTGGTACCCTAAATGAATTTGTGATAATAATAATTCCTCCTATATTATATTATTAACCAATTCGTGCACATTAACTCAAGGTGAAACAATCATCCTGGTTTCTAAACTATCATAATTAAACAATTGTAATACCTCGTGGCAGTTGACAGATGAAGGGAAGACACCAGTCTCCTTAAAGATAATATGTTTTTTTTTTATCTGTGGTGATTGCCCAACGGGGTCCTAAGTCAAAGACTTGTCAGGACCTCAGGAGCGGGAGTGTATTTGAGTGTATGTAAAGTATTCCATGGCTTTGTTACTTCCAACCTTCTCGCCGTTTAAGGGGAAGCAGTGTCGAATTTTATCCCCAACACTGAAGGGTGCCTGAGAAAAATTCCGAGTGCGGTTCGAACCGACGACCATGCGATTGCAAGGCCGTTCCTCTTACCACTGGACCATTCAGATTTTAAAAACATTTTTTGAATGTTTTCTTGCAGATTTTTCTGATTACTATAGTATGGAAACCATACCAAAGTACAACATTTCAAGGGCATAATATAATCACGACTTGTACGTATTATGAATCCTAGCATTTTTAGGCTTCTAGTAACAGTCTATCTAATATGCAACTCAAAAGTGAATTTACACTCAAATGGAACAAGTGACGCTTTCCACTGAGGTTGACATAAGCTTATAGTCGAATAAATCCATATTTCTTCTTCTAGTGTATGATTTATTCACATTGATTTTTTGTTTATTACATTTGCACCAGTGTTTAAGTCTGCTAAGTTGATCTTGTAAGAACTGACTGTGGTACACCCGAAGAAGGTACATAAGAAGACTTAAACACACTGACTTTTCTTTAAACACGAATTTAAATTAGTATTACCAAAGCAAAGCTTATGTAAATTACTTTCTACAAATTTCCCCCATCTGGATGGACGTCGGCAATAAATAATAAATGTGCGAATATAATGAAATATTAAAAATTTGCACGAAGAAAAGTTTGTTGCATACATATGCGTTAAAATTTCCAAAAATTAAGTCTTACATCGTTCAAGGGAGATGAGATAAATTTCGTTTACCTGTACTTTAGAGTTCCTGTGTTGAGAATGTTGTTGAGAAGTCGTCGGGATTTCGAAGCGCATGAATATTAAACGTCCTATGCGATCCAGGACTAGCTTCCTAATGATCTTTGGTACGGCGGATCCTCTTACTCCTCGGTGGTAGATGTTTAAGGTAACCACGGACAGTCCGGACGCGAAAGTTACCAAGCATATGCTGGTCCCGTAATATAAACCTGAAATAAGTCAACAAAAAATTATTATTCTTATTAGTTTTATTTTAATATCTTTCAATTCTAGAACTCTATCTTTTGTAACACATTTCTTAAACTTGTTTACTGATAAGATTTTTTAATCACATTTGAAATTTTACATGAAATATGAATTTTTATTGATGAATACTTAATTGAATGGATTTTCTGTAATCAACAATGAAATATGTTGTCATTTTTTTTAATTCGCAGCGGGTATTTACCACTAATTGTAAGATGTCAATAATAACTCCCATGCAGCGCCGTGCGTTAATTTACTTCTCTTTGGAAATAAGATTTCAATAATTACGTTCTTTTTAGAAGAGAAAACAACTCAGAACGTTTTCTAAATAAATCTCCAATATTATAAGTATAAACCAATATTTAATTTTGTTTTCATTTCCTTTTACATTAACGAATACATTTGCGTTAAATCCTCCGGGGAAAGCGGAGTTCATTAGGAAATTCAGATGCGAAATGAGAGGCAGCGGAATATGATTTTTTCTTTACTCTTTTTTTTTGGTTCGAAATACAAATAAACAGTGACGATAAAGTTTTGAAAAGAAATTTAATCGGTAGGCCTGAGTGCTGTTTTGGGCGAACAAATCTTTTTTGTGGTGGACTGCAAATTATACTTTCAGCCCGTAATTCATCTGGCGGAATCCTGAAAGCATTGCCTGGTCACGGCATAAAAAAAAACAAAAGCAGGATCGGCATTGTTTCGTAATACGTTTCCATTTCCATTTCCTCAGATCCGTTTCGAATTAACATCGTACCCACCGCTTTTCCACTGCTAGGAATATTTTAATGTCGATTGTTAATTATCCTCCGAGTCGGAATTATGTATTTTTAAATACGCCGATATGCATCTCCAGCTGCAGACTTAATTAATTTCAGAAAATACGAGTTGTGTGTCCTTGAAATAAAAGAACCATAAACGAAAACAAATTTTTGAATTAAAAGAAACGCTTAGAAAAAGCAGCCCTAGACTACTTTAAGTGTATGTGTGAGAAAAGTTCTTCTTCAAAATTTACAAATTAAGATATTTAGGTAACTACTTATAATGATAAAAATGGTAACACATCTGGTGACGAAGAAGAAAATAAGTAAATAATGTTTTCTTTGTTGTACTGACAGTAGAGTTATATAATTAATTTTTTTATTTATCTGTTTATGATTGCGCAGTAAACACATAAATTTTAAAAGATTTAACGACTGCAGAGTCGCATTTTTTAACTTTTTTAAATCTGTTTCTGTAATATAAAATTTTTCATATTCTATAAACCGAGGATGGCTGAAGTTGAAAGTAGTTACACAGACGGGTTGATTAACGTAAACGAATCTGATGCTTGGTTGGGCAACTGTTGATTGAGTCCTGTGGCAATGGAACTCATACTTTGGTGCAAGTAAATTCAATGGACTATATCTAAATTCGCAGCGGTGCTTTAAATCGTTTTTTTTTTTTGGTTTCCAGAATTTGTAAAGTGAATTCTGAAAGAGGAACAACGAATAGGGGTCGGTCGTAGCAATTTACAAATTTTGGGACTTGCTTTCATTAAATATTTAAGTGCTTTCGATTGTAATATAAAAAGAAGTGAACAATTTAAGAGGCAGCTGAGATGAATGTAAATGAGATAACCTGGAAGGAGAGAAAGGCAAAAGAATCTATTGAATAGTACAAGAGAACAAATGGAAAAGATCTGCAAATGAACGTCTTAGGCCCGATTTTACAATCGTCGGATAAGCATTATTCTTAGAATAACGTGACGTAGGTGTGACGTAAATATGGAGGAGCATTAAAGGATATTCGGCGAACAGTTATTCCGTACTTATTTTACGATTGTAAAACTGGGCCTTAGACACAATCTTATACTAAAGGTTAAACGTACTAGGATTAAGTAATATTCTTTCGAGTAATATGTTTATTTTTCTTCTTGTCTTCATTTAAAGATAAAACATCAACAGACTCAACTAAAAACTAAAAATAAATAAACATGAAATTACTCTGTTAGACAAATTTGCGAAGCTCGTCACGATTTTCAATGCAAATGATACGACGCCTCCTTCGTCTTTCATTTGAAGCTAAATTTAATTTCGTCAAAGTGGCACATCGTTGCAGTTTAACGAGCATCAAGTTACGACGCCGACGCTTCATGCGAAAGCTTTATTAATTTTCGGCGCGTTTTAAATTCGACGATATAAAATATTTTATATTTTAAATAAATACCGCCCGTAGATGACACAAATACACGAAGTTGTTGGAGATTTAATTAGACTGGCTTAGCGGGATGCGGTTATCTTTTCAGCAAGGGAAAGAAAGAAAGAAGTGCAGGAGATTGCCATTCAAGATTAAAATTAAAAAGTTTGGGAACAACGAGCAAGCAAAATAATGAAGTTTCGGCATTGAAGAAAGTGCAAATTCAATCTGGCTTAAATTCGTCGTTTCAAGACTTCAAACCGAGCGTCTATACATAAAAAGATTGAAGGAGATACTGAAAAAAAAAAGTTAATCGGCCGACCAGCTTCGTTTAATATGATTTTCCTTCATCTCGTTTCGCTAAGAGAATACGTAAAAATATTTACTGCTTTTGGAAAATGAATGTACAAAATAGTTATGTAATTAAATTAAAAATGTAGATAGTTTCATTAAATTATTAACTACAAGAAAATAATCTATACTATTAGATTCCTCCAGCAATGACAACTCGTAAAACAGATGTAACTTAGACAAGGCTTAATTTTTTCATGCAATTTGCTGATTGGTTCCCTAATATCTTCCTCTTCTTCTTTTTATTAAAGGACACAATTTAACAAAATTTGCAGCAACAATAATTACGGCTTTTGACATTGAGCAGAAAAGTATTGTACTTATGAAATTAATGTAAAGCCTAAACATTAGACCTCTTGGTTTTAACTCCACATTGATAGTTACCAACTAGCAGCTCATTTCGTGAAACATTTTATTCGCTTGGTGTAAATGCAGCTTTACAATACAACTTTTGTCATATTTAAGAAATATTTTGTGCTTCAAAATGTCAGGTAATATGAAAAAAGTTCGTGCGATGAGTCTCACCAGTAATCTCTTCTGAAAGTTTTTTTTTCTGTGAGACTTCTTTTTCGAGGTTACTGTTGTAGCCCTGAAATTTATATCGTTCGGCTATTTGCATTCCTTACTAATAAACATAGTAAGTATAATACACTTGGGTGTTAGAATGCTTCTCTTCAATTACATAGTTTGGTAACAGTATTTCATTATGAATTTTATTATTTTGATAATAGACGATTAAATTCTGTGTTCAACCGAACATAAAGATTGGAATTTAAGAGCGCTCATATGGCCGCCTTTATCCAGTGTCTGCCAAAGATAATTCGGGAGTTTATTAGGAAATCGATTACGTTATCAAAATTTTATAATCCCCCGGACGACGACGTCGAAGAACAATCTGATTTATGTATCTACTCTAAATTTAGCAAAAGCTCCCTTTTTCGGTTGATTAAATGAACGAGAAAAAACCTAGAAATACACGACGTTTTCTTTATTAAATTCCAGGTTTACAATATTGTTGATTTGCGGTTATAATTTCGAAAGTTAGATCGAGTTCCGTGTCCCAAACTTCGTAATTATCACGTGTTGTTATCCAATTTGCAGACAATACCGCGTTAACATGTTCCTGCTGTGTCATAGGTACAAGATTAAATTCTGCAATAACTATGTGTATTAATATGTAGTTCCGTTCAACTTGCAACATCGAATTAATTAAATTAATATTAAGCTTGCTTCCTTTGAACTTACAGTGCAAAATGCAGTCTCAGGTTTAGAATTTGCGAGGTGTTTCTAAAATAAATTAAATTCCAGCAAAGAGTTTGTTTCAGCATTTGTTGGTGGTGGAATGCGTTATGTAGATTAAATATTCCTTCTTAGATATTTCGCTTAATTTCCTCAAAAGAATTTTACTCTGCAAATAATATCACAAAATCTTTTAAGCGGACACTAAATCGCGCATTATACACTTAACGTTTCGCAGTCGTTCGACAGCTTCGAACGACTGCGAAACGTTAAGTGTATAGTGCGCGATTTAGTGTCCGCTTAAAAGATTTTGTGATACAAATTTCATTGGACAAGAACCAACTATAAATCTGCAAATAATAATTGAAACTTCATAAAAAATTAGAAGTTAATAGAAAACATAGAGGTCTTGCAACAACTGTCCCAAGAGTTCGAGAATCTAGTCAAGGATTGACTTAATTCTATCATGATTAAAGCAAGGATTTAGGTGCATTCTTAGGTCATCTTTTAGTCGGGTGTACGCGTTGTACGCGATCTAAAAATGCACCTAAATCCTTGCTTTAGTCATGACAGTAAATTTTTATTGTAAATGGCCTAGCAATTTGATGTAATATCTCTCTGCTTACGCATAGCAATATAATCCGAGCTCTAGTGATGAATACTGAACATAATTCTATTTTTACTTACTTATTAAAGGGGTCTTTTCAGTAGGCGGTAAAGTTTCCCTAATAGTCATCAGAAAAACAGTCATGGAGAGCAAAGCACTTATTCCAAGCGTGACTTTCTCCCCAGATTCAGACGGAACGTAGAACACTAACAACGCTGTAACGAAAAGGCAACCAAATAGTGGGTGTTAAACTCCAAGACTTTTTTCTTTACCTATGCAGTTGATTAGAATGCAGGGCAGTATTAAATTGAAAACGTAGAACATCGGCCTTCGACGTAGCTTAATCGTGTACGTAATATCCGGGTACGGTTCCGGGCAACAGGAGTAGAACTGGACGTGCTTGACGGCGTAAAAACTCATAAGGTCGAACTCGCCGTTGGCCTGGTAGTTGCTGACGTCTCCTTCTTCTGTTTGCTTCACCAGTTCTACCTGAAACAACAGATGCGAGGAGAGATTATTTCGTATTAGGGGGAATTTATTTTGCTTGACGTGCCAAGGAAGTGGCTAAATCCAGATTTCAACCGCCAGTAAGTAATGTAGGTTGAAATCTTCTGTTTGGATTTTAGAATTTTCAGTAAGGTACTTACGACCAATAAAAATGTCATTTTATTAATTTATGCAGAAGAATAGGTTCTAAATAAATGCGCATCAACAAATTGTTGATGTCGAACTTACAGGAAGACCTTAAGAGCATCTTTTTATTACAGTTAAACGCTTTGAAGAATGCAAGAGATTTGGGACTTTGATTGCCCATGAAAAAGAGTTGAGTCTCTATTCCACGTAGCCTTCTATCAATATCATATTGTCGCGTGAAAGAAATTTATGGATATTATGCATATATATGTGGCAATAAACTACGGAAGTCTTTTATTTAAATTTAATTTAATTTTAATTTAATCCTACTTAGTCCTTTTAAATTATAGTTAATCTATCCTGAATTAGAAAACGTTAATCGCTTAACTTTAAACTTTATAGTTCTAAACTTAGTTACTTAACTTTACTTAGGGGAGGGTTTGGCCCGAGCGGCCAGTCCTGGCTCGTAGAGTCACTTGCTTGGCTTTTCCTACGTACTTCTAATTTACTAATCACTATCCGACACTTACTCACTCACTATCCGACAATTACTATTCTTACACTGCTACCTACATGACTGCTCTTAATTACTTGACTATCTGATTAGCTCTGCTTCTTCACTATCACTGCTACATTTTTACAGCTTTACTATTTATACTTCTTGACTATCTATGCTACCTGCGAGTTGGTCTCTTATCTTTTATACATTTCTAAATCTACGTCACAATCGCTTCTTTTGTCCTGGTGGCTGGGGTTCGGTCCAAGGTACAAAGTCCTCAAAGTGTCAGCATCAATTAACCTTTGCCAAATTTGTTTCTTACAAACGTTCTAATTGCCTCAATCTTAATTGGCACATGTAAACATACACGCTTACGTTCCGCAGAGCTTGCATAACCAATGCGAGCGTGTGTAACGCGGCTGTCCTACTAATTGTCAATGGGGGCTGATCCTGCATAATTTTTAAATGCACAAAATTGCAATAATTACGAAACGAATTTTAATTTACTTATTTTCCCAGATAATGACATGGTGACAATATATTTATTACATTTATACCATAAATTCCGAGCAGAGGTATCCGTAAAGGTGATGCAGAGAATGGAAAATTCAAAGGAAAGTAAAGAGTTTAGGATACAGAAAAGAAGAAGAGAGGAAGTCTAAGGATGATAGAAGATAAAGTAACTCAAGACTCGAAGACTTCCGCGGCCATTGTTCATTGATATTTCTTGCTCTAAAGGATAGAGTTCAGACACATATTTGGAAAATAAAGTTTCAAGTTTCTAATTTTGTTTAAAGACGTTAGATTCGAATCTCGGTTAACCTCTCTACTTCTTTGCAGCTACGAGCCTGCAGAAAAGAACAGCTATTTCAGATAATTATGAAGTTGTCAAATTTTATTAACAATTTTAATGAATGCGTTGGATATCATTACAATAATTCTTTAATTATTTTTTATATTAGTTTTTGTTTTGTTTATGTGAACGAGAGTAAAGGTAAATTCATACCTAGTTTCTAATCCTGTTGTAACATGGTCAACGTAGCAATAAATAAGAGAATAATCCTTCGTTATCCTGGTGACTAGAAAGCTGTAGAATCTATTAAATTGTGATTCTATGATAAATTTAGGCATCATCTTTCTTTTTAAATACATCGTTATATCACAGTAAAGCTGCAAATATTCAACCCTTAGCAGAAAGATTTTAATTTACATAAAAATGATATAATGTAATATAAGCCATGAGTATTATTCAATACGTTATTTAGATGTAAGAGAGCACGTCTTTTGCCTACGATCGCGTGTCGACTACTAGTTTCCCATTCAAGTCACGCGAATTCGTTTAGGATCTCGAACTTAGAGTAACAAATGGACCACATCAGGGCTTAATATTTCTTCAGCATACCTACTTCTGAAATCCAGTTCATGTATAATAACAAGCGTCTAAATAAAAACCTGGTCAAGTGGGTTGTGATCGAGAATTTATCCATTGCATTTACATAGCAGAATTACTAAATGTAGCCTACTTGACCAGGTTTTTATTTAGACACGAGTTATTTTACTAAATACTTTCTACACTTATTTACTCACTCGCTATAATTTTATCTGGAATATACATACAGGTGTCTCAAAACTCTTGGACGATCCAACCAGACTTATTTATACCCAAAAAATGTTTCGTTAAGCTAATATCCATGTATTTTAAAGACACTCTCTATATTGTTTGAGTCATACATATACATGTTGTAAGCTATTTCTAAGAGGTACTGCGCTTTCATCTAGTTCATATTTGGTCATTTTTAGTCGATAAAGCAGCAACTTACCATCAGAGGTATATTATGATACTCATAGAGTAACTATGCTCGTAATCTCTTCGTAATGGAGGGAACTAAAAACATCTGTTTTATTATAGAGATTTTGAGTACGGGCGAGCGCATGAAATATTAAAAGCGAGCCGTAAAGAGATAGAGGGTAAACTCCGCTTTTTGCACCTGTGATAAATAGGATCTATTTTCTAGTTTCCTGCTCGTGATATAGTCGAAAATGCGATTTTCGGCGGGCCACCGAAGTGTATGATGGGGTCGATTTATCATCGCGCATATATTCGTCTTAATGGATCCGTACCTGAATGAGGTGTATTACAGTTGAGGCTTCTAAAATTCTATTATAAAAATAATGGAACGCGAATGGGATAACTTGATTTAAAGTAAAGCCCGCTTTTCTTACACGATATCGCACAGTAATTACTATATTTTCACAATCATTCACGATTAATGGCGAATTGGAAACAGTTAATTAACTTACTTAATTAATCTTATAATACAATTTAAAAACATGTTGCAAAAAATTTTAGAAGGCATTTTATAACCGAAGAAAACTTTGTAGCAAGATATGAGTGGTACAGAGACCCTTTTCAAAATACTACAAATTTGTCCTACAAGGGAATACATGTTTTTAATAATTTAGATGTTAAATAAATAAACAATACAGATTTCGATAAAGGTTCCCTGATAATAATTATGGATGTATGTATTTGTAACCAAAATATTAGTTGTAGTTATTTCAGTATAACATGTATGTCAATGGCCAAATGCTTATTAACACGGGATATTCGATTCGTTGCCTATAAATTCATATCTGTTTATTTTCATTTAAAATTGTTGATTTTCATCACATAGTCGCGACATCGTACGACTGGGTTTTGAGCTTTAACTGCACAGAATATAGTTGAATGTTGATTTTTAATATTTTGTTTTCAAATTTATTTTCGTATTGTTAACTGTTATAGTCACAACTCAATATATATTTCTTTTTTCGTTAAATTTTCTATTTCATTAAAAACAAAAATTGCCGAGAATTTCACGATTCGATATTCCTGTGTCATGTAAATTATGACCCTCGTTTGATTGTCTGTCTCTTTTCTCTTCAACGTCGTTAAGATAATTTCGTAATTGAATTAACATAGCAAAAACGTGAATTGTGAAAGCGTCGAATATTAATATAATTTATATCTAAGACAATGGTAGCTCTCAAAGTCGAGTGGTTTTTATGCGAGGACCCCTAGAATGTAACTACCTACTTAGTTATGAAACAAATAAGTGAGAAGCTCAACATTAATTTGTCAAGTAATGGCACGTTTTTAAAGCTATGTGCACAATTTCAGTTGAGTGTAACAATTAGTTTTCATTTTATTGTGAAAAAAATTAGTTGCTTGAAATTAGGGCATCACAGCGTCATAAAAATTCTCACAAAAGAGTTGCTCACATCCTAAACAGTTTCGGTGGGTACGTGACTCCATCGAAGATCATCCTAAATGTAGAAGACCAAAAAGTCAAAAAATGACTGCAAAAGTCGAAGCTATAGTCCTCGAAGATCATCGTGCGAAAATCTTCATAATTAGTTAGGAATATCCAAACCAAACGTAATTACCGTATCACATGACTATTTGAATGTAAAAAAAGGTATCAGTGAATTGGGTACCACGAATGTTGATATCTGTACGAAAGTCTGCGAATTTCGGAAAGTAATTTGAACACCTCGAAGAAGCATGACGAAACTTGAGACCCAGAAACTAAATTAGAATCCAAGCAATGAGTCCATAAAGATTCTCTACGTCCACGTCTACCTTGTAACTTTGAATTTTTTATTTCTATTCTTGCCCTTTTTCTTTGCCAGGTTTGCGCTTTCATGTTCCTCCTTGTTATATTCTATTAGGTTTTTGTCTCCGCTATTTCTTTTCTTATATCACTTTCATTCCTCATTATCTATATGCCTTTGTCCTTGTTTATATTGCGTAATTTATTTTTGTATTTAAAATTTTCAATTTTATTAATAAATTTATGCATTTGACTATACACATTTTATGTGTTTATTAATTTAAATGTGTTTATTAATTTTTCTTCAACTCAATCCAATCCCTTGTTTCACAGTGCTATTGTATAAGCTTTTGAGGAAATTTGTCTCTCGTGTATTAGTGAACATGGAATCGTGATTTGTGTTTCTATGTGTGATTAAATTAAAGAACAGTGTATGTACCTCGAATTGAACATCATTCAAGTAATGTAACATTTTTCATTGATGATTGATGACTGCAAACGTAGATTGAAAATATGTGTAAGACGCGTAAACATTGTGATATCTGCTGCTCCAGATTCTGATCAAAATATAAAAATAATATTTTAGGGTATATTTTTGAACTTGTTCACATATACCATGGCCAGCTCCATTAACATTCACTGACGTGTATGTATGGCCGTTTCAATTCGCCTAAAATTCGGTTCCGAGAAAGCATGCTGTGGAGTACTCCCCTCAGCGCTCCCCATTAAAGATACTACAAAACTACTGATAGTAGCGTAATGACGACTGCAATTACTTAAAAACTCACAAGAGACGCTGAGGGGAGTACCCGTCAAATTTTTAAAAATCGAATTGAAACGGCCATACATACACGTCAGTGAATGTTAATGTAGCTGGCCAGGCATATACATACATATGTATATTTTAGAGCCCCAACGTAAACCAGTATTCTACAAGTAAACATATGAATGAACGAGCATGTATGTACAAAGCTTATTGCCAGCGTTTGTGAATCAGTACAAACAAAGGCAGCTATAAATTTGAGAGTAGTAGTAAATTATTTTCGATTTTTTTGCCAGTACAAATCATCACTATTATTTTTTCAACCACACGCTGCAGCATAATGTATTATGTACTTACTTTAAAGATCTTATAAAATGCTGCTTAATTGAACTACAAATTAGACAAAAACAAGTGATATGTGTACTGTTGCACTGTTGGGATGAAAGTTCATGTGTTAAAAATGGTATATTTTACTTTTTCGCAATGCCATGGAGAAAATCGTTTTCATAAAGAATGTCTGTATGGCCATAGGCTTGCGAACTTACCATCGAGTAATAATAAAAAAAGATACTTATACAGAATGTTGCAGAACATTGCAAATTAGCACACGAAGAATGGGTTCAAATTTGTATATACTTTTTAGTGATAAACCCCAAGTTCAGTAAGGAGTCAGACAAAAGGCGCACTTTAACATAACATAAACGAGAACAAGTAATAAAATCCAAAGTGCGAAATTCTAACGAAAAAATTTTATTCACATACATTTCACTAATTTCGTCCTACATCAGATGTATGCGAGTTGGCAATATAGCGATTTTCATATGCAATATAATTCAGTTTCCACGCCAATATATTTTCAAAGAAGACGAAAGCGAACAAATTCGTCTACTCAATATTTTGCCGTTCGAAACACTAAATGAAAGAATAATATGAATTTTTGTCGAAGACGGGAGTTAGCGGGCGAAATTTCAATAGAAAAAAAAAAAAATTAAATTCTCCTCGCACTCTCTACAATTTACATACCTAGCGACGCTGCTACATCGCAACCAAAGAAATTAGTATAAAAAAAGTAACTTTCTTACATAGGGCGAAGTTTGCAGCAACCAGTTTTTTAATTAGTCCTGACAGGATTCTTTTTCCTGGTGTTGAAATCCAGTGCAGTTTGTTTAATGAATTTCTTTAGCGAAAGTTTGCATTTTATGTATTTGTTTTACTCAATGTTTTTATTATTTTCTGCTGAATTTTCAACAAGTTTTGCAGGAAACTAAACGCACTAAACTAGCAACTTGCACACAAATATCCTTACTCGTCAGTTCTAATAAACAGATAAATTGGATATTATTGACAGATGTCATTAGCTACAGGTAACGTATATACAATAAAAATATCTTAAGAAGTATTATAACATAATATGATTCTATAAATTTCACGTTTCAGGCGGCTATGGAATAAAATTTCATGTCTTAGCTAAATACAGATTTTGCTGTCAACTTGATATTTGAGTTATTTATCAGTTTTTAATTAAACTAATTTTTATTTTAGACTTTTACAAAATGGTTTTTACAACTGAACAGAACGCTTACAACGTGGAATCTTACTTTAATTTAACGAAACAGCGCTGTAATCTAAATGCGTCTGTTTTAAGTTAAGACATGAGTTTTTTTCTACAACTGCCTGAGACCTGAAATTTATTGAATCATACGTTACTATGTAAATGACAAAAAATGGCATATATTGTTTATGGCGGTTTACACAAACCTCGCTTAAATTTAACAATCCGTTAAAATTGCTCTAGTTTTGGCAAATACATCCGAGGATTTAATCGTTGGTTAAATTTAATTAAGGCTGGTACAAGCGCCTCTTAGAGCAGAATTTTTTCTTGTTTCATAATATCAGGTGAGCCAGAAATATTATCGTTTATTTGAATTGGGTGCGCGGTGGATCTGGTTAATAATAGCTATACGAATTGAGTGTCTGTTGAAATAAATAAATAACCATTTGTTCAGATGTTTATTTCAAAAAATTCTCATGACTTGTTTAAACTAGGAATTTAAATTCCCATTTTCCATATTTTTGAACTACCACTGACAGATACAGTATCTAGCTACATTTTACATTACATTACATTACATTTACATTATCTAGGTACGTATCTCTGATACCCTGATGTGAATGTAACTTTTGAAATGCTGAATTATCAACGTTTCGTATTTACTGAAAAGCTCCCTTAACCACAACTAAGATCCCTAGATTTGCCATTTGGTTCGGAAGTACAATGTCATTTTTGTTGATAATTTTATAATTTATATTGACCATCCTGATTTGGTGTTATATTTTGACATAGACGTACAGCTGAATTCAAAAAAAACGGGAAATGATTTTTTTCCAGTTGTAAATTTGGTTCCATTTGTCAGTTAATTGTCTACTTGACAATACATACATATCTTTAAAAAAAATTAACCTATTTACCTATGAACTGACATATCGTCAAATAATTCTAACCTATTTTTAATAAATCCATTTTCACACTATGAAAATATTGAAAAAAACGTGTCGATTTATTTTGACATTTCCCGATTTTTTTGAATTCAGCTGTAGATCATGAATTTTATTACATTTTATTTGTTAAAGTTAAAACTTTTGATTGTTGATTTGAAACGCTTACCTCTTCACTGTAAGCCTGTTTTTGGAACAATTATTAATAAAAAATTGTTTTACATATTGTAATCTTAGTGGGGACACCCTTCACGTTGGGTGCCAATAATTGTAATGTTTTGGGGCGTGGGGGAGTTTGCTTTTTACCTTTTATTTTTTTTATCTTTTCCTTTTGAGGCCCCCACGTTGTTCAAATATGTAATGTACTGTGTTGGTTAGGGCTGCGAAAATTTATCGATATATCGATATTATCGATAATATCGATAATTATCGAATAACGATATTTCCATTTTCAGTTATCGATATATCGATAAATATCGATATTTTTAAGTTATCGATAACCGATATTGAAAATATGATATCGCGCATCCCTTGTTGGTTGTACGTACTGTTTTTTTTTTGTGGATTTCGTGTGGCTCTGTCTTACTGTATTGCTCAGGGTGGATTCCTAGAAACGAATTTTAATGGACTTCGCTTTCAGTCAAATTGAAGGAACGAAAAAGGAATGGGTGAAATGGTGTGTGTGGGAAATATTCCGGTATCACAGATGGGATCGTATTCACCAGACCTAGCACTCAATGCTGAACAACAATCCCTCTATGATACCTGAAATATTCGTTAGTGTGCGTGGATGGTCAAACCTTCGTATCAAAGGTCAGATCGTATTTAGCAGACCTAGCGCTCAATGCTGAACAATAACCTTCCTCAGATACGATGATTTTGTGATTAGTGTAAACGTGTGTGCGTGTAAATGTGTGTAAGATGGTATGGAATCTGACTTACTTTGCTTCCTCTTCCATTACTGTCATTTTTATGCTGGGTTTCATAAAAGTCGATTAAATTTAATCATTGATTAAGAATAATCATTCCTACGCTGGATTTCACAAACGTCACTTAACTTTAATCATTGATTAAGAATAATCATTCCTATACCTTCAACACATGTAACCATGGCAACGTTTACTTTTAACGGATGATTAAATTTAAGTAACGTTTGTGAAATCCGCCACTATACCTTCAGCACATGTAACCATAGCAACGTTTACTTTTAACGCTTGATTAAATTTAAGTAACGTTTGTGAAATCCACCATTAGCCTTTTAAAATTTTATAATCAGCTCTAAGGACCACAAGAAAATCTAGGAGGTTTCTTCTGGATAAGGCTTTTTCTTGTGTTTGATTTTCTTTTAATTAAAATGGAATTTTTCTAACAATCCATCTTTATTTTCATCTTAGTATTGCTACCTACCTGAGTTGATAAGTAGTAGTTTTACACTGGAGCGAAAATTTACTCCAATGTTGCCAGCCAGCTGCAGTGGGACGGGGGGGTTCTCAAACCAAAACGCGAAGGTCAATCCAAATACAGGCGCCACTTCATTTTTTTTGTGAAAGGAATCGCGTGAAAAATTAAGAAAACACGGTACGTCCAAAGCATGAAACAATTTTATTAAACGTAAAAAAAAAAACAACGAAGGTCGAACAGGTTAAATAATCAACTAAGCAATAATCATGATACGGTAATACCTAATTTTTCGGATCCGAAACTACTACAGAGCTAATTGAAATGATAAAAATAACAGTCGCCTATACTAACGTCGAAGAAACCGAGTTGTGCGCTTAACGCACAATAGCCGAAGAATTCCTCCGAAACGGAGTTTACTTCGCGAGTATACGCAATCTACGTGCACAAATGAGGCTACATTCAATCCACCGAGAAACAAAATTTAGGCAAACAACAAAAAAAAACATGACCTGTTCAAGCAGTGTCGTTACGTCCGTCGATGGCGATGGATGCGGCCGTCTATGGGGCGCTTCCGTGGACGATCGGCTTTCCCCGGATGAATGCGTCGATTTGTAGTCGCAAGTTGCCACGAGATACCAGAACGTAGGCCAAAAGCCAGAACCAAATCCAAATCTTAGTTCGAGGCAAAACCAGGACTTAGATTAAAACCAAAACCAGCAACAGGAGATTGATCATAACCGAGACCAGAAACAGGAGATTGATCATAACCGAGACCGGAAACAGGAGCCTATAAACGAGGGAAAAGAAAAACGAACGTAAGGTCCAAGTCGAGAGAGTAACAACACGCAAAACTTACCTAGTCGCGTCAGGCTAGGCTGACACAAACCGCAGAGGAAACGCGGCTTTTTCGCCCCCAAATGAGCCAAGGAAATTCGGCACACAGCCGTACAAATTCACTCTCACCTCCTCGATGAAGTGGACACGACACTAAATTTTCCGCGAAGGAAATATGCAGCTCACGGGACGAACAAAGTATTACTGAAAAATGACGCTTCCCTCGACCGGCGGAAACGAAAAAAAGAATAAAAGAGAGAGAAGTATTCGAATGCGCCAATGGCCGATTTTTATGACATCAGCGGAAACCAATCAGAATAAAGGGCAAGGGTTACAGGAATACGCAACGGTTGCAAGTGCGGTTGCTTTCCGGAAAACTCTGAACTCGGTCATCCGTTAGCATCCGCGTCGTAAAATAGGACCATTTAGATTGGACAATAAAAAGTCGCGTAAACACGATTTCGACACTAAGCAAGGATGAGGTTAATTCCTATACAATGAACTTATTCGACTGATCTATAGCTTTTAACGAAATATGTTAAAAAGAGAATTTTGGGTGAATTGCGTAATGGGGAAACAAAACGAAACGTGTTAAAAATAGACCGGGGCGTTGAAATGTACATGTGTTCGTACACGGTCGGAAAGTTAAACTGTAACAGTATGTCAAAGGCAAAATTAAAAATTATCGCAGAAATTTTTATACGGTCGACGGACTTGTTTTAGTTGTTGCTCGTTCGAAAGCCTGAAGAGAATTAATTTTGTTGTTGCTAGTTCGAAGATCTACCGCGAATTAATTTGGTTGTTGCTACTTCAAAGATCAACGCGGAATTCATTTGGTTGTTACCAATTCGAAAGCTCAAAGCGAATTATGTAATTTTGTTGTTGCTAGTTCGAAGATCTAACGCGAATTTATTTAGTCGTTGCTACTTCAAAGATCTACGGAATTAATTCGAAAACTACGCGCTCGCCCGTTTATAGGTGTTGGTTTTTTGACAGTTACCGTAGTAGAGGCAACCATCAACACTGGTCTGTTAGCCTCGTAAATAATCTCGAACCCGGTGTGCATTTTGCCTGTGACATTTGTTTGTTTACAAAATTTGAAAATACATTTTACATAATATACACAATAAAATGATTGAAATTAATATTTACAACATATTTGGATTATTCCACGTCTGGTAGGTAACATTTCTTTTCACTGATTAATGATATTTATAAAATATACACATACAACACATAAACATGAAACCTAACCTCAATGACAAAAACAATAAAACTTCAACTAATTAACAAAATAAAACGAAAAATAACACAAAATGAAAAGTCTAGCACTGGTTCACCGTAAATGTTCATGCACAAACGTTGATGTTTCACTAAGTCCTCAGGATCTCGTCGAAGTGAATACGAATAAGTGGACCCGAACCCTACGTCGATGGCCTGCATGGAAATCAGCATCACCCTCTCGCTGTTTACCCAAATGAAGTGAATTTTATTTGTTGTGGTAGTGGAGTGTTGTATTGTTGCATTTCAATTCATTTAATATGGTTTTTGTTTGTAAAATGAAGAGAGCTTGCTCTATGTGACGTTTTTGCTTACGATGTATACTTATAGCTGGTGACCCTTCGCTCGAGATGGATCCTCTTGTACACTTAACGTTGAACTTGGTGCACTTTTCTGACGTTAATAAATACAATGATTGTTTTTTGTACTGTACGCAGGTAATTATCACTGCAATATGTATTCGTTCTGCAAAAATAAAAGAAGACTAAGTATTTCCGCCACTCTACTTGATACTGCAATCTATACTTGTATCTTGATATTCTTTTATAGCTTCTGTATCTAAATATTTTCCGAGAAAAGTACCTATTTGTATCTGCATCTAAGTATATGTATATTTTGGAAAATCTTTACCTACATCTGAATCTACAGTTCTTCCGCTCGATCTTTGCAGTCACGTCACACTTTACCGATTCGAGAAACGAAATCAACATATTCTTTTATCCTTATCTAATACGTATGTTAAAACAATGATAGAATTTATAAATTTGTCATTTTGAGTCAATAATTTTCTGACGTAACTGCAAAGATCGAGCGAAAGAAGTGTAGATACTATTAATAGGGTATCTTTAATAACATTGCGTCCCAAGATCTAGTGGCACCGACATGATTGATTAATTTAACGAATTTTGTGAAAAATTCAAACAGGCAACAATTTTACTGGTTCACACCGTATAATATAATTATGTTAGGTACCTGAAGAACTCATACCTAAGAAAATAGAAAATTGAAACATAGATTTCTTAGTATAAAAAAACTAAGAGAAAAAGAGAAATATATCAAAATAATTACGACGAAGGAGAACAGAATATGTATTGGAAATAAAGTGGAAAAAATAAGGAGAACAATTTAAAAAGCGACACTATACGCCAATACAAAATAGCTTAATGGATAGAGAACGCCCAAAAGGAAACAATGAAAAGAACCGAGCGCAAGGTAATTACAAAATACAAACGAAGAAGAAAAAAGCATTATGTTTTATAACATAATTTTAAAAGGACACCATAAGAATAAAAGTAAATATGCTATTAATAAAATTAAAAATAGAAAGAGCGACAGTATTAAGAAATGAAATTGGAAACGCATTCGTCCAACATATTTTATTGTGAAATAATAATAATTATTATTTGTGGGATACTTTTTTCAGAAAATAATCAAAACATTCCTTTCACTTTAATACGTAACATTGCAAATCCTTACAAATTACAAACGTTATTATTGTGGTCCTTCGATATGTTTCTTTGATGATAATTTGATTTATAAATTATCGACACACCTGTCATTTCTCGTCCCAAATCCGGGACAAATACCGCCTCACATCCTGCGCTTACGTGTTTCCGTAACGGCGGGCGATTTATCTTAATGCTTCATTTGGGTCTGTTTGATGAGCGGCGCCGTATCCGTTTCGCAGCCGTCGGTAACGATGAAAAATCGAAATCAATTATTGAGTCGTTCATCAAACTGATTCTCGAGATTGCTTGCCGCCTGCTTAAAAATTAAATAAATCTTCGTTAGTCGGACGCGGCGACGATTTTGCGAGACGAAAGAAAATCAAGCGTTTTCCGTAAGACATAACTCATGGTTTCAATAATTTTAAATCAGTAATTACAATTAATACAACTTCATATTTACACTTATTTTATTTCAAACGTAAGTAATATTTAGTTACTGTAACAAAAAATTGGTCTTAGGTTTTTTTTTCGTATAGAAAATGCTATTAATCCTAAGGTTGTTTCTGAGTTGATTGAATGAAATACCAAACCCTCTATTAAGCTGGAAGAAAGTTTATTGATTTACTTCGAGCTAAAAGCAGCATGTGAAAAAACTCGGATATTTAAAAACGATCATACTGTCTATTTCACTGAAACTTGAAAAACAACAGAGATAGAACAGATTATATTATAAAATAAAGGATATGAAACGAAACCGTTCGATTGATCACTAATTCACATCTACTTCTAGACACAAGGTTCATATAAAAATCAAAGGATTTAAGAAGAGCAAAAAAAATGTGCGTACGTTTTCATGTTGAAATGAAACATACGATATGCGGATATATTGAAGGCTACGTTAAGAGATGAATATTCTTTTTTATTAACAAAACAATAAACTCTTTTTCATCCAGGCTTGCAAAAAGGTTAGCGCAATCTTTCTCTTACCGACGATTACTTTGTGTCTTCTGACACAGAATGATTATCTCCATCGTCACGGATGATGGATCACATAAATTTCCCTTTCAAATCAATTTTTCCGGATTTAATGCGGAGTCGCCTGGCTGTGACGGCAACGTTTTATTTTACCTGGTATCCGTCGTAGGTCCAAGACGCCCACTTCATCGGGCAACTCTGCAGATCAAAAGGGAAATACTCGACGTTGATGTCACAGGACGAACGGTAAATGCCGTGGCTCAACCATACCACCTCCCCCGTGCTTGACACAATTACGTTGGTGTTAATCACGGAAGACTGGTACTGAGGATCAGCACTGGAAACAAAGAAGATCCATATCTACACATGTTACGTTTTGTATGCATAAAGAAAATGTTTTAGCTTTATTTAACCACGAAAGAAAGTTAATATTTAAATATTTATTACTTTTTTCTTATTTGTCGAATAACGTGACAAGTTTATTACTTTTCACACAAATATATTCTTGTAACAATAAACAACAATGACACATTATCTATAAATTCTTGTAAAATTAAGTACATAAATTCCAACCAATTTTCCTTAAGGTGTTGCTTCATCAACGTTGTCATTTGTGAAAACATTTCAGCATTTATTCCATCAGCTAAATAAAATTATAATTCGTTGTAAACCCAACCGAGCCATTCATCTTTATCTACTATGTACCCGATAAAGGAAGACGAATGCCGAAAGCGCAGTTTCTAAAACGTTTAAAAGCAGTCAAGTTTTTGTTTCAGCCTATATATGTACCTACATATAAATTGACGAATGAGTTCAACTATGTCAAAAACCTCTGCGATCTTGATTATGTAGATAAATTCTGTACAGTTTATTTTACATGTAAATGGTCACTTAAAATCAAATGCGAAACGCGTGTCATAAAAGAGAAAATAACTTGGTTTCGTATGTTTGAGGGTAAACCGCTAGAAAGGATGAGGTAAACTTCATCTTGCAGGTAATAGACGTGGGGCGTAACTGAAAAGGGTTTCTGATTTAATTTTGTTCTTAGTATAACGTAATATTTGCTGCCTTTTGAGAAAAATATGTTTTTAATATTCAATTCTCGAGTATTTTAAAGTTGATACGTATATAGCTTTTCTTTTACCATAATATTGTTACTTTATATTTATTTCTTTGTTGAAATTAATTTTCGTATGTTGGCGATAAGCAAATAATCAATGAAACACTTTTCTAATAACAAATAAACAGTAAATATGTAACAGAACTTATAAATGATTTGAATTTGAATTTAGCAAAATTCCAATAGAGTGTACAGTCTTAATTAAAATTAATGTCTCCTCAATAAAATGTCAATATCTGATCTTATCTATTCTGTTCATTATAACAAGGAACATCACAAGAATACGAAACGTGCCTGTTCGCGTGTCGTTGTAGCAGTTAGAAGTGGTTAGGCCATAATTTACGTTTTTATTGGTGAGATATTACTTTTAATTCTGGGGATACATTTACGACTGGTTTATTCTTAATGCTTAACTCACATATTTTTTGTTTTGTTATTTTACATTAGGTTACTACGAATGTAAATTCACCACAGCAAGTGATAAACAATGTGATAGAAAAGTACCTACAAGTTGAAATCCAGATAAAAAGGGCGCGTAAATTGGCCGAGAAGGTGTGGTTAGTTGAACTGAACAGCATTAATGAAAAGGAATTAATTATGCAGAAGAAACATAAACTCAGAAGTGTAAAGGATGAACGTATTTATACAGGGTGTTTCGTAATTGCACGGCACTAGTTTAGGGATGTCATCTGTAGCCCGAAACAAACAAAAAAGTTCATATAAACATTTGTCTCAAACTAATTTATTACTCAGATACTGAGGTATAAATATGGAAGATTTAACAATAAAACATTCAGAATAACTGTTCAAAGTGGCGTCCGTTTTGTTGAATGCAGCATTCAGCCTTAAGTCACTGTGGTACCATAGTGACTTAAGACACCATCCATTACCTAGACAGTCACTCTATTTATCTTTAACCTTCAATATCTCGATAATAAATTAGTTTGAGACAAATGTTTATATGAACTTTTTTGTTTATTTCGGGCTATACATGACATTCCTAAACCAGTGCCGTGCAATTACGAAACACCCGGTATAAACCACGATTTAACGAAATCAGAAAGGGAAATGCAAAAACATCGCCTACGCGGCCGCGGGAAAATACGCCCACATAAAAATCATGTAAACAAACGACTAGCCTTATTAAAGGCTTTTCCATCATGAATCATGAGTGACCTTTGCAATAAAACTGCATTCGGAGAATATCAGCTGCATATTGCATCGCCAAATAGTCGCCGAGGTGACCATCAAATAAACCGGCATTATGCAAGCATAATCAAACATGACTTGATTTAGGAAAACCACGATGACTGGGCACGGGGTATAATAATACCATATACACAAGAAGGGTAATAACAGGAACTGCAATAATTACCGGTATAACACTGTTAAGCAATGTATCTAAGGTTTATGATTAGAGATGATACAACTACAAGTGTGGTCATGCACATCACACAGAGTCCGAAGTCGAAAGTAGCATTCACCGAATGTCATAGTGTGTGGGCCAAACTCCAAAAATCGATATCGTCTTGAAGTAATCTTCAATTACATTTAAATTCTACATTTGTCTAAATTATGCTCTTTATAACAAAATTAGAAAAGTACAAATAAGATATAGAAACATGCAGCCAATATTCTTAACAGAATGCACCTTCGCTGACGACTTAGTGATTTGTGCAAGTAGTGTGAAAGACCTCCAGGAAAACTTAGAACTATGGAATAAAGCACTTAAACAGAAAAACCTAAAAATCAATATCGAAAAGACAAAAACAATGGTGATAGGGAAAAACGACGCACATGTAGGAGTAAAATTAAACAACGAAAAGTTAGCCCAGACGGACAGCTTCAAATATCTAGGGATAGAGATACAGAAAAGAGGAGGTATTGAGGCAGAAATAAATAACAGATTGGAAAGCGCAACAAAATTATACTACTCATTGAACAAAATCCTCATAAGAAAAAAGGAAATCACAAAGAAAACGAAACTAACAGTATATAAGACGTTATTCAAACCAATACTAACATACGGATGCGAAAGTTGGGTACTTACAAAACAACAGAAAAGTAAAATACAGGCCATTGAGATGAAATACCTAAGAGGCATCAAGGGAATAACAAGAAGAGACAGGATACGGAATGAAACAGTAAGAGAAGAATTAGAAGTAGAGGCAATACTAGATTCCATAGAACAACAGCAGCTGAAATGGTTCGGTCATTTGGTGAGGATGAAGGAAGAAAGACAAGCGAAGAAGATATGGCTCGCAAAGACAACACACAAAAAGCCCAGAGGACGACCCAAAAAAACATGGAACAATATGATAGAGGAAAACCTGCGGCGAAGAAATATAATATGGGGAGAAGCCAAAAAACTGGCAGAAAACAAGAAAAAGTGGACGGAATTTATTTACGGTTAAAGATTAATACCTTAACATTTACATATATTTTCCCTTGTTTTCATTTAAAAGAAAGAATATATAAAAAAGAGAAGAAGAAGTGTATTCTCGTCAATTCCGAAAAGTGTATGTAGTATGTTGTGGCGGGCAAGGGCTAAAATCTCATCCCATATAAGTCAAGGGATCCCATATAAGTAAAGGGGACAATTAGAGCAATATCTGGCTAAATAAAGCTCAAACCATACACGTACTCCTTTATGGTTTGATTAAAGAGTGAGGAGAAGAAGTGGAAATTGTTGATTACTTATATTTGTAAAGCTTGAACGAAGATGAGTTTGGGTGTAGTAACAGAACTTCTCCCTCACTCTCGCCGTGACATCTAGAGAACATAGTTAGTGTTTCGACGAGGCCTTGTAAAATTGATAAATTTAAAACTAGAGGATAATTCATCCCCTTTCTTTTATCATTTTTTTTAACCACCCGTCCCTCACAATAACTTAGTTTCATAAATTTTTCAAACCCTCTTTCTTAATTTTGTTAAATAATATAATTTGTACATCATTACATAATAGGTACCTAGTTATTATAAGATACAAGACATAAGACATAAGGCATAATACTAAACAGAGTGACCAAGAAAATTAGTATGAATATTGTGTATAACTTAAAATGAAATTATCAGCGGTACTTTCATTAGGGTTAATGGATGAAGGGAACCTATATTATACACTGAATAACTCAGATAAGGAAACTGTCATGTTATATGTGAGCCATTGAGGATCTAATACCTTACAGTTAGGGATGTCACAATTGTGAGAGAAAGCTATATCTTTATAATATAACGCAAACTGGTCTGATTATTATTATTATTATTTTAAACGTGTATAAATTTAGACGTAAAAACCAGTACCGGTCTAAGTCTAAACTTTAGATATTTATCAAGTGTTAGATATTTATTTGGAGATATTTAATTTGTAATCTAGAAATGTAAAATAAATTTTTTTATAAAACTAATTTTGTTTGACATCACAAACTAATTTTCTGAAAACGATACGCAGTTCGCAGTTGTAGGTACGGAAATCAATCCAGCCCCTGATAAAATGTAAGATACATCGCTGTAAAACGAAAATCCAGTTCCGAACGTTCAGCATTCCTAACAGGAAATTAAAAACGAGCGCCTTATACATATTTTATCAGTTTCAGTTTAAAGCAACGCCAACGGGAAATCTATAGAAATTATTTTTCTGCGTAGGTACTAAATTATTGAAAACAAAAAATGATTAAACGGTGTTGATTGTGCTTTGAAAACCGTAAGCACAAGCACCCCTTGTGGGTTTAGCAAGAACTTAACTGTGTAAAAATTTTTTTTTAAATTTTGTAGGGGTTCTATGTATTCCAGACCAAGGACTCTCAAGCACATAAAAGAAAATTGGTAAAAGCAAATAATTCGTATACATATTCAATCATAAAGAATATCGTTTTTTTATTAATTATTATTTTATTATAATTAATTTATATTAATAATTAATTAATATTAATATTTGCACTCCTCTAACTTTTTCCCTTCTATTTTTAGGAAAACATTATGAAAATACGAAATTGTTTCTGATTTAATTGATTGGTTTGCCTGTTCTAACATCTTCAGGGGGCGATTTAAAATGAGCGCCCTGTATATTAAATTAATAGTTATTAAGATAGACATCTAATTCTAGAAACTTTAATAAAATGTATTTGAAATATTTCATCGCATACATTCATTAAAGAAATTCTGTGAATCTGCATAAAAATCTTTATATTAATCCCTACTTTTACTTACAGTTGGTTCTTGTCCGATGAAATTTGTATCCCAAAATCTTCTAAGCGGACACTAAATCGCGCAACTATACACTTTACGTTTCGCAGTCGTTCGACTGCTTCGTCAGAAGTGAAAATTTTCACTTCTGACGAAGCAGTCGAACGACTGCGAAACGTAAAGTGTATAGTTGCGCGATTTTTGTCCGTTTAGAAGATTTTGGGATACATTAATTCCTACGTTAGGAAAATTGAAACGGTTAAGACCTTCTATTCTAGACGATGCTTTAATAATACAGAACAATTTGTTCTTACTTGTTATACAATATTATATCCGGCTTCCACACTCTAGTGTATGGAATTCGGATGACTTTAATGCCTGCATAATCCGACGAGTTCCATTTGAGGTGGTGGTCGATCCAAATCTGCGTTATCCAACAATTCGTCGTCAGTATCTGATTCTTTTCATCCTGAAACAAGAAAAAAATTGTTGTTTTATTTCCGTTTCAATTTGCGGATTTTGGGCGAGAAAATATCCGGAGCGAATTTAGGGGGTTTTGTTTTCAAGCAGCGATAATGCACGGACAGGGTTGGGATAACGCGAAACTG